>OZ017739.1:113899031-116299031 GCA_963969285.1 Odontomyia ornata | reverse complement strand
TTGTGTATCGCTCCATGGTTGAATTTGTCAAACAGTGAAACAAAGAAATGTCAAATTAAATTAGGCGAAAAAATTGACATTCAGGTGTGACTCACAATTAACATCGTGGATTATGATTGGATCACTCTATATATATCTCACCACGTAAATCTGTGATTTTGCCCAAGTTAGCCAACAGCTCACTGGAGCTTGTCCAAAGTAGGCCGAGTACTACACATGAAAACTGCTGCCATGCGTTTTTTATCTTACGCCAGTTTTGAATTTGATTATAATTAATCAATAGTGCAATTCAGGGTTCTGCAAAATTCGTCCTTGCTTGCCTCCTCTTTTACTTCTGCGTGCACGTGACAGTTTGCTAGTTAGACATTAAAAAATTTGGTCTTGATACGAATCGCACAGATACTTACGTTCATGGGCTTGAAATCGGTGAAAATTTGTTTAAATGCGCTTTTTACAATAAAAGCTACTTCAAATTCACACGGTGTCCATCTCCAATGTATATTATTTGGTTTCTTTTAAAGCAAAAATGTTGATTCTATATTTCAAGTTATCGCAGGACAGGTCTGTTCAATGATCTAGCATTCCAAGAATCTTAATTAGTATTTTTAAAATTAGATACCAAAAGTGCGTCGGCACTTTAACGCCTGATCCAGAATTTTATCTGAGTTAGGTAGCAAGTCACAGTAAGTAATATTTTGCAATTTCAATAAAAGTCCAATAATAGAGAAAGACGTGTTTCGGCATGATCCAAATGTTAAGCACTCGGAGCATTTTCGGGTTTTCCAGAAAATTTCGAATATTTTTTGTACAACAACATTGATGTGCTCTCATGCCTACTCAATGAACTGGGTCAGCATATTGAAAGCAGAATTTTCGTGATTTTAAATACATAACAACTTCGTTATAATGTTACTAACTCAAGTAAAGTACTCTACACATCATTCATCTTGTGGATATTTTTAGAAATTGTTTCAATATCATAATTTGTTTAAGCCCCTTCTTGTAGGATTACTCTCTTGCTGCTTTAACTTGTTGGTTATCGTATCGTTTACCTTCCTGCAATGAGAGAATATTTTGGAATATCAATATTTCAATATGCCACACATGTGTTCCCGTTTTCCGGTGTTTTGCCTAGGGATAGTTATTATATACTCGTATGTTATATGTAGAAAAAAACAATGTAGTACTAGGAAAATTTAAATTACTTTATTTGAACCGTTTCCAATGAATTCCATGACGTAAACAAGTTTTATTTGAAGAATGAACTTTCTTTCAAAAGTTAAAAACAATTGCTGCTGGAATATATGGCGTCAGTAAGTGCGCCCTACAGAGGGAGGACTTTTTGAACCGTGAATAAAAATCTTTGTATGACATTTCATCGCAGGATTAATGAATAGGAAAAATTCTAGGAATGAGGGAAATTCAAAGGTGCCAACAGTAGATACTAGAATAAAGAGTAGTTCTCCGAATCTCTATTGAAATCAGTAGCTGGAGCTCACTGTGTTCTTAATTAATTTCCGTGTATACAGTGAAACGCTATTTATAGTGTCCCTTCATGAGCTTTGCCTTTATAAAGATTTTTCTCTTGAAATCCTTCTTAGTTTTCTCTGTCAATGATGGAAGTGTTATTCATAACTATGTAAAGAAAAGAAATAAAAAGACGGAACAGCGCAGGTGAGTAGCCCTGAGTTCAAAAAACGCAACCCTCAATGTCTTACACAAGCAATGAGAGATATATGTACGTCTTCACTCCAGCATTCATCGAAACAGTAACACATTAATCGCATGTCATGGTCTAACAAGAAAATCAATTATAATATGTGGAAAATCAGAAATAGGGAAAGTAGAGTAGTCTGAAGTTGTCATTCCCCCCAAAACCATAAGAAGTATTTGGTCAGTTTTTACAACTCGTCAAATGGAACGAATTAATGCGAGAAGCCTTCTAATACTTGTACCTGGCATTCTATGGCGGTATGTCGACAGTCTCAATTGAGTGAGAAAGTGGTTGTGGTCGGACTTGAGGGTGGCACTGCTTTAAAAATGCAGGAGAAACTTGAAAGGGAAAGTGAAAATCGTGGGAAAGTTTAAAGGACGGATAAAGCTAGTTTTTATTGTAGTGATGAGCCTCAAGCATAATACTCGTAGTGTTGTCACATCTATCTTTCGATTCTAACGCGTGGAAAAGATACGGTATTTGGAATAAATGGCGACCTATCGGCGTTACAAGTTTATTTCAAGCTTATTAATAGTCGCATCCTTCCTTATCACAGTACAGGATAATCCAGCAAGTGCGACTCCTATTCACTTAAACTCTACCTTTGAAAACTTCTTTTCCGGGAACTTTTTATTTGAAAATCAGAATAAGTTGGGTAGCTATCGCGTAGTTGGTGGTAAATCCCTTGCGAAGTTTGCAAGTTTGCAGTTTTCATTTCAAAAGTATCACTTACAGAGCTCAATGATTCGTGTTCGTGGAAAAAAGGATGTCGCGAATATGCTTACAGATGCTCCGTAGCAAGTGTATGTGAATGTGCTCAAGGATATACGCCTGATCAGTTGCAGCAAATATGCGTTGGAGGTAAGGGTAGAATAGTAACTCACTTTTGTTTCCTACTTTACATGTGCATATATAATGAGTGTGTGCTTTATTACGACTAACAAATTGTTTGATTTATTGAAGCTTTTTATTCAGTTGGATTCCTTGAAAATTAGTTTTATTCTAGTCTTGCGTGTTATGAAGGATAATTATCGAATTTCGGTTTCATACGTTTTTGGCTTATCGTTTTATGAATTTATTGGAAGACTATCGATTAAATATTGGAAAGGAGAAGAGTCAAGCGCTAGAAAAGCGAATTAAATCCAATTTTTTGGGAACACCAGACTATTGGTTTATGCTATAGTATCCTCATTTTCAGAATGAATTGTAAACGCGAGTCCATTATGGTTTTCGATTCATTCATACAACGTATTTGTTAGTGTTCAATCATATGAACAATGTACTTTTGCTATGAGTTACTGAAAATAAGAATATGTATGGGAAATTAGCGTAAAAGTTTTGCGCTCTGTGTCAATCCGAAAACAAGTTGTTGAAAATTAATCTCTTCTTTCTGAAATATTGCAGAACAAGTTTTAGCATTGACTGCGTAGTGTAATGTTTCTTCATAATTTTAAATTAGAAGAAGTCTATTAAAAGTTATGAGTATTCCTATTTTTAAAATTTCAGGTAAAATTTCTTTTGGAAAGCTTATTTTTCAACTACAGGGTTTTTCAATAAGAGGTGTTATTTCATTATAAAGAATAAGGTATGTCGTCAATAGTGAAAAATAACATCAGGCAAATGACTACCACGACCACCAAATCGCAAAGCGGCTGCCCTCTGTCCTGGGTAGCCTCACGAACTCCATCTTGAGGTCTTGAATCGACGCTGGGCTGTTGGTGTAGATCTCGGTGGCCAATTGTGATCACCTCTTCGAGAGATAACACGGTCCGGAAACTTTTCCCATAAAAGATCAATGGTTTCGTTGCTTATGTGGCACGTAGCGCCGTCTTGTTGAAAGTAAACGTTGTCCAAATTAATACCATCCAATTCTGGCCATAAAAAGTCATTAATAATTTCTCGATAGCGCAATCCATTCGCCGTAACTGTTGCTCCAGCTTCATCTTCAAAAAAGTAAGGTCCAATGACTCCACCGGACCATAAACCGCACCAAACAGTCACAAGTTGAGGATAGAGAGGCTTTTCAATAATAATTCTTGGGTTTTCTGAGCCCGAGATGTGACAATTTTGCTTGTTGACAAAGCCACCGGGGTGGAAATAGGCCTCATCACTCAAGATGATTTTTCGATGGGATTCCGGATAATTTTCATGCATTTCAAGGACCCAATCAGCAAAGACAAGACGTTGTTGATGATCGACTGGCTTGAGTTTTTGTATTAACTGAACTTCATAAGCCTTAAGACCCAAATCTTTATGCAAAATACGGTGTGATGACGTTTATGGAATGCCTAATTTCAAAGAACGACGAGAAATGGACATGGACATGGTTTTCTTCAGCACTTTCGGCTACAGTAGCGGGCACGGGTTTTATTCTTCACATCACTAAGTTGTCCCAACAGCTTGAATTTTTCCATAAATTTCTGTATTGCAGTCCGACAAGGTGCTTCCCGACGACCCAAAAATGGTCGAGTTTTACGAATCGCCTCTGCCAAATTTTCACCATTTTTATAGTGAATTTTAATAATTTCAATGCGTTGTTGAAGCGTGTATTGTTCCATTTTTATTAATGGGGTAGTTTTTACTTGTCAAATGCTAAAAAATGACAGCTTCAAAAGTGACATCTACCGAAATAGCGGGCTATTCAAAATAACATCTCTTATAGGGAAACCGTTTATTTATGAGAGTTGTGTCTATCAAATTACAGCTCATTCTCATCACAATAGATATTTCTAAACTTTATCGCCTAAAAGGAGAGGAAGATGCAGCGATTTGAATAATTTTTGGTTTGGTGGTAGTATACTACGAGTATTAAAGTGAATTAGCCGTTAAATACGAATGCGGAATACTTTATCACTTGTGTATCGAATACTCTCTGGGCTAGAGGTTTTGGTAATTGCAGAGGTGAGCGTGGAAATATCTACCTGCATAGGAAGAAAAGTGAAAGGGAGTGAGTCACTAAGTAGTAGTGGCAATTTTTTCTAAGTAATTGGCAAACGTTCTATTAGAGTAAAAGAAGAAGATGAACCGTGTGCCTAATTCCAAGACCTAAACCCGAGGCCATGGCTCAATCAAAGGGGTAGTGAGATCGATTTCTACCTGAAAGAGCTCTTGAGCGGGCATGGAAATTTTCTGTCTCACCTGTACAAGATTGGTAAGCTGCAATAATAGGGCTGTCACGGAAACCCTTTGCACTCTTTTCATACGGTCGTTAAAATACCACCCGAGCCAAGGTTAAACATAAAAATGTTAAAAGGTTAAAATAATAAAATAAAAATGTTAAAAGGTTGAAATAAAAATGTTACAGTAAAAATACACCAAAACGAAAAGAAAACAATAATGATTACATTCAACAAAAAAAGAAAATAGTTTCACAGCAGCAGGAACCGGGAGGTAACAACGTGCGAACAACCATCGCCACTCGACACCCAAAAATGGATCTGTAAATATTGCACCTATGAGAATTTTCAATAATCTTTGAAATGCATAATGTGTAAAGGATTTTAACCGCTTCTTAACGAGGGCATTTTTCGATTAAGCCTACCATAGCCTAGTCCAAACAGTTGTCGTCCGCTAATCGAGGCATCAAGCTTAAGTTTCTCGCAAAGCAATTTAAGTGCAGCTGGTGGTCCATCGAATCAAGATGCATTCAAAGCAAAATGGCCATGTCCGAGATGTACTTACTTAAGTGGGCCACGCTCTAAACACTGTGTACAATGCTACACAAAACGGAATAAAGATGATCGTGATATGGACACAGTAGTATCACCACCGGGAGCTATAACAACGCTTACAAAGATTACGCAAACTAATAATACAATAGAAAGCAATACTATTCAAGATCAAATGAAGAGTTTGACAATTGGTGAATTAGGAAATGATGGTGGTGGTTGCCCGATTTTACAACCGAGTCTGATTCCGATCAACCTGGCAATGCATTGGTCACGGCTCAAGGTTAACAGTATCGATTAAGTCCAGTAAGATCTGTACTGAGATTTGATGAACTGACAGCTTACCTTGCATTTACTGATATAGAAAGCTAGTAGTCGCAAAATCATTTTTTGAATTGAATTTTGTTATATAAATCAAAAGAAAATGAAATACTATTCACTCAGTCTGTTCTCCTCGTGCATTAAGGTTGTGTTGGTTAATTGCAAAGAATAATATTAATTGAATATATTGATGTATAGTTGTGTGTCGTAATATATAGTTGTATGTCGATATAATAATATTTATTCAGAAGTTTAGTCCGTTGTATTTTTTGAAACCTGATCCCACTGAAATTAATAACAGGTTATGGGCCCAGGGTGGCTGTAAAAGGCTTTCTTTAAAAGTCATGAAAGTCATTGTCAGGCAAGTCGAGAAAGCAGTCCAAGATGTCAGAACCGGCAAGGATTTCAACCATAAAAGGGTTTTTTCAAAAGTCAGGAAAGGAAATTGTCAGGCTAGGCGAGAAAGCAGTCCAAGACGTCAGGACTGGCAAGGACCACATAACCGACAAATCAGTGACATTGGAGCAGCCATCGCACAGCAAGTCAACGTTGAGCAACGAACACGCAAGTCGCTTTAAGTCAGAAAATCGCCACGAAAGATTCAAAATGGATACTGTAAGGTCTCAATTGGAAATGTTAAGTGGTGATAGTCAAGAAAATGTCAATTTCATTTCATGGCGATTTAAATTAAATCTAGCACTTAAGAACCAAGATCTATATGATATGATAACGGGTGCAAGGCCCAGACCAGCAGGTTCTGTGTCAACCGATACAGTCACTGCTTGGTTAAAGAAAGATGTTGTGGCTCAAACATTGATAGGTCTAAATGTAAACAGCAAGATTGCGAACAAAATTGCAAATTGTAAAACTGCCAAAGATATGATAGACAAACTAGTTAGTTTATATGGTACAAAGACTGATGAAAGCAAGTCAGCTGTTGAGAATTGTATGGAGATTTTGGATCTCGCGAATGAAGTTTCGACTGAAAAAGATCCTGTGAAGTAAAGTTGGATCATGACGAGGATCATGAGTGTGCTACCGCCAAAGCTGGCACATTTCAGGACATCCTGGGGCAACGTAATCGGAGCAGCAAAGAATGTGGAAACTCTCATGGAATGTTTGAGGCTCGAGGACGAGCGACTCAAAGAAACAACGACAAATGCAGAGGGCAGCACCAACAACGCTCTCATGGCCAGACGCAGGAAACAAGGACAGTCGTCAAACAGCAAGCAGGAAAAGTCGCAGTTCGCATGCTTCAATTATGGGAAGAAAGGTCACGTGCTCAAAGAGTGCAGAGGTAAACCGTGTGATGAATACATTGCATACTGTAAGAAGAAGTATTCATGTAATATCTATAAGAAGAAGGGACACTTCGCAAAAGACTACGAATCTCGAGAAGAAGCGAATAAGTCAACAAACGAGAAACCAAATAGGAAGGCATTTTGACCATGGCACTCTTGACGATGGGCAACGAGACTTCGAAGGACAAGGCCACTTCATGGTATCAAGAGTGTGGAGCCAGCCAACACATGACGTCTCACCGAGGGTGGTTTGTTCAGCTTGTTGAGTTGGACTAGCCCATCCCAATTGTGATTGGAGAATCAACCAGGCTAGATGGCGTTGCAGTCGGGAACATCCAGATGGAAGCATTTGATGGTCAGAAGGTATCCAGTGGTACTAAGAGATGTCATTTACGTGCCAAACCTCAACTTTAGTCTTTTCTCCGTGAGTCATATGCTAGACAAGGGTCATGTACAGAAGGCAAACGGAAACAAGTCAACGCTTTACAGTCTGGATGGCAGCGAAATTGTGGCAATAGCAAAGTGCAAAGGAAATCTCTACAAAATGATGCTCAGGAGAGAAAACGAGACAAGTTTGATGGCCGTGTTGATCAAAGTCTGGCACGAGCAACTCGCCCATCAAAATATCAAGTTTGTGAGGGACATACTGAAAAGGAAAGGAATAAAATACATTGATGGCTGGAATGACTATGTATGCACAGGGTGCTCGTATGGCAAGCTACATAGATCCTCACACCCAAACAACTCCAAGACAGCTCAGCAACCGTTAGATCTCATGCACGTCAACACTGGCGAGATGAACATCCCGTCATTGGGAGGAGCGAAGTACTGGCTCATGTTAAAGGACATTTCACTCACTACCGAACCTGTTAATTTATGTAGACGAAAAGTGAAGCACCAGAGAAGATCGAATGTTACCTAAAACTCATTGAAAACCAGCTAGGGAGGAGAGTGAAGAGTCTAAGGTCTGACAACGGCACCAAACAGAAGAATGCAAAAACCAAACTAATGATGGACAAGTTGGGTATTTTCCACACTTTTACGAATGTATAAACACCAGAGCAGAACGGAAGGACTGAGAGAGAAACGGGAGGCAGCCAGAACAGCGATACACATGAACAAGTTGGCCAAGAAACTGTGGGCAGAAGCAATGGACCATGCGATCTTCACGATCAACCAGACTGGAACCGGCAACATACCACGGAAAAGCCCAGCAGAACTTTGGTTCGGAAGAAAAATGAAAATTGAGAAGCTGCGACCCTTTGGATGCGAATGTTACGTGCTGACACAAAAACAGAAATAGGCAAGATGGATAGAAAATCAGAAAAGGGAATTCTGGTTGGCTATGATATTGATTCACCCTGCTACCGGGTTTATCTGAAAGAGAAAAGAGAAATTATCAGCTCAGACAATGTGATCTTCGACGAGGAAAAAACGAGACTGAGGCAAGGAACTAAGCTTGAGACACAGGCACCAGAGGGCACACCTGAGAAGCAAGAAGAAATCAGTAGCGAGACAGACGAAGAAGACAAGAACTGGGGAGCTGGAGAAAGTGCTGAGGAGCCAAGCGACAGCAAGAATGAGACACCAACGCCAGAAAAGAGTCAGGGAGGAGAGTTCTGCGAGATCGTCGGACTCTCCAACCACCACTGAGAGTGAGAGACTGCGTACTTGACTCCCGTCGTGGAGGAAAGAGCGCCATGATTGGTGAAACGCAGGACATCCCGGTGAGTGAGGCACTTAGAGGTGAGAAGTGGAGACAAGCAATGCAGGAGGAGTACGACTCGGTGATGGAGATGAAAACTAGGAAGCTGGTGGACTGTCCAGAAGGAGCGAAGCCGATCACTTGTCGCTGGGTACTTCGAGAGAAGGCGGACGGGAGACTTAAGGCCAGACTAGTGGCAAGGGGATTTGAACAGAAGGAGGGAGTGGACTACACAGAAACCTTCAGCCCAGTAGCTCGTCATGCATCCATTCGCCTACTCCTATGTCATGCAGCGTTGGAGAAAATGAAGTTGGTATCGTTCGATGTGAAAACGGCTTTCTTTTATGAGAACCTCGAGCAGGACGTCTATATGCACCAGCCCGAAGAGTTCGACGATGGAACCAGGAAAGTTTGTAAGTAGAACAAGAGTCTCTATGGACTTAAACAAGCTCCAAAGATGTGGAACGAGAGGGTCACCACCCACTTTGAGAAGTAGATAGGCTTGATCAACACAGATGATGACCCGTGTAAGAGCATTATGCTCTCACTGTTCGTGGCTAATGGATTGGTAGTCGGCAAAGATGAAGGACAAATATACAAACTCTTAGATGAGATAAGCAAGGAATGCGAGATAACATTCAGCAAGAAAGTACAAAACAAGTTAACGTATTTGGGCATGGAAATCAAGATCGACAAAGACAGTATCGTCGTGAGTCAGCCTCGCTACACGGAGAAGATCTTAAGAAAGATGAAACTCGAGCAGTGGAATCCAGCATTCACACTCACTGAGCCAGGAATGATCAGCCATAAGACAGACTTCAAGAGCGACGAGGCACTTCCAGCGAAGTTTGGTGTACTTGGCCACAATAACCAGGCCAGATATAAGCTTCGCCGTGAACTACCTCAATCCATGGTGCAACAAGCCCATGAAGAGCCATCAGGCGATGGTGAAACGTATTTTCTAGTACTTGAGAGGGACCACGACAGCTGGAATTCATTTCGGAGGAGACAAGACACTCGTGGCCTACACCGATTCAGACTTTCGAGGAGACGAGTGGTGTGTTAGTGATAAGAGGGGGCCAGTGATCTGGTCCTCACAAAAACAGCATCTGGTAGTGACTTCAACTGCAGGAGCCGAGTACCGAGCAGCAGTGTCAGTGATTGATGATGTGACGCTCCGCTGTAAATTGATCAAGGAGGAGTGTTGAGATTTGATCAACTGACAGCTTACCTTGCATTTACTGATATAGAAAACTAGTAGTCGCAAAATCATTTTTTGAATTGAATTTTGCTATATAAATCAAAAGAAAATGAAATAATATTCATTCAGTCTGTTCACTCGTGCATTAAAGTTGTGTCGGTTAATTGCAAAGAATAATATTAATTGAATATATTGGTGTATAATTGTGTGTTGTAATATATAGTTGTATGTCGATATAATAATATTTATTCAGAAGATTAGTCCGTTCTATTTTTTGAAACTCGAACCCACTGAAAGCAACAACAATTTGTAAATAATTTAGCTAGCTCAAGATGTTTGACGGGAGCTGTGAGCAACCGCATTAGTCCCATCGAAAGTCGGCCTTTTGTCAATAAATGGTCTTGCAATAGATGTACTTATGAGAACCGCCCAAAGAGCCTGATATGCTCGATGTATGAGCTACGGGCACTATCGTTTGGTCAAAATAAAGTGGAGTTTTGGAAGCGAATTTTATTGTTTTTGGATCACAGCTTTGGGAAATCGTGAGTGATATGGCTATTATAATCAGCATTAGATTTGCATATCGATTTGGTTGGGGATTGACAGTCAACGTAGGATTTGTTAGTTTTGCGGAGCATGTTGATCGCGCTTGTCCATTGTTAGATTCAGTAGTCTTCCGGGAAAATGTCAGTCGTCACAAGTCGAAATTGAGAAATAAAAAAAAAAAAAAAGACTTTTGAAACAAGTCGCAACCACGATTTTTATTTTCTAAACAAAAAACAGTATATATCCCAACGTGTGAATACCAAAAGTATACGCAATTGATTTGCGAAGCGAGCAAGAAGTATTTTGAACATTTTGTTCGTCTCGGATGCGCCAGGAACGAGAGAAGCTGCACCAAAAATTTAATTCATTTCAGTCAACAAAACCTTTAAAACAAAGAGATCAACCATCGAAAAGTAGAATTTATTGCTTTATTTACTATATTTCTTTAGTACAAGTTCCTAATAAAAGTATTTTAAGTGCCCTCAACAAATCAGGCTTTAATTTTAGAGTGGTAAGGTGAAAACTCCAGAAAAGAGAAGTCAATCATTGTTAAGGGAATCGATACACTATCGGTGCGTAAAATGCAAAGAAATTAATGCCCCAGTGAATATAAATTGGCATAGACGGAGCCCAAAGAAAAATTGTACTGCGGTGTCTACAGTGTTTTTTGGTCATCGAATATTATATCGAGGGCGTCCCGGCATTAAACCACATGACAATAGCGAGAAAACTCTATCTTATCCAACATATTGATGAATTCCATTTCAAAAACTTTGAATTTCTTGAAGTGGTCGTCATCAAAATTTCATTGCCAGGTGGGTATAATATTTTTTCTCAACTCGGCCTATGCAGTGTGAAAAAACGTTCTCACATTCACGGCAAAGCTCGATTCCAAATTCGAAATACTCGAATTTAATTGTGTGCATAATTATTATATTCTTGCTGGCATTCATCATAGCTGAACGCCAACAATAACCCAAATGTGTATTCCTGAAATTTTAGATAACAGAGAATCAAATTGAATGTAGACGCAATTGATATGGGTCGTAGCTTCCAACATATCCTAGGACAAATTCATATTTGGACCTTTGAATTGCTGAATGAATTCAGATTTAACAATCTTCAACGGAAATTGCAGGTGCTTCCTTATGATAGTGACCATTTCGCCATTGAAGTGGAAGTAAATCATCAAAGAGAAGATGTTTTTCTCATTCCAGTGCAAAATCAAAGTTATTGGCTTAGTTTCAGAAAAACAGATTGGGGAAAGTTTTAAAGGGGGTTTAATTGGGAATAACACATGTCATGTCAACTTTTTGATAGTGATAATTTTTTTCCAATAGTTCCCCATGATAGCAATCTAACTAACGATGAAATTGATTCTTATTTGTGGATATTGCAGAGACCAACATTGGAATCATTGAGAAAGTTGCTCCCAAGATTAAAAATTGAAACAATATGGAAGGCTATGCAACACCAACCATTACAAGATTGAAGAGGTTGAAAAGCCTTTTTCTTACATGCGTCAACATCTCATTGACTTTGTTGAAATTACACCTGAAGAATGCCCGAAACTTAATTCGCACAGACTTCAGGCGTGAAGTCATCAACCAATGGATAGAGAAACTCAGTCGAACCGATCCACAGGATCCAGATAGCATTTCACAAAATTGAAGAGTATATATCATTAAAAAGTGTTGAGTAGAAGTGTAGAATTTTAAAGTCACTTGAAGGCACGCAGGGGGATTGCTGGCCGACAGAAATACTCTTGGAGGCTAGCATTCTTTGGGGAGTATCACCCCCATGTGCTGGAGGAAATTCCCGCATGTGGAACACCGGTCACCCGGAGCACTCTTGGAGGCTAGCATTCATTGGGGAGCGCCGTCCTCACTGACCCGAGGATATGGGGGGCACCATGAAATTCCCTTCTGGGATGATAGGTAATGACTATGACTGAATCTGGACTATGCTTTGGACAACGAACTGGAATTTAAGCTTTGGACTGTCGGATGTGATGATTTAGACCTAGTTGTTTTGTACGGTAGCACCAAGGTAACACTCGTGCATGAATGGCTGCAATTCAACTATCATACCGTCTCCGTTCCGTTAAAATCTTGGCAGGCCTGGAGTATGTTCGAAGTTCGCACCCATTGGGTTGGTGGTGTACGTTCGGTTGAGACGGAATCCCGATTAGCACTGGTCTGGCTGTGAGCACTTGTGCCCATAAGGGCTTGTGCCAGCCGATGGGACTAAAAAGGCGCTACACACATGAACGAAGATTGCGGCTCCGAGGGGGTACCCGATAAAACGGAAGCAATTAAAAACCTTATAAAAAAATACAAAAGAAGAAAGCAAAAATAACAGCATTGACGATGCAACCAGCAGCTGTAGAACAGCGGGAGTGACAAAAACGACGATGAATACAATGACAGAAAACGGCGATAAACAGACAGTCTTGTCCAGACTGAGATTCATGCAGCATTCAGGCGCAGCAAAAAAATATTGCAAACGCAAACGTCCTAAAAAGAAAGAATGGGAAACTCTGTAGGATGCACTAGATGTTTGAGCGGTGGGGAAAAATATAAAGAACATCGAGAACTCGATGATTACTGCTTCGATCACTACCAAGGCGAACGAGCAAAAGTCGCTAGTCCCAAACTAATAATGAAGCATCCCGAAGTCCACAAAAAGATTAAGGTAGGAAAAGAAAAGAATAATCAGACAAAAAAACCAAAGTCTGCTTTTCATCACGACACAGGGCCAACAAAGAATGAAAGTTACGTCAGGTCAAGACCTGTGGAGCGTATCTTGTGAGACTGAAGATGCCAGATGAGCAGCGCTTGATCAGCTATACGGATGATGTTGTGGCTTTGGTCACTGAACGAACGGTCAAGTAGGGTAATAAATAAAATGTCTGAACACTTTCAGAATCCGTAAAGTAATTTTTTGCATTACTTTCAGAATCTGAAAAAGTCATTTTTTGCATCAATAATCTTTGTATGCCTGATTCTTTTTGTCTAACGCATTCTGGCACTCATCATCGAACCATTCATTTCTTTTTATGCCGGGCTTGATCTCCGATCGTCTGTTCAGGCACAGTCGGGACAGCCGACTCCACTTTCATCCAGAGCTCGTTACTTGTTTTTTACGATCCGTCTGATAAGATCGGAGACAGCTTGTTGTTGAAGGTCTTCGTGAAATTTTTGGCCACAAACGACGTTCGGAGTCTTTCGATGTCAAATTTTTGTAGCGGGATGGCTGTCGCTGAATATGCCTTTGACTTACGACATCGATATGTTAATTTGATCAAGTAATGATATGGGAAGCAATTGGCTCCTCGGTATGTACGGACGCCAAGTATGCTTGAGGCCCATCGTTGTTGGATCAGAGCATGGTTGATCTGGTTTTTGTGTTGCCAGCCAGTGATACCCAGGTCATTTTATGAATGTATCGATGAGGGAAACAAGTCAAACTTATGACTAGATTTCTGCTGCATGCAAAGTCAATCAGGTGCTGGCCGTGGTCATTTGTTTCGTTGTGGACCCAATACCCTCTAGTCGTTCCCCGATGAGATATATTATTGCCAACCTTAGCGTTGAGATCACCCAGAATAATTTTTGTGTCGTTTGTAGGCAATAGGTCAATGAGTCTTTCCAGGTGATTGGAGAATGTTTCCTTTGTTTTTACGTCATTTTCTACGGTCGGGGCGTGAACATTGATCAGGCAGATTTTGAAGAATTCCTCTTTTATATCGATTGCACACAACCGTTAATAGACTGCCTTTAAACAAATGTATTCACTGCGTTATTATTTTGCTGTTTGATTACTGATGTCACTCGTTGAATGAATTCTCAAAGATATGCATAATATAGGGTTGGCCCGAAAGACGTGTGAATCTGAAAACTCTGGTGCATTCGTATGAAATGCGGGAGAGTCGCACAGGGGATGGGGATGAGTAGCTTAAGTCTCGGAAATTATCCGCATATGAGCGTTTTACGGATGCGCAGCATAAGTTCTGTGTTAAAAAATTATTATAAAAATAACGATTCATGCAGTGTTGTTCGTCGCATATTTCATTGTGAGTTTAGATTGCATAATCTCAAGCAGTGTTCCGGTGAAAGTATGATTAGGCTTTGGGCTAGAAGATTTGTATCTACTCGTTCGACTTTCAACCAGAAACCTCCAGGACACCCAAGGTCATCAAGAACAGAAGAAACAAGTAATGAAGTAAGAGCTTCCATACAACGTGATCCTGGGCTATCAATTTGCAAGCGATCAACTGAAATTACTATATGAAGAACACCGTTGCGTTGCATTTCAACAAAAAGTCTATACGTATAAAATTCAACTGGTATAAGTTCTTAACCCAAATGTTCACAATTTACGCCGTACGTTTGCCCAAACAATATTTGTAGCACTTTCAGAGTTCTAGCAATATTTTGTTGTCTGACGAAGCCTGTCCGTCCGTCCGTCCGTCCATCCGTCCGTGGGTCACAGCACTTTTTCTCGCAAACTGCTGAAGCTAGAAACATCAAAATTTGTATGCAGGTGTGCAGTAGTGCTCTCTTCAAAGTTCAACTACAAAAATTTTTATAAGTTATTAAAGGGGGGGGGTCTCCCCATATAGGGGAGTGGCCCCCGGGAAAAAAATTCATCAAACGTAGCCGATATGGGTATCAAATGAAAGGTCTTGATGAGAGCTTTTCAAAACAGGTCTTTATTTAATGCTTTTTGCTTCAAGGGACGCGCAGGGAGGGGAAATACACGAAAATTTGTGCCCCACCCCCTCGTGATTGGACACCTGTGATCTGAAAAGTCTGAAAAAATTTATAGTGGTACATGTTTATGAGTACAACAACAACAAATACCATCGAAGTTGAAATTCGCTCAATTTTGTTAATAATAGTATGATATTCGAATTTCACATTTTCCACAATAAAATCGCATCGGTACTCTTAAACTTACTTACGTTGTCCTGCCAAAGGTTCTTTAATTTTGTAAGATTGATGAAAATCGAATGATAAACACGGAAGTTATAGCCATTTGAAATTTCTCCAATTACAACAACAATAACACATGATTTTGGAATTTTCGGGAATTTCCATCGAATCAGTCACTGCAGTTTTGACTTGATCTTCTTGAAATTTTTCAATAAGGTCAAAAACATGAATATTCTTGAGAATTCATGATTTGAGTGATTTTTGGTAGTTTGCAACAAAATGGCGACCGTTGAAAGTGGAAAAACAATGTATTTTCTTATGAACGTGCACATCTCTTTGACATATTTGTTGACGTTATTCATTGCTCGTGACTGCATTTCAGAGAAGTTGTTTTTTGTGGTTGGGAGGTGAATGTCATTAACGCACGGAGTGTGGGACTCCCATGCTCGCAAGAAGGCAACTGGACTATCCACTAAACACCTCCCCTGTCAACCCAAGAACCCAGCCTGGAACCATTTGACACATTACTTCGGGCCACGTCTTGTTTTGCTATTTCGTGAGGTACCATATATCTGGACCAATTCTCTCCAGTGGGGGGGGGGGGGGGTTGTTTGAGGAGTTGCCAGGCAAGTGATCCCCCAGCCCCAATACCCTCGGTTGCTGTGAGACCTTTTTACCTCTTAGGATCGCCCGAGCATAATGTGCCACTTGGTTCCATTTGTCAACTGATTCAAGCATCACCACGACTATATTACCTGGGGTGAGCTCTTCCGTCTCCCTGTAGAGGTCCCTTTGCAGTGTGCTTCATTTCTTGCACGCAAAAAATGTATGGCAGGCATTGTCTTCCTCTTCTGGGCAAAATTGATTATCGGGGGACCGTTACTTATCAATCTTGTGCAGGAAAGACTGAAAACACCCATACCCGCTCAAAGTCAGTCTCACCATGCCTCCAATTCAGCCACGGGCTCACATCCGGGATAAGGTACGTAGTTCACCTTCCCTTCATGCAATTCACCCAAGACTGTTACCAATCGCTGAGTGAGCGCTGTCTCTTCTCTTGGACAACCATCTCCCTCGCATCCTCGTTTGGACACAAATAAATAGCGCGGTGTTCTCTAATAAAGAGGGCAACAGGTATCACGACTGCAATAACTCTCACCACTAAATCAGAGACTCTTGGATACGAAGATGCAATCCTCAGTGCTCGTCTTTTCTGAACCTGTGCCGAGCGTTTCTGCTATACCTCTTTACCGAGGGCATCACCCCATATTTCTGCTCCGTGCAGTAGCACTGACCAGACAGTACTCATCACGAGGCGGCTTCTTGATGGTCTGGGTCCCCCTCCGTTGGCCTTAAGTCGACTCAAAACCGATACTCCCGAAGCAGCTTTCTCAGCCATTGCCCTGATTTGCTCAGAGAAACTCATCTTCAAGTAGCCCCAGATACTTCATCGTTGGCTTCAATTCGATTAGTTTGTCTCCAATACTGATCATCCTTACTCTAAGGATTCTCTTTTTTGTCAAAATGACCACTTCAGTTTTTTCGAGTGCTAAACTGAACCTGCGAGTAGTCATCCAGTCTCTCGCTCAACGCATTAGCATACCTAGCCTAAGTTGCGCTTGTTCAACGGTGCCTGTAGTGACCAGAGCCGCAACATCATCCACATAGCCAATCAAGTGCGACTCATCTGGTATCTCCAGTCTCAGTAGCCCATCAAAAAACACGTTCCACAGGTCTTGGGCCAAGGAAAGATCCGTGGGCACCACCCCTGGGCCGAATGTGAATTCTATCCTTCGTTGGCCCTGTGTTGTGTTCCTATTTCTTTGAGAATCATAAAGGGCAAACTGTACGTGTGCATTTCGACCGATACGCAACCATGTTATGAGTAAAATAAATCTTTTCGTAACTGCAAGAATTTGAAGCGTATAATCAGTCGACATGGTTTCAATAAGACCGAGTGACATCCCATACATCTTATCACTCATTGGCAGTCGTAAACGAGATATTTGGGGGAAACTCATATCACGCAGAGGTGACATTGTATGGAAACCCAGAAGTCCAGATCTTACACCACCGGCATTTTTTCTATGAAGATGCATAAAGAGTCGTGACTAGTTTATTGCATTAAAACTAATCACGATTGCTCATTTGAAGAGCAATATCCAAAAAAATGGCCGCTGTTCCACGCGCAATGTGATACCGAATTTTAACCAGTTTAAGGTCCAGCTGTATGGAGTGTTTGCAGCGTGACGGTGCACATCTGGATGATGTTGTTTCTAAAAAATAAATAAGCCAGATGTTTATTTTATTATAATAAAGATTTCTTTGTGTACTACTTTTGCGGCTTTTTTAATATAAATTTTTGAATACCATCTAACTTTCTTGCCCATCGGTATAAATCCTTACTAAAACGTTTTTTGCAAATCATAACAAGCCTGTAATGTCTGAGACAATTGAAGGCGCATACTGCAACATTTATTGTTGGTATTGTAACACCGGACAATTCAAGCTATCATGAAATCGTTAAATACAATTTGATCCTTTTGAAATTTTCATGGTTTACCAGTCATATGGATATTCATATGAACTTCGCATTTCATTGAATTTAAAGGAACTTTAGGGATTTATTCAAGCAATATTAAATTTATTACCAACTAAGTTTAGTTTATCCAATTTTGGGGGGACACACAATTTTTTCGTATTCTTCCGCGCTTCCTGCCTACCTCGTTGGCGATACTTTAATTTAAAGAGACATAAAAAGATCTCATCAAGACATTTCATTTGATACCCCATTCGACTAACTTCGGTAAAAAAAATATATTACAATGGTCACGTCCTTAAACGGGGATATCCCCCTTAAAACCCTTCAAATTGTTTTCAACTGTGAAACTTTAATTAACCAGAAACTTGTGAGCTATTTACAAGATTTGATGACATTAGCTTTTCTAGTGCCTGAGGAAACATGCTGTGACGCACTGACGAACGGACAAACGGATAAGTAGCAATTTTAACCCCTCACTGCGTGATTTTTTATTTTGCGACAAAAAATGTATATATGTAATGCAAAGTCATAAATATAAAGATATTTATTTTAGTTTTTTTTCTATTTGTTAATTTTATATTGGAGAAATTGCTTATTTTTGGTTTGGTCCTATTATGGCACAATAGATATAAATTGCTGAATAATATGTCATTGATTCCTTACAATTTTACTTATAAAGAATTAATTAGGAAATAGTTTCTCTTGTCATTAAGACATAAATTTACTTTACGCTTGTGACATTGAATATGTGATCTTCCATTGCACTCCGGTACCTTACAGTGCTGTCTGGTTGTCCAAACAGGGAGGTGATCTACCTAGTCTAGATGCACATTCTGAGATGGCATAATGGCTACTGGTCTTCTTGTCTTCTGTTCTTCAATCATGTTCTTAGGTGCATTTGAAGGTCGTCCTCATTTTGTAGTGCGACTACGTTTATTGGCCTAGCACAAGGCTTCTACTAATGCTAAAATAAAGCCCGCTAATACTAGCAATTCTTGGTCTTCAAATCTACGCCTATATAAAAGCCAGGCATTGACGGTGACCATGTCTATCATGTGAAAAAATATTCGATGGTAAAATTTTTTTTGACCGTATTTGGACTCTCTGATAACCCAGGAGTGCATCAAAAAGATCAACGCCACCCATATGTTGATTAAATGTTATCATAACTTTTGGACATGGAATTTTAATATACGTTTTCTCGTTTTTATTAAAGCGTCAACGTCAAAAACGCTTTATTCAAACTAATCGGTACAAATTTTCAAAGAATATATAACAAATTCCAAACAATAACAATACAAAAACTTAATGGCCCAAATGGCTCTCTAAATTTATACGTTATCATTAAACAGATTACATTAAAAAAAAACTATAGCAAATTCAATTAAGATTATTACATATTTTGAAATTCAATTAGAAAAAGGAGGAAAAACCAACCACCACTGTCCTTAAATTATTTATAATTTGAACACAACAGTGAACTTTGATCCTACACTTAATATGTTTTAACTCAATTTTAATCAAATTCAATAAAAATCTTTATCTTAGACTAAAAAATTATATCACAATATTAATCTTATCTCTAACCTAATATAATATCTAACACAAATAAACAACAACACTAAATGTATCAATAATGAGCTGAAACTCAAAAACTAAGTAATGAAAAACACAAAAACTGGAAATAAACACGAATACCTAGATTGCCCCGTCTCAGCTCGATCAGCTTCAACGAATCTAGCTAATGAGTATCTCCATTGGATTTGTTGGTCGCGTGAACTCAAACTCGGAGGATATTTTATCTTTTTATTGGTGGCCCGTCGATATATGTGATATATGACTGGGACGCCGTCAGAATCAAAAACATATCGATTCATGTCCAAATACACGAATGCTTCTGGAAGAACGAAGCCAGTAGCGACAAAAGTCGCAATATACCCGTCTGTAGGGTGGAATGGCTGTGAAATCCAGGGGTTTTCACTCACAGTCACAGATCTTGTGATATGATTCCGAAGAAGTTTCAATATGTAGATATCGACTCTTGTTACTTCAGCAGTTTGATAAATTTCTCTGTTCGATATATTATGTTTCCAATCCTTTTCAGGCTTTCTGTACAAACCAGTATATGCACGAAGACATTTCCTTTCGAAAACTCTTAACTATTCCATGGTAATAGCACTCTGGTTGTACCAGATCTGACATCCATATGTCAAAACTGGTCTAACCAGGGTCTTGTAACAGATAATTTTGACCTTTTGATCAATGTTTTTGGAATGAAAGAATCTTCGTAGGGTCATGACTACTATTTGTGCCTTACTGAGCATAATTTTGACATGTTCAGCATAGTACAGATATTGATCGAAATGAACACCGAGGTATCGAACACAGGATTTATGTGGAGCTCGTTCTGAACTACCCTCGCCAGCCATGATGTGGAAATCTTTCCAATTACGTTTCAGGTCTTGACTGACCCCCTGCAGCTTTGTCTGAAACAAGATTGTTTCACACTTCTGCGCATTAATTTTCATTCGCCAATTGTCAGTGTAGAGCTGCACATCATTGAACATTTTTTGGAGATTGCTCTGAACTATTGTAGCTTTTCGGTCTGCCGTATAGATGATCAGATCGTCAGCAAACACAATCAATGATCGCGTAGGCGAGACGTTAAAGTCAAAGCTGTTCAATAGCTTGCGAATGAAGATTGAGAAGAGCAGCGGCGCAGTAACTGTTCAGTGCTGTAGACCATTCAAGACCTTGAATTTGGGCATAACATGTTGCACATCATGGCGACAAGGTGTCTGGGGAACTTGTCCTGAAGGAGTTTAAAAATAAGTCCATCTAACCACACCGTATCGAAGGCTTTCTCCATATCAATGAGACTAGCTCCAACCCATTCTCTGTTGTATACTTTCCAACAGATGTCTGAGGTTACTTTCGTTATTATATGTGTGGCTGAATGCCTGGCACGAAAACCAAATTGGCCATTCGGCATCAACTCATGTTCTTCAATGTGGGCGTTTAATGTGCTGTTGAGTATCACTTCAAACACCTTGCTGATGTTAGGCAGAAAGATGATTGGGCGATAGCTTTTAGGGCATGAAGATTTTTTTCCTTTCCTCAAGATCGGAAATACCTTAGCCTTTTTTCACTCATTTGGGGAATATGAATTGCTCAACATGCTGTTGAACAATATGCGATAATTCCTAATAGCAACCTCAGGCAAATGTCGGAGAACTATATTTGGAATACCATCAGTAACACATGATTTCTTGTGTTTTATCCTGCGAAATATAAAACACAAGTCTTCATAGCTGACAAAATAATCAATAAGATTCAAGCTCGGTCTGAGGTCAGATGTGAATGTTTCATTGAAATGAAGAATTGATTGGCCGTTTAGGCTTGATTTGAAGTCAGAAACTTTTGCTTCAACGACCTCTGAAAATATTTCATTCCCTCTCTCAGGGTTTCATACATGAACCAATCCAAAATGTCTTGCAATCAGGGCAAGTTAATTCAATCCCTCACATATAATCCTGTTTCCATTTCTATCCGGAGTAGTTCAATCAATTTCGATACCAGCCCTATCGAGAAGATTTATCTCATCGATTCGATACCTTCACTTGAGAATCCTTGCGGAATATGCTATTCACTTTCGAGAAAACGCCATCTGGATGCTGTGTGCTAATATCCCTCAATTTTTCCGCCCACTGATTGCTGATCTCACTTCTGAAGTATGACTGGATTAAGTTCAGAAGTAATTTCAACAAAGCCAACGAGGGATGGTTGTAGTCCAAAAATTGCCGATTAATATTGTTGGCGAGTGTAAGAAAAGGGCTTTTCAATCTTTTCAACCTTGCGATGGTTGGTGTTTCATACCCTTCCATAATCTTTCGGCGTTTATTCTTGGGAACGACTTTCTCAACCGTTTCCAACGTCAACTTCTCTAGCTTCGACAAAAAGAGATCTATTTCAACGTTAGTTAAATTCCTGTCATTAGGAACCATTGAACAAGAGTTGCCACCATCAGATGGGGGATATTGCTTCTGGTATACCCGAGTAAACTTTTTTTGAGACTTCCCCAGTCTGCTTGTCCTAGGGTATATTGGGAGCTCCAACCCAGATTGATTCAACTTGTATTCAATTTAGTTCTCTGTTATCTACGATTTCAGAAATATACCTCTTGGATTATTGGTGGCGTTCAGCCATGATGTATGCTTGGCCTTCAGGTCACCAGCAAGAATATAATAGCTATGCAGCCTGTTCAATTCGAGTATTTCAAACAAGGAATTGAGTTCCTCCTTGAGCTTGAGAACAGTTCCACCAGTTGCATAGGCAGAGATAACGAAGAGGTTATCCCCACCTGGCAGTGAGATTTCGATAACGAACACTTCAAGAGATCTCATGCTTTTGAATTGGACTTTTTCAATATTTTGGAAACGAAAGGGTCTTCGAACCAATATTCCGGTGCCACTTGCTCCATCACCTATTACCCTATCGTTTCTTACGAATTCAAAATCCTTGAATGTCATGGAGTGGCATGAATTGAGGTGGGTTCCGGTGAGAAGCATGATGTCAGGCTGTTGCTCAACAATAAATTCAAGGAGATAATCACGCCAATGTATAATAACAATGGAGTTGACGTTGATCGAGATGAGACGAATCCTATCCATGGGAATGTGACTGGATGACAAATTATTTTGAGGCATTTGAAAGCCCCTAAAGGATGAAAAACAGGATTAATTTTCGTATCTTGTTCATCGATTCCCTCCGATAGAGGATTTAATTGCTGTAAAATTTTGGGAAGCAGTTCATTATTGCCATTACCATTATTTCCACTATTTACCGCATTTTCTGCTGGTCCTCTAGTGGCTTGTGCAAATGATACTCCGAGCTTGACGAAGTTTGGAGCTAAGGCAATATGGTGTAGTTTTGTTTGCTGTGGCATAAATTTATCTCTCGCATCTTGATATGGGGAGCATCCTCCATATGATGGCGGGTGACCAAAAACACCACAGTTAACACAGTATAATTTCTCTTTTGGCTCCGTCTGAGCCACTCTGCACTCACCGGGAGCATGCACGTCCTTGCATTTGACGCATCAGTAATGCATGGCGCAGTTGGCAGCCGAATGCCCAAATCGTTGACAGCGACAATACTGGTTGACTTCTCATTTGTGGATGCGTTCCTACCGCATCACTCGGAAATTCAAGTATCTGATTTGTTGAAGAGCACTTGGACTGCTGTTATTTTGTTTCCTACCGCCGACCTTCTTGTCGCGAATATTTTAACGGAGGTAAACACAATTTCAGGTGCTGCCTTGAGCGCTTGAAGAAGATCGACGGTATCTTCTCCGCAGTCCAAGCCATTCAACAAGAAGGTCTGGTTCTTCTCGCTTTTCGGGGTATATGTGAAGTGTGGAACCTCCCCAGTATTTAGAGCATTTTTTGCTGAATGGAAATCAAGCAATGATTTCGTTCTGATAGTCAACTTTTCGGAATTGATACATTTAATCTCGATATTTGTTCATTTTTTTTTCGGCTTCCAATAGCCAAACCATGTTCTTTCCGCTTTGACCGAACATATTAATTGGCAGAACTTTCTCTGTATTCTTGGCTACTTTTTGTGGAGGACAAGCAGAATTACGGGCTGGTTTCTTATCCGTATTTTTTTTAAGTACATTACCTTCTGTACATTCGTCAACGTCCATTTCTTTTTGGAGTCCGTCCAACGCTGCATAGTAGTTCTGGCTATCGTTAGCGCCTCCAGCACTTAATACTTCTTCTGTGATGGCTTGTTTGACAGCTTTCTTCTGCTTAGTTTCCGTATTTATCTGTCGTATTGGGTCTGCATCTTGAACTTTCTTCGCTCTCTTGTAAATATCTTCGAGGTTTTCAGTTGTAGCTCCAATTCCTGTATTTTAGCTTGAAGGCGACTCACTACTTGCTTATCTCTGACTACTTGAGTCTTACGGCCGCCATCTGTGGAGTCCTGGGTGCTCGTGTGTCTTTGCTTGCCACCAATTTCGCATTGCTTTTCTCCCCGGAGCCCCCCAACGGAGGGAAGCCGTCGTGCTCCTCCATACAGCAGTCCCGAGTTAGTCTTTGGTTTATTTGCTTTTATCGATTTATTGATTCCGTGGGTCAATGTCTTCGACTGTGAATACTTTCCCAATAAAAATCAAAATATGCTTTTGATTAGTTCGTAAAAAATAAATTCAATTTTTTGAAACGGACTTTCGTGAAAAATTAAATAATTTTTTAAAATTAATGACAGGAGCGATTAAAAAAACATCTACACGCAACGAGTGCTAGACGTAGGATTTTATTAAAGCATCTTACATCAGCAAATGATTTGCTACCAAGTTATTAATCCTGTTGTCATACCATGTTGACATTATCCACCGTTGTGAGCTTCTCAACCACAGTATCGCTTCCTTATTTTCTCAGGTCTTTTTCCAAAAGAAATTTTAACCCAGAGATATGTTTTGATTTAATTGTACCTAATGGCAATATCCCTTTCCCATAGCGGTAATGATATGTACCAGTTATCGAGAAAAAGTCTGTTATTTTGTGCTTCTGGAATAGTTTTTGCCAGACAAATTTCCACATTACTGGAAGCGCTTATGTTTGGTGAACCTTCAAATACTTTCTTTGGTCCACAAACCCCTATATATAGTTCAAAGTCTTAGCTAAAACCAGAGAAACCGCTAACTACAAAATTTTTGATTATATTGCCTCATAGTTGAGAGTCTTTTAGTCGGAAATATCTGCTACAGGCATTTACTTCTCTTTAGGAACAGTTACCAAATGCTCTCAAAGTTGGTTCAAGAATGAAAGAAGTTTGTGTAACGAGGTCTGGTTGCCCCTTATGCACTTGGGTTGAGTTTGTGTTGAAGTCAATACAACGCTTAATCTCTTCAAAACGGGTACATGAAATAACTGAGCTGCCTTTAGGATGTCCTTAGGTTTCACTCTAGTAATCTCTAGTAGATGGCAGTTGAATAATAGATAGCATAAGACATCTACCCACAAATTGTTCAATTTCTTGTGGGGTAACCCCCATCTTTTTTCAGGATGCTTTTCCGTTGCATATAACATGGTTTGTTAGTATTATAAGTTGAAACGTTTCGTCAATCAATAAGTATTTAAAAAATTATACAGGTGTTTTCAACTCCATTATCATTAAAGGATAACTTGAATTACCAGTAAATTTTAATCAGAGTATTGTCTTTCGATAAAGCCATCCCTCCATCCTGTTGTATCAGCACTAGCAGCTCTTGAACGTTTCCCAGCTGGCTCAAACAAAGGAATGAAGTCCCCTGGATCATATTCAGACTCGTTTACAGTCTCGGGCATGATTATCGATAGAAGTTTTCAAACAGGCCGTCTCACGCGATCCTCATCTTCCGATAGTTCTTCATCTGTACTGCCCTCAGGTATACCTTGAATAATGGTATATACACCACCGTAAAATCTGCGAGGAACCATGAGTCCTGAACAGTACGGTATTAGCATAATTTAAACAAGTTGGGTAGACAGACCTATCCTCATGTCAGAAGGGTTTTGTACTCAACTTACAAAATGCAGTAACCAGCATCGAATAAAATCAAGAAACATGTCAAAGACGATTTTATTGGAGAAAATGTGAAATTCGAGGATCATACTATTATTAACAAAGTTGAAAGAATTTTGACTTCTGAGATATTTGTTTTAGTTATACCCCTTGATAATTTTTCCAGATTTTTTAGAAACACATTTTTCATGTTTTTACACCCCCCCATTGGCCCCACTGAAGCAAAAACTGTCAGTTTAAGAACTGTTTTGAAAAGCTCTCATAGAGAACTTTCAGTTGATATTCATATCGGCTACCTTTCATGAAATTTTTTTCAGGGCCCACTCCTCTGTACTGTAATCATCGATTCATGGCCTATTTTTTTGAATCCTAGAATGGTTTCAAAGCCCTTTTACTAGGAGCTCTTTCCTGCCTCTTCGACTTATTTCAATTGTATGTACTCATTTTCACGATACCTATGATTACTGAAATTTTCATGCAAATCCTAGCAAAGCTGTAGTGTCTAAATCGATAAAAAGCGCATATGGCATATGTTTCCATAGTAATACAGGGCATATTGTTCCATAGTAATACGGGAAAATTCAAATCGCTATAACTTCGTTAAATACTATTGGATCTTTATGAAACTTTCAGAAAAGATTTATCTTATAGAAAGTAATCTGTTTGTTAGATTTCATTGAATTTAAGGGTACCGTTTAGATTTTATTCAAGAAAACATAAAATCGATAAATCATACTATTACTAACAAAGTTGAGCGAATTTCGACTTCTCATGTATTTGTTGTTGTTGTACTCATAAAGGCCTATATTCGTGATTTTTTTCAGAATTTTCGGATGGAAGGTTTCCAATCGCGAGGGGGGGGGTACGCGAAAAGTTCGTACATTTCCCCTTTCCCTGCCCCCCTCGGTACTCATAAGGCAATTTTAAGACTTGTTTTGAAAAGATCTCATTAAGACCTTTCCAATGACACCCTACTCGCCTACCAATGGTGAAAATTTTTTTTTGGGGGGTCACCTCCCTACATGGGGAGATCCCCCTTTAACCCCTTTGAAAAATGTTTCCACCCTTGAACTTTCAAGAGGTCACCACTTCTGACCTTTCCACAAAGTTTCATGGCTGTAGCCCTTATAGTTTCGGAGAAAAAGTGCTGTGACATACAGACGGACGGACGGACGGACGGACGGACGGACGGATGGACGGACGGACGGACAGACGGACACAGGTCGTGATTGCAATAGGGTTTTGTATTTTAGTACAAAACCCTAAAAATATAAAAATATTTATGAGATAAGATCTAATGGTATTTTCATTTCATCAGCATTATGCATGATGTGCCAAATATGTCCCAAAGGAACTTTGGAGATTTTTGCATGTTGGTACAAATTATATCTAAAGGAAAAATACGATTTTTGTATCAGTTACATGAATACAAACAATGAAATTATACCTGTTACACATAAGTAAAAGTTAATTTTAAAACGAATTTTTTTCCCAAACGATTTCTTTACGTTTAGTTTTTTTTTAGTTTTCAATATGAGCGCACTCACTGTAACTATTAAAACACTCACTGTCACTATTAAAACTAACTAACGTGTAGTTTGACTAGCAGCTTATATATGGCATTGAAATGATTTTGTATGAACTTCTATGCCCAGAAAATGGCATACAGAAAACGAGAAAAAATTATTCGATTGTAAATTATAAGCAAACTATTGTTTGGTGGGAATATATACCGCAATGCAGTAATGAGTCAAAAGAGTATCGTAAAAAAAATTTTTTAAGACCCTAATGATAAACATTGAGAAAAAATATATCATGATATTTAATCATAATATAACTCAACACTAAGGACTGTTGAGCTATTATGGCATACTGAATGTTTACTAAGATGTTTGTTTTTCCAGGAAAAGGTATATGTTTAATAGATAATCTTAATTCATCCTTTAATCATGTATCTTCATTCATTTTTTCATGAGATCTTTTCCATCGATTATTCATATATGATTTCTTAACAGGGATTGGTTCCAGATGCATCTACGATAGTCATTGCATACCTAATGCTTATTGCAGAGGCCAGGAAGTATGCGCCTGTAAATTCGAGTTTCCTATTCCTTCATCAGACAACTGGACATGCAAAAGTACATACTTTGTAGCTTTGATCCAATATTAATCATTTAAATGGACGAATTTGATTAATTTTATCCACTTTTTAGGTTCAGCATCGCGCCCACCGAATATATGGCCAATAAGCAACCTATTATTAAGTCTTGCAAGCATATTCTGGATTGTTCACCGCAGATTGTGAAATGTAAATTCATCGAAGAAATCAACATTTGGACCTTTTGTTATCAATTTAATTTTACTTTTCACTGAAAAGTAATATGTGCACCGTCTATTTATAAATATTTTATATTTATTGTTAAAAAACACGCAAGAAGTATATTCATAAAATAATTAGAAAATAGAATATCACGTTGAATAATTATCATAGTACTTAATTAATGTTTTTAGACATCGATTATGTCTTCGATTTATTTTCGGCATTCGATGATAATGGCAGCGATTTCAGCATTACAAATTCAACAAAGGTGAAATGTTCCAAGTGTCCACAATAATTCAAAATCAAATCTTAAGTAATTATGCAAGTCAAAACTTTACAGCATTGATAACTTTTCACCCGCGCTTCATGCTCAAATTCAGTAATACAAAATAATAAATACGTTTCCATGTAGCTTCAAGACAAAGCAACTTTGGTGATAAGAACCCCCAAAAACAATTATCAGTGAAGCAAAAAATCCCAATGCGTTGTGTGATTAGATCATACGTGTCTGCTGTCGAGAACTCCGCTTGGAGAGTATAAAAACGTTTGCATCGTTAGGATCAGGCATCAATCACGACGATGAGGTCGATCACAGTGATTCTTCTCGCGAGTTTCGCCATCTTAGCGTCTGGGTCGTACATGACCAAAAATGTCAAGTACGCAGACAAGGAATTCTTGGGGAAGCAGAAGTTCGTCTTTGACATGCTACAACATGTCTTCCAAGATGAGATCTACGAGGAAAAGTACATGGTTGGAAAAACTTTCAAGTTCGAGGATTTCTTTGATCACTTCGAAAATCTGGAGAAAGTAAAGCTCTTCTGGGATATGTACCTTCATGATCCAGTTCCAGTCGGCGAGATTTTCTATCTGTTCACGACTCATCACTACACTTATGCCAAGTACTTGTGCTACACCTTCATGTACGCCAAGGATTGGGACACGTTCTACAAGACAGTGCTCTGGGCTAGATTCCACGTCAACAAGCCAGTTTTCGTCTACGCTTTGTCATTCGCTGCCATCCACCGTCCTGACTTGCAAGGAATCATTCTTCCACCTATCTATGAAATCTATCCTCAACTGTTCTTCAGCGCTGATGTCATCCAAAAAGCGCAACAGTACAAGATGCAAGGATTCTATGGAGTCAAACCCGTTGAAGATGTCTACACTATTGCTATTCCAGCCAACTACTCTGGAATCCACGGACAAGTGAACCACGAAAACAAGCTCTCTTACTTCACTGAGGATATTGGCTTGAATGCATTCTACTACTACTGGAACTTGGACTATCCATTCTGGACTAAAGGAAAGGTTGCTGGAGACTTCAGTAAGGATCGTCGAGGCGAGTTCTTCTTGAACTTACACTCTCAAATTCTTGCTCGTTACTACATGGAACGTCTCTCCAATGACTTGCCGGAAATTGAAGAATTCCACGTGGACATTGAAAACTTCCCTGGATATTTCTCAGGCCTTCGCTACTACGGTGGAATGCACTTCCCCGACCGTGAAAATGATTACGGATTCTACCACTCTGGCAACTTCTACTACATTGACATGGCATACCTTTACTCGCACCGTATCATGGACGTAATTGACTTCAAATATGCTGTACTTCCTGATGGAAAGCATTTCCCGATCGACAACGTCAAGGTAGCTCTTGAAACCCTGGGTAACTTACTTCAAGGAAACGAAGACAGCTTGAACTTCAAAGTATACGGTAGCATGGATTGGTTGCTTCGTACAATAATCAACGAAGGATATCCTGCTGGAAGCCACGGAAACGATGTTCCTGGAGTTCTCTACCACTATGAGACATCAATGCGTGATCCTGCTTTCTACTTCATGTACAAATACCTCATGAGGTTCTACTGGCACTATTTGGACAGCTTGAAGCCATACACCAAGAGCGAACTTCTCTTCGACGGTGTCAAGGTTGAATCAGTTGAAATGGACAAACTCATCACCTACTTCGACAAATTTGATGCAGAAATTACCAACATTATCGACGTCGAGCATTTTGATGAAAAGGTCCCATCTGAACTCTACAAATTCGGAAGGCGTGCTAATTATGATGGCCATGACTTCGTAGTTAAGGCTCGTCAATACCGGCTCAACCATCTTCCATTCAACTTCAAGTTGACCGTCAACTCAGACAAAGCTCATAAGGCAACAGTCAAGGTGTTCGTCGGACCCAAATTCGATTACTATGGCAAGAAGATTGATATTGAAGAAAATCGCAAGAATTTCTACGAATTGGACTATTTCGTGGTTGACCTAGTAGAAGGAAAGAATGTCATCACTCGCAACTCCAACGACTTCTCATGGTTCGTTAACGACAGGACAACATACTTCGAGCTCTACAAGAAGTTATGGCAAGCCACCACCTCCGATTACAAGTTCCCATTGGACATGTCAGAGGCTCACTGTGGATTCCCCAACCGCTTGATGCTGCCAAAGGGCAAGAAGGGAGGTATGCCATTCCAATTCTTCTTCTACGTTGCGCCATACCATGAGCCAGAAGTCAAACGCTTCACTGGATACGACCCATCCATCTCATGCGGTATTGGATCAGGCGCTCGTTACTTGGATGATAAGCCATTCATCTACCCACTAGACCGCAAGGTTGACGTGAAGAACTTCTTCGTAGAAAACATGTACTTCTACGACACCTACATTTTCCACAAATCCGAAGCTGATGTCAACGCCATCCACTACTAAGAGAGTACAAAGCAGTCCATACTATTGTAATTGTAATGACTGAGCAGAATCTTTCATCTCAACTGGTTCCATCTAACATTTTCCTAAATGGCTGTTTTAGCTTAGTTTTGTGTGTAGGTATAAGTGTCGCAGAGTATAAGTTGCGCCAAAGTTACATATTTCTTTGTTATAAAAAATATTAAAAAATAAAAAAAAAATTATCCTTAACATAAATTTTGGTTTCATTATGAAGATTTTGTTTGAAACATCTCTGATAAGCTTATTTGACATCTCTTGGGAGGGTGTCATAAGTATTTTTCAGAAGCAACTGAAAGAACCCTAAGCACTTTGAAGAAAAAAAAATTTATTTTTTTCTCCAATTCAACCATTATTTGAGGAATAGTTTGCTATTAAAAATGATAATGCCCACAATTAGGGCTCATTTTGAAGTACGAGTAAATCAAATATTAACAGCTTCTTTGCACACACTTCTCCAAATAAGAACAAGTTGGGTAGACAGACCTATGCTCATGTCAGAAGGGTTTTGTACTCAACTTACAAAATCCAGTAACCAGCAACGAATACCTGTAAAATCAAGAAACACGTCATGTTCGAGGATCATACTATTATTAACAAAGTTGAAAGAATTTTGACTTCTGAGGTATTTGTTAAAGTTATACCCATAAATATCTCACTTGATAATTTTTTCAGATTTTTTAGATCACTGGTGTCCATTTGCGAGGGAGGAAACACACTTTTCATGTATTTCCCCCCTGTGCCACCACTGAAGCAAAAACTGTCAGTTTAAGAACTGTTTTGAAAAGCTCTCATAGAGAACTTTCATTTGATACTCATATCGGCTACATTTCATGAAATTTTTTCAGGGGCCACTCCTCTGTACTGTAATCATCGATTCATGGCCTATTTTTTCGAATCCTAGAATGGTTACAAAGCCCTTTTGCTAGGAGCTCTCTCCTGCCTCTTCGACTTGTTTCAATTGTATGTACTCATCTTCATGATACCTATCATTCCTGAAATTTTCATGCAAATCCTAGCAAAGCTGCAGTGTCTAAGTCGGTGAAAAGCGCATATGGCTCCATAGCCATATGTTTCCATAGTAATACAGGGCACATTGTTCCAGAGTAATACAGGAAAATTCAAATCGATATAACTTCGTTAAATACTATTCGATCTTTATGAAATTTTCAGAAATGATCAATCGTATAAGAAGTCATCTGTTCGCTAAATTTCATATAATTTAAGGGTACTGTTTAGATTTTATTCAAGAAAACACAAAATCGATAAATCATACTATTACTAACAAAGTTGAGTGAATTTCGACTTCTCATGTATTTTTTATTGTTGTACTCATTAAGGCCTACATTCATAATTTTTTTCAGATTTTTCGGGTGGAAGGTGTCCAATCGCGAGGGGGGTACGCGAAAAGTTCGTACGTTTCCCCTTCCCCTGCCCCCCTTAGTACTCATAAGGCAATTTGAAGACTTGTTTTGAAAAGATCTCATTGAGACCTTACCAATGACATCCTACTTGACTTCCAATGGTGAAAAATTTTTTTTTGAGGGGTCGCCTCCCTATATGGGGAGACCCCCCTTAAACCCCTTTGAAAAATTTTTGCACCCTTGAATTTTCAAGAAGTCACCACTTCCGACCTTTCCACAAAGTTTCATTGCTGTAGCCTCTATAGTTTCGGAGAAAAAGTGCTGTGACATACAGACGGACGGACGGACGGACGGACAGACGGACACAGGTCGTGATTGCAATAGGGTTTTGTATTTTAGTACAAAACCCTAAAAACAATTTCGTCGGCGATTTGATTTTTTTTGTGATAAACAAGTTTAGGCTAATACGCCCTAAATTTAGATCCTCTAGACATGTAACGTACTACCTGGGCTACCTACTAAACGTTTCACTTGCCTAGGCAACCAAATCTGGAATAGTTTGATACACGGCTATTAGCAAACCCTTATTTTACAATTTATCAAGTTGCAGGAATCCCTTTTCCAGTGAGAGAGAATAAAAAGAGCAGGCAAAAATGCTACAGAATAGATTCCCTTCCCTCGATTTCTTCTAGCACTCAAATATATTCTTAGTTCTGTCAAGACTGCTCTGACATAATTTGCCACATGGTATCATTTTCTAAGCCTAACCTCAGCATCATTACAGGCGTGATACCTGTCGGCCTCCTTGATAGAGAGCGCCGCTCTATTTATCTGCGTCGAAATTAGGATGCGAGGGAGATGGTTGTCCACGAAGACAGACAGCGCTCACTCAACGATTGGCAGCAGTCTTGAGTGAGTTGCACAAAGGGAAGGTGGACTGCGCGCCTCATCCCGGATATGAGTCCGTGGCTAAATCGAAGGCATGGTCAGACTGATTTCTATCTGATCCAGCTTTTGAGCGGGCACGGGTGTTTTCACTCTTACCTGCACAAAATTGGTAAGTCACGCCCTCGATTGTCGGTATTGCCCAGGAGAAGAAGACAATGCCTGCCACACATTTTTTGCTTGCATAAAATGGAACAGGCTGCGAAGGGTCCTCTATAGGGAGACAGAAGAGCTCACCCCGGATAATATAGTCGCGGTGATGCTCGAATCGGTTGACTAATGAAACCAGGTGGCACATTATGTTCGGGCAATCCTAAAAGATAAAAGTGACTCACAGCAGCTGGGGGATTGCTTGTCTGGCACTTCCTCTTCCCCTTTCCCTTCCCGCTAGAAGAGGGATCCCCAAGTTGGAAGGCGCCTCACGGCGTAACAAAACGGGACCTGGCGCGAAGTAAGATGTCAAACGGTTCCAGGCTGGGTTCTCAGGTTGACAGGGAAGGTGCTTAGTGGGTAATCCAGTCGCCTCCTTGTGGACATGGGAGTCCCACACTGTGCGTAGATGGGCATTCACATCTCTACCACAAAAAAAAAAACCTCAGGATCTTTTCGATTAAAGTTTCTAGAGAGCTTTCTTATTTCTTTTTTCTTGAAAAGCCATCGAGCCTTGCTTTTTTTGTGAGTAGATACGATTCGACTCCTTTGAGTCATCTGTGATGCATAAAGGATGTGTTGAAGGGAATGGCTTTACATAGTCGAAGCAGGTAGTAGCAAATTAGGTCAGGTACTAAATTAAGACAGCTAGAGGAATATCAGGTTTTTGCTTTTTGAATTGTTGGATGTCCATTTATTCTGTTTTATCTCGTTTCCGTTTTCATCGGAGAGTGTCGCAAAGTACCGAGAAAATCGTATCGGAACTTGTAATAAGTTGTTCGGTGATAACGTTATCGTCTGTTTTTTATGGTCATATATTTCAAGTCTTTCTAGGATGTTAAGTCTCGGTCCTTTGCTTTGTTTGTGTAGCAATGTCATAGAGTTTATCATCGCATCAGGCTTGTGTGCGCAGTTCAATAGGTGCGTCGCATAATTGGAGTGTGTCTTGTTGTGTAAGAAAGATCGTAAGTGCTCTTTTTATCTTATCAGTTTTTATATGCCGCCGTTCTATTGGTGTGTCATTCAGTTTTGGTTCCAGTTTATTCTCGAAGTTGTTGTTGGTTTTGAATGCAGTTTGCAGTTGGATGAAGTGGTTAGTATGAGTCATGGGGATAGAGTGGAGTCTCTGCATCATTGATCTTGACGCTGCTAGTTTATGTTGTATGGGGTGGTTAGATGTAACGTGTATGGTATGATCAGTTGTGGTTAGATTTCGTGTGCCACGGTTAGGTCCATATGAAGGGTGGTCCAACCATAATGCACGATGTTAGTTGTGAGTCACACATTAACGTCAAGTTTTTGCCCAATTTAATTTGACATTTCTTTGTTTCAGTGTTTGACAAATTTAACCATGGAGAAGTTTACAATTAAGCAGTGCGTTAAGGTTGTTGAAGCCTTTTGCAAAAATGGGCGTTCAAACCAAAATACTTTCCGTGCAATTCGTGATTTTTTTTGTCAGCATAATCGACCAAATGTGTCCACAATCGGGAGAATTGTGCGCAAATTTCATCAAATCGGGTCTGTAGAAAACGTGAAATAACCTGTGCATGCTCGTCCAGTTCGTTCTGCGGAAAATATTGCTGCTGCTCGCGATAGTGCGGCAGAAGAGCCGTCAACCTCGACTCGTCATCGTGCCCAACAATTTAACACCTCACGAATATCACTGATGCGAATTTTTAATAAAGCTTTAAATTTACACGCTTACAAGGTTCAATCGATTCAAGAGCTGAAGCCTACAGACCATTTCAATCGTCGGAGATACGCCGAATGGTTGGTTGAACAGACAGAAGGGAATGGTGACTTTGCAAAAAAAAAAAAAACATCTTCAGCGACGAGGCACACCTTCACCTAAGTTGATTCGTTAACAAACAGAATTGCCGCATTTGGGCAAATGAGAATCCACGAGTGATTGACGAAAAGCCGAGTCATCCACAAAGAGTGACTGTTTGGTGCGGTTTATGGGCGGGCGGCGTCGTCGGGCCGTACTTCTTCGAAAATGGGGACGGTCAAGAAGTTACCGTGAATAGTGTTCACTATTGCGAGATGACACCTGAGGTTATAGACCTGGAAAATATGTGGTTCCAACAGAATGGTGCCACTTGCCACACAGCCAACGAAACAATGGCTCTTTTGCGAAGGAAATTCAATGGCCGTGTTATTTCACGTTGTGGTGATGTTAATTGGCCGCCACGATCATGTGATTTGATACCGTTGGAATTCTTTTTCTGGGGATATGTAAAAGAAAAAGTGTACGTCAATAAGCCAAGAACAATTGAAGAGCTAAAGGATGAGATAATTCAGCACATTAACGACATTGAGCATCAATTATTTCTCAGAGTCATTGAAAAAATGGACCATCGGATAGAAGTATGCCATTGCAGCCGTGGTAAGCAGTTGGGCAATATTTCGTTTTGTACATACAAGTAATTGCCATAAATTCTTCTATTTTAATAAAAAATATTAACATAATTTTCTGAAAACTTATGTTTTAGATGAGTTGTCCGTTTGTTTATTTTTTATAGGTAAGTAGACCGTCTTGTTTATTTTCTTTTGAGGAGATCGCGATAAAGCAGTCACATATTGTCTGTAAAATATTACCTTGGATCTTATGATAATTTTGGGCATAAAGACTGCTTCCAAAAATCGTAGGAATATTTTTAACATTATTGTTGACATTGGGTGTCCCATGCCCAGACTATCTCTGGCAATGTATGTGCTTTTCTTGAACGTTAAAGAGTTCTACTTGTTTGTGGGCGTTATGAGATTTAATAGTTGACCTGTGAATGATCGGCTGTTATTGAATGAGTTTTCTTTTGTACTCGTATCATTGTCAGTGTTTCATCGACGAATAGAGACGTATAGAGGTTGGTGATTTCTAGTGATAAAAGACTGACTAGTATCAGTCAATTATAGAGAAGTGGTAGAGTTTGCTAGATCACGGCTGCTATTTAATATGTATTTGTCGTCAAGGTACAAGACATCAGCCATTATCATTATCAAGTACCATGCCAATCAGTATATAGGAGTTGGGCGACAATTAACGACAGGCTGGATAGGAATATTGGGTTTGTGGAGCTCATTTTATGCTTTAAGGGGTGGTGTGGATGGACTTAGGTTTATGTAGCGGTGCTTTGTATTAGGAGGAATGATGAGTGAGGATTGAATAATAGCAGTACCTAATTCTCCTTGGAAATTTTTAGTGGGGTCTTTGTTTGCTAGCTTGTATCCGTTGGCGTTAATGAAGTCTATTGTTTTTTGTACGTAGTCCATTATTTTTTAAGGATCACCGTTGATTGTCCTTTGTCACTGTTAGTAGGTTATCCGTAAGTATTTTTCGAATCTCTTTTAACATCTTCGTGGAAATTCATTTTGCTTATGATACTGCGTATTTCTGTCATTGTACATCTGCTAAAGTATGTCTTGCATTTGTCTGTTTTTCTTGTGTCAGTTTGTTAATGGAAAGTTGAGTGTCCCTCAACCTGACATAATCTACTACCTGACCGATTTTAGTAACTGACTTAATTTACTACTACCTGCTTAACAAATCCTGTGCGTATACAAAGTCATTCAGTCAAGAAGTCATAACGCGTCTACTCATACAACAAAGCAAAGCCTGACGGCTTTTCAAGAAAAAGAGAATTGGTCTGCGAACATCGAATAACCAAAGTAATTGACTACCCTCTAATTTCACTCAAAAGACCATAACTTATGCAGGTAAGACTAGGTTCGTAGACGGCCCAAAGCCGTTTGGGAAAGGAGGTTGGAGCTCTTGTTTCCCCAACCCACGGCTTACATGGTTCCTCATCCTTAAACCCCACAACTAAATGGTAGTGATTTTTGGCCAGGTCACACATTGAGTTTACTGGTTCCCAAATAATGGGACATTTAATACCGAGAAATGGTAATAACTGTAAATAAATCTACAGCTCTGCTAATAAATCCTACTTAGACTTGCTTTGTGGGGGCATAAGAGGTGTTGCAACCACGGAGGTCACCGCAGTTGCAGACATTAAGTTTTGGCAGAGGGGCGTGTAGGCCGGGGTGGCATACTGAGGCCGGCTAGCGCTCAGTCGTGTCGTGGGACTTCCGGGACACCCTCTGCTTGTGCTGAGCCACCTTACATATAAATACTAACACGGCGGGAAAGGGACGGGAAAGGAGGAGGTCATTTTGAGAAATGAAAGATGATGGGCTTAAACTGACATGGCCGTTTTATTTAATCCAACAATTATATTCACAACCAAAAAAACCTTACGGGATAAAAAATGTCAAAAAACGAGTAAAAGGCCCTTTCGAGATCTAAACAAAAGAATATATGCCAAAATAAAACACAATAAATTAATTTAATATAATATAAAAGTTACAATAAAACAAGCTTCTGTAAAATATTGAAACAAAATACGATTGATACTTACTTCTTTCCTTGCAGAGCTCCGAGCGCCCGGTGAAGTACAAAAAAAGAAGCGTGGGGCCACTGAAAAACATATTTTATAGTTAAGATAGCAAAAAACTAAAAACGCAACGGCCGCTTTCAACTTTCTGATCCGTATTCACAGAAAAATTCACTCTAAGCCACCTGGTCCTCTCTGCAAACCAACAAAATTTTTTTGTTCGCTGAATTTCAAACCAAAATTTCTAACAACAATTTTTCTCCCCGCACTTCAAATTAATAAAAATTGTTTTTCCCTTCTCTTCCAAAATCCAATATTCACCTCAACTTCTCAATCCTTCCGCTCTCCTCCTTCGTCATTAAAACTTCAAAAAAATCTATTTAATTCACCATCACATTCTCAATCCTTCCACTCTCCTCCTTCGTCACTAAAACTTCAAAAAAAAAATCTATTTAATTCACAATCACATTCTCAACCCAAAACTCTCTTTTTTCCCAATTTTAAAACCCCCAAAAATCACTTTTATCCTGCACAGAAAACTCCCTTATCTTCACCAGCCAAAAACTAACTGCCCCCATCCCAACAACCTAATCCCGCAGTTTCCCTTCCATCCAATGCGATTCCGTAATCTCTTTTTCATTTTCAATTACCACTGTCGCCTTTGGGTAACGTAATCGAAGTTCATTACAATTCGATTCCGCTACCCACACATCTTTTTCCCGTATCGACAAACACAATAGTATCCATTGATTTGCATATATGGTAACTTACATCATCCAAGAATCGCTTGATTGAATGCAAAGTGTCACATATACATTACGGAAACTATTGATTTTGCTGATACCCCAAAAAGAGTGCTTCCCTGCACCCGGAGGAACTTGAACCCAGGGTTCCAGCAGACCCCCGGTCGAAAACTCGCGACGCAGCCAATGGTGTCATGTACTATCGATCTCCCATTTATCTCATAAGCAACTTCAACGATGCATTTGGGTATGAGATTGAATTTTGTTAGTAGAGAAACGTGAATTAATTTTTGTTAGTATAAAAAATAAAATTTGTTAGTGGGAACTAGTGACTAGAATTAGTCAGTATGAAGGAAGGAATTAGATTTTGTTAGGGAAAAGGTATTGAATGAAGTTTTGTTAGTGGGAATTAATGAATGGAATGTTGTTAGTGGAAAAACTGAAATTATTAGTATATATTATATTCTATAAGTTGGAAATAAGGGAAAAAGGTAGGATTGTGATGATAGGAAGGTAAAAATTATAGGGAAATTGGAAAAATTTTAATAAAATTAAATAAAGAACACGCAAAAGGTATAAATGCCCGAAGGAAGATGGAAATGTTACGGCGGCAATTTGAAGTTGCGAATGGGAGGAAGTTGGTACGCCGAAATTCACAACAGAGGGTGAAGGTGAGTTTTCGTACCTGATAACGGAATTGAAGTAATAACCACGTCGTCGCAATGAAGATTGGGCGACAGTAAGCCCCTCGCTCTGGAAAACCCTAAAATATTTCAAAACCTACAGAAGGTCTTCGGAATGGATTGGACTCACGGCAACAAGCTTGCAATTAGAAGAAAGACTATGGCATGGGATCCTAAAATGTCAGATCACTCAATCATCCTGTCACTGTTAAAGACCTTTTACAACAGAGCACTCAATACTGGTAATCCAGGAAACAAACTGGACAGGAAATTATATTCAAGACATGAGATCGCAAACAATATTCAAAAGTGGCAAACATACTGGAAAACGAGAATTTTGAGTGGCCTACATTGTGGGTAAGCAGTTCAAATTGCACGTTACTGACTTTAAGGCAGTCAATGAACGTTGTGTGCGATCCGTATAAAAGTGAAATTCATCAAAATCTGGCTGACAAATGTTCACGCCCTGACCGAAGAAAAAGCGAAGAAATGAAGGAAACGTTATACAACCACCTAGAAAGACTAGTCGACCTCTTTCCTACAAACGACACAAAAATGATGCTGGAGGATTTCATCGCTAAGGGTGGCAGTGAGCTATCTCATTACGGAACAACTGGAGGATATAACCTCCACGATGAAACAAGTGACAACGGTCAAAACCTGATTGACTTTGCATATAGTCATACGTTTGACTTTCTTCCTTCATCGAGGCAATCATAAAATGACCTGGGTACCACCAAATCGACCATGTTCTGATCCAAAAACGTTGGGCCTCAAGCATACTTGACGTCCGTACATATTAAGGAGCTAATTGTAACTCAGATCATTACTTGATCAATTGAATCTATTGATATAGCATGTCAAAAACATATTCGGCGAAGAACAGCCCGCTACAAAAGCTTGAGATGGAAGCTAAAGTGACTATTAAGATCGTAGCAGAACAGACGATTGGACATCAAGCCCGGTACAAAAGAAATGTTTGGTTCGCTGATGAGTGCCAGAATGCTTTAGACAAAAAAAATCAGGCGTATACAGATTACGTAGGTAGAAATACCAGGACGAAGAGAGAACACTACAAAAACATTTCAGAAGAATAGCGAATAAGATAATTAGAGTTAAAAAAATCCCCGTTGGCAGCACCAGCCGGAAAGGTAAATTTCTCGTATGTAGCATAAAGCCTCGAAAAAAAATTTGGCTTGCCTACTACTCAACTTCTTTCTGCAATTTTCGTAGTACCACATGGGTATTTATTAACATAAAAAAAATCTGGCCACGTTCGTTCTTAGAGACCTTTTATCGGGGCGCAAATATTTTGCTAATTAAATTGAGTTGCATACGTATGGATTACATATTGAAAATCGGCGGATCATAAATTGTTGTAAACATATAAATACCGGTTTCGCCCTTCTCGCATTTGCTGTTTACACAGTTCACAGTGGTAACCACACAAAGGCTTAAATAGCTCGAATAGTTAATTTCAAAAGATTTCCATGAAAGTTTAATCAGCACTTGCGTTGCCATTAATATATACATTTTCAATTTTTTTCTGAACTATGAGGGCCGTCATTTCAATTTTCATTGAAATCGGCTGCTAAAAATATTAAGCTGTAAATTTTCGACTTTTTCATTTGTCATTCGATTTGCATAATTAAATTAAATTAACTTGCCTTAATAACTTATAATTTCAAGTTTCAACGGAATCTGTTGAGAATCTTGGCTGCTACAGAAATAAAAAAAATTGTATGCCACCCCCCTGTATGGGGAGACCCCCCTTAAAATACCTTAAAATATTTTCTTGCACTGCAAATTTCAAGAGGCACCACTTTTGACCTACGTAGAAAATTCCCTCATTCTAGCTCATGTGGTTTGCGAGAAAACTTGTTTTGACGCACGAACAAACGGACGGACAGACAGACAAGTCGCGATTTTATAATTTTTTTAGGGGATTGTTAAAAAGATTTTACAATATCTTAAAAATGGTCTGGTTTATAAATTCTATCAAGTAAAGTCATTTAAAACGTTTCAATGAAAAATATTCATTATTTCAGTTGGCACTAAAATAGCGAATTGCGCTTGCCTTCTGACCTTTGAGGGCCGCCATTTTGAATGCATGCATTTGATTTTGGATTATTTTAAATCTTTGTATGCTAGGAACTCATCAATCAATGTACTATCTCGCTCAAATAGAAGTTTCACTCTAGACAGGGCAAAATAATTCAATTTTTAAAGAAAATGGCAGCTAAAAATATTAGGCTTTAAATTTTTGACTTTTTTATTTTTCATTCAATTTTAATAATTTCCTGCATAATACAAGAACATAGTACAGAGATCCATAATCTCAAGTTTCATCAAAATCCGCTGGAAAATGTGACCGCTAGAGGGCCACAAAAACCTGAAAAAAACGCATATTTAAACGGCCGCCATTTTGAAATTTGCTCATGCATGATCACCAAAATATCAAAAACTGTAGGCCTAAATAATGTCTATCTTGGAACCGAATTTCGTATATGTCGGATTAAAATTGCGACTTTAAAAAGCCTTTGAAATTTTGCCCTTTAACTGGCCGCCATTTTGTTTTTTGCAACCTGACCTCCAATTTTTTCACGTAATTCTTTAGATACTTATAATTTCTATCAAGTTATCAAATTTCATGAAAATCTGTTGAAAGCTTTGACCACAATTGCAACAACAAAATTCTGCACGTTTTTCGACCTTTGAGCGTCCGCCATTTTGTTTCTGCCGTACCGACTTTGGATTTTTTATTGTGAGATTCATCACATGCAGCAATGAACCTTTGTACCAAATTTCATCCAAATCGGAGCTATACTTTGGTCAGAACAGAAATCACGATTTTTCGTCTAAAATGGCCGCCATTTTGTTTTTGCCCGGCCGATATAGCTGGTTCACGAACTTAACCGAGATAATTACCCAATACACCTTTCCTGAAAATTTGGTGAAAATCGAAGCAAAATTGCAACCTCTATCGTGGTCACAAATTTCGTTATATCCCATATATATATATATATATATATATATATATATATATATATATATATATATATATATATATATATATATATATATATATGATGCTCTCCGCAATAGGTAAATTTCTCTCGAGAAATTTACCTAAAAGAAATACTACGACAACCAAGTGATAAGTATAGATGTAAGTCTAGCGAGGAACAACACAAGTCAAGCATGCAAAGTAGTTAAAACCACGCTCTGTCGTGTTGACATCGGCAATACCTTCGCTGATAAAAGGAGGATTAAGAAAAGATGGGCATCACATTTTAAGAGCCTCTTGAATCCTCTGCACAGCCCCAGAACATTGGAGCCTATAGATGTCTGTGAAGAGCTTCCAATAAACTAAACACGAAGCATATACAAACAGTATTATTGGGGAGTACACAGGTAGTGTTAGAGCAGTGTTAAGATTAGGTCTTAGTTCGTTCCTGCTACCAGAGTTTACCACCACAACTGCTGCGGAAGCTGTGCAGATTCAAGGATCATTAAGTCACGTACTGGGACTACCTGAGCTGCGAGGTAATTATGCTTAGATTTAAGGCATTGTAGAACATTTTAAGTATTTTTGGAAATTAGTTTGTCTAATATTAAGTTAGATTAGTGTTAAGCCAAGTAGCTAGGGACCGCCAGAAGTATTACAACGTACCAACGAACACCACGAACTGAAGCTGTGGATACTTGTATTGCTCACGGAACAAGATCTGGGTAGTATCGAAAAACGCGTTGCCCGAAATCATGGTTGCCGACGACACGATATGCGATTCAGTTGGCTGGTTGAAATACGACCCCAAACCTTCCTACGCCTACAAAGCATTGCCAGTACTTGAAGCACTAGCGAGGTTTCGTAAAATAATTCCAATGCAGAATGCTAACCTCTTAACGAAGATCCATCGAATTTATAGAGTACAATATACAAAAGAAATAGGATATATTAACAACAATTCTCGACTATCCACCATCCATGGCGAGAGATTACAAGTTGCAGCGTAATTACATTACATTTTATGAACATAGCGACCAAGAACGGGTTAAGAAATCATTACCAATTGGATTGTCAACAGTTGCCCACCTGGGAACGGGTGTGCCAACCAACAGCGGCGGAATAAGCTTGAAGAGAATAATTTAAGAGTCACGGAAATCAATGAAGAGTACGACCCTGACAAAAAGGCCCCGTTAATTAGGAAGAAATATAAAAGGTCAGTCGAGTAACGGACTCCCTCTTTTTCTTTTTCGCTAAGTGGTAATGGGAGGTGGTCGTGTTCAGAGCCGAAACCAATTTGAACTATTGTGAGCTAGTAAAATTGAATTATTGTTTTAAATTGGTGAATACATTTTTTATCGCGTGTTGAGTATTGAAGTGGCACTTTCTACGCAATCTCGATCGATATTAAAGTGGAAGGCCCAAGGAAGTAGACGCCGCATGGAGGACGCAAAATACGAAGTTACATGTGCTGGTAGATCATACATTGCGAGCTACGAGCCGGCGGCTTCTGGCGGATGCAACGGGGCCCCAATCGCAGGTTAACACATTAAGTAATTCAGAAAAAAAGGTACCTTTTTATTTTATATTTGAATTATATTATTCATTTAAAGAGAAAAGTGTTGTGAGATTGTGAATAAAAACGGATTTTACACTAAATTCCCGAGTGATAATTGTAGCGAGTAGTGAATATTGTGTGCGTGGCTCAGGCGGTGGGACGCGCGGGAAAAGCTAAAGCGGGAATTATAAGTTCTTTTCAGATCGCCAGCGCCCGTGGTTGTGGTGGAGAACCAGGTGATTAGCCTGCTTTGAGGTTGAGGTAGTGTGCTAGGAGCGCATTTAGCGAAAAACTACGCGCGCGATCCAGTCAAACGTACGTGTCCCCGCCAGCCGATCGTAAGTGGATCCTCCGAGCCGTTTTCTCGTTTGACGGCTTCTTGGGGGCCCAGGACAAACGAGTGGCGCTCCCTACGCCCGTCTCCGGACGAGCTTGCCGGAACCGCAGGCCCCCTCGGAGGAACGCAGCGCCTACATCTTGTAGGTTGCAGTGGATGGTTATATTGGCGGTGGAATCGAATTGTAACAGTTGGCGCCCAACGTGGGGCCCTAAAGTCGAAAAAGTGGTGGTTTCCGTATAAGTGAGCTAGTGAAGTAAAAAAGTGTAATCAAAGTGCTAATCAGTGTTTACCTTTGCGGGGGTGTGACTTATGTTGGTGGAGCAGTTTGAGATAGTGAAGTGAATAAAGGTAATCAAAGTGCCGATTTGTGTTTACTTTTGCGCGTAGAGCAGTTCGAGTGAATGAAGCTTTCTTTTGTTGGAATTTACACATTGAATCAAAAAGAAAATAATGTGCTTGTAAATAAAAGTTAGAGTAAATAAATGTCTTCTTAAAATTCTCCAGAGTTTCAGTTAGCGAATAAGTTAGCTCATAAGTGTAGTGTTAAGTGGGTTGAGGGTAACTTTTCAGTTTTTTTTTTAGGGTTTTCGTGTCGTTTTGAGCAGGCCACAGGTTGCGGATATGACGGGTAAGATGATGGTGGACCGGCTGAATAAGGAAGAACTCTCATATGAGATGGAGATCAGGGGCCTGGAAACTGGCACGGTGGACGTGATGAGGAGTATGCTTCGCCATGCAGTACGAGGGGAGGCATCCATGAATACATCCCTATTAAGGAAGACTTATCCCTTCACATACGAGGAGGATATAGCAGCGGTGCAGGCAAAGTTTGAGGAGATCCAGTCCCTAATGAGCACCTTCAAGGATAATGCGCGGTCAGCGGAGTTCCTGAAAATTAAAGCGAAGATCAGGTTCGCATTTCGAAGGCTAGAAAATGCCCAGGGAGGAGAGGAAGACGCGGATGAAGTGGCAACTAGGCTGAGGGCACAGCTGGTACTCGCGATGGGTGAGCTGGAAGCGAAGGCGGAGGTTAAGGTGCTGGATTCTGGCACACCCCCAGTCGTAGAGACGTTGCAGGATGCACACAACCATGAAGTGCAAGAAACCAGGTCAGATTCAATCCAGCTAGCTGAAGAGCCTTTAAGTCAAGAACCGGGGCAGAATTTGGAGCGAGACGGGAGCGCAATGGAGGCAGTTAGTTCACCAGCCCAAAGGGAAGCGAGCAGCATTACCCAGTTGACAACTCCTCGAGTGGTAGGCGAATTGGGGAAGGTCCAGGACGTCTCTAAATGGGGTCTAAAGTACAGTGGAGAGTCTGGATCATTAAACGCTTTCCTCGAACGAGTAGAGGAGCTACGCTTGGCAAAAGGAGTGTCACCGGCTCGACTTTTTCAAGCAGCAGTGGAACTGTTTGAGGGAAGAGCTCTTGTATGGTTCCGGGCAAACCGTTCCAACTTTGGCTCATGGGCGGAACTGGTGAGTGAGTTGCGCGCTGAATTCCTTCCTCCGGATTACGATAAGAGGTGGCTGGAGGAAATTAAAAGGCGTACTCAGGGGCCCGAGGAGTCTATGGGGATGTATGTGGCGACCATGGAAGGGTTGTTCCGACGGAAAAATACTCCCTGCTTGGAGGCCGAAAAACTGAATATCTTGTTGGATAATTTGACGCCCTTTTATCAGACACAGCTAGGGTATACTCCAGTGAAATCAATTGCAGAGCTGGTGGTGCTGGGGCGCAAAATCGAAGCAAAACGGGTCTCAGTGGAGGCTTATCGACCACCACCACCCAGGAAGGGGCAACGCTTGTTGGAGCCTGATCTGGCCTATTCAGGAAGAGGGGAAACGATGCACGTAGCAGCCATACCTGGAACGGGAGTGCAATGTTGGAATTGCAGGACACAAGGGCATACTTCCAGGGACTGCGCAGAACCAACAAGGTGTTTTGGCTGTGGTCAGTTAGGAGTGAGGAGGGCAACCTGCCCAAATTGTCGCAAAGACAGAGGTGCAGAGGCACCACGTCATCGGTTCGCAGGGCAGAGAGGTAGGGGTGAGGGCGGAGGAAGGAGCATTGGTAATACCGGCCAGGAATCGTCTCACCTTCCGGGTTCGGGAAACTCGCCTCGTACTCAGTAGGCGGCGAACTGAGTACGGTGGGGGAAAGAGGCAAAGCCGCGGAGTCTAGGTTAGCTTATGTCATCGGAGGAAGGACTGGGGATAATCGACCACACCTGGAAGTCGAGGTATTGGGTCGTAAGTTGTTGGGTCTGTTGGATTCAGGGGCGTCCAACACCATCATAGGTGGAGAGGGATGGAACATTTTAAGCAGGTTCGGAGTGGAGCTGCTTGGGGCTGCGTCGTCGCATGTAAGGATGGCTAATAATGCGAGTGTAGAGGTAGTTGGGAAGTCCTGCATCCCATTCACGTTACAAGGAAGGACGGATTGGATCACGGCATTGGTAGTCCCGTCACTGGCTCAGGAGGTCATTTTGGGGGTTGATTTTATCAAACGCTTCGGGTTAGTCGTAGCTCTTGGCCAGAACTCCTGGAGCTTCCTTGATGCCTTGCAAGAAGGGGAAGTGGAACAACTGCGTTCACGCAGTCGGTTGACCGTAGGAGAACACGAAGTATTGGAGGCCTTACTAAAGGAGCAGTTTGGACTGATGGGCGATGGCATCGGCTGTACGAGCCTGGTCGAACACGTGATCAAGACCAAGTCGTCGCCGATAAAACAACGCTACTACCCCGTATCTCCAGCGGTGCAGCAACACATAAACTCCGAACTGGATGAGATGCTGCAGTTGGGCGTCGTGGAGCCTTCCTCTAGCCCGTGGTCGTCACCAATACTATTGGTGAGGAAAAAGGACGGGAAATTTCGCTTCTGCGTTGATTTCCGGAAGTTGAATCAGGTATCGGAGCGAGATGCGTACCCCATTCCCTATGTGTCAGCCACCTTGGATAAGCTTCGCAATGCTAGGTACTTGTCATCGCTGGATATCAAGTCCGCCTACTGGCAAGTACCTATGGCAGAAGACTCCAAACCATTAACTGCTTTTACAATCCCTGGGCGGGGATTGTTTCAGTTTAAACGAATGCCGTTTGGACTGCACAACGCCCCAGCCACTTGGCAACGTCTCATCGACAGAGTCTTAGGTCCGGAGTTGGAACCATACGTGTTCGTATATTTAGATGACATTGTCGTGGTGACCGCAGACTTCCAGAAGCACGTGGAGATTCTGCGGGAAGTACTAGTGAGACTGCGGGAGGCGGGTTTGCGTGTCTCGAAGGAAAAGTGCGAGTTTTGCCGACCAATGTTGAAATATTTGGGATATGTAGTAGACGAGAGGGGGTTACAGGTAGATCCCGAGAAAGTCAACTGTTTGTTGCAGATTCCTTCGCCGACGAATGTTAAAAAGGTGCGACAATTCCTCGGAATGGTGTCGTGGTATCGACGCTTCATCCCAGATCATGCTACCCTGACGGCACCACTCACAGACCTTCTTAAAAAGAATAGGAAATTTGTATGGTCACAACAGTGTGAAGAAGCATTCGCCAAATGTAAGACGAAGCTATCAACGGCTCCGATTCTGACTTGTCCGGATTTTTCCTTACCCTTTAATGTGCAGACCGACGCCTCGGATACCGGGTTAGGAGCGGTACTGAGCCAGAACCACCCTGAGGGAGAGAAAGTGGTCTGCTACCTAAGTCGAAGCCTCTCCAAAGCAGAAAAAAAATATTCGACCACGGAGAAAGAGTGTCTCGCAGTGTTGTGGGCGGTCGAAAAATTAAGACCATATCTAGAAGGGACCCGCTTTAGGGTAATTACAGATCATCACTCTCTGGTATGGCTGAATAATCTACGCGATCCAAATGGGCGACTGGCACGGTGGGCAGTCCGTCTGCAACAATTCGACTTCGACGTTATTCATAGAAAAGGGAAAGAACACCTGGTTCCAGACGCGCTATCGAGGTCGGTGCCAGAGGTCAATGTAGTTGGGTGTCTGACGGCACCAGAGGATAAATGGCTAGCAGGTATGCGGCAGAAAATAAATAAAAGGCCCGACAAGTTCCCGGATTGGCGTATTGAGGGCGATACCCTCTGGAGAAATGTTCCAGGCCGCTACGTGGAGTTAGGTGGCGACTCTTGGAAACAGGTAGTGCCGAAACCGGATAGACTGAGGGTACTCCAGCGTTGCCATGACGATCCCACGGCGGGACATATGGGAGTCCGGCGAACCTACGACCGAGTAATCCAGCATTTCTTCTGGCCAAAAATGCGCGCTGATATAAAAAAATACGTGGCAAGGTGTCAAGTATGCCAGTCCATAAAGGTGGAAAGGACGCGACCATATGGCCCCATGGTTTCCAGGGTCAGCCAAGTAAAGGAACCCTGGGAAATGATTTGCGTCGACTTGGTTGGCCCTCTCCCACGATCAACGCAGGGCAACTGTTATATACTATCGGTAGTAGACTACTTCACCAAGCTCCCGTTGATTTTCCCACTTCGACAAGCGACTGCTTCCGCAGTAACGCGGATACTGGAAGAACAGGTGTTCCTGTTGTTTGGGGTGCCCGCAGTGGTAGTATGCGATAATGGGGTCCAATTTCGATCGAAGAGGCTTCAAGAGTTGGCAGCGTCTTATGGAACTATCCTTCAATACACGGCATACTACCACCCACAGGCAAATCCAGTGGAGCGTATTAACCAGAATATAAAACGCATGTTGAGATCATACGTAGGGGACAATCAGCGAAAGTGGGACAAAGAGCTACCAAGGATCGGGTGCGCACTGCGGACGTACACACACGAAGCTATGGATGTTACTCCATACTTCGCAAATTTTGGGCGAAACATGATTGTCTCACGCAAGGGGCTGTTACCTTGCGCCGAGGGAACCAGCCAGCAAAATCCAAGGGTACGAGCTGAGTTGATGGAGCAAATGCGAACAGACATCAAACAACGTCTGGAAAAGGCTGCACAGCAGGGCGCACAAAGATATAACCTTCGAAAGCGGGAACCGCCGTTTCAGGCCGAACAGAAGGTGTGGAGGCGCAACTTCCCAGTCTCGGATGCAGCCCAATACTTTGCAGCAAAGCTAGCACCGGAGTACGTTGGACCATTTAGAATTTCGAACAAGGAATCGCCCTACACCTATAGGCTGGTGCATGAGGATGGTCGTGACGCGGGCCTTTGGCATGCCAAGGATTTGAAACCGCACGTGGCATGAGAAGGAAGTGGGACAGTAAAATAAGGAAGAGAGAGTGTACCGCGGGAGTTTTTTTTAAGTGGCCTAGTGCGAGGCACCTACACGGCGTGTCGCTGCGCTCACGCGGTACGGTTTAGGGCTCCGTGGTTTCTGTCCCACTACCTATTTAGAGTAGATAGTTAGTTTAAGTAAGACAAATCGTGTCCTTTCTTCCGGGAGACGAGGGATTCCGGAAAAGTAAGGTGTCGGGTCAGAATCGTATGGGTAGGTCCCGTTTCTTTGCAAAACAAAGATACGGTGAACCGTAGAACGGTTACAATAGAGCAGGAGTTAAAGAACATTAGACGGTCCAACATGAAAAGAATTTGTGTTTCAGATAGCAATCGATTGCGTATCCTTTTTTTCCCTTTCTGCTTAATCGTCGCCACATTTTATGTTTGAGTGACCCCTTTTGTTTTCGTTTCCCTTCGCTCCGGGTGATTCTCGTCTTGCGTTCAAGCTGCTATCTTGAAGTTGAGTTAGGTTCATCGTAGCGTTTGGTTGGGGGCTCATCTCAAGGTAGGATGCGATAGCAACTTTAGTCCAAAAGTTAATAGAAGTATGTTAGAATAGGTTTTTACAGGTAGTGGGTAGTCTCGGAAGTAGTTAGGTTATACAATATCTAAGACAGTAAACCAAGCACCATGATAGGAGAGAATTACGCTGAGCAGTCTGCAGGTTTGGAATTAGGTACAGAGCATGGGCTTCCGATCAAATATTGATAGGGGAAGGAAGTTTTCAGGCAGTATTTTAAAACAAAACAAAAAAAAAATTGTGTACCAATCTATAATATTCGTCAACACGATGAAGTCTTTTTCGCTCTCTGAATATTACGATTGGGCTTAGGTGTGCGATATATCGGTCAGAGTTGTTTTAGATTCCATTGTTTTTTTTTGGTCTCTTTCCTGCTCGTAGATTTTCTGATTCAATATCAGTAGTAATGTAGGAATAGGTTATGAAGTAGGTTTAAGCTTTCAAAGTAGGGAGTACTAGAATCAGTTGATAGTTGTAATTTACAAATAAACTCTGTGGTAGGTATCAAGCTTTCGAACTAGGAGCGTTTTATTGCCTCTTCCGCGATTTTGGTTCGTTTGGGCAATGAGAACAGAGGAAGTTGTTTCGTAGTGGATTTCAAGGAAATCCACTCAAAGTAGGGGGGGAGTGTTAAGATTAGGTCTTAGTTCGTTCCTGCTACCAGAGTTCACCACCACAACTGCTGCGGAAGCTGTGCAGATTCAAGGATCATTAAGTCACGTACTGGGACTACCTGAGCTGCGAGGTAATTATGCTTAGATTTAAGGCATTGTAGAACATTTTAAGTATTTTTGGAAATTAGTTTGTCTAATATTAAGTTAGATTAGTGTTAAGCCAAGTAGCTAGGGACCGCCAGAAGTATTACAACGTACCAACGAACACCACGAACTGAAGCTGTGGATACTTGTATTGCTCACGGAACAAGATCTGGGTAGTATCGAAAAACGCGTTGCCCGAAATCATGGTTGCCGACGACACGATATGCGATTCAGTTGGCTGGTTGAAATACGACCCCAAACCTTCCTACGCCTACAAAGCATTGCCAGTACTTGAAGCACTAGCGAGGTTTCGTAAAATAATTCCAATGCAGAATGCTAACCTCTTAACGAAGATCCATCGAATTTATAGAGTACAATATACAAAAGAAATAGGATATATTAACAACAATTCTCGACTATCCACCATCCATGGCGAGAGATTACAAGTTGCAGCGTAATTACATTACATTTTATGAACATAGCGACCAAGAACGGGTTAAGAAATCATTACCAATTGGATTGTCAACAGTTGCCCACCTGGGAACGGGTGTGCCAACCAACAGCGGCGGAATAAGCTTGAAGAGAATAATTTAAGAGTCACGGAAATCAATGAAGAGTACGACCCTGACAAAAAGGCCCCGTTAATTAGGAAGAAATATAAAAGGTCAGTCGAGTAACGGACTCCCTCTTTTTCTTTTTCGCTAAGTGGTAATGGGAGGTGGTCGTGTTCAGAGCCGAAACCAATTTGAACTATTGTGAGCTAGTAAAATTGAATTATTGTTTTAAATTGGTGAATACATTTTTTATCGCGTGTTGAGTATTGAAGTGGCACTTTCTACGCAATCTCGATCGATATTAAAGTGGAAGGCCCAAGGAAGTAGACGCCGCATGGAGGACGCAAAATACGAAGTTACATGTGCTGGTAGATCATACATTGCGAGCTACGAGCCGGCGGCTTCTGGCGGATGCAACGGGGCCCCAATCGCAGGTTAACACATTAAGTAATTCAGAAAAAAAGGTACCTTTTTATTTTATATTTGAATTATATTATTCATTTAAAGAGAAAAGTGTTGTGAGATTGTGAATAAAAACGGATTTTACACTAAATTCCCGAGTGATAATTGTAGCGAGTAGTGAATATTGTGTGCGTGGCTCAGGCGGTGGGACGCGCGGGAAAAGCTAAAGCGGGAATTATAAGTTCTTTTCAGATCGCCAGCGCCCGTGGTTGTGGTGGAGAACCAGGTGATTAGCCTGCTTTGAGGTTGAGGTAGTGTGCTAGGAGCGCATTTAGCGAAAAACTACGCGCGCGATCCAGTCAAACGTACGTGTCCCCGCCAGCCGATCGTAAGTGGATCCTCCGAGCCGTTTTCTCGTTTGACGGCTTCTTGGGGGCCCAGGACAAACGAGTGGCGCTCCCTACGCCCGTCTCCGGACGAGCTTGCCGGAACCGCAGGCCCCCTCGGAGGAACGCAGCGCCTACATCTTGTAGGTTGCAGTGGATGGTTATATTGGCGGTGGAATCGAATTGTAACAGCAGGTAGATAAAAATAGACCAATTCTTCACAGTTAAGTAGGTACTTGAAAAACGCTGAGAACTCAGCATTGACATACACTGAATTTTCGTTGACTTTGAGCAAGCATACGACAGTATTAATCGTAACGTACTATACCAAATAGTGCTTTGCTTAGGCACCCCAGCCAAATAAGTCCGTTTTACCGAAATGACAATGACGTTGATGACCTCCCAAGTCCGCATCAATAACCAACTCATCGATTCCTTTGAAACAAATATTGGCCTAAAGTAGAGAGATGGTCTATCCCCATTACTATTCTATCTGAGGCTGTAATACGTCATAAGAAAGCTACCTGTGGATACACGAGATACATTACTATACAGGTCGAGCCAAGTAGTAGCCTATGCGGATGACATCAACATGTTGTCACGATCTTTAACAATTGCCAAGGAACTCCTCCTAAGACTCGACAGCGAAGCAAAACTAGTAGGGCTACAAATTAATTAAAATAAAACAAAGCTCATGACGCAGTCGAGGAAAAATACCTCACAAACATAAAATATCACACTTGGTGAATTTAATATCGAAGATTTGGATGAATTTGTATATTTAGGAGCCAAAATAAGAATCTGTAATGTAAGAGACAAAATACGTCAAAGAATACAGCCCACAATAATGGGGGTGATAATTGAAACAACGACCAATGCCAGCGCGTCTGAGCTATACCGACTAACCATGGAAAACATGCAGGATGAGTACGGCATTACCGAGACAGAAATGAGTCGACCCAGACTAGCTATAAATGGGCTGGATAATCAATTGACAAATGAGGAACTAAGAACGAAATACAACCGCTAAACCCTGATGTTGGGAATAGAGAAAAAATAGAACTCATTCATGCCAGACAGACAAAAAACGGAAAATGGTTACACATTTTTGAGGTAAATGGAAGCATGTACGAGTATAAAAGATTAGCCAACAAATACGTCGACATTGATTATGGATCATATTTTGTGAAGGAAGACTTTAACTTTACGAGATGCTTTAGGTACCAAAAATATAACCATAAAACGTCGAAATGCGAAGGACGTCTCATGGTTGTGAAATGTGGAGGAAAGCATGAGCTCAAGGAATGCAAAAGCACAAATGGGAAGTGTTACAATTGTATGGGTAATAATAAGAATACTGATTACTCACACAGAACAGACTCGTAGGAGTACCCAGAGTATAAGGGAAGGATTGTCATTGCTAGGAGGAGTACTGGCTACAAAATTCAATCAAGCGACAAATTAACTATCTTTTATGCCAATATAAGAAGCATACGATACAAGCTGAGTGATATACAAATTTATTTGCAGCAAAATCCTGAAACGGATCTGATAATACTAATCGAAGCATGGATCCATCCTGAAGAAGCAAAGTATTACAATATTCTGGGATAAAGCTCCGTTTTCTCCTGCAGGCCCGGAAGAGGAGCAGGAACAGCAATTTACATAAAAAATACAATTAATATCGTGACAAAGAGAGTAACTTCTGACATATTTAATATAATAATAGTAGAAATAACCTGCGCAGGTAAAAAACTAAAAATCGGTACTTACTATAATCCCAATCGTCTTTATGCACAGGTCTTATGCACAGTAATAGATGCAATATACTCTACTGAAAAACATTGATTCGCAGTTGCTGACACAAACATAAACCTGATTGCAGAATCTCCAGAATCGAGAATGTACAAGGATACCCTGGAAACAAACGGAGCGGTCATTGTCAATAAGGACAAAATTACTCACCCGACTTCAAGTACCTGCCTAGGTCACATAGCAACAAATGATAAAAAAATTACTGAAAACATTAAATTCACACTTGCAGACTGGCCAGAGTTAGATCATCGTGTCCTAAAAATTGTCATCCATGGTCAAAGTCCCAATAAGCAAAAACTTACTCACAAAATATTCAGATATTTAGACAAGGATCTTTTCAAATCGAAATTTCAACAGTTGCTAACAAACCGAAAACCTTAAAACCTTATGGAGCTCAATAGTATGATAAGAGTCCAAACATGATTCTACCATTGAGAAAAAATGTGATGTCGACAACCTATATGGATAACGAAGAAAGTTATTGAGGTTATTATTAACAAAAGGAAGGCTTATAAAAAATACAAAAAGAACGCTGAAGATCAAGCACTTAAACATATGTGTAATCAAGCCCTGAAAGATTATTACTCCAGAAGATTGGAAACAGCGGCGGACAACTCACACGAAATATGGAAAATAATAAATGAAGTAAAAGATAATTCGTCACCCTGGATCATGACATCAAATGCTGAATTTTTCGGCATGGACTCTAACAATGCAGCACGCTCATGTGGAACAGCAAACTCGCTGAATCACTTTTTTTCAACAATTGGTGAAAAAATTACCAGAGAGCTTGGTGAAAAGTCAACTAGCTATTTCAATATCGTCAATAGCCCACTTAAGTCCATCTTTCACATTCAAGTATTGTATTAAATACAATTGAAAATTTGAAAAAAATGCAGCACCAGGTATTGACAACTTCGCCACACATAAAATTATTCTATTCAAAGAGGAGATAGCCGAACCACTGGCAAATTTTATGAACGAGCATATTAGAAATGGAACATTTCCGGATGAAGAGAAACTGGCAAAAATAATTCTAATATTCAAAGGAGGAGATCATCTGAACCCGAATAATTACCGCCCTGTTGCACTTTTGACAGCCTTTATAAATAATCGTTTAAAATCTTGTTTTTACTATACACCAATAATTTGAATATATGTAAACTGAAAGCTCACCACACATTATATGCTGATGATACTGTACTTCTTTATTCAGAACATGATAAAGTTGCCATGGAGAATATCGTCAACGAGGATCTAAATAAATGTGGCTCATGATTTTTAAACAGAAGAATAAGGAAGACATAGAAGTTGACTTAAAAATTAACGGCGAAAACTTGCAAAGAGTGTTCGAAATTAAATATCACGGTCTTACCATAGATCATCGTTTGACATGGTTGCCACACATAAATAATTTGGGGAGACAACTAGCACCAATGATAGAAGTGTTGAGAAGATATGGAGGTTTTCCAATGCATTTAAAGAAACTTGTATTAAATGCATTTGTACTAACAAAGTTACATTATGCGGTGGTCATTTGGAGTCAATCGTCAAAGCAAATCTTTAATATTATATCCAGGAGACTAACTAAAGCCTATAAAAATATTCTAAACCTTCCTATTCTCACTCCAACAAGACTATTGTATAAACGGACCAATGCACTCACCTTCCGTCAAATCATTACTATGGAGAAAGCGAAGTTTGTCTTCAAATGTCTAATTTCCAGCGAATCGGCATGAAGCCGCTTTATAAAAGTATCACAAATAAGTCCATATAATTCAAGAAATGCCAACAATTTTGTAATACCTTACGCCCGAACTGATCGACTAAAGAACGATGCAACGAATGATGCTCTGCGTATATGCAATAATCTTCCAGAAACAGTGAAAAACGCAAACTCATTATTGGTTTTTAAGAAAAGACAACACATCTAATTAATGCAAATTAATGATAAGTCCAGAGGATTGAAAATGCAGTATCTTAGGGCATTTTAGACCCTAACATGGAGATACTTTAAGACAGCTAGTTTTTATAAACTTATGGTTTTTTTTTTGCTGCGTCGTATTATTATATTTTTTTATGTCTGAGAATATTTTACGAATCGGACTAGATAAGCAGGAAAGGAGTACTTCACAGTATTTTGTGTGCCCCCTTATACCGATGTTTTAGCATTGCCTGGATGCACACTTAGGAATTGACGACGTGTGAAGTGCAGATCGCACGAGCGTTGTGCGACGACAAAAGAGTGATGGAGAGAGTGGTAGGAAATGGAGGTATTGAAAAAAAAAACATCAATGAAAATGATGAGAACACAACATTCATTTTGTGGGCCTGTTTAGAGGAAGTCGCCAATGAAAATGTGCAAAATGATGTGGCTATAGGAAAGAACGAGTCAAATAGGCAGGAAAGTGCTTCTTCTAAATTGGCTTTGTTACCATTGTAGGCTCTAAACAAATTTTTTAATGACATGAATGAATACCTTGAATGATGAATCCAATTAACACGCAAGAAATCGTTCGAATACGAGTATATACAAATTATCAAGAATTTCTTTCATAAACACAAAACAGCCCCCATTTTGTGCAATTTTAAGTAAATTTTCTGAATACTTGGTCAAATGAATATATTAAAAAATCATTCACTGCAAACACAAACGTTTTAAATTAAAACACCTAACGTTTTAATTAAAACACTTTTAGTGTTTTAATTCAATAAAACACTTCGGGCGTTTTATTTTAAAACACTTACCGTTTTATTTAAAACACTAAGCGTTTTAATTTAAAATGCCTCAAACGTTTTATTGAAAAAAACACTTGAAGCGTTTTAATTAAAACACCTAAGTGTTTTAATTAAAACGCTTTTGGTGTTTTTTTTCAATAAAACGTTTGAAGTGTTTAAATTAAGACACTTAGTGTTTTAAATAAAACGGTACGCATTTTAAATTAAAACGCTCCAAACGTTTTCTCGAGAAAAAAAAACACTTTACGTGTTTTAATTGATATAACATCAAGGAAAACGTTTTAATTAAAGCACCAGGCGTTTTAATCAAAACACCAGGCGTTTTAATTAAAACGCCTAAGCGTTTTATTGAAAATGCTTTCAAGCTAGCGTCAAAATACGTCTGTCAATTGACAGACACATATTAATATGTGTTCCTTAGTAATTTTTGTGAAAATTGTGCAAAAAATAATGAAGTTTCGTTTAAAGTAGAAGAAGTGGTAGTTAAGCTTCAACACTGCTTGTTTATAACAGTAAAGTGCGAGAAAAGGTATTTCGAGTATATAAAAGTGATAGAAAGTTTGGTTTCGAGTTCTCGTCCACATACTTACTTCTGTCTGTCAATATGTGTTCTACAGTAATTTTTTTGTGCAAATAGTGCAACATATAATGAAGTTCGGTTTAAAGTAGCAGATGTGGTATTTAAATCTTGATACTTCCTGTTTGAAGCAGTGAAGTTCGAACAAAGGTGTTATGAGTATACAAAAGTGATAAATTTTGTAGGTTTTTCATGAAAGGCACAATGTAAGCGCAATGACTTCTCGACGACTTGACCGAATACCACATTTGCCATTTTTCCTCGTCTACTCTATTGTTGAGTAAGGTAAAACCTGTTGCAGTATGATCAAATATATATTATCAACAACGCTTTTGGTGTTTTAATTCTCCTCCCAAGTTTATAACACTTTTAATGCGCATTAATAATTAAAACACCTAAAACGTTTCAAATTAAAACGCCTAGACGTTTTAATTCAAAACACCAGGCGTTTTAATCAAAATGGCTGGTGTTTTAATCAAAACACAAGGCGTTTTAATTAAAACGCCTAGTATTTTAATTAAAACAGTAGGCGTTTTAATTAAAACATTAGGCGTTATAATTAAAATGCCTAGTGTTTTAAATTAAAACGTCTAGGCGTTTTAATATAAAACGTTTTAGGTGTTTTAATTATTAAAACACCTGAAAAGTGTTTTAAAATTGGGACGGGAATTAAAACACCAAAAGCGTTTTAATTTAAAACGTTTGGATTTGCAGTGTTGTTCTTGAAATTTGAAATGACTAGGCTATACCATCCACCACCACGTTGTTGCTGTCATATTTTTACATAATTGAAATGACTATATCTCACTTCATTGAAACTCGATTTAAATAGAATTTCGTGGACATAAGGTCCTTATGTAAATATGCAAAATTATGAAATTTAAAAAAGTTTCAGGATACCACTCCGGCTTTATGGAGTAAAACGAAGAATTTACAATCCATATTTTTAGTAACAAAACTGAGTAAATCTCGATTTCTGAGGCATTTGTTGCCCTTGTACTCATACAGATCAACTTTCGTGATTTTCTTCAAACTTTCCGGCTCAATGGTGACCAACCGCAAAGATAGACCCAAATTCGCAATACATATTGCATCTCTCTGGGTCGCCTGATGTATGAAATGACTTTCTTGTTTCTGATTATGGAAGTTCTAGCCAAGACTTTTCATTTAATACCCCACTCGACTGTTTTTGATGAATGAAATTTGTAAGGGTTATTTCAGTATAAAGAGTGGCCCAAATTAAAAGATTTTTAAATATTTAAAAAGACCGAAATTTTTGAGAGACTACCATTTCCGGCCTTTCCATAAATATTTGCAATAGCTTTTTAGTTACAATAGTTTTAGAGAAAACTTGCTGTAACACACGTACAGATGGACTAACGGACGGACGGGCATGACGCGTAAAATTCGTTTTACAAAGCCCTAAAAATGATATTCCCTATTAAAATTTCCTTGTATTTAGAAATTGTCTTCCCTAGATCGGATGGCCGATCCTTTCAAATGGTGGTCAGCTAATTTGAAACAATATTCAAGACTAATGAAATTCACCAAAGTCTATCTATCGCCACCTGGCAGTAGTTTATACAGCGAGCGGCTTTTTTCAGAAGCTGACATATGAGGGTGGTTCGGTAATAAGCGTAAGTGGCAATTTGTTTCTCAACATAATCTCCTCTTAGTTCGAAAAACCCGACCCAGCGAAGTTCCAACTTCTTTAACCCCGTCTGAAAAATACGTTTTCTCAAGGCCTGCACAGTAGGCCTCCGCGGCAGCGATGACCTCCTCATTTGACTCAAATCTCAGTTCTCGAATGATTTTTTTCAAGTTTGAAAATAAAAAAAAAGACGCACGGGGCTAAACCTAGAGAATACAGTGGATGGGGTAGCAATTTATAGCACAATCCAACCAATTCGGCCGCGGTGACGGCGAAAGTGTGAGCTGGTGCGTTGTCATGGTGGAAGAGCACTTTTTTCGGCATAGTAGAGCCTTGTGACCGTTTCGCCCTTCTCCAGGTAGTTGATGTATACCACACCTTGTGAGTCCCCGAAAACAGTAGCCATCACCTTTCTGACCAATAGGACAGTGTTCGCCTTCTTTCGAGCACGTTCGCTGGCTGCAGTCAACTGTTTCTTGATCTCAAATGTGTATCAGTAGAGTCATGTTTCGTGAACGGTCACAAAACGATGCAGAAACTCCTTTGGCTTAAACAGCGTCAAACGTTGCTCTCAAGTGGTCTCACGTTTGCTTTTGTTGTCCAGAGTGAGCAAACGTGGCACCCGTCGCGTCGACAGCTTTTGCATGCCCAAAATTTCATGTAGAACATAATCCACGCAATCTGTTAAGATGCCTACTGTCTCAGCTATCTTGCGTACCTTCAATATGTGGTTTGCCAATACAAGCTTGTAGATTTTTGTCACTTTATACTCCGTGGTAGCCGTTTTTGGGCCACCTGGGTGTGGCTCATCAAAAACCGCCGTGCGATTACGTTGAAACTTTTTAAACCAATTTTTTACGGTCCTCATTGCAGTTGCAGAGTCACCGAACACAGCATCTAAGCGTTCTTTGAGTTTGCTGCGTGATTTCCCTTCCTGTTTTTGGAATCGAAACATCGAGCGATATTGCTCTTTCTCCATTTTTCTAAAATTTGCAAACACGCCCACTTCCACACGCGGTCAAAACAAAACTACGAGTCCGATTAGGCTAGAATTTTGACAATCGCGTCAACAATAATAATGTACTACACAATATTGAATCTCCATTGCGATAGTGGTGCTATCGGGTGGTGAGGCTATGTACTTACCGGGCCGCCCTTGGAGTTTATGAAGAAAAACAAAATTGCTTGCTGGCAACAAATGCTGAAAAAATTATGTTTAGTCATCCTACTTTACCGTTTATCGATGTTAAGTACTAATTGTTACTGGATTTAACTAAAATAAATAAAATTTTGAATCACATGTGTACACTTTATTTTCAGGATCTGGTACTCGGTATTGTATCTGGCAACATTCGGTCAAATACCGAATTGTAAAAAAAGTGCCACATATTCCGAATACCGATTATTCGTAGTCTTCCTACCTTAGACAGTCCTCATGAATTAACAGAAAACGTAACAATACTATTACCCTTGGGATCCAGTGCTTCATAAAAAAAAAACAAAAATAGTGCAATAAATAAAAGGGCAAAATTTGGATTTTAATTTAATTTATTTTCCTGTATTCACATATACTCACTGGTAATGAAACCCCAGTAGCTTTACAATATCCTGTTGTGTCCAACTATGTATGCATATGCAACTGGCTTACAAATATTCATGTGACTATAATAAACAACAACCTTCTTATCGATACTCAATATTCATAAAAATATTTATACATTACTTTTCTGTCTTTACATTACCTTCGTAAACGAAAAATCAAATTCATCGTACGATTTGATGATTGACAAGACTTATTGAAAAAAAATCGTATTTATCCTAGGTCAACTTAATGTTCTAATCATGTCACAAATTTTGATTTGCTTTCCGCAACAAGCCTGTTAGATAGAAACGTAAGTGATTCACGGTAAATGGACTGACCGCAGCTATCCACCACACGTAGCCACGTTGATGAAGTCCTTCGGTACTGCCGGTTAATGGTGAATTATCTGGTTCACTGCTCCTCTTTGACCCTTCAAGGCCTAAGAGATTCGGTGATATAGTCGTGGCCGGGACCCTTGAAAGGAATAGTCTTTGCTGTACGTTTCTTTGATACATTCGTAGTATTGAAACTTCACATAATAGAATAACGCTCGTGTGGATTTTGGGCGTGGGTTGCAGTAACGATTGAATAATTTGACTGTGTGGATACATTTCGAGTGTTGAGTACGTTGATGAACTCTCTTGAGTGAAGTATGTAATACGTTGGAAAGGAGATTTGTATACCTGTAGCAAAAGAGGCAAAAATAACAAAGATTGATTGAAGGTTTGCAAAATTCTTGTAAGTTTATGGTAATCATCAAATTTATGCCGAATTTAATAAATATTTTAAGAGCTAGAATTCGCCGGGACTATCTGACATTCTATAATGCTTTCTTGAGGCTTATTTGTATTCATGAGCAGACATATTTGCATAAATATGAATGGCTATTTTTATTCCTCGGCACAAAATCAATAATAATAAATTTTTCAGCCTGTTGAATTTATGGTCAGCTTAAAGATAAAGAAGAAATTCTTATATACGAGTATGGACTAACACTTTTTTGAAATATAAGATGATATTTGCTCACTTCTAGTCGTAATGGAGATAACCTGGCAGTTCTATTAAATTTTGCATGCAGTATGTGTTTTTGCTTGCAGTTCTGCGGAACTTTTATTTATTCTCGCTTAGGACAATAACTCCTCAACTGTGTTTGGGAAGGTTTCTACGCAATTTGAATAGCATTTGAATAATTTTTGCAACTAAAGGGTGGTCCAATCATAATGCACGATGTCAATTGTGAGTCACATCTTAACGTCAAGCTTTTCGCCCAACTTAACCTCGCATTTCTTTGTTTCAGTGTTTGACAAATTCAATAAAAGAGAGGTACACAATCGGACAGCGCGTTAAGGTCGTTGAAGCCTTTTACAAAAATGATTTTTTTGGTCAGCTTGATTGACCAAATGTGTCCACGATCGGGAGAATCGTGCGCGAATTTAAGCAAACCGGGTCTGTAGGAAATGTGAAATCGCCTGTGCATACTCGCCCAGTTCGTTCTGCGGAAAACATTGCTGTTATTCACGATATTGTGGCAGAAAAGCTGTCAACCTCGACTCGTCGTCTTGCCCAACAATCGAACATCTCACGAACATCACTGATGCAAATTTTGAATAAAGATTTGAATTTACACGCTTACAAGGTTCAATTGAGTCAAGAACTGAAGCATACTGACCATTTCAAGCGTCGGTAATATGCCGAATGGTTGGTTGAACAGATAGAAGGGAAAGGTGACTTTACGAAACAGAAAATCATCTTCAGCGACGAGGCATACTTTCCCCTCAGTGGATTCGTTAGCAAGCAGAATTCTCACATTTGGGCAAATGAGAATCCACGAATGATTGTTGAAAAGCCGATGCATCCACAAAGAGTGACTGTTTGGCGCGGTTTATGGGCTGGTGGCATCATCTGGCCATACTTCTTCGAAAACGAGGACGGCCAAGAAGTTACCGTGAATGATGTTCGCTATTTGAAGATGATAGTGGACTTCTTGATGCTGGAAATTGAGGTTTTGGACCTAGACAATATATGGTTCCAACAGGATGGTGCCACATGCCACACAGCCAACGAAACAATGGCTCCTTTGGGAGAAAAATTCAATGCCCGTGTTATCTCACGTTGTGGCGATGTTAATTGGCCGCCACGATCATATGATTTGAATCCGTTGGACTTCTTTCTCTGGAGATATTTAAACGAAAAAGTGTAAGTCAATAAGCCAAGAATAATTCAAGCGCTAAAGGATGTGCTGATTCTCCAAATTAACGAGATTGAACCTCAATTATATCATTGAAAATAAGGGCCATCGGATAAAAGTATGCCACTCTAGCCATGGTTAGCATTTGGGCGATATTTTGTTTCACAGATAATCGTCATAGATCTTTCTATTATACTATAAAATGTTAACACAATTCTATGAAAACTTTTAGTTTTATTTACAATTAATATCGTGTGTTTTGGTTGGAATTTTCGCAAGACTACTTAAATATATTTAATTGAGTTTAAGGGTATCTACACGATGTTATTGGGGAAAATGTGAAATTCGAAGATCATACTATTATTAACAAAGTTGAGCGAATTTCGACTTCTAAGGTATTTGTTGTTGTTGTACTCACCTACCTTAGCAATGTAGTTCCCCTTGGTGTACACCCCCTGAAGCACAAAGTGTCAGCTTAAGAGTTAAATTTAACTTTTGAAAAGTTCTTATCAAGACCTTTCATTTGATACCCATAACGATACCACTTTTTTGTGTCGGGGGCCACTCCCTTACATGGAGAGACCCCCTTTTAAATACCTTATTACATTTTTTTTAGTTCAACATTGAAGAGAGCACCACTTTACACCTGCGTACAAAATTTGATGTCTCTAGCTTAAGTAGTTTGCGAGGAAAATTGGTGTGACACACGGATGGAGGGACGGACGGACCAGGTCTTCACGATACGATACCGATGTTAAGGCTATTATCGGTATCGTATAGCGTTAGATTTTTTTATATCGTATTGACATCGCCGACTTTTTTTGTAAATTTATCGTATCGGTATCGATTTTGAGTCAATATTGATACGATAACCGATAAAAAGTCGATATTTCATAAGCGAAAGAATCTAATATAAGAAACGGCAAAAACAAAACAGTTAAATCACTTTTTACGTTTTTGTTTAATAGTTTTTATAAAAACCTACAAGTTTTGCGACCTGTCTGTCCATCCGTCTGTCTGTGCATGCGTCACAGCAAGCTTTCTCAGAAACTACATAAGCCACAATGTTGTAATTGTGTGAACAGTTCAGAAGTACTATCTTTTCTAAATTTTAGGTGTAAAAAACATTTAATAAAGTTTTTAAGGGGAGTTCTCCTTTCCATTGTAAAATATCTCCAATATTGGTATCAAAAGAAAGGGCTTGGTGAAAGCTTTTTGAATCAGGTAAAAAAAAGTAAGATAACGTCATCGGGGAGATTGGAGGAGGTCAAAATAGGTGAAAAATTTATATTTTCTCTCGCAATTAGACATTTTTTGAGCCGAAATATCTAAAGAAAATCATGAAAGTAAATTTTATAAAACGTTTTTGCAATACCCTTTTAAAATCGGTACTGTCCGTCTGTCCGTCAGTGTATCATAGCAGTTTTTCTCCAAATCTATGGCAGCTACAGACTTCAAACTTGGTAGGTATATCAGGAATTACGTTTAGCAGCATTTTTGAGGAAGGGTCCCCCATATCGGAAAGCCCCCTTCAAATTTTTTAACCGAGGATAGGAATGTGGGGTGTCATATTAAAGGTCTTGATAAGAGCTTTCCAAAATAGGTCTTAAAACAGTGTAACCAGCTTCGTGGGATGCAAGGAGAGGGGAATGTACGAAAAACGTATGTCTCACCCTCCCACGTTTGGACACCCTTGATCTGAAAATCTGGAAATCATGGAGATAAACCTTTATGAGTACAACCATAAATAATACGTAAATAGTCAAAATTCACTCAACTTAGATTTTAGATTTTCCTCAATAAAATTGCAAGGATACCCTTAAATTCAATGAAACTTTGTATTAAAGTAGTTCTATTGAATACCCTTGTACTCTATAAGTTTCGTAAAAATCGATATATACAAGGTGTGACAATTGTGTAATGAGTCTGATTCCATGAAAATCGTATTTTAAAAATTATTCTACAACTCTGCCATCTCCTTCAAAGTCGTCCCCTTTGGCAGATAGACAATGATTCGAGGGCATTTTCCATGCTTCGTAACATTTCTGGAACGCTTCGACTAGGATGTTCGCGGGTACCCTTGTCATGGCCGTCTGGATTTCCGTAATAGACTCAAAATGGGATCCTTTTACCGCCGATTTTGTTCTAGGATATAAAAAAAGTCACAGGGTGTCATGTCGGGGGCACAAGGTGGCTGTTGCAACACGGTGATCCCGTTAGCGGCCAAATATTGGGACACGCTGAGGTTGGTGTGGCACGGCGCATTGTCGTGTTGAAGGATCCAGTTACGAGCGATGTCTGGACGCACCCTGTTGACTCGTTTTCGCAATCTTTCGACTACTTGGCGATAGTAGACTTGATTTACGGTTTGCCCTAATGGAAAAAATTCTTTATGGGCACGCACACGCTGCGCACTCGCGTCAGTCCGCACCTCGACTGGTCTCCCGCACCTCGACTGGTCTCCCGCTCTGCGCCTCGTCTTCTACGCTTTCACGCCCCTTCTTAAACTCTTCATGCCATTGAAATACCTGGACACGACTAAGAGCACTTTCACCATGCACTCTTAGAATTTTAGCGTACGTTTTTGAAGCTGTTTCGCCCAATCTGGCGCAAAATTTCATCGCGACGCGTTGCTCTTGATTTCGTTTCTCCATTTTCGTGGTGAGCACCACCAACACATCTACTCAACACGACACAGCAGGCAAATTAAACAAGCTAGAGCAATGGTAAATATACAAATCGAGAGGAGAAAGATGCCAATGAAGAAGAAGGGAATTTCAATGTCGCAGGTTTACCACAAGCACGGCAATAAAATCAGTCTTATTACTTAATTGTTACACCTCGTATTTATGGAAGTTTTAGTCATTTGAATTTCCTCCGAGTACAACAACAATCACACTGGATTTTCTGACCACATGGGCTCTCCATCGACCCACCCACTACAGTTTTGATTGCATCTGTACGAAATTTTCAAAAAAGATAAATAACGTCAATATCTTTGAGATAAAATAGTGTAAGTAGAATCCCAACAAAATGACGGTCTCTTAAAGGAAAGTAATGTTCGTTTTTCCTTTAAACCAAATATTTGATGTGAATGGCCTTGAAGTATTTCTTAAGTTTGTAAATAATTGCTGACTTCATATCATATTTTGAGTACAAAACCCTTCTGACACAAACGTAGGTCTGTCTACCCGACTTGATTTGAACTAAATACCTGAACGCGGAGGTTACATTACAAAGGCTATGAATATATTTTACGTGAAAATTTCTCAGTTCCATGAACTCTAGTGTATTGCGCAGAAAATATTTGTATCGCTTTATTACACACTCTCACACACACACACATACATACGTACTCAATAGAGAGAATTTGTATCAAGCTTTCGAAATACTAAATCTCACATTATTCGGGTTAAAAATGTAAGCATTTACCCATTTTGGTAATGTATGCTTCTTTAGTTTTGAAAATGACTGTATCAAGCCAACATTTAAGTCTAATTTTCAATATGCATTTTCTTCCAAAATTAGACTTCTAGAACCCTTGAAAATCAGTATGAAATCAATTTTTTTCCGGTTTTGTTTGATGTGGAATCCATTGTATCAAATTTCATGGCATTCGATTAATCCATGTAATTATAATCATAAAAAATATTGAGCATATTTTGAATTTATAACACTCGCCATTTAGATAGATGATACCAACAGCTACATCTGTGTCAAATTTCATCGGTATCGGTCAATAAATGTGGCCGTTATTAACGAATATTTTTGAGACATTGAAGCAGCCGACATTTTCATCACTACAATAGAATCTGAAATTTGTATATGGAAACTTCAAATCTTCATGTTAGCGTTTGTACCAAATTCCGTCTAAATCTGAGCCCAACTTTGGCCGGAACAGACATCACCGATTGTTGAAAAAATGGCCGCCATTTTATTACTTCTCGGCCGAAATGGCCAAATAATGAAAGTCGAATTACGAGTATATATTTTTTTACAAAAGATCAAAGCAAAATTGCGACGTGTTCTTGTTCTTTTCAAGAAAGAATTTTACCTAATCCTTGAAATTCTTTATACATTGCCCCTCTTATGCCATACTGCCCCTCCTTTTTGGAAGGCAGTAACCAGTTATTCCTAGAAAGGACCCTTATTTTGCCTGAGAAAGATTTGGAGCAAAACTTAGCGGTGATTTTCCAGGAATGCGAGCCTAACGTTGAAACGTACTACGAGTACGAAATTATTTAATTTTCTGGATTTCATTCACGGCATTTAATTAAGGCCTTAGAAAATGGATCAGATTCAAACCACCGGTGCTTTCGACAAAAATTCGAAGTCGACTTTACAATTCCTAATAGAGGAACTGTATTTTATTTTTACCAGGACTTAATATTAAACTTCTTTTTTTGAATTCTTAATGTCGATATCCATTTTTTTCGATAATATCGGGACAAATTTATCGGTGATACGATAATATCGATAATTTCCTGAATCAATTATACCGTATCGTTATTAGTATCGTCACACTGAATATCGTATCGTATATCATATCGAAAATCGATACGATACGATATCGATATTTTTATCGATTATCGTGAAGGCCTAGGACGGACGGACAGACATGACGTGATTTAAGTAGAGTTTTGTAAAATTATTTTACAAAGCCCAGAAAAGCCACAACCAAAGAACCAAACAAGGATCAGCCAATCAGAACGCGTAATGGAAGAACAATCATTTTTTTCAGATTGCTAAAAATGAAGAATAATTTAGCAACTTTTCGATCTGCAAATTTACTTTGGCTTAGGGCTTTGGTAGAACGTAGAAATTGGAGCGCTTGCCTTCTGCAGTTCTCACTCATACGTTTGCAATTCATATTCTGCGGTCGTCTACATCGTCGCGGATACACGCCAACGTAATTTGGTTCAAATTAGTGTACACTTAGTTAATTTCAGTAGCCAGTTAAAACCGGCCTTGCGTGCATAGTGCATTTGCTTTTCGAAGTCAGCAATATTCTAAACCGTGTCATCTAGCCAAAACAATTGCCAAAACCACATGGAATCGGTGTCGGATTCAAGCAGCATTGCGACGTCTAATTCTACGAAGGATAGCGACGCCGACTCAGTGGCAACAAATGCCACAACTTTAGCAAGGAGAGCGTGAGATGAGCAATTCAATGAGCTAAAGAAAATAGTTGTTCAGCAAAACGAGGAGATTAGGGAGCTCAAAGAGAAACTCACCAGCATCGATTTGCGCTTCGGCTCAACTAGTGCACATAATAACAAAATGGAGACCATCGATGTCTCAATGGAGACTCCAGCAGCTCTTACAACACCATCAGTAGCGCCACCTGCGGCTATAGCCAGCGGAAAACGGAGTGGAATTGGTGAAAAACCAAATGGAGAAAGAGCGAAGTAACCAAATGGAGAAATTGGAGAAACAACTAATATAAATGGAGTGGAAAAACAAATGGAGGTACTAGTGGAATAATTGGAGGTTCAAACGGAGGGATGGGAGAAACAGTGACAGCAAAAAAGGGAGAAACAGTGACAACGGAGCTCAAGCGATGAAACAGACGAAGATGCTCCAATCACCATCATGAACGAGTTTCCAGCGCTTTGCAAGATCAAGGCCCTACCAGAACCCAAATCCTAACAAACACCCCTGAGGATTATGAAATAATTAAAAAATACCTTAACGGCTTCAATCGCGAGTTCTTTACCTATACCCCCATTGATGAGAAGCGTAAAGCGCTCGTCATTCGTGGCCTGCACGATTCTTATGATCCACAAAAAATCTTGGAAGATTTATAAAGACAAGGGATTCAAGAGATCGAATCTGTTCCATACCTTCCAAACCACTGCATCCGCACGAAATAGCTGGAGCCTCAACTTGTGGCTGGCCATCTTTAAGCCAACATTCAAAGAGGCAAGTATCAGGTATATTAGGGCCATCTTGCATACAGTGATCCGTTTCGAAATGGTTAAAAATTGTGAAATCCTGCAATGCAGGAACTGCCAGTGACTAGGTCACTCGCCATCTAATTGCAACCTCAAGCATAGATGCGTTAGATGGTAACTGCCAAAACCAGAAGGAAGAGCCACCTATATGTGTCAATTGTGGTGGTGAAGGCCAACCCGCCAACTATCGCCTATAAACTTCAAACTAGCCCGCGCTAAACAGGCTCCCAAACGTAACCCTACTACTAACATTTCTCCCCTTTTAACACCTGCCATGAAGAAGAGTAATGGAGTAACTTTTGCAAGCCTATTGCAAAAGCCGCTCCCCCAACAGTCCACTGCATCCCTAGCTTAATCAAAAAGAAAATCAATTCACTCTTCGGGGTGAGTCTTCCTATTTTGGCCACGAAACTAGACGAGCTGCGGCCCGTGAAAAACGAAGACCATAAAAGACTGCTTCTTCTTCAGCTTCTTTCTGGTCCCAATGGAATTTAAGTTGATCTAGTTGAACGAAAATTCAATTGTGAGCAGTAGAAAGCGGTATGAGCTTCAGTCTTTTCTGGACCAACACAGGCCAAATGTTGTATTATTGTCTGAAACAAAGCTTGCACCCTTTCACTCTCCTTCATTCAAAAACTTCAACCTGCACCAATCAGACCATCCTGACTCATCTGATGGTGGCATGGGTTTTCTCGTCCACAATTCTGTACAGTCTTCTCAATTGTTTCTCCCTTCCTCTCGCTCAACTATTGAGAACACTATCATCTCTTTCGAAACTAAAAGCTGTATTTTTGTTTATGCAGCCATCTACTGCCCAAACCAAGGACTAGACACCACTGATCTTCAACATCTAGTGTTATTGATGAGGTCTACATCCTCAAACAAAAAACTCTAGATTATTCTTGTAGGTGACTTAAATGCCAGGCATCCCCAATTCCTCGATGTCACCACCAACCCAAATGGAGTCAAGTTCTACAACTGGCTTCAGAATGAAGCCAGGTTTTCAAGATCTACCATCCTGAGCCCTGTCCTAGGAACAAGGAACTGTCTAAAACTCTATGAGCTCCTACCTTGGTATTTTCATTGTAAGTGACTGCCTGAAAATACAACACAACCCCAACACCTTTCCATATTTAGAAACGATTCCTGGGATCAGTGACCATGACGCCGTTCTTTTAAATATTGAATCTGCAGAGCGTGCTATATTAAACGCCTTTGCGTGACGGTTCCTGAGGCGAATAATCGGAGCGAGGCTAGACGGGGACCGATGGCGAATTCGATACAACCATGAGCTGTATGAAATTGTTGACGACCCGGAGGTCTCAACAATCGTAAGATTGCGGAAGCTGCAAGGGGCTGGCCACATGAATCGTATGGACGAACAATGGATACCCAAAAAGGTATTCGTTGGAAAAACTGAAGGTCGGAGACCAGTGGAGAAACCGAGGAAATATTGGTCTGACTTGGTCGGCGAAGACAGTTCATCGCTGCTCGGATCTCGAAATTGGAGGACGCGGTCAATGGACCGAGACAGTTGGAGGCGCTATTTGTAGGTAGCGAAGGCCTGAAAGGGGCTGTAGTGCTAAGAAGGAGAAGAAGAGCATGCTATTCGCCCAAATTACACCTATTTACCCGACTTCAACAAAATTGACTGGCAGCAGGCAAACGACTTTCTAAGCTCTTTCTTCGACCCTTTCATTCTTCCTGACAACCTCCAGGTCTCCAACGCCACAGTCGACAAATATTCTGAGTTGATTCAGCAGTATGTCGATTTGTGTGTTCCAAAGCGAAAGCTTGGATATAAAAACATGATTTCCCTTCCACCAAAAATCATACACAGCATACAGCCCAAAAAGTCCCTTCAAAGTCGCCTTTTCAGGCACCAGTACGATGCGAGGTTCGACTTCCTAATAACTTTAATTCATGCCCTGAGCGCAAAAAGCCATTTAGAGATCAATGCACTCATTCAACAGCATCTTGCTGTGTAACTAGCAAATCCAGGTTCGGAGACTTTCCAGAAACTCCGGAAAGTCTGCCTGGGCCTGGGGAAGTCATCTTCTAACCCTCGACATTTCCTAAAATAAAACAAACCCCTGCGGAGAAAGCCAATTGCCTTGCCATTCACTTTGCCTCTGCACACTCCACCACAAAAAGCCTCTCTGAGCCCTTCTCGGAAAATTTAGTTAACATTTACATCTCAAAGCTATACAGGCAACCGTCTTGTGCCCTAAAAAACATTCATTCTCCTAACCTGTGCTCTCGTCCCCTTCGTCAACTTCCCTCCAAAGCACTCTGTCGTTCTCAATACCTGCGGAGCTGTTAAAATTATTACTACCTTACTCAAAAAGTATAGTGACACTCCCTCTCCCTTTCTTTCGAGGCTGTTCCGCCACAGCCTCCTCAATGCGTATTTTCTAAGCGCATGGAAGAGAGCAATCACAGCCCCTATTCTAAAGAAAAACGAAAGCCCCCTTTTCCCAAATTGCCCCCGCCCTATTTCGCTCCTTTCTACGACTGGAAAGATTTTCGAGCTTGTGCCCAAAGAGTTCATCGACGAACACCTCTCTGCCAGGAATATTATTCCTCCTTTCCAGTTTGCCAACCAAGAAAACCTTTTGGTAGAACACCCTCTACTCATATTAAAGTCAAACATTGCTGACAACATTAGGAAAAAAATGCCTACAGTTGCTGTCCTTCTTGGCATCAAGGATGCGTTTGATTCTGTGTGACAAAATGGACTCATTTACAAACTATTGGAAACCCACAAATTCCACCCCCACCTTTGCAAAAAATGCACAGTTTCCTCACCAACTGCTCCTCACAAGTCAAGGTAGAAGATAACCTATCTCTGCCATTCGCAAACGATGCAGGCGTTTCCCAAGGATCTGTTTTATCCATGATGCTCTCCTCTGCATATACAGCTGACCTTCCACGTCCTCTCGAACACCCTGCACTGATCAAACTGCTCCAATATGCGGATAACATCAACTTATTCGCTTCTTCCCACAACTTCCCATCACGGCTTAATGCAAACCTTGACGTAATTGATACTTTCTTCCTTAACTGGCGACTCTTTTTCAATCTCACTAAGTGCGAGTGCATAATCATTAAGAGTACATTTCGCCTAACGAAAAACATGTGTGCCAACGCACGCAGCTTTTCTCTGAGTATTAAGGGCACGATTATTCTCATGAAAGAAAAGGTCACCTATCTTGGCGTCCCTTTCAGCTCTCACCTTTTCCGCACAACGCAGTTACACTCAGCTATTGCAAAAATAACTAGAGCCTGGAGTGCACTCCACCCAGTAATCCACATCAACTCCCCATACCCGATACCAATTAAGACATTAATCTATAAAAGACTTATCCGCCCAATCCTTGTATACAGATTCAGTTTCTGGTTTCATCTTTCCCCGTCACTCTTGGAGGAACTTTGCAAGACCGAGAGACAGTTCCTTAGACAGTGCTCCAACCTTTGCAGATCCCCGATCTCAAGGCACTTCATTCCAAATCAGCGTCTTTACGACGCAACCAGAATACCAAGGATAGATCTCTTTGCCACAACTAACCTTCTAAGATTTTTCAAAAGGTCCCTAACCTCAACAAACCCCCTGGTCCAAGAGATGATGGCCATCCCTGCCAAAATCATAGAGAATTGTGATCACCCTAAACTATTCCCTCCGGACCTACGATATCTGGACAACGAAGGAAGAGTCTTTGACCCAGGTGGAAGAATTACCCACTACAACACCACAACAGGAAGTACTTATTACTTCTCCTACGCACAGTACATCAAATATAAGTTGCGTTGAGCCCTCACCATTCAATCAGTGGGTTCTTACACACTACTTCCTCACTTTTTCACATTCTCAACCTGCCAATTCTGTACCAACTACTAACATAAAAACCACTAACTATCTATTTTCAGGAAAATCAACATGGACTGGGGCATCTTCGACCGGACACCATTGATTTTTTAGTAAAAGCTGCTAAGGTGAAATGTTAATTATCATAATATTAAGAAATGTTAATTATCATAATATTAAGTTACCGCTAAAAGTAAAATTAAACTAAGAGACATTGTATATATTTACATATTTAAATAAAGATATTTTTAAATTGTATTGTATTGGTTTTTAAATTGGAGAACTTGAACCTATTCAAGTTTTTAGCAGATTTTCATCCACAACAAGTATAGAGTACACTCGTGAAGAGCAAACTTCATGTTTGTTTTCTGATTTTGCGAACCAACCGTGTTCAATTGTAAACTCCGCCATAGACGGTCCCAAGCCCGTTTGAGAAAGGACCACAGCTTTTATGATTCCTCATCCCAAACCCCCCTCCAATTAAATGGTAGTGAAGGCTCTCGGGGTGTACATTGGATTTACTGGTTCGCCAATAATGTAACATTAAATGTCGAGAAATGCTAACAACTGTAAATACATCTACAGCTCTGCTACTAAATCCTACTTACACCTCCTTTGTGAGGACGTAAGAGGGTGAAGGCGAATCTTCCGCGCCTGATAACGGAATTGACATAATAACTATGCCGCCGGAATGGGAGTTGAGCGACGGGCTAGCTCCCCGTCCCTGGGAAACCTTTAATTGTTTCGAAACCTGCAGATAGGCCTCAGATTGGATTGGACTCACGGCAACGACCTCGCAAACTAAAAAAGGACTATGGCATTCGATCTTGGAATGTCAGATCACTCAATTACCCTGGCTTTGTTAAGAACCTTTTACAACAGGCCAGTCAATATCAATTAAAAATCCTGGCAGTCCAGGAAACGAATTGGACTGGAAACGACATTCAAGACATGAGATCGCACACAATATTCAAAAGTGGGAAGCCTACTGGAAAAAGAGAATTCGGAGTGGCCGTCATTGTGGATAGGGAGCTCAAATCGCTCGTTATTGATTTCAAGGCAGTCAATGAATGGTTGTATGCGATCCGTATAAAAGCGAAATTCTTCAAAATCTGGCTGATAAATGCTCACACCCCAACCGAAGAAAAGGACGAAGAAACGAAAGAAACGTTTTACAATTACCTGGAAAGACAGGTCGACTCATTGCCCCCAAACGACACAAAAATAATTCTGGGTGATTTCAACCCTAAGGTTGGCAATGAGGTATCTCATCGGGGAACGACTGGAAAATATAGCTTCCACGATGAAACAAATGACAACGGCCAGCGCCTGATTTACTTTGCATGTAGCAGAAATCTAGTCATACGTGTGACTTGCTTCCCACATCGACGCATTCATAAAATGTCCTGGGTATCACCGGATGGCAACACACAAAACCAGATCGATTATGTTCTGATCCAACAATCTTGGGCCTCGAGCATACTTGGCGTCCATACATACCAAGGAGCCAATTGTAACTCAGATCATTACTTGATAAAATTAACGTATCGATGTCGTTTGTCAAAGGCCTATTCAGTGAAGAACAGCCCGCTACAATAATTTGACATCGAAAGGCTACAATAATTTGACATCGAAGTATAGCTGTAAGTTAAGCGAACAACAACCAAAAACAAGCATACAAAGTAGTGAAAAGCCTGAAACGTGGTTATCAGCCCAAAACCACGCTCTGTCGTGATGACAGCGGCAATAAAATCGCTGATGAAACCAAGATTAAGGAAAGATGGGCATCATATTTCAAGAAACTCCTTAACCCTCCGCACAGCTCCAGAACATCGGAGCCTTTATATGTCTGCGTAGAGCCTCCATTGGCTCCACTTACTCTGGATGAAATGTGTTAAATCATCAAAGCCCAAAAGAATCATCGCGCCGGCATTGATGAGATCCCTGTGGAGCTTATCAAATATGGTGGCAGTATTGTTCATCAAGCTATTCACAAAATCACCCAGTACATTTGGCAACAAGAACATATGCCGAATCAATTATATTCCCTATTTACAAAAAAGGTGACAAGCTACAGTGCGATAATTATAGAGGCATATCACTACTTTGCACGGCGTACAAAATATTTTTTAAAATATTAGAAAATAAAATGAGATCATATGCCAACAGTTTTATTTGGGAGTATCAAGGTGGTTTTAGGGCAGGTAGATCAACAACAGACCTATTGTTCACAGTCAAGCAGGTACTTGAAAAGTGCTGGGAGTTCAACATAGACGTACACCAAATTTTCGTTGACTTCAAGCAAGCATACGGCATTATTGATTGTAACGTACTGTACCAAATTATGCTTGGTTTTGGCATCCCAGCGAAATTAGCCCGTCTTACCAAAATGAGAATGCCGTCGATGACCTCCGAAGTCCGCATCAATAACCAACTCACCGATGCCTTTGACAAAAATATTGGACTAAAGCAGGGAGATGGACTGGCCCCATTGCTATTCGATTTGGCTCTGGAGTACGTCATAAGGAAGCTACCTGTCGATACGCGAGGTACATTACTATACAAGTCAAGCCAAGCAGTGGCCTATGCGGACGACATAAGCCTTTTTTTACGGTCATTAATAACTGCCAAAAAAGTCTTCCTGAAACTCAACAGCGAAGCAAAACTAGTAGGGCTACAAATCAATGAAAATAAAACAAAGTTCATGAAGCAGTCGAGGAAAAATACCTCAAATACACAAAATATCACACTTGGCGAATACAGTATCGAGAATGTTAGCAAATTTATGTATTTAGGCGCCAAAATTACGAAGACTGGCAATGAAAGAGACGAAATATGAATAGTTTATTTGCGAGCTGTATGAAGAATACAGCTCGCAAATAAAATATTCTATTCAGTATTGATGATCTTGAAGACCAGCTGCATACACAGGAAAACAAAGCTCCAAGTATACAAATCTGTGATAAGACCTGTGTTCTGCTATGGGTGTGAAACATGGACCCTAACCCAAGCATCCGCAAATATATTGAACGCCTTTGAGCGACGGGTTCTGAGGCGAATAATCGGAGCGAAGCTAGACAGGGACCAATGGTGAATTCGATACAACCATGAGCTGTATGAAATTTTCGACAAACCGGAGGTCTCAACGGTTAAGACTGCGGAAGCTGCAAGAGGCTGGACACATGAATCGTATGGACGAACAACGAATACCCAAGAAGGTATTCGTTGGGAGAAATGAAGGCCGGTGGCCAGTGGGGAAACCGAGGAAACGCTGGTCTGACTCAGTCGACGAAGACAGTTCATCACTGCTCGGATTTCAGAATTGGAAGACGCGGTCAACGGACCCAGACAGTTAGAGGCGCTGTTAGCAGGAAACGAAGGCCCGAAAGGGGCTGTAGTGCTAAGAAGAAGAAGAAGAAGAAATGGGATATGCATTTTTTATACGTTTTCCCTCTCCTCTCATCCGGACTGTCATTTTGAAAGGTTCTAAATAAGACCCTTGATTTGATACTCCCTATGACTATCTTTGGTAAAAAATACTGCTGTGTATTAAAGCTGATTGAGTTTAGCGTGTTTTTGTATTGGAGTGTACAGAAGCTCGACTTTTGTGCGTAACTGTACTCGACGTAGCAACCGAGCGCGACTCAGTCTTCTTTATAAATACTCGAATGACGTTGGATTAAGTCAGTTCGTCTCGATCGCTCCAGTAGCACGCACGCAAATAAACGTCTTATTAAATAAAATTATTAAACTAAAACCAACGGTCATTTATTCACTTAAACTTGTTCTCCCATTCCTGGTCTAACAGGTTATGGGCCCAGTTTACGGGGTAACTGTGAAAATTAGGAAAACAAAAATAAAGTAAAAAAAAATTAACTCGACGAGTCCCAAGTGGCGCGGAACGGAAGTCGGCCATTGTTCGGTTGCGTCAAAGTTAACGAGAGTGAAAACGTGCGGAGTGTAAATCGAGTCCGTGATGTCAGTCAGCATCTCAGTAAAGGGCGTGAAGCCATTTGACGGAACGAATTTTCAAGGCTGGAAATCGCAAGTAAATGCTTCATTTGTGATGAATAATGTTCTCGATGTCGTCGACGGCACGAGGCCGGAGCCTCCTGCTGGAAACGGACAAGCGGCCGCGTTGTATAAAAATATAAAGGACGATGCAACGGCAAAGTTTATAATACTGTCGAATCTCGACGAGACGCAACAGGTGTGTGTATTGTCCTGCGTTTCTGCGAAAGAAATGTGTGATAAATTGTGCCTAATTCATAAACAGAAAGCCGCAACAAATAAACTAATTTTGCTACAAAAGTTTCACGCGTATTGAATGAGTGAATCGGATACGGCATGTTCAACATGTGGCGAAGGTGACAAACATGGCGAGTCAACTCAAGGATATCGGCGAAGATGTGTCGGACGCTACGACAATGGCAAAGATACTCGCGAGTCTCACCACGAGGTTCAGCACGCTGCAAGTAGCATGGGACAGTGTGGATCCGGTACGGCAGACTCTCGATAACCTCCAGGAATAGCTGATAAGAGAAGTCGCAAGACTCAACGACGAAGAAGAAACGTCAGAAGCGCTGGCTGCGACAACCCAAAATCGTCGTTTGCGAGGAACGAAAAGTGTTAAAAATAAAAAGACTGAAAAAAAACAGGCCATGAAGGAAGTGCAGTGTTACAAGTCCCAAGGCATGGGACATTTCGACAGTCGCTGCCAAAACAAGCGAAAGCCACGCGATGGCGCCGAAAAAACACGTGACTGTGCATTCGTAGGTGAAATGAGCGGTTCGGTTGCGTCGGGCTTCAAAAGTGCGGGAACCGCGAAGGTGCTGTGGACAAAGACTCAAATGATGAAGGCCGATCAGAGCAATGTCTGGGTGATTGACAGCGGCGCATCGCGACATCTAACTCACCGACGTGACTGGCTATCAGACTACCAGTCGGACAATACGGGTGCTACAGTATCGCTTGGCGATAATCAAAACTGCAATGTCGCCGGTGAAGGCACAGTGAAAATTAAAAACTTGATCGATGGAGTGTGGCAAGATACAAAAATCGAAAATGTGATACACGTGCCAAAATTACAAAAAAATCTGTTCTCTGTCGGAGTATGTACTAAAAAGAGATTCCAAGTGCGTTTCGAAAATAATCAAGTTATCGTGGCGCGTGACAGTGAAGTACTTGCCACGGGAATGAATCAAAACAATGGCGTGTACAGAATGTTTTTCAAGGTCGCGAAACAAGGGAGCAACGCAGAAGCCAATGTAGTTGCGACAAATTCAACCGTGTGGCACGAGCGTTTGGGACACGTCGCGAAGCGTGCAATTCGTGAATTAGCGGAAAAAAGACTCGTGTGTGGCTTAACATTTACAGGCAAAAGTGATGTTTTCTGTGAGGCGTGCAGTCTTGGAAAAGCACAGAAAATGGAGCGCGACAAGAAAATAAAGCCAGGTGAAAAAATGTACTCAGATGTCTGTGGGCCCATGTCGACGAACTCGTTCGGAGGGTCAAGGTTCTTTTTGACATTCAAAGACGAAGCAACAGGCTACAGGCACGTCTATTTCATGAGAAGGAAATCCGAAGTATTCGAAAAATTCAAAGCTTTCGAGAAAATGATCGAGAACAAATTCGGAAGAAAAATGAAGACTCTTCGCTCCGACAATGGTCGAGAATTCTGTAACGAAGAGATGGACAAATATCTTGAGGAATGTGGCATCAGACAAGAACAACAGCGCTGTACAACCCGGAGCAAAATGGAAAAGCCGAGCGCGACAATCGGACGATTGTCGAAAGTGCCCGTACAATGATAATCGCGAAGAATCTTCCATTGACTCTATGGGCAGAAGCAGTAAATTGTGCAGTGTACGTGTTAAATCGAACCGTATGGACGAGTGGCACCGTAACTCCGTACGAAGCGTGGACTGGGAAGGTTCCGAACCTAAAGCATCTCCGAATCTTTGGATCAGATGCATGCGTACACACTCCGAAACAATTCACGCGAAAATTTGACGCTCGAGCAATCAAGAAAGTTTTTGTTGGATACACGGAAGAGTCAACGAATTACCGGGTATACGATCCTGAAAAGAAAAAGGTAAGCGTTGTTCTAAACGTCGTATTCAACGAGAAAATTGGGCCGCCGTCGGTAGAAGCGAACGAGAAGGAAGATGAATATGAAATATTTCTTCCAATGAACGAGGCACGAGAAGATAACGAAGGACATGAAATCGACGAGGAAGAAGAACACGAGAAAAATGGTGAGGACAACGTCGACATCAGAGAACGAGAAGAAGAAAATCACAACGAGGACAACGCTCAAGAGAACGAGCAAGAAGAAGAAGATCGCGAAAATCGAAGAATCCTGCTAGATCGAAACGCAACTCAAAATCCGAGAAGGTATCGGCACGATGCAAATGTAGCCAAATACGTGATTCCATTGACATACGAAGAAGCAACAAAGAGTACTGAAGCCACGCAGTGGGCAAGTGCGATTCATGACAAATTTAAAGCGCATGAAGAAAATCGTACGTGGGAACTTGTAACAAAAACGCCGGACATGAGGCTAATCGATTCGAAATGGGTATTCCGCGTGAAGACGGACGTCGACGGGAAGTCACACTGCTTCAAAGCCCGATTGTGCGCGAGAGGTTTTCTTCAACGTGAAGGGATTTGACTTCAAAGAAACATTCTCCCCAGTCGTGAGATATGACTCACTAAGGATTCTGCTGGCAACGATAGCAGCAAAAAATCTCAACGGAGTTCAGTTCGATGTTCAAACTGCATTTTTGTACGGGAAACTTGAAGAAACAATCTTCATGAAAGTTCCGGAAGGACTGAAGCTGAAAGAAGATGCAAAAAACGTCGTGTGCAAGCTCGAGAAGTCTCTCTACGGGCTTAAGCAGGCTCCACGCTGTTGGAACCAAAGATTTAAAAAGTTTCTGAGTGAATTTAACTTCAAAGAATGTGAAGCAGATAAGTGCGTGCTTACCGGGAAGTTTAAAACCGACGAAGTATATCTGGCGCTGTTCGTCGATGATGGGCTCGTAGCCTCAGACAATGTAGAGACACTTAAGAAAATAATTCAACGATTAAGCGAAGCGTTCAGAATTAGGATCGGAGATTCTAACATTTTTGTCGGGTTTCAGATTGAAAGAGATCGAGAAAAAGGAAAAATAGTAATTCACCAGAGCGCGTACACAAAGAAAATAATCGAAAAATTCGGCATGGTAGACGCGGAAACGGTAAGCATGCCGGCGGATCCGCACGCAGCACTGACCCCGGTCGTAGAAAGCGAAATAAAAATAAACAACGTGCCATATCGCGAAGCAGTAGGCTCTTTAGTTTTTCTAGCAGCCATTTCGAGACCAGACATTGCTTATGCATTAAATGCAGTCAGTGAATTCTTGAACGAGCACGATTCATCCCATTGGCAGGCGGTTAAAAGAATATTCGCGTATCTGAAAGGCACGGTTAACTATGGCATCGATTATCAAAGCGGCGGTAGCGAAGCAAAGCTGATAGGTTTCTCAGATGTTGACTACGCCGGAGATGTAGAGACGCGGAGATTGACGACCGGATATGTATTCTGTCTGTCAAACGGAGCCGTAACATGGTCGTCACAACGACGAAAACTGGGGTTGTTGAGCACAACAGAAGCCGAGTACGTAGCTGCATCGGCAGCTGCTCGGGAAGTAGTCTGGATTAAAAAAATTGTTGTCGGACATCGGATGTCCTTGTGATAAAGAAACAACGCTTTATGTTGATAATAAAAGCGCAATCCAACTAGTCAGAAATCCAGTTTTTCACAAAAGAACCAAGCATATAGATGTTCACTTTCACTTTATTCGCGAGAAAGTGAACGAAAAAGAAATTGTTGTTGAATACGTTTCATCTGCAAATCATAGAGCAGATATATTTACAAAGGCGCTGCCGCGAGATCGCTTCAAGGATCTATGTTACAAGCTAAACATGATAACAGCAAACGAGAAACACTCGAATGGTGGTAGTATTAAAGCTGATTGAGTTCAGCGTGTTTTCGTATTGGAGTGTACAGATGCTCGACTTTCGTGCGGAACTGTACTCGATGTAGCAACCGAGCGCGACTCAGTCTTCTTTATAAATACTCGAACGACGTTGGATTAAGTCATTTCGTCTCGATCGCTCCAGTAGCACGCTTGCAAATAAACTTCTTATTAAATAAAATAAAATTATTAAACTAAAATCAACGGTTATTTATGTTCTCCCATTCCTGGTCTAACACTGTGATATGCAAGCGGACGGACATGCAGAGAGACAGGTTGAGACTTCAATAGCCTATTTTTTGATAGTACAAAAACATAAAAACGTACATGCTTGGTTCATTTCTTAAATGTTGGCTTATATTGCCGAGAATTTCTCGCACGATTTTTTGAATTTAGGAAGGAAATCCTAGAGAATGTATTTAAATATACGAGTACTTGGTAATCTCGGATTGATAAGTTATAAGAAGATTCAAATGTATTGAAAATTAGAAACTATAATTTGATTGCTGAGATAAATACGCAACTATGGTTTCCTTAAAATTAATTGGCTTAGATGACTTCATATCGAAAATAGCCAACTTTCATCGATAATATTTAACAATACAATAAATACTTACTCTACGTCCATTCATAAACCACGATATATTGGCAGGTGGATCAGATGCTCCTACTGAACAAATAGCCTTTAAAAAATCGGTTGGTCCAATCACTTTCTTATCAACTTGCATCACAGGATCTCCCTTGGGGAGTTCTATTACTCGCATATGCGCTAATCTAATGTCGGTGTGGAAGAAAGGCGCGTCCTCTGACACTTCGCACTGGAATTTTCCAGTGAGATCTTTGCTAACGCTACGCAACATCACTGTATGTGAATCTGATGCCGACAACTGTAACAACAAATAATAAAACAAAATTAATTGATAAATCCTGATAATGTGGGTGATACAGTGTGACAATGTTTTTCATGAACAAGTAAATAAACCATTTCATAATGTCTTATCAAGTGGGAGTTAGGGGCCAACAACATTTACATAATCTCAAATTTCTCATGCATGCATTTGTTTTTATTAGAAAATTAATTAACCTTTTGATATCTGCATTATTTGATAGGATTTTTCTCGAACATTTACTTTAGAAGTGATTTCATGTCATGAATGCGTTTCTATTTAAATGGCTAAAGGAAGTTTTTAGCTTATCAATCTGTTGAAGCTGAGCTATCATGGGGGCAGAAATGATGTTGTGTCTTTGTGACTTTAATTGTATTGCTATTCGGCCGTTTGACGATAGCTTCTTATTTTCAGAAATTCCTGGTCTGATTTCATTGACGGCAGAAATCAAAGCACAATACGTAGGTTGCTTACATGATTGAAGCAAGGGAGTTTGCTTTCACAACGATATTTGTTTTTAATAACTGGTCAACAAATTACTAGCTTTTGTGAGCACTTTATGTGAGTTAAATTCATATTGAGAGCAATTAATACATAAAAGTTGTACTAAATTCATGCTATAGTTTGTTTGAGTTTTATATGGAGAAAAATTATTTTTTAAACATTTTTAGCAATGTACAGTTGAAGTGCTTTCTCTTTTACAATTGAAATCTTTTAGTTCTCTTATTAACACTCAATCACTTTCTTTGATGGCGTCGGTTCATGCCCATTATACCGTGGAAGCACATCATGTTTGTCGCTACCTTTTAGAAATGAAAGAATTACAGATTTATTATCTTGTACAAAAGAATTTACCTCGGATCAAATGAATCTAGTTAAATTTGAAGTAAAAAAAAACTAAAAAAAAAATAATAATAAGAAAACCGACTTCAGAATGCTCTAAAAATTTAAAATAAAATTTAAGGAATCAGAGCCAAATGAGTTTTTCTCCGTTTCAGATTTCATCGGTTAATAGGCTGCAAGTAGTCCTATTCACTTTTCAAAACATGGAAACTGTTTTGGCTTCGGTTCTATAACTTTTATTCCATGCTTTTTCGTGTTTTTAAGCCGGTTCACCTGTAGTTTTTTCTAGAAAATTTTTTTGTCATAATTTGTAGTGGCAACCGGAACCCTCACTTAAATTACAACCTGTATCTAAGCTGAATAAATTAAGATTTTCTCTTAACTTATAGACGTAATTTTGCAAATGGCGAGAACAATTTTGCAAAGCATTTAACTGCTTCAAATTGTTTTCAAATCAAAAAAAATATATATAATAATTTTTGAGTTTTAAATTAAAATAAAGAACACCGTATACTATGACCTGCTCCTTGAGTCTTTTTGCTGAGAAATACATATTTTAAATTTTCTTCAACATGTTCCAGGTTTTCATGAGATGAGAAGACATAATTTCTGATGGAGTTCATAATCAACAGTTTATTCTGTTCCTCCTGTAAATTTCAGTTTTCCAAATCATCACTATTTATAACATAACTACAATTTGAGCCATCTCTTTCAGTAATAGTTGCCTCAAATCATTACGCTTGTTGTTACCAATATTCAATTTGTGCGGAAATGCAACATTCAAATAATCTAAGTGGAAATTTATTTTGTGCCATGGCGATTTTCCATTGACGTGTGTATTACCGTATAAATTGAATGTTGGAAATATTGCATCATGTTTATGGCAGGGAGTCTTCAAAAGGGATATGTAATGACAGCCAACGAAAGAGTCAGAATCAGAGCTCGGACAAACAAATCCAGCCTCAGTTTAGATCTACGGTGAATTGTAGTTGAAAAGTATGTTTGTTTTTGTGGCTGGTCAGTGAATGACATTTACGCACTGACTGGGCAACCCACCTCCCCTGTCAATCAGAAAACGTAGCCTAGAGCCATTTAAGCCATTACTTATGGCTCGTTTTACTGCGCCGTGAGGTGCCTTCGAGCTGAGAGATCCCTCCTCTAATAGGATGGGTGGGACGAAGAGGAATCGCCAGACAAGCGATTCCTCAGCTCATTTTAACTTTTAGGACAGTCCAGACATAATGTTCTTAAGCCTTTTTCAAATGCCTAACTACCGGGGGCGATTTCGTTGGCTGTAGCACCAATATATCCACTTGTATATTTCCGGTGTGTACACGGATCCACTCGATTAACGTGGGATACCTAAAAAATTCCACTCAAATCCACTCTAGAGCTTCCCTAGTAAAAGACACGAATTCTAAATTAGATATATTTATTTATTCTGCAGAATATATTCAGTTATTTGGATTTTTCGATATTACGGGTCCATGTGTAGCCTCCCGTTTACGGCACTGCTCTGCCTTAAACTCCATCTCTAGTGATTTAACCTACCTTTTGAACGACTCCCGCTCTGCTGTTGTTACAGCAAAATGCGCCAATCGGTGCAGGTTACTACTCTTGCGGTAATATTCCACAATGCGCCCTCTTCTCTGCCGCTTCTCTTCAGGCCGAACCACAGACGTATCAAGCGGCTTGGCCAAGCGTGGACGGTATTCCTCGATAGTGATTGGCTTTGGACCCGCTCTGGGCATTACAGTGATTGCTTCCTCGAGCGACGGATGAGATTGAGATGACATCACAGGCCGGCGGTGGTTAGTTAGTGGCAGTTCAGTCGCCACTCACGTATGTCGGTAATGGTGGTTGCTGTCAGTGCGTGCCGACCGTTCTATTGTTGGTGGCGATTTTTCACTAATTATAATTTCTCATTCAAATTGTCAGACTCTTGCCTGGTTGTGTGGTCGTGGTCTACCCGTTGCAGGATCACCGATGTTGCATAGCGCTTGCAAGGTCGCTGGCGGTGCGTTTCGGTCACACAACCACCGGTGGTTAGATTGAAATTACGTTAGCTTGCTCGTTCCTAGGAAATACTGTAAAAAAACTACTGCTCAGGTAAGAGCCTTGAGCAGGGCAAATAACATTGCTTGGATCCAGGCTGGTTGACTAGCTGGCTGATGCTCGTACAGGTTATCAGTACGGCTGCATAATTCCGGGCTGATTAACTTGCGGCTGATATGCGTAAGGTTATCAGTATGGTTGCTTGGATCCGGGCTGGTTGACTAGCTGGCTGATGTGTATCACAGATTAACAGTACGGCTGCTTGGACCCGGGAAGAGACACTCTTGATACTTTGCACAAGTAGAACCGCCTCATAGCATTAAGCCCGAGACTGACAGACCTCAAGAGTGAGTAAGCGGCGACTGAACTGCCACCAACTAACCACCGGCGGCATGTGATATCATCTCAACCTCGTCCATCGCTCGAGAAAGCAATCACTCTAAGCGGGTTCGGGGCCAATTACTATCGAGGAATACCATTCACGTTTGGCTGGGAGAGAAGCGGCGAAGAAGAAGGCGCATTGTGGAATATCGCCACAAGAGTAGTAAACTGCGCCGATTGGCGCATCTTGCTGTAATAAAAGTGGAGTGGGAGTAATTCAAAAGGCAGATTAAAGTACTAGAGGTGGAGTTTAAGGCCGCACAGTGCCATAAACGGGAGGCTACACATGGACCCGTGATCATCGAAAAATCCAAATATCTGAATGTATTCTGCAGAGCAAATTAATGTATCTAATAAAGAGTTCATGCGTTTTACTTGTGAAACTCTAAAGTAGAGTTTTTTAAGGTATCTTAGGTTAATCGAGTGGGTTCGCGTACAATCTGGAGTTATACAAGTGAATATATTGGTGCTACGCTCAAAGAAACTAGCCCCAGATAGTTAGCATTTTGGAAAAGGCTTAACAATGGGCCACCTGAGTCCTTTTGTCAGCCAATCCGAGCATCACGACGATAATACTATCCAGGGTGAGCTTTCTCGTCTCCTTGTAGAGGTCCACCACCTATCTTGTGTAGGTAAGACAGAAAGCATACATGTCGTTCAAAAACTGGGTCACACAAAAGTCAGTCTTACCATGCTTTTGATTTAACCACGGTCTCAAATCCGAGAGGAGCCATGCAGTTTCAAGCCTGTCACCCAAAATCATTGCCAATCGGTGAGCGAGCGCTGTCTCTCTTCACGGGAAACCTTCTATCTTACATCCTCACTTTGACGCAATTAGTGCAGCAAGAGGGTTCGGCAGCAGGTATCACACCTACAACGACTATCACTGCTATTTCAGAGACGTTCAGATATGAAGACGTAATCCTTAGAACTCTCTTCTCTGTACCTATGCCAAGCATTTTCCATACACACCCTTACTGTGAGCATCGCCCCATATTTCTGCTCCGTACAGTAGCACTAACACTACAGTACTCATCAAAAGGCATCTTCTTAATGGATGGGTCTCCTTACATTGGCAATAACTGGAGTCTGAGCCAATATGATTGAAGCAGCCTTCTCAGCCATTGCCCTGATTTGCTTAAAAAACTTATAGATTGGCAGTGCTCCAGGTACTTCACCGTTTGTTTCAATGTGAGTAGTATGCCTCCAATGCTGATCATTCCTACTCTAGTGACTCTCTTCTTTGTCAAAATGACCGCTTCAGTTTTCTCCAGTGCTAGACTGAACCCACGAGCAGTCAACTAGTCTCTTACTTTGTGCATTAGCGCTCCTAGTCTAAATTGTATTTATTCAATAGTGTGATCAGTGACTAGATACGTAACGTCATCTACATAGCTAATGAAGCGTGACTCATCTGGTATCTCCAGTCTCAGTAGTCCATCGTGAGAATGCGTTCCATATATCTGGATTAGAGATAGATTCCTGGTCAATGCCCTATGTAACTTCCATCCTTTGTTGGCCTGTGTCGTTTATTAAAGTAGGTTTTAGTTCTTCAAGCAGTCCCTCAGAAGCTGTATCAGATATTCTGGAACTAGAAAAGGGGTTTTCAGCGTATCTAGAATATGCACCCATGCAGCGGAGTTGGAGGCGTCACTAACAGAACGATCTGTCGCTTGATGCAAATATATGCCACTAGCTTTCGGACGATGCTCACCACCTATGCAATCGCATCAATGGTAGAGTATCCTGTTTTGAAGCCATACTGCCACGGAAGTAGACCCCTAGCAGCACAAAGTTCATCAATCAGTATCACCTTGATGGGTTTCTCTAGTACTTTCCCAGCTGGGTCTAGCATGCATAATGGGCGGTATGCAAGTAGCGATCTGGGATTTTCCCTCCTCTTGCTGATCACTATGAGCCTTGCCATCTTTCGTTGTACCAGGAAAACCCCGTCCCACAGTCAAGCTTTGAATGTATTGAGCAGCAACTCAGGACAATGGTGATGGGCAAGTTGCAACATCTCAGCTGGAACACCATCTAAGCCTGAAGCCTTCCTTGCTTTCAATGAATGGACCGTTTCTTCCAGTTTCAGCTATTTAAAGCATGGGCACTTGATTGCTTTTTCACCATGAAAAGCGTCGGCGGGGATGGTATAGGCGAAGAAGAGTGCCCACGATACCTCGTCTATCTTTCCCGCTTCGTTTATGCAAGGCATCCGTAGGGCATCAAGATTCCGCATAACTAGCTTGTAGCCAAGGCTCCACGGATTCTAGTTCACATTATCTTGTCAACAGTGAGCCTTGCTGTTGTTCACCGATTTCCAAAGGAATTTGATGGCCAATTGATATGCTGCTACCCGGTTAAATGCCTCGTCAAGGTTCTGTGCTAATTGAGCGTCACGCCAAAGCTTTTGCCACTCTCATTGCTTTACAGCGATTTTAGTTGACCATCATTACACTGGAGGCTTGCCGTGCTGGAGATTTTGATGGGAAATGGAAGCACTGCAAGCGATTGGAATGATGCTCATAGTTGAAGTCACCACGTATAGAGCTGATATTTCTTTCATTTGTAAAATCACCCTACAGCGGAGCCCCTGCCGAAACACCTTGACATCCATCCTTTCAGTGCTCCACTCAATTGTAGAAAGTCGAGAGCTTGAATATTGGGAGACAACATAATGGATCTCAAGCAGAATGTGCTGATAATAACGGGCTGTTTAGTCCTCTAACACATTCCAATTGTGCATCCTCCATTTTAATGACTCCGAGGCAAATATCACGTCTGGTATGGTTCCTTTGCAGTCAATATGGCGGGTGTTTTGGATTCGTTTTCCCCGTGGATCAGTTTGAGGCATGCCTCATCCAGTTGGTTTAACGTTTCAGTCTCCGCCAATGAGCATGTTGCCATCTGTATTCGAGAAAACGTCCCCCAAAGTATTAAACTTGGCTTGAGAGCATTATATCGGCTCGTTCCGCGTTTAGTACACACTAAATAAAGTGATTCATGAGCACTGAAACCTCACAAAATCCTCCCTCCGTGCACACACAGTCCATCCTCCGATTTCTAAATTCCAGCAGTGATGAACTCTCTTCGTTGATCGATTCAGCCCAGTGTTTGCTTGGTTTCCCCACTTGTCTCCACCATTTAGTTCTCGCAACGAATAACTTTTTGCGTATCCATTGTTCGTGCATATAATGCACATGGCCAGCTCATTGTACCTTCCACAATCTAACACTCGTTGCGACCACTAGGTTGTTAAAATTTCATACAGTACATGGTTGCATCTAATTCACCATTGGTCCTCCGTCCAGCTTCGCTCCAAGTATCAGGACCCGTCAATCACAGGTATTCGATATGTTTGCGGATGCTGGGGTTAGGGTTCATGTTTCAGATATATAACATAGCATGGGTTTTATCACAGATCTGTACTCTTAAAGCTTTGTTTTCCTGTATAACATATGCAGCTAGTCTTCAAGAGCGTCAAAAATGCATAAAAAACATTTTTTGAGCTGTATTCTCTAGCGTATTTCATTAGCGGTTCTCATTATCTTGGCACCTGAATGCACAGATTTACCAACATTTTTGATATTGTACTCGCCAAACGTGTTTTTTTTGGGATTTGATGTATTTTTCCCTGACTACGTCATGAGTTCTGGTTTATTCTCATTGACTCGCAGCCCCACTAGCTTTGTTTCACTGTCAACTTTCAGGAAATGTTCTTTGGCAGTTGTTATTGACCGTGGCAAAATATTGATGTCATCCACATATGTTAGGCTACCAATTGGCTTGACTTGTATAGTAATGTACCTCTTTTGTGGCCAAGTAGCTTTCTTATGACATATTCTAGAGCCAAATTGAATAGCAATGGGGCCAGCCCGTCTCCCTGCTTTAATCTGATATTTGTGCCAAAGGTGTCAGTGAATTGGTTGATGGCGCAGACTTGGGAGATCGTCAACATCATTGTCATTTTGTTAAGGCGAACTAATTTGGTTGGGATACCAAAGCAAAGCATTATTTGGTACGTTCAGTACGTTCAGGATCAATACTGTCGTGTTGCATGGATTTTAAGGATGATGATTGTCCTTAAAGGGCTGCAGCGATGTTGTTCTGCCTCGGCGAGCAAAGATATTAGTGCTCGTTGGAACTCGTTTTGTCTAAGGACGCGTGAATGCGCTGGCAGGCTAGCATCGCGGTGTCGTGGGACGGATGTTTTTCTCCAGCACAAGGGCCCACTGCATAAAAATTTCGCATCCACTAATTGAAAGATAAACTTGCCGTTAGGCGGTGTCAAGTCCGACGTAACCTACCAAAGGGATGTAATAGTAAAGTACGACAGACCAAGCCTGATTAACGCGCATGGGACTCGAGAGGATTTCATCTTTACTAGTCGATATTCACAATCCCCAAATAATAGTGGGGCATCCATGTGGACGCGGCCATTTAAACTCTGCAACTCAATTAACATTTAAATAATAGGAATTCGTCGTGCAATTACGCGTTGAAATTAAGTGCACTGGTATAGTTTGAGCAGCTTGGGCTGGCACGTTGTATTTGAATGGAATCAGAAAAATTGCTGACTTAATTGAAAATCAAGAAAAAATGTAACCCAAGGGCATAGGTGGTAATACGCTGAGAGAAAACCCTGGTTCACGCTCTATATACTGGTACGCGACGTTTGCAATGATGATATGAATTTAGTTCAATTTAAATATCCGTATCGCTAGTTCTGCATTGTTTCAAAAAACTAAATATACCACAAAATTGTTAACAATAATGTCATGAAGATTCACTTAGAAACTTGTTAATTTGTGTGCAGATTGGAATATATTGTAAAATGCGATTGCTAGAAAAAGTTCAGACCCACATTTTCTTATCGGTTTTCCATGTTTCACTTTTTCCCCCATTCTATCAATTTTTGTTTTTATTCCTTTTGAAATTGTTTTCACAGTATCAAGTTTATGCATGAATCTTATTGTGAAAAAAGCGTAACATTTATCTCATTACGAAAACACTAATCAACCTAACTTCTTTTGCACAAAACTGTAGCAAAATGAATAAAATTCAATTTGACGGTATTTTCTGAGTATATATCTTCGGGTATTTAGCAGGAAAATGCACAAAATAACACGCACAGCTATCCACCAACAACTTTCAATTCAAAAATGCATGATCCTACACGATAACGGTGATTGCGTGGATGAGATAACAAAAGCATGCAACGAAAACGAAAAGAATTCAATTGCGTGATTCAATTTTTCTCGAACAAGATTCACTTCGGGCTTCTTCTAAACTCCATCGCAATCGGACCGGCTATCCCGCTTGTCCTACAAACCACGAGTCCCGTATTTTCTACATTCAAAATTGGATTCCCACTGATCACAGTTTACTTGAAATCGGTCGTCAGTAACAACCGTAACTTAAAAGAAGATATTTAATTGCAAAGGACCACCTAGAATGTTTCGTTGCCAGTGAATGGGGAATTACAAAATTTTAACAGTTCCCTTGCATGATGATTGGACGTGTTTTTTTTAAAGCGACAGTGAAGCAATCGTTTACTATTCATTTACAATTTCAAGTGTAGCACAAAATACAAGTGAGCAGAACTGTTTCATGAGATTCAGTTCCCCCAGATAACGCGAAAATATACTACTATCAAAGTGGCGTTGTTAGTGGATTGGCACTGAATGTTGCTATTATAGATTTAAAATAAGCAAGTCAATCATGTAGCTACAAAAAATTTCATAAGAAATTTCAAGCTATCGGAGCTGTCCAAAATTGAGATCGATATTCGCACGAAGCAATAAAAGTTCACTGTAGAGCAAAAAATGCTCATATAGATTTACATTAAATTGATGTAACAAGGGTAAAATGATCAATTTAAAGTTTAGCAATGCATAGATTATTTATTTATTTTTTCTTTGAAATTTTTTTTTTATCGATAATGGTAGCGGTGGTAGTGGCTGGGTCTATTTTGGGTTAGTAATAATAATCTTAATAAGTTGCGTATCAAATTATTCCTCACTTATTGCGGTATTATTGCTATGCAATGGTCTTTTTTTCGTAAAGGTCCCTCGAGCAGCTTGTTTAGGCGGGCTGCTGGGTTACTATATGCATGCTTAAAGCCAACAAAAATTTGACGTTTATTTATGTTGAACTGCCAGCATTTCTCAAGTACCTATTTGACTGTAAACAATTTATTTTTCATCGATCTGTCTGCTCTAAAGCCATCTTGATACTCCCCAACAATACTGTTAGTGTATGATCTGATTTCATTTTCTAAGACCTTTGAAAATATATTGTACGCCATATAAAGTAGTGATCCGCCTCTATAATTTTCACAATGTAATCCGTCGCCTTTTTTTAGATATGGAATATACTTAATTGTTGCCAAATGTGCTGGATAACCTTGTGGATGGCTTTCTGAACACCACTGCTACCATATTTCATATGTTCCACTCGAATCTCATCGATGACCGGCACTTAATCAAGTGCGTTATTAAAGTGCAAAAGAATAATAACTCTTTTGGGCTTTAATGATGGAACAAAATTCATCCAGGGTTGGTGGGGCCAATGGAAGCTCTCCAATAGTACCAGTATCTACAGGCTCCGATATTTTGGAGCTGTGCGGAAGAGTTGTGAGGCCCTTGAAATATGATGCCCACCTTTCCTTAATCCGGTTTTCATCAGCCATCACAGCAGAGCGTGGTCTTGGGCTGATAACCTTGTTTCAAGCTTTTCACTACTTTGTGTGCTTGTTTTGTGTTGTTGCTCTCTAGACATACATCGGTAATTCTCAATGAGTCGTCATAGTGCGTTTTCTTTTCTTAATTTAAACTATCTTGTTCGCTACAGCTCTGAGATTTTCGTAATATTCTCTCTTTCTTCCCGTTTTCGCACCTAGATATTGCTTGTACGCCTGATTCTTCATATTTAACATATCCTGGCATTCATCATCGAATCAATCATTTTTTGTGCAAGGCTTGTTGTCGAATCATCTATTCTGCCACAGTCTTAATGAATGTCCTCCCACAGCTCGTTGCTTGTTCTCAGCAATGTGTCTAATAAGATGAGAGCTTACTGGTTGTCGACGGTCTCCATGAAATTTTTTGTCACAGATCCCGTTTGGAGCTATGTCAAATTATCGTTACCAGCTGGTCTACGTCGAATACGCCTTTGACACAAGCCATCGATACATTATTTGATTAAGTAATGATCCGACTTGTGATTGGCTCCTCGGTATCTACAGACAGAATTAAAGTGTTAGGCTTTTAACCAAATAAACTCTGTCCCATTTGGAGAATAACATTAGTTTATTTATTTTTACATGTTGTGTACAAAAATGAAAAAGCTATTTAGAACGTGCGGAAGGCTAACATTTCAAAACCGGCAGGATTGAAATTAGAATCAAGACTCGCTAGTTTGGCTCATATATTACGTTACAATTACATAGAAAAGATAGCAGTAACAGCAATTAATTACAAAAAAAATTACTTATTTCTAACATCCTCCGGGTGCTGGCTGGATAGATTGCCAGTTACCTTTAGCGGATACAAAAGCTGTACTGGTCGTTTCATTAGGAGGAGTTTTTAAAAATATCACATGTTTCTCGATGTTTTGATTCATACTCACGCAGATTCTTCAGAATAGTAGCCGACAACAAGAACGGACTACATGTAACGCCAAATGTAACTCTTGTCATCCTGGACTCCTAGCACGGCAGCAAATCCTCAGTACAGTTAAGAGCGTTAGCAAATCAAACCAAACGATGTGCATCGCGTTCGCACTCGGTTAGTTCAATTCGTAGAAAGGCTTTCTCGATATCCACCACCACCGCATATCTGCCAGTTCTGTTGATAAGAAGAAGTTTTAATAAATCCTGAAGCAGGTTTGGTCCGTCAGATAAATGATCGTTAAGAGATAGTGCGCGATTGCTTTTTCCAGAGGTTTCAAAAATGTTGTGAAGCTTTGTTGTATCTTTATCCTCTTGGCAAACTGGTCTATGTGGCATATTATCAAGACGTGCACCAGATACTACGTTTGTGTCTACCTTTTCAGCAAATCCGGCTGTTTACAGCTCCCCAATAGCGACGTTATATTCTAGCAGCTTACTAGGTTCTCTGGATAATTTTCTTTTCAAATGCAAAAGTCACTGCAGAGTTATGCAGTGATTGTCTTCCGGTACTAAATTGGGATCTTACCATAACAAGAAAGCCACATATGTATGATTTCGTATCTTAATTTTAATGCTCTACGTTGTCGATGATGGAACCGTGCGGCTGACTGTCTATGCCAATTGTCTCAAATTTCCAAAAAGCCTCAATGATTTCTTCGTTCATTAGCGAAAGAGCTAATATGCATTCAACTGGAGCAACACAAGCAGCAGAAGGCTCCATAATCGTCCATCCAAGTAAGGTATCCATGGCCGTTCAATTTTCATCGATTTTTTCATGGGCTCGAGTCAATAAACTTCTTATATGCGTTTGCTCCGATTAAAATACTAATTGCATCTTCTACTACATGTCCTGGGACACAGGCGTCAGCTAAGGCAAACTTGTTAAATTTTATGCATGTTTCAAGTGGTTTCACGACGTTCAAACATATTTGTGGCACCTCAATAGCTTCAAAATAGACAAAATTAACACCATATTGGCTTTTAAGATACATACCGACTCGATTGAAGATTCTGTTCGGAGAAGGTTCTGTGCTGCTTAATCGTTTATGCTTACCTGCTGGGTTACAATGACTCGAACCTGCAACTTAGACGATACGGCCTTCTGAATAAAGGACATTTGGCTTCCTTCATCAAATATTAGGCGAACGACATAATTTTTTCGGTATTATTTTTGCAAATTGCAACAGTTATCAAAAGAAACAAATTGTTGAAGGGACCAGCATTTGCCACACACAAATTTAATGATCATTGTGATAGATGGGGTGAACTATGTTGTAATCATTTTCAATCTAAAACCGTCTTCGTCCGCTCGAACGAAATCGGAACCTCTCTTCGGTTCTAGACGTAAAGTCTGAGTCGTGCCAACGAACAGTACCAATCGGTCAAACAGTCCGTGCACCCGTGATCCATTTCCTGGTGGCTGCTTGTCAGCTAGCTAGTTCGGAGAGGATTTCGGTCGCAGGTCTTTGAATGGATTACGCTCAGTTACGTGTTTCAGCCACCATTAAATGCCCGTTTCAAACGCGTCTACAGTTCAAACATACGGAAGGGAAACCTACTTTACTTTATTCTGTATTCTCTTCATTCTTCCAGTCAATCACAAAAACTAAATTCCCTTACACGCCCCCAAAATTCACCGACGCGGTACCAAAAAATATACGTCTTCTTCTTTGTAACACTACAGCCCCTCTCGGGCCTTCGCTTGGAGATAGTTAGAGTATCTCATTTTCATGACCGTATTGATTTTTTCGGAAGTTGATTTGGTCAGTACCATGCTCCCGTGTACTTGCTCAGCCATGATATGATCTGATTAAATCAGTACATATCACCACTGAGTGAACACTAGTAGTATGTCCGAAAAATCCCCTGAACTGAAAAAAAACTACGTTAAGTCAAACCCGAAGAACGCTACGTTAAGAAAAAGGCAAGGCAAACGAAGGTACCGCGTACCGCACGCGACGCGAAACCTACCATCCGTGGATCTTTAAAACCCTACCCTCTCCACGGCATACTTACCATGCACTCCCACTGCTGCTGAAAGAGAAGGTCAGGCTGGAAAGGAAAGTCGTTGTTCGATTAGAAATTCATTTTAAATTTTAATTCTCGTTTAACCATTTTTGTGAGTCTACAAACTAACATTATTGTATCAAGTGAAATGCTTTTACTTAGAAAATAAATTACAAACATTCAATTACATCTAATATCTTATGTCTTGCTTAAACCTTGGATATATACCTTTCGCTTATGGTAATTTTAATTTATTTTATGATTTGATTTTAGCTTTGCCGTCTTTAAATAATTGGCAAAAATAAAAGCCCAAAATGATGGCTAATTTAACGGTGAAAAGGAAGAGAACATATCTAATGTGATATTGCCCAAAAGTCGTCACCAAAAAAAATCGATAAGTGGCAAATACAAAAACAGACTTTTAACTCAGTAACAACGCGATATGAAAACAAGGCGCCTTGTGAACTAAAGAGCAAACTGATTGGTAGAAAAAATAATCGTGCTTGATGGAAACATTATAAATTGTTGAAAAGACCGGAACAAAAATAGCATCAACACTATTCAAGAGGTCTGTGGATTGAAAACATTTTAAAAAATTTGCTGGCATCCGATGAATTTTCTTTTTCTTGCGAACAAACCAAGGCTTTACGATTTTTTCTTTTCATTGAAGAAACAAATTTAGTGCTTATTACCTTCCTCTACATACAATGCTTCATAAAATATATTTAATTATGTGTATGTATTTATAACTCGAATAACAATCAAGTATCATCGATTACTGGGTAGATAATGTAAGTGGGAATTCTTACAATCATGCACCATCACGTAAATAACTTAACAAATAATAAATTCGAAATTGGTATGCATGCATGGCGATATAACGTTTTCGACATACTGCAATGTGTGAGTAATCGAAGCAAAAGACAGAAATTATCGCAACAATTTATGAGCCTACCTTAAAACTAAATGAGAATTATGAGAACTAATCAACAATTCAGTTAACTGAAGTCAACTAAGCTACGCAAATGTAAGCTAGCCACTCATAGCCGTCACACGTTGAACTTCGATCTACGAAATTTGCGCAAATCATTTAAATAAAAATAAGTAAAGTGTTTTAAATTTTCAAATCATATCCTATCTTATTCTACACATTACTTTTAACTTGTTTTAACCTTTCAGCTACTGTTTGTTGCTATGAAATTTTTCGGTTGAAATTGTTAACTGTTCTTCTATTTGGTCATTTACTTATATACTCCTCTCTTGTGGCTATTTCGTCACTGAATAATTTCGTTCGTTTAAAAAAAGACAATCAAACACCTTACTTGCTATTATGAACCAAGATTTTCCATGCATTGCACAAAATTTTTCTTTGTCGGATGTCTTTTGGTAAAGGAAGAACTTAGACTTTTTTTAGTTACGGATAACCGAAAAACTGCATGGGATCAAATGCACAGAAATAAAAATATTAACAACGGTGCACAAATGACATTTATCGCAAAGTCAATTGAGACTAAATTTGTGTTTTGTTCTGATATGGTTCTTAACCGGCAAAGCAATGCAAGAATGACAACTACTCACTATTGTCTTCATTACGGGCTTTGTTGCACCATGCACCATAGGTTGTTGGACTGCAGTCTCTCGGCTTAACTTCACACGACCTTCGTGACGTCTTTCATGCATAATCGTAAGAATGCCCTCCTGATAACGTAATTCTTCAATGTAATTGCGTATCTACACCAATGTAAAAACTGACAACCCGCCGATGAAGATAACACCAAAGGCTGCCGAGTTTGCGAACGCATATTGTAGGGGTGAGAACAGACGGTTTTTCACTCAACCCACGAAAGAATTCGACGCCATTCAAAACAGGAAAGGCACACGATACGCAGAATCGTGCAAGTCGATTCTGTCTCATTGATCGTTACTATTATTGCACCTACCTTCCCTGTGAATTCTGTCAAGATGACCGCTTGCTGGAAAAAAAAGACCGTATTTCACTTACCTGCACTGGCAACCGAACCTCCTCACGATCACCATGTGGCTGTCAACTCGACTTGACACCCCACGACAAAATTTGACGTGGGATGGGAAGTCGTTACAACTGCCACGAGATGGAAAGCCACATGGCAGCAAGGTGCATCAGTATTGGTCGCCAGTGGCGTAGGGACGATCCATTACAATGTCCGTCTTCTTCTTTCTTATTTGAAACCAAGGAATGCTTCTCTTACAAGTTTTGCATATAATTTTAACTTTAAAAAGTTTCGCCGAATGGCTACTACTAATACACCAAAAACATCACCTATCCCGTTTAAACATTTTTTTCTGAATGAGAGATAGCTTTTGAAACAATTTCGCGACTGAATGTAACAATCCCGCGACTGAATATCGCTTCTGTGCCCTCTGGTGGAGCTCCTGACTGGGGTCCTTGGACCCGGTTAGCCCAATGGAGAGGGGCCGTGCGCCACTCGCTTTGCCAATGGGCCCCACAGGAGTCGCCAAACGAGAATCGCGACTCGCCAAAAGGCTCGCACCGACACTGTCCGCGACACGACGCGCAATGCGATCATACACCGCCTATCCTCCCTAACCGCGACCACAACTAGGGCGGGGGAACCTAAAACAAGGGATGAGCCCTGAACAATTTCGGAGTCACACCACGTGGCGGCGAAGCACCCTCGAGCCTTCCACACACGGGGCGTCGCTCGTACGGGAATGCCACCTCGCTTTCCGAGCCAACTTCACAATTTCTAATTCACTTTTTTCTAAATCACCAAAAACAATTTAATTCCACAGATTAATAATATATACAGGATATTTAAACAAGAAATATATATGCAAAGTTATACCCAACTTGCACCATTCAACCGGCTTGTTCGACTCGGGGGGCCCCCAATCTTGCTGCGGCTAACTTCTGCTCGATCCACCTCGGTTGTAGAGACGCTCCTCTCGTTCCTCCGAAGACCTCCTTGAATCCTCCGATCAATCCTCCAAAAATTCCGCCAACAAAAATTCGAGCTCCCTCTTGGTAAAATTGCGAAGTCAAAAAGAGAGTTTCCAAGCTCCATCCGGGGTCTTATATCCCCTCTGGTGGCCACGCTTTCATATCAGGGAGCTTTCCGATGTTCCGCCAGTTCATCGCATTCACTGCATTACCCGCGTGTCGTGTCAGCTGGCATCTTGCGAGCTTTAAATGCCATAATATGGTGATGGAACGATGAAACATTTGATGAGCTATGACGCGATGATGGTTGATGTTGTTGTTGTTGCTGCTGTTGCTTCGATGCAGATGACAGATTCGATTCATGTGCTCAACATATGGTATACCTGCTCCCCCACTTCCGCCTACATTTCTACTGCCGTCCTGATATCTGCTGGACACTTTTTTCCGTCCTATATTGTGTTCGCGATCGTATCCAAATGTGCTATATGTTGGTGGATGCTGCTGAATGTGTGGCTGGTTACCTTGGGCTTGCTTCTGCACTTGAATATGCGATTGATTGTAATGTTGCTGCCGGTGCATTGCAGCTTGTTGCTGGCGCGTAGTGCATTTTGTTGAGTAGATGCATCCAAAGGCTGATAATTATTTATGTTTACAACATTTCTATGGGATATCGCACTCGAAACATGTCCTACACCTGTTGATCCATGTCTCATATCGGGTTCCGCTTAAATGTCCATACTTGCAGCAAACTGTATATTGCTACTGTTTGGTGTCGCGGTGATAACTGGATGTTGAGCACTCAATTGCGCTTTGTGTCTTGTGGTAACCATACTCTTCTGGCCGGAAGGAGGTTGAAATACATTTTGAATTTGCTGTGGATGTGTCGCACAGCTTCTCGGTTGCTGTTGTTGAGTTGATACAGGAGAATTTGTATTTACTGAATTGTTAATTTGTATCCGTTGGCTAGGAGGAGTATTAAATACGGTAGGCCCAAACGTATAAATGCCTTGCAATAATTCCGGCGTCTCATTTATATTTGTGCCAAGTTGATTATAAGCGTATTGTGGCTTTAATTCTATATGATCTGAGCTTGTTTGTTCTATCGCATTAACTAGTTGCCTTACTAGATTATCATCACGAACCGATAATAGGTTTTTGGATTCATTAGCTACCAATGTATGGAACAATAACGATTTATTTAGGGACGTTACACTCGAAATGGAATCTGTATACAGGAAGCTCGCTTAGTAAATCCGATAAACTCGTCAGCCCGGCTAAAGTTGTAACCGGTACACTTCCATCAGTATTTGCCGGTCCGATTCGGTGAAATTAATCGCACGCTTTCGACATTTCAGCACAATGATTGAATGCATTGTCAGCGAAGTACTCGTTGATCTGCTTAGAATCTACTTAATTCTAATTTCTAAGTGTGATACAAAATATAAAGCGTTACATACATCGTTAAACCTCGACTTCAGTTGGCTCGGGAAGTTATACTCGCGGAGAACTTATTATATATTTTTTTTTGTTTCTTTTTTTTCGTTTGTTTGTTTTCTTGTGTGTGTGGAAGGCTCCCGTGACACTTTGCAGAAGAAATACAGACTGCTAGTATCAAGTGTCATTAAATCCAGTTGCAGTTGCCACTACTTTAGCATTTAATGCACTCACACTACGTGACGACTCTCTCATCACGCACGCATTCTTCAGCGAAGTTACATCCCGTTTTAAAAATCTCATAATGGCGGTTATATGGCTGTCACCATAAAGTTTAAATGAGGATGAACTCTCCTCTGCTAAGCTCGCATCATTTTCTCTTTCTGTAGTATGGTCAGAATCGGCGTATTCTTTTTCTTTTTCTTCGTACCGATGAAAATCCACTCGAATGTTATCGGGCAAGGACTTCAATAAAGCGCTTTTTAACGTTAGATTGTAGATGTTCACAGGAACACCAAGAGCGGTAAAGGAACGCATAGATGAAGCGACAATATTGCATAAATTCCTCAGTCCCACAATATTGTCTTTGGATCTTATTTTTGGAAGCAATATGAATTGCAGCATGCATTGATCGATACTATTATCGCAATCGCCAAACTGCTCCAATAAGAGCACCCTCATAGCATGCGGATGTAGGAGTAAATCCAGCTAGGGTTATTGGTGCTTTTCCAGTTTAGAGTGACTGCAGATCGTGAAACTTATCTACGCTTGAAAGAGAGGTATTTTCACGTGTCGCACTCTTACACTGCTCCTAGAATGGAAGCCATTCTTTCGAATTTCCAGGAAATTTCAGCAAAATTAATTTCAGAATTTTCACGGGACTATTACACGTGTCACAGTTTTTAATAGGCACCGAAGAATTCACTTGTACTTGTAGTCAAATTAATTAGAAGAATGTCCGTTCAGGACTGCACCGATGGCCTGCAGCCTCAGCAGAAGAGGATGTTGAGATCCACCGAGATTAGCCTTGTCTGGGGACGCGTGAATGCGCTGGCAGGCTGCCGTTGCGGTGTCATGGGGCGGTTTCTTTTCCCCTAGCACAAGGACCCACTTCAAAAATATTTCGCCTGCACGAATTATACGAGTACATGTCAACATGCCGATCAACTGGTGTCGAGGCCGAGGTAACCTGCTAAGGGTTGTAATGTGTATTCGAAGAACAAATTGGGCCGGGCAAAAACGGACGGACTGGCGGAGACTCCGTCGTTACCGACTATCCTTATGACGCACAAATAAGAGCGGGACATCCAGATGGTAGCGGTGCCCCCTCGCACCCTCCCAACCGGATCAAGATCCAAACGTAGACGTGGCCATGCATTTCCCATTCGACTGAAAAACTCATACAAAAGTACTTTGTATGACTCTTTTCCTCAAAGGAGAAATACAAACGTAACCGATTTATGCTAAAGCATTATGCAATGAAATCACATAACCATATATCATTAAAGGGTACGCGAGCGGAAGGCCACTCTACGCAGCAAGAGCCCCTGTCAAACAAAAGAAAAGAAGGAGCACGCACGATGGCTAGCCCATTCTAGTGGGGGAGCTTGCCATCGCTGCGACCCTATTCCCGGTCAGGTCAATTGAAATGGAAAGACCGAAGGTGTAAGTTTAACAATTCATTTTTTTTTTACTTTAGTATAAAAAAAATATTTGTTAACTCTTATATTTGAAAGTCTTTGACTCTATCATCAACTAGATGCTATGTACGACACATTTAGCGATTATTTGGATACTAACGGAATTTGTTTATTGTTAAAGCAGAGCTAATTATAAACATTTTTTCAAAAAAAACAATTGATTAGATTATCTAAATTAATAAACTACTATTTTTCATCCTTTCAAGGTGTTAAAATATAAATTTGTGATATTTTCAGTGTAAACTCAAAAATATAAGTATGTTTTAACAATAGTTTCTTAAAACAAATGTCGTGTTCCCCACAGCACCAAGTGTTTTCCTTTGCAGTAATAAATTTTCTTCGACATGCATATTTTCACGTTTAATTAATAAAAGATTGTGTACTATATCAATGTAATGATAAAAACGCATTCTATCTATTAAATACAAAACAAAAGAAAATATAAACTTATTTTTTTGAAACTGGGTTTTTTTCTTTACTTGGCCCGATATTAAGTTCTAATATTGCAATATTAGGATTATATAACTCTTGTCTGTTTTCATTTGTTGTCTTAGATTTAATACAAATTACAAAAACTATAAAAGTTATAGCGTCATTTGTTTGTGATAATGGTTTTATGAGTGCAAAAAAACTATTTGACCTCTTGAAGATGTTTGGGACAAAAAAATATTAGCTACCTTCCAAGTTATTTTTAAGAAAGAAGTTAAGACAACGATTTTGGCAATAATACATAAGAAATGCATAGAATAAAGATGCAACTGCTGCACTGAAACACACACCGGCAACACAAAGCCTTACCTTTTGCGTGGATAAAGCATTGAAGAGTACTTCACTTCCCATCTTACCAATGTAGCCTTCCTTGCATTCGCATGATGGACGTGGATAATCAGCTACGGTGCAATCAAAACAACGTCCACCATGCCGACGGTCCAACTCGTCAAATTCCTTTGAGCATTTCAGATGTAAAACACTCTTTATTAATGTTGAATCTTTCTCGGACACTGATCGGCCCTTCAAAGAACTATTCTTTCGCATTGAAGGTGACGAAACGACAACGGGACATCGATTAGCCAGAGTAAAGTGGTCGGCCTCCCGATGCTTAAAAAATTTGCTCGAACAACAATCTGCAAAATTTCAATTCATGGACCATGGTCATTCTACGGTGGCTTCTTCGCAGCGAATTAGGCGTCGACGTGTAACGGGAACAACCGTTGACGGCATTCTAACTATGACAATCTATCGTAATTAAGTTGATGAAATTGTCATCGTAAGGGTTCTCGCGAGAATGCATGTGCTTTAGAATACGGCTCGAATGAAGAAAACAATTTTAAGATAACCAGTGCATTCTACACTGAATTTATATGAATGCATCTCATGATTATTTTTCTTGAAATTTTAATGGGGAGAAAAGGAACAGATTTCGTTGAAGTCTTGTTAGTGGGTACGAATTTTGGGGAAAATCAAGCCTTTCAAGAGAACACCATCACTGAACTCGTAGAAATACAATCAAAATAATCCGCGACTATGGAGAAATTAAGCATTGTAGTGTTATATGTTTGCCGGTTAGAATTGCATTCCATTTGTTTTTCTAACCATAGCACATTCACTTGTTATAATATGTTATCAACAAGGACTAGGAGAAAACCACAAATTCAACTTCGAACTGGTTTCAAGTGTGGGGTGTCGAGATCCTATATGCGGAACGGAAGATAAATGCGGCAACTAATTTTCACTTTCAAAAGGGGCTCTCCATCGTTGCGTTTGAGGGTTTATGGAGAGCAATGTTTATAATGCGATTTTTACTCTTGTCACTTTATTTCAAGTTTCTTTAATAGCATTGATTGATTACTATTTAATTTAATTTTATCTATTCGGTAATTTGTTAAAGCGAATGAAACAACAAAACTTGAACACGTTTTATGCACTGTCAGATTATTGAAATAAAAACTGCCGTTCTTCGCGTGCTTCCCGTGTCGCGGTCGTAAGACAACTCCACGATCCGTCCCAAAAATCTCTCTTCTTTCTATTCCCGTGTACACGATAAATCGCACCAGCTGCTCACTCAGCCCTGTTTGCTTGCCTTCGGGAATGTAATACACCGTTGGGGTGGACTAAATCAGTGTTCCCATGTCCGAAATTTTAATTGACAGGTTTAAAATTTTTCAACAAAAATTAACTGAAGTACAGAAAAATAAAAAAGATTTAAAATAGTAATAAACGTTACATCTCATGAAGAATATAATTAAAGGGAAACATTTGTATTTAATATAAAGGAAAATTGATATAAAATTAAATTTAATAATAATCAGCAAGAAAACTATTTTATAAACTACGATTATGAATGGAAGTAATTAAATATTCTTTCTCTAAATCTGGCATTAATATTTCGGATAGGAGTTAGGAAGGTTTTCGAGCACTGCTCGATTACTAAAAATTCTAAGACGTTGAGTTTGTATAATACGTTGACTTAAACGTACCATGATTGCGACTGCTTTATCTTTATATAGAACAGCTTCGATAGAACAGGTTCATTCGCTTTTACTAAAGTTGCGTTAGCGAGGTTTTTCTCAACATAATCAGAATTTTTTTCTTTCACCTTCCAGAAGTGATTGCTTCTTGAAGGTGCACGTTTCAAAAAATGTTAAAATGTTTGGAGGGGGGCTTACATAAAAAAGGGTGGCTGAAATTATGTTCCGACTAAATGTTGCTATCAAATGAAAAATATTGAAATAAACTTTTCAAAGCTTACGTTCGTTGCTTTGAAGGAGGCAAAGAGGTGGAAACGCGTGTGGGTTAGTCGCAATTGAACACTTGTGATCCGGAAAATGAGAAATATAAGATATCACGTCTATGGTCTGAAATGTCTGGAAGAGACCACAAAGTTGGTTTTTTATAAATGCAATAGTAAAAAGTAGTGTAGATGATAGTTAAATTTCAAATTTTCTCCGGTAAAGTCGTTTGGGTACCTCTAGAATCAATGTAATAAAAATAGTTATTTTTCAGGCCCTTGACTCTTTTAAGTTAATTTTGCTGATGGATTAAGAAATCCTTCATATTTTCCTTACACTCTATTCCTGAATTTTTTTCATGGAATCCCGATGAAAATTAGCCTCATCCTTGACATCCACATGTATGTAGTGAAGTTTTAGGGTCAGGTTCAATAAGCTTTTGCTAAAATTTTCTATTTTGTATCCTACTCAATAGCTTTTGATGGAGAAAATATTTCTCATTTCCTCAATTTATACAGATGTACTCTTAACACTCCATGAAGACTTGAAATATGCCATAACTTTCACTTGGCCACCACTTTAAACGATAGCACAAAATTCGAGAAATGCAGTTTTTATGATTCTAGAAAAATACCTGTGGTACGCAGATAGGCGAACTTAAAAGTACTTGCAAAAATATTTAAATGGCTCTTATAACGGCTGTTACGGGAACCGCAGTCCAAATATTGCTCGGTTCGTGTTCCGTCGTTCCTCTCTGTGTACTGTAAATGACAACATACATACGAAAAGCTGCGAATTGTAATCAATGCATCTGTGGGCACGGTGTCGTATCATGGATTAGCAGAAGTGGGTGTGTATCCATACTCGTATTAAGTATCAAACATATACACACAAGACTTCGCAATCGAACGTACCGCCCAGCGGAACGAATTGGTTACATGCATTGCAAATCAAGTGAAAGCTTTAGCTTTGTGGTTGCACCAGTCACAGAGAGATGGCACTAAATACGTTAAACTGTTTTGTTGTTGAACTTTGATCTTTTTTGAAATGGTAAATTTTCTTCATTATTTTAGTTGGTAAGCAATAAAGTCAGCATAATTATAGTATAAAAGAAACTTAAAGACACAAGACAATCGAGAAGTATTTCTCCATTCACTGGCTCAAGGCGTGCGCCCGAGCTTATTCTATCTCAAGGCACTTAGCCCGAGATAAGTGAATAGTGGGATACGTTCAACTGCGTACTCAAGGCATTAGCCCGAGTATCAGCGCCCCAAGGCAGTTACGCCCGGGGCCTGCAGTTGAACTAGTAATTGATTGATTTATCAATCTGACTGCGTACTCAAGGCATCAGCCCGAGTATTAGCGTCCCAAGGCTTTGTGCCCGGGGCTAGCAGTTGGATTATAATCAATCGATTCGCTAATATAACTGCGTGCTCAAGGCGTCAGCCCGAGCAACAGTTAAAGTCTTAATTAAATTGGTTTGTTTTTCTCTGGTAACAAAAATAATTAAAGAATATAATATTCGTGCGAATTAACTGCTCCATTAACACTCTAAATTCATAAATATGTAAATATAAAACCTCATTAACTGGTTTTTTAATAAATTAATCACTTCAGAAAATTTCATTCATTGATCGCTCCATAAATGCCCAACTTTATACGTCTCTGCAATAAATTAATTATTGAAAGAATTCCCTAGTAAATATGTTATTAAAATTAATATAGTCAACTGAACGTGTAATTATATTACCAAACAACGAATAAAATAAAACTTAAATCATTAAACAAAAACACTCTTTTACTGATCTAGTTGGCGAGTATAAAGTAGCAGATAAGTATCATACAGGAATATCTCTCTCTCCTCGGGAGCCTTGATGTGTATATAGGATACACATCATATCAAGCTCCCAGCACATGCCAGTACACATAGGGTGTACGGGTATTGTGTAACACGGCTTTGTTTCTTGTTCATTTATTTTACAGATCCAAATTTTAACAAGCCTGGTTATAGTGTTCTATTGACTGGCTCATAGCATACCAATGCATTTTTATTCTGAAAATTGGTGGTACTTATCAATTTCCCCTGGGTTTTTTTTTTGTCTGAGATTTCCAATGGCTATAAGGATATCAGAAAGAGCCTACAGATCTGTCCGTAGAAAATTTAGAATGGAAATTTTTGCAGGAAAAAATCTGTAGTGTGGAATATTTTTTGCATAAAAAACAGTTTATCTTGTAATTACGTGAAACAATCGTACAGGGATTGGGACAAGATAACTCATTGAATTCATTATTATATGAATGACGTTCTCAACACGATTCAAGAAACTATATCAACGCGTTAAAGTATTAAATCGATAAATTGCGTCAGATATGTAGAATCCTTGAGTTTAACAAGATTGTGTATTATTTGTTGTTCTCCAATAATTTCGAAAGTGCATTTACTAATGGTCTCTCTTTTCGTTAGATTCTACATAAGGAACAGTCAACCTGATAACTCCTTCATAAGATATTCTTTAAATGCCACGAAATAGAAAGGCTTCATTCAATCCCATATCAATAATTTTACAATTATGAACAAAAGTAGGGATTCATTTACTAGGCCAATCTAGCAGTTCGTTCCCGAATTTATCGATGGTTAAATATGTCATTGATGAACAAATAATGAAACAAATACTACTTATTTACGTTCATCTCATCGTAATCTTCAATAATTTGATATTGAAAATAAATATTGATGCTCATATTGTGAGCATTCATACAAGTACTTGTAAATTTGCTCATGTGAAATTATCACACTACAAGCAGATCTTTTCCCAATGTTGAAAATGCTTATGACCGGATTTTAACCGGTAATTTTCCTATCGGCATGCCCTGGAATTATTTGTAAAAATTTCCCTTAAACTCATAAAGCTCTGAGATTAAGCTTCTGATCCAGCAATCATTTATTCGATTCATTCTAAGCATTTTGTTTTTCCGAATTTCAGTTATACCAAAAACTTAATAAGCTTTTTAGGGTTTTGTACTAAAATACAAAACCCTATTGCAATCACGACCTGTGTCCGTCTGTCCGTCTGTCCGTCCGTCCGTCCGTCCGTCCGTCCGTCCGTCCGTCCGTCCGTCTGTATGTCACAGCACTTTTTCTCCGAAACTATAAGGGCTACAGCCATGAAACTTTGTAGAAAGGTCAGAAGTGGTGACCTCTTGAAAGTTCAAGGGTGGAAAATTTTTTCAAAGGCGTTTAAGGGGGGTCTCCCCATATAAGGGGGTGACCCCTCAAAAAAAAATTTTCACCATTGGTAGTCGAGTAGGGTGTCATTGGAAAGGTCTCAATGAGATCTTTTCGAAACAAGTCTTAAAATTGTCTTATAAGTACCGAGGGGGGCAGGGGAAGGGGAAATGTACGAACTTTTCGCGTACCCCCCCCTCGCGATTGGACACCTTCCATCCGAAAAATCTGAAAAAAATCATGAATGTAGGCCTTAATGAGTACAACAACAACAAATACATGAGAAGTCGAAATTCACTCAACTTTGTTAGTAATAGTATGATTTATCGATTTTGTGTTTTCTTGAATAAAATCTAAACGGTACCCTTAAACTCAATAAAATTTAGCAAAGAGATGACTATTTATAAGATTGATCTTTTCTGAAAGTTTCATAAAGATCGAATAGTATTTACCGAAGTTATAGCGATTTGAATTTTCGTATATTACTATGGAGCAATATGGAAACATATTGCTATGGAGCCATATGCGCTTTTTACCGACTTAGACACTACAGCTTTGCTAGGATTTGCATGAAAATTTCAGGAGTGATAGGTATCATGAAGATGAGTACATACAATTGAAACAAGTCAAAGAGGCAGGAGAGAGCTCGTAGCAAAAGGGCTTTGTAACCATTCTAGGATTCGAAAAAATAGGCCATGAATCGATGATTACAGTACAGAGTAGTGGCCCCTGAAAAAAAATTTCATGAAAGGTAGCCGATATGAGTATCAACTGAAAGTTCTCTATGAGAGCTTTTCAAAACAGTTCTTAAACTGACAGTTTTTGTTTCAGTGCGAGCACAGGGGGGAAATACATGAAAAATGTGTTTCCTCCCTCGCGAATGGACACCAGTGATCTAAAAAATCTGAAAGGAGATATTTATGGGTATAAATACCTCAGAAGTCAAAATTCGTTCAACTTTGTTAATAATAGTATGATCCTCGAATTTCACATTTTCTCCAATTAAATCGTCTTTGACATGTTTCTTGATTTTATTCGTTGCTTGTTACTGCATTTTGTAAGTTGAGTACAAAACCCTTCTGACATGAGCATAGGTCTGTCTACCCAACTTGTTTCAACTTTGAAATAGCTTAGAGAGTCGCGATCCAATGTAAATTATTTATAAAATTGTTAACTTTCTAAAGTTTGAATTCGGTATTGGCAGTGCAGGACAATAAAGTATTAATAATTTAAATGTTTCCACAAAATAAGGAAATTAAAGCTTTCTATTAAAATTTCTATACTTACATCCACATTTAGACCTGAAGCTGGAAACGAGCGTCCGGGTGGCGATTCCTTAGGAACATATCTGTAAAATTCTTCCGTCTCGAAATACCATCGAACGGAATATAAAGCAGCCTGGAAAATATGTAGTTTTCTCCATAAGCAAAGACACGTATGCGTTTATAAAAGCATTTCCCACTGAAACTCACCTGCTCCAAATCATACTGACAGGATAGTCGGGTTGCGGTGCCGGAAATAACTGCTTCGGGAACGAAAATTTTCAGGTCTCGAAGGCAAAATGCTGAAAATCAATGAAAGACAGGTGTGAACATTTTTGCCACATTCCAATTTGAGCAACAATTTACTAGCATAAAGAATTAAATCGTTTGAATAAATTAACCTTGTCCATTTTAATCTGAGCCCAACAAACTTTCGTGCAAATCAAGAATATTTACAACTTGTTCTGAAAAGTTTCTTGAAACCAGCCATTCACGTAATTCGGGTCAACATTGTGCAACAGGTTGAATTCATGAACTGAAGGACCTACAAAATGTTTGCTATGTAATCAGTTTGGACGCCTTGACCACATGAATTAATTGCAATACAGTGTGGAAACATGGTTATAATATATCCTCAAGGGGTATTCTAGGAACTTGGGCATATTTTCGTCTTGAAATTGCTTTATTTTCTGACCAAACAATGTTGGATGCTCAATAGATTAACAATCTCATAGGAATGTAGAGTGTGGTTGGATTTGTGGTTGGTATTTGTCTTCAGTTTTTCTTTTGATGGCGTAATTCGATAAATTAAGTTCGTATAACACTTTGGCGTTGGAAAATATTCTTTGTATTTCTGGTAAAATTTTCAAGTGACAGACATGGGTTGATCCCCATTGGAAAGGTTCTGCTTGATGCATCTAGTGAGTTGAAAGTATAAGTTTGTAAGATAACAAATGGTTACATCTTCTAGGGTTTTTGGGTATAAATTAAGTGAAAAAGGAAACTGTGAAGAGGATTCGATTCATATGCATGGTGACCAAAAAGGGATTTAACATGTAATAGAGTTCGAAAACTTCAATTAATGAAAAGTTCAATCGAATTCGCGTTCTAAAGACTCTCACCTTCATTACATTAACTTTCATTAAAGAACGAAAATCATTCATTACACAAGAAGATTAGATGCTCCTGTCTTATTGAGGTGCACTCAATGGGTATCGCCAATGACGATAGTGGTCCAGCTTACTTGCTTCCCAATATAGAAAAAAAAGATTCTTGATTGAGTACTTCAGCTTCCGACTCCAGCCTTGAGTTTTCATTTAGAGACTTTGTTGTTCTTATGTTTGAAAAATATGTTGGTAGTGTGACCTCGCGTTGGATGGAAGAACTTGTCTAATGATACCGCATGAAGCTAGTTCCCAACATGCATATGCGTATCCAGGCTAAGTTATCTCAGCTAAGCTTGGTTTTCATTTATTGTTCATTAATACAGGATAACATTGTTGCATTTGCATGGGCTTGTAATAACCGCCAATTTGATAAAGTTCTACATATACGATTTAAAAACATCCAAATTCTACTATAAACTGAATTGGGACTGGAGATAGATCTGGATCGTACTAATAACATGGCACAAGAACCTATGTCCTTAGCCATGCTACAACGTTCATCATCGTTCAACTTGGTCGTTCGCTAGAGTGCTCCGCGATTTCTCAAGTATTTCTTTGACCTTTTGCGTCGAAGATTATCTCTTTCGTGTGATATTTTAGCCATTGTGCTTTTCTGTGCGATCATTATTTACTGCGTGCGGATTGGCTTCTTAATATCATCATTATTCTGATTTTATTTTTTTCTCCTTTGTGTTGAAGTTGTAAGTGATTTTGATACTTAGGTTGAATAATATTGATCAACTTTTATAACTTTGTTAGTGAACAAGTGAACTTTAGTGATCAATGAAAGTGAAATTGATATTATGATTGAATAGTATTGATTAACTTTGTTGACTTTGTTAGTGATCAAGTGAACTTTAATGATCAAGTGAACTTTTTATTGAACTTTTTATTTATAATTTTTTTGCGCCAAGAGATAGGCAACTTAATCAACTAAATTAATTTAACGCTAGAAACTCTTAACCCTAAAAGAAATCTGTTTGTTTCTCTTTTTCCGCTTTTTCCTTTCAAATTCTCTTCCGAGTTTCTTACGATGACCTGTGATTCATTGAAGTGTCAGGATCTAAACGACAAATCTCCTATGGTCCGTTGTTCTGGGCATTGCGATCGTTCCCTTCACTCGGTGTGTCTGAAACTTAAAAGTACCATAGCTGACCTAATAAACGAAACGGACAATGGCCTGGTACTGCGATACCTGTCGGAGACAGCCTACTTTGGACTATGTTTCTGGCCTACGTGTGGCCCATCAAACTATTAAAACTCTCAGTGAGGAACTCACTACCCTGCAAATTAAATGCGCGAGTGCATTCTCTGAGGTAGATTTATTGCTGCAGCCAACTGTCCCTTTATCGTCATCTTCATCTGTAGCTTGTGATATTTCGATTACGACGTTGGGTTCAACACCATCCATCGCTACAAAGCGCTCGTTGCAGAACAAATCTTCGTCTTCGAATCTCGAGCAATTTACAGCTAGTGCTGAGTTCAATGCCGTGCAGAATACGTCACTAGTCATCTCAACAATTCTAAAAATATGTATCCATCTCCTGCAGGGTCTAATAACCCAAGCAATAGCCATGCTGACTACATTCTTCCTATTGGTAAACCTGCTTTTGATGATCCTGGAAGCGATCCAATCGTAATTCCAATCATCGATAACAGTGACCCTGATCATTCAACGTCTCCTGCAGGTGTTAATAATAATCAACTATACCGTGTTGTTGCTCCACCGAATCAAATTTTCATCTCGAGACTAGCATATGAGACTTCGGTAGACGACATTCTCAACTTTATTAAAGCGAAACTTGGAAATCTAAATGGAATCATAATCTGTACTCAGATTACAAAGGAAAATCTGCCGGATCGAGTAGTATCCTCCTTTAAACTTACAGCTCTACCAAGCATTGATTCTGTATGTCGTCCCGAGTTCTGGCTTCCTGGTACACTAGTGAAACCATTCGTACCATTTGAAAAGACAAATTATTTCCGTAATCCTTCGGTTCACGCAAGAAAATAGTACATAATAGCTTTAATAACATTAAAATTTATTATCAAAATGTTAGGGGACTAAGGACCATATTAAATATTTTTAATACGTCCTCCTTTACCGCGTTGGATGATATCATCTGTGTAACAGAGACGTGGTTGAATGGAAGTATCCTTAAAAATGAACTTTCGACTGAACACAATATCTTTAGACGGGATCGAGACATCACAGCTTCATCTGAAATAGATGGCGGGGGTTTCTTGATAGCTACTCAGAAGACTTTGTCAGCTTCAGCCTGTTCGAATTTCTCTCCATCTTCTCCTATAGAATGTTTTCTTGTAAAAGTCCAAACCTCGAACAATAAGTTTCTTCTTGTTGCCTCTACTTACGTTCCTTGTAACTCTTAAATTCCTACATATGAAACGTTCTTTGATGAGCTTTCATCTTACATTGACTCCTTCTTCCCAGACTCCCCTTTATTAATTTGTGGAGATTTCAACTCGCCCTCTGTTTCTTGGTCATCTTTTCCTGCATCAGTTCCGTCTTCTACGAATAATCTATCCATCGTTCTTTCCTCTTTTTTAAATCACTGGTCTCTCTCTCAATTTAATTCTGTACATAATGTTAATGACAAACTGCTCGATCTAGTGCTTTCCAACGTTGCTGATCAACATCTTTCTGTATCTCGGTCGGCGGTTCCGTATGTAGACACTGACTCATTTCACCCTCCCCTCTCTATGGTCCTTTCTTTGAAATATCTAGCACGATGCAAAACTCGTACGCGGCCTAGGTTCAATTTTTACAAATCCGATTTCCATTCAATTTCCACGCATATTTCTACCATTGACTGGCAAAGTTTCTTTGCTGACTTGGATTGTGAAAAAGCAATATCAAAATTCTATTCCTTTCTATTTATTAGTATCCATAACTTCACTCCACTTTATGCCTCCTCAGCAGGCGCTAATCCTCCCTGGTTTACGAGGCATGTTAAGGAAGCCATTAAAAATAAGGATAAAGCTCATAAATTGTGGAAATCTCATGGAACAATTGATTATCGTCAAGAGTTTGTTAGGTATCGGTCAATTGCCAATATGGAGGTTCTGAGAGCCAAAAGAGCATATTATGACAATATCGAAAAGTCTCTTCATTCCAACCAAACTAAGCTCTTTTGGTCTTTTGTTAAAGCTCAAAGATCTTCAAGTGCATTTCCAAATTTTTTTCAGTGGAATAGCAAAACTGCTTCTTCCCCTTCTGAAATTTCTAACTTATTCTCCACCTTTTTTTCCTCTACGTTTTCTTCATATAACAAGATTTCTATACCTTCCTCTTTTTCCATATTGCCTTCGCCTATTATCACCTCGATAGTCACGAATCCTCTTCAAGTTGAACTTATTATCAACTCTATTGGTCCTAATATTGGACCTAGGCCGGATGGCATTCCCAATTTCTTTATTAAAGCATTAGCATCTACCATTAGCTTTCCACTTTCATTGCCTTTCAATCTTAGTTTGACAACAGGTCACATGCCAGATTGCTGGAAGATTGCTAATGTTACTCCAATACACAAAAGTGGTGACCCGACCATGGTCGAGAATTACCGCCCTATCTCAAAACTTTCATCCTTTTCTAAAATTTTAGAACGAATTGTCCACCTAGAGCTCTATTCTTCTCTTTGTTCCCAAATAGCTCCTGAGCAGCATGGTTTTGTGCCAAATCTTCTAACCAATCTCTTGGAACTTACGGACACTGTGGCGGTAGCCTTAAATGACAGTCTTCAAGTGGATACTATCTACACTGACTTCTCTAAGGCATTTGACACTGTCAACCATGACATTCTTATTTGCAAATTGCAGCATTATGGTGTGAGTGGCTCCGTTTTGTCATGGTTAACTTCATACCTAGCTTCTAGAACATGCCAAGTTGTCATTGATGACTCGGTTTCTAAATCATTTCATCCCTGCTCTGGAGTTCCACAAGGTTCCATCTTAGGTCCGTTCCTTTTCACCATGTTTATCAATGATCTCCCATCAGTGTTTAACTCTTCCTGTCTCTTATTTGCGGATGATTTGAAGATCTACAGAGTAATCAACTCGCCTGCTGACTGTCATATTCTCCAAAACGATCTGTTATCTCTGTCTTCTTGGTATAAGGCTAACCTTTTGAATTTAAATGTACCAAAATGCCACAAAATGTCGTTTTCGTTGAAAAGTTCATCAATATCCCATTCCTATTTACTGAATAAAACCCCTCTAACAGTAGTGGATCAGGTGAACGACTTAGGGGTTATCTTCGACCCAAAGCTCAAATTTAACCTTCACATTATAAACTTAGTCACTAGAGCTTCCCGTGTTTCGGGTTTTGTTCTTAGGCATACTTCTATTTTTTCTAACCCTAAGTCTGCTATCAAACTATTTATCTGTATCGTACGTTCCCTTCTTGAATACTGTTCTCAAATTTGGTCACCTCACAATGATTATCTGATTGTTCTCCTTGAATCTGTCCAGAGGAAGTTCACCCGTTTTCTATTTTTCAAATTCAAAATTCCTTATGCGACCTACGAAAATCACCTGTCCTTCCTTCAGATTCCTTCTCTTGAAATTCGCAGATTGATACTTGATGAATGTCTTCTCTTTAAAATATGTAACCGCCTTACGGATACAAATCTTGATTCTCGAATTTATTATAGGCAAAATCTGCGCTCGGGTAGAAATGCTAGTATTTTTCTTGTACCCTTTGCTCGGATTAACCCGTACTTCCATTCTCCACTGCTAAGGCTACCTCGCAATCATGATCGTCTACAAATTGGTCCTTTTCCTCGTTCTCTTTATTTACTTAAACAAAAGCTTATTAGTTTACTAATTTGTTAATTTTGTGTGTTTCTTGGTATATACTTCACCATTTGTATTAGAGGTAACTCTGTTAATGGCAACATAAATAAATAAATAAATAATAGATATTTCTGGAAGCACCATTTAATGATGGTGCCCAGTAGGGATTGAGAAAACTTTGTTCAATAAATATAAATATTCAGCCAGTGCCTGTGTGACGTTACGGATTTTAAGAGTCGCAGCGAAGAGTTGGAATACGTTTTCGCCCATACATGTGCGGGGCATGCTTCGCTACTCTAACATGATAAGCTAGGATTGAGAGCTGGAGCATTTAACCTTAATGAGCGAACGCTTGAGTAATCTTGAGTGGCATGCCATTGTATTTCAATGTAAATAACAAGCAAAAAATTATTATTTGCCATAACCGAAGTGACGTAGTTTATTCGATTTCTCGATTTTCTTTAAAGGGTAGTAAACCAACTCTAAATTCTACCATAGATGGTCCCAAGCCCTCTTAAGAAAAGAATAGGACGCTCCGTAAATCCGTGAATCCAAGTCCTAGACTCCCCTCCCCAATCCAAGGAGTTATGTGAACCATGCCGAGTGGCTTAGTTGGTAGCTGGGGAGTAGTACTGGTTGTCATAAGCGGAGCCTCTCTGATATTCTCAGAGAGTAACTGCACCTTATCAATGTGGGTAAAAAGAATAAAAACAAATTCAAGCAGGATGTAATTGTAACTCAATGTGCAGATAGCGCCAGGACAAGCTTCATTGACGAAGATCTGCACCCTTCATTTAGAAGGGTACCTTCGAAAGAAAAGAATGCTTCTGCAAAGAGGACAGCGACCAACATTGGCATGAATACCCTTGCAAAAGTTTTCACGATGGCGAAAGTAATGTAGTGAAATATATGTAGATACATGTCCGTGAAGGCCTGCAGCGATGGTCTGCTGCCTCAGTGGAAGAGGATGGTAGTGATCCCCCGAGATTGGCCTTGTCTGGGGACGCTTAAATTCGATGGTAAGCTAGCGTTGTGGTGTCATGGGGCGGGTTCTTTCCCCCTAGCACAAGGAGGTAGCCGGCTAAGGACTATGAACATGCTGGTTCAGAGGAAAAATAGGGCCTTGAGATAAACGGGTGGACTTAGAGGGACTTCGTCGTTACCGACGGTACTTATGGCCCACAAATAAAAGTGGAGCATCCAGGTAGAAGCGGTGCCCCCTCGCACCCTCCCAACCAGATCAAGATCCAAACGTAGACATAGCCATGTATTTCCCATTTGAGTGAAAAATTCATCCAAACATAATTTGCTTGAATTTTTCCATCAAATGAGAAATACAAACGTGACCAATTTATGTTATAGCATTATGCGATGAAAACACATAATTCTATACCATAAAAAGGCACGTGAGCGGAAGGCGACTTCACCCTACAACAGCCCCTATAACACAAAAGAAGGGAAGGGCGCGCCCGAGTGGCTAGCTAACTTCAGTGGAGGGACCTTCCATCGTTGAGGGTCCTATACCCGGTCAGGTTATGAGAAAGGAAAGACCGAAGGTATCCGTTTAACAGTTCATTGGATTCATGCTGATTTTCAATACTATTTTCGACAATTAATTTAACAAGAGTAAAAAGTTTAAATGTTTCATAGAAATATAAGAAATATTTTTAAAATCATTCTTGGGCGTATGCTTAGGATTAGAGTGACCAATATTTCTAGAATTGGGATATTAGCTTAAAAGCCTCCGAATATTTCTTTATATTTTTAGTAGAATATTAGGAGATTTCAAAATGTTATGAGTGGTATATATATATATATATATATATATATATATATATATATATATATATATACATATATATATATATATATATATATATATATATATATATATATATATATATATATATATATATAAATATGTTACTATATTTAGACGTCGAAACACGTCATCTCCAAAATATGATGAACATCATAGATTGGGTAGTTATTTGCATTCGAATTCACGAAAAATCTGAAATATTCCAACATACGCGCTTTGAATAGAAGACGCTAGAGTTGTTCCATTCGACGTATTCACGTTAATTATACTATCTGCCCGATTAATAGGACCCGAACTGGAAATACTAGAGCCATTCAAAAGTTGGAGTGGACTTTGATGGCGAAGTTTCGCTTGCCTTTGTTCAAGATTCGCTTTTTGCTTTGATTCTTATCCCCTGATCCACAAAGCTACCACAGATTGATCAGATGGCGGCTGTACACCAAATAGTTTTTCATTCTCATTAAACTTTTCATTTGCATCCGTTTGAATTGCCATCTAGTTCTAGATCAATATCGCCATTGATAGCGGTACCCGATGCATCCCAAGGTTCCAATTCTCTTTCTTCGTTCCGTTAACCATTACATCGTGCGGATATAGCACCGTAATGTGATTAGGTCGAACGATCATACCAAGAATTGATGTGGCTTGCAATTCACAACACTGCCAAATGAAAATCAACACTGCTCGGATAATTCACTGTTTTCATGCCACCTTGAAACTGCCTGTGGGTCAGCGCCACCAAATGCACGAGTGCATAAACGTCGTCTGTAACCTGAAATAGAAGTACACTTCGCATCGCTGAAACATACCAGCAACGAGCAATTGAATTATTCCAATTGGAAAATTTAAAAATCTTCCCCAGGCAACGATTGCGCGCAGCCCACAAACAAGTTGAATGCAAATGGAATGGAGACACCACACAAATCACGAGCAACACTCGTCAGCAGCCACGTGGGCCTTCTTCACTAGTTGAATCCGCAGCGGCAGCCAAACGGGGCCCACAAAGTCGACAGCTAATTTTTGTGTATGTTTCTCTTGAAATTTGTCATTTTACAGCTTCGTTACTCAGAACTGGAGCGGTGCTTAAGACCGCGGCCGATTTTGCGGTTTTTGATGAGCGGTTTGATGGCGGTAGGGCTGGCAAAGCTCGGAAGTGCGTGCAATTCACACGGCGAACACTTTGTCCACGTTGTGCGTCGTAATATGTTTAAGTAGTGCTAGAACACGGGTACAAGGAGCTCAAACAAGCGTCACGCACAACTAACTCGCTCGGTCGTTCGATTCAGACTCCCCGTTGTTGCTGGTCGTCACCTTGCGGGACCACTCCCAGCCAGTCGGTGAACCTTCCATCCACTTTCCATATCATTGCGAAATTGCAATCGTGGATTAGCTCCGTTGGAAAGGGGGTTGCTGTGTCCAGATTTCAATTGCTAATTTAAACGATCAATATTTTAAATTTAAAATTGAAATTTGTATCAGCATTATATTGGTTTTCGAGCAGTTTGCTTAGGCGACTGCTGGATAACTACAGCAAGCAACCTCGGACGAAGCAAAAAAGAGCTATTATCTTCTCCACTGTTAAGAATACCTCTGGTCATCAGAGAAACTAGCGTGGTCGGGTTGAAGAGGAGGGGGAAACCACCCCAATAACAAAGATAGATTGCCAAAGAAAGGTTAAAAATACAAAAACGTACCACTTTTACCTCCAAGGTACCTGGGAGGAAAGGATGACCAACTGAGGAAAGGACATTACCTGAAACGCTAGGAGAATGGCTATAGAAGCAGGTTAGGGTGAGGAGTAAGGAATCCTCATAGCCTCTGTACAACACGAGAGTATCGGAAAATCCAAGCCACACTCGATCAAGCAGAAGACCAGGACAAGGGCACACCCAAACTCACTGACCACATGACAAAACGAGGCAGGAGCTCGATTATCTCTTCAGGTCAGCAGAAAAAACTACAACTGGCATAGGTACGCCCAGCGCCAGATACGCAAGTGCATTCAAAAATCAAACCGTAGCAGTGGTTGCAAAAGAACATTCACACCAGACTCTTACAGCTGAGGAATTCACTCAACTTTCGATGGCTTTAAGGTGGAGGACACATTTGGGGACGACATCCACTTCGAAGGCATACACTTCAAGTCAGGGATGCTGCTCATGAGCTGTAGAAACGACAGCTCTGTGACTTCACTGGAAGAGTAAGTTCCAACATTGAGTATGAGAGAGAGTATAGGTCTGTGTGTTAAAAAGGGAGGCGATATACCTAGACGTCAGACAATAAATATAAACCTTCCACACTGAAGAGTGGTCAATATGCTGCCAGCCGCAAACAAAGGCCTCTGCATGAAAGGATGTAAGTTCATAAGTGCAAAGTCAGTGGAGAATTGCCAGATCCTGATCGCAGTTATTGATGAAAGGTCAGTAGAGTTCATTGTAAGTAGAGGCTTATGCCTACATTTTGAGTTGGGCAAGGTCTATGTGTAAAGACTCGGAAAAGCAGAGAAATCCTCTGTAGCTCCTATACCACCACATGAGCCAAGCTCGGGACCCAGCACAAAGGAGCCTCTTGGAATGGCTAAGATCATGGGCAAGAACAGAAGGCAACTCAGGCACCATTGGCTGAGTAAATGGACTCAGGGAAGGCAAACCAGGCCACTCTGCCTAAAGAGCTGGACGTGACTGAGGCAAGTTAGGCCGTGTGTCCGACAATGCAGCTAAATATACCAACAACTGAGATACATATCATAGGAGTCTAATCAATAGTATTGTCGCGTGTTTTTGGTTCGCGGCCAATAATTTTAACGTTCCGGGAAAGTGTAAACGCAATGTCTTTTAATTTAAGTTAAAAGAGTTTATTTAATTACAAAAATGCACAATAATCAGTTTAACACTTTCACTTATTTTAATTTTCACTATGAAAAATCTAACACTTGTGCACAAAATTTCTTATCGCAATTGTCTTCTAAATCACTTCACTATTACGAAAATCACTTTTCTACTACTCGAATAATATCTCTTCCCACACACAATCGCAGTTCTTATCGCGGTCGAATGAATGATCGCCCCATTCATTCAGCTCGCCTTTATATAGGGTCTCTACCTATTCACCCATTTCTCGTACATTGGCGAATGTTCTACCGAGAGGTACCTGGTAGATTCGAGCAAATTAATGAATGGAGTGACGTCACTTGCAGATGTTGATCATGCTTGTTGGGTTCGAGTAAATTCATTTGTTGACGTTCTTAATGATTATGAAAACAATTGCGACAGTAGCTCGCAGAATTATTTGTACATGTAATTATTTGTACATGTAACACTGCCCCTACCTCAGTTCTTTTCGCCCCGAAAAGATGTGTCGCCAGTTGTAGTCAATTCTCCCTGGGTGTAATATGGGGCAAGACGGTCCAGATGCACGATTTTCATTTTAGCTCTCGGCTTACGATGTTCCTGTATTCGGTATACGACGTCGTTGATTCGCTTTGTAACTTGGTATGGTCCCTCCCAATTATGTTGCAACTTTGGAGACCTACTCTTTCGTCGTTGCGGGTTATAAAGCCACACCAAGTCATCTTGCTGGAAGCCAGTAGAATTAGCCTTTAGATCATACCTGGTCTTCATGCGATCAGTAGCCGATTCGAGGTGTTTTCGCACTGTCCGATGTATCTGGTTCAACCGTTGTTTTAGATCACTTGCGTACTTCGAGACCGTTTGGGGTTTCTCAGGGGGTGTCCCGAACTTTATATCGGCTGGCAAACGAATAGTCTTTCCAAAAATGACTTTGGCTGGGGCTTGGCCCGTCGATGCATGTTCAGCGGCTCTATACGCCATTAAAAATAGTGGGATATGTCGGTCCCAGTCCCTTTGGTTCTCGTCAACCATTTTGGCGAGGTGTTTATTGAGCGTGCCGTTGAAACGTTCGACCATTCCATCGGATTGGGGATGCAGCGGTGTTGTCCTCGTTTTCCATATTCCGAGCAGCTCGCACATTTCGCCAAAAACTAGTGACTCAAAGTTTCGGCCTTGATCCGAATGTAGTTCGCCAGGTACGCCGTACATACTGACCCAATTTAAGACTAGCTGTTCAGCTACAGTAGTTGCTTCCTGGTTGGGAATGGGGTAGACCTCGGGCCACTTGCTGAAATAATCGGCTACAACCAGCGTGTATCGATTTCCCCATTCAGATTCAGGAAAGGGTCCTGCGATGTCAACAGCAATCCTTTCAAACGGTACCCCCACGTTATAGGTTTGCATTTGTCCTCTCAGTCGTCGCTTTGGACCTTTAACGGAAGCGCAAATTGTGCATCTGCGACACCAGTCCTCTACTTCTTCTCGAGCGTGGAGCCAGTAGAACCTTTCCCGCAATTTCGCTAAGGTCTTGTTAACACCAAGGTGGCCTCCCGAGGATCCTTCATGCATTTCCTTAACCACATCGTGGATTCGGCTTTTGGGTAGTATAGTTTGCATCCTATAGGAGCGGCTATCCACCGTTTCCCATTTCCGCTTGAGTATGCCACCCTCTACCCGAAGGGAGTTCCATTGTGCCCAATAGCTTTTTAGGGTTGCGCCATGCGTTGAAACGTCTTTCCACTCAGGTCGCCCAGTCGTCTCCTTCCATACGAGCAATGGTCCGATGTCTTCATCGGCTAGCTGGGCATTTCGAATCTCCTCCGATGACCAACCTTCATCGAATTCGGCCGTTATCAGTCGCAGATCAACGGGCGGTTCCTTTTCCTCAATCCGTCGGCAATGCTTGCAGTTAGCTGGACATGGGGGACGAGATAGGGCGTCAGCATTTCCATGAACTCCGCCCTTTCGATGAACGATTTCGTAGTCGTATGACTGCAATCTTTCAATCCATCTCGCAACTTGTCCCTCGGGGTTTTTGAAGTTAAGTAGCCATCTCAGCGATGCATGGTCCGTTCGAAGAACAAATTTCTGGCCATATAGGTACTTGTGGAACTGCTTGGTGGCCTCTATTATAGCCAATAGCTCCTTCCTGGTCACACAGTAGTTCCTCTCACTTTTTGAAAGAACTCGACTGTAATACGAGAGGACTCTTTCTTCGCCATTGATCTGCTGGGAGAGTACAGCTCCAATACCACCGTTGCTCGCATCGGTGTCAACTACAAACATTTTTCCGGGTTTCGGATACGCCAGTACGGGTGATTCATATAGCGTTTCCTTCAGGGTCTCAAAGGCTGTCTGGCATTGTTCATTCCAGACATACGGACGACTTTTCTCGGTTAGCTGATGGAGACACTTAGCTATTTTGGCAAAGTCTTTGACGAATCTTCGATAGTAGGTTGCCAGACCCAGGAAACTTCGTAGTTGGCGCTTGTTGTTTGGTGTTGGCCAAGTTTTCACGGCTTCAATTTTCTCAGGGTCTGTTTTGACCCCTTCTGCTGATACGACATGTCCCAGGTATTTTACTTCAGCTGCGAAAAGGGTACACTTGTCGGGACTAAGTTTCAAATTTGCCAGTCGCAGTCGGGAGAAAACCTCTTCTAAGTTCCGCACATGCTCTTCGAACGTTCTCCCGATGACGATGATGTCATCTAGGTACACCAAGCAGGTTTTCCAGGTTAGACCACGTAGCACGTATTCCATCAAGCGTTCGAAAGTGGCTGGAGCATTGCAAAGCCCAAACGGCATCACCACAAATTGCCACAATCCGGTCCCAACTGAAAGTGCGGTCTTCTCTCGGTCCTTCTTGTCAATTTCTACCTGCCAGTAGCCACTCTTGAGATCGAGTGTAGAAAACCATTTTGCGGCGGCTAAAGTGTCCATGATGTCATCGATGCGTGGGAGCGGGTAACTATCTTTCTTAGAGACGTCGTTGAGCTGCCTATAGTCGACACAAAAACGAGTACTACCATCCTTTTTCTTTACTAGAACTACAGGCGCGGCCCATGGACTGACAGAAGGTTCAATTACGCCTTGTTTTTCCATGTCCGAGATCAGCGCGCTCACTTCTCCTTGTTTGGCTATAGGAAGGCGTCTTGGTGCTTGTCGAATCAGCTTGGCTCCCTGTGTATCTATGACGTGAGTTACCAAACTCGTTCGGCCTTGGTCATCCGGGCTTGTTGAGAAGATTTCACTGTACTTGGTGACCAGGTCAGAGGCTCGTTTGAATAGCTGCACCGGCATTTTGACTTGCTTCAATATTGCAGACGTGGATTCCCGGGCTTTGTCTATGTCTTGCCTCCTTTTCCAATGATGGTTGTGAGTAGCTTCCAAAGAGGTGATGGTGGAATCAGGCTGGCAGCTGCCGATGACTTCTCCCGCTTTGATGCTCGTGGTTGAGTCTGCGGTGTTAAGGACTCTAACCGGCACATATCCGTTCCTTAAAGATCTTACAAGGCTTCGTCCTACAATCAAACTGCGCAATGCGGATGTCTTCGTTGGCTCTATCAGATAAGATCGGTGGTCTCCAGAATCACCATCAAGCTTGGCCCATACAATGCTTTCGGAATAATTCGGTACATCAGTGTCAGTACATACCACTACATTCATCTTGGGGATTTGGGCGCTGGGATCCTCCATCAGTACTTCGACATTCTGCTATTTCAATACCCGTTTGCCCAAGTCCAACGTGATTCCATGTGGTCGCAGAAAATCCATTCCGAAAATGCAGTCATCCATAATGTTCGCGACCAGAAAATTATGTCGGAACACAAGGTCTCCCAACTGTATCTGGAGGTTGACCTCTCCATGAACAGGTGCAGTTTCTCCCGTAGCTGTCCGTAGTGAGAAAATTCTGCCCTTGTGAAGTTGTTGCTGTCTAACTAAGTCTGGTCGGATAATCGATCGGGTTGCACCAGTGTCGATTGTTATGGTGCAGTGTTCTCCGTCAATTTGACCCGGAAGGCATAAGTCCGCTTCTCCACGATGTAATCTTGACACGGTGATGGTGGTGCTGGGGACGTCGATCCTCCTAGCTAACGTTTGCTCCACAAAGTTGGCCCTTGCAGTTTGATGGGCCTCCATTCTAGGCTCTTGACACGGTCTGGATCTCCACCATCCTGGACAATAGCTCCGTTTTCTTCGCTTCTTGCAGTCTCTTTGCACGTGCCCTTTCTCACCGCAATCCCAGCATCTAGGCGCACCATTTACTTGCGGCTCTCGCTCATTTTCCACGCACTCACACCTGCACTCGTCTGCCACTACCTTGCGAACCCGGGCAGTGGTACGAGCCACATCTTTCACTGCCTCAAAGTTCAGGCTATAAGCCAAGGCATCCTTGACTGTTTGCTTTTGAGCTAAACGCACAGCTTGTTGTAATTCCTGGTCTTCTAAGGCGCTGATGAATGCTTCTGTTGGTACGTCATCTCGATGTTCCTGGTCGTAGGCTGGGTAAGCCAAAAGTGCTAGTCGCTCAATGTCTTGGGCTAGCTGCTGTAAGGTTTCGCCAGACTTCTGCATCCGATGCCGTAGCTGTGCCCGATAAATTTGTTTCAGGTGGGCGCCTCCATAACGCATGTCAAGCGCATTCATTATAGCATTCGGGTTTGAGTGCATTTCAACGGGGATCGTCTGCAAAAGCTCGGCAGCTGGGCCTCTTAGAGCAAGAATCAGTGCAGTTGCTCGTTCCTGCTCATTCCAGTGATTTGCCCTTGCGGCAGCTTCAAGCTGGATCTTGTAAATACTCCAGACCGTTTGTCCATCGAATATTGGTGCTTGCACATTTCTTGATGTGCTTTGCGCTGCGGTTATAAGCGGGGCTGGTGAAGTGGTTACTACTGCCTTCGCAGCTTCCAATTCTTTTTCACTTTTTCCATCTCGTGGTTCATTCTCTCTTCGACCTGGCTGACCTTTCCCTCGACTTGGCTGACCTTTTCCTCGACCTGGTCAATCTTTCCCTCGACCTGGTCAACCTTTTCCTCGACGCCTTTAATTTGTTTGTTCAGATGACCGAGCTCCGCTTTTATTTCGGTTGACTGTTTCTCCACCTTCTATGTGATGTCTGCCTTGATTTCGAACGCTTGTTGGTCTAGCTTCGCTGATTGTTCATTTAACTTCGCCGATTGCTCATCTAGCTTCGTGGTTAAATTGGACGACTGTTCATTGAGCTTCGCAGTTAAATTGGATGACTGTTGTCGCTGCTCTTGCTGCATCAGCATCAACATTTGCATCAGCGCATTTCCTGGTTCCTTCTGTTTAGCTGTTTCGGCTTCACCACCTTCTACGCCTTTTTCTGCATCTGTAGGCTCACCTGAATCCAGATACGCACCTTCCGATTCAATCGCGTGACGCGAGCGTGCAATCAGTGTGGCCTTTGTACCTTGCGTAGCCAGGTTTCGCTGTTCCAACTCTTCCTTAAGCTCCGACATGGTCAATTCATTAATTTTTAAGTTCAGGTTTCGTGGTATTTTCAATGTTTCTTTAAATTTTACTATTGTGCACTATAAAAATGTTCAAATTTTCACTTTCAAAATTTTAATCTCACTTCTCGACACCATTGACGCGTGTTTTTGGTTCGCGGCCAATAATTTTAACGTTCCGGGAAAGTGAAAACGCAATGTCTTTTAATTTAAGTTAAAAGAGTTTATTTAATTACAAAAATGCACAATAATCAGTTTAACACTTTCACTAATTTTAATTTTCACTATGAAAAATCTAACACTTGTCCATAAATTTCTTATCGCAATTGTCTTCTAAATCACTTCACTATTACGAAAATCACTTTTCTACTACTCGAATAATATCGCTTCCCACACACAATCGCAGTTCTTATCGCGGTCGAATGAATGATCGCCCCATTCATTCAGCTCGCCTTTATATAGGGTCTCTACCTATTCACCCATTTCTCGTACATTGGCGAATGTTCTACCAAGAGGTACCTGGTAGATTCGAGCAAATTAATGAATGGAGTGACGTCACTTGCAGATGTTGATCATGCTTGTTGGGTTCTCGTGGGTTCGAGTAAATTCATTTGTTGACGTTCTTAATGATTATGAAAACAATTGCGACAGTAGCTCGCAGAATTATTTGTACATGTAATTATTTGTACATGTAACAGTATGATGAAATATACAAAGCAAAACGCAACAGCTTTAGGCCCTTTTCTGAAAATGCTGCAGAAGCCCCTGGCACAGCACGGCTCCATAAAGCTCTTGCAAAACAGGGAAACAACGTACGAACTGCACCAGGGAGAGCTGACAGTAGTTACATGGAACCCAAAGAAGGGAGAGCGCTTTTTCTAATAAAGACCCACTTCCCAGGGAGTGAAATATTAAATAAGAGATTGACAAAATGAACTCACTCGTGAGGCTAAGTTGCACAACATGGAAGGAGGCTATCACCACTGTATGATAAAGCGTATAAGCTGGGCGACTCTTTCCAACCCTTCAAAACTCTCAGTGAAGATGGGATATATCTAGTCGTTACTCGAAAAGAACCGAGTCTACTCATACCCTACTTATATACAGAAGTAGTCTAGCATTGGGAAGTATACAAAAGCGGTAGAGAGAGGCAGAACTGATCTTCATTTCAAAGGTGGACGAAGGAGGAAGTGGTCAACAATTATATAAGGACATCTCAATCAACATGCATATAGAATGGGCAAATCTACAAAGACCACACTCTATAACAAGGAAGATCAAAGTGTCCTTGGAGTACGAAAAAATTGCACTAGGTGTAGTTCTTGACACTGAATGGGCTTTTCATAATCCAAGCCATGTAGCGGTGAGGCAAGCACTAATGAATAGGCAGGTAAATCCTATTCTACCTCACATGCTGACTCTATCCCTCGTGGCAAGAACGTTTGCATATAGGATGGGAACTAGAACCATCTATATGCGGACACTCGTCGCTCAATGAGCACTTATTGCAGTGGCGACAACAAACGCCACAAGGGTCCTAATGATGTGAAGGAACATGGCAGACAAATCTTTGGGCTGCAGCTTAACCATACTGTGATGAATGTACGCTAGATAGTAAGACCAATCATAACCTACGAGACTATTGTCTGAGCAGATAAAATTCAGGAATACACAACAAGGCAATTATGTTCAACATCTGGTCTGTGTCTACATCACGCCAACAATGAAATAAAACTAATTTTACAAAACCCTGCTAAGATTGTGTCCTGTTTGCCCATCTGTCCATCCGTCCGTAAGTCACAGCACTTTTTCTCGCAAACTACTCAAGCTGGAAACATCAAATTTTGTATGCAGGTGTAAACTGGTGTTTTCTTCAAAATTCAGCAACAAAAAATTTTATAAGTTATTTAACGGCAGTGGCCCATAGAGATATGGGTATGAAATGAAAGCAATTGATGAGAACTTTTCAAAACCGGTCTTAATTTGACATTTTTCGTTTCGAGGGGCGCACACGGAGGGCAAATACACGAAAAATTTATATCCCTCTTCGCGATTGGACAATTGTGATCCGAAAAATCTGAAAGAAATTATGGAGGTAGGTGTTTATGAGTACAACAACGACAAATACCTTAGAAGTCAAAATTCGCTCCACTTTGTTAATAATAGTATGATCTTCGAATTTCACATTTCCTCCAATAAAATCGTATATGTGCCCTTAAACTGAATGAAATTTGGTATTTTGGAAGAAAATCATTCAAAGCAAAGAATAAAAGGAAAAGAAGAGCTGCTGAAACTGAAAAGCAACATGAATCGCGCCCTTCAGCAAATGCGCGACAGAGCTTTCACTTCCAGAGCCGCTGAAACTGAAGAACAACGTCGATTTCACCTTCATCCAATGCGCGACAGAGCTTCCACTTCCAGATCCACTGGAATTGAAGAGCCACATCGATCTCACCTTAAAGAAAAGTGGAACAGAGCTTCAACTTCTAGAGCAGAAGAAACTAAAGAGCAATGTGAATCTTGTCATCAAGAAATGCGCGCGAGAGGTTCAACTTCCAGAACAGAAGAAACGCCCAATACTAATCGATTACGATTGGCTCGATCAGGGGAACGGATTGATTTGAAGTTGAAGGCATTTAATTACGATGAAGACTATCATTACAGGAGTCACGTGGATACAATTATTGGGCCATGGAATAAAGTCTTTATGCATTGCCGTGCTCTAAAATTTGCTAAGGAATGAACGGAATTTGTTGTTTGAACGGTAATGTTATTTTTTCTCCGCGACCTGAGCCACTTCAAAGTTACCTTTCTGGTGACACTCCAATTTCAATACATTTCTTGCAAAGCAGTTGCGGGTACAACTCATGCTTTCGAATGACTTCCTTCGGTGTAACAAACATTGTTAGCAACGCCGGTTACATGGCCACTTTCAAATTCAAGGCCAAATATATCACCAAATCGGTTCATTACTTCCTATGCCGGATCAAGAGGCACAGTTTTTGTAAATATATTTTACTGGTAACGAGGCAAGAGAAGTTAAACAGCGTTGCGCAATTAGTAATCAAAACTGCTATGAACCAGATGCCATCAGATGATTATACTGTTGTGATAAGAGCAGACAAAACCCCTTCTGGGGAACGTGAAAGATGTTTCAATACACCGGTGATAGGTGATGTAGCAGTTGTAATGGTGGACACCAAGTTCGATCGACGTGACATAATCATCCACCACCGGAATACAAATGTGCAACGCGTTTCAGAAACACATTGATCATACGATGTACTCCAATATCCATTGCTGTTTCTGCGTCGAGAAGATCGTAACCATTTCAATATCATGCAATTCGATCCAACCACGAATGAAGAGTCAACGACGAAAGTTTCTTGCATGAATTATTACGCGTACTGCATTATGATTCATGGAAATGAATCCAACTACACACTGAAATTATATGAACTATACCATCAGTTCATTTCGTACATGCAAGCGATAATTGAAAGCAAACGTCTTCTTTTCATTCGGTTATATCAACAGAAGTTGCGCGTTTGAAGAATACGTCTACTTATGTGATGCGATTGCAAATGATGGGAACGCTACTCACAATGGATAAATGGTAACCCTACCAGCGACGTATACTGGAAGTCCGCGATACATGCACAAATACGCAAAAGATGCCATGACGTATGTTCGAAGGTATGGGTGCCTAGATCTGTTCATCATCTTCACACGCAATCCAACGTGGAGTGAAATTACACATCTACTTTCCACCGACCAAAACTCATCGCGGAGACATGATCTTCTCACTCGAATTTTCAAGGTAAAACAGATTAGACTCATGTATGTAGTCGCTGAGAACCAAATTTTTAGAAAACATGATCCTGGATGTACTCAATGAAATGGTTAAAAGAGGCCTGCATCACTCTCATATTTTAACTTTGTTGCAGCAAAACATCATCTCAACATAAATGATAGCTTGATTTGTGCTGAGCTTCCGAATTGAGACAAAGATCCCATTCTGTCTAAGACCATAAAAAAAATTTAATTCACGAGCCGTGCGGAGCAATTAATATAAATTCACCACGCATGAAGGATGGCAAGTGCACAAAGCAATATCCACTTGAGCTGATCAGTGAAACTCAAAGTGGAGGTGATGGATTCCCAATGTATAGGCGAAGGAAGCCTGATGACGGTAGATACAAGGTGTGACAATTAAGTAAGAAGACTAATTTTACTGCCGCGCTTGTGGTAAACCAGCAACCTTGAAATTCCCTTCCCTGTCTCCGGCATCCTTTTTCTCTCCATTGATATATTTACCATCGCTCTAGCTTGTTTAGTTCGCCTGCTGTGTCGTGTTGAGTAGACGTGTGCTGGTGGTGCTTGTCATGAAAATGGAGAAACGAAATCAAGAGCCCCGCGTCGTAATAAAATTTTGTGCCAGATTGGGCGAAACAGCTTCGGAAACGTACGCTATAACTGCATGGTGATAGTGCTCTTAGTCGTGCCCAGGAGTTTCCATGGCATAAAGAGCTTAAGGAGGGGCGTGAAAGCATTGAAGACGAGGCGCGGAGCGAGATACCAGTCGTGATGCAGACTGGTGCAAATGCGCAGCGTGTGCGCCCACTAATCCGTGAAGATTGGCGTTTAATGTCGAATGTTGGCCTCGGAACTGGGTATGAACCGTGAAAGAGTCGAAAAAGTTGTGCTCGAAGATGGTTCCAAAGAACCACACCGCCCTTAGCGTGTCCCAGTATTTGGCCTCTAAAGAGATTGCCGTGTAGCGGCAGCCGCCTTATTCGCCCGATATGTTACCTTTTTTGGTCTCTAGAACAAAATTGATGGTCAAAGGAACCGATTTTGAATCGATTACGGACATCCGGGCGGCCGTGACGAGAATACTCGCGGACACCCCAGTCGAAGCATTCCAGAAATGTTACGAAGCATGGAAAATGCGCTGGAATCGTTGTATAGCTGCCCAAGGGGACTACTTTGAAGGGGATGGTAGCGTTGTAGAATAAATTTTAAATATACGGTTTTCATGGAATCAGCCTCATTACTTAATTGGCACACTTCATACACAATCAGAATACGAAATGTAGATGTTGACATAAAAACAGATGGTTTGTGCCGTTCTCATCCCTGCTTTCACAAATGTTTGATGTTAATATTGACGTCGAGTACAGCAATTCGGTGAAGTCGATCAAATACATTCGCAAATACTTCAACGAGGGCAGTGACATGGCAGTATTTGGCTATGCCAATTGAACTGATGAAATCACTCAATTCCAAATGGGACGCTACTTCAGCAGCAATGATGGGGTTTGGTGAATATTCTCATTCAACATCCACAAATGCTGCGCAACTGTTCAACATTTCACTGTACACTTGGAAAATGGCCAGCGTATCTACTTTATCGAGCAAAACACACAAAATGTTTGCATCCAATGATTTTGCGAAAACGTTTTTGTATCACGAAGTGACCAAATACTATGCTTGGAACCCATCGACAAAAAAGTACGCGCGAAAAAAGCGGGGTGCAATTGTTTCAGAGTATGCTGGTGTACACTCGCCGGATGCTTTGTACATCCTAATAACGCAGAATGTTATTATTTGCGATTGATATTGCATACAATCAAAGGTCCTAAATCATTCGTTGCGTTAAAAACAGTCGATGGGATAGTATGCCAAACGTATAGAGAAGCATGTTTTAAACTGGGCTAACTTGAAAATGATCAGCATTGGGACACAACAATAACAGAAGCATCGCTTTTATGTCATCCAAAGCAAATACGTACTTTGTTTGCGATCATATTAACAACATGCATTGAATCCCGGAAAACTCTTCTTCTTCTTCTAAGCCCTACAGCCCCTTTCGGGCCTTCGCTTCCTGCAAACAGCGCCTCCAACTGTCTCAGTTCGTTGACCGCGTCATCCGATTCCGAAATCCGAGCAGCGATGAACTGTCTTCGTCGACCGATTCAGACCAGCGTTTCCTCGGTTTCCCCACTGGCCGCCGGCCTTCAGTTTTCCCGACGAAAGTCTCAGTTAGGACATTTTCAGGCAAACTTGGCGATTGATCCAAATCAGGTGTACTCGGGATACATTTTCAATGAAGCTCTAATATTGATTGAGGACTTATGCATATCAATCAACAACAAAGTCCTTTCTCAACTTAGTATCTCGGCATCGACACGAAACAGAAATGACGTGCAAGACAGAGACCTGGTCCGGGAATAGAAATTTGATGTAAACCAGCAACAAAATTTTGTTGAAACGAAATATTTCATACTTTTTCCCATCCCTGCCTTCCTCGGTACTGATAAGGTAAGGACTTGTTTTGACAAGATCTCATTGAGACCTTCCCATGACACGCCACTCGAAAACAAGTCGTGAAAAAAAAATGTTTTGAAGGGTTACTTCCCTATATGGGGAGACCCCCTTGATACTGTGTAAAAAAATTTTTCATCCCAAACCTTTTAAGAAGTCGCCACTTCTGAACTTTGCACAAAGTTTCATGGCTGGAGCTTCTCTAGTTTCGGAAAAAATTACTGTGACCTACAAATGGAATTACACCGATCGTGATTTCAATAGGCTCTTGTATATTAGTACCAAACTCTAAAAATAACTGACTGTAAGAAAATCACTCATATCATGGATTCCCAAAAATATTTATGTATGTTATTCATTCTATCTGAAAGTTTTAAGAAGATCAAATCAAAGCTGCAGTGTGATTCTATGGAAACTCTATAGGATACCAAAATTGTGTATTGTTTTTGTTATAATGAGTGAAATATCAAATGTTTTTAACCACCATGAGTGCGATAGATTGCCTTCAAATTTACAGAATATTAAAAACTTTTATAATACTCCAAATTCCGTTGAGCTTAAAGGTATCCATACTATTCTATTGGAAAAAATGTGGATCTAAAGGATCGTTCTATTATCATTAATAAAGCTGAATGAATTTTAACTCAAAGATATTTGTTGTTGTTTTGCTCACAAAGAACAATCTCCATGGTTTTCTTCAGATTTTTCGGATCGCAGGTATCCAATCGCGAGGGGAACACAATTTTTTCGTATGTTTTCCATCTCCCTGCACTCCACAAAGCTGGTAACAGTGTTTTATGACCTGTTTTGGAAAGTTAGCATCAAGAACTTGTTAGATGGTGGTTTAATTAAGCAAAAGAATTGGTCTCCCACAGCCCCACTTTGGGCGCCGTGTTAGATGACGTTGAATTAAGATAAAATGTGTGATTGGTCACCTTCGCAGCAAAGAAATTAATTAGGACCATCTAATAACTGCATGATGGCAGTTGGATTTTAAGGAACAAAAAGGTCACCGGCTTGGTCACCTGCGCGGGTGGGTTTTAACACCACAGAAGAATCAGTTGAAGGAAGGAAAGACACTGGTCATCCTTTCCACCAACACGCACACACTCTAACATTTGGCTCTTACATCATGATTTGATATCTTAGCTTACCGAACCATTACTTTTTATCCTTGACAAATTCCATGCTCACGGGGAAGAATATCACAAAGGCTGCATCGAGGATGACTACACGTTCGGAGAAGGCAGATATCCAACACGAGATGTCGACTTCCTTTCGTACTCCGTATTTCCAAATCAGGTCAATGGTCCGAAGTCGTAGACAAAACTGGACAAACGATGTTCGTGTCACACGCACAAGTGGTTAAATGTAGCCCTTCCTTGACACATTATGAAAGTCACAATGTGACAGCAAACCAGAGGCTCAGATTCAAACAATATGGTGGCCAGTATCCCAAAAACGAAGACATGCAAAGGAAACTTCTCTACGCATATTCAACCAGTCATTAGAGTTTCGCTTGCATAGATTTTCCTTAAAAAAAATTTTTTTTTTCAAAGGTCACAAAATAAACTCGCGGCGTGCACTTTCAAAGTGTTCGAACTTAAAAACCCGTCATTACCCTGGATACAACTACAATGAAAACTTCACTATCTCACACATTAAGTTTATTCATGACACTCTTTTAATTCTATTTCACACATTGAGTTTATTCATGACACTCTTTTAATTCTATTTCACACATTAAGTTTATTCATGACACTCTTTTAATTTTGTTTAACAATTCAATACAATCCGACTTTCAACCTTTGACACATTAGATTTTTTTTCTTCTCACACAAATCCGCACGTCCGCCGTGGACGAGTGCACCAAATCAACTGTTTTCTCATCCGCTTTTTCCTTCAAAAAAAAAAACCGCGTCCAACATTCGCGTCTCCAAAAACTCTTTCTTCCGAAAAAATCCTCGGAAAACAAAAAACATTCATCCTTCCAAACGAAACTTTGCCATCTCCAGTCTATTCACGTGCCCGACAAAAAAAATGTTTCTTCTTTTTTTTTCTCGTCAATCCCTCGGGCGCATCAAATCTCATATCCCCAACATATCATTCCTCCCGTGCAAAAATGTCTCGGTCCCGGAAAATAGCGAAATTCGTTGTTTACGTTTGAATTTTTATCATCTCCATTCAAACTGGCCGAGACACACTTTTGCTATTTTCCAATAGCTCGCCAATCACCTCAACAACAACAAAACGCATTTGGACCGAGAAGTACATTGGTGGCGCGAAATGCTTGCGGGTTCATCGTCCAAAAAGTTCACCATCGCGTTGTTTATATTAACCGCGCGGGATAGAATTTTCGGTCGAGATGATGGAATGCCGCACAAAAGGAAAACATGAAAATGTGTGCAGGCTAAGGGCATGCACCTACTGCAGCCAAGCGGTGATTGAAATGCTGCAATCTAAGGGTGGATGCGCATGTACTGATGAAAAAAAATATTTTCTATAAAATTCTAGCAGGAAAGAATCTAGGCGCGAATTTGGTTGCGTATTTATCAACAGCGCTACTGAGAACATAATTCTTGACAAAAACAGACTGTCCGTGACTAAAGGACTTAACTCGCGAACGCAAATTGTAATGACACTGACCCTTAGAGTATGCCTCATTCAGTTTTAACTTAACCCGATCATGAATCTCTCTTAAGCGATCGTGTGGTGTTTTGAGTTCAACTTCTCCGTCTTCAAATGAAGAAAGTTTACGGAGTAGCTCGTAATCAGAGCCATGACTTACCGGTTGAAAGCCGAACATTAAATAATGAGGTGAACATCCAGTAGATCATGAATTGTCCTGCGAAAAGCTGCATTAGATTCCAAGAGATGTTTGTCCCACGTGCAGTGGTCTTCTCCTACATACATAGGAGCGAATAGCAGCTATTGGGCTCTTTCACACGGAAATGGTAAAAACCTATATCAAAACAGGTTTCGCGCTTACGCCCTTATGTTTACACGTTGCATAGTTCAGCCAACCTATTTTTGTATACGATACACGTCTAGCGAGTGTATGTGTCAAAAGGGTCATTTGATCGTTAAACATCGCGCGGACAACATGAGAGCGAAAACAGAGGGATAAGCGATTGAGAATTTGTTTTAGGCTTGAATTGTGCACGAGGTAATAAAAACTGGAATGAAAATGTATTTTATGATTGTTAAAATTTGTCGATTCAAATTTATCTCTTGGATTTATTTGGATCCTCCGTGTTTTTCCGCTTTCTGAAAACGTATTCCAAATTTTTTAAGTCGCATAACTTGCTTATCATAATGTGATTCTATGAAGATAATGCGTACTTTTAATTGTCTATGGATTCACAATAGGCAATTTAACTTTATTGAGATCGTGATATTCGTCGTGTTGTTTCCTGAAACTGAACATGGCCTCCGCTTTTATAAATTTATTAAATAACGCGTAGCTTCTCGCGTCCACGCATCCATTTTTGCACGCAAAATAAAGAAAGGCAATCGTTTCATGACGACTACCTTCTTCACCGAATATTCAATTCGGAATGATTACCGGCGTTTGTTTAAAATTTCCCCCACCAAATGATCAACAAAATGCGTTTGTATATGTGCGTTACGCTCGTGCACCCTAAAAAATGTTGGCATGTTTTTACCATCAGGTCCCCTCAATGCCTCTCACTCTTCTTGCCCATATAACCTGTTTAACGCTCACTTTTAACGCTGCGTCTGAAAAAGCCCAATATCGATTGATTTTGGTGACGACATTTCAACAAAATTTACTTTAACTTGTACTTTAGAATTTTTTTTTTCTTTACGCGTATGTTTTCGGTACGTTACTTTCCTTGGATTGACTTGATGTTTGAGGCTCGACAATTTTTCACTTATTTCTTCTTTTATGTAACTTTATAGTTTGTTCTTACTTTTACGTTACTTTACTTCTTATATCACTTTAAATTTACTCTTAAATGTTTGTTAATTACTGTATACTCTTACGACTTATTATGATTAAGCGATATTTTCCTATAAACGGATACGACAAAATATATACATAATTACTAAATTCAACCTCTAAGGTTCCGCAAACGTAACAAACTTTCGTTTGAACTCTCACATAACTACCTCCGGTAGAAAAATATTTGGCGCTCCCCTTCCGCCATATGGGGAGGCCTCATTTAAATCCCTTGAAAAATTCATTGATACCCAAACATAGAAGGAATCATCACTTCTAATCCACGTACAAAGCTACATATGTGTCTGTAGCTGCTCTTGTTTCGGGAAAAACTGCTATGGGACACAGGCGGCCGTACGGTTCGACAAACAGGTGGACAGACAAAACCGATTTCAAACTCTAACAAGTTGAGTAAGCAGGAGAGTGCTCCTACCAGGAGGTCTTTGTAAACATCCTAGGGTTTGAAACAAGTTTTCTAATGGCGTGAATCGATAACTTGAACTATTCATCCAATACTTTGATATGAAGTCGTTCAAATTTATACAAAAGATGCACAATTTCTTTCTTAAGCACAGTGCAGCCGCCATTTTAATCTAGCTTAAATGATTTTCCTGAATGCTCGGCCGATTGACCATGTTCAAGTTAAACACTTTTCCTTAAATTTTCATGAAAATTGAAAGAAAATAAAAGTGCCTAAGTCAATTTTAAATATATATAGGGTTTTCCAATAAGAGGTGCTATTTTGAATAGATCTTGTGATTTTGGGTACATTTTGCCTTATTTCAGATTCTAAAAGGTCTCATCAAGCCCTTTCATTTGATACCCCACTCAACTAGGTTTGATTAAAAAAAATTTTTAAGGGCCAATTCGTTATTAGGGGGGACCCACTTAAAAAATTTTTAAATTTTTGTTAAGGCCTTTACTTTTGAGAGACTATGACTTTTGACCTTTTCACAAAGTTTGAGCATTCTAGCTTCTATAGTTTCTGAGGAAATCAGCTGTGACGCACGGACAGACGGACAGACGGACATACGGACAGACAGGTCGCGAAACTAGTAGGTCTTTGTAAAAAAAATTTTTACAAAGACCTAAAAATTCTCCTTTAGCACCTATCCTCTAACGTTGGTTCTTCGTAGCAACTGTTCAAGTAACTTTTAAGCTGTGTCCAATTAATAGTTGTACTTTGACTGCTACTTTTTAAGGGTTTTGAAAAATAATTTAACAAAACTGTACTAAAATCGCCACCTGTCTATGCGTCGATCCGATCCGTCCGTATGTCACATCGATTTTTCTCCCAAACCACATAAGTTAGAAACATAAAATTTCGTACGTAGGTATAAAGTGTTGAGCTCTTGAAAGTTCCACTACAAAATATTTTTTTAAGGGGGTTTAAGGGGGGTTTCCCCATATAAGATAGTGGCCCCTGGGTAAAAATTCACGAAATGTAGGCAGTATGAGTATCAAATGAAAGGTCTTGATGATACCTTTTCAAAACAGGTCTTAAACTAACAAGTTTTGCTTTGAGGGGTGCAGGGGAGGGGAAATGTATCCTCTCCCCTCGCGATCGGACACCTTTGACCTGAAAAAAAATGAAAAAATTGTGGAGGTAAGTCTTTGAGAGTATAAGCGCAACAAATACCTCAGAAGTTAAAATTCGATCAACTTTGTTAATGATAGTACATTTTATAAATTTTACGTTTTTAACTATAAAATTGACATGGGATCCTTGAATTCCTCAAAATTACAGCCAGTTCAATATTTAACAATTACAACAACATTAACACGTGATACTAGAGAGGTACACGTTTGCAATGGACCTAGACACTACAAATATGAAGGAATTTTGATAAAAAAGCTTTACAAATGGTTTGCAATATTGATGTGTTATCATGACTATTCAAGCAACGAGGTCAAAACACTTGAAACAAAATTGTGGCGAATATATATATATATATATATATATATATATATATATATATATATATATATATATATATATATATATATATATTAATAACAAGGACTTAGTCCTTTGGACTCAGTTTAGGGAATCTGTATATTATTCGAGTTTTGATATTTAGAAGATGTCATTTGAGCTACTCATTGATTCACAAAACCCTTCTGGCAGGAACACTCTCCTACTACTTCAACTTGTTTTTCTCGTGAAAATGTAACATTAATACATCAATGAACGATAAACTTGTAGCGTAACGTAACGTGGATTGTACTTCTGGCCTACAGTCATGCATATTACTTTAATTCCATAGAAGTGTCATATAAGCATATTTCAGATATTTCAAGAGCCCCAGTAGCATGAATCTACTGCATATTTGATCTACAATGTCAAAAATGTCAGAAAGATTTCCACAACTAAATAAAATAAATATCTGTTTAAGAAGTCCTGCAGGCCTATTTAACTGTGCTGCACTTCCACGGACGAGTATCCATCCTCTATGTTACTTTGTGTGATAACTCCCATGCAGGAAGCCACTCAATGTCCATTGTGGGAGTATACAAACTTTACATATTGACTATGGAGAATATTACGCAAAGCATTCTCTGGCTTTTATGTACGAGTATATATGGATCTAAATCCATGTACGTATTTAAAATTGAATTTATTTTGATCTTTGCGCATGTCCAAAGAGAAATGAAAACATTTAGAAATTTTCCTAGAATACAGTGAAACCCAGTAGACACTCAAATTGAACCTTTTAACAGATAACATAGTTGAAGCCAATCCTAAGGGAACCTGTGCAAATATGCATTTGCAAATAAAAGCAATGATATTGTGATGTAATTTACTAGAGGAGCAGGAATGCAATACCAAGTTAAATCTTGGTTGAGATTTGATTAGAGAAATTAAAACGAGTACATTGTTTTATAAATTCAATTAAAATGAATATTGACAAAACAACAATGGCAGTAGGAAATTGGTAGTTAGCTGAATATGTTAGAAGAGGCTTTGCAATACTCTTCAGTTCAACTTAAACCTCCTTGTAATAAGTTTTGTTGCAACCACGGAAGTCAATGCAGTTGCAGACATTAGTTTTTGGCAGAGAACTCTCTAGCCCAGGGTGGCATTCGGAGGCCGGTTAGTGCGCAGTCATGTTGTGGGACTTTCCAGAAAATCCTCTGCCCGTGCTGGACTGTCTCACATAAAGAAAATCTACCACAAAAGGAAGAAAGAAAAAGGGGGAGGTCATTTTGAAGAAAGAAAGAAAATTTTGCAAAGCGACCCCCCTTTCTTTTGTGGTAGATTTTTTTTACATGAGGCTGCCATGGCAGATAATTTCCCAGAAAGTTCCATGACACGAGTGAGCGCTAACCGGCCTCCGAATGCCACCTGGGTTAAATAATCCTCTGCCAAAAACTAATGTCTGCAACTGTGGTGACTTCCGTGGTTGCAACAGAATGGCGCCCAATTTTTTAGTTGGTTTAGTTGGTTATTTTGGTGTGATGTGTTTGAGTTCCATAGCAGAGGGGTGCCTACCCCGGGGTGGGCTGCTGAGGCCCGCTAGCGCTTAGTCGTGTTGGGGGTCATCCCGGATACCTTCCGCTCTTGCTGAGCCACCCTACATATAAAAACTTAATACGAAGGGGAAGGATGGGAGAAGAGGGGGTAATTTAGAGGGATGAAAAAAACATTTGTTTTAGCTGGGATGGCCGTGTTATCTAAAAGTAAGAAATGATAAAACAATTTGATGAAAGATTAAAGCAAACAAATCAACCCTTTTTTTCTAAAAAATTAAACGATTCCAAACTGATGCAAAACAAACCAGAAAAATTTATTATGTACCAAGATAAAAAGCAAATTTAAAATATAATGTAAAAATACGTAAAATAGAGCAGAAAGGTAAATATGCAAGTAACCGACCTCTTTCCTGCCTATAGAGCGCTCTCCAGCTAATGGGGGTAAACACACTCTAATTCTTAGATCACTCCAATATCTCTTCTTCCTTGAAATGATCCGACCACTGTTCTAATGTTTCTTTCCAACAGGGATAGTAAAACTGAGCCTTTTCAAAGTTAATATAACTTCACTTCTCCTTTTTCTCTTTTTTGTAATTAATAATTCCGTTTTTAGTTTAATAATTCCATCACTCGATTGTTCAAATATTGTGGTGCCCCTGCACTGAATATGGAACTTATTCGTCCCTTCCCATTATTCCTTCAAAGTGTATTTACTTTGCATCAAATTCAACTTGCCTACACTTTTAACACGATTACTTATCTTTTTCACCCCAATATTGGTGATAGATTATAACGTGAATATTTAAAATATCTTTGATATTAGGTTCACTTTTATTTTTTTCTGATAATTTATCGTGGTCGAAGCACAGAATTATTTTTTTTTGATTAATTTTTCTTTTCTTTTAACAATATCCCTCACTCTTCGTAAACCAACAAAATTTTCCAGCCGAACTCAAATCAAAACTGAATGAAACTCCAGTCCCGCAATTATTTCTTCCCAATTACCGCTGCCATACCGAGGTTACGTAATCGAAGTTCAAAACATTTTGGTTCCTTCCTCACACATCTTTTCACTTTCGAAATATGCCACAATTTCCATTGCATATATTGCGATTTATATATAACCATGATAACGTTTAGTTATATGCAAATCGTCATACACACGGAAAAAATTTCTTTTGCCGTAATTAAAAAGAGTTTTCCTGCATGCGGAACTTGAACCCAGGGTCCCAGCAGACCCCCGGTTGAGAGTCCACCACACTAGCACCGGAGCTACCTTCCGATAACCTTCCACTCATCAAATAAGCAAATTCAATTGTGCAAAACATTTGAATGCCTGCATTGATGACATAGTTTTTTTTTAGTGGGCAATGGAATGAAATTTAGTTAGTAAGGAGGTAAGAATGAATTTTTGTTAGTATAACTTTGTTAGTGGGAAATAAAGAAAGATTTTGTTTGTAGGGGAAGGAGGGTATGCGATTTTGTTGGTAAAAGGTATAAAATGAAATGTTGTTAATGGGCCGCCCATCCCGTCCGTGTTGACGCTGTCCATGGTGAAACAGCAGTCGAGTACCCACTCTTCACACTGCTGGAACTGGGAGGAGGCAGTCCTCTCCCTGAAAGCGAGGAAGGCTCCAGGTCCAGATGGTGTTCCAGCTGAGGTTTTGCAGCTCGTCTATCACCATTGTCCTGACTTGCTGCTCAGCACATTCAACGCTTGCCTACGGGACGGGGTTTTCCCGGTACGATGGAAGGTGGCGAGGCTCGTGCTGGTCAGCAAGGGGAAGGGAAATCCCGAATCGCCGTCTGCATACCGCCCGTTACGCATGCTAGACACGGCTGGGAAAGTGCTAGAGAAACTCATCAAGGGAAGACTCACTGACGCGATTCGTGCTGCTGGGGACCTATCTCCTCGGCAGTACGGCTTTAGAGCAGGACGTTCTACCATTGATGCGACTGCAGAGGTAGTGAACGCGGTCCAAAAGGCAGAGGCATATAGTCGCACCAAGCGACGGATCGTCCTGTTGGTGACACTCGACGTCAGGAATGCCTTCAACTCCGCTAGATGGGTGGATATTCTGGACACGCTGGAAAACTCTTTTCAAGTTCCAGAATATCTAATGCGGCTTTTGAGGAACTACCTAAAGGACCGAAGCCTGCTCTACGACACGACACAGGGCCAACGAAGGATGGAAATTACATCGGGTGTTGCCCAGGGATCTATCCTTGGTCCGGACCTGTGGAACGTGTCTTACGACGGGCTACTGAGACTTGCGATGCCAGATGAGTCGCGCTTGGTCGGCTATGCGGATGATGTTGCGGCGCTGGTCGCCGGACGCACCGTTGAACAAGCGCAACTTAGGCTAGGTATGCTAATGCGCCGAGTGAGGGACTGGATGACTGCTCGCGGGCTCAGTTTAGCACTGGAGAAAACCGAAGTGGTCATCTTGACAAAAAAGAGAATCCCTAGAGTGAGGATGATCAGTATTGGAGATATACAGATCGAATCGAAGCCAGCGGTGAAGTACCTGGGGCTACTGATCGACTCGAAGATGAGTTTCTCTGAGCAAATCAGGGCAACGGCTGAGAAGGCTGCTTCGGGAATATCGGCCCTGAGTCGACTTATGGCCAACGTAGGGGGACCCAGCCCATCAAGAAGACGCCTCCTGATGAGTGCTGTAGGGTCAGTACTACTGTACGGAGCAGAGGTATGGGGCGACGCTCTCAGCAAGGAGGTATACCGAAAACGATTGGCACAGGTACAGAGAAGAGGAGCACTGAGAATTGCATCTTCGTATCCAACAGTCTCCGACTCGGCGGTGAGAGTGATTGCAGGCGTGATACCTGTCGCCCTCCTTGCTGGAGAGCGCCGCGCTATTTACCTGCGCCGAAACGTGGATGCGAGGGAGATCGTTGTCCGCGAGGAGAGACAACGCTCGCTCAACAATTGGCAGCAGTCTTGGAGGAATTGCACGAAGGGAAGGTGGACTGCGCGCCTCATCCCGGATGTGAGACCGTGGCTAAATCGAAGGCATGGTGAGACTGACTTCTATCTGACCCAGCTTTTGAGCGGGCACGGGTGTTTTCAGTCTTACCTGCACAAGATCGGCAAGTCACGGTCTCCTGATTGTCAGTTTTGCCCAGGAGATGAGGACAATGCCTTTCACACATTTTTTGCGTGTACCAAATGGGCCAGGCTGCGAAGGGAACTCTACAGGGACACGGGAGAGCTCACCTCGGATAATATAGTTGCGGTGATGCTCGAATCGGTTGACAAATGGAACCAGGTGGCACATTATGCTCGGGCAGTCCTAAAATATAAAAGGGACTCACAGCAGCCGGAGGCACTGAGGCTGGGGGATCGCTTTTCTGGCAATTCCTCTTCCCCCCTCCCCTCCCGCTAGAGAAGGGACTCCCCAGCTTGAAGGCACCCCACGGCGTAACAAAACGAGACCTGGCCCGAAGTAATGTGTCAAACGGTTCCAGGCTAGGTTCTCAGATTGACAGGGGAGGTGTTTAGTGGGTAGTCCAAAGGCATCCTCCATTGGAGTCCCACACTGCCAGACTCGGCGGGCATAAATGCCTTCATCTCCCTTCCACAAAAAAAAAAAATGGGCAGTAACGAATGAAATTTTGATTGTGGGAGGGATAAGATTATTTTTCCTGTTTTTAGGGTTTCGTACCAAAATAAAAAACCCTATTACAATCACGACCTGTGTCCGTCTGTCCGCCCGTCCGTTCATCTGTATGTCGCAGCACTTTTTCTCCGAAACTATAGAAGCTACAGCAATGAAACTTTGTGGAAAGGTCAAAAGTGGTGACTTTTTGAAAGTTCAAGGGTGGAACAATTTTTCAAAGGGGTTTAAGGGGGTCCCCCATATAGGGAGGTGACCCTTTAAAAAAAATTTTTAACCATTGGTAATCGAGTAGGGTGTCATTAGAAAGGTCTCAGTGAGACCTTTTCAAAACAAGTCTTAAAATTGCCTTGTCGGTACCGAGGGGGCAGGGAAAGTGTACCCCCCTCGCGATTGGACACCTTTCATCCGAAAATTCAGAAAAAAAATGATGAATGTAGGCCTTTATGGGTACAACAACAACAAATACATGAGAAGTAGTATTTAACGAAGTTATAGCGATTTGAATTTTCCTGTATTACTATGGAACAATATGCGCTGTATTACTATGGAAGCATATGGCTATGGAACAATATGCGCTTTTTACCGACTCAGACACTACAGCTTTGCTAGGGTTTGCATGAAAATTTCAGGAATGATAGGTATTAGTAATCGTAAAAGAATATGGTGGCTATTTTAAATGCGAAGGTTGAATAATTTGGAGGTATTTTCCTCAACTTCAACGTTTAAGGTGCATGCTTTGAACACTTGATTCAATTTAATGAATGACTAAAGATGAGTACCTACAATTAATACTCATATGTGAAACAAGTCGAGGAGATAGGAGAGAGCCTCTAGCAAAAGGGCTTCGTAACCATTCTGGGATTCGAAAAAATAGGCCATGAATCGATGCTTACAGTACAGGGGAGTATCAAATGAATGTTCTTAATGGGGGCTTTTCAAAACAGTTCTTAAACTAATAGTTTTTGCTTCAATGGGGGCACGGGGGGGGGGGGATACATGAAAAATGTATTTCCTCCCTCGCAAATGGACACCTGTGGTTTAAAAAATCTGAAAAAATTATCAAGGGAGATACTTATGGGTATAAGAATAACAAATACCTCAGAAGTCAAAGCTCGTTCAACTTTGTTAGTATGATCCTCGAATTTCACATTTTCTCCAATGACATCGTCGTTGACATGTTTCTTGATTTTATTTGTTGCTGGAGACTGCATTTTGTAAGTTAAGTACAAAACGCTTCTGACATGAGTGTATGTCTGTCTACCCAACTTGTTTGTACTTAAAGGTAAAATAGGAAAGGTAAAATTAATATGACTGGGAATGAAAAAATAAAGGTAAATGATTAAATGTTTTTATGAATAAATTAAATAAAAGAAGCACTGGGCAAAGAAGGAACGTCACCAGGGATAATTAGGAGTCTGATCGAGTATCTTTAGCGTAGAAGATTCCAAGCAGTTTACCGGTATTATCCTCAAGCTCATATGACACTTGTTTAACACGGCTACAAACCACTGTGGGAATAAATCGTAGACCAAATTTAGCCGCAAATCGATCAGCAGCATTCTTCACAGTGAAATTTCACACGAAAACTTTCTGACTCTGGAGTAGCTCATGAGGGCGTGCCCGAAGGTTGTAATGTTGAGCTCCTTTATGGAAGACTTTCTCCAACTTAGCTCGGACGTGGTCTTGTACACCTCGCAGACGATTACTGTTCATACATAAAATGTACTTTACATCCTCAAAAGCATTCAAGCTTCTAAAGAGGGTACACTAAAAGCCATGCTTGATAGGGTGCATTAAAAAATATGACGAAAATCCCGCAGACTCATGAATTACCTTGCGGAAAGCAAAACATGATTTCGGAAGATTCTCGTCCCGCCTGCTATGATAGGATCCTATGTAGGCTCTGATGACGACTGGTTTGACCCCTCCGAGGCGTTCACTTGCACGACTGATTCCGCAGTAGCTTAAGCTATGGGGTTGAGCCGTATGAACTTTGTGTAATGGTCCAGGGTCACAAGAAATAGGGTGTTCCCCGATTTTCGAACGGGAATATTGCACCATGAAGTCCTCAAACAGGTGCGCATAGGTCACGTCGAGTCACATGATACACTCATAGAGGGTCTCAAGTTGGAATTGAAAGCCTTGACCTGTTTGCATGTCGAACAGATTTGGATGTGCTGAATCATATCTTGATGCAAACTAGGCCAATAGTAGTATCTTCATAAAACTTCTGTTGTCTTACGAATTCTACAGTGCGAGCCCCAAGGATCATTATGAGCTCGTACTATTAGAGCCCGTTGGTGACCCTCAGGGACCTATTATTTTGTTCGAGAAACATCCAAAGTCAGCGTTACAGGGGAACTAGTCCTGATGTACACACGGCTATCAGCAAGGTGCAAATTCAGAAATTTATCAGGTTGCTTCAGAATTCACTCCTTGAGATGTTCATACTTGGGCTCTTGAAACGCAGACTCCAGAATCAAAATGTAAATATGATTGTGCTTTGGGAGACAAGCAATGAGTGAGGCCACCTAGTCATCCTGAGAGCAAAATTTTGACAACGCATCCATTACAACATCAAGGGTTCTTTTTCGGTGTTCAATTCGGAAATTGTACCCATAAAATTTCAGGCTCTAGCGAGCGAATTGAATCGGGTAGCATGGTCAGTAATGATGGGGGAAGGCAACCCTTCAATATATGCCTTGAATCTCTTCACGCTTTGTATCGCAGCTAGGCACTCTGATTCAGTAATGCATCATTGAGATATATGCATCGTCTTTCTGGAACAAACTACTCAAAATACCCACTGTAGTTTCGTCATATTGAATATAGAAGTGCCTTGTAAAATCAAGATTGGCCAACACTGGAGCAGAAACAAGCAGCTACTTAACTTTTTTAAAAGCGCTCTTGGCGGTAGCGGACCACTTGAAGGAGCATTTACAATTAAGTGAATCCGTTAGAAGAGCGACAATTGGTGCGAAATTCGGAATAAAATATCTTTACTAGCCTACCATGCCTATGAACTATTTCACATCTTTAGCCGTTTGGGGTTCAGGATAGGAAACTTTGCCTGAAACTTTACCATACCATCACTTACCATGGAGCTAGGATATTTGATTTTTTTCTTGAAGCCTTTTTCGTTATACGACGGAAACTATAGTTGGACGAAGCCCAGTGGTTGCTGATCTTTAGGAGACAATAAATGTAATTGAGGGCTCAGAGGCCCTGTGGCTACTTAGGTAGCGTTGATCTTGATTCGTGCTCTTTTGAAGAGATCCTTGAAGTCAATTCCGAGATACACTGCGTGTGTCAACGAAAGAACAACCAGAAATCTCTGCATATGCAAACCCAAGTCCGTTAGTAGGTCCAAGGCTCCGATTCCGCGGGTACCGGCAATGGCTCCACTATCAAGCAAGCCGGTCAATTTGTGACCATTGATAAAAACCTCTGTGTAGGGCCTATTATCGACAGGAGTTGCATCAATTGTTTCCACGCAGGCACGCTTCAAGAGACGCCTGGCGAAGAAATACCTCCAGGATCTCTGAAAACGATCCCCAAAGGGACGTGCTCTAAAATAGGCGGGTGGTTGTCAATGATTAGCCTTATTTCTTTACTTTGAACGTAGTTTAGTACGTTCTTCGGTTTGATCAAATCGCCAGAAAACGGTAGTAAATCAGATATATAAGGCGAAGAGAAGAAACTTGTGGGTGGACACTGGTCTGGTATCTGTTCATTCACCGGGTGATGATTTTCCGGGAACGAAGAAGGGATCTCACTTGGCGGCTGACTCTGAAAGCGTGCATGATATTGTGCTGCAGATCTTCATTGAGGATGACACTAGGTCTAACTGAAGTATACCACAAAGCTACAACTCGAGTGCAGTGGTGAACTAACTTTATTACCGATGCGAATTCTAAGCCTGTCAAATTTTTACTCATTCGTTGGTTCATGTTCTGCAATAGAAAAGTTTGCATGTCAAAATCGGATAACCGATTTTTAAGGCACATCATGGAGCCATGCAACTCACGGGAAGACTTGTCTGGCCTCTGGAAACATGCATCGATTGCTCGCCGCACATCTACGTCTATTCAATGAGACCCAAAACGCTCTTTCAATGCAGCTTCCAAATCAGGCCACGAAATATTGATTTTTCTTTAAAGCAAGAATATATTTATTGTGAATGTCATTAAAGTTTTCCTTGAATTAAATCGTTCTATGTGTCTGCATATCGTAGGATAAGTACGAAACTCTTCTGATATGAGCGTAATTTTGTCTACTCAACTTCTTATTTATTAAACTGAATGTTAAAATCAAAAATTCAAGTCAAAAATTCTATGTTTAACTTACCACTAAGGCATATGTCAGAAATAGCAATCCACATAACTATTAGTAAATTAAACCAATCTGAAAAATACTTCTTTCGTTTTGCCATTTTAATCACTTATGGACCTGTAAGAAAAGATAAAATATAATTAAAAGTGTGCGTAAATTGTCACTACACTAAAATTGTACGAAAATTCTTGATGGGAAAAGTATTAGCATTTAGTTCGTAATGACGACTAATTATAGATGATTCTTTGAAATACAGCCGCAATAATTGGGCTTCAACTGACTTATTAGTAACAGCGATAAGCAAGTGTTAAGAAATAAGTAATTTTTAGTGTTTTTACTTTGAGCTATGAGTTTTCCATCGTACTATTAAATCTTGGACATTAGGCCAGGCTAAACGTAGCCGCAAACAGTATTGCGGCTTGTTTCAGCATTCAAGTTAGCTGAAACCTGTCTGAGGTCTACACGGTCCGACATTGCATTCATGCTCACTTTGTATACTAACACATTTTATCAATGTATGTGTATCACAGAATCCATTTCATTGTTAGCCATTGACAAGTGAACAGGAGTAAAATACATGAAATGTGCGTCCTGACCGGTTTCGTTCTGAGTTTAAGAACGCATTTTCAAACTTTCATGCGAGATCTTTCCCCTTGAGCTATCGATCGATGAATGATTGCATTGATACTAAGGATTTTCTAAGATGCCTCAGATAGGGACGCATTCGCTGCAGTGCGTGTGACCAGTTTGTCTTGTTTTCTTTCTCTTGACGTTGAGTCCCTCTCGTCTAAAAAAGATGTATCTGTTTGAGGATGGTTGCGAGTTGAAGCGTATGACAGAAGGAAAACAAAACGAATAAGTCCTGATTATTTTATGAGCTGGCCTCAGCCACTGCAACAAATGCGTTCCTATCTGATGTATCTCAGAATTCCCTATGTCTCAAGCAAATCATTTATTTATTGAAAGTCCATATAGGACATTGGAAATGAGTTTTTCGTCTTAGGATGAAACTGGTAAAGACGCACATCTCATGTATGTCACTGGCTGACAATGAAATGGACTCAGTGATACACAAACACTGAAAAAATGTGTATTGTATAGAGAATGAGCATGAGTGCAATGTTGGACCGTGAAAACCTGTGAGGGTCCACCTAAACTGAAAGTTGAAATAAGTCGCAATCCTGTTTACGACTACGTCTAGCCTGGGCTATAGAGACTAAATATTCAGATACTTGTATTAATTACATTAATATACTGTAGCCTTAATTAATGAAGTTTTGTTCAGAAGATGAAATTGTGACGGCAATTGAGGAACATGATCGGAACACGCACCCGGCTTTGATTTACTTCCTCCCTATTTTCTATTTCACTGCAAGAAGCAATTGCTTTTATCACCATATATTTTTTTTAATTGGTCACTCTCCTTATGAACTTTCCCAGCATACTGAAAGTCATCCCATTTGATTCTAATACACAAAAGTAATGATAAAGAGTCCGTTAATACTTTTGCAAAAGTAAAACAACCAATGATGCTTCCGAAGGGTAATTCAACTATGAAGAAAAAGTACATTTATTGAAGTTTTATTTATTGCCAAAAATACAGTTGGTAGTGCTGATTTTTTCAAAGTATATATCGATTCCACTGGATTCGCTTTTCGAAACAAAACTAAACACAAATTAAATTAAATTAGGAATCAATATTAAAAATTACATTAGACATCAGCAAATATAGCTTAAAGATTAAAATTCGCCATTTTAATGTTTGTAAATTTAATTATTTTGTGAGGATAATTGTAACAAGTAGAATCAATTATGGGCCAAGTGCAGCGAGTTAGATGTGCCGCATATAATAGACCCCCGATTGTCTCTTAGTAAGATAAAGTTATGCTATGGATGTGAAACATGCACCCTAACTCAGCCATCCGCAAATATATTGAACGCCTTTGAGGGACGGGTCCTGAGGCAAATAATCGGAGCGTATCTAGACGGGGACCAATGCCGAATTTGATCAACCATGAGCTGTATGAAATTTTTGACGAACCGGAGGTCTCAACGATTATAAGACTGCGGAAGCTGCAATGGGCTCGCCACAGGAATCGTATAGACGAACAACGGATACCCAAGAAGGTATTCGTAGGGAGAACTGAAGGCCGGAGACTGAGAAAATATTGGTCTGACTCGATTGACGAAGACAGTTCATCGCTGCTCGGATTTCGAAATTGGAGGACGCGGTCAATGGACCGAGACAGTTGGAAGCGCTATTTGCAAGAAGCGAAGGTTAAAGAGGGGCTGTAGTGCTAAGAAGAAGAAGAAGGTAGATTCTTCATATTATTGCTTTCAGTTTAAGTTGCTAATCTCATCTTCTTTGTCAGCTTTTGGTTTAAGTCTAATGGAGTCGACAAAGAATTGCAGCCAATCATATTTAAGCGCTCAAGAAGTTTAATGATGCATTTTTTTTTACCTATGGCGTTTAAGTTTTGCTCATAAGTGATTTTGACACCCATTATAGACGTTGAATCACCCAAGTCCTTCATTTTTAGGCGTAGCTTCAGTTGTGCCACCCCTAGATTCTCCAGCTCCAGGTTTTTATTGAAGATCAGGATATCATCAACGACACAGCTTATATCACAATTTTGTTCTTGTCTGCACGGAGATAAACACATGGATCAGTTTCGCTGTAAATAAATCCACATGGGAGTAGAACAGATTTCAATTTGTGATTTTTGCTCTTAATGCTTGTGCTTCCATAAAGCAATTTTTGAAGTTTGCACACACCGTCAGTCCCATCTGAAAATTCTTATTGCTGCACCGATAAAAAATGCCAAGAGAACATCTTATTGATGAATTTGTTAACCATTGTCTGCAGCACTTGTTATTAGGAATAGAATCGAGAAGTATTTGACAACAGGCGAGAAGGTTTCTTGGTAATCAATCCCCTTCTGTGTTACGGGCGGAGTAGAGAGGCATCAACACTAGCTCACCCCGAACACTACTATATCAATCGTGTTATACGTTAAACAAGATGATACTGAGTTGCACACGATTACGGTTTTATTTAATAATTTTTAAATTTCCTTTTTCTGATAATTTAAGCTCTCGTAGTGATAACTTAAACAAAAAAACCCATACTGGTAGATAAGTATGCCACATTTGAACCAGCCGTGATCGAGCAACAACATAATCCAGAAGAAATGGAACTGCAACATTCATATCCTGAACAAGGAGCATATCGCCACATATCCAAATGCTACTACATCAAGCACCGCAGATTTTGGAAAAGACAAGTTTAAGTCGGGTTTGAATGCTAAACGACGATTCCACATGATGTATGATTTCGCCTAACAAACGGGCACCAGGATTAGACATAGTCTAGAAGCAAAAAGCGCACTGACAAAACGACTCGCGAAAATATACCGATCGTCTACGATAATGTGTATCATGACTGATACAAGTATTGCATGCAGCTAAAGATAAAGAAGGTGAGTCAACATCCGAAGCCGACAAAAATTCCGGCAGTAATAACGACGAAAACGAAGATAATGAAGATGAAGAGGATGAAAAAGCAGTAAATGCAGACAATGACGTTAGCATGTCTAGCCCACAAGTTCGTCAAAGGAAAACGCCGAATGTGGATTAAAATGCACTTAAATCAAACTATCATTGTTGTCATGATCAAAGATAGTGAATTCAGCTTTTGCACGGAAGTTGAGTTTAGTGCGATAAGTGGCAGAATGTTTCTTACGACACTAGTTTAATAGTTACGCAATTTATCAAGAAGATATTATCTAACACACTCGAATAAATTTGGAAAATATTCAAGATTACCAATAGCACTAACAAAATCACTAAAAAACGAAAAATCACCACTTAACTTCGCAAAACGTTGAGTCGCGACATCACTATTTGCAAGTAAGCAACTCAATCTGACATTACAAACTGTCAGAGAAGCCATTTAGTCAATTTAGCCGTGATTGGAGTGATCGCCACTAGAGAAGTTGAAAGTGGAGTGGAAATCATGCCAAGTTTGAGTGGAACCACTCTGCTAAAACGGGAAGTTTTCGTTTTGTTGAAGTTGAAGTAAGTTCAGGTGAAATTAGATATTTTTTCTTTAGTCTAATTGAATTAGAAAACATAAATCCAGGTTGTAACAGGTGTGGCTTGGGAGTGAATTTCTGCATAAAATAAAAGTGGAATATTGGTGTTCAGGGGAGGTGTTAGAAAAGGCACTCGTAGAGTGTAATAAACTCTCGCGATCTTAATTTTTCGGGATAAAGTTAAAGACGATCGTAATAATAATGCTCATGGTGTAGGTTGATTCTGTTGTTTTGCACCGTGGAAAGTGGATTAAGTATTCGATTTCGTGCTGCTCCCAGCCGCAGTACGAATATTACTCGGTCCATGCTCCGCTCTGTGTACTGTGAATGGCAACATATGCGAAAAGCTGATCGTATGATCATAATAAAAATACAATCAAACGAGGAAAGTCATAATATTTTAATGAATTACACTAAGGAAGCAAAATAATCTCAAAATATTTTAAATAATAATATCACTATCAGTTAAAATATCTCAATAATACGGTAATTAGTGTAAGACACGATTTTAATATAAAAAAATATTGTAATCAATTGTAAGAGATCAAATCATGAACATGTAAAATCAGAAGTTACAACATAGAAAATGTAAAAATATGTAATTTTAAAGGAAAGTAATTATAACGAAATGTTCAAATATGCAATTAAATTACCAAGAGATTCAAAATATCAAAGAAATATTAAACAAAAATTGTTTATATCTTTATATGCATTAACATTCTATTATGTAAGCAGAGCAAAACAAAATGAAGAAAAAACTCTTTATTATATGTTACATAAATGTAGGAGTATAATGCAGTAAATTCATTAAAGTAAAGGAGATTAACATATTGTAAGAAGATAAATAAGCGAAACAGTATATAATTGTGAAACTAATTATAATTAATTATAAAACGAAAATTGATTGTATCCTTATAAGCATTGACATTCTAGTATGTAAAAAGAGCAAAACAAAATCAAATAAAAATGCCTAATAAAGCTAAGAAAACAATTAGTTAAAATATTTAAAGCAACTCAAAACAAAACTACGTCATTATGCTTCAATAAGAAAAAACAAATATTGTAATCAGAAATGAATATTGAAATGAGTATATCATGATTTTTCTATGAAACGATAAGCAAAAGGAAAAAACGGATTGAAACTGTTAAAGTAGTAATTTTTAAATCAACATTTCAAGTTTACCAATTAAAACAATGAAGCGAAAATGAACATCTTTCACGACAAGGTTCTTCAAGCCAGTCGTGAACTTTTCTTTTCAGCGGGGAGGCAATATGACGGGAGTCGCTGTGCAATTATTACTCGGCCCGTGTTCGATGGTTCCTCTCTGTGTACTGTGAATGGCAGCATATGCAAAAAGCTGCGAATTGCAAAGAAAGCATCTGTGGGCGCGGGGTCGTATCATGCATTAGCAGAAGTGGGTGTGTATCCATACTCGTATTACATATAAAAAAAATACACACAAGACTTCACAATCGAACGCACCACCTCAGTGGAACGAATTGGTTATAAGCATATGCATAGGCAAATCGAGCGAAAGCTTGAGCTTTGTTGTTGCACCAGTCACAAGGAAATGGCAGTAAACAACATCAAATTTGAACTTTGGATCATGTACTACTTTAAATTGTCTTCATTATTATAGTTAGTAAGCAATTAAGCCAGCATGATTACGCTATAGAAGAAAATTATAGAAGCAAGAAAATCGAGAAGTATTTCACTCGAGCATAATCTATCCCATGGCACTTAGCCCGGGATAAGCGGAGTTCAACTGCGTACTCAAGGCGTTAGCCCGCGTATTTGCGTCCCAAGGCAGTTACACCCGGGCCTGCAGTTGAACTAGTAGTTGATTGATTTATCAATCTGAGTGCATACTCAAGGCGTCAGCCCGAGTGTTAGGGTCTTAAGGCGATTACGCTCGGGGCCTGCAACTTTGGTCTCAATTGATTGTTTTTTCAAATATGATATTAAGTTATGTAATTTCCTTCAAATAACGAAAATAATTAAATTAGGAATATATTCCGTCAAGTAGTAGCTCCATAAAGTCAAAGTCAAAGTCAAAAGCGCTTTATTTAATTCTAATCGTTATAAATTTTAAAAGAATATAAAGCGAAATCCAAACAATAACAATAAAAAACTTAATGGCCCAAATGGCTCTCTAAATTTGTACGTTATCATTAAACACATTTAAAAACAACAAAACTCTAGCAAATTCAAATCAATGAAGATTGTTACATATTTTTAAAATTAAATTGAAAAAAGGAGAAAAAACCAACCAACACTATTCTAAAATTATTTATCATCTTAACACTACAGTGAACTTTGATCCTACACCTAATATGTTTTAACTTAATTCTAATAAAATGCTATCAAAAACTTTATCTTATACTAAAAAAAATCTATAACAATGTTCCTAACCTAAGCGTTAAACCTTATCTCTAACCTAATATAATAAACATAATATAAACCTAGCCTATACCTAATTTTTAACAAAAATAAACAACAACACTAAATGTAGCAATAATGAGCTGAAACTCAAAAACTAAATAACGAAAAACACCAAAACTGAAAATAAACACGAATAATTTAGAAATTGTCATTCAGCCACCAATACCTAGACTGCCCCGTCTCAACTCGATCAGCCTCAACGAATCTAGCAAATGAGTATCTCCATTGGAATTGTTGGTCTCGTGAACTCAAGTTCGGAGGATATTTTATCTTCTTATCGGTGGCCCGTCGATATATGTGATATATGAGTGGGACGCCGTCAGAATCAAAAACATATCGATTCATGTCCAAATACACGAACGGAGGAATGAAGCCAGTAGCGAGGCAAGTCGCTATATACCCGTCTGTAGGGTGGAACGACTGTGAAATCCAAGGGTTTTCACTCACAGTCACAGATCTCGCGATATGATTCCGAAGAAGTTTCAATATGATAATATCGAGTCTAGTCACTTCAGCAGTTTGATAAATTCTTCTATTCGATATATAATGTTTCCAATCCGTCTCAGGCTTTCTGTACAAACCAGTACATGCACGAAGACATTTCCTTTCGAAAACTCTTAATTTTTCCATAGTACTGGCACGCTGGTTGTACCAGATCTGACATCCATATGTCAAAACTGGTCTAACCAGTGTCTTGTAACAGATAATTTTGACCTTTTGATTAATGTATCTGGAATGAAAGAGTCTTCTAAGGGCCATGACTACTTTAAGTGCCTTACTGAGCATGATTTTCACATGTTCAGTATAGTACAGATACTGATCGAGATAAACACCGAGGTATCGAACACAGGATTTATGTGGAACCCGTTCAAGACTACTCTCACCAGCCATGATGTGGAAATCTTTCCAATTACGTTTCAGGTCTTGACTGACCCCCTGCAGCGTTGTCCGAAACAAGATTGTTTCACACTTTTGCGCATTGATTTTCATTCGCCAATTGTCAGTGTACAGCTGCACATCATTGAACATTTTTTGGAGATTGCTCTGAACTATTGTAGCTTTTCGGTCTGCCGTATAGATGATCAGATCATCAGCAAACGCTACCAATTATCACGTTGGCGAGACGTTAAAATCAAAGCCGTTCAATAGCTTGCGAATGAATATTGAGAAGAGCAGAGGCGCAGTAACTGTTCCCTGCTGTAGACCATTCAAGACCTTGAACTCGCGCTTTGTTGTCAGATTTCCATCAGTTACAACAAACGATTTCCCGTATAACATATTACACATCATGGCGACAAGGTGTCTGGGGAACTTGTCCTGAAGGAGTTTGAAAACTAGTCCATCTAACCATACCGTATCGAAGGCTTTCTCCATATCAATGAGACATGCTCCGACACATTGTCTATCATATAGTTCCCAACAGATGTCTGAGGTTACTTTCGTTATTGCATGTGTGGTCGAATGCCTGGCACGAAAACCAAATTGGCAATTCGGCATCAACTCATTTTCCTCAATGTGGGCGTTTAATGCTCTGTTGAGTATCACTTCAAACACCTTGCTGATGTTAGGCAGCAAGCTGATTGGGCGATAGCTTTTAGAGCATGAAGATTCTTTTCATTTCTTCAAGATCGGAAATACCTTAGCCTTTTTCCACTCATTTGGGAAATATGAATTGCTGAACATGTTGTTGAACAATATGCAATAGTTCCTAATAGCAACCTCAGGCAAATGTCGGAGAACTACATTTGGAATACCATCAGTATCACATGATTTCTTGTTGTTTATCCTGCGAAATATGAAACACAAGTCTTCATAGCTGACAAAATAATCAATAAGATTCAAGCTCGGTATGAGGTCAGATGTTAATGTTTCATTGAAATAAAGAATTGATTGGCCGTTCAGGCTTGATTTGAAGTCAGAAACTTTTGCTTCAACGACTTCTGAAAAAATTTCGTTCCCTCTCTCAGGGTTTGGTAGATGAACCAATTCAAAATGTGTTCCAATCAGGGCAAGTTTATCCAATCCTTCACAAATAATCCTGTTTCCATTTCTATCCGGAGTCGTTGTATCAATTTCGATACCAGCTCTATCGAGAAGATTTATCTCATCACTAGTGACTTCAAGATTCGATACCTTCACTCGAGACTTCTTGCGGAATATGCTATTCGCTTTCGCAAACACGCCGTCTGGGTCCTGTGGGCTAATACCCCTCAATTTTTCCGCCCATTGACTGCTAGCCTCACTCCTGAAGTATGACCGGATTAAGTTCCGGACATTCTTCAGATGTAATTTCAACAAAGCCAACGAGGGATGGTTGTAATCCAAAAATCGCCGATAAATATTGTTGACGCGTGTGAGAAGTAGGCTTTTGAATCTTTTCAACCTTGCGATGGTTGGTGTTTCATATCCTTCCATATTGTTTCGATGTTTTATCTTGGGAACTACTTTCTCCATCGTTTCCAACGTCAGCTTCTCTAACTTCGACAAATAGAGATCTATTTCATCGTTAGTTAGATTCCTGTCATTAGGAACCATTGAGCAATATTTGCCACCATCAGAAGAGGGACATTGCTTCTGGTACTCGCGATTAAACTTCTTTTGAAACTTTCCCCAGTCTGTTTTTTTGAAATTCAACCGATGATTTTCGTGTTGAACTGGAATGAGGAAGAAATCATCCCTGTGATGATTGATTATCATTACGATTGCGTTATGGTCGCTATCATAAGGAAGCACATGCTGTTTCCGTTGAGGACTATTAAAGCTGAATTCGAGTCTTGCGTCAGCAATGCAACGGTCCAAATATGAATTTGTCCTAGGGTATGTTGGGAACTCCGACCCATATAGAGTGCACCGGTATTGAATTTGGTTCTCTGTTATCCACGATTTCAGGAATACACCTCTTGGATTATTGGTGGCGTTCAGCCATGATGTATGCTTGGCGTTCAGGTCACCAGCAAGAATATAGTAGCTATGCAGCGTGTTCAATTCGAGTATTTCGAACAAGGAATTGAGCTCCTCCTTGAGCTTGAGAAATGTTCTACCAGTTGCATAGGCAGAGATAACGAAGAGGTTATCCCCACCTGGCAGTGAGATTTTGATAACGGACACTTCAAGAGATTCAAAGCTTTTGAATTCGACTTTTTCAATATTTTGGAAACGATAGGGTCTTCGAGCCAATATCCCGGTGCCACCTCCCCCATCACCTGTTACCCTATCGTTTCTTACGAACTCAAAATCCTTGAATCTCATGGAGCGTCATGAACTGAGGTGGGTTTCGGTGAGAAGTACGATGTCAGGCTTTTGTCTGGCAATGAATTCAAGGAGATAATCACGCCGATGTAAAGTAACAATGGAGTTGACGTTGATCGAGATGAGACGAATCCTATCCGTGAGAATGTGGCTGGATGACAACTTATTTTGAGGCATTTGAAAGCCCTAAACGCTGAAAAACAATGTTAATTTTCGAATTTTGTTTATCGATTCGCTCCGATAAGGAATTTAATTGTTGATAAATTTTAAGGAGCAGCTCATTATTGCCGCTTTTATCATTTATATTATTTACATTGTCTGCTGGTCCTCTCGCAGCAAGTGCAAATGACACCCTGGGCTTGACGAAGTTGGTAGGTATCACACTGCGGTGTGCTTGACTTTGTTTTGGAGTTACTTTAACCTTTGCATCTTGATACCGGGGGCATCCTCGAAATGATGCTGGATGACCAAAGGCACCGCAGTTCACACAATATAGTTTTTCTTTTGGCTCCGCCTGAGCCAATTTGCACTCGCCGGGAGCATGAATGTCCTTACATTTGACACACCTATATTTCATGGCGCAATTGGCAGCCGAATGCCGGAATCTTTGACACCTGTAGCACTGGTTGACCTCACTTTTCTGGAGGCGTTCCCACCTCACCACGCGGAAGTTCAAGTACCGTATTTTCTGTAGGGCACTCGAACTACTTTTGCTGGAAATCTGGACTAAGTAGTGAGGCAAGTTTTTGCGCTCCACAATCGATCTCCTCGTTGCAAAGTTTTTAACTGAAATAAACTGTATTTCTGGTGCAGCTTCTTGGAGCACTTGAAGGAGATCGACTGTGTCCTCACCACAGTCCAGACCCTTCAATAAAAAGGTTTGGTTCTTTTCGCTTTTCGGGGTGTACGTGAAATGCGGAACATCTCCAGCATTTAAGGCACTTTTTGTTGCCTGGAAATCAACCAGCGACTTAGTCCTTATTGTCAACTTATCGGCATTGACTCTTTTTATCTGAAAATCTTTTAGTTTATTTTCGGCTGCCAAAAGCCAAACCATATCTTTGCCCGTTTGCCCAAACACATTGATTGGTGGGACTTTTTTTTGTTTATTTTTTTTTACATTATATCAAGCCCCAGTGCGTGCCAGTATACATAGGGTATATTGGTATTACAACACTGCCTAGTCGTATTTTCGCTTAGCGGTTTATTGGAGCTTTGGTGAACAAGGGAGTGGCACTCTTGGCCCATCCCCGATTGAGCTTAACTGGGTCCAAAAGTCCCACTTGAGCGACCTTTTCCTTTTCTGTGTATCTGTTGCAAAACAAAACCTCGAGAAACTATATATGCTTTGTAGGTGGTTTCATTAGATATAGAGTTTAGTTATGTCTTGAACACCGATTTACAATCAGTTAGTCGTTGACCTGCCGGACGGTCACATAACGTCCAGGTTTTATTATCCATAAGTGAAGAGTATTCACATTCCATTGCTTCCTTCTATCGTCCGGAATTGTGGCGCTTCAATGCATCATGAATAGTTTCTGAATCAGTCAATGCAATGTTTGTTGCGTAGAATCTCTTACTGCAGATACACAAACTGCATCTTTTTGTTCAATGTCCCAGCGACTTTCAAATTGTTCTACAGATGAATCTTTTATCGTAGTTGCGATTGCAATTTCTTGTATATTCGTAATTTCATTTGCATCCTCGCGGTCTATTGGCGAATCGTGAAGCTCACTGCCGTTTGTAATTGCTCCTTCGCTTTTATTTGTACCACAGTCATCGTGATTGTTTTCATTCGTCACCAAAATTTCAGTAGCTGCCGGTGGATAAACGTTATTAATGCTTTCCGATTGTTTATTAATAACCTGGTCATTTCGTTTACCCTGTATGCTTTCGATGAGAATTCGGAATCAAGAAAATTTGCATTTGGTTGATTCTTCGTCTTTCTTTTGACACATGAGCCATTGTTGCAAAACTAAAAATTTTCATCGATGCCAGTGAGATTTGGTGTCGTTGATTTGACATAGCAAATGATTCATAATGTAGGTTGCAGTTGCTACTATAATACTTCCACCCAAAAAAAAATTTAACAGACTCGAATCAAAAAGTAAATATCTTGCTTTTTCAAGTTCTGTGACGGTGATAATTTTCAATTAAAAAAAAATTAATTTCCAATTGAGTTTTGTAAAAAAATTTTTTAATTTTTAAAACTATTGACTACAGCGACTTAAAACATGTCTGTTCATAACAACTGCTAGATGTAGAATTCTGTATAACATTAATGTATTATCAGATTAATGCTAAATAGTTAGCATGAAGGCGTTGAAGAATAAACCTCAGAAAATTGAACAGTTACTTTTCATTATTTAATCAGTTTTTTAGCAATAACCTTTAAAAACAAATCTTCATTGATTGTCTTTTAGTCCAAAGTTAAGTTATCAAATTTGACTTAGGTATCTTATATGAGAAACTAAAAAGCTATGTAAATTTATTTTAATAAAATATTTTCATCATTGTGCTTCTATTCGTAATTTGAATTTACTCACCATTTAATAAAGTTTACCCATCTCCTGCAGAAATTGCTCTTAGTTTAAGCCACAACCAAGCAAATCAAAGAAGCCTAGCAAATTCATAGCTTATCACCAATTCCCTTACCGCCTCACCGATGTATTGGCGCTACTCCAGCTGAGGCTTCTGCGACTCTACTAACTCATCCAAAGACGGGCGTGGGTGCCACTCGTTCTATTCACCAAGTCTCCAAAAGGTCGTCCAAATGAGAAAACGACAGTCTAGAGCCAAATCATCACTTGAAAACGTTTTGGTGCTCGCTGCCACCTGGCCGCGAAGATCACCTTCTAAGAATCCTACCACGGAGTACGATTTAGAATATTACACTGCCACACAAAACTCGCTGTTTCCCACACCAGGTCAACCGAAATTAATGCCCTCCATATCTCCTAACACCTACAACGCCAGATAGAACTGAAACCACACCACGTTCACTGCACACGCCGAACACTACCACCTTAATTAATTTTCCCAGGTCTTCCTGCCTGGTCACCGTCACGGGAAAAGAATTCCCCAGGCACACTTTTCACAGCTGAAAAGGAATTTAATTATGTGATAACAAAAAAAGAGAAGCTAATGTCAACTTTACTCGAATTCTGAGTAATATTTTGTATTTTACAACAAACTCCCCAATATAAATTTTCCGCTGATAAACTAAATTCAAGCCAATTACATATGTTTATTCCCTACTCTAGTAAGATGCCCCTTTCTTTTGCTTTTCGATATAGCCGCCGCCGGGTCTCAGTGGTCTCGTCCTAATTCCTTGCTCCAAAATCCAGGTTTCTTTTCCAATTTAAGAAAATTTTCTCACCAAATACCGCTCCGTTTAATTCTCTGCCAGTTGATGGAAAACTCCCAAAAAGAGAAAGCGCGTCAACCTTCCCGGGGCTAAATAACCTCCAGTTAATGTTTTCCTCCCGTCCACCGGGAACATTATGTTTCAGGAGTGGTTTTTTCAGTTCGTCGGAGTAGTTCCCTCGCTTCGATTTCACTCACAATGAGCTCCAATCCATGGCGATCTCAGTGGAAATTAAGTGCATTACGCGCTGAACGCATTTGACTGGCAGTTCGAACTGTCAGGAATGTTTATTAACATCACGACGCGAGACGTGGATTTCGTCGATAATACTCGCATTTCCTTTTTTTTAAGCCGGGCGCTAGTATTTTTCCGTTTTTCTCGTCTCCGCCGGTACTTTTATTCCGTATCAACGCGTGGAGTGTCGTACACATATACATAATATATATATATATATATATATATATATATATATATATATATATATATACACATATATATACAAATAAATACACACACACACACACACACACACACACATATATATATATATATATATTTATATATATATATATATATATATATATATATATATGTATATGTATATATATATTTATATATATATATATATATATATATATATATTATATATATATATATATATATATATATATATATATATATATATATATATATATATATATATATATATATATATATATATATATATATATATATATATATATATACAGTGGCTCACAGCTTATTTGATGCAGTAACATTTTCAAAGCTAAAAGCACTATAACTTCTGTATTAGAAAAGGTATTGAAAAAATTTAAACTGCAATAAATTAAATAAAAGCCCTGTTTTAAAAACAACAATTTAATTTATTTCAACAATTGATTCTTAAATAACTAAATAACAAAAACAAAATTAAAGCCAAAATTTTATGTCACAGCTTAATTGATGCAGTCCACGTTTTCCTTAAATTTATCCATGTAGAGGATTTCCAGTTCAAGACTAATATTTCGTATGGTTTCCTTTTTGGCTCAAGACAGCTTTGAGTCTATTTGGAACAGATTCAACCAGCTTTCCTGTCATTTCTGGCGTTATTTTACTCCATTCTTCTAAAAGAGCTTTCTTTAAATCAATTTTGTTGTAAATTGCGTGGTTACGAATTTTTTTCTCCAGAAAAGCCCATAAATTCTCAATTACATTTAAGTCGGGTGACTGTGCCGGGGGAGCCATCAAATGAGGACAATTCCAAATAAGCCAAGATTGCACGATTTCTGACTTATGTTTAGGGTCATTATCTTGGTAGAATCTGAATTCACGCCGGATTCCGAGTTCGTCAGCACTTTGCAGGAGATTTTCCTTTAGGATATTACTGTACATGATCTTGTCCATGTTTCCTTCAATAAAGGCTAGCTTCCCAACTCCGGCTGCTGACATACAGGCCCAAACCATTACGCTGCCTCCGCCGTGCTTAACAGTCTCATGTAAGTTTGCTTTTTTGAGCTCTGTATTTGGCTTTCTCCAAACGTACGCCATTCCATCTGAGCCAAATATGCTGAATTTGGACTCGTCAGCGAAAATCACGGTTTTCCGAAAGTCCAAATCCTTTGAAATATGCTCCGTAGCAAAGTTCAGGCGGCTTTGTCGATTTTTGATACTGATGAACGGCTTCTTTCGTGCAACTCGGCCATTAAAATTATGCTTTCTTAGCACACGACGTATGGTTTCAGCACTGCATTCTTTACCAATTCCAGTAAACACTTCGTTCGCCAATTTAGGAGCTGATAACTTAGGGTTTTGCATTATTTTCCGGACGATCCACCGTTCATCAGACTCATTCAAAATTTTATTTGGTGCATTTCTACCCTTGTTTTCCAACCTTTTTTCATTGGTAAACCTTTCAATTATATGCTGAACTGTTGATGAACTTAAATTGACAACTTCGCTGATTTTGCGATGAGATTCACCATTTCTAAAATGATGAATGACTAATGCCCGCTGTTCAAGTGTTGTCCTACGGCCCATTTTAAATATTACACAATTTATCCACTTTTAAACTATCAAGGTCAAATAACTTTTTTAAAAATAAAATAAGAGACGCACTAAGTACAATATATCCAAAAAAAATCCGGTGAAAATCGTGCACTTTTAATGCTAGGATACAAAGAACTAACTGCATCAAATAAGCTGTGAGCTATCCTATGCAAATGATTTTGCTTCATTACTGCTAACGGGACATTTGAAACATTTTTTCTTACTTTCTTTTGTGCTTCGAATTTCAGTTGTACTAACTGTAAAATCTGCATCAAAATATTTGTAAATTTTTATTTATCTGCATAAGGACAACAGTTTGTTTAATATTTATTGAAGTGCATCAAATAAGCTGTGAGCCACTGTATATATATATATATATATATATATATATATATATATATATATATATATATATATATATATATATATATATATATATATATATATATATATATATATATATATATATATATATATATATATATATATATATATATATGTATATGTATATATATATTTATATATATATATATATATATATATATATATATATATATATATATATATATATATATATATCCACCAGTTCCACGTGATTTCGGTCGTCTAATCTCTCCTCGGGAATGTCGTAATTTAGTTCATTTAGATTTCTGTGGTGGATATTAGTGAATTTGTGCGAAGAAAGTGGGTGGGTGCTTTGGCATGATGTCTCTAGGCAACCAGGAAAGGAGATAAGCTATTCAAAAGTTGTATCCGTGTTCCGACACGATAGAAAATTGATTGGTCCTCGCAAAATGATCGACGACAAAGTCCTCACTTGTGGACGCTCAACTAAGAGTAATTACCTATCGCAAAGCATTCCTGCCTTAAGAAAATTTTGGCGCAGATTGATGAACTAAAAAATATACGCCTTGACATGCTGGGTGTCTATTATTTAATATATCGGGCTCTTTGAGTTCAATGTTTTTCGCTACTGCTTCTTTTAATTTATGTTCTGCCTCGAATTCGCGCTTTACTTGTGCTTTAATTGCTACCAATGAAGTGATAAATTCGCGAGTGTCTTCTTCTTGTATACGTGCCATTGCAGTCTCGAGTTCGCACTTCATTGTGCTTTAATTGCTGCAAATGAGTTATTAAATTCACGAGTGTTTTCCTTCCATATTCGTGCCATTGTTGCCTTGGCAGCAGCTCTGGCTGCGTTACTCGGTTCGTTCCTCTTTGGTGGCTTGTATGCATCCCTGCTGGATCTGTGTGAGTGTGAAGATGTTTGTGGTGGTGGAGCATTAAGTTTGTATCCTGGGCCGGAAGCTCAGTGGCTGCACATCTGATGGGAATGTCGGCTTTAACGACAGCCTCACATTTAGATCCGCACTCAAATTCGTTTCCCTGTAAATTTCGACGGCAATCAGGCTTGAATTTAAGTTAATCGAATTATATACTGCATTGAAATTCATTGGGAATCGATGTTAAAAAGCAGAATCAAAAAGCAGAATCAATAAAAACACAGGCAGTATGAAACCTTGATTTGGGAAATGACACCTCTGGTCATATGGCGGGAACAACGATTCAAATTTCGGATTTCCTTCCATCGTTGCATGTTATTTTGTTTGTGACGCGATTTCAATTGCTTTGAGGGTGTTTTGACCACGATTGGTTTATCGCGGATAAATGTGGAATAAAACTATTTTACGCTCGACACAAAAGACAACAAAGCAATTTGTTTTAACTCTTTATTTTACACGCGTACATCACACACTGATTTTCTTAACTAGAATCCTTGAGTTTATATAGGATATTGCTATACAAAAATTTCTGAGAATACAGAGAATGGAGTGTTTCGACGGATTTTCAACACGACGGAATAGTTTATGTCAAAATGTGTTCATCAAAGCAATGAAAATTTGGATTTTTCTTTATGCGTAGCAGCACGCTATCACGCTTCCAGTCGAAGTTCGACAATACGATCAAAAGCCAGCTCCGACCCGAATTCCTTTCCGGCTGCTATACGGTCGCGTTTCCATGGGAAAGTCGCGCTCGGAGCTTGCTGAGGTGAAGAGCTTTTGAATTTGTTAAGCATTGGAAAGTGGAGTGCAAGCTCGTTGCTTGGTTTACTATTCGAAGAATTTCGCCGTTTGCCTAATGGCCAACTACCGCTCTTCCATTGGAAAGCGTAAACACGAAGACTTCAAATACACTCGACCCGACGCGAATTTGTGAACAGTTAATTGTTTTTGGTAATTAAGTCTCGCAGTCGTGGAAGGCAATTATGATAGCTGAGCTCCAATCGAGAATTTACGTATTTGGATAGTAAAACTGGTTCCGTACAAAATTAAAAGTGCGAAAATGCGAGCGAGAAATATCAGCATTCGAAGAATCGATTTGCATTCGTAAATATAATTCGCATAAATTAAACAAGTGAACAAAACTTATTTATTTTTAAGCAAAGGTTACTGCAGAGAAAGATCAACCGTTTAAATTGTATTGAAGAAAACAATGCGTACTGAATAATGAATCGGTAGTGTTGAACTCGCACACCAAATTATCCGTTATATGCAAGTAGATAATACTGAATACCTATTTGGTTTAATGACGGAGAGCAACTTAGATGTAGAGTGTTATAATTGCGTCACTAAGGATTTTCCCGAGTGGAAATGAAATTGTTTTACATATTACGATATATCTTTAAATGCTACAACTATTGGTATTAAACAGAGGGGTTATATACTTTGTGTTGCCGCAGATGTTCAATGAATGTCGAAAGATTCCGTTCCCGTGTGATTTAGTCGTAGTGCCGGGATTTTCGCGTTTCGTTTCGAGCTCAGGTTAGTTCTTGATGCTTTCGGCGCTTGCTACTGCTCACGTTGTCCATAATGTGGCGTGTAGATCGGAAGCGACCTAGCTACTTAAGTTTAATTATATGACGTCAAAAGGCAAAAATATTATGTGGCTTGCTTTCCGTAATCTAACAAGTAGTCCTTTTATGAATGAAAATTAAAATTTCTTGCTGTTGGCTACATTATTAGATTATCACAAAAGTTAATAAAGTGTGGCTCGGTATTGCGTCGGTTTAAATCTTGCGAAATTGCATATGGTAGCAGTGCCGGATTAGCCACGCAGCAAGAGGAGCAAATGCTACGGGCCCCGCAAATTGGGGGGTCCCGCGCTCCAACGCTTGTCTGACCGAAATGAAAAAAATATCAATTTAGAAAGGAGCGTAAAATATCCCACATGCCTTAAACGCGAAGCGCTTAGGCTATGCTTCACTTCCACCTGAAAATCTAAAACTCGATTTCGTCACGTTAAATCGTAAAAATAAGTAGGTATTAAACGAACTTTTTAACATTAATGTTCTAATGTTTAATTATAATTGATATGTTTAGACTAGCATCTTTACCACATTTTTGCCCGTCAAGCGGCCAGGTTCTAATTTTTTTATATAAGTATACATTAATTTTTCGCGTTTACGTAACCGAAATTGTACTTTTTAAACCGATTTTAATATAATATCGATTATAAGTATTTCGAGAAAACAGGCGAAATATTAAAATCTTATTAATTCAGTCACGGTCCAATCTTCTGTGGTTGGGTGATTTATTATAAAATATAGGTTCATTTTTTGGGTGAATATAGCTGACCTTTTTTTGAATCGATTATCATATCGATCATGTTTCGAGATTATTGAAAGCTAGTGGCGATAGATTAAGAACAAGGCGTTTCAGAGTCTCAAGTAAAAAGGGGGGTAATTTAAAAATGAACTATTCAAATTATAAACAAAAAGTTATTCAATTAAAAATTACACATTTTATGTGTTCGTCGACATTAAATTTCCTTCAATATCTTTACTATTAAATAAGTGCTAAAGATATGCTCATTTGGATATTTTGGATTTTAAACTTTTTTAAATTACTATAGGTAGGTGTAGGTATAATACCTACCATGAGAAACGTTGGTATCAAAATCTACAACAATAATTTTAAATTGTAGCACGTTTCTAAAATTTAGCGCTGGCCACATCACAAGTTATGTGTTGTACTACTTGCACTGCACTACACGCAAGTTGGCAGCACTTCAAAACTAATAGGGGAATTCCCTGATATTGTCATCGATAGATCTAGTCGTAACTCGAACAAATAAAATAAGATTCTATTGACTATCAAATAATAAGAAATTGCTATACATTAACCTTTGGCACAACGTTAAAAAACTTTTAAAGCACTTTAGATGTGAGCCATTCTTGAGAAAAGTTGTTTTGACATTCCTTCGAGTACTGTTTTCATGCCTGATGTAGTTCTGTGTGCAATATATAGAATTATCTTTTTTAAAACACAATAGAAGAGTTTTTGTATGTACATAGGCAAAAATATCAAAGAGAATAACTTCACTTAAGGTAAAATATTTTAATAGGTATGTTTTGCATATTACAAATAAATCGCATTTGACAAGTTGATTTTTTTAATACAACACGTTTTTATGAATTCCCATAACTTTAGGGTGTGAACAAAACCACCTACAGCAATACAACGACATATTTATTTTTTGATATTTTTCATACTTTCCATTTTTCATACAAAACAAATCATATTTTTTTCAATTAGTGATGTAAAACGCCCTTACATAAACGTGGTAACGTTGCAGATTTATACTTGAATTAATCAATGAAAGTTGGTAATAGGTCATGACATGACTTATCATTATCAATGAAAGTAGTAAAGTAGTTGATGCTTTCTGGCAGTAACTATAGGATCTATGTGGCAACGGTGTAAAATAAAGAAATGTCACAATGTATGGAATAAAAACAAGAAAAATTATTATCTCCGAATTTGCGCATTTTAACAAAAAATTAATGTAATTTGTCGAACTGTTGGTAACATGAGCAGTAGATCTAGAGATACGAGTCGGCACTATGCTTCTGGAAGTGCTAAGCGTAAAGCAAAAGATGAAAAGGAAAAAAGAACGAAGCGGTTCTATCAAATCGAGTAATTTAATGTTCAGAGTGATGTTCCTGAATCTACAGAAAGTAAATCAAAAAATACAGAAACTGCATCTCATTGTACATATGATAATGGTACTATCAAAGACATATAAAGTAATGGACGTGAAATGAGCTTATTTTCATCCATACGTGAGTGAAGTACTTTTATTACATACATGCCTTTCTCTCGCATGCGAATTAAAATCCCCCTGCCTTTCACGCCGCTAGAGAATCCACACATTCAACTGGCTCTCTAGTTGCTCTCACAAAAACCCCACTCCTCTTATACCTTAACCCCCGAATTGTCAACGAAATGTCAACCATATGATTGAAAACATATGATTTGTGAAAATTGAACATAGATGGGAAACGTCTCATCAAGTTGAATTTGAAATTGTACGCAAAACAATGTTTTAAGATAAACGGTCTTGAAACTAGTGCAAAAGCGTTGCAAATGTGATAATTAACCAAACTGAAAAGTTTGTTACGGATCGCGAGTGTTTTTGTGTCGAAAAATGAAAAATGGAGTAACGCGTGTGGGATTATTAAAACAGCTCTAGGAAGCATGTCAGGGACGTATCCTTCGTAGAGAAAGTAATATTCAATCTTTTATATCGTTCAAGTTAGAATACCCGCACGGAAAATTGATTTAGTTCAAGATGCGAAAATTAGTGGGAGACGTCACGTCAAATTTATTTGAAATTCGAATCAACAGCTGATAACGAGCCAACTTCACGCTACATGATAAAGTGCTTCAATTCTCTCGATGCATTTCGTATCCATTCTCTCTGAGATCTATGGGTACTACTTACGTTTCTGATGTAGTTGCATTTTCTATAAGTGATGTTGTAGTTGAAGAGACAGCAATTCCTCTTAATTTAACTATATCATGTTCCAGCCAAAGAGAAGTTAAAAGGACAGCCAGTCCTCTCGATCTAGAGTCGTCGTGTTCTAACCAAAAAGTAGTCGAAGACATATTATTACTTGATTCTAATCTCACTACTGTTTCAAGTCAAAAACAAAACGAAAGTAAAATATGCTTCAACGATATTGGTGAACGGCCGAGCAACTTTGATAGAGATTATTGGTTGAAAAAGGAAGCAAAGAACTGCCACATATGAATAGTGATTTTTCATCATCAAAAATAATTTTCGAAAACGAAAATAAGCCATGATTCTGCCATCAATCATTTTTCACCTATAAACATAAACTAACGAATAAAACTCACGTCAGAGACTGGTTGTGTTATTTGGAAATCAAAGGACGATTTTTCTGTTTTGTTTGTAAAGTCACGAATTCACCACGGTTTACGAAAGATGGATTAGATGACTGGAAGAATGCGCACAATTTATTGACAAGACATGAAGAAAGCACTTCGCATAGACAAGCCATAATTTCGCTGTTAAACCTCAAAAACAAGAATACGCGTGTTGATTCTCAACTTGTGAGCCAAATTGAGACTGAACAAAAGTATTGGAGGCTACTCTTAAAACGAATCATTGTAGTAATAAAGTTTTTAGCAGAGCGAGGTCTTGCATTTCGGGGTAGTGACGAATTTTTGGTTCACCTCACAATGGAAACTATTTAGGCTTGTTATAATTAATAACCCGATTTGACGCTTTTACGGCTCAACATATTCAAAGTCATGCTAATAAAGGAAAGGGACATACGACATATTTATCAAAAACAACTTATGAGGAATTTATTCATCTAATTGCATTAAGCATACTGGATCAAATTATTTGCGAAATTAAGAGATGCAAATACTACTCAGTTTCATTGGATTCTACTCCAAATATATCGCATGTAGACCAACTGACTCTGATAGTGCGCTTTGTTCTGGCATCTGGACCAGTGGAAAGATTTGTTAAGTTCTTGGACATGGAAGGGTATGCTGGTGAACAACTCACTCAAAGTTTACCAGACTTCTAAAGTGAAAGTGGCATTGATACCAAAGATTGTCGTGGGCAAAGCCACAATAATGACAGCACCATGAGTGGAAAATACATCGGCTTACAAGCCCGAATTAAGGAAATAAATAAGTACGCAGAATACATTCATTAAATTTGGTTGCTAAGTGCGCTGCAGACTGCTGTACAGGAGCACTACTTTTCTTCGATTTCATTGAAACCCTCTATACGTTTTTTTCGCTTCTACCTTTTGATGGGAGCGTCTTACGAACGAACTTAAAGATTCTACCTCAAAAATTCCGATTTTGAAACGGTTATCGGACACTAGGTCGTCAGCCCGAGCTGACGCTATGAAGGCACTTTTATGTGGTTTTATCACTATTAAGCAAGTTTTGGAAATCATTTTTAATAGCGTAGATAAAAAAACTGAGTACCGCAATAAAGCTTACGGACTAGTTTCAAGGATGAATAAGTCAGAAACGGGAATAATGGTAATCACGTGAAACGAAATCCTAGAACGCTTGCAAGCGACTAGTGCTTCGCTGCAGTCGTCTGATCAAGACCTTAATACGGGATACGCCTTTTATAAATCATTATATGGCTACGTCCAAGCAATGAGATCCACATTTTCAAATATTGAGGCAAGAGCCAAAGATCTGACCAATTGTGAAGAATACCAGCAACAGACATCAAGACGAATAAAGCGAAATACAAAGCACGATCATTTCAGCGGCTCTATTACACTCGACGGCTTTGTTGAAAATCAAACACCTGGACAACGTTTAGAATTTGAGATGTTTATTGTCATTATTGATAACGTACTGTCTGCTTTAACTAAACGTATGAACGCAAATCATAAAATTACTAGTGTTTTTGAAGTATTTCGACAGCTAAAATCTCTTACAACAGAAGAGGTTTTGGAAAAATCCTCAAGTATGATCGGTGCTTACGAAGATGATTTGGAGAACAGCCTAGGTGGTAAATTAGTGCAGTTCGCAGAGCTGCTGAAAACAGATGTGGTTACTGTTATTGGCAGCAAGAAACAGGAGTCTCTGGAACAGCAATTTTATAAACTTTTATTGAATAATTCTTTAGAATCGTGTTTCTCAAACTTAGAAATTGCCTTGCGCATTTACTTAACTCTCATGATCACTAACTTCAGTGGCGAACGTTCTTTTTCAACATTAAAACGTATTTAAAATGAATTAAGGAACACGATGGGCCAAGAACGTCTTAATCATCTCACTTTGTTGAATATAGAGCATGATTTGCTTAAAGCAGTCGATATTGAAAGTGTTATCTCGGAATTTGCCCATATTAAATCCAGAAAAGCTTATTTGTAACAGTTTTGTTTTATTTAATACCCTACACTTGAGAACCTAAAGCAAACCAAGGGGCCCCTTGACAGAATTAACTACAGGCCCCGCGGTGGCTTAATCCGGCACTGTATGGTAGTGTTCGGGGAAAACAACGCTATGAAACCTCAATGCTCACCTGTAATAAGCTGACTTTCAGAAAGTTTTTGAGCTGTTATTATTCCCTTCCTAAGGTCGCAGCGAATATAAAAGAAATTCTAAAATCTAAACTTAATCGATGGTGTAAATTCTTGTAACTCCTAGTAAGCAGGCATTCATGACGTATACCCTAAAAATGGATACCACCATTCCTAAATAAGTTTCCATCATCGTGACAAATTTTGTATTTTTATTTCAAAACATTTTCGCAAGCCGTACTTTCTCATAAATGAAAATAAAAGGAAAAGTATTTACTTCCAGATGTATTAATATGTACAGATTTTTTTTTTAAATTTATTATATTTAATACACAAAGGATCCATTAAATTCTTACCGTGTCCAAATACCAATACTACTGTCAATTGTTAATTATTTTCACAACCTCTTCTTGAATTTTCTGTATTGTTGAAATGTTCTTTAGCCGATTTACGCAGTTCACAGCACAATAATGCCTTAACTTTTCAAAACTTTTTTCAGCAAATGATACCCATATAAATTTACGCATCCACAAAAGTCGCTACATATGCTGGAAACGTTCCATGAACACGAGAAATTTTGGAAGAACAATTGAAAAGTTTTAAACGACTCCTCGTTCCTTACAAAGGGCATAACGTTTCAAATCGTTCCTTTTCAAAAGAACTTCCAATGCTGATTTGTTGAAAAAAAACTTCATCAATCTAATTGCCACTTACTTTCATGTAGATTAGGACAAAAGAGTTTTACTTAGAGCGGACGGAAGTATACATTGCCCGACAAAACGGCATTCCAAGTTGCTTGTTCGAATAAATTGGGATACGGCCCTCCTTTCCTCAGCACGAACATGTACTTTTGTATATTCGGTGGAGAAAAGGGTGTGTATGCAATAACAAAAACGTTCCCTTAGCAATCTACCTACACATTTCCGTCATCGTAGTACCCGTTTTTGTCGTTTCGCCTTGATTGATTACACCCAGCATACAAAACGCCTTAAGCTAGGATCCAATCACTTTAAAAATCAATATGCTCCAAGATGTTACCAACAAAGTGATCCTTTTGTGCTAGCGTATGCAAAAGATGTCCGCGAGTTATAAGAAGTTAGCGGAAATCATGTGCGTTGTGAATGCTTAGCAATCGTGGGACCCAAGAGTATGTTGACTGGAATCATTCGCGGCAACAACAAACAGATAATTGAGCTGGTATTTGAGAAAGCTTTGAAGCAAGGACACGTATTTTATGTTGATGCGTTGAAAACATCCCAGGCAATGTATCCGTATCTGATCATATACATATGTACAAGTATATTGAACTCGTGTATAATAAAGACTCAATCAATTATGTGATTGGTATGTGATTCGTGTAATTGATGAATGAAATGAGATTCAAGTTTGATTGCTGAATTTGTATCCACCGACAGGGAAATAAACAAATGTACAGAAGCAATAATAGCAGAATAGCTCAAGGACTATTCTCGTTAGTAGTTTTCAAATAAGTTGCGAGCTGATTTCTTATGCCGAATGGAGTCACGTAAGAATTCGTTTATGCACTAGTAAGGGAATGTAGGGGAAGGGGAGGGCATGATGGGGTAATTAAGGGAAATAACAAAAACACAAAATAATCACTATGTTTATTACTCTTATTAATTTATGGCGCGTTATGTCATTAATCTAACTATGATTTGGTACAGTCTTGGGAAAATGAACTTATCACATTTTTTAATAACTAATAATTAATAGGAACATTATGAAAAACCATCTTACCCCATACTATGGGGTATGATAGGGTAATCAAATTGGGGATGATGGGGAAGAGACTAATAATTTCACAAAACAAACAAATGTCTTTATTGTCCACGCCAGCACAAACATTGTGAGTCCAAAGTCCATAGAGCTGGCAGCCTACCCAAGGTTCTGAAGATGTCAAAAAATTTTGGTTTAAATCATTACAATATAAGCAAATGGCATCGTCATCGTTGCTCTTTTGTGTTATGACTGAGTGTTTGTTTTTGGCATTCCTTTTGAGGCGACGATCGTTTTTCCTCGCCGGTATTGTTTCCTTTTTTCAATTCGTTGAACAGAAGGAATTGGCAAAATATCACTAGGGGTTGCATTTTTAAAGCTGGAGTTACGTCTGAGTAACAGACGACCACAATTCCAAAGAAATGGTTAACAAACATATGATAAGAGTCCATATGACTCATTTACAATTTTAATCTAAGTAAGACTAATCACCTTATGACGGCCATAGAATATATTTTCGTAAGATATATTTGTACAAGATAGATTTTTATAATAACCTTTTGACCTAATGACCAATTCCAAAATGTAAGAATGCACATGGCGCATCAGCATAAGAGTTACGATAAGATTTGTACAAGATAAATAAATAGTACTAATGACCTGGTAATTTAGAAGATAAGATGTTCTCTATATATTTAAGAAAAAACTTTAGTTAAGTCAGTCTTGTAAGCAACTTCATATAATAAAATACTGTCTCCTGGTATTTCTATTTTTTCTCTATTTAACATTTCTTCAGTGGACAAATTAGTTCACGTAACTGGCGCAGTCGGACTTCGAACTAGAAAAACACTCTGAGAGGAAATAATCAGGAAATTTAAACAGTTAAATTTTGCTAGCCATCAGGACTCACAAGGAGGAGCTGCAGTATTGCTATCAAAAATGGACTTCAAGCAATTATCAGCATATATCCATTCCCTCCCGCCTTTTGACGGAAGTCAAATTGATCTATTTCCATTCATCGATGCGATAGATGCCGTGAATCAAATGATAATTTCAAACCAATTTAAAACAATCTTACATCAGCAGGTTCTTACAAAGATTGTAGGAAAAGCACGCGAGCTGATACACAGTCACATCACTACAAATTGGCAAGAGATCAAAGCGCTGCTCATCAATCATTTTGACACCCCGGAGAACGAGACCCAGCTGATGGAGAGGTTATTGGCAGCCCGTTTTACAACCCCAGGACAACTATATGAGTACATGTGTAAGTGTTTATTTAAATTAAACCATAAAATTAGCTATAGTAAAGAATATACAAATAGTCAGAAAAGTGAACTAATTAAACTTAAAAACCAAATCGCAAAAACAACCTTTATAAGCAAGTGTCCTGAACCAATTCGTGCGATTATTCACGCATATAAGCCAGAAACGCTCGAAGACGCGTATAAAGTTCTAGTAAATACGGGTTACCTAAATTATGGATCAAAGAGGCGTGATCCAGTTCCCTTTCGACAAAACCAGGCTAGTGGTCAAAATGCAAACGTGTTCCCCTCTAATTTTAATTCGGAGCAGAGGTTTAACGCCAGACGTTACCCTGAAAATAGTAGGGTAACGTCTGGCCTAGAGCCAGAGTGAATTCCATGAATAACAGAGCAAGTTTTAACCAAAATAATTTAACTCTAACTTCTGATGTGTCTATGAACACAGCCTCTTCTCGTTCAACATCTCTTCACATTGATACGGATTTTCAGTTGCTAGCCTCGGACGAAAACACTTCTTGCCCATTGTTTTATTAACTATCGAGGACAAAAAAGTTCGTTGCCTCATAGATACAGGTTGTTCAACGTCTTTAATGAACAAGAAACTTGTTCCGCATCACAAGCAGCACACCTTGGCAAATCCTCTGCACATCTCTTCAATTGACGGAAACTCTTCTGTGACTAATGGATTCTGTTCTGAGTTTCCACGAGAATTTTCTATTCAAGCTAAAATTGAGTGGAAACTTGTGGACCTACATAATAAAAACTTCGATTGTATTATCGGCCAAAATATACTTGCCCCCACAAATGCAATCATAAATTTCAAAGACAATACGTTAGGGATAGATGGAATAACCATCCCTCTTAACTCAAATGAGACTGAAGTCTACCATGCGATTTCAAAACCATTCTATGAAGCCGAGATAGATAGCAATAAAATTGAAATTTATTCTGATGAAGAATGCTCCTTAATCGAGCGAATTAAAAACGAATTTAAAGACCTAGAGTATAAAAAGGATGATCCTTTAACTTTTACTCACGAAGTTAAACATGAGCTTAAACTCACGTTAGATACCCCGATTTACCAGAAAAACTATAGGTATCCATATTCCTTGAGAGATTTCGTAAAGAAACAAATTGAAGAAGATCTCAGACAAGGAATAATTCAACGGTCAAATTCACCGTATAATTCGCCAATTTGGGTTGTTCCAAAAAAAACCCCAGGAGAACATCGACTTGTTATTGATTTTCGAAAGATCAATAATATTACGATCGAAGACAAATACCCCATCCCTCAGATCGATGATATTCTTGGAAAATTAGGAAATGCGAATTATTTCACTACGGTGGATTTAGCAAAGGGGTTCCATCAAATTGAAATTAAACCCGAAGATCGCCACAAAACCGCCCTTTCAACAGATGAAGGGCATTTTGAGTTTAATAGAATGCCGTTTGGGTTGAAAAATGCACCGGCAACTTTTCAGCGGCTCATGGATTCCGTTTTAAAGAAATATATTGGAACGAATTGCATTGTTTATATGGACGACATCCTCATTTCCAGTTCCTCTATTGAAGAGCATGAGGTTGCTCTGCGGAAAATTCTTCAAACACTACGTCAGGCACAACTTAAAATTCAATTTTCTAAAACCTCCTTTCTTAAGAAAAACACTGAATTTCTTGGTCATGTTATCACCCCCCAGGGCATAAAACCAAACCCTGAGAAACTTAAAGCTATCCAAAAGCTCCCTATCCCTACCACACAAAAGCAAGTAAAATCATTTTTAGGACTCACGGGGTTTTATCGGAAGTTCATTAAAGATTACGCCAAAATAGCTAAACCTTTAGCTATGACATTGAAAAAAAATAGCAAAGTCGATGTGTCTGATAAAAGCTACGTAGATGCATTCGAAAAACTAAAACTATATATTCTAAATGATCCTATATTGGCACACCCAGACTTCAAGAAACAGTTTAATTTGACCACAGATGCCAGCAACTTTGCCATAGGTGCAGTATTAAGTCAAAATAATAGACCTATTAGCTTTGCATCCAGAACCCTAAACAAGCACGAAACAAGGTATGCAGCAATCGAAAAAGAGCTGCTTGCTATAGTCTGGGCCATGAAGCATTTTAGGCCATTTTTGTATGGCAGAAAATTTCTCTTACAAACTGACTACAAACCGTTAGTTTATTTAGAAAATTTAAAAGAGCAAAACGCTAAGTTACAAAGATGGAAAAAGAGGCTAATGGAGTACGACTTCATCACCCAATATATCAAAGGAAAAGAGAACTATGTTGCTGACGCACTTTCTAGAGTTGAAATCCATGCAATAAACAACAGCGATTCAAATTCGCTAGCTACACAGCACACGGCTCAGGAATATAACACAAACTACATAGCTATCTCTGAAAAACCTTTGAATATATACAAAAAGCAGCTCGTTTTCAAGTAAAGCAAAACAAAGAGCACTAAAAAGCAATCTTTTAATGGTAAAACGCGCATAATTTTCACATTCAAAGAATTTGACAATAAAAATATAAATTACATACTCCAAAATCATGTACCTCAATCTGGAACCACAGGAGTCAAATTCCCTAACAAGGAAGTTCTCCTACAATTTCAAAAATATTATAACACATGGAAGGGTAATAATCCTAAAGCTTGTATAGTTCAAGCTAATAAACTTCTTTGGGATTGCAACAGCGTCGAGATCAAGGAGCTTATTGCCAAAGAACATAGAAGCAATAATCATCCTGGGATAAGCAAAACCTATGATATAATATCAAAGAAATATTATTTTCCTTACCTGAAGGAAGAAATCTCAAATTTTATTAACAACTGTTCCATATGTGCTCAATCAAAGTACGAACGAAACCCGCCAAAACTGAAATTTCAATTAAGTCAAACTGCGAAGCACATACGAGACATTTATCATATCGATATTTGGTTCAGGGATAAGAATTCTCCTTATCTCACATGTTTAGATAAATTTTCGAAATTTTTTACAATCATACCGATTAAAAACAGATAATGGGACACTATCATGCACGCTCTACGTGCAATCTTCAACAAGATAGGTAAACCTAAACTTATTGTTTCTGATAACGAAGGTGCTCTAGACTCAGAAAAGACAAAGAGGTGGTTGGAAAAAGAAAATATTGAATACCACTTTTGTTCACCACATCACAAGACCGGCAATTCAGACATTGAAGTAGCCCATCGTTCACTAAATGAAAATTTACGAACGTTCCTTCTAAGATGCAAGCAAGAAGACAAATCTCTGCAGGAACTTAACCCGATTGAAGAATGCATATTCTCTTATAACAATCTCGTTCATTCTAGTCATCAAGAAAAACCTGCGGATATATTCTTTAACGAGTGTAGTACACCCAATGCAGACATATTCGCAAGGCTACAACATTATAAAGAACATACAATTAAAAAACGAAATGAAGACAGACAAAACGTCGATCTAGATGATTCACTAGTCAAACATCCCAACCCAATAAAACTATCCCCACGTTACATTAAAAAATCCAAAAACTCAAAAATACATCCACAAAGACTGAAACGGAAACGTAAATTTTTCCATTTCAGGGATGATTCTAATAATCTCATTTCTAATGCTCCCCGGAACGATCAGTGTAACCATGTCTCCACTTACTCAACAGAACGGATATGTGGCTATCGAAGTAGCAGCCCAATACACGGTTACGAGCAAAGCAATAGTTGGGTACCCTGTACACCAAAAGGATCTCGAGCAGCTTACTTCCTACCTCAAACGAGGGCTGTTAAATCTGAAAAATCAGAGAACAAACATAGACCTGACAGCATCTGAGCAAATTATTGACCACTTTCATTCTGAAATCTCTGCTTTATTTTCGAGTTCACAAAGGTACAAGCGAGGGCTATTGAATCCAATCGGAACTATCCGAAAATGGTTAGAAGGGACCATGGATAACGAAGACCGACAGATTATACAGCAAAATTTTTACAAAATAGAAAATAACGAGAAAACCTTACAAATTAATGAGGAAAAACTTTTAAAATGTAATAACGACGTGCAAGCCAGCATACGAAACATTACTCGACAACTGGAAACAAACAATCATTTGATGGAAACCCATTCAGTCCAAATTGTTTAAACAATAAATAATCACACGGAAATTCTAAGCGCAATGCAAAACTTCTTACACTTCCAACAAATTTTGAACCTAGCCGTCGAAAAAGTCGAACAGATATACGAAATATTTTTGAACAACAAAGCACACCTCCTTCACAGAAATATTTTGACAGATCGCGACATAATCACATATGAAATAACGCCTTTAAAATTACAGTACATACAATCCGACGTGCTTATTGATAGAGAAAAATTAATAATTTTTATTGAAATCCCATTAATTTTGGAACCAATCTCAATAATTAACATTTTTCCGCTACCTAATAAACTCAACTTGCAACTTTATACTCCAGAAACTATATATTTTGTTCAAAACGGCATCGCCCAGAAATATAGATACAAACAACCAATTCAAGACACTTGTGTTCGATCTATTCATAAGTTAAAACCAGTAGATTGTAAATCAATCGAGGATAATATGAACCATGCCTACGAAATTAACCAGGACACTGTCCTTTTTACAAATATACTTGCAAAACATGTCTATTATTCTTGCAATAACTCCAATGAGCATCAATCAATGGTAGAATTTAAGAACTTCATTATAAATTTCGAATTCTGCAAAATTAGGGTTGGAAAATATGTTTTTTCAAATACTATTAAGGAAGAATTTACTCCAAAAATTTTAGCTCAAGCCAATCCCATAGCAAATTATTCAGTATTACAGCCACTTAAATTTGAACATTATATAGACATAAAAAATAAAACTATTGAGCTGGGGCGAATCCAAGAATTACTAAAATTAAATACGACCCATAACCTACTAAAGTTTACAATACCGACTGGTATAATAGCAACATTATCACTGGCACTTATCTTAGCATATATTTTCAAACAAAAGTATTGCAATGACAAATTGAAAATAAACATCACCAACAAATCTGAGGACAGATTTCCAACAAGGTCCCGAGGAGTTACGTCTGAGTATCAGACGACCACAATTCCAAAGAAATGGTTAACAAACATATGATAAGGGTCCATATGACTCATTTACAATTTTAATCTAAGTAAGACTAATCACCTTATGACGGCCATAGAATATATTTTCGTAAGATAGATTTGTACAAGATAGATTTTTATAATGACCTTTTGACCTAATGGCCAATTCCAAAATGTAAGAATGCACATGGCGCATCAACATAAGAGTTACGATAAGATTTGTACAAGATAAATAAATAGTACTAATGACCTGGTAATTTAGAAGATAAGATTTTCTCTATATATATTTAAGGATAAACTTTAGTTAAGTCAGTCTTGTAAGCAACTTCATATAATAAAATACTGTCTCCTAGTATTTTTATTTTTTTCTCTATTTAACATTTCTTCAGTGGACAAATTAGTTCACGTAACTCTAGACGTCAGATCAGGTCCGGGCACGGGTGTTTTATCCACTGTTTGTGTGACTGGTGTGTAACATTTGATGACTGACTCTGTTCTAGGTGGAGTGGAAGATGTCGTTGTACAATAGCTTCAGGTTCTGTTGCAAGAGTTGCAGTATGAGAAGTTATCGTGGCCGTTGAAGATACAGTTGTGACTATTGTTGTTGAAGACAGACATGGTACTGCTCCAGAATGAGGACCTTCGGCTTCTGATATCGTTTGTTGTTCTACATTCGACGAGTCTCCAATGCAGAAATGAAATTGAAATCAGTAAAATTATTTTGGTTATATGGCCATATCGAAAATTTCACTTATCCAAAATACAGTTACCACACATCCAGGATGTGATCTCAACTAACATGATCGCAATAAATGCTGAATGGCTTCATAAATGCAACGTCTGCAGGCAGCATTTTGTGTGTGTAGTGAGGTGTAGAGCAAAGTATAATTACTCCATTTTTTAGGGCTTTGTAAAATAATTTTACAAAACCCTACTAGTTTCGCGACCAGTCTGTCCGTCTGTCCGTCCGTCTGTCTGTCCGTCCGTCCGTCCGTCCGTGTGTCACAGCAGTTTTTCTCGGAAACTACTTAGGCTGGAAACATCAAATTTTGTATGTAGGTGTAAAGTGGTGTTCTCTTCAAAGTTCAACTACGAAAAAATTTTATAAGGTATTTAAGGGGGGTCTCCCCATATAGGGGAGTGACCCCCCGAAAAAAAAATTTCATTGAAGGTAGCCCATATGGGTATCAAATGAAAGGTCTTAATGAGAGCTTTTCAAAACAGGCAAAGTTTTTTTCGAGGGGCGCACAGGGAGGGGAAATACACGAAAAAATTGTGTCCCCCCTCGCGATTGGACACCTGTCATCCGAAAAATCTGAAAAAATCAGAAAAGTAGGCCTTGGTGAGTACAACAACAACAAATACGTGAGAAGTCGCAATTCACTCAACTTTGTTAGTAATAGTATGATTTATCGATTTTATGTTTTCTTGAATAAAATCTTAACGGCACCCTTAAATTCAATGAAATTCAGTACTCAGATGACTATTTATAAAATTGATATATTCTGAAAGTTTCATTAAGATCGAATTATATCTAGCGAAGTTATAGCGATTTGAATTTTCCTGTATTACTATGGAACAATATGCGCTGCATTTATTACTATGGCAACATATGGCTATGGAACAACATGCGCTTTTTACCAACTCAGACACTACAGTTTTGCTAGGGTTTGCATGAAAATTTCAGAAATAATAGGTGTCATGTATATCTTTGAGAATCGGTTCAGCTAGTGGTATAAGTAATCGTAAAACAAAATAGTGGCTGTTTTAAATGCGAAGATTGAATAATTTTGAGTTATTTTTTCCCAACTTCAGCGTTTAAGGTGCATGCTTTGAACACTTGATTCAATTTGATGAATAACTGAAGATGAGTACCTACAATTAATGCTCATAGGTGAAGCAAGTCAAGGAGGCGGGAGATAGCTCTTAGCAAAAGGGCTTTGTAACCATTCTAGGATTCGAAAAAATTGGCCATTAATCGATGATAACAGTACAGGAGAGTGGCTCCTGAAAAAAAAGTTCATCAAACGTAGCCGATATGAGTATGAAATGAAAGTTTTCATGGGAGCTTTTCAAAACAGTTGTTAAACTGTCAGTTTTTGCTTCAGTAGGGGCACAGGGGGGAAATACATGCAAAATGTGTTTCCTCCCTCGCGAATGGACATCTGAAATAATTATCAAGGGAGATATTTATGAGTATAACAATAAAAAAAACCTCAGGAGTCGAAATTCGTTCAACTTTGTTAATAATAGCCTGATCTTCGAATTTCATATTTTCTCCAATAAAATCGTCTTTGACATGTTTCTTGGTTTGATTTGATCTGGTGACTGCATTTTGTAAATTGAATACAAAACCCTTCTGACATGAGCGTATGTCTGTTTACCCAACTTGTTTTAACCGTATCAATAATATTTCAGAAGTTATCCAGCCCCAAAGATTGCAAACTGCTGGAGTACCTCGTGGAGAATGATCTAAAAGTTCTGGTTTCATTCGTTGTCTCGGAAAAATTGTCAGTGGAAGCATGTAGGTTCCCGCAGCCCCAAAACATTTTTCTACTGTGATAATCTATCCTTGTTCAGCAGATGATAACGAACCCACTTTTTTCATTCTTTCCTAAATTATATTTTGCTCTTGGTTTTAGAGACAATCGTCGTTATATATTTTCTCAGAGGTCAATTCAAACTTATCATAAATGTCTCCGAGCAAGTAATGTGAAATCGCATTGCTCTAGCTGCTGATGTGGCTTCAAGTTGCAAATTGATAAATTTTGATGACGTTTTAAAAAAAATTTTTGAGCCAATGAACACCTAACATTTTCTTATCAGTATCAAAGTTTAGTGCATTTTCATTTTTAACTGCCAATTGATATGCTAGAAGTCTCAGTTGTTAGTCTGAAAAGACACTCTTCCATATATTTAAGATATGTTTCTGTTTTGACTTCTTATTTAGGTGTAAATATAGTTTTTTTTTTCTAGCCTACAAGTAAACCAATAGTAACTTTGCTGCCTTGCTTCATTTTTTTAACATATTCCTCTAAAGAAGTCTGAGGCACTGTGTATGTAGGAACAGCTTTTTTGTATCTCATCTCTTTGTTTAAAATTTTACCCATAGCTGTTTTCATAGCATTTGTCGATTATTCTCCTTCTTTTGGTTTTTTTCTTATAAGTACGTACAATGATTCAGCCTTAAAAATAATAAACCAATGTTATTTATTTAGAAATTTAAATGAACTTAGAATTTATTTTCCCTCGGCTTCGGAACTTTAAAAAGCAACAACGATTGTTCACCATAAACTCTTTATTTTGCTTTTAAGCTAACACTTTTTACTTAATTACACTTAAAAATTATTAATTAAACTTTATCGCGCCTTAACCGGAACAAGAGTACCCCAATGCAGCCTTACACTGGGAACGTCGGGTATTAAGGCTTGCCCGTACTCTGTTAACTTTTGAAAAAACTAATCCAACCGAGTCTTTTGTTGCCTTTGCTTTTATACTTTTAATATGCTGATCTGTTGCAATAATTAGGTCTTGTTAATAGATCAGGTATGCATATGTTACCTTTGCATATGCTATCGGTTCTATGCATAAAAAATGCGCGTGTCGGAAATGCATTCGCCGCAATTGGATCTCTTTAATGAACAGGTAAAATTATCGGGAAAACGCGCGTGTAAGAAATTCGGAGGTAAGCAATTTAATTTTAGTTTACGCTGATTTTACTTTAAGCTGAAAAGTGAAGAATGTATAGGGTGCATTTTAACACTTAGACTCACAACCCCATTTTGCCCCAATGCCTCATCATGCCCCACACCCAATACCCGATCTTGCCTCAAAAGACAGGTTTGAACAAAAAAAATGTGAACTAACAAAATGTTTAACGGATTCATATAAACAACATACCATATCAAAATAAATAACACTACTAAACAAAGATAAGAAAGACATATGTGGGATGATTATAATTACCTTAAAATAATGACGTTTGCCCTTGCACAAAATTAGATTGACGAATCGTTAAAACAGTTTTCCGTTTGTAAACAAAATATGGGTGCACTCCCACTCATAGTTTCTCTCGCACTGACCGTTGGTCAAATGAGGCTTCCTATTGGCTTATTGTTTTCTATTCACAAACGTCTAGTTTCTTGTATGTGTGTTACCCTGTCTTACCTTGAGACCCCGTCATGAATAGTACAATACATATCTTCGCTAAACTTTAAATGAAATAGTAGGGTAGAGATTGAAACAGTGGAATCTATTGCAAACTGGAGTTAAAATTACAGTTTACCGAAAACGTCATATTGATTTAGCTACTTTTTATTCAAAAAAAGCTGGATTAGTGTTCTGCAATAATATTGATGGATTGATGTCAGCATTAGGTCACAAGCATATATCAAAGGAGTGGAGATTGTTCATTGACGGATCCAAACGAAGTTTGAAATCTGTGTTACTCCATAACGGTAATATACTTCCATCTTTACCTGTAGCTTACGGCGCTCACTTTAAAGAAACTTACGATATTTTAAAACAAATTCTGGAAAAGGTCAACTACGAATAACACAAATGGCAAGTATGTGCAGATTTAAAGGCAGTGGCTTTAATTTTAGGCTATACAAAATATTGTTAAAATAAAAGAAAAACTCAGAATTATTCCTTAAAGCACTATTTGTTTTTTATTTTTCCTAAATATCGATATTTCGGAGATAAATGATCTCCTTCCTCAGTGACGATATTCTGAAGCTAGTTGCTGTTTACATGGCCTTTTATAACAATAGTTTTTTCTTACGGTAATTAAGCGGTAATTAACAATAGAAGAGTCTTACAAAAAAGGGTTTTAGCAAAATAAGTTTTTTTGTATGGAAAGGAGATATTTTAAGTGATGACTCACACCAACTTCATTAAGTAACTATACCCGTTGCCAACATCGTTGTTCATTCTTTGGTTTTCCGGAACTCGAGATATCCACAAACTTTCGCATCCATCCAGTTTTCTCCAATCAGCTACTTCCTGCACAATCTCGAGTTTTTCCCATTCGATTTTATGCTTTTCTTCGACAACGTGCCTCGCTACCGCCCATCTTGCTGTTTCTGTTGTACCTCGTTTGATTATTTGTTCGGCTTCTTTGATGTGCTCTTGCCACCTGATTTTCGCTAGTCGTTTCGTTTGCCCAATATAAACCATGCCGCACTCCGGGCAAGTGATCTTGTAGATACCGCCTTTTTCTTCCTTGTTCTTCGGGTCCTTCGCTGATCCTAAAGCTGTTTCTAGGCTGTATTTTCTGCTGGTGAAAGCTGCGTTGTTTTCCGTCATTTTTATTATCCTTTGAAGCTTTTTCGAAATTATTGTGTGGGTGAGTGAGATCCTGCTTACCTGTTGTTCTTGCTCCTGTTTGAATAATGTTGTCAGCTGATTTTTGCGTTGTTTGTGCTCCTTTTTCCTTCTCCGTTGTTCGATTACTTTTGTGCTGCACCCATTCTTCATCGCTGTTTCCATTATGTAGTGTTTTTCCAATTGTAGTCGCTCGTTTGTCATTGGTACCGTGATCATCCGGTGAATCATCATCTTGTACGCTGCCATTTTGTGCCCATATGTGTGGTTTGACGTGGTTGGGATCGTTCTTTGTGTGGTTGTTTCTTTTCTATGTATGTCAAATTTAAGTTTGCCAGAGCCTTTTATTATGCTGATATCCAGGAAAGGTATCCGATTGTTCTTCTCTTTTTCCATTGTAAACGCTGTTCGTGGGTGTATATTGTTCAGCTCATCCAAACGTTTTTCCGCTTCCTTACTTTTAATCATCGTGAAGATGTCATCTACATATCTGATCCAGATAGATGGCATCATTTCCTTGTGTTCGAGCTCCGTCTCGAGCCAGTCCATAAAGATGTTGCTTAAGATAGGTGAGTGAGGGTTTCCCATTGCTGCTCCTGCTGTTGCTTTGTAGAAGTTTCCTCTGAACATGAAGTAGTTCTCACTCATACATGAGGTAGCTAATTTAGTGCAAGATTTTGCACGTTGTCTCCACTCTAGGGACTTATCATATTTGAGCACCCAGTCTTCGAACAGTGCCAAGGTTTGCTTTACTGGTAGGTTCGGGAACAAAGATTTGACGTCGTTTGAGACCAGTATATCATCCTCCGCTATTTTTAGAGTAGTTACCAAGCCCTTCTGTTAGGAGCTTTCTCCTGCCTCCGCGACTTGTTTTGTAGGTACTCATCTTCAGTCATTCATTAAATTGAATCAAGTGTTAAAAGCATGAATCTTAAACGTTGAAGTTGGGGACAAATAACTCAAAATTACTCAAACTTTGCATTTAAAACAGTCACTATTTTGACACTGACACCAATAACTGAACCAATTCTCAAAGATATTCATGATATCGACCATTCCTGAAATTTTCATGCAAATCCTAGTAAACCTGTAGTCTCTGAGTCGGTAAAAAGCGCATATTGTATCATAGCCATATGTTCCCATAGTAATACAGCGCATATTGCTCCATAGTAATACAGGAAAATTCAAACCACTATCTTTATGAAACTTGCAGGACAGGTCAATCTTGTATATAGTCGTTTGTATTTGAGGGTACCGTTAAGATTTTTTTAATGAAAATGTAAAATTGATAAATCATACTATTACTAACAAAGTTGAGTGAATTTCAACTTCTCACGTATTTGTTGTTGTTGTACTCATAAAGGTTACATTCATGATTTATTTTAGATTTTTCGGATGAAACGTGTCCAATCACGAGGGGGGTACGCGAAAAGTTCGTACTTTTCCCCTTTCCCTGCCCCCCACGATACAATTTTAAGACTCGTTTCGAAAGGATCTCATTAAGACCTTTCCAACGACACCCTACTCGACTACCACCAGCGAAATTTTTTTTTTGAAGGGTTACCTCCCTATATGGGGAGACCCCCTTAAACCCCTTTGAACAAATTTTCGACCCCAAAACTTTCAAGAAGTCCACAAAGTTTCATGGCTGTAGCTTCTATAGTTTCGGAGAAAAAGTGCTGTGACATACAGACGAACGGACGGACGGACAGACGGACACAGGACGTGATTGCAATAGGGTTTTATATTTTAGTACAAAACCCTAAAAAAGATTACTATTCAGGCTTTTTTAAGTGTTGTTGTTCTTTAAAATACAATATTTTTGCTTTTTGGTCATTTACTCACTAGGAAATAAGGTTGAAGTTTTTTTACTTTCTTCCATTTTTCCGCGGCAGTATTCCAAGTTCTGTCTGGGAATCTGGGGAAAATAACAAGTATTGGGGGCTTTCTGCCGCTAAATCAAGTTTCAACAGGAAAGCGAGGAAGAACTCGGGGGGGGGGGGGACACATAAAGGATGAATATATTCTGAACTTGCTTGCTAGTTGCAAGATGCAAGTGCCGGAAGTTTCTACTGACATGAAAATGGACGAAGTTGGAAGTTCCAGGACAGTGGTGACGAAGAGGAGGCTACCGTGAAGCCAGAAAGAGGCCAATAGGGGCTCCAGCGCAGGACTCTTCTTCAAAGGCATTGCAGTCCCTTGAAGTGAGCGAGCGGGATTTTCCCCAGCTTAAAAATGTAGCAAAAATAGCTTCTTCTAGATTCTTGGGGACCATACCTAAGCTGGATGGAAGATCGAGCCTTGAGGATAATAAAGGGAAATCGAAGCGCCAGCAGCTAAGCGTGGCTGATACCAAAAAAAGAGAGTGCTTCCTATAGTGTGCTATACGCTTGACCCGAAGACTTTTAGGGATAGCGTTAAAAGGGCATGCACACGAAATTCTGAAAAGGGGCTAGAGTTTAACGTGACAATGAATAGCTCCTCACGAACTTCGCTCCACCCTCAAATGGCTGAGGGTCATACCAGCCTTTTAAATTATCAGAAGTGTGCGTAAGTGGCTTGTTACACGTACACTCTTCCAGGAGCAAGAAAATTGACGCTCCTTCTCAAAGGCGTACACAGCTCATACGACGAGAACGATGTCATGGCTAAGCTGAAGGAACATCTCAGAAAAGATATTCTATCAGTAAATAAGTTCTCCACTCTAACCTCTAGGAGGAGAAAAAGGACGTTTTCATCTTTCTTAGTCCAGTTCAAATTGGACATTGAAGTGAAGAAAGCGGTGGACATAAAGTTTTAATCTATCAGATGGGAACGTATGCAGAAAAATCGCTCTTCCCAGTGCTTCATTTGTCAAAGATTTGGCCACATTGTTTCTACCTGTGAACGTGAAGTTAGAAGGGTAAAATGCGATGAGCAACATAAATCCATTGAATATCCAATCTTGAAGGACGAGAAAAAAGACGAAATCTTCTGTTTGAGCTGCAATACTAAGGAGCACCCTACGAGTTTCAGAAGACATCCTAAAGCAAAAGAAGTTGAAGAAACGAGGAGGAATCTCCAAAAGAAAAAAAGAGGAAAGGAGGGATTTCAAAGCCACCTCTATAAAAAATACTGTACGTGTAAGAGTCTCATACTCTAGCCTTTTGTAAGGTGTAAAGAAGCAGCCTGTACCTCAGTCCAAACGACAGCCCAAACAGCAACCACAGCAGTTGCAGAATGATCAACATACGGTTTTGAGCACTGACTGCCAACAATTTTTCGGGTGTGACTTATTCACCCTCATTCGAGAAGTGGACTCTTTCATCCCTCACTATAAAAAAACTCACTTATCCTTGTGAGAAAAAAGCTGCGTACTTAGAGTTCGCCTTTAAATTATGTTGTCGTGATTTCCATTGAACTCTCCATCCTCAACATATGTTCACTAGCTCCACGCTATGAAAGGAATTTCGTTCAAGAATACTTAAACGCCCATAGACTAGACTTCTTGTTTATATTAGTAACAATACCCAAAGAAAGACACAGAGGGCATTTGGTAAAATACAAGATCACCAGGCGTGATGATACAGAGGGAGTTCTTGGAGTTGCTATGGCTCACAAAGATCACCTGAAAGTCCAAAGGTACTGCCTTCCGAGTCTAAAATATATTGAAGCAGAGATAATTAGCTCCATGCAAGGAGTGTGCACCTTTTCGTTCGTGGGGACCTATGTTCAATATAGGTATCCAATGAGGGAACTCATTGACGACTTGAAAAAATACTTATTCTGTGCAAAAAATTCCATTTCTATGCCATGGGAGATGATTTCAATGCTTAGCATCCCTCATAAAATATTGAATCTAATGGCTATAAAACAGCTATCTCTAACTGGGTTCAATTAAATATGGATCTCATACTGATTGTCCCGAAAGAGCCTACCTTCCGCCGAAGCTCGTCTATTATTGATTTCATCGTGTCTGCCCATCTGGTAAATCTCTCCCACAGTTGGAGAAACTTCGAGTGTGGAGTGCTTGATACCGAGTCTAATCATCTTTTGGTTGAGTTTACCTTAAGAATAAAAAAGGGATGTGAAACCTGAGGTTGCAGATCCTCAACTTTTTATTCCATACAAGCAAATCGATTAGGTAGCAGTAAGTGCTGACCTTGATGGAAAGTTGAAGGAAATTTCGATCAATAAATCAAAAAATCTTTCTATTCCTGAAATCGATGAGGGAGTCGCATGAATAAATTCAACCGTGGATATGGTCATCTCAAAGATCTCTATGAAAGAATCCTTGAAAAATTATCGTTATCAAAATTTACCAGATGATATCTTGAAGCTTAATCGTAGACGTAGTCGGCTTTAAAAGCAACTCGCAAGAATCTACCACCGAAATTTAAATATGGTCAACTGGGAGTATGCACGTATTCTACAGTGATTACGAAAAGTATCAAATCTGGTCCTTTTATATTTCCTCATATCAATAGGATAACCAGCTGAAAAAGGCTGCCCGGGGTCCTCACTTATGAAGGATCTATGCTTATGAGTAACAAAGCTATCACTGACTCTATTGCAGAACATTTTGCGAAAGTTCTTTAAGGAGAGAAAACGGGTGAGAACTCTTCTATTACTTCGTTAGTGAGCAGCACCACAACGAATTTCGACAAGGACAGCGGGCAATTCTGATCGACCAGGTTCTCTGATTTAAATCCCTCTGACGCACCTACTGGCCATGGTCTGTTTGTCAGCTCTGAGTGGCTCACTTTGTTGGCACTTGAGAAAAAATTGCAAAAATCAGCAGGGACCGACGGAATCTTCAATTATATGCTTAAAAGGCCTACCTATGTTTTCTTTGTTCTCCTTGCAATCATTCTCAATAATTGCAAAAATATTTGCAATACCCTAGAAGTCGGGCGGTATTGACGTAGTCAATAATGTAAGATTTTGTTGCTTTCAAATATTGGTATGCTGCTTGAAAGCGCAATATTTAAAGGCATCAGACAATTTTCTGTGGGTGCAGGAGTTGTGCCGGAAAGACAATTTGGCTTCAAAGAAGCCCACGCTACGGTAGATGCTATGGGCGTATTCCAAGCCAATACAACAAGAAATTGGCGCAACAACAAACTTATTGTAGCTTACCTGATCGATGTGGGGAAAGTCTTTGACTCTGTATTGATCAATGGGCTTCTCTACAAAATGATGAATTTTGGCTTTCCGGCCCATATTCGAAAAATTATAGGCAGCTTCATGAGGGGATGAACTGCCTTTGCGATGGCTAGTGGAGCTAGGCCAGACCCATTTTGTATTGACTAGGGGTCTCACAGGGTTCTATATAAGGCCCATTGACAGGCCATGACGTCCCGGGTGTATGAGACGAGTATAAGCCCGGAATCCAGGTGTACCTCTTCACTGACGACTTGTTAGTGTGGTCACCTGAGGACAATATGCACTTTGCTAGGATGAGACTTCAAAAATATTTGGAAACTCTTATTGCATATTACCGGAAATGGAAAATCAAGGTCAATGCAAAGAAAAGTGAATTGATTATATTCAGAGACCCTCACAAAAACTTTGGTGGTCGTGTAAGAGGCATTTGTGACTCCAGGATTAAGTTGAATGGGCCGATGGTGGACTGTTCTAGGCGAACGAAGTACTTGAGGATAGTTTTAGACAGGAAGGCTACCTTTAGTGCTCACGTGGACAATATTTTAAAAAAAGAGACTTATATCTTTTCAGAAAACAGTCAACAGTGAGCAAGCAAGTCAAGGTTTTGACCTATAAAGCCTTGATTCGTCCAATTATCATATGTATTGGTGAGGATATGGAATGGAGCTCCAAAAACAAAATGAGGCAAGATAGGATCAGTGGAGCAAAAACTCCTTTGGGACTTGCACAGACCTATACAGACGGAAGAACAAATGTTCTTACCCCAACGAGGCACTGTACTAGGAGGTAGCAATGGAGCCCATCAAATCGTATGCGGAAAACCTGGTGGAATCAGACATCAGGAGAGCCAAGGAAAATAAGGCAGGAGTAGTCAGGAAAGCGACCGACAACCGCTCAATGGATGCAGTGAATGAGTAGTTTTAAGGTAGCCTTAAGACAAATAATGTACTAAATTTAAAAAAACACTACTTTTTAAATTGCAGCTGTTAGAGCAAATGAATTTTACACCAAACTTCTTTTTGTAATCCATCAATTTTTGATAATGTTGTATGAATCAACATTTTAAAGTTTTGTTGTATCGCAAAAAGTAATATTGTAATCTAAGTAAAGTAAATTGTTATTGAACACCGGAAAAAGTCCTACGGCAAAACCCTCATGAATGTTATTGGGTTAAATTATTTGGAAAGAAGAGCCCTATCTCTGTCCACAAAAAAGGTGACAAGCTACAGTGCGAAAATTATATAGGCATATAACTACTTTGTACGGCGTACAAAATAGTTTCGAAGATCTTAGAAAATAAAATTGGATCATATGCCAACAGAGAATATCAAGGTAGTTTTAGAGCAGATAGATCGATAGTAGACCAATTTTTCACTGTCAAGCCGGTGCTTGCCCTGACTTGCTGCTCAGAACATTCAATGCTTGCCTACGGGACGAGGTTTTTCCGGTACGATGGAAGGTAGTGCGCGTGCTGTTTAGCAAGGGGAAGGAAACTCTCGAATTGCCATCTGCAAACCGCCCGTTATACATGCAAGACACGGCTGGGAAAAGGAAGACTCACTGATGCGATTCGTGTGGCTGGGGACCTCCTCCTCAGCAGTACGGCTTTAGAGCACTACGTTCTACCATTGATGCGATTCCAGAGGTGATCAGCATGGTCCAAAAAACAGAGGAATATAGTCGCACCAAGCGACGGATCGTCCTATTGGTGCACTCGACGTCAGGAACACCTTCAACTCCGCTAGATGGGTGGAAATCCTGAATACACTGGAAACCCCTTTTCAAGTTCCAGAATATCTAATGCGGCTTTTGAGGAACTACCTAAAGGACCAAAGCCTGCTCTGCGACATGACAAAGGACCAACAAAGGATGGAAATTACATCGGGTGTTGCTCAGGGATCTATCCTTGGTCCGGACCTGTGGAACGTGTCTTACGACGGGCTACTGAGACGAGAGATGCCAGATGAGTCGCGCTTGGTCGGCTATGCGGATGATGTTGCAGCTCTGGTCACTGGACGCACCGTTGAACAGGAGCAACTTAGGCTAGGTATGCTAATACGTCGAGTGACAGACTGGGTAACTGCACGCGGGCTCAGTTTAGCACTTGAGAAAACCGAAGTGGTCATCTTGACAAAAAAGAGAATCCCTAGATGATGACCAGCATTGGAGACATAAGAATCAAATTGAAGCCATCGGTGAAGTACCTGGGGCTACTGATCAACTTGAAGATTAGTTTCTCTGTGCAAATTCGGGCAATGGCTGAGAAGGCTGCGTCAGGACTATCGGCTCTGAGTCGACTTATGGCCAACGTAGGTGGACCCAGCCCATCAAAAAGATGCCTCTTGATGAATACTGTAGGATCACTGCTACTGTACGGTACAGAAGTTTGGGGTGACGCTCTCAGCAAGAAATTATACCGAAAACGCCTGGCACAGGTACAGAGAAGAGGAGCACTGAGAATTGCATCTTCGTATCCACGTCTCTGATTCTGCAGTGAGAGTTATTGCAGGCGTGATACCTGTCACCCTTCTTGCTAGGGAGCACCGCGCTATTTACCTGTCCCAGAACGAGGGTGGGAGGGAGATGGTTGTTCACATGGAGTGACAGCGCTCACTCAATGATTGGCCACAGTCTTGGATGAAGGGACGGTGGACTGCGCACCTCATCCCGGATGTGAGACCGTGATTCAATCGAAGACATGGTGAGACTGACTTCTATCTGACCCAGCTATTGAGTGGGTATGGGTATTTTCAGTCTTACCTGCACAAGATTGGCAAGTTACGGTCCCCCGATTGGTGGTTTTTGCCGAAGAGAGGAGGAAAATGCCTGCCACATATTTTTGCGTGCACAGAATGGGCCAGGCTACGAAATAATCTCTTAAGGGAGACGGAAGAGCTCACTCTGGATAATATATTTGCGGTGATGCTCGAATCAGTTGACAAATGGAGCCAGGAGGCACATTATGCCCGAGCAGTCCCGAAATATAAAAGGGACTCACAGCAGCCGGGGGTGTTAGGGTTGGGTGATTGCTTTTCTAACGCTTCCTCTTCCCCTCTCTTCTCCCGCTAGAAGAGGAGTCCCCCAGCTTTAAGGCGCCTCACGGTGTAACAAAACGAGTCCTGGCCCGAGGTAATCTGTCAAACAGTTCCAGGCTAGGTTCTAAGGTTGACAGGGGGCGTGTTTAGTGTGTAGTCTAGTGGCCTTCTTATGGCCATGGAAGTCCTACACTCTGTTCGTAAGTGGCATTCACTACCTAAACAAAAAATAAATAAATAAATAAACAAAGCCGGTACTTGAAAAATGCTGGGAGTTCAAGATAGACGTACACCAAGCTTTCGTTGACTTTAAGCAAGTACACGACAGTATTGATCGTAACGTACTATACCAAATAATGGTTTTCTTTGGCGTCCCAGCCAAATTGATCTGTCTTACCAAAATGACAATGAGGTCAACGATGTCCCAAGTCCGCATCAGTAACCAACTTTCCGAGGCCTTTGGTACAAATATCGGACTAAAACAGGGAGATGGGCTGGCCCCATTGCTATTCAATTTGGCTCTGGAGTACGTCATAAGGAAGCGATTTGTTGATACACGAGGCACATTACTATACAAGTCGAGGCAAGTAGTAGCCTATGCAGATGACATCAACATTTTGTCACGGTCATTAACAACTGCCAAAGAACTCTTCGTGACATTTGATAGAGAAGCGAACTAGTAGGGCTACAAATCAATGAAAATAAAACAAAACTCATGACGTAGTCGAGGAAAAAGATCTCAATCACATAAAATATCACATTTGGCGAATACATTATTAAAAATATGAGCAAATTTTTGTATTTAGATGACGAAATAATGAGAACCAGTAATGAAAGAGACGAAATAATCCGAAGATTACAGCTCTCAAATAAAACATTTTTTCCAGTTTTGACGATCTTGAAGCCAGCTGCATACACAGGAAAACAAATCTCCAAGTATACAAATCTGTGATAAGACCTGTGTTATGCTATGGGTGTGAAACACAGACCTAAACGCAAGCATCTGCAAATAAATTGGACGTCTTTGAGAGACGGGCCCTTAGACGAATAATCAGAGTGAAGCTAGACGGGGATCAATGGCGACTTTGATACAACCATGAGCTGCATGAAATTTTTGACGAGCCTGAGGTCTTAAGGATTCTAAGACTGCGGATGCTGCAATAGGCTGGACACATGAATCGTATGGATGAACAATGGATTCCCAAAAAGGTATTCGATGGGACAACTGAAGGCCGGAGACCAGCGCGAACACCGAGGAGACACTGGTCTGACTTGACCGACGAAGACAGTTCATCGCTGCTTGGATGTCGAAATCGGGGGACGCAGTCAATGTACCAAGACGGCCCGAGAGGGTGCTACAAGGAAGAAGAAGAAGTTATTTATGGGTTGTAAATGCTCGTATATAAAAATTAGAAATAATCATTAAATAAAGATCTTGAATCTGAAACTTGGTGATGGTGTTGGCGGACGTTCGAAGTGGTTGATTAGTGAGTGAAAATAAAGTGAACGAACTATAGATAGATAGTGGATTCCATGCATTGGTGTGCACATTAAAATACATCTTAATAGTGAAAGTGAACATGTGAAATGAGCATGCAGAAAAGCAAGACAAAGTGAGAAGCAAGAAAAGCGATCATCAAAAGCCGAGTCCTGCAAATTGTGAGAACCGAGAAGAACGAATGTGATCCTCCAAACATTCTTGCATGAGTATTTTTTGTGCTTAACTGGTATATTTTGAAAATAATACAACAAGTGGTGGACAACATTGACATATTATTTGTTAGAAAGAATAAAATCAAGTTATTCGATATTACGAGTATATAGGTTTCCTCATCACCTTGGCGCCAAAGTTTTGGTATTCTCTCAAAAGGATGGATGAAATAAATCGACGGATCGCATTCCTGATTGGGCAAATCACTCAAGCAAATGTGATTCAGAACCAACTGGAAGAAGATTTTACAGAGCTGAGATAATCATACCAACAGCTCAGGGACACTCAGAATAAGTTAAAGGGATACCGGCAGAAGAATAATGAGCTTATTACTAAGCTTTTGGTTAACAGTTTGGACTCCTCAAGGTCAAAATCTTTCAAAAAGAGGAAAGCTATAGGTTCACCATCTTTCACATCTAAAATATTTTTTGGGGGAGCTGCAGAATCTAACCAGGGCATGTTGGACTTAAATGAATTTTCAAGATTTAGCGATTCTGCCACCTCCAAAACCGACCGTTTCTTTCCCGAAAGTAGCAACTCAAAATCTTCACGTGTTTTCTTTCCTACACTATTGACATTTGTCTGAACTCCCAAACAAAATGAACCACAAACACATTCGGAAGTTTCCGATGAGGCCCCCATAATCCTTTGCGAAATAGAGAAATGAATAAAGCTGGCTACGCTTATGATATCATCAAATATTAAATACGACTCTACCAAACGCGTACATCTGGGCATTCAGATTATACTCCATCCTCCACGGATCATAGAAAAATGACGAAGCTATTAACAGAGCAAAGCTGGTACTTCCAGTTTTCCTCTGTTAAGTACTTCTTCCCTGAGGATAAAAAACTAAACGTAATAATTTGTGGTCGTCACAAACTATAAAAAAGACCTTCAGCAGAAAATTTCCCACCTCATTGAAGTTTTGTATATAAAAAACTTCAATGCGGCCCCACCAAATCGATAAAAGTCCTTCTACCGAAAGCACCGAAAGCAGAAACTGAAACTTAGAACGCCAGAACTATCTGCCATCTTATCTGCCAAGACAAATCGATGAAACTACATAGTGGGCACGCTATGTGCCACTATTGTCAACAATTTGGCCAATTATCGAGCAACTGTCAAGCTTAAGCTCGCTATGTATAGTGCGATGGCCCTCACCACTTTGCATACTGCAATAACCAAAACACCGAATAACCTAAATGCATCTATTGTAGAGTGGAGCTCCTTGCAAGCTACGGAGGATATCTAGGAAACATTACAAAAACGTTTGCGCAGTTGCCGCCCAAAAAAACAACAAGCCAGTGCGAACCCTCCAGCACCAATCACCATCAGCACTGCTACAGCTCCATCAAATATGGAGCAATTTTTCATAAAAATGCAATCACATATGCAAAAAATGATGGCTGCAATAGTGGAGGGTTCCTTCGTGCCGCAAAACCTAACTAAAACACCCAATGACCTCCCCCATGAATCGCATTTCCATACTCACGTGGAATGCAAACTCCCTGCAATAAAGGACTGATTAGTTTAGGCAGTTTATAGTAGACTTTGATATAATTCTCATCCAGGAAACTTTTTAAAGCCGGGAACTTATCTCCGCTCCCCTAACTATTATCTATACAATAATGATAGACACAGGTAGGGGAGGTGGAACAGCCATTCTGGTGAGGAGAAATGTGGATCACTACCTGTTTCAAACTCCACAACACCAACGTATAGAGGTGACGCAAATAAAATAAAACGAACTGGTTTGAATTCGCGGTCCTATCATTGTATAACCCTCCTCGAAGTGAGACTTTCTGTCAAGACCTAAACTCCCTCTTTGAGCTAGAAGGTCTGGTGATAGGTGATTTCCACGCCTATCATAATTTCTGTGGTACTGTGAGAAGCAATCAAGCTGGAACTGAGCGTAACAGGTTCATCACAGCCATTGACGCATTGAACCAACTCACTATGGCCAAACTTCTGGTAACATCCTAGACTTTGACATCTCACGAGATTTTCACCACTATATCCGAGCAACAGTACTCGATGAGTTCCTTTCTGATCACAACCTGGTGCACTTTTTAACAGAGGAAATCTTCATCGATGAACCTCTAAAAGTAAAGAAAATTACAAATTGGCAAGCTTTCAGGGATATTCTGGCCTCAAAACGCCCCACCCAACTGTTAAATTTAGCTAGTGATATTGACGAAGACATTGAAAAACTTACCAGCAAAATCGTACTTACCAGGAAAAATAATACAGCGCGAATTCCGGCAAGGGAATACAATGCCTATGAACTCCCTCAGGATATTAGGTTCCAGATATGGAAGAGAAATCAACTAGAGAGACGAACTAGGAACACGGGTGATCCTGGGTTGAAAACCAAAGCCAAACAGTTAACGAACAAAATACGTGATAAGATTCACGAACTTCGTAACACCATATGGAAAGGATTTTTTCAGAGCCTTGAACCTGATGTTAATAACTTCTGGCACCTTTCAAAATATTTTTGGTTGGTTGGCTATATACAAAGGATTTTCATAAGTAATTTTAAACTATCGGAGCCTTCCGAAAAACGAGATCGATATCCAGATGAAGCAATAAAAGCTCACTGTAGAGCAAAAAATTATCGTATCGATTTACATTAAATTGATATGAATAAATAAGAACCCTAATATTTTCCGTAAAACGTCAATATTTATTAAAACCCGGGCAGACACGTGTTTCGGAAACAAGTTATTTCCTTCTTCAGCGCCGTGTTACTGAAACATAATCCAAAAATTCTTGTATTTATACATCGTTTCTTAATTACAAACTAATTTACAAAAGGTATTTTAATGAACTAATAATAAAACCATCACAATTACTACTTGGAAAGGTAAGTAAAGCATTAACCCACTCTAATTATCCTTCACGGTGTCATAAAATAGATGAGTCATTCAAGCCTTTAACATATTGATCCGATCAAACTACTGTATGCGTTCCCTGGATCCGTATTAAGCCTTAAATCTTCCGGTATCCTTGAAATCCACAAACTTTCCGCTGCATCCAACCTTCTCCAATCGTTGATTTCTTCGAGGATCTCCACGTTGTCCCATTCTATTTGATGCGTGCTCTCCATAATGTGTCTTGCAACCGTTGATCTTGCCTCATTTCGTCCTTTTTTTGCTGCTACTTCCGCTTCCCTTATATGCTCGTGGAATCGAATTTTCACCAGTCGTTTTGTTTGGCCCACGTACATTTTTCCACACTCTGGGCATGTTATCCTGCATATGCCGCTACGTTCATCCTTTTGCTTACTGTCCTTCATAGTCCCTTGTTTTTGTTCCAATTTGTAGATTCGTGACGAGTGTGCTGTTTCGATACCCGCTGTCTTCAGTATTTGTTGTAGCTTCCGTGAATGTGTAGAATAAGTCAGCTTCATTCTCCGCGTATTTTGGACCGGTGTTTTGAAGAATGTCGTAAAAGAGTTTCTTCTTCGATGCGCATCTAACTTGCTTATTCTGGTTTTGATTAACCGCGCTGTATACCCATTCTTCTGTGCTGTTTCAATTATAAATTGCTCTTCTCGGACGCGTCGTTCAGTTGTCAACGGAATTGATAACATTCTATTAATCATCGTGTTGTATGCCGCCATTTTTTGGTTGTATGAATGATTGCAGTTGCTGGGTATTGTCCTCTGTGTGTGCGTCGTCTTTCGATATACATCAAACTCTAGGTAACCGCTATTTCTTATAATTTTCATATCAAGAAACGGTAGCTCTCCATTGTTTTCCCTTTCCATTGTAAACTTGATATTTTTGTGGATGTTGTTTAATTGTTCCAGTAAAATGTCTGCTTGGTGAGCATCAATGATTGCAAAAATATCATCCACGTAACGATACCATACTCTAGGCGCTAAACCTTTTTCTTCGATGATGTTTTCGATGTGTCCCATGAAAAGATCGCTCAAAAGTGGTGACAATGGGTTCCCCATGGCAACCCCTTTAGTTGTCTTGAAAAAATTTCCTCGAAATGAGAAATAGCTCTCATTCATGCACAGAGTTGCCAACTTCGAATACATTTTCGATCTCTTTTTCCATTCCAAGGATGAGTCTTTTTGTAAAAGCCAGTCTTCAAACAAGGCTAGGGTCTGTTTCACGGGAACACTTGGAAAAAGTGATTTCACATCAAAGGAGACCATGATCTCCTCTTCCTTCACAGCATCAATCTCCTGTAGCTTTTCAATCAGATCCTCCCTGTTTTTAACAGATTTCTCACTTGTCCTAAATGGTAGTTTTTTGCATTCTTCTGTTAACCACCTGGCAATTTTTGAAGTTGGTGCGTTTGTGGCAGCAATGATCTCCCGCATTTCGTTGCCACCTTTGTGTATCTTCGGGAGACATTTGATTCTAGGCAAGACGGGATTGGATACTCTCAAATGGGATATATTTCCAATAAGTGGCTGGCATTCCTTTAACGTTTTTTCGACTCTTTTAATTGAATCGTGTAACGGGTTAGTACGTAATGCGTGAAAATTTCCATTGTTTAATTTTTCGTTCACTAGTGCATCATACGTAATCCTAACCATAATAACTACTGTGTTGCCTTTGTCCGCCTTTACGTAATAAACAGGTTTGCTCTTCAGTTCCGCTATGACTCTTGCTTCGTTCGAGTGTTTGCTAGATGGCGGTTTTGTTAACAAATTGCGGACTGTTGTACAAATGGCTTGTCTATCTTCATCGCGGATAAATTCAATTCCTGCTTCTATATCCAAAATAATATCCTTCATGGGTGGTTTCAGAATGTTGCACGCATAGTTTAATCCCCAGTTTAGAAAATAAAGTTGTTCCTCCGTAAAACTTTCCGAGGATTTATTGATGACAAATTGCGGTATTACTTGTACGCTGCCTTGTTGCTTATCTCCTGGTATTTTGTTCAATAACCCGTTGAATTTGCTATTGAGTATTCGTCTTTTCCTATCCTTTTTGCATTCAAACGCTCTTTGCACACTACTGATAATTTCTTTTTCTTCCCATTGTTGTTGATGCAATTTTTAAATGTAGCCAATAAACTTCTAAGGTAACATCATCCATCTTCTTGTGTAGGTAGTTCAAACTCCGTTTCATCATATTTCTTTCCAAAATCGCCTTTTCTATTTCTATACCTTTTAAATGAGACTTTAGTGCGACCCTGTGACTTTTAGGTACCACGTTGGCTTTTAAGCATCGTTTTAAAAATCGTATATCCTCACTTAGACCTCCTTGCTTTTTCTTTAGTTTCAGTAACCTGTTGAAATCAGAGCTAGACCTGGTAGTCATTCTAATTGAATTTTTTCCGTTGCTCCTCTTTTGGCGTTAAATTCAAATGAATACATAAGAACCCTAATATTATCCGTAAAACGCCAATATTTATTAAAACCCGGGCAGACACGTGTTTCGGAAACAAGTTATTTCCTTCTTCAGTGCCATGTTACTGAAACATAATCCAAAAATTCTTGTATTTATACATCGTTTCTTAATTACAAACTAATTTACAAAAGGTATTTTAATGAACTAATAATAAAACCATCAAAATTACTACTTGGAAAGGTAATTAAAACATTAACCCACTCTAATTATCCTTCACGGTGTCATAAAATAGATGAGTCATTCAAGCCTTTAACATATTGATCCGATTAAACTACTGTATGCGTTCCCTGGATCCGTATTAAGCCTTAAATCTTCCGGTATCCTTGAAATCCACAAACTTTCCGCTGCACCCAACCTTCTCCAATCGTTGATTTCTTCGAGGATCTCCACGTTGTCCCATTCTATTTGATGCGTGCTCTCCATAATGTGTCTTGCAACCGTTGATCTTGCCTCATTTCGTCCTTTTTTTGCTGCTACTTCCGCTTCCCTTATATGCTCGTGGAATCGAATTTTCACCAGTCGTTTTGTTTGGCCCACGTACATTTTTCCACACTCTGGGCATGTTATCCTGTATATGCCGCTACGTTCATCCTTTTGCTTACTGTCCTTCGTAGTCCCTAGTTTTTGTTCCAATTTGTAGATTCGTGACGAGTGTGCTGTTTCGATACCCGCTGTCTTCAGTATTTGTTGTAGCTTCCGTGAATGTGTAGAATAAGTCAGCTTCATTCTCCGCGTATTTTGGACCGGTGTAATGTGACGACTACGCCCAGGTATCGAAGTGATTCCGATCCCGAACCCTTGTAACCTGCCAGATGGATATGTCCTCGAAGTGCCAGCGGACTTCATCTGTTGTGCGGATATCGTTGTGCAGAAAATATTTTTTTTTCTGTCCAAATATTTAGATCCGTGGATATAAATATTCGGAATATAGAATTAATCCAACCCCGGCACATTTCGAGACATAGCCATCTGGAAATGCCCCTCCACCGTGGCCATCGAGAAAACTATGCCACTGGCGACATCTGAAGAAGCACATTTCCGCCATATGAAGTGCCATTCCACGCACATATGTTTTGTCCGAGGTGACAACCGGAAATCTTGACAGCACATGGAGGCGCGAAACGTCATCGAAAAGTTCTTCGTGAGAATATCGAAGGTATTACAAAACCAGCTATACGTCGTTTGGCGCGACGTGGTGGAGTGAAGCGTATTCCCTGTTTAATCTGTGAAGAAACGCGTGGTGTGCTTAAAGTGTTTTTGGGAAAACGTTATTCGTGAGGCAGTGACATTCACCGGAGCATTGCCTCAGGCTGGAGCATGAAGCTCTGTCAAGGTCGGAAAGGAGCAACAGGCAAATTAGGAAAGAGTAGGAGAATAATTCAACACCAAAATGATTTGACGCTTCTTAATGCGGAAATTCGAAGTAACGCTTGCTACCTTGTTCAGATTGATCAATTGGCATATCGCTTGCAATCCGCAGTACAGAGTGCAGTCTTCGGTAAAATTGATGAATATCTAGCTCGCGAAAACTTTCCTCACCGGATGCCAAAGCAACCATTCGATTTATGTCGACAATTATGCGAATATTCTAACGACTTATTGAGCAAAATGTTAGCATTTGAGCCTCGATCTCGCCCTTCTGCCTTGATGTGTCTCAAACACGAATACTTTGAACAGGAGCCAATGTGACGGATGTCCACTAACGAAATTGATATCATTGCTGTAATATATAGTAATAGTTTTAAGTGACATTCACACATTAGAAACATATATACATATAGTATGTAAACTGAAACGCTTTGGATGTTAAGTATGTTCGGTAATGTAAGGTACAAAACGATACCTCCCAACTTTACCGATGAAGCTTCTTTGGACGCCCTCAAATTTACGATTTGGTAGTAATCGTATAGAAGTAGTTATAAGCATTTATACTAATATAGTGTGCACAGAGCTAGGCACGTACAACTCAAAATCATAATAGTCGACTATGTGTTCAATATTCTTTGGTGTTAGGTACCTATTAACGAAAAGCAAGTGATATGATGAAATATCGGCAGTAGCACCATTTTAGACTACATTCATCAGCTGGTTATATAGAAAAGATGTAAAACCGCGAACAGTCGTTGATTAATAGATCACAAAAGAAGTATCAAGTTGAAAAGAAGACAAAACAAATGGAAGACTTAGTGCAAGTCAAAAGTAGATCTCTGTTAGTAGAATGAACTCACCAACGACTTGACAGAATCATAATGGTCTTATAAGGAATAGTCAGAGAACAGTGATATCAATCAAGTCAGCACCATTAACGCTCCTTCCACTTTCATAGATATTTTTTTTATGAAATACAACAGCATATCACACTCCATTTTCAAGGTCCTTCTTCATGTTACTGAATACTGAATAGAGGATATGCCCCGTTTATTTATTTATTTGGAGGGTTCGCTTCTGACAACTATGAGTACTAGATGGTTTGTTGACCTACCACTTAACCAAAGGAATGTAAGCATTTTGCTGTTAGACTAGCCTTAGAGCGTTGTCTACCTGCCACGACGCTGGTCGGGTTGAAAGTTGTCTTAGCATCCTGACGAAACTCAGCTTGGCTCTATTCCACATATTTTCAAGAAGGTGTAGGTTTACCAAAACTACGGAGATTTTATCAGGCGAATGAGGAAAATTGATGGAGCAATTAAAGTAAACCCAAATATCCAGTTTAACACAACAGTATGAAGAAAAAATATATTTGCGTAACAACGCTTGGCCATTTTGATTATAAAAAAGAAACAATTTTCTGTTTACTGCGTCTAACAAACTAACTTAGCAAGCCATAGACAAGATATGCAATAGATAACAATAATTAATTAATTAATTAATAATAAAATAGAAAAGGGATATTTTATATATTGACAACAGACCGATTTATAAACAATTTATCAAGATTAACTGATCATTTACACTACAAAGCCATTTGCCTGTTCCCCTAACACACACAATCAAACAAAGTATATAACTGAAAAAATAAAAGCCAAGGTGAACAAATATGTTAAACATACACTAAACATTCAACCCATGAAACAAAAAACAATAGTACTAATAATATATATTTACAAAAACATGTTTTAAAACAAACGAAAAACAAAAAACTAAATAAAAAGGATTCTGAGCGCAAAACCTCATACAAACGAAATAAACGGTAGAGTTGCGATAATATTGTGAAAATTTTAACAAAAGAGAATACGGTATAAACTTAATATTTTTGTTAATTGAAACATATGAGATAAATGCAATATTTTTTTTTTTCAAACAAACTAAAGACATAAAATCTAAGTTAAAACTATTAAAACCTAAAAATCCTAAAAGACCTGATGGTTCGATTGATTACGATTGGAACGCTTACTGAACATTGAATTGTTTTCAAAAAAAACAACACAACAATTAGCATTAGAATTAACAGTAAGAAGACAATGAAAGAATATTAATAGAACTAAATATCATAAGAACTACAATCGTACAAAATGGTGCTAATAGTTTTTGAATTTTGTGACTTGTTACTACCCTTCACTCAACCTATACATACTATAGTATACAAACAGCTTTAGTTTCCATAGAGCCGAAATGTTTGCAATATATTTACGAAATGCTTTTCTGATTTTTATTGAAGCAATAAGCCGAAGAACAACAATAAATACAATAGTGTACTTACAATACGACCAGCCACACACAAATAAAAAAGAAAGTAATAAAATAATAGTTTGTATTTTCTAGTATCATTTTGTTACAAACAAGCAAGAAAAGTCCAACAATAAACAAAATACTGAAAGTAAGTGGCGTGGTTTAGAAAGAAACATAATCTCGAGCCGACTGTTGAAATACATAAATAATTCCATAATTTCTTTGATATGTTAAAATTACAAAATTCAATTCACTGAAAAATTCATGAAAATATTAATGAAGAATGAAAATAATTGAGAAAAATTGTGAACGGCACGGATCAAATACTGGAAATCTCGGAAAAGAAAGGCCATAATTGCAAGTTTTATAGAAAAACTAACCTTTAAAATATATTATTATAATGCATGTAAATTAAGAAGGATTTTGAATTGTACATACAAAGACAAAGGAAGATACATAAATTGTAAGGTAGTGGTAAGAACACAAAAAAAAACAAAATTTCTAAAGTATATGATAGAATAGAATACAACATGAATTGCTAAAAGTTAACCCACGACTTTCCTTTTCAGTGGTTCTTCTTTTTTTCAGTGGGAACAGAGAGTGTAGGGTAAGTATGCCGTCGCAAGGGTAGGGTTTCTGCAAATCCGCTGAAGTCGGTTTCGCGTCGCGCGCGGTACGCGGTACCTTTGATTGTTTCGTCATTTCATTAGAGTAGTTTCCGTCGGTTTAAGTTCGAGTAGTATATTTTTCGGTACCGCGTCGGTGAATCGGTAACGCGCCTATGGGATTTTGTAGCGTTTTTGATTTGAGATCTGTGGATAGATCACATCCAGAACTAACGTAATGTAGGTTTCTCGTTCTGGATGAGTAATTGTTGACGCGTTTGAAAAACGGGCAAGTTCAGGTGACTGAAATATTGTGATTGAGCGTAATCCATTCGGAGACCCGCGACCGAAATCCTCTCCGAACTAGCTGGCCGACAAGCAGTCACCGCGTGAATGGATTACGGTGCACGGATTGGTTGACCTGTTGGTACCATCCGTTGGCACTACTCAGACTTAACGTCTAGAACCGATGAGAGGTCGGTTCCGCGTTCGAGCTGAAGGTAGAAAAATCATTACACCGGTGTTTTGAAGAATGTCGTAAAAGAGTTTCTTCTTCGATGCGCATCTAACTTGCTTATTCTGGTTTTGATTAACCGCGCTGTATACCCATTCTTCTGTGCTGTTTCAATTATAAATTGCTCTTCTCGGACGCGTCGTTCAGTTGTCAACGGAATTGATAACATTCTATTAATCATCGTGTTGTATGCCGCCATTTTTTGGTTGTATGAATGATTGGAGTTGCTGGGTATTGTCCTCTGTGTGTGCGTCGTCTTTCGATATACATCAAACTCTAGGTAACCGCTATTAGGGTTCTTATTTATTCATTTGAATTTAACGCCAAAAGAGGAGCAACGGAAAAAATTCAATTAAATTGATGTAAAAAGGGTGAAATGATCAATTTAAAGTTTAGCAAAGATCTTATAGCTGTGTTTAGAGGTAAATAAAACACTCAATTAAGGTAAGGTTTCCTTTCAACTTAAACTAGAACACATTTGATTACACGTTATTCAATCAGTTAAACATATATATTGTAATGTCTTCCAAAAACCGTTCTTTTAATATCTTTAGATTTTACTTTGCCCCCAACTTCTAACGTTCAATTGCTGCCACTGCTTTCACATATGATTATCTCTGTTAATATGGTCATCTCCATAAATCAACATATTAAAATACATTTTCATTTAAGCTTTACAGTTCAAAAAATACGAAATATACCATTATATGAAAAATATATCATGATATTAATAAAAAAGTGTTTCCTGGAAGCAGTCCTTGATTTTTTACCCCGCGTGATAGACTGTAACATCCCAAACAAATTTTACGATTATTTTGACTTTTAAATTGATTTGACATTCATTGCAAAAAATATATGGGGTATACTCGTAGAATGAAAAATTTATCAAGTCAAAACATCACAATACGAACATATTTTGAGGAATTGCCAGAAGCGAGTTGACTTATTTAAATTTCCTTCTATTTCATTTCCATTTATCTTTTGAATAGAAAAAAATCACATAATACTGTCTTTTCGAAAAGTTTTCTCTTGCTCCATTTCCGGCAGCTTCGAACACTTTTCTTTCATTCGTTTGTAACTCGATTGCAGAGCGTCGTCTTCATGTCAATGAAGAAATTGAAGTAGTCAACGACATTTCTACCTCTACAATAAATTCAAAGACCGTGTAAAGAAATGGAAAATACCTTTCAAACTTTTCGAGTAGAATTTCGTAAATTTTAAAGAACTACAAAAAAGTTTTGGGGAAACGGTAATTTAATGATATTTGTTTGTTACAAGTTGTTGATACATTGAAACAGTAACTGTTTTGAAACTATTATGTTCCGATAAGTCGCTACTGTTTTTTTTTTCGGACAAAGAAGATTTTTTTAAGTAAAATTCAAGTGACTTCTGATTTTGAAGAAACTCATAACTAAGCGAAAGATGCATGAAGCAATCACAAAGCAGAAGCCTTTAAAAGAAAATTCCAAAGAAATTTGAATCAATAAAGGCAACAGAAAATTTGAAAAGAATGCACCTTTGATATAAAAACACGTATATTGACTCAATTGCTTGGATATTCATGATTACATATCAATATTACAAAACACTTCTAAAATTTTCATAAAAATTCCTACATATTTGTAGTGCCTACGTTCGTTGCAAATATGTATCGCCCCAGTATTACGTGTTAATGTTTTTGTGATTGTTAAATATTCAATCGGCTGTAAATTAGTTGTTTATGGTTCGATTGTTGTAATTTTAAGGAAACGTACAACTTTACTGACACGCTAAAATAGCAACTTTTGGTAAATTTAAGGATTTTTAAATGAACTACTATTAACAAAGTTCAAAGAATTTTGACTTCTAACATATTTGCTAGCCTTGTACTTTTAAAGAATTACCTCCATAATTTTCTTCAGATTTTTCAGGTGAATGGTGTGCAATTGTGAAAGTTTCTCCTCCACCTCCATCGTTCAAAGCAAAGCGTGTCAGTTTAAACTCTGTTTTGAAAAACTCTTAGCAAGATTTTCTATTCCATACCCATATTGGCTATCTTTGGTGTATTTTTTTTCAGGACCACTACTCTATAGGGTTTTCCATTGGGCACATAACTTTTTGGAATCTTTATATGAACGTACCCTTAAACTTTTTCAATGAAACAATGTCAAAACGTCAGGTAAGGTCAACATTTTAATCATGGTAAATTTCACAAAGAAGCAACGTTCGAAAATTATTAAAAAAATTACTACCGAAATTCTGAGTCGGTGGTCGCAACTTTAAGAGCGCTTATTCTAATTTTCGGCCGAAATTGTCGTCCCACCCAACAGACTGCGTGCTATAGTGGATAAGTTTAGGTCCAAATTTTAACTATTGGAAGTTTCGGTGCCAAAAAGGGGACATACCTGTCAAAGCAAAGGAAATAGCACTGCCGTAAGTGCATCAAAAAGTGCCAAATCCGTCGATTCCACGTTTTTCTCAAGAATTGGGCATCGCTCAAATGATACTGTAGCGTATTTTGCAAAAAAATCTTTTCCTACGTAGTTAGAATATCAAATTGACTCAAGAACTAGAGCCACTTGATCATTCGGAAAGCCGATACTTCTCCAATTGGGCTCTGGCAAAGCTTGAAGTAAATGAAGAATTTCATCGAAAAATTATCTTCAGCGATGAAGCTCATTTCTGGCTCAATGGATTTGTTAATAAGCAAAATATGCATTATTGGTCAGCAATAAACCCACATGTGCTTCTTGAGATACCGTTGCATCTGCAAAAAATCACTTTTTGGTGCAGTTTTCATGCCAGAGGTGTGATCGGGCCGTATTATTTCGTGGATGAGAACGACCGTCATGTTACCGCCAATGGAGAGCGCTATCGTGTTATGTTGGAAGATTACATAAGTAATGCTTTTTAGAAACGCTTATTTGAACCATAGAAAAAGTAGAAAAGGAATAGCGATATTCCCCATCTGGCGAATTAAATCCGTTTTGTTATAGTAAAACGCTTTTTAGGGTTTTGTACTAAAATACAAAATCCTATTCAAATCACAGCCTGTGTCTTTCTGTCCGTCCGTCCTTCTGACCATCCGTTCGTACGTCTGTATGTCAGAGCAGTTTTCCCCAAAACTATAGAAGCTATAGCTATGAAACTTTGTGGAAAGTTCCAAAGTGCTGACTTCTTGTAAATTTTTGGGTCAGAAAATTTTTCGGAGAATCTTAATCCCCTATAGGGAGGTGGCCCGTTAACAGTTTTTCCCCCCTATTGGTAGTCGAGTAGGATATCATTGGAAAGGTCTTAATAAGATCTTTAAAAGCTAGTCTTAAAATTACTTTAACAGTGCAGAAGGGGGCAGGGGAAGGGGAAACGTACGAAATTTCCGCGTGCCCTCCTCGCGATTGGGCACCTTTCATCCGAAAAAATTGAAAAAGAATCTTGAATGTAGGCCTTTATGAGTACGACCACAACAAATGCGTCAGAAGTCGAAATTCGGTCAACTTTGTAAGTAAAAGTATGATTTATCAATTTTACATTTTCTTGAATAAAACCAAAATGGTACCCTTAATTTCAATGAAATTTGATACACGAATGGCTTGACCTGGAAGTTTCAAAAAGATCAAATAGTATTCAACGAAAATATAGCGGTTTGAATTTTCCCGTATTACGATGAAACACTATGCGCTATGGCTATGAAACAATATGCGCTTTATACCGACTCATATTACGGGTTTGCTACAATTTGCATGAAAGTTTCAACAATGATAATTGTTATGAATATCTTTGAGGATTTGTTCAACTACTGAAAGTAGTAATCGAAAAACAAAATGACGGCTGTTTTAAATGAGAAAATTGAATAAATTTATGTTATTTTTCCTCAACTACAACATTTAGGGTACATGATATTAACGCTTGCTTGAATCTATTAATTAATGGCTGAAGATGAGCAAATACAATTTAGAGGCAAAATGAGTCGAGTCAATAGGAGAGTGCTGCTACCAGATGGGCTTTGTAACCATCCTAGGGTTCCAAACAAATTTTCTGATGGCTTGAATGAGAAGTCATTCAAATTTATCTAAAAGATACAGAGTTTCATACATAAGTACACAACAGGCGCCATTTTGTTCTAGATTAAATATTTTTTTTGAATGCTCAGCCAATCGGACATGTTCAAATTAAGGACCATTACTTATATTAGCATGAAAACTTGGAGAAAATAAAAGTATCTAGGTCGATTTAAAATATGTATAAAACATCAATACGTCCCATTTTTGTTATAATTCCATACAATTGAAATGGCGATAACTCACTTGATTATGATTCGATTTCCATGAAATTTAGTAGACATAAAGATTTTATACCCACCTAAATAATTGTAAAATTTCAAGAAGTTTAATGCACCATTTAGATTTTTGAGGGAAAATGTAAAATTTACAAATCATACTATTATTGACAGAGTTGAGCGTCGTTCTTGTACTCATAAATACCTACCATCGTGAGTTTTTTCTGATATTTTGTCTTAAAGGTGTTCAACCACAAGGCAAGGGGTGGACAAAAATTTTATTCGTACATTTTGCCTCCCTCTTGGCCCCCTGATGTCCAAAATGACTTTTTCAGATTCTCAAAATGCTAAGACCTTTCATTTGATACTCTAATCGGCTGCATTTGATGAAAAATTTGTCAAGGGCTACTTCGTTGTGAGAGAAGAGCCCCGTTAAAAAAATATGAAATATTTTCTAAGATCTAAATATTTGAGAAACTTCTGCTTCTGACCTTTTCATAAAGTTTGAACTTTATTGCTTCTATAGTTTCTGAAGAAACTACCTGTGATGCACGGGCAGACGTACAGATGGTTGGACAAGCGTACAAGCAGAACGCAAAATTTGTATGCTTTTGTAAAATTTCTTTCACAAAACCCTAAAAATCATGGAGCTACATACAATAACAATTATTTTAGAGGTGAGAATTCGTTCAACTTTGCTAGCAATAGTAGGATTTAGCATTTTTGTCGGTAATTTAATTGTATTAAATCATTCGACATATCTGCATCTATTAGGTTAAGTACGAAACCCTTCTGACGTGAACGTACTGTCATGGATTAAACTAATCCTTAAAGATGAGCAAATCTTAGATGCCCAAAATATTGCATGCACCAATAAATTCTCATAGTCCCCTATGAACGCATTTTTTTTTTTTAAATTATTTAATATAAAAAAATCTTTTAGAAGAGTATCTTCCAAAATAGGAAGAGAAGTTTTTTTTTCATTATAAGCAAAATACTAAAGTAATTATAGTTTTACATTAATCTATAAGTTAGTACTCATAATTGAAATACTATATTGTTAACCTCGACAAAAAGGACGCTTAAAGAAAGATTATAAGCACTCCCATGAAACCGGCTGGATTTGGAAATTCAACGTTTGGTGCTCAATCTATTTCAGCTTGAGCTTTTGATATTTATACTGCAATGAGTGCACCTATCAGAGCAGCTACTACAATTGGAACAGCCAGATTTTATGCAATCACTTATATACCAACTGTAAGCGGTCTTTAGGCAGCTTTAGTGACTTTGGTAGTTTTGACATTGCGATCAGAACTGCCTTTACTACCTATGGTGGACCTAAAGAACAAGAACTTTGGCGCAGACAGCATTTGAAAACTTCAGAATCACCACAGCTTCAGCATCTAGTTTTGGCGGATTTGGCATTCAAGAATTCGATAGATTGAATTCAACAACAATTACTTCGAATTTGCCTCTTGTAATGATTTGCTTTTTGTAAAATATGTGCAGTACATGGGCGCCGATTGTCTGGCACAAGTGTAAACGAGCTGTAAAGAAGACCGAGCTCAGCTGACTAGCTTTGTTTGACGGCCGCGTACGCATGCTCATTGACTAGCTATTTGCGGGGTCATATAAGGCGGGTTCTTGTTGTATCACAAAGCTCACTACAAAATATTTATCACGCGTACTCTACTCTACAAGACATTCTGATCAATTTTTATTATCTTTAGAAATGATCTATTATGTGTCAATTAGGCTACTCCATAGTAATTCAAAATTTTTTTTGTCTCGTTAAAGTTAGCGGACACAGAGACTAGAGACAAATGCAAACATTGTACAAGAAGCAACCGTTACTTGTCTTGAAGAATGTCATTGCATTACAAGGGAAATATCAAACCTAAAAACCACTCATCTCTGCCTGAAGGATGGGTACTTAACGGGTGTCGTTAACTTGAACCTAGTGCAAGAACAAACTAAGTGGTTCAACGAGGTGACTAACTTCTCCCCTCAGAAGCAGCTATACCTGATGTTTGACTACTTAGGTTTATTACACTCTTTTATTTCAATTTACAGAGAAACAACAATAAGCGACGCTCCAATATTTGCAGATTTTGGAAAAGCTTTTAACTAATAGCTTCGACAAGAATAACAGCAGCCATTTTAATATTAATCCTCATCAATCAATATTTCGTTAGTGGTTTTACACATATATTCATTTTTATTAATTTTTTATGTTATTACAACAATTAATTTTTTGTGTATGTACAACTTGATAACCGGAATTTTTAAGCGGAATTTGATGCTTTATTGTGGAACAATCTTACAATATATTTTATTCAAAGTATTGTCTATCGGAACCTACAACATTTCCTCATCTTTCAGGCAATTTATGAATTCCATCCCGTAAAATTACCCCGGCTTGGCGGCCAAAAACCAATCTATCCAATTTCGGATGCCTTGCTCTGAAGTGATGCGTATTCCAGTGCGGGCGTTTTGCATCGAGCAAAATAAATGATAGTCAGACGAAGCAAGATCCGGACTATAAGGCGGGTGGGCCAAAACTTCCCATCCACTTTTTTCCAAGTAGTTTTTCACGGGTCTTGCAACATGCGGCCGAGCGTTGTCATGATGAAAAATTATAGCCTCGTATTTGGTCACATATTCCGGGCTTTTCTCGATGATGGCACGCTTCAAACGTATTAATTGTCTTCGGTATAGGATTGTCTGGCCCGATTTCAACAATTCATAATATAACAGCCCCTTTTGATCCCAATACACAGCATAACCTTGGCGCAATGGATATTTGGCTTCGCCGTTGATTTGCCTGGTTGGCCGGGCTTCACGTATGACTTTTTGCGCTTGGGATTATCATAATGGATCCATTTTTCATCCCCAGTTACGATCCGATGCAAAAATGATTGCTTTTTATGGCGCTCAAGCAGCATTTCAGATATACAGAAGCGCCGTTCAACGTCTCTCGGCTTCAACTCATAGGGGACCCAATTACCTTGCTTCTGAATGCATTCGGTGGCTCTCAAACATTTTGAAATGGCTTGCTGAGTTATTCCCAATAATTTGGCAAGTTTGTCTTGCATTTGACACGAATCCTCATCGAGTAGCGTCTCCGATTCTTCGTCTTCAAACTTTTTTGGCTGTCCTGGGCGTTCTTTGTCTTTGATGTCGAAATCGCCACTTTTGAAGCGTTGAAACCATTCAAACACTGTGTTTTTGCTAAAACATCGTCTTCATAAACTTCTACAAGCAAACGATGACTTTCCGCAGCCGTTTTCTTTGCAAAAAAATGACCCAACAAAACCTCCCGCAAATGCTGTCTTTTTCTCCAATTTTCAAAGTTATTCATCGTGAAAAATAATAATGATGCGCACAAGATAAAATTCTTTTGTTGACTGATTTTGATATCTGTCAATTGTACCTTCAAAATGACATGTATATAAAGTTCGAGCTTTCACAATATTTGTTAGTACGAACATCTAGCGCCCAATTCCGGTTATTAAGTTGTACATCAAACATAACGGTTATTAAGTTGTACACCCAACATCGAATTTTTTCAGTATTCAAGTTTATTTTAGAAATGATATTTTCCCGATCGTTAGCTCGTAGTCAAAAAGAAGAATATATCCTGTGACACGGGACATATACTCTGTATAGTTCTCCTCAATACACTTGTGCGAGTGTCCCAACTTTTACTTTTCATTTAATACGAGTAGAGTGGGTTCAAAATGGATTCAGATCGTCAAGAATATTTAGATGCTCTTAATGAAATAGTGTAGGATAGTGCAAATTCGTCATAACAATTTTTTTTATAAACAATTTACAATCAGCGAATTGTATACAGTCATTTAATACAGTTTCAATCCAGCCTTTTTTTGGAAACAATTTCTAGAGGCTCCTTCTTTTTCTTCTTCATAGCACGACAGCTCCTCTCAGGCCTTTGTTTCCTACAAATAGCGCCTTGACCGAGTCAGACCAGCGTTTCCTTGACTTCCCCGCTGATCTCCTGCCTTCAGTTCTCCCAACGAATACCTTTTTGGGTATTCGTTCTTCGTCCATACAATATATCTGACCAGCCCGTTGCAGCCTCCACAGTCTTACAATCGTTGAGACCTCCAGCTCGTCAAAAATTTCATGGTTGTATCGAATTCGTCATTGGTCAATCAATATCGTCAAAACTAAATAAACAATTTTAATTGCGAACTGTATTCTTCGGCGTATTTCCTCTCTTTCATTACTGGTTCTCGTTATTCTGGCGCCTAAACACAATAATTCGCTCACATTTTTGAGACTATATATATATATATATATATATATATATATATATATATATATATATATATATATATATATATATATATATGTATATATATATATATATATATATATATATATATATATATATATATATATATATATTGTATGCTTTACGCATTTTTTCTAGACTGCATAATGAGCTTTCTTTTATTTTCATTGATATGTAGCCCTACTAGTTTCGCTTCGCTGTCGAGGTTCAGGAAAAGTTCTTTGGTGGTTGTTAATGACGGTGACTAAATATTGATGTCGTCCACATAGGCTACCACTTGGCTCAACTTGAATAGTAATGTATCTCGTGTATCGACATGTAGCATCCTTACGACTTACTCCGGAGCTAAATTGTATAGCGATGGGGCCAGCCCATCTCCCTGCTTTATTCCGATATTTGTGTCATTGTTATTCTGGCAAAACAGACTTATTTGACTGGGATGTAAATGCAAAGCATTATTTAGTACAGTACATAACGATCAGTACTGGCGAATGCTTGTTCAAAGTCAAATTTGGTGTACATCTATGTTGAAATCCCAGCATTTTTCAAGTACCTGTTTGACTGTGAATAATTGGTCTAGTGTCGCTCTGCATACTCTAATACCACCTTGATACTCCCCAATAATACTGTTAGCGTATGATCCGATTTTATTTTCTAAGACGTTTGAAAATATTTTGTACGCCATATAAAGTAGTGATATACCTCTATAATTTTCGCACTATAGTTTGTCACCTTCTTTGTGGATAGGGAAAATAATTGATTGGCTCCACTCTTTTGGCATCTGCTCTTCTTTCACAGTGTGCTGGATGACTTTGTGAATAGTTTTATGAACACCTCTGCCACGATATTTGATGAACTCCACTGAAATCTCATCAATGCCCGGCACGTTATTATTCTTTTGGGGTTTGATGATGGAACACACTACATCCAGAGTTAGTGCCGCCAATGAAACGTCTTCGCAGACTTCTATAGGCTCCAATGATGTGGAGCTGTGCGGAAAATTAAGGAGGTTCTGGAAATATAATGCCCATCTTACCTTAATCTTGGTTTCATCTGCGATGATATTGCCGATATCATCATGACAGAGTGTGGTTTTGGGCTGAAAACAATGTTTCAGGCTTTTCACTACTTTGTATGGTTGTCTTGTGTTGTCGCTCGTTAAACTTATATATGTACTTCTCAGTTGGTTGTCATAGTATTTTTTTTTCTCAGTTCTAATTATCTTATTCGCTACTCTTCTGAGATTTTCATAGTGTTCTCTCTTCGTCCTGGATTTCCTACCTACGCATTCTTTGTGTGCCTGATTCTTTTTATCTAACGCATTCTGGCACTCATCATCGAACCAATCATTTGGTTTGCGCCAGGCTTGATGTACTGCCACAGTCCTGATAGCTGCTTTCACTTCCAGCCAGAGTTCGTTGCTTGTCTTTAACGATGTGTCTGATAAGATGGGAGCTAGCTGGTTGCCGAGAGTTTCGGTGAGATTTTTGGCCACAGACGCCATTTGGAGCATTCCAATGTCAAATTTTTGAAGCGGGCTGGTCCTCACTGAATATGCCTTTGACATATGACGTCGGTACGTTAATTTGATCAAGTAATGATCTGAGTTACAATTTTTGGGGAGCATCAAGGTCGTTTTAGAGTATGTACATAGATCGACAATAGACCGTTTATTCACTGTAACTCAGGAACTTGAGAAATACTGGGAGTACAACATAGACGTACACCAAATTTTCGTTGACTTTAAGCAAGCATGTGGAAGTATTGGTCGTAACGTACTGCACCAAATAATGCTTTGCTTTGGCATTCCAGCCAAATGAGTCCGGCTTATCAAAATGATAATGAGGCCGATGACCTCCCAAATGACCCACTTATCGATGCCTTTGACACAAATATCGGACTAAAGCACGGAGATGGGTTGGTCCCGTTGCTATTCAATTAAATGAGGTATATGAAATTTTTGACGAGTTTGAGGTCTCAACGATTGTTAGACTGCGGAAACTGGAATGGGCTGGCCATGTTAACCGAGATAGTTGGAGGCGCTATTAGCAGGAAGCGAAGGCCCGAGAGGGGCTACACAAAGATATGTATAAAAAAATGTTATATTGAAATTTTCACCATACAAAATGGTATCTGAAGAAGTTAATGCAAACTAAATAAGTTACATGAAAAGCTTATGAAAATCTATGCAATCTTCTGAACGTAATCAATCGTACATCACTCGGAGAGGATACAAATATAAGAGAAAATTATAGATCTTAAAATTTTTTGCCAGTCCCCCTTGTGGTAGTATATCGAGTTTAAGTCTGTTAGTGAAACAACTTTTTCAAGAGATTCAAGATTTTTCAATTATAATCCTTAAAAAATTGTTTTATCATTTTTGAAGCTATTACTTACTTGTATATAAAACTTTTTAATTACGTTTTGCTTAACTGAGCCACAGATTAAATGCTAGTAAATGTTCTTGGAGTTGCACATACGGATTACTGGTTCCCCAAAAATGGGGTATTAAATGCCGAGAAATGCCTATAACTATAAAAAAATATATAGCTCTTGTATTAATCGAGCAGCGAATTACTTGACAATTAAAAAATGCACCCAACAATTCCATCTACATCGTGTCATTATTATGCCACAAACTGTTGCATAAGACTCGTAGCGATATCCGCAAATGTTCACCACTTGATGTTGTGAGTATGTGGAGCAAAGCTCTACTACTGAACTAGACTTAATGTCGGCTGAGTGGTGACAAAAAGGCAGTTCACCGAGAGCGTTTCGTGGCTAGTTGGTGTGTGGTAATTTTTCGATTATAACCAAAACTGACGTTAGATAAAAAGCCATATGGTAGCAATTCGCATATGTATTAGTCGGCCTACTATGGACAAGCTTCCGGTAGCTGTCACCCAACTGCGGCATTAGCAAATGCTTATATTTTGTCCTATATACTATTTTCCGAATAAAAAACGTGCCGAACGCATTCCGTGCATGCTATAAATTCACCTTGTATAGCCCATTGTGCTCCTAAACTTTCCAAGACGAGCAAGTGAAACACACTTTTTGCACCTTCGACTGATAGCTCAGCGTTGAGATGTAAACAAACTCCTATAAATTCACTTTGGAAGGCGATAAAAACTAAACGGGTATAAGAACTGAAATAATTTTCACTTCACTAGGGGCGCTATTGTGTTCTCCGCGGACCATCTGGATTTCACTGTAGAAATCCGTCTCTAAACCGTACAAAACCTCGAATTTTCGTTGGCACCTCCACAATTCTTCATATAACACCATGTAAGTGAGGCAACAAAGTCGGCCTACTAATGGTCATGTGTGTGGTAGTAAGCGCTGCTGCCATATGGCTTGTATCTATCGTCAGTTTTGACTATAACCCATCTAAGACCTTGCAAAACTATTTGTAATCAGACTATCAAACATTAGTGATGAGTGCTATAGCGAGTGCTTGTGATATTGCCTCGGAGGATATTTCAAAGACGAATTAAAAGTTAAATGTCTTCAGTACATTAGCTAGTGATTGATTCTTATAGGAATCATACTCATTACAGATACGTCAGAAATTTCTCGACCATTTTCGCCACGAGTAAGTTGTTTTTCTGCGATCCCATTCTAATAAAAATTGCCTGAGGATCGTGTGAGCGCATCTGATTGCCCGGGAGGTTAGTATGATTTGCGTCAAAAATTCTAACTATTGAATAATTGATTTGTGTCGAAATTTCTAGCTATTGAATAATTGATAATACACCGCTTAAAGGATTCACTCACCAGCAGGGCCATGTTTCATTCAAGTGCAATTTATGTGGAAGGGTATTCTCAAAGAAGTGCATAAAGTTGTGCATTCAAATCCGGATTCATTTAAAAGCGATTTGTGTGGGAGGTCACTCAAAACAGTGTGGGGTTATAATGAGGTTACAGCTGAACATCTAAATCCCAAAATTCCAAAAATCGTCATCAAACAATCAATGAGCTTGACACGGTTTATCTTGCACTTTCAGCATTAAATAATACTTTATTTTCGTTGCTCGTATATCAGCCTAGTTTTTACTTTGTATGGATATTTTGGTAAAACCTAAGGTCAGTCTCAAAATAACTGTTCGATAACATGCTTTTTCAGTATGAGAAATAGATATTCTCAATTGTGAATAACTCAGAAAGTATTGCTTTTGCAAAAAGGCTCAGTGACCACTTTTGCTTAAAATTGTTTTTTCATCGTTTACTGGGATTATTTCAATGAAAACGTTTCAAATCCCGAAACATGGTGGCATTCAACCCTAGGGTAAAAGCTCCCATTGGTACTACATCACTTTGTATTTTAAGGTTTTTCCTGTTTACGGTGCGCATTTTTCTTGATTCGGTCTTCATTGAAAGATTTCGGAGTGAAAAACCACTTTAAATTTTACTACACAGGTTGATTGGATTGTTTTGAAAGCGACACTTACTAACCAGTAACAGAATCAACATTTACACGCCATATTTCCTATATAAACACACACAAAAGTTTCTTTCTATCTGTTAATTCATTCTTTGTTTGCAAATTCATTTGTTTATTCATATCATCTAACAGACTGAACACAATCCAATAACAAAATGGAACGCAAAGAATAAATACAGCAATATTTAAATATTGCATAAAATAATTAAATGACGATAATTGTGTTAAATTAGTTGTAAGTCTCTTAGTTTTTTCTTAAATGCTTTGTAAGAAGTGGATAAAGGACGTAGCTCGAGATTATTATGATTTCGTACGATTCTTAAAATTGTTGAATGAAAATGTCAATCAGTTCTAGCATATGGGATAACGAAATAAGAGCCCACCCAAGATGAACAAGAAGTTCGTCGGAAACGCAACTCAGAACAAATATTTAACGGGACTTGATGATTGGTATAAATAAGTTCTTCGGGATATTAGAGATAGGAAGGATAAACGACTTTCATAGGGCTACGGCAAATTAAACTTAAGGAAAAGAAAACGTGTAAGCTTTTTTTGGACGGTTTCTGAAGAAGACACGAGATAGGGGTATCGAGGGGACCAGATAACAGAACAGTATTCAAGCAAAGGACGAACAAGACAAACAAATAGGCCGATAGAAGAGGAGATGCAATTGAATTTATGTACATGCCTAAGGATAAACCCGGAATTTCTAGACGCCTTAGTAATTACATTTAAAATGTGTGCATTAAATTTGAGTTTTGGATCAAAAACTAATCCAAGTTCTTTATGGCTGAACAGTTCAGAGAGCAAATTATCACTTAATATATAATTAAAATTAATAGGAGAGTTCTTCAGAGAAACAGCCATTTTATGACATTTAGTAGACATAAATAGTTTGAAGCACACCACTTATTTATAGCATTCAGATCAGTTTGGAGAAGAATTGAACCTTGAACCTTGTGGAACGAAGGATAAAAAGGACTAGACGTAGTACCAGAGAGACTCACTTGACAGGGACGATATGATAGATAAGATGACATCCTAGATAGAAGAGCACCCAAGATGCCAAGAGCTTCAAGCTAACGACAAAGAAGTTAATGATTTATAGTGTTAAAGGCCTTGGGGAAATCTGTGAAGATCACATCAACTTGCAGTTAGTTATACAAACCTCTTGCAATACTGTTTGTGAATTCTATTAAATTACAGGTAGTGGAGTTTCCTTTGAAAAAGCCATGCTGCTCTGGAGCAAAAATAGGAGCTAATGAGTTTGAGGGTCGAATATGAACCAGTCGTCCAAGTAACTTTGGAAAGCAGGAAATGAAGGAAATAAGGCGATAATTAAAAACTGACGTAGGATCACCACTTTTTAAAATAGGCACCATATTAGCTGTTTCCCAAGGGTTAGCGAACGTAGCAGTACTCAAACTTAAATTGAAGAGGAGAGATAAAGGAAAACTTGGCGACGAGGCTAACGACTTCACAAATATGTTTGGCAAACCATCTGGCTCAGGGCTGTTTTCAGGATCAAGAGCATTCATCAAAAATTCAACTTCAGATACATCTGTACAAATAAAAGAAATTGGGAGGAGAAGACGATAAGGTAAGACAACAGGATACACAGCTGCAACGGGAGGAGAAAAAGTCAAAGAGAAAAATTGGGCAAATGAGTCAGTAATTTCTTGAGGAGAAAAAACTTCTACACTATTCCAATGGACCTTACTAGGACTGGAAGAAGAGGAGGATGAAATTTATGTATATGTGAATTTTTGAACAATGGATAAAACTGAATATTGTGCAGTGATAACATTTTTTTATTTTGGAGAGCTTATCAGTAACAGAAATTCTTATGAAAACAGTGAAAGTGTTGAATTACTCTTTCAGAGTTTAAACGTGATTGCACGAGCGAGATGAATCAGGTTGTGGACGTCGAAGAAGTGCAACAACACCAGAAATCATTAAGCAAGTCTATGATATTGTTTGTAAAGATCCAATTGTGACTAAGCGTCACATTGCTGATACCATCTTGGATGAAGAATTATGTATGAAAAAACTATTCGAAAAATTAGTGCCGTATTCACCAAAAATTCCAAAACACTGAATCAAAAACAAATTTGTAAGCGTAATTCGGATTTCCTGCATCATTTTCGAACTACGGACGAGATTTGTATTTATCATCCTGATCCTAAACTGAAACAAGAACGTTTAGATTGGACTGTAGCTGGGTGTTAAGCATCAAAACAGTATAATGGCCAAAGAAAATTATTGCATCAGCTTTTAGGGTTTTGTAAAATAATTTTGCAAAACCCTACTAAAATCGTGTCCTGTCTGTCCATCCGTCCGTCCGTGTGTCTAACCAATTTTTCTCGCAAACGATATAAGCAATAAAAATCAAATCACCAAATCATGATTTGAGTGGTTTTTGTTAGTTTGTAACAAATTGGCGACCGTTACAAATAGAGAAAAAATGGATTTTTTTTATAAGCGTGCACATCTGTTTGACATGTTTCATGACATTATTCATTGTTTGAGACTGTATTTCGTAAGTTGGGTACAAAACCCTTCTGACATGAGCGTAAGTCTGTCTAATTTACTTGTTTTGGGCTTAAAAAAAAAATTTATAGACTGATTATCTTCAAAAAGGTAAAGCATATAGTTCTCAGTACAATGCAGCTTTTTTGACCAGTTGGATACAAAATCCGTAAGAAAGATCCGGCTTCCTTCGCGGAATGAAGAAGAAGCTATTGCAGCCGTGGAACAGTATTTTGCAGAGGTTCCAGAAAATCATTACAAAGATGGTATAAAATTATTGGCGGATCGTTGGAATAAGTGTGTTGAAGTTGAGGGAGATTATATTGAATAAAAAAATTAATTTTATTAAAAAGATACATACTATATTTTGTAATTTTCGCCATCAAAACTTCGTTTCACGCGGTATAACTTATATCTTTTTCATCACTTCATCAAGATTACTGATATCAAAGAAGACTTAAAACTTAAACAATTTGGCAAGGATATATGAGAAAAACTTGAAAAAATATTTGAGTTTTCTGAAATTCTTCATAGACCAAAACTAGATGAATGAAAGTCTCCAAAATTATTTCTAAACAAGTCAAAATAGCAGGAGAGGACTCCTACCAGAAGGATTTTGCGAAATAATTTGAAACTCACGTCAACGCCTACTGAATATCAAAATTTGACTCATACATATATTCCAAGAATTGAGCTCGGGAAACTAAAATATTGTTATTATGTTTTTTAATTTGCTGCCATTTTATTTTTAGTGTGCTAACCTCAATGTTTGACTAGTCAAGATAACATATTGTTACATGTGCAAATAATGCTGCGAGCTACTATCGCAATTCAGAACATGATGATCAATACACGAATATACTCGAAAGCACAAGAACCCACCAAGCATGATCAATATCTGAAAGTGGCGTCACTGCGGCCATTCAGGATTGCTCGAATATTCCAGATAGTTCGCCAATATACGAGAAATGGATTGAATGACTAGAGACCCTATATAAAGCCGAGCTGAATGAATGGGGGGACATAGTAAAACCGCAATCGTAAGAACTGTGATAAGTGTGGAGTGCGAATTAAGGGCGATATTAGTTGATAGTTAAGATAGTTAATTTAAAAATTTAAAGACTAGTGAAATGTAGAATTGGTGAAGTAGTTAAATTAATGATTGTGTATTTTTTTAAATAAACTCTTTTAGCTTAATTTAAAAGACATTGCGTTTTCGCTTCCCCGGAACATTAAAATTATTGGCCGCGGCCACAACACGTGACAATATCAATGTTAAAATCCTTTCTAAAAATTTTATCAAAACCGTTACACGTTTTTAGTGTATGGCTCCTTTACGACATGTATTTTTTAAATAGTTTCACGTGTAATTATTGCTGTAATTGATAAATTTTCAATCCTTTATCACTTATGTGTTTTTAAGTCGATTTTTATGAAACGTATGTCATCCATAAATGTTTTGCTACCCAACGTCTATATGAACTAGGGCAACACCATCTATCTTCATTGTTATATGCATGTAGGTAAAAACTGTTAGGAAGTCCTTGTCGGACCTTGAATATAGTAAGACATATAGTTTAAAAACTGACTGTTGACAAAACCAGAAGTGGGATAATCCCTAATTTTGCGAATTTCGCGAATTTTCTTAAAAAGTAGTTTGGTAATGGCGACGGGCGATTTGACGGTAGCGGAACTACGCAAAAAAACTTCGCAAAGCCAGTTTATCTGTGTCCGGCACGAAGAAAGAGCTTATTACTTGGGTGCGGAATCATGAAGGCGAAGTAGAGTTGTTCCACGAGGCCAACGAAGATGGTAGACGAAGTCGAGAAGCTGCACGAGGTGATGTAAGGGAATTGCAAAAGCAATTGACGACCCTATCACAACGGCTAGCTTCCGTCATCGGCACCATAAATTCGTTGGAACCAGTGTTCGAATGTCCAGGGTGAAAAGTGTCCGAAGATGGCAACCAGCGTGGCGTCGGCATCTACGTCATACGTATACTCGCCAAGCATACTAACACACACCAACTTGTATGTGCATAACGTAGCAGAAGTTCTAGTTCCTTCTGTTCTGCCTGCAATATTTCATCAACGAACGGGCATCATATTTCCGACATAATGTGAATTGTTCCTGAATTTGACCCATGTCATGGTGACATGACGTCAACACATTTCATCGCTCGAGTCGAGCGATTGCAAAGGGGTGCAACCAGTGTTTCGTACATGGAGTTCCGCATAGTTTTTTCGGCAGATTTTTCGTTTCACATACATAAGTACCGCCGATGTGCATATGAAATTAATGAAGGCGAAAAAGTTGAAGGCTAAATCGATGGTGGAGTACTATTATCGAATGCTTTCGTTGAGACACCACGGGAGTGTTAACGACCAGCCATTAATCCGCTATATGATTAACGGGCTGACGGACGATAGTTTGCGTCGGATATTGTTGGTCATGTGTTTTTCGCGATGTGCCGATTTATTACAATAGTTTTCGAGCATTGACGCATGCGCTGTGGTTAACAGTAAGACTAGTGTCGTAAATTTTCCGACCGGGGACAAAACCATTTCCGTGCAAAAAGTGATCACTCACGGCAAAGGTGGCCCGGTATGTTTTACTTGTCAGGATCGGGGCACATTTCACGCGATTGCCCAAAACTACCGAGGAAAATGAAAAATGACGATACTGTGAACTCCATCAGTGAAGCATCCGGTGATCCGGTTACGAAGACCATCACCGTGAACGATATCGTAGACTCGGGCAGTTGCCACTCATTTATGAAACAGAATATCGTGGGTCAATGTGTCGGTACAGTTAAGCAGTGCAACAAGACGATAATAGGGCTCACTGGTGGACAGGTGGAGTGCCGCGAAATGTAAACATCAACCGTCACAATTGATGTGCAGCAGTTTGTGTGTGACTTCATGAAAATAGACAACCCAATATCGGTGTATGACATCATCATTGGTACTGATATTCTTTAGCGTGGCCGTATAGTGATTGACAAGGGTAAATGTTTTGTAATTAATCATGCGTGCGTAAACATCAATGATACTTTGAGCAAGTTCGAAAAACAGTGAGTCGAGGCGTTACTACATGAATATCGTGGCTGTTTCGGGGAAAGTTTGAAGGACCTTGGAAAGTGTAGTATTATGAAAATGAACATTATTTTGACGTCAGACATTCCAGTAAATAAACAAGTTGGGTAAACAGACCTACGCTCATGTCAGAAGGGTTTTGTATTCAATTTACAAAATGCAGTCACCAGACCGAATCAAATCAAGAAACATGTCAAAGACAATTTTATTGGAGAAAATATGAAATGCGAAGATCATACTATTTTTAACAAAGTTCAATGAATTTCGACTTTTGAGGTTTTTGGTATTGTTATACTCATAAATATCTCCCTTGATAATTAGGTATTTCAGATGTCCATTCGCGAGGGAGGAAACACATTTTTCATGTATTTCCCACCTGTGCCCCCACTGAAGCAAAAACTGACAGTTTAACAACTGTTTTGAAAAGCTCCCATGAAAACTTTCATTTCATACTCATGTTGGCTACGTTTAATGAATTTTTTTTCAGGGACAACTCTCCTGTGCTGAAATCATCGATTCATGGCCAATTTTTTCGAATCCTAGAATGGTTACAAAACCCTTTTGCTAGGAGCTCTCTCCCACCACCTTAACTTATTTCACTTATAAGCATTAATTGTAGGTACTCATCTTCAGTCATTCATTCAATTGAATCAAGTGTTCAAAGCATGCACCTTAAACGTTGAAGTTGGGAAAAAATAACTCCAAATTATTCAATCTTCGCATTTAAAACAGCCACTATCTTGTTTTACGATTACTGATACTACTAGCTGAACCGATTCTCAAAGATATACATGACACCTATCATTCCTGAAATTTTCATGGAAATCCTAGCAAAACTGTAGTGTCTGAGTCGGTAAAAAGCGCATGTTGTTCCATAGCCATATGTTGCCATAGTAATACATGCAGCGCATATTGCTCCATACTAATACAGGAAAATTCAAACCGCTATAACTTCGCTAAATACTATTCAATCTTTAAAAAACTTTTAGGATAGATCAATCTTATAAATAGACATCTACGTACTGAATTTCATTGAATTTAAGGGTACCGTTAAGATTTTATTCAAGAAAACATAAAATCGATAAATCATACTATTACTAACAAAGTTGAGTGAATTGCGACTTCTCCTGTATTTACATCCCTGATTTTTTTCAGATTTTCCGGATCCCAGGTGTCCAGTCGCGAGGTGGGGAGACACAAATTTTTCGTGTATTTCCCCTCTCTGTGCGCCCCTCGAAGCAAATTTTGCCAAACTAAAACCTGTTTTGAAAAGTTCTCATCAAGACCTTTCATTTGATACCCGTATCGGCTAACTTCAATGAATTTTTTTTTTCGGGGGGTCACTCTCCTATATGGGGAGACCCCCGTTAAATACCTTATAAAACTTTTTGTAGTTGAACTTTGAAGAGATCACCACTTTACACCTACACACAAAATTTGATGCTTCTAGCTTAAGTAGTTTCCGAGAAAAACTGCTGTGACACACGGACGGACGGATGGACGGACAGACTGGTCGCGAAACTAGTAGGGTTTTGTAAAATTATTTTACACCCATTGTCTTGATACGGAAGCAGAATGGCGAACACAGACTCTGTGTCGACTTCCGTGAGCTAAACGCGGTCACGCAAAAAGAACCATGTTCCATGTCTGTCGTCGACAAAGTTTTGTCAACGTTGTTGGGGAAAAACTATTTCACTATGCTTGACATGGTGTCTGGTTATTACGAGTTGGAGATAGTGGAACAGCCCAAACAGTAGACGGCGTTCATAACTCACCATGGCTACTTCGAATTCAATTGAATACCGTTTGGGCTTCGAAATGCCCCGGGCAATTTTCAACGACTTATAGTGAGGCTCATTGGATCGATGAATGGCAAGGCGATAAGCTATGTGGACGAGGTCATCATTCCGTCTGAGACTGTCGAGTAGCGGCTAGAGTACTTGAAGGAATTCCTAGAAGTCACAAAACGCAAAAGACTAACTTTGCGCAAGTCCAAGTGTTCATTTTTCTAGAACACAGTGGAGTTCCTTGGACATGAACTAACGGCTGTAGGAACCAGGCCCGGGAAGATAAAAACCGTGGCGGTGCAACAATTCCCTAGTCCCTCCGGCTTCTTTAGGAAATTTATTCCGAATTATGCCATCATCGCCGCGCCACTAATGCGACTGTTAAAAAAATATGTACTATTCAACTGTTCAACCGAATGCAAGAAGGCAAGTCAACAGCTGGTGAGGTTGTTGACTGAGGCACCCACCCTAGTCATTTGCGATGAGGCATCACAGCATCAGTTGCACACCGATGCGAGCTACGTGGACCTTGCAGGTATCTTGTTGAAGATAATCGGATCGGTCCAGATGAATCCCGTTGCATACTATAGCCGTCTGTGCAATCCAGTGGAAAGCCGACACCATAGCTACGAGTTAGAGATGCTCGCAATCGTCGAAGCGTGTGAACGTTTCCGAATATACTTGCTGCGAAAGGAGTTTAAAATAGTAGCTGATTGCCAACTCATTGCCACTCTGAAAGCGACGAAGCCTTTTGTTCTGCAATTGGCGGGATGGTTTTTGAAACTACGAGAATTTGATTACCGGATTGTACTACGTCCCGGAATAAAGATGCCTGACTGAACCGAGTGGAGTAGAGGAATATGTTGGTCGTGTCAACTTGTCGATGGGGGATTGGTTACGCACTCTACAGCGACAAGATTCAGATGTGAAAAACATCATGGACGTCCTCGAGATGAAGGCGGAGTAAGAGCAGCGGGAGCAAATTTGCAAGGAGTGTGTCATAAAGAATAGCCGTCTTTTCAGAGCTCGTTGTTCCGAAGCGCATACGCTGGTGGGCGGCGAAGCTGTGTCATGATAATGCCAGACGTCCGAGTGTCGATGGTACACTGATGCAAATGAAGCAAAGTTTTTGGTTCCCCCAAATGCGTAACTTCATAAAGAGCTACACAAAGCCATGCATTGACTGTAGCTATGTGCGAGCGCCGAGAATAAAGGAATGTCAATTACATGGTATGGACATTCCCCGATTACTATTTGAAATACTCCATCTGGATCACTTGGGTCCATTTATTAGCAGTCGCCGCGGCAACGAGTATGTGCTGGTCATGGTAAATGCGTTAACTCGGTGCATGGTCATCAATCCAACAGGGAATTATCTGTTTAAAAATTTAACCTTTTTAAACTAGAGTAAAATAAAACTAATTTTGTTCCACGTATCTCTTTATTCGGAAAATGAATATAAACTGACTTTAAATTATCCTGAAATCCTTCTTAAATACTTTTTGAGATACATAACATCTGGATTCTACATATGCGAACGTCTAGGAAAATCTAGCAAGCAACTATCATAAAACCGAAAGGTCATAAACGGATTATCGCAAAGGACAGTGATCGTAAATAGAAATCCGTCGGCAACACTCCTAAAAGGATTGTGCGACGGTGGTCATAAAAGGTTTTTCCTAAATGCTCGCATCTCTTAGTTTTCTATGAATCTTATATTTATTAGGATGCTAATGTAACTCCTCCATCCCCTGTTCCAGAATCGTCCTCGATTCTTTTAATTACATTCATTTGTAAGAGAACCACAACAAATTTTAAAATATGAAAACGTAGTATAACGTTTGCATGAATTTTACATATTGAACTAAAATTTGTGTTACAATTCACAACTATAGACTTGAAATTAAAATTAAAATAACAACCTTTTTCTGTGTAAATTAGCAGTAATACTGTACGTAATTTCTTTATAAAATGTTTTTGTACATATATTTTTGTTATATATAGGACGAAGAGTAATTACATGTTTTTAGTATCATTGAAAACAATTTGAATGGTACATAGTTTTTTTCAATATTTTTTTTTCAATAACCCATATGTCTGGCGTAAAAACTAGGAGTATGTGGCTGTGAAAGGGATGTTCTCTTCCTACGCTTAATTCGTCGCAATTACAGGAAGTCTATTGATCGCGTATATTAAAGTTATTGCTGTTACTGGGGACACTGGGATGTCTGTTTTTAGCAAGGGAATGTTAGGAACGTTTAGCTTTACGAAAGCGCTGAGGATGTATTTTTATTTTGTGCTTATTTCTATTGAATTTTATATATCTGGGGTCTAATTTTTTTGGATTCGGATTCTTAATATACTGTTCATCGAGGGGTTTTTCTCCGCGGTTTCTATTATGATATTCATTGTGTTTCATTTGATTAAGTACTAATTTTGTGTGGATCTCATGGTTTGGTGTCGGCGTTTGCTGGTGAAACACGCTTCCTGGTTTTTCTTTGTGTGCGGAGTGCACTGTTGCATTATAAATGCGAACACATTCTTGGACAGGATTTAGTTCAAGTAAATTCCTATCTTCTTCAACTTGCCGAATAAGAAATGTACGCAAATTTTCGTTGAGCGTCCTATGAGCTACTTCAACATCTGCATAGCCAGTATGTTGGTGAGGAGATGTAAAATGAATGATTATACCACGATTTTTAAGCCAATCGATTGTTTTAGGTGAATTGAAAGAGCTTTTGTTGTCTGTGATGATATGTCGAGGGAACCCTATCATATTAAATGTTTCTAACAAAGCATGGTTGATTGTATCCCACTGCCGATTCTTTATAGCACATAGAGCTAAGTATTTACTGAACTTGTCAATAATTGAAATATAAGGATGATTTTTATCTTTGAACCAGATGTCAAGGTGGTATGTATCTCGAACTTGGTTGGGACATTCGGGTTTCTTGAATGGGAGTTTGACAGGATTGCGTTCATACTTCGACCGTTTGCAAATATCACAAGCGTTGATATACAAAGTGACTAGCTCCCTCAATTTCGGGAAGTAATACTTGTCTTTCAATTCTTCATATATTTTGTCTATACCTTGATGGTTTGATTTTATATGCGTTCTAGCAATTTGTTCTTTGATTGAAGTTTCAGTTCAATTATGAAGTACTTTAGGGGCTGACACAATGCACATGTTCGGGTACGATAATTTATGTTGACTATATTCTTCTTGAGCTAATAATAGAATTTCTTTATTGGGGAAATTGATGGCAGTAGTACCTTTTTGAAGACAGTGATTTTTAATAATATATTGAATTGTTTTAGGCGTTATTTCTTTAAATTGCAAATGAAGTATTTTTTTTCCTTGGTATTTGATTATCTTTGTAGAATTTATGTTCCCATGTTTTAGAAAAATCTGTTGCTGAAAGTGGTTTATAGGTTTCTCAGCTATGAATATAAAATGGTGATTGTCTTCTTGAGACGAATGTTGTGTTACAATAAGTGAGCCATTGTCTTCTACATCTTCAGTTTGCATTCCGGTTCCATTTTGCATATGTAAGATTTGGATGCGAGACAAGGCATCTGCAACAATATTTTCTTTGCCCTTAATGTGTTGAATATTGAAATCATATTCGCTTATTTTCAAGCGCCAACGTTGAAGCTTGCTATTTTCTTCTTTAATATTATCTAAATAGGTAAGTGGTTTATGACCTGTAACGAGCGTAAAACGATTACCAAACAGGTATGGCCTAAAACGTTTTAGAGACCAAACGATTGCCAATAATTCTTTTTCAATCGTTGAATAATTTATCTCGTGTTTGTTCAACGTTCTTGATGCAAAGGCTATTGGCTTATGATCTTGTGATAACACTGCACCAAGAGCATGTTTTGAAGCATCAGTCGTTACAGTAAATGATTTATTTAGATCTGGATGGATGAGAATGGGTTCAGTTTGTATATACATTTTAAGTCTGTTAAACGAATCCACAAAAGATGGATCATTCAGGTCAATTTTTTTATTTTTTTGTAAATATATAGTCATCGGCTTGGAAATTTTTGCATAGTCTCTTATAAATTTACGATAAAATCCCGTAAATCCCAAAAATCTTTTGATTTCCGTCGGAGTTTTAGGAATCGGAAATTGTTTGATGACCTCTATTTTAGCGGGGTTCGGTTTGATTCCTTGTGGTGTCACTATGTGGCCAAGGAATTCGGTATGACGTGACAAAAACTTTGTTTTGCTAAGCTGAATTTTTAAATTAGCGTCACGCAAGGTTTGAAATATTTTCCTTAAAGTAACTTCATGTTCTTGTAAAGATGAACTGAATACCAGTATATCATCCATGTACACAATGCATGTTTTCCCTATGTGTTCTTGTAAAATATTGTTCATTAATTTCTGGAACGTAGCCGGAGCATTTTTTAAACCAAATGGCATTCGCAAGAACTCATACTGCCCTGAGTCAGTGCTGAAAGCAGTTTTATGCCGATCTGAAGGCTCCAATTCAATTTGGTGAAAGCCTTTTGCAAGGTCAACTGATGTAAAGTATTGACAATTTCCAAGTTTTCCAAGTAAGTCGTCAATCTGAGGAATTGGAAATTTATCCTCAACAGTAAGTTGGTTAAGTTTCCTAAAATCAATCACTAATCTATATTGACCACCCTTCTTGGGTACTATCCATATAGGGTTGTTATATTGTGATTGAGATGGTTGAATAATACCTTGAGCAAGATCTTCTTGAATTTGCTTTGAAAGAAAGTCCCGAACTGTATATGGCAGTCGATAATTCCGTTGATACACTGGTTTATCGGAAGTAAGGGACAAGGAATGCTTAATTTTATGAGTGAAAGTCAGTTTTTGATTTTCCTCATATTGAATGTCCTTAAATTCAGTCAAAATTCTTTTTATTAGTGATTTCTCTTCTGCCATATGTTCTACCTCAGGAGGTGATAATTTTGACTCCGTTGAATCATCATTAATATTTTTCAAAACCTCGGTAAAATAAATTTGCTCCTCGTCATTATTTGCAAAAGATATACGGACTTTGTCACAAAAAAGGGTTTGAGTTTTGTAATCAATAACTAGACCTACTGCATGGGCAATATCGTTCCCAATGATGGCCTGAAAATCTTTTCCTTCAAGAGAAATCAACTTCCATTCAACAGGGGTGTTAGAACCAAATTCTGCTGGAGGTAATGTTCTGAGACATTTGAAGCTATTGAAGCTATTGCTCATTGTTTTTATTTTCAAGGGCATATTATATGTTTGTTTTTGATGTTCAGGGACGATTCTTTCGTCAATAATAGATATAGTACTTCCTGTATCTATACTACATTTGAGAAATTTCCCACCGATTGTGAGCTGTACTGTTGGAAGCTCTCTTCCGAGGCTGGGAGCCGAAAATCCTGTTGCAAAGATTGATTTTTCAAATGGAGAGTAGATTCTCTTGATACGGCAGTGTTCATGGATACATCAGAATTAAGTGTCAAGTCGTTCTGACGACTTGCACCATGATTCGGATTATTTCTAATATTTTGAGAAAATGGTTTTAGATAATTTCGTGGGTTTTGATGGTTTAAGCTCGACTGATAATTAGGCCAATGATTCGAGCTATTGACTTCATGAGAATACTTGATTAAATTTGGTTGATTCAAAGGTGAGCGTTGTTCAAAATATTCTGGCTGTTGGAGATTATTATTTTGAAAGGGATGAAATGAACTTGTGTTCGAGTTAGGCTTTTCAATTGAATAATTAGCTAAGTTTGATTTTACGAGGATACTGTACGCGGACTCCAGAGACGTGGGTTGTTGAGCGTATAAAATGGTTTGAATAAATTATTTTGGATAAAAATTTCTGTGGCTAGTTGCATATTATAATTAATTGTTATGTTTTTATGTTCTTCTGACATATTTTCACAAAATCTTATTTTTGTATTTAGCTGAAATAATAACTTACGTATATATTCGTAGTATTTGGTTGAGCTCGTAAATCTCGCACTTCGTAGCTTCAAAATGATTTGTCCGGTCGTTTCATGACTGTCAAAATGTTGTATAAGTAACCGCTTCATTTCATCCCACGAAGACACCGCAAAAGTTTGTACGATTTGTGCTGCAGGTCCAGAAAGTTTATAGATTATGCTCTGGTACATCAAATCACGATCAGATTCATCTGGGTAAGCGGCTATTCGTGGTGCAATTTTGTCCATCGTGGATATAAACTGGTACAGTTGTTCTGTGATACCATTAAATGAGGGAGCTTGGGCTATGAGTTGAGTGATGAACTTGAACTGGTCGAGTTTTGATGGGGCTGCTTCTGACACTTTTGTACTGGCAGCTCCAGCTGTCGGATTGGAAGGCAATTCTAAAACAGAGGGTAAAATCAACGGAGGTAGTTGAGTGAGGTGATTGCCTTGTTGAGCCATGGTGCACTCGTTTTCAGTTTGGAAACAATTCACTTGATTCGTAACACACAGCGTTTTGAAGTACTCAATAAAATTTTCACTCGCCAGGATTAATTCAGTTCACAAACTAACACTTTTTAGGGTTTTGTACTAAAATACAAAACCCTATTGCAATCACGACCTGTGTCCGTCTGTCCGTCTGTCCGTCCGTCCGTCCGTCCGTCCGTCCGTCCGTCCGTCCGTCCGTCCGTCCGTCCGTCCGTCTGTATGTCACAGCACTTTTTCTCCGAAACTATAAGGGCTACAGCCATGAAACTTTGTAGAAAGGTCAGAAGTGGTGACCTCTTGAAAGTTCAAGGGTGGAAAATTTTTTCAAAGGCGTTTAAGGGGGGTCTCCCCATATAAGGGGGTGACCCCTCAAAAAAAAATTTTCACCATTGGTAGTCGAGTAGGGTGTCATTGGAAAGGTCTCAATGAGATCTTTTCGAAACAAGTCTTAAAATTGTCTTATAAGTACCGAGGGGGGCAGGGGAAGGGGAAATGTACGAACTTTTCGCGTACCCCCCCCTCGCGATTGGACACCTTCCATCCGAAAAATCTGAAAAAAATCATGAATGTAGGCCTTAATGAGTACAACAACAACAAATACATGAGAAGTCGAAATTCACTCAACTTTGTTAGTAATAGTATGATTTATCGATTTTGTGTTTTCTTGAATAAAATCTAAACGGTACCCTTAAACTCAATAAAATTTAGCAAAGAGATGACTATTTATAAGATTGATCTTTTCTGAAAGTTTCATAAAGATCGAATAGTATTTACCGAAGTTATAGCGATTTGAATTTTCGTATATTACTATGGAGCAATATGGAAACATATTGCTATGGAGCCATATGCGCTTTTTACCGACTTAGACACTACAGCTTTGCTAGGATTTGCATGAAAATTTCAGGAGTGATAGGTATCATGAAGATGAGTACATACAATTGAAACAAGTCAAAGAGGCAGGAGAGAGCTCGTAGCAAAAGGGCTTTGTAACCATTCTAGGATTCGAAAAAATAGGCCATGAATCGATGATTACAGTACAGAGTAGTGGCCCCTGAAAAAAAATTTCATGAAAGGTAGCCGATATGAGTATCAACTGAAAGTTCTCTATGAGAGCTTTTCAAAACAGTTCTTAAACTGACAGTTTTTGTTTCAGTGCGAGCACAGGGGGGAAATACATGAAAAATGTGTTTCCTCCCTCGCGAATGGACACCAGTGATCTAAAAAATCTGAAAGGAGATATTTATGGGTATAAATACCTCAGAAGTCAAAATTCGTTCAACTTTGTTAATAATAGTATGATCCTCGAATTTCACATTTTCTCCAATTAAATCGTCTTTGACATGTTTCTTGATTTTATTCGTTGCTTGTTACTGCATTTTGTAAGTTGAGTACAAAACCCTTCTGACATGAGCATAGGTCTGTCTACCCAACTTGTTTTTGCGTTAACCGCACGACTGCGCCAATTATCTGTTTAAAAATTTAACCTTTTTAAACTAGAGTAAAATAAAACTAATTTTGTTCCACGTATCTCTTTATTCGGAAAATGAATATAAACTGACTTTAAATTATCCTGAAATCCTTCTTAAATACTTTTTGAGATACATAACATCTGGATTCTACATATGCGAACGTCTAGGAAAATCTAGCAAGCAACTATCATAAAACCGAAAGGTCATAAACGGATTATCGCAAAGGACAGTGATCGCAAATAGAAATCCGTCGGCAACACTCCTAAAAGGATTGTGCGACGGTGGTCATAAAAGGTTTTTCCTAAATGCTCGCATCTCTTAGTTTTCTATGAATCTTATATTTATTAGGATGCTAGTGTAACTAGGGTAAACGAAATCAAAACCTGTTCTTGAAGCAGTCAATCAGCTGACGATGTATTTTGGTCTCCCGCGTGTGGTGGTCACCGATTGCGGAACAGCGTTTACCTCGCATATGTTTGTGGATTACTGTAATGTCACGACATAACCCACATTAAAACGGCAACTCGGACACCTCGAGCAAATGATATCGCCAAGTGAGTCAACCAGTTGATACTGACTTATCTTAAAACGTCATGCGCTAAACCGAACACCTGGGATGACGAACTACGACAGCTTCAATGGACGCTGCATACACGAGTGAGTGTAACGACGAAGTATTCTCCAATCGCGTTAATTTTCGACTACCCAGTAAAGGACATCAGCGGCAACAGGCTTTTATCAGGCATGCAGGATACTAATTTGGACGAGAAAAGGATGACAGACAAGAAAGAAGACGCGATCAAAAATATATCCGAGGCTAGACTTTAGTGGAAAAAGCGATTTGACGAGAGACATCAGAAACCAAGGCAGTACAAGGAAGGAGAGTTGGTCTTGGTTGAAAGAGCCATTCCAGCTACGGGTGAGTCCATGAAGTTGCAGGCTACGTTTTGTGGCCCCTGTATCAGCAAGAGAGTTCTGCGGCATGATCGATATGTCGTGCAAGACAGTGAAGCACTTCAAAAACAGCGACCATTAAGTTCGGTGATGAGCAGCGACGAAATAACGCCCTAGTGCGAATCATGTCCGGAGATTGATGACGATTACGATAATTTCGCGGATGAGGAACTCGACACATCCATTCAACACGAGGCGAGTTATCGTCAGGAGAGGCCGACTGTTACCCATAAATGTTTTGCTACCCAACTTCTATATCAACTATGGCAACACCATCTGTCTTCATTGTTATATACATGTGGGTAAAAACTGTTAGGGGGTTGATGTCAGTCCTCGAATAAGGTAAGACGTATAATCGAAGACCTTGGTGTTCGCATTATAGTTTAAAACCTGCCTGTTAAAATTTATAAAAAACATGCATTTCACATGAGAAAACTTAGAAGTAAAATTTTGGGGAAAACTCGTGAAATTTACTATTATTAACAAATTTGACAGAGCTTGAGCTCTGAAGTATTTGTTGCCCTTGTCCTTATAAAGACCTACTTTAATGATTTCTCCAGATTTTCCTGTCCGAAAATGTCCAAACGCGAGGGGGGGGACACAAATGTTTCGCATTTTTTCCCCTCCCCTGCACTCCACAATGCAAATGCGTCCAGTTTAAGACCTGTTCTGAAGAGTTCTCATCAAGACCTTGCATTTGATAACCATATTGGCTACCTTTGGTAAAAAATAGTTTTCAAAAGGCACTCCCCTATATGGTGTAACCCCCCTTAAACAACTTAAGCATTTTTTTTTTGTACTGCAAATTTTGAGAAGGCACCACTTTTGACTTATGTACAAAATTTAATCACTCTAGCTTAAGTGGTTTGCGAGAAAACTAGCTGCGACGCACGGACCGACAGACCACGATTTTAGTATGGTATCGTTGAAATTTTTTCCAACACCCTAAAAATATGTACCTCTACACCTTTTTTAAAAACCTATCATCATTCTTAATTGGCAGCGGATGCTGAAAAGCTCAAAAACAAGAGTAAGTCTAAATACCCAATTGCACTAGCTCCACAAATCAATCATTTTCAATGTTTTTTGCCGATTTCAAACTTTTTAGGGTTTTCGAAGCTAGTTTTTATTTTTAAACAAATTTTCATTTTAGAAGCCATTGTTTTCAAAACTGCTTACGCTATAACGCTTAGGCTATAATCAAAGGTTTTGAGTTTGGTAGAATGAAGATCTTCCAAGTTTATTTATTAGTATTATGTAAGCCAATAATTACATTCAACTACCTACTTTGTAATTGCTTGCTCTTATCAAACATCAAAATAGATTTGTCTGAAATTCTTTTTAAAGTGGTTTCATTGGATTTATCATCTTAAACTCAAATATGGCCGAGCTTTCTGAATTTTCAAGTAACTACGACAATGATATGTGGCCTCGAAAAGAGATGGAAGAAAACATGAGGCTACTTTGAACGGGATGTTGTTGAACTCTTTACGAGCAACCCTTATACTCGTAGATGCCATTCTCAATTTAAATCATTACTTTACGGCATGAATGGTCTTCAGAATCAGATGCTTAATAAACCCTAAGTCGCAGTTCTTATGTCATCGTTTCAACCCACCTTAAAATATGCTTAAATAAAATAAAAGTAATAAATTCAAATGAAATTCAGAAAAGGGTCGGCCGTGCGGTGGCAGTTTGTCGGACAATGCTCAATGGCCAGAAGGATTTTCAACATTTTACAAAATCATAAATACCCCAATCTTTCTCTGACTTTGGAGATGAAAAATGATGTGGCCCCGACTGGACGTAATCAAAATTGCTTCGAATTCCTTCAACATTTCATAAGAAAACATTAAAAGCAAGAGCTATTTCCGAGGATCCTAAAGGTACATACATAAAGTCGATATAAATGGTTGGTATATTAGTTGCCGCTTTACACAAGGAATCACGAATAAAAGGAAATTGTTTACGTGGGACTGACATATCATGGAAGAAGAAGAATCCTTTGCAATAATGGGTCTTTCGTGCCATTATTCGCACTCTGTTATATGGCTACTGGGGAAGTGGTGGAGGCCCCGAACGACACAAACGAGAACCAAAACGTTTTTGAGGTTTCTTTGCAGGCTTTATGGAAGGGTAATATATGGCCACTTTATGTGAATGGAACTAGGAAACGTTTAGAAAGTATAGTCGTTTTGTTGTAGCGCTACGCAACCCAATTTGTTGTCGGAACGAAGGCAGTTTGCCCAAAATCAAAGAACGTTTCAGTAAACGCTTGAATACTTGTTTTCTTTCGCTTGTTTTAGGAAGCCATTTGGTTGCATGCAACAATGGTTTCACCCCCGAGGGAGCTCTCCCCCTCGTAAGTCACTGCGACTCGCAATGCTGGAACTGGCGAAATGGCGTTGAGTGGCTACTGACCGCTTAAAAATTTCTACAATACCATTGCGTGTGCAAAAGAATTTGGCAGATAAATCACTCCACACTATAACATAAAAAAATATTTCTCTTTCAGTTTTTCTTTGGTCTTTCCATGAGAGAACTTTGGAAAAAGTGTTGAAAGAAACTTCTTAGTCTTTTCATTTCGTTGGAAAATAAATTGCGAATCAGGCCCAGCTTTTTTTTTATTGTTCAAGCTGAACGCAGTCAGATGAAAAGTTGTGTTTTCGTCGACAGTAGAAAAAGAGAAGGCGAATTGCCGCCGTCCTATTTGCTTTTGAAATCTTGGAGATACTTTTTATTGCAATATTTATATCGCTGAAGATTTTGCGACACACTTTTTCAAGTTAAAATCAATTTGAAAAACGTCAAAAGATGAGGGATAAAAATGTATCCCATTTTAATGAAAAGCTCTTTATTGAAGTTGCTTTTTTTAATACATCAGTATTAATTCCTAGAAGGCACAGTGAGAATTTTTCTTTTAAATACATTCGACCTAGCGTTGTCAGCTTTTGGTTTCTGCTGTAAATTAAAAATAAATAATGAAATTCAAACGAGTTTAACGCGATGCTAGCATTATAAATATTTACAGTATTCCAATTTTAAAAGATACGTTTCAAATAATTATTTTTATTACAGAAAACGGCGAGATTCAATAAATATGCGGCAATCTTTATAAGGGAGACCTGGTTTCTTCCAGTTAGGTCTCGTTTAAAAAGTAAGAAATTCAAGTAACGGTAAAGGACTTTTACCGTTAAAACTTAAAAATTTCCGACCTTCACCCGGATTTTTCAGCATAACTGATCGACGGGTGTAAGGATTTTGATTGTAGAGGTTTCAAATGAAAGACAACATATTGATCTAAAATGTTTCGGAGCAGAATTGTAATCCTTCCAAGGGCTCAGTAGATATTAACAGTTCAAAATGATATATTGGTGTCGAGAAATTGAATTTAAATAATCTTTCGCATGAAAAGTGCTAATTAGTAGGCACTCTTCAAGGGTTTGATGGAGAAACTGAGTTCCTCGGTGACGAATGATAAAAATTATCAGTATCCTTAATTTTCTGCATAAATGGTGCATTTTGGTCAATCATTTCTGCCGGAAATAACCAATAAATTACTTCTAAATGTGGCATAAATACAATTCAACAATAGTAAGAGAGAACATTTCAGGATGCTTTTCTCTTCCGAATTCATCCTTTGCTTACCGATGAGCTTAGTAAAGGATCCTTCTTACATCCTTAGATGTAAACGTTACACATAGGATTTATAATATTCCCCGAAGAAATAAAACGGACTGAGTGATTGCAAATTATAGAGTTTATTCGTTACTTTCCAGTTAATATTATACATAATAACATATACCCAGAAATCTAAAATTAGTAATTTCCATACTAAAAACCTAAAAAGAGATACTTTTCCTTCTATAACTGATCATAACTTCACAGATGAAGATGAAAATGCATAGCCGAGTTTTCAATTAACTAAAGGGTATAATTATCTTGAAACTTTCATGAAAATTAGTTGCCATAGTTAATTTAAAACGAAGGCGATGGGTATCGAGTAAAAGTGAACGAGTGATACGGTTAAGAAGGATCTTTTTAAGTAAATTAATATTATATATATATATATATATATATATATATATATATATATATATATATATATATATATATATATACTAATGTGGCCAAAAAATAAGGTGACATTTTAATTTTAAACTGCGCGTGTAGAAGGATTTGGATAATTATTTTTTTTAGGTTGGTTGTACTGTCAGTGACATCTTTGTCAAATTTACATGTCAAAATATTCATTAATGTTTGAGATACGCGTCGTTTCCGGGATGGCCTTCAGTTCCGTCTTCGCTGCGGCTTGAATCTCCTCTATCGTATCAAAACGGTGTCCCCGGAGCGGTCTTTTGAGCTTGCTGAACAGATAGACGTCGCATGGCGCCAGATCAGGTGAATACAGTGGTTGCGGAACGAAATGGGTTGTGTTTTTGGCGAAATGATCACGAATTACGAATGCAGTATGGGATGGTGGATTATCGTGGTGTAAAAATCAAGAATTGTCTTTCCACAACCCCGGCTTTTTTTGGCGGATACCGTTACGCAAACGACGTATAACATTCAAATAATATTCCTTGTTGCCTGTTTGGCCCGGCGGGAGAAATTCATAATGCACAACACCAAGATAATCGAAGAAGAGAAAAGGTTGATGATCACCCAGAACGGTCTTTGTCTTCGACACGTTCACAACCGGCTTGGAACTCACTATAATACTTGTAAACATTTTTTTTAAGACAAAGCTTCATCACCAAAGGCTTTCTGCACCATCCTCAACGTATCCGCAGCAGAAAATTGATCCCGCAAACAAAATTTAACAAATTTCAACATCGCAAAAAACGAAAAACTCACTTTTAGCAGCTCACAAAACGACGTGTATCTCAAACACGAATGAATATTTTGACATATAAATTTGACATCGATGGTACCACCAACCTAAAAAAAAATAATTTTCCAAATCCTTCGACGCGCGCAGTTTAAATTCAAATGTCACCTTATCTTTTGAACACAGTATATATATATATATATATATATATATATATATATATATATATATATATATATATATATATATATATATGTATATATATATATATATATATATATATATATATATATATATATATTTATATATATGTGTGTATATAGAGATGTGTCTGTGTGCGTGGTTGGTTATATGTAGATAGGATATAAAAAAATTTGTGCCTGAAAGTCGCCACTTTGCTTCGATTTTCGCCAAATTTTCAGCAATATTTCTGTTCTGACCATAGCATAGCTCCGGATCGTATCAAAACTGGTACAAGAATTTATTCAATTGAGTGGTAAAGCTTACAATAAAAAAATACAAAGTGGAACAATTTGAAACAAATTGGCGGCCTCTCAAAGGTCGAAAAAAGTTGAACGATAAAAAAGCACTTCAGAGTCAGGTCAGAACATAAAAATGGCGGCTAGGTAAAGTTCGAAATTCGCAAAATTTCTCAAAGCTACAATCCATATTGGATTTTTATTAAATCTAAAATCAAGGTAGACGTTGATGAGATTATATATTAAATGTACCAGGATTAAATTCGATTCCTATGAACGCTGCAGATTTTAGCCGTGGTGGTTTTTGCATTGCAGTAAAAAATTATATTTTGATATACGAGTACATGATACAATATATTCAAGAAACTGAGTTTTGAAAGGTTGAAAATAAAAAAAATTGCCACTAAAAAGGGTGAAATAAAAAACTTTAAAAAAAAAACTGACTTCAATTTGCCCTTAAAAGGATGAAATAAATTTCATGGAAGCGGTGCCAAATCAATTTCCCGGTTTCTATATAATGAAATTCAAAACACAATAACCACAGTGAACGAAACGGGGAAAACTGATTTGGCACCGCTTCCATGAAATTTATTTCACCCTTTTTAGGGCACATTGAAGTCGGTTTTCTTTTTTTTCTAAAAGTTTTTCCACGATAAGATATTTGTACGAACGTACATACTTTCCTAATTCCATGGGGTAGATTCATACAGGGTAGTTAAAAAGCCTATTAAAGTCGTTGAATTTTTATCAATTATTATAAAAATATTTATTTATCAAAGAGTTAACTCAATAGTATTTGATTTGATTCAAAGTTGATAAATTTTTCTTTAGAAACTTAACAAAAAATTAAATCGTTCATCCTTAGTTTACTTATTGATAATTCTAAGCTTCACAATCAGTCTAAATGATATCTTTGCAATCATTTTCTATGATATTATTGTACAGTCTATGACAATCTAAACTTAAAGTAGATAAGCATACATTTGGTTGTTACTTTGGAAGCTTTTGCACATTACAATTATTAAAATTAACTGCAAAAGTAAAAAATCTAGCCATTCTAGCTGTACAGCCCGCTCGTGGTTGGCAACATCGCTGATATACAGAGTGTGTATGTGTTCTATATCAGGGCAAAATAATGACCATTATGATCTCGGTTTCTTTCGAAGATAAGACACTAACATTTCAGCTCTGAATAACGGCTGAGAGCTTTTCCGTCGAAGTAAACAACAAAAGTCTTTTTTTCAAACTCTACCAAAACAAAACAATTATCTTTGATTTTATCTGGTGTCACATTTAAATTATTATCGATACTACGATTAGCAGTTTCTTCGTCCGTTTCGAAACCGATTGGAGATGTTGAACTCTTCCGCAAGCTAAATTCAGATTCCCCTGAATCTTCATCATTTTCTATTTGCTTAGCTATCTTTTTCTTTTGTCTTGAATTAAGTTCGTTCAAACTACGTTTCACTGCTTTGGCTCTGGCTTTCCTTTCCTGTTCTATTTTTTTCAATTCTTTATGTCTATGTCTCTCTTCTAGCTCAGTTTTTTCAGGTGTATCTGTATATATACAGGATTTACCTGGTTTTCTTCCTTTATTGGTTTTTCTGTTTCTAACAGCTGTAGGATAAAGTGTTATGACTTCTGGTGCTATGGGAAGATACGCACTTGGTTCAGAGTGCCTCTTAGCCGCAGAGATGGAAGGTTAGTCAGTTCCGGTAAAAATGTCTTGAGGATTTTAAGGCAAAGAAGACGACTGCTCACGAATATCTACCTCATTCATATCGGTCGATGGCACGTTGGTGGAGGGTTGTGATTATAGAGCGACAGTCCTCGTTTCCGGATTAGGTGTCACATTTACCGAATTATTTGAAGCATACACGTCAATGGGAGCGTAATCCTCATCACTGAACGCCATTGTTTAGAACATCAAATAACCATTGTCAGACGTAAATTCATTTCAGTTAAGTAAAAATAATCTAAATTCTAAGTTTCCATTTCATTACATACATTTTATTCGTATTTTAGTTCATTTTACCTGTTCACATGTAACACGATGATTTTCTTCAAATGCACTTCAGACAGACTTAGCGTCAGCAAAATTTCATTGCATACCTGTAGTAATAGAGCAGTTACCTTATCAAACTGCTCTAAAACATTCCTATCTCCTTCATCCCTACAGCATGGTAATCAAGTAGCCATTAATGATTATGCAGTTTAGAATTCTTTTAAATATCCAATGCCTTCTTTAAAATTTTCAAAAACCAAATTGTGGCTATAAATAAAAATGCTCGATTCGAATTTGGCACGGGTAAAGGGTTAAAGAAAATTCATGCATACTATAGACCAGATCTACTTATTCACTATACAACCAGCAAATCATTTCCATCTAGAAAATCCTACTATGACTTCAAAGTATGTAATACACACATTCTCTCACTCAGCTCATCGTAATCCTAGACATACAAAATTACATTTACACTCATAGAATTGTTAGTAACAAATCTTATCAGTGAAAAATCTACTCAACGCAACTTCGTATTCCATGCATCCCATCAGTGGATGCACATTTACAGTCAGGCGCGTCGCAGAAGCCATGGACGCTCAAAACATGAAACCCGATTTGCACTTACACCACGAGAGCATAAGCGAAATAAAGAGGAGATTGCAAAGCGTGAGTGCTCAATGGGAGCTTTTTACGGATCACCAGACGGGTTGGACGGGCGAGAACCGCGCCGGCAGAAGTGTTACTAACTGCAAAACTCCAATTGTGCTAATGTTGGTGAAATTTTTCGAAAGCATGTGATGATTGACGATAATTAGGGGAAAAAGTGATGATTGTCTCGATTAGTGATAATTGATATGAAAAAACGACATAAATGTTTGTTTCAACGACGTGGATGAATGATATAACGGAGACAATAAAATAATATTTGTGGTCCGCTATGATTTGACAATGGGAAAAAAGGAAATTGTTGCTGAGTGCGATCATACATCCGTTGGTGCATATCAATCCGTTGTTCGTCGTTTTCCTGAGTTGGTTCAAAGATGGGAAAGTAATGGGCGTGCGAAGATTGTTGTTAAAGTAGAAAATGAGCAAGAACTGAATTTCATTGGAAAAACAAGCACAGCTCTACAACTTTAATACATGCGTTATTTGAGATGTGGATCGTACACAGATAGAACCAAATGCAAAAACTAGATTAGCAATTGGTCATGCAGCTTCAGCAGAATTAGACAAAGTAACACGACATTTAAAATTGTTTTGATTGGGTAATGTGTCGATTGTCGAGTCGATTACCTCGAAAATCAAGCTTCGTGTCGAATGAGAAATATCAACTGAAAGTAATTTTCAAATGTCGGTCGTCCTTCTTTTGCCATCAGACTCGGAATTCTTGTGCAAGAGAAGTCGATTTCTAACCAAGTTAATTGGGACATTTATCAAAATTCGAGCTGACTTTGAACGATGTGTTTTGTTATAATGAGTGTAGAGTAAACTGATAAACCAAATTCCTAGAAAATTAGAGCCGCATCGTGCATAGAATATTCCCTGCGGGCAAACTAGTTTTTGTCATCTATTTTGAAAGGGACATTAGTTAAAAGAAAGTGAAGAATTGGTAGCGAGATCGGGCCGCTACGTGTGTAAATTCGTTAATAACGTTTTGTGCAAATTGTGTCAAAGATAAAGATACAAATCAGTTTGGGGAGAAAAATTCTCAAGTGTTGTGGGACACAATTTAAAAGATTGCTTTGAATTTATTTCGTAATTGCATCGGAAATTTGCATAATTATTATTTAAGTTCCCTAAATTCAACCTTCGTCGATGAATGTGTGTCGCATCTTCAATGGCAACAAAACAAAGCTTCGAACTGCAATGCGTAGTAACTTACAATTTTTTTGGAGTGCGATTTTGCTGTTCCGCGATAGTTTTATGTTGCAAGTGATTACAGCATTCATTTAGGGGTGCCAATTTACATAATCCATTGGAATTAATACATCGTGTCTGTGACACCATCTTGACGTGAAATTCAATATGTCCTGCATGATTGTCACTCTGTGTAACACAACAGCAATTAGAATAAGCTAATTTTTGACGAAGTTTAAGTGATACGATGCCTTCATCGTCTTCGAGCGCTCGAAGGACCATGTGGGTAAGTACCCAGTTTTTGTAAATTATTTATTTTATTATTTTTCTATTATTTACTTTATTTATTACCGAAAATTTTTTTTTTGTCTATTTTATGAATTACATACGTCGCCTTCATATTAATCAAAAGTCAATCGTGCCTTAATTCAAAAAGTAAAAAAAAAAAATGAAAGAAAATGTTAAAATAAGTCGCATATATTTTACTGGTCATTTGAACTTGAAGCGAAGAATAAGTAGGTGACAAACAATAATTAAAAATCGAAATAAATTACGTGAATTTGAATAATGAAAAACGAATCTGACAAAAAAAAATTTCATAGCGAAAGTGGTCTAGACTGAATTTTTCTAAATATATTACCATTTTCATAATATATGCATTGCGATGAGTCAAAATGGAATACATATGTATTTTAAGGTGTTACTAAATTTGATAACTTTTTGTGGGAAATTAAGTGATTAATATGTATTATGATAAACACTGGATTGCAAGAAATAAAAACAATGATTAGTTAAAATCCAAACTCGGTCTTCCCATTTTGTCCCCTCTGACCGGGTATAGGACCCGGTACGATGGTAGGCTCTCCACGCCAGAAATGAGCCAGCCATCGGGCACCAACTAACCTCCTTTTGTTTCAGGTGACTTCGCGGGTTGAGTGGCCCAAGCAAGGCGCCTCTTTATGGCATAGGGTTATGTAATCGAATTGCATAATTCTATGGCATAAATTGGTCACCGGGGTACTTCTCCTCTAATGGGAAGGCTCAGGCAAGTTAAGTTGTATGAGTTTTCCACTCAGAAGAGAAATACCTGGCCACTACAACATATATGGATCTTGATCCGGTTGGGCGGATGCACGGGGGCTCCATCACCACCCGGTTGCGCCTCTCTTATTTGTGGGCCATGAGCCTCTTCGGGTAAAGACGAAGTTACCCTAAGTCCACTCATTTTGACTTGTTTCACTTGTTTTCTGAACCAGTCATTTTCTCTCGGTATGGTTGCCTACAATTTTTGCGACTTCGGTCACCTTTCTTTTTCGACCCAAGAAATTCGTGAATGCGAAATTTTTTCGTAGTAGGTCCTTGTGCTGGGGGAATGAACCCGCCCCACGACACCGCAATGCTAGCCTGCCAGCGCATTCACGCGTCCCCAGGCAAGGGCATTCTCGGCGGATACTTACACCTTCCTCTGCCAAGGCAGCAGACCATCGCTGCAGTCCTTCACGAACTTTGAATTTTACCTATTCACTACATACCCGTATGGGGGAAACATTTTTTGTGGTAATTCGACTATCTGTTGGGCATGGGAAAATCATCGTGCAATAAAGAATGGTTAGTTGTTATTTTTTGATTAATTTTAGAACTTTGTTGTTAGAGTATATAAAGAAATGATATGATGAATAAAGTTGAGTTGTTACTCAGAACTCGTGGTATTAATAACTCGTAGCCTAATTTAAAAAGTGATAGAGTATCCTGCCAACTTTTTTTGAATTGGGTTTTGCAGCCTCTTGAAGAAGAGTATTCATGCTATTGATAGTGCTCAGGTGAACAGCCATTTCATTGAACGGTCATATACCTGGCTTTACAAATCCACTTGTAATATTTTTCACCGTAAAAGATTCGAAATATGCAAGTTTTACTAGTTTAGGTATATTATAAATATTGATTGCTTTGCCAGGATTCGACATATGCAATTATTAAACGCTATTTTTAACTTTGCCTTGAATGAGTTAATCACTATAACGTCTTAAGGTTGCAATCGATGACTGGTGTGCGGGGAAAGACACAACAATGATGCCATTATCTCGAGCATATATCAGAACCTGTAGGCTGATATGTCTTTCGTGATTATCACATAATAGTGAAATCTGATGCTCTTTAGAGCTCAGTGTGTGTTTCTAAATGTGCTTTATTACTGAAGCAAATATGTCAGCATTTATCCACCCACTTCTTTTAACAGCTCCGAGGCTTCCTTTAGGCGCACCTCCAAGCAAATGGTCCCCGTAGTGTACACGTGGAAATACAAATAGCACAGGAATGCTGTTTCCGCCTGCAGAAATCATTGCACCAAATGTTACCAATTCACCTCTTTCCGCTGACACAATTTGTTCCACTTATTTTTGTGATTTAGGAACCAAAATTTTAGGAGTTTCTAGAACTGTAGATACGACGGACTCGTCAAAGTTAAATATTCTGTTGGCAGCAAAATTATGTCTTTGTAACACATCAGCTAAATTATTATAGAACTCTTGGACTGCGGTCTTCTTGACGGCAAACGATCTAACTGCGCTTGTCTTTTCCAGTTTTCGTAGAGTGAGGTTGTTGTTTCTTTCTCTATACTTACGCATCCACTCTTAGTCGGCCATTTGATTTTCATCCCATTTCGTGGGATATTTTTAACTTTACAATTTTGCGTATTCATAGGCAAGTTTGCAAATTTGTACTGTTGTTAGCCCATAATACATTTTGTAGCAATTAACAATGTAGTCATTTAAGCGTGTCTCTTCTGCCAAGGAGAAGACCAGTAGACTCGTGAACCTAGAATGAAATGTTCATGAGGGCCCATCGGTGTTAGAGCCATCTTTGAATTTCTGGACTCTGCATCCCAACGTCGATGTCTTGATGCTATATTTCAACAAGGTTTTCCTATACGACAACCGTCCTTGAATTACGTCATCAATTGCTAATTTCATAGACTGTTCATCCACCTCTTGAGTACGCGTCCCTTTTTTATATTTTCGTACCATGATTCTGCAATAAAATATTAATTATAAGGTTTACTTTATAAATATACATCGTTTTGTTAGAAGTAGAAAACTTCATTAAAGCAAAAATATGTTATTGTGCTGTCTTCAGGATCATTTTTAAAAGTTTCTATATTTTCTTCCATAAAAATATAATTTTGATGTTCTGGTGGTTAATAAAATCTAAAGGGGAACGTTCGTACGCGCACGAATGTGCCCCTTGTTTGGCTATCCGAATGCATCCTAAGCCTTGCACAAAGCTCAAATGCAACTTTATACAAATTCTAATGTAGTTTCAGAAATATAACAGTTAAAGCACAAAATAATCAATGTTAACATTAATATTCATCATCACTATATTGTCAAAAACATAACAATTCGACTTACATTTGCGAATTAAATACAGGTAGAAATTTCACTCACCGTGCACGAAAGCACGATACGTCTTGTCAGCCGATACGACTTGCTAGCAACATGGCGGCCGGTATGTCTATACACACAAGCAAAAACGTGTTTTTGTGCCGTATAGTTTTTCTGTTATACTAACTCTACGAATGTGCCCCACGTACGAATGGTGACCACTTTCCCCGACGACTTGTGTACATCTGTCTGTATGTCAGAGCAGTTGTTCTCCAAAACTATCGAAGCTACAGCCATGAAACTTTGTGGAAAGGTCAGAATTGATGACTTCTTGAGCGGTTTGGGATCAAAGAAATTTTCAGAGTGCTTTGAAGGGGTCCCTCCATATAGGGAGATGACCCTTAAAAAATTTTAAAGGCAGTCGAATGGAGTATCATATAAAAGGTCTCAACGAGGTCTTTTAAAAACAGTCTTAAAATTACCTTTTCAGTCTCGAGAGGGGCAGGAGATAGCGACATGTGTGGATTGAAAACCTTTCACTCTGAAAATCTTAAAAAATAATGGATGGAGGCTGTTATGAATAAAACAACAACAAAGTCGTGAGAAGTTAAAATTCACTCAACTTTGTTAGTGATAGTATGATTTATCAACTTTCCATTTTCTTGAATAAAGTCATACGAGTACACTTAAATTCTATGAAATTTGACACAAAACGGCTTTTTTTAAGGTTGATCTATTTGGCAAATTGCAAGAGGATGCAATAGTTTTTAACAAAGTTATAATGGCTTGTATTTTTGCATATTAGAACAACAATAATACAGGGCTATGGTTCAATATGCGCATTTTACCGATTCAGGCACTAAGGGTTTACTAGGATCTGGATGATACTTTCAGGAATGATAGGTATGTATCATTTATTTCTTTGAGAAATTCTCAACGAGTGGTAAAACCAAAATGTAGGCCATTTTAAATGTAAATATTTAATAAATTTGTGTAATTTTTTTCCCCAACTTCAACATTTAAGGTACATGCGGTTAGCACTTGGTTGAATTTATTAAAGAATGGCTGGCGATGAGCACCAATTTATTGGTGAGGAAATTTATAACTAAGAGGTTGGAGTTCTATAGGCTTTGCTAATAATAGCAGAGTTTGTAAATCTAACATTTTCGCCAGTAAAACTGTATAAGCATCATTAAATTAGATGAAATCAGATATTTTAGTAGCCTTTTATAAAGTCCTTACATTCTATAAGTTTCCATAAATTTGTACAGAAGTTATAGCTTTTTGAATATTTCTTGGATTACAATAATCATATGCGGCCCTTCTACTGTTTTCCATCGAACCAGACACTACACTTTTGACTGAATCCTCTCCAAACTTTCAGATAAGATGAAGAACAAAAATAAGTTTATGATTCCGCCTAGTCAATGATTCTACCAATATTTCAACACTATGGAGGCTACTTAAAATGAAGCAATACTGGTTTTTCTTTTAAGGCAAGAATGGATTTACTATGCATGTTATTGACGCTTTTCTTGGATTACATCATTCTATTGTAATGTCTACATCTTATGCGTTAAGAACAAAACCCTTTAGGCATAAGCATCATTCTGTCTATTGTTATTCTAATACCGAAAAATTAACGTATTTTTAGCCAACTTCTATAGGATAGTAGCTTATCAGTTTAATCGGTATATTTTTTGTTTTTGCTTCTTTTAGGTATGTGCGTCTGGCAAAGCTTTTGAACTGAAATGTATACAAAAGTTCTATTTTCATCAAAGCATTGAGTTTGCTTTCCATAAGGTCTTATTTAAAGGACATGGTAATCAAACAGCGGTAAAGGGCATTTTCTGGTAGAAGAAATGAAATCCCGACTTTTGTGCAGGTTTTGCGACATGGCTCATCAATGCTTAATTCGATTTTCATCTTTATTTATGCCTATTAAGCTAAATCATCCACTTTATTAGGGAGCATTCATCATAAGTCCGTATTTGAATGCTATTTTCAACGCACAAAAAAGTTTTATGGCTCTTCCCTTTCCCTCGAAAAAGCGGTTAATGTGACATAAAACGTAAGCTACGTCAGTTACCCTAATCATGGAATATGTGGGGTATGCAGTTAGTGCGATTTAGCACCTTAACTCCTTCATATATGTGAGCACTTCCGTATGCATCTAGTTTTTTAAGTCATTATATGAGTTTCTTTTAAATAATCTTTACAGTGTTATTTCGCGGTAGGTGGGGACCTTAATTCATTTCGGGTTTGTAAAAGTCTACGAAATGCCAGGGTACTATTCGTATGGTTGTCAATTGTGACAAAAAGTTTCAGTTCCTTGTCATGTACGTATTTTTCAACTGTCTTGAATCTGAGGTCCTTGTTTGTATATGTCAGTATTCTCAGATAAATACTTTTTGTTAGTCTTTATCGTTTCAACATACACGTTCACTAAATTTTCGCTGACTTTAAGCAAGCATACGACAGTATTGATCGTAACGTACTGTACCAAATAATGCTTTGCTTTAGCATCCCAGTCAAATGAGTCCGTCTTACCAAAATGACAATGACGTCGACGACCTCCCAAGTCAGCATCAATAACCAACTCACCGATGTCTTTGACACAAATAACGGACTAAAGGAGGGAGATGGGCTGGCCCCATTGCTATTCAATTTGGTTCTAGAGTACGTCATAAGGATTGAACTCGAGCCAAGTAGTGGCCCATGCGGACGACATCAACATTTTGTCACGGTCATTAACAACTGCCAAAGAACTCTTCCTGAAACTCGACAGCGAAGCAAAGCTAGTAGGGCTACAAATCAACGAGAATAAAACAAAGCTCATGACGCAGTCGAGGAAAAATACCCCAAATACACAAAATATCACACTTGGCGAATAAAGAATCGAAAATATTGGCAAATTTGTGTGTTTATGTGCCAAAATAACGAAAAAGGTAATGGGATAGACGAAATACGCCGAGAAATACAGCTCGCAAATAAAATATTTTATTCAGTTTTGACGATCTTGAAGACCAGCTACATACACAGGAAACCAAATCTCCAAGTATACAAATCTGTGATAAGACCTGTGTTATACTATGGGTGTGAAACATGGATCCTAATCTAGGCATCCGCAAATATATTGAACGCCTTCGAGTGGCGGGTCTTGAGGCAAACGGAGATCAATGGCAAATCCGATAAAACCATGAGTTGTATGAAATTTTTGACGAACCAGAGGTCTCAACGGTTATAAGACTATATAAGTTGCAATGGGTTGGCCACATGAATCATATCGACGAACAACGAATACCCAAAAAGGTATTCGTTGGGAGAACTGAAGGCCGTAGACTAGTGAGGAAACCGAGGAAACGCTGGTCTGACTCGGTCAACGAAGGCAGTTGATCGATGCTCGGATTTCGAAATTGGAGGAAGTGGTCAATGGACCATGACAGTTGGAGGCACTATTTGCAGGAGGCGAAGGCCCGAGAGGGGCTGTAGTGCTACGAAGAAGAAGAAAACGTTACCTGTATTTCAAAAGTAAATATATTACATTTACACGAATGTGTTTTGGTCGCAATAATTCATATGTGTACCAAATTTGAGCTTATTCTGTGCCGTGACTCCGTAGTAAATTTGCTATGACAGACAGACGGACAGACATCCGAGTGATCCTTTAGGGGTTTCATTTTTCCATTTCAATGTACCCAACCCTAAAAAAAATTAAAAATGTACGCATGAAACTGATAAGTTCTTCTCCTTTCAAAGTCGACAAAATCCTTTTTTTCATTTGAAAAAATTAAATCGTCTTCCTAAAGAACTAAATTTAGTGTAAAAAGGCTAGCATAATTAAAATCAAGCATCATATTTTTAGTCCAGTCAATTACCACTTTTTCGTACAATTCTGCCGAGCAGCACTGATTCGCACAAAAATTTCGATTTATCCTGTACTTCACAGTAGACCCCATGCTGGGAGTTGCTCTTGCCAGGGGGATGGATAGCACCCCTCCTCAAGAGGTAAAAATTTTGCATTGAAAATAAGTCCGGGAATGAATAGATTCACTAATTCTAAGCAAATTTTATCCTGTAAAGTTTTTCCGAAAAGTCAATACTTTTTAACTTATTGGCGGGTAAAAATAACCGTTTTTGAACCAAAATTCCCACGTTTTCAGACGGTTTTTCGCGAATAACTCAAAAGGTAAGCCTTTTTGTTTAAAATAAAACGTATGAAAACAAAAAGAATGTAGGGTCTTTGATGTCTGTAGACTCAATGTAAATGGAGTAACAGCTTGTTGAAGATTGATTCTTATCCGTCAAACGCCAAAATTGAAATGTTCTTTGTGCAATAACCGAAAAAAAGGTCTTTTTGAAGACAACTTTGAGAACCTTAATTAAAGTGCTTTAAAAGACCTCTATTTTTGTTCTTCATAGAAATCCCTAACATAAAAAACTAAGCTAATTATGGCGAAAATAAAGTTTGCTCTTTGTTTTCAAGCGAAAAAAAAATAAGAAAATCACTTCGTGACTACCACCCCTATTGAAATAATAGTCAGCACATTACAAAACAATTTATTTATGTACTTGTAATGTGCTCTAAAAGTTTGAGCGGTTTAAAGCACTTAGCTGTGGAAAAAAAATGTTTGATGTGAAAAGAAAATTTTCTTAATTTTGCAACAAATTGCCTTTTCTTCAAAATTACTCAAAACTTACCAATGAAACGAAAATGTTATTGAGTGCAGAGTTATGCGTTTAAAAAAGTTTTTCATTTTTTTTTTGACGTGATAACGTATTTGTGATAATCTCGATTCCACGGATTGATATTCCGCCGAGATCATCACCCCTATATTTAAATGTCCTAACCAGCGGATAAGGTTGTGTGGCAGATCTCTACACCCTACGCCACTGGCGTTCACGGGTTTTGAACGAACTAAACGAAAACCAGTCGATCCCTACACCCTACGCTACTGACCACGACGGGTGTTGAGCGAACAAAAAAGAGAGACGAACGGAGCTGTTGAGTAATTTATTAAAGAATATCGGTTAAATAATGTGCTAACCCGATATTAAAAAATCTATAGAACACCGTTACCTCAAGTTAGAAACCAGCAAGAGGCTTGGAATACCTTGGATCATCAATTACCACGAACATAAACAAATTGTCAACAGGTTTCGAATCCACAACTTATTACGTGCAGAAGTGAAAATAATCAGCCTGAAATTGTGCATCATCCGTTTTTAATCTTTCCGGAAAAGCTTTAGTCGAGTTTATTTACATGTTAATGATGGCGCAAACAAAGTGATTCATGAATCCATGTAGATAAATGGTTCTTTACAAAAATGGATCTTAGCTACAAGTGGCGCCCAACGTGGGGCCTCAAAGGAAAAACACCGCTCTCTTTCGAGCTCTCATATTTTTAATTTTGCTTTCGGCAGGTGAACCGATTCAATTTTTATAGTTGCCCTTAACATTTGATATTAACGTAGCATACTTTGTTGCGTTCTGTAAAATAAAGATAGAGTCACCGATAAACTTTCTTCTGGTGTTGTGTCGTTTATCTTCTTGATGGTAAGGTCGGTGGCATCTTCTGGAATTCTTCGTTCATGGTGGCTCAGCCGCCTGAACATGCCGATGATGTTTTAGAGCATTACATCCCTCAATGTTGCCAAAAGAAAGGTTTGCACGTTTTTATACAGTTTGAAGTCAGACAGTTCTAATTTTGAACAAAATGATGGTGCCTAAGATTCTCAAATACACCGCTTGGAATTGCGTCAGTTTTTGCTGGGGGCTAATTTGATGACCGGCAGTGATAAAGTCCGCATCATCAATAAGTCCTATCCGGCACCCGGTTTGTTTTTATGATTGGTTAGCGGCTTTTATTAGCATACTTTCGAAGAAAACAGGGACTTGTATTCAAGGAGAGGGGCCTAAAATTATTACCATGCGAAAATAATTATTTTTTCAGTAGTGAAAAGGGAAATCCTTCAGTCTCTCCATACCTGGGTCAGCGTCAAAGAGACTGCCCTGTAATGAGCATAAGCAATCAAGCCGCCCCGTGGTGATCAGGAGTGGTTGCTTCTGAAGAGATTAGGCGGTCACCCCGTCGAAACTGCGTAGTTTGTTGTTTTACGAGAAAAAATTAACTGAATCCGTCAAGTTTCCACCGTTCGGGCAGAGGTGAGTGATTTACTTTAGCCTCTTTAACATATTTACGTTTGACATTCCCCTTGTAATGCAACGACCTTCTTCCAAGAAAATAACGGTAGCTTTTTGTATAATGTTTACATTTGTCTCAAACCTCCGTGTTCGCTAACTTTAACGAGACAAAAAATGTTGAATCACTGTAGAGTAGCTTAATTGACACATCATAGAACATTTCTAAAGATAATAAAAATTGATCTGTATATTTCGTAGAGTACGCGTGATAAATATTTTGTAGTGTAGCTTCGCGGCCCGACAAGAACCTGCCTCATATGATACCGCAAATGCTAGTCGACAAGAACGCGTACGCGGTTATTAAGCGGAGCTCGGTCTTGTTTATATAGCTCGCTGACAATTGTGCCAGATAATCGGCACCCGTGTACTATACGGCCCCACGTTGCACGCAATTGTAATGATTTTCTCACATCTCGTACGTTTGAGATTTGCCAAAGGGAATCTAAACCGACCTCTCATCGGTTTAAGACATGAAGTCTTGGAACGTGACAACGGACTGTACCCATCAGATCAACAGGTCTAGACACTGTTAGTCTACTCCAAGGTGGCTGCTGGCTAGCTAGCTAGTTCGGAGTTTCTGTTGCAAGTCTTACGCGAGCAGACTAAGTCCGAATTACAACACTCAGCCCCCGGTTAAAATGCCCGATTTGAAACACGTCGAACAACTTACAATGACTCTACTTTAAATTACGCAACTTCATTCTGCGGAAAATAAACCAAGACAACCGCTGAAAAAATGCGCGCTCCTGAATATTACTGACGCGGTGCCCGAAATAACCTACTCGAATTCAAACAGAAAAAGTCTACTCTAAGAAAAAACGCAAACCTAATCTATGGCAGAGCGTTTTGACCGCAAATGGCCGGTTTCACGTTGCAATCGATACGTGATGCCATCAATTGAGTTCGCGTATCATACGTAAACCGAATTTACAGATAACCAACTTTTCGTTAGGGGGAAAATTGCACAAGATATGGCCGTTTTAAGTTTGCGTATGTTGATAAATAGTAACACGTTCAAGCCCTTTTGATTGAAATTTTTTCAAAACAAAGCACTGGGCACTGCTCAAAATTCTAGAACATATTGAAAATACGTAAAGTGTTGATGATTTTTCTTAATAAGGATGGTAAATAGAGGATGATTTTCATAGGTTTTTCCGCTTAAAAATGCAGGACCAACTTTATTTGCGTCATAGCTCGCTTAATTTTGATGCTAGGGACTTCTAAGAATATGTCTAAATAAAAATTTTTCAACTTTTTATTAGTTATAGTATTTACTAGTTGCAAACATATAAATATGCCCTAAAAGCTTACCTCTCATAACTTGATAGTGATGATTTCCGATGTAACGAGCTCTTGGCCATAGTTAACTTAATAGGTAATCTTCAGAACTGCGCTATAAGCGGGTCACACTGTGTTATTAAACGTTTTACACTTCTTGCGCAAACACAATTTTATAGTGCTTTAACTCCAGAATCCTTGATTGAATACCGTGAATACCAAAAGTGAAAACACAAATGATACAATATTGCTATTTTTCGTTTCCATTGTGTGCTCCATATTTTTTTCCTTATTCCGCCATCCATGAAATTAATGTTAAACAAGTTGAGTAATAGAAGAGTTCTCCTACCAGAAGGTCTTTGCAACCATCCTAGGATCCGGAACAAGTTTTCTAATAACGTCCATCGGTGGCTTTAATTTCCGTGATTTTTTTCAGATTTTTCGGGTCAAATCGCTAGGGAAAACACCAAATTTTGGCAAATTTTGCTTCCCTCTTGATCCCCTTTTTAAATTTTTAAATTTAGATTCTAAAAGTTGTAATTAAGATCTTTCATTTGATACCCTACTTGATTACCTTTAAAATAAAAAAAATGTTAAAAGCCACTTTTTTACGAGGGGGCAACCCCCTTCAAAAATTTTGAAATATTTGGTAAGACTCAAACTTTTGAAAGACCACCACTTCTGGCCTTTCCACAAAGTTTTAGCTTTCTAGCATCTATAGTTTCTGAAGAAACTTGCTGTGAGGCACGGACAGACGGACGGATGGGCAGTTGAACAGGCAGAAATTTTTTTTACAAAGATACCTTTACAAAGTTTCACTAGTTAGATAAGTTGATTACAAATTTTTGGAAATGACATTGGACGGAAAAATTTTCAATCCAGCCAGGTATAAACGAAAAGGGTTGTCTAGATTTGCTTTTCTTATCATTCTTATCAATGGATTTTTTTATTCTTCTTCTTCTTATCACTATAGCCCCTTTCAGGCCTTCGCTTCCTGCAAACAGCGCCTCCAACTGTCTTGGTCCGTTGACCGCGTCTTCGAATTCCGAAATCCGAGCAGCGATGAACTGTCTTCGTCGACCGAGTCAGACCAGCGTTTCCTCGGTTTCCCTACTGACCGCCGGCTTTCAGTTCTCCCTACGAAAACCTTCTTGGGTATCCGCTGTTCCTCCATACGATGCATGTGGCCAACCCATTGTAGCTTCCGTAGTCTTACAATCCTTGAGACCTCCGGTTCGTCAAAAATTTCATACAGCTCATGGTTGTATCGAATTCACCATTGGTCCCCGTCAAGCTTCGCTTCGATTATTTGCCTCAATACCCGTCACTCAAAGGCGTTCAATATATTTGCGGATGCTTGGGTTAGGGTTCATGTTTCACACCCATAGCATAGCACAGGTCTTATCACAGATTTGTATATACATAAAGCAATACCAGCTCATATTTACGATATTTTTTTTTTCTTTTTTTTGTGGTAGGGAGGTGAATGCTATTTATGCACAGAGTGTGGGACTCCCATGCGCGACTGGACTACTCACTACACACCTGCCCTGTAAACCTGAGAACCCAACTTGGAACCGTTTGACATATTACTTTGGGCCAGATCTCGTTTTGTTACGCCGTGGGGCGCCTTCAAGCTGGGGAGTCCCTTTCTTAGCGGGAGGAGAGAGGGGAAGAGGAAATGCCAGAAGAACGATCCCCCAGCCCCAGTGCCCCCGGCTGCTGTGAGTCCCTTTTATATTTTAGGACTGCCCGAGCATAATGTGCCACCTGGTTCCATTTGTCAACCGATTCGAGCATCACCGCAACTATATTATCCGGGGTGAGCTCTTCCGTCTCCCTGTAGAGTTCCATTTGCAGCCTAACCCATTTTGTACACGCAAAAAATGTGTGACAGGCATTGTCCTCCTCTCCTGGGCAAAACCGACAATCGGGAGACCGTGACTTACCGATCTTGTGCAGGTAAGACTGAAAACACCCGTGCCCGCTCAAAAGCTGGGTCAGGTAGAAGCCAGTCTCACCATGCGTTCGATTTAGCCACGGTCTCACATCCGGGATGAGGCGCGCAGTCCACCTTCCCTTCGTGCGATTCCCCCAAGACTGCTGCCAATCGTTGAGCGAGCGCTGTCTCTCCTCGTGGACAACTATCTCCCTCGTATCCTCGTTTCGGCGCAGGTAAATAGCGCGGGGCTCTCTAGCAAGGAGGGCGACAGGTATCACGCCTGCAATCACTCCCACCTCTGAGTCGGAGACTGTTGGATACGAAGATGCAATCCTCAGTGCTCCTCTTCTCTGTACCTGTGCCAAACGCTTTCGGTATACCACCTTGCTGAGAGCGTCGCCCCATACCTCTGCTCCGTACAGTAGCACTGACCCTTCAGCACTCATCGAGAGGAGTCTTCTTGATGGGCTGGGTCCACCTACGTTGGCCATAAGTCGACTCAGGGCCGATATTCCCGAAGCAGCCTTCTCAGCTTGCCCTGATTTAGTTAGAGAAACTCATCTTCGAGTCGATCAGTAGCCCCAGGTACTTCACCGCTGGCTTCGATTCGATTTGTATACCTCGAATACTGATCATCCTTACTCTAGGGATTCTCTTTTTTGTCAAGATGACCACTTCGGTTTTCTCCAGTGCTAAACTGAGCCCGCGAGCAGTCATCCAGTCCCTCACTCGGCACATTAGCATACCTAGCCTAAGTTGCGCTTGTTCAACGGTGCGTCCAGCGACCAGAGCCGCAACATCATCTGCATAGCCGACCAAGCGCGACTCATCTGGCATCTCAAGTCTCAGTAGCCCGTCGTAAGACACGTTCCACAGGTTCGGACCAAGGATAGATCCCTGGGCAACACCCGATGTAATTTCCATCCTTCGTTGGCCCTGTGTCGTGTCGTAGAGCAGGCTTCGGTCCTTTAGGTAGTTCCTCAAAAGCCGCATTAGATATTCTGGAACTTGAAAAGAGTTTTCCAGCGTATCCAGAATATCCACCCATCTAGCGGAGTTGAAGGCATTCCTGACGTCGAGTGTCACCAACAGGACGATCCGTCGCTTGGTGCGACTATATGCCTCTGCCTTTTGGACCGCGTTCACCACCTCTGCAATCGTATCAATGGTAGAACGTCCTGCTCTAAAGCCGTACTGCCGAGGAGATAGGTCCCCAGCAGCACGAATCGCGTCAGTGAGTCTTCCCTTGATGAGTTTCTCTAGCACTTTCCCAGCCGTGTCTAGCATGCATAACGCACGGTATGCAGACAGCGATTCGGGATTTCCCTTCCCCTTGCTGATCAGCACGAGCCTCGCCACCTTCCATCGTACCGGGAAAACCCCGTCCCGTAGGCAAGCATTGAATGTGCTGAGCAGCAAGTCAGGACAATGGTGATAGACGAGCCGCAACCTCTCAGCTGGAACACCATCTGGAGCTGGAGCCTTCCTCGCTTTCAATGAGAGGACTGCCTCCTCCAGTTCCAGCTGTGTGAAGAGTGGGCACTCTACTACTGTTTCACCATGAACAGCGTCAACACGGACGGGATGGGTGGGGAAGAGTCCCCGCACTATCGCGTCCATCTTTTGCGCGTCATGTATACAAGGCTTCTGTAGGGCACCAAGTTTCCCCATGACCAGCTTGTAGCCAAGGCCCCACGGATCCTTGTTTACATTGTCCACTAGGTCTTGCCAGCAGCGAGCCTTGCTACTGTTGATCAATTTGCGAAGGCCTTTCCTGGCCGACTTATATGCTGCCACCCAGTCCCATGCCTCGTCACGGTTCCGCGCCTGTTGAGACTCACGTCGAAGCTTGTGACACTCTCTCTGCTTTTAAGCGATTTCAGTTGACCACCAGAACACTGGGAGCTTGCCGGGCCCGGGTCTTTGACGGGACATAGAAGCGCAGCAAGCAGTCGTAATGATGCTCATAGTAGAGTTCACCACGTCTTGAGCTGCCAGTTCTTCCGTCCCCTCCGAAGCTCCCTGCAGCGGCTCACCTGCTGTGAGAACCTTGACAAACCTCTCGACGCCCATTCTTCCAATGTTCCATCCAGTTATAGAAGGCCGAGAGCATGGACGTCGGGAGACAGCATCACTTATCTCAAGCAGAATGCACTGATGATCACTGGCTGAGTAGTCCTCTAATACTTTCCAGTTGTGTATCCTCCGTACTAAGGACTCCGAGGCGAATGTCACGTCCGGTATGGTTCCCTCACAGCCAATACGGCGAAAAGTCGGCGTGTTTCCAGAGTTTAGTACGACGAGGGCCGTCCTGGCCGCCATTTCCAGGATTCGGTTTCCCCGCGGATCCGCCTGAGGCATGCCCCATTCGATTGCTTTAGCATTGAAGTCACCCCCAACGAGCATTTTACCCTCTGCGTTCGAGACAGCGCCCTCCAAAGCATTAAGCTTGGCTTGGAAAGATGATATCGACTCGTTAGGCGTTAGGTACACACTAAAGAAGGTGATTCCTGAGCACCGAACCCACACGAAACCATCCCCCCGTCCACAAATCTACGCTTGAAAGTCACTGTTCCGAACCCAGATAGCGGCAGCACCAGTTTCATCAGAATACCATAATGCAGGACTTTTATTATGGTGTTGCTCACTCAGCAGCAAGAAGTCGGCTTTCCTGTCCCTCGCAAACTGCTCAAGCAGATTTTGGGCGGTTGAACTGCGGTGTAGGTTTAGCTGCAGGATGCGGGTCATCGAAACTCTGATTTCACCTTGGCTAGGGGTTCCTGGAACAACCGGCATTTTCCTGGTCCCAAGGCGTGTCCAAAATCAGGTTTTGGATCAGCATCCTTGCAAAGAATACAGTGTGCCTCCTTCGTACACTCTTTTCTTTTATGTCCCATTTCACCGCATTTGTAACACAGGGAACTCCTATCGAGTCCTTTGCATACTTGTGTGGTGTGACCATAACCAAGGCATTTGAAACATTGAAGAGGCGTTGCTCTTCGCCGTATCCTACAGACAACCCACCCAATTCGTACTTTGCCCTTGTTCAGGAATAGTTCGGCGTCCTTTTCGGTCAAGTGAACTACGGCCATGCATTGTCCCCTGTTGTTTTCAGGTGTCAGTCTCGCTTTGATCCTTCCCACGCTAGGGAACTCCTTTTTGATGGCCTCTTCTACCTCGGCCAGATCCGTCACGCAGTCTATGTGTCGTATCTCGATCGTTGCCATCGGCTCGAGCGGGGCTATAGTTGCGCTTTTGCCGAGGACTTTCTTTACTGCGTCACAGAATGCATCTTCATTGCCGGACTCTGCTCCGAATTCGACCAGTATGTGGCCCGACCGCGTTGGTCATACTACTTTAATGGTAGTGTTGGTGTCTTCGGGCCTTACGTTTCCCCTGATGTCACGCAGTACTTCCGTGTAGGATCGGCCATCTTGGGGCTTTACAAGCAGTGCCTGCTGCCGGGGTCTTCGTCGGGGCTTCTGCCTCTCCTGCTTTGCATCAGGTCCTTTTTGTAATTAGGCGTCCGTACGACTTTACTTTCTGGCTTTTTTCGAAAGAGTTTCTTTGCGGCTTTCTTCGCTCCTTTTGTAAGCACTGTCTGGAACCCCTGATCTAGTGCTCCACGCCCTTCAGGTGCCTTTTCCTTCCTTCTTTTATCCCGATCTCCTTCGACTGGGCTAAACGCCATTCTTTTATTGACGTTTAATGGTGGAGCTATCTGTGTGTCGCCTTTAGATTTCGCCCCAAGCGCCTCTTTAGCCTTCACTTCATCTTCGGCCCTTAACCAGCTTCTCCATCAATGCCCAATGCGATCTAGGAGCTCCTCTAGTTCAAGGAGCCCTGCCTTTGCTGATTTTTGGGGAGTCGCATGCAGCTTGTTTTCTTTTCAGAACATCTCCCGCTTTTCGGAGTAGTCTTTCTTCCTCATATCGCTGGGCCGCAATTGTACCTTGCAACCATCCTTGGGAGAGGTTATCGCGTTCCGTTTCTGAGTGCAGTATTTCCGCCACATTTTCAACTTTGGCGGTGCATTCACGCGGTGTCTGGTCACTCTTTGCTTTTAATGCCGTTATCTCCTCGTTGGCTTCTGGATTTTTGGTTGCAATGTCGGGATTTGCGACACTTGCATCGGTTGCTTTGGTAACGATCGCAGCAGTGACAATCGAATTTTTGGTGCTCTTTATGTTATCTCCCGCCGCTCAAACACCTGAAGTGTCCTGCAGAGTTTCCCGTTTCTCCTTAATAGGGCGCTCGGGCGTTCGCATAATTTTTTGCTGCGCCCGAACGCCGCAGGAATCTCAGTCTGTATTCTCCGTTTTTCATCCGTCTTCACTGTCGTTGTGTTAGTCTTCGTTTTTGTCGTTTTCAGTACCGCTCGCGATGTACTGTTGACATCGTGGCTGCAAACGCTGGTTGCGTCATCGTTATTATTCTTCGTTTCTTTTTCTGGGTATTTGTGGTCTTTTGATTTTGTTTGCTCCAGTTTTGTTGGGTCCCCCCTCGGAGGCGCTATCTCCATTCGTGTGTGTAGTCGCCTCTTTGGTCCCATGGTTATCTCTGCAGAGCAGGGAGGCCATGCGAGGGTTGGCACAAGCCCTTATGGGGACAAGTGCTCAGAGCCAGACCAGCACTAATGGGGAGTCCGTCTCAACCGAACCAACACCACCAACCCAATAATGCGAGCTTCGAACGTACTCCGAGGCCTGCCAAGGTTTTACGATAGTTTAATTGGAGCCGTTCACACACGAGTTTCACCTCGGCGCTACTGTGCAAAGCGACTACGTCCAAACCATCACATCCGCCAGCCCAAAGCGTCATTTCCAGTTCGTTGTCCAAAGCGTAGTCCAGATCCAATCAGAGTCGTTACCTGTCATCCCAGGAGGGACCTTCACGGCGCCCCCCATATCGTCGGGTCTAAAGAATGCTAGCCTCCAAGAGTGCTCTTGTTGACCGGCATTCTCCCTGCGGGAATTTCCCCGGGTACGTGGGGGCGGAACTCTCCAAAGAATGCTTGCCTCCATGAGTGCTCTTGTCGACCGGCATTCCCCCTGCGGACATATTTACGATATTAACAACATTGAACTTAACCGCATTGTTTCTTTTGCCGGTAACGTTAAACTAGTTGAAAGTGTAAACATTTCTTCTAAACATGATGCACATGAAGCATTATGCATAGCCAAAAACAAAAATTTTATGAACTTCGAGGAAGGCAACATTATGCCACCGTTATTTTGGCTTTTGTGATTTCGCTTTCTATGTGTCGCTTTTGCTCACTTTGTTCTGTTTTTATTTTCTTTTTTTGGTATTGACACAACAGTGCATTGTAAATAGACGCTGATGATGGACGCTCAATTGACGTTCGAAGTGCATTCGATAATTTAAATAATAAACAAATTATGTACAGTTTTTATATATTTGTGTGATTATTATTTTTTGATTCTTGTGTTCAATATTGAACAATACCAAAAGCAAGTATTTAGAATAATCTAGATTCTATGGAACATATGGAACACCACATATTAGTTTTAAATAAAATAAATAACACGACACTGAGTTACCTTAAAATAAATCTTTGTAAATTTTGGGCGGAAGGAGGGTGTTTCTGACACCCTAGCCCTCCCACTGGCTACTGCCTTGGTCACATATGAAAGAGAGAAGCGTACTTTAACTTGTTTTCTGTTGATAACATCGCCATTTTGCTTCTTATGCCATGTTTACGTACTGGACTGATGACATCTTGAGAACAAACTTTTGTTCCACAATACTTTTCCAGAAGGTGTGCTAGTTTCAACTCATCGAAAGATCTTTCCACATCTCCTTTCAAAATATCTTTTGTAAGATTTTTTTCTCCACTGATACGTTAACTTTGTAAGATTTAATTAGGGCTCTGTTGCACAAGTTCTGCTATTGCAATGTGACTTTCCTTCATAGCTCCAGGATATTATTAGTTTTTGTAGGTCATTTGTCAACTTGGTGGATTTTCATCCCTAATTTTAACTTGCTTGGAGTGATAGAATTGGGAAAAACCCCACAGCTTCACCTGATATCGCCTGTATTATATTATAAAATCAATGTCAGGCAATAAAATCCTAATGGCCATTCATATCGAAATGTCTATCATGGCTATTTGAGCAAAATACTTAAATAACGTAGCAGCCAAATGTTTGATGTGTAATGTATCACAAGATGGAGAGCAAACTCATTTGTGAGTATCTTAAAATTTAGTTCGGAAGGAGGTGCATTCCGCAAAATGATACATTTATGAGGTGAGTTTCTATACTATGCAACATTGATTGAATATTTTCCTGGAAATTCTGGATCAATTTAAGTTGTCTTTTACTGGTAGCTGCGTTAATGATATGTATCTTACGTTCATATTTCTTCATTGAGAGCATAATTTTTCAACATAATTTAAAATAAATAGTTCACTTTGTTACTGACGAAGTTCTGAAGATGAAAACTGCAAATTTGAAACTTTAGTAAGATATTCTTTTTCAAAGTCCCCTCATTTATCCTTTTCTTTGGTTCAGAGACATAACCACAAGGGACTTAATTTTCACTTGCACTGTAAACGTACATTTCAGTCTCTTCGATACCAAGACCAAACTTTTCATAAGAAAAGTTGAAGACGAACAAACGCAAGGAACACCAACTGAGTGCTTGAGGAAACACTTTACTGCTTGCAAGAGGTGCGAACATATATGGAATTCAGGAAGCGGTAAAAATGTCACGATTCCGCCACTTACGTGATATGTAATTCACAAGAGTGTGAAATCTAGCGTGATGAGTTCACATCATTTGACTGACGTAGTCTATTACTACATTGCTTCATGTGATAGGGTTTATTACCAAGTTCGTAGGAACACTGGCTAATATATTAGATAGAATTTATGTAATTATGTTGGTGGGGGTGTTTTGTGTGCAAAGTAATAGTTTTCGTCACGTTGTAATATCGAGAAGCGTAAGAAATTATAGCATATTACAGTAAAGTAGGTGAAAAGTAGAAGAAATTTTGATAATGGTTGAATATGAATTAATGAAAATGTAGCTTATGATATTAAAGGGTGCAATGTAACCTATTTTTATGTCTGGTGGTTATTGTAACTAAAAAAATTTTTTGTCGTTATCTAAAATTCCATATATTCTGAAAGAAATGTTTTCTTGGCATAAAATCACTAAGAATTTGACGTTCACTAAGAAAGGACGTTCTGTCCAATCCACAGATCTTATACTTTAACATTTTTACTAGGTTTATTCTTTTATAATATTGGATAGTCTAAAAAGTATTAAGCCATTTTTTGTCACTAGATGGTGTTCGATGTCATATACCGGGCAATACTAATCAGTTTGAGTCAAACTGATATGCATTTAAAAGGTAACACTCTAGTCTAAAATTTTTATACAGACAGGTTTGTATTTGGTCATTCGTGTCCAAAGTTGTATTCATTTAAAAGTGAGTGAAATTTCTGAAAAAAAAATTCGTTACATTTTAGAATATCACTACGATCAAGGTGAGAATACATCGCAGGCTCGTGAAAAAAATGGTGGAGCTTACGGTCAGGATACTTTATCAAAAGCCACAGCCAACAGATGGTTCGCTTGCTTTCGTTCTGGATATTTCAATGTCAAAGATGCACCCCGCTCAGGTCGACCAATCACTGACAAAGCCGGTTAAATCTTATGAAAAAATTGAAGAAGACTGACACATGAGTGGCCATGACATTGCTAAGGAACTGAATATTCATCACCAAACAGTTTTGAGCCATTTGCGCAAGGCTGGATACACAAAGAAGCTCGACGTTTAGGTGCCGCATGAATTAACCCAAAAAAAAAATATGATCGACCGAGTCTCCATTTGCAAAATGCTTATAAAACGCAACGAAATCAACCCATTAGTGAAGCAAATCATTACGGGTGATGAAAAATGGGTAAGATACGATCATGGTCGAAAATACGTGAATCATCACAAACGACTTCAAAGCCAGGCGTGACACCAAATAAGGTTATGCTGTATTTATGGTGGCATTGAAAGGGAATTGTTTATCATGAGGAGCTAGAACCTGGCCAAACACTCAATTTGGCTCTGTACTGTCAACAATTGACCAGCCAGAAATGATTAATAGAAAGGGCTTTGTTTTCCATCATGACAATGCCAGACCACACACATCTTTTATGACCCGGCCAAAAATTGACAGAGCTTGGCCGGAAGTTTTGATGTATCCATCGTCTAGTTCAGAACTTGCATCATCAGTCTACTATTTGTTTCGGTCTCTGCAAAACTTCCTTAATGAAAAGAAATTCAATTCAAAAAGGGACTGTAAAAATCACTTGGCCAGATTTTTTGCCGATAAACCACAGAAGTTCTACACAAATGGGATAATGGCTCTATGCAAAAAATGGTAATGATCATAGACAATAATGTACAATATGTACTCAAATAAAATCCATTTTAAATAAAAGAAATATTCAATCCAAAAATGACAAAAAAAGGCTCAATACTTTTTACACTATCCAATATCTTCTTCTGAAACTTCTTGAAGCACTGTTGGAAAATTTGGTTCTAAGTCATGTAGATGAGCTGGCATGCTTGGTAAACAATACATCTAGATTGAAAGTGATATGCAAAATAATAACAAATTTCTTCAGGGAGAGGGGAATTCTGTCTTTATAAGTCATTTCCTTAGAGTAGCCGTGAACTTTTCACTTTATATCCACAAAATCAAAGAATTTTTTAGAGTTTGCAATTATATTCTTGCCAATTACGTTATCATAGGTTTCATATGCCTCGGACGACTTTAATTCAAATTCTTTTGCCAACTCATCATATTCCTTCTTGGTATTTTCACTCACTTTAGAACCATTGTTCATAACTTTATACAATTTGTTCTCTCTGTTTCTTAAATTACGAAGATTACTATCCAGCTAAGGCTGAGATAATTTATCCTTTTTGTTGATTTTAGGTACATGACTTTCAATGGCGTCAAGAATAATTTGGTAAAATAAATTTACTGCACCATCTATATCTAGCGCTGAAAACCTACCAGTGCAGTCAGTACTTCTTAGCACTACAGCCCCTTTCGGGCTTTTGCTTCCTGCAAACAGCGCCTTCAACCATCTCGGTCCATTGACCGCGTCTTCCAATTCCGAAATCCGAGCAGCAATGAACTGTCTTTGTCGACCGCGTCAGACCAGCGTTTCCTCGGTTTCCCCACTGGCCTCCGGCCTTCAGTTCTGCCAACGAATACCTTCTTGGGTATCCGTTGTTCGTCCATACGATTTATTTGGCCAGCCCATTGCAGCTTCCGCAGTCTTATAATCGTTGAGACCTCCGGATCGTCAAAAATTTCATACTACTCATGGTTGTATCGAATTCGCCATTAGCCCCATCTAGCTTCGCTCCGATTATCGCCTCAGGACCCATCGCTCAAGGGCGTTCAATATATTTGCAAATGCTTGGGTTAGAGTCCATGTTTCACACCCATAGAATATCACAGGTCTTTTCACAGATTTGTATACTTGGAGCTTTGTTCTCCTATGTATGCGTCAAAACTGAATAAAATATTTTTTTGCTAGCTGTATTCTACGGCGTATTTCGTCTCTTTTATTGCCCGTTTTCGTTATTTTGGCGCCTAAATACATAAATTCACTAAAATTCTCGATACTGTATTCGCCAAGTTCGATATTTGGTGTATTTGAGGTATTTTTCTTCGACTACGTCATGAACTTTATTTTATTTTCATTGATTTGTAGCCCTACTAGTTTTGCTTCACTGTTGAGTTTCAGGAAAAGTTCTTTGGCAGCTGTTAATGACCGTGACAAAATGTTTATATCGTCCGCATAGGCAACTACTTGGCTCGACATGTATAGTAATGTACCTCGCGTATTGACGGTAGCTTCCGCATGACGTACTTCTGAGCCAAATTGAATAGCAATGGGGCCAGCCCATCTCCCTGCTTTAGTCCGATATTTGTGACAAAGGCATCGGTGAGTTGGTTATTGATGCGGACTTGGGAGGTTGTCAAGGTCATTGTCATTTTTTTAAGATGGACTAATTTGGCTGGGATGCCAAAGCAAAGCATAATTTGGTACAGTACGTTACGATCAATATTATAGTATGCTTCTTAAACCCAAAGAAATTTCGGTGTACGTCTATGTTGAACTCCCAGCATTTTTCAAGTACCTGCTTGACTGTGAACAATTGGTCTTCTGTTGATCTACTTGCCCTAAAACCACTTTGATACTCCCCAATAATACTGTTGGCAAATGATCCGATTTTATTTTCTAAGATTTTAGAAAATATTTTGTACGCCGTACAAAGTAGTGTTATGCCTCTATAATTTTCGCACTGTAACTTGTCACCTTTTTTGTGGATAGGGAATATAATTGATTGGCTCCACTCTTTCGGCATATGTTCTTGTTGCCAAATGGACTGGATGACTTTGTGAATAGCTTGATGAACACTACTGCCACCATATTTGATGAGCTCCACTGGAATCTCATTGATGCCAGGCGCTTTATTATTCTTTTGGGCTTTGATGATGGAACAAACTTCATCCAGAGTTTGTGGTGCAAATGGAAGCTCTCCACAGACATCTATATGCTCCGATGTTCTGGAGCTGTGTATTTGCACAATATTGTGGATCTCATATATCTCCAATTGGTGACCCCGGTCCTGAAGGATACCATCAAGATCAATATGCAACAATCAATAAGTTAAGAAAAAAAAAGATATTAGAATTGCTAAAATCAACAGTAAATGCAATTCGGAATTCCGAAAGAAGAAAAATCAAATTGTATAAATCAACGATTCGATATCCAGAATTTTTCCGAAACAGTGCCGAAAAGCTCACTGACAACAAAAGAAATCATTTGAGAGAAGAAGTAGATACTGAAAAGCTCATTGACAATAGAAGGGATTTAGTTCAGTATTCAAGCAACTCTTAAAGCATAACGGGGCAGTATTTTATCTTGTCTCCAGTACAAAGAATGAATGAATTAAATCTCGAGTTAAAACTATCAATCAACATTGTCTTTTGTCTCTCTAGTGAAATAGTGAATTTTTTTTTTCTTTTGGAGTCTGTTGGGCATTGTCTTTTGTTTTAGGACACGTTTCAATAATTTGCCGTGTCCTTATTGAATTTTTTCGTTATTTCTATTAAACATAGAAGGATATAACTGTATTAAAAATAAATATTATTTAGGAATATTTATGAACACGTTTTTTAAACATTTTTAGCAACCATGGAGGAAGTAATGAATGAAATGTTATTAGTGGGAAAGATAAGATTTTTTTCTGGTAGTTAAGAATAGAGTGAGAAAAGTAGAATCAATGTAACGGGGAAATTAAAATTAAAGGTAATAAGTTAAATGTTAAAAAAATATGTATATATGTATACAAACAAAAAGGTATGTTTGCTCAAAAGAAGATGTAGATGGTACGGAGGCAATTTGAAATAGCGAATGGAGAATGCCGGTACGGCCGAAATTCACTACACATTGTAGTCAATTTCAATTGGTAATCAAACACAACTAAGAAACTGCTTTGAGCTGCTTCCAGGAAACCAAACTATTGATTCAAATGTTTACTGTCGTCAACTATCGAAATTGAACGAAGAAATTAAGAAAACTGCCCTGAGCTGCCCATCATGATTATGCCGCGCCCCATACCTCTTTGATAACCCAAAAATTAATGGAGTTCAATGGGAGCTGATGCCACATTCACCCTACAGCCCTGACTTAGCACCACCAGACTATTATTTGTTTCGCTCGCTTCAAAACCATTTGAATGGAAAAATTTTCGATTCCAATCTTCTCTTCTCTTCTAAAAACCAAGACCTCTTCGAACGTGGAATTTTTCAATTACCGAAAGATGGCAAAAGGTCATTCAACAAAATGTTTGTTGTTATATAAATAACTTTACTTTGAAGAACATGAAAAAAAGGCATACATCATCGAACAACCCAATAAACATCCTCATTCAATGGTAAAATGACAACCAACTTTCACTGAACTTGGACAAATGCCAGGTAATACAATACGTTTTTCCAGGAAAAAGAATATCATCCCCTACTATTGCCAAATTAGTAATATACTCCTGAGTAAAGTCGAGAGTGTTATGGACCTTGGCGTAGTCTTACATACTAAGCTCCAATTCAACGTGCATTATCATGAAGCCCTTTCTAGAGCATATGAAACGTTAGGCTTTATCAGAAGGAGAGCCAAACAATTTAAAAATATTTGGGCAACAAAATCATTCTACTCGTATACTCGTACATCACTGGTGCATTGTTTCCTGAAATATTCCTGTTTAATGTGGAAACTTGTTTTTGAGTCAGTGCAAAAACAGTTTTTACTCTCTGCTCTGACCTCGCTGGTTTTTTCATAATCTTCCTCCATATAAAAATAGACTCGAATTGTCAACTTTGTCTTTACCCTCATTCGTCACTAAACTAATTATTGGTAAAGATTTTTAAGCAAAATTTGGATTGTTAATAGTATTAAAAACAAAAAGCAATACGTAGTAGAACTAATATTAGAGCAAAAAGGTATGTCTCTATTGGGGACTGCCCTCCTCTAAAATTTTCTGAAGTTAATTCTGAATATCATTCCATTTTAAAAGAACCTCCTAATATGAATCAAATTTTAACTTTCCAGTGAAACATTTTGTGTAACATCACATTGTTACAAATAAATTATCCCCTCATCCAGAGTTTGTGGTGCAAATGGAAGCTCTCCACAGACATCTATATGCTCCGATGTTCTGGAGCTGTGTATTTGCACAATATTGTGGATCTCATATATCTCCAATTGGTGACCCCGGTCCTGAAGGATACCATCAAGATCAATATGCAACAATCAATAAGTTAAGAAAAAAATTTTAACTTTCCAGTGAAACATTTTGTGTAACATCACATTGTTACAAATAAATTATCCCCTAACAGCGAAAGCGCATAGGCTTGACTCAGAGAAACTTAAAATAGCTCAGTCAGAATTTGACTTTGTGGTTCAAATTGGACTGTGTAGGCCCTCCGCATCTTCATTCTTATCTGCGTTACATATTGTGCTAAAAATGGAACCAGCGGATTGGATACCATGTGGAAACTGCCGTTGATTAAATGTGGTAACCCCGCCGTAAACGGCCCCAAGCTCGTTTGAGAAAGGAGGAGGGAAGTCCTTGTTTCCCCAAACCTAGAGCTTCTGTCATTTCTCATCCGAAACCCCCCCCCCCCCCCCCCCAATGATTGTAAATGCTCTCAGGGTCGCACATTGGGTTTACTGCTTGCCCAATAGTGGGATATTAAGTGCCGATAAATGCAAATAACTGTAAATACATCTATAGCTCTGCAACTAAATTCTACCTATACCTCCTTTGTGGGGACGTAAGAGCGTGACCGCAAATCTTCCGCGCCTGATAACGGAATGGAAGTAATAACCATGCCACCGGAATGGAGGTTGGGCGACGGGCGAACTCCCCATCCCTGAAAAAATCTTAAATGTTTCAAAACCTTTACAAGGGCCTCGAAATAGATTGGACTCACGGCAATAACCTCGCAAATGGAAAAAGGACTATGGCATTGGATCCTAGAATATCAGCTCACTCAATTACTCTGGTGCTGCTATGGACCTTTTACAACGAACTGGACTGGAAATGACATTCAAGACATGAAATCGTACACAATATTCAGAAGTGGGAGGCCTACTGGAAAACGAGAATCCTAGTGGCCTTCATTGTAGATCGCGGGTTCAAATCACATGTTATAGATTTTAAAGCAGTCAATGAAAGTTTATTTGCGATCCGTATCAAAGCGAAATTCTTCAAAATTTCACTAATCAATGTTCACGCCCCGACCGACGAAAAAGATGAAGAAACGAAGGGAATATTCTATAATCATCCAGAAATGCTAGTGGACACATTGCCTATAACTGACACAAAAATAATTCTAAGTGATTCAAACGCTGAAATTGGCAATGAGCTATCTCTTCGGAGAACGATTGGAGCATATAGCCTCCACAATGAAACAAATGATAACGGCCAGCACCTGATTGACTTTGAAAGCAGAAATTTAGTCATACGTTTGACTTGCTTCCCACATCCACGCCTCCATAAAATGACCTGTGTTTCACCGGATGGAAAACCACAAAACCAGATCGACCATGTTCTGATCCAACAACGTTGCACCTCGAGCATACCTGACGTCCGTACGTACTGAGGAGCCAATTGTAACTCGGATCATTACCTGATTAAATTAACCTACCGATGTATGCCAAAGGTATATTTAGCGAAGACCCGTCCGCTACAAAAATTTGACAACAAAAGGCTCCAAACGGTATCTGTGGCAAAAAATTTTACGAAGACCAATGACACTCAGATGGCTTCCATCTTATTAGACGTATCACTGACATCAAGCAACGAGCTCTGTATTGAAGTGAAAGCGGCTATCAAGGCCGTGGCAGAATACACAATCCGACATCAAGCCCGCCCCAAGAGAAATGAATGGTTTGATGATGAGTGCCAGAATGCATTAGACAAAAAGAACCAATCGTACACTATGAATATATCAAAAAAGTGGTGAATAAGGTAATTAGAACTAAGAAAAGAAAATACTATGACGACCAATTGATAAGCATTGATGCAAATCTAGCGAGCAAAAACACAAGACAAGCATACAAAGTAGTGAAAAGCCTGAAACGTGGCTATCAGCCCAAAACCACGTTATGTCATGATGAGAATTAGGATTGAATGGGCATAGTATTTCAAGAGCCTCCTTAATCCTTCGCGCAGCTCCAGAACATTGGAGGCCATAGGTGTTTCTGGAGAGCTTCTATTGGCCCCAACAACTCCGGATGAAGTTTGTTCCATCATCAAAGCCCAAAAGAATAATAAAGCGCTGGCCATCGATGAGATTCCAGTGAAGCTTGTCAAATAAGATGGTAGCAGTGATCATAAAGCTATTCACAAGATCACCCAGCTCATTTGGCAACAAGAACATATGCTGAAAGAGCGGAGCCAATCAATTTTATTTCGTATCCACAAAAAAAAAGTGACAAGCTACAGTGCGAAAATTATAGAGGCATATCACTACTTTGTAACGGATACAAAACATTCTCAAGGAGCTTGAAAAATAAAATCAGTGCATACATCAACATTATAAGGGAGTATCGAGGTAGTTTTGAAGCAGGTAAATTGACGAAAAACCAATTATTTACTGTCACACAGGTACTTGAACAATTTTGGAGGTTAAACAGAGACGTAAACTAGATTCTCGTTGACTTTAAGCAAACATACGACAGTATTGATCATAATGTGCTGTATTAAATAATGCTTCGTTTTGGTATCTCAGCCAAATTAGTCCGTCTTACCAACATGATAATGACGGCCACGACCTCCAAAGTCCGCATCAAAAACGAACTCACCGATGCCTTTGACACAAATATCGGACTTAAACATTGAGCTGGGCTGGCACCATTGCTATTCAATTTGGCTCTGGAATATCTCATCAGAAAGCTACCTGTCGATACAAGAGGTACGTTATTATATAAGTCAAGCCAAGTGATAGCCTACGCGGATGACTCCAAATTTTTTATCGCGGTCGTTGATAATCACCAAAGAACTTTTTCTGAAACTTGAAGTGAAGCAAAACTAGTAGAGCTACAAATCAAAGAGAATAAAGCAAAGGTCATGACACAGTCAAGAAAAAATACCTCAAATACACAAAATATCACACATAGCGAGTACAATAGCGAATTTGGAGAATTTGTATATTTGGGTGCCAAAATAACGAGAACCAGTAATGAAAGAGATGGAATTCGCAGAAGAATACAGCTCGCAAATAAAGTATTTTATTCAGTTTTGACGATCTTAAATACCAGCTGCATACACAGGAAAACAAAGCTCCAAATATAAAAATCTGTGAGAAGACCTGTGTTATGCTTTATGTGTGAAACAAGGACCCTAATCCAAGCATCCGTAAACATATTGAAGGCCTTCGAACGACAGTTCCTGAGAAGGATAATCAGAGGGAAGCTAGACGGGGATCAATGGCGAATCCGATACGACCATGAGCTGTATGAAATTTTTAAGGAGCCAGATTTCTCAACGATTGTTAGACTGCGGAAGCTGCAAAGGGCTGGGTATATGAATCGTAAAGGCAAACAGCGAATACCCAAAAAGGTATTCGTTGGATGAACTGAAAGGCGGAGACCAGTGTGGAAACCGAGGAAACGCTGGTCTGACTCGGTCGACAAAGACAGTTCATCACTGCTCGGATTTCGTAATTGGAGGATGTGGTCAATAGAACAAAACAGTTCGAGGCGCTTGTTGCTGGAAGCGAAGGCCCGAGAGGGGTTGTAGCGCTACGAGGAGGTACAAAAAGATGTGTTTATATGGAATGTATTGACTAGTTTTCTATACTGTGTTGATTTGGCGACAAAATAGTCACAGTTGATTTAAAGGATCATGGTGTGAGCTGATCAAGATAACGTTCCATTGAGTTTTTCATCGTTGCGTGATGTTCATCACATTTTGGTCATTTTTAGGGCTTTGTACTAAAATACAAAACCCTATTGCAATCACGACCTGTGTCCGTCTGTATGTCACAGCACTTTTTCTCCGAGACTATAGAAGCTACAGCAATGAAATTTTGTGAAAAGTTCAAAAGTGGTGACTTCTTGAAAGTTTTGGGGTGGAAACATATTTCAAAGGGGTTTAAGGAGGGTCTCCCCATATAGGGAGGTGACCCTTAAAAAATTTTTCACCATTCCCTTATCGGTACCGAGGGGGGAAGGGGAAACGTATGAACTTTTCGCGTACTCCCCCCCCTCGCGATTGGACACCTTCCATCCGAAAAATCTGAAAAAAGCATGGATGTAGGCCTTTATGAGTACAACAACAACAAATACGTGAGAATCCGAAAATCACTCAACTTTGTTAGTAATAGTATGATTTATCGATTTTACGTTTTCTGGAATAAAATAACAGTAACAGTACCTTTAAATTCAATGTACACAGATGACCATTTATAAAATTAATATTTCCTGAAAGTTTCATAAAGATCGAACGGTATTTAACAAAGTTATAGCGATTTCAATTTTCCTGTATTACTATGGAGCAATAGGCGCTGTATTACTATGGAAACCTATGGCTATGAAACAATATTGCGCTTTTTACCGACACAGACACAACAGCTTTGCTGATATTTGCATGAAAATTTCAAAATGATAGGTAGCATGAATATCTAGTGGTATCAGTCATCGTGAAACAAACACACGAAAAATGTGTTTCCCCCCTCGCGAATGAACACCTGTAATCTTAAAAAATCTAAAAAAATTATCAAGGGAGATATTTATGAGTATAACAATAACAAATACCTCAGAAGCCAAAATTCATTCAACTTTATTAATAATAGTATGATCTTCGATTTTCAAATTTTCTCCAATAAAATTATCTTTGACAAGTTTCTTGATTTTATTCGTTGCTGGTGACTGCATTTTGTAAGTTGAGTACAAAACCCTTCTGACATGAGCGTAGGTCTGTCTACCCAACTTGTTATGCTTTAACGAGGAAATTGATTTCATAATATTTACTTCATCCTTTTCAGGGCACTTTGAACTCGGTTTACTGTTATTTTTCATTAGCTGCCATTTTCAATGAAAATCGAATAATTTTGCTCTGTCCATTAGTGTTTAAAATCATTCCAAAATCAGACGCTTCAACTCAGTATGGTGCCCCCCAAAATTCGGAAAACAAGCAAGATTCGTTATTTTAGTGGTAATCAGTGTTGAATAGACTTTCATGGAAATGGCTTACAATAGAAGTATTTAAACAAAAGAAAATTTACCTTTCTGACTGGTAGTGCAAACAAGGATTTTTTTTCATAATCACTTTTGTGAGCTTCGTATGAATATGAAAAACAGAGATAAACTGTAACCCTCCTTTTAAAGTGTAAATTTCCTAGGCTCATTAGTCTTTAGAGGTCTTAAAGCAACTTTATTAGGTTTCTGTGTTAATGTGTCGTTATAATTTTCCGACACAACGCAAATTGACTAGCTCGGAACTTTCTCGGCATATTTATGCTCAGCACATAATGAACATACTGGCACTTAGGAAAGCTACTTCGCACTGAAAGTGTTTATTTTAGAATCAGCAAGCAGAAAGTTTTGCAACTAGAGAATTATTTACAAGTCATTAATGCTTTGTCGCCACATTCATGTTATGTTAAAGTTAAAATTTAAATACCCATAAGCATAATGTGTGACCCTTGCAGCATATTTGTATAATCCTTTGTTTCGCTACGCAGTCAAGCGTTGTAGAGTATCTTTTGTATAATTCGAGAGGCGCCAACTTGCGAAATGTCTCTGAACTGCAATGTCTTCCAACAGCGGCTGTGTCCTTTTCAGCAATTTCATTACACGGTTGGGACATTCGCTACAAGCCTTACACAATTTACAACAAGCCAAGTGTCACCGTTTTCAGTAGAGTCAAATACTTTCCTAGCCCGATTCGTCAGGCGTTTGAGGAACGTTCTTTAATTCTCTCATCATTACCTTTTGTGCTGCTGATTCAGTTTACATGCAATTTTATCCTGGACAAGAGATGAATATGAATGAGAAATTCGCTTTGCGTTTGAAGATGAAAACTTGGAAGAATTTGTGGCGGAGAATTAAATATTTCTCACCAAACTGAGTCTGCTGGCAGTTTTGGCAAGAGGGTGGACAAAATAGTTATTACGATTCTTATGCAAATTCATGAAAACAGAGAAATTTATTTTGATAACTTAGTTAAAAAGCAGCCCCGAGTAACAACGATTGCCTCAGTGGATGGGTAAAGTTTGTCGTCACGTACCCGCTAGGAGTGTTCCTGCAATGAAAGCAGTGAGTAATGGACTCGTCATACAATTGGAAAATTTTTGATGAGAGTACAATATAACTCGATTGCAGAAAATTCGCTTACTACAGTGCTGTCCTGCTGATAATAATTGAAGTCGCAAGGGCAAACCCTAAAAAGCCGATTCACAAAAGGAAGGAGGATGGAATTTTAAAATATTTAAAATTATTCGAAAACATAAAATTAAAAAATTTAATAATGCTGCATTGCGGAAATGAATAGGGAGAGCTTATGTTTGCTGAATTGAGGCTTCGTAAAAGGTTGACGCGTCGAAAGAAAACGTTTCCTAGCAAACATTCAAGTTTATAGAAAGTTCTGAAGAGATTTCGCTGTTTGTATTTTTGTAAGAGGTCCTTCAGAGAGGTCATCCATGTAAGGAGATCATGTTGATTAATTTATTTATACCATCCTCACTCCGAATAAAATTTCATTTGATGGCGTTTTAATTGTCTGCGCATGTAGGAGTAGGTGTCTGACTGTTAAGTCCGCAGCAGAATATAAGACTTAATAAAATCATTTATTAAAATTCTTTCATGAAGTAGCGAACAAGGATTAAAAATTAAAAATCAATTGTCCGTATCAGAAATAGTGAGACCCTCATGGAGAATTTTTTGCTCTAATATTGAAACTCTGAACCAGTTTAGTACTTGAAACGGAAAATTTTTGATGTTTTAATTTTCATCCTTCAATTTCAAAATCTATTGTGCTCATTTAACCCTGCCGTTTTGTCATAAAATGATTTGTTTCACAAATTGTTCAACATTGTAGGGTAGACTGTGTACGGTTGTAAGCATGCAAATTATTGTAGTTGAAAGAAAGATATTTTTTACCGTAAAGTGTACATTTATCTACCTATGAATACTTAAACTTTGTCCCGAAGAACAATAGTTAGCTCAAAGGAGCAAATTAGAAAAAATGTCACAACCGACCCCAACTCGGGGTGGTTCTGACAGTGCTTGGGGCAGTTGTGACAGTCCTTGGGGTCGACAGTGATAAGTTCAAAAATTAATATATGTGTCGCGTGTTATTGTTCGCGGCCGATAATTTAATGTTCCGGGAAAGTGAAAACGCAATGTCTTTTAAATTAAATTAAAAGAGTTTATTTAATTACAAGAGTGCACAATGATCAATTTAAAACTTTCTCAAATTTTAATTTTCACTATTAAAAAAATCTAACACTTGTCCATAAATTTCTTATCGCAATTGTCTTCTAAATCACTTCACTATTACGAAAATCATTTTTCTTCTACTCGAATAATATCGCTTCCCACACACAATCGCAGTTCTTATCGCGGTCGAATGAATGAATCCCCCAATTCATTCAGCTCGCCTTTATATAGGGTCTCTACCTATTCACCCATTTCTCGTACATTGGCGAATGTTCTAACGAGAGGTACCTGGTAGATTCGAGCAAATTAATGAATGGAGTGACGTCACTTGCAGATGTTGATCATGCTTGTTGGGTTCTCGTGGGTTCGAGTAAGTTCATTTGTTGACGTGAAAACAATTGCGACAGTAGCTCGCAGACTTATTTGTACATGTAATTATTTGTACATGTAACACTGCCCCCACCTCAGTTCTTTTCGCCCCGAAAAGATGTGTCGCTATTTGTAGTCAATTCTCCCTGGGTGTAATATGGGGCAAGACGGTCCAGATGCACGATTTTCATTTAAGCTCTCGGCTTACGATGTTCCTGTATTCGGTATACGACGTCGTTGATTCGCTTTGTAACTCGGTATGGTCCCTCCCAATTATGTTGCAACTTTGGAGACCTACCCTTTCGCCGTTGCGGGTTATATAGCCACACCAAGTCATCTTGCTGGAAGCCAGTAGAATTAGCCTTTAGATCATACCTGGTCTTCATGCGGTCAGTAGCCGATTCGAGGTGTTTTCGCACTGTCCAATGTATCTGGTTCAACCGTTGTCTTAGATCACTTGCGTACTCCGAGACCGTTTGGGGTTTCTCAGGGGGTGTTCCCAACTTTATATCGGCTGGCAAACGAACAGTCTTTCCAAAAATAACTTTGGCTGGGGCTTGACCCGTCGATGCATGTTCAGCAGCTCTATACGCCATTAAAAATAGTGGGATATGTCGGTCCCAGTCCCTTTGGTTCTCGTCAACCATCTTGGCAAGGTGTTTATTGAGCGTGCCGTTGAAACGTTCGACCATTCCATCGGATTGGGGATGCAGCGGTGTTGTCCTCGTTTTCCGTATTCCGAGCAGCTCGCACATTTCGCCAAAAACTAGTGACTCAAAGTTTCGGCCTTGATCCGAATGTAGTTCGCCAGGTACGCCGTACCTACCGACCCAATTTAACACTAGCTGTTCGGCTACGGTAGTTGCTTCCTGGTTGGGAATGGGGTAGACCTCGGGCCACTTGCTGAAATAATCGGCGACAACCAGTGTGTATCGATTTCCCCATTCAGATTCAGGAAAGGGTCCTGCGATGTTAACAGCAATCCTTTCAAATGGTACCCCATGTTATAGGTTTGCATTTGTCCTCTCAGTCGTCGCTTTGGACCTTTGACGGAAGCGCAAACTGTGCATCTCCGACACCAGTCCTCTACGTCTTCTCGAGCGTGGAGCCAGTAGAACCTTTCCCGGAATTTCGCTAAGGTCTTGTTGACACCAAGATGGCCTCCCGAAGATCCTTCATGCATTTCCTTTACCACATCGGGGATTCGGCTTTTGGGTAGTATAGTTTGCATCCCATTTCCGCTTGAGTACACCACCCTCCACCTGAAGGCAGTTCCATTGTGCCCAATAGCTTTTCAGGGTTGCGCCATGCGTTGAAACGTCCTTCCACTCAGGTCGCTCAGTTGTCTCCTTCCATACGAGCAATGGTCCGATGTCTTCATCGGCTAACTGGGCGTTTCGAATCTCCTCCGATGACCAACCTTCATCGAATTCGGCCGTTATCAATCGCAGATCAACGGGCGGTTCCTTTTCCTCAATCCGTCGGCAATGCTTGCAGTTAGCTGGACATGGATGACGAGATAGGGCGTCAGCATTTCCATGAACTCTGCCCTTGTGAAGTAGTTGGAGCCCCACTAGGTCTGGTCGGATAGTCGACCGGGTTGCACCAGTGCCGTTTGATATGGTGCAATGTTCTTCATCAACTTGACCAGGAAGGCATCTGTCTGCTTCTCTACGATGTTGCCTTGGCACGGTGATGGGGGTACTGGGGATGTCGATTCTCCTAGCTAACGTTTGCCCCACGAAGTTGGCCCTTGCAGTTTGATGGGCCTCCATTCTATGCTCCTGATTCGGTCTGGATCTCCACCATCCTGGACAATAGCTCCGTCTTATTCGCTTCTTGCAGTCTCTTTGCAGGTGCCACTTCTCACCGCAATCCCAGCATCTAGGCGCTCCATTTGCCTGCGGCTCTCGCTCATTTTCCACGTGCTCACGCCTGCATTCGTCTGCCACTACCTCACGGACCCGGGCAGTGGTACGAGTCGCATTTTGTGTTGCCTCGAAGTTAAAACTATAAATCACTGCGTCCTTAACCGTTTGCTTTTGAGCTTACCGCACGGCTTGTTGCAATTCCTTGTCCTTTAAGGCGCTGATGAATGCTTCTGTTGCTACGTCATCTCGATGTTCTGGGTAGTACGCTGGGTAAGCCAAAAGTGCCAGTCGCTCAATGTCTTGTGCTAGCTGCTGCAAGGTTTCGCCGGACTTCTGCATCCGATGCCGTAGCTGTGCCCGGTAAATCTGGTTCAGATGATCGTATCCATAACGCATGTCGAGCGCATTCATTATAGCAGCCGGGTTTGAATGCAGCTCAACGGGGATAATCTGCAAAAGCTCGGCAGCTGGGCCTCTTAGAGCAAGAATTAATGCAGTTGCTCGTTCCTGCTCATTCCAGTGATTTATCCTAGCTGCTGCTTCAAACTGGATTTTGTAAATACTCCAGACCGTTTGCCCATCGAATATTGGTGCTTGCACATTTCTGGATGTGCTTTGCGCTGCGGTTATAAGCGGGGCTGGTGAAGTGGTTACTACTGCCTTCGCTGCTTCCAATTCTTTTTTCACTTTTTCCATCTCGTGGTTCATTCTCTCTTCGACCTGGCTGACCTTTTCCTCGACCTGGTAAACCTTTTCCTCGACCTGGTCAACCTTTTCATCGACGCCTTTAATTTGTTTGTTAAGACTACCGAGCTCCGCTTTTATTTCGGTGGACTGTTTTTGAAAATCTGCCTTGATTTCGATCGCTTGTTGATCCAGCTTCGCTGATTGTTCATTAAGCTTTGCTGATTGTTCATCTAGCTTCGCAGTCAGACTGGATGACATCACCATTAACATTTGCATCAGCGAATTGTCTGGCTCTTTTGATTTTGGTGTTTCTACTTCTCCACCTTCTGTGCCTTTTTCTGCATCTGAGAGCTCACCCGAATCCAGATTCACGCCTTCCAACTCGATCGCGTCACGCAAGCATGCAATCAGTATGGCCTTTGTACCTTCTGTGGCCAGATTTCGTTGTTCCAACTCCTCTTTGAGCTCCGATATGCTCAATTTATTAATTTTTAGATGTAAATTTCCTGGCATTTTTATTGTTTCGGCTATTTTTCCACTAGTTTCCACGTTAATTCTCACTATTGTGCACTTCAAAAATGTTTAATCTTTTTCACTTCCAAAATTTTCTTTCTCACTTCTTGACACCATTGTCGCGTGTTATGGTTCGCGGCCGATAATTTAATGTTCCGGGAAAGTGAAAACGCAATGTCTTTTAAATTAAATTAAAAGAGTTTATTTAATTACAAGCGTGCACAATGATCAATTTAACACTTTCTTTAATTTTAATTTTCACTATTAAAAAAATCTAACACTTGTCCATAAATTTCTTATCGCAATTGTCTTCTAAATCACTTCACTATTACGAAAATCACTTTTCTACTACTCGAATAATATCGCTTCCCACACACAATCGCAGTTCTTATCGCGGTCGAATGAATGAATCCCCCCATTCATTCAGCTCGCCTTTATATAGGGTCTCTACCTATTCACCCATTTCTCGTACATTGGCGAATGTTCTAACGAGAGGTACCTGGTAGATTCGAGCAAATTAATGAATGGAGTGACGTCACTTGCAGATGTTGATCATGCTTGTTGGGTTCTCGTGGATTCGAGTAAGTTCATTTGCTGACGTGAAAACAATTGCGACAGTAGCTCACAGAATTATTTGTACATGTAATTATTTGTACATGTAACAATATGGTCTAAAATAATTTTATTGAAAATAATATTCAACAGAATCTTCTTCTGCAAAAAATTAAATTTACGTGAAAAGTATTATCAACAAGTTGGGTAAACAGACCTACGCTCATGTCAGAAGGGTTTTGTACCCAACTTCTCAGAAATGCAGTCACCAGCAATGAATAACGACAAGAAATATGTCAAAGAGATGTGCACGTTCAAAGGAAAATCCATTGTTTTTCTACTTTCAACGGTCGCCATTTGGTTGCAAACCGACAAAAATCACTCAAATCATGAATTTTCAAAAATATTAATGTTATTGACCTTATTAATGTCATTGACCTTATTATCAAATCAAGACTGCAGTGACTGATTGGATGGAAAGTCCATAAAATACCAAAATCATGTGTTATTGTTGTAATTGGAGAAATTTCAAAAGGCTATAACTGCCGTGTATATCATTCGATTTTTATCAAACTTACAAAGTTTAAGAACTCTTAGTGGGACTACGCAAATATCGAATTTCGTTCAGTTCAAATTCAAAATTCGAAGATTATACTATTATTAACAAAGCTGAGTGAATTTGAACTTCTAAGGTTTTTGTTGTTGTTGTACTCATAAACACCTACCACCATAATTTTTTTCAGATTTTTCGGATCACAGGTGTCCAATCCCGAGGGGGGGACATACATTTTTCGTGTATTTCCCCTCCCTGCGCATCCCTCGAAGTAGTAAGTATCAAATTAAGACCTGTTTTGAAAAGTTCTCATCAATACCTTTCATTTGATACCCATAGCGGCTACCTTTGATGATTTTTTTTTTCGGGGGCCACTCCCCTATATGGGGAGTAGTTGAAGTTTGAAGAGAGCACCACTTTACACCTGCATACAAAATTTGATGTTCCTAGCTTAAGTAGTTTGCGAGAAAAAGTGCTGTGACACACGGACGGACGGACGGACGGACGGACAGACAGACGGACAGACACGTCGCCAAACTAGTAGTTAAAAAAGTGGAAATACTTCAATCACTTACATGTAACTAATAAAGCTCTGTAGCATTTTCAGTTATTACATTAGTCCTAATATTAGAATCAGCCTATTAATTACAGTGACTGTTAGTTCAGTCAATGAAGGTAAAAAGTGACATCATGCTGATTTGCGCATTTTGCATTTTAGGGGGGAATCTACCGTTTCTGAGTGAAAACATTGTAACGTTTCTCAAAAATTATGCAAGCTACTGTCGCAATTGTTGTCGCGGCTATTAATAACATCATGATCAATTAACGAATGTACTCGAAAACACAAGAATCGACCTAGTAGACCCATGATCAATATCTGCAAGTGACGTCACTGCGGGTATTCAGAATTGCTCGAATATTCCAGATAGTTTTCGTCAGAAAATTCGCCAATATACGGGTGATCGTTTGCATCACTAGAGACCCTATATAAAGCCGAGCTGCATGAATAGGTAAGGGTAATAGCAGAAACTGCGATAAGCATGGAGCGCGAATCAAAGGCGATATTGATTGATAATGAGGTGATTTTTGTGATACAGACTGTTGGAATATAAGTTGCTAGACGGTAAAAATTAAATTAAAATGCGATTTGTAAAATATTGAAGTTAACAATTGTGCACTCCTAGTAAATATACTCTTTTAACTTAATTTAAAAGACAGTGCGTTTTCACTTTCCCGAAACATCAAAATTATTGGCCGCGAACCGTTACACGTGACAGTGGTGTCAAAAGTGAGAAAGAAAACTTCAAAAGTGAAAACTTTTAAACATTTTTAAAGTGCACAATCGTGAAATTTAACGTGGAAACTGGTGAAAAAATAGCTGAAAGAATAAAAATGCCACGAAGCTTACATTGAGTGACACGATTGAATCGGAAGGCATACATCTGGATTCGGGTGAGAACTAAAATGCGGAAAAAGGTGGAAAAGCACCAAAATCACAGGAACCCGAAATGCCCTGATGCAAATGTAGATGCTGATATACCAAGAGCACCGACAATAGTTTTCCAGTTTAACTGTGAAGCTAAATGAACAATCAACGAAGCTAAATGAACAGTCATCCAGTTTAACTGCGAAGCTAGATGATTAATCAGCGAAGCTCAATAGACAATCAGTGAAGCTAAATGAACAATCAGCGAAGCTAAATGAACAATCAGTGAAGCTGGACCAGTAAGCGATCGAGATCACGGCAGATTTGCAAAAACAGTCACCCGAAATAAAAACGGAGCTCGGTAGTCTGAACAAACAAATTAAATGCGTCGAGGAAAAGCTTTACCAATTCGAGGAGAAGGTCAGCCAGGTCGAGGAGAGAATCAACCATGAGATCAGCTAGGTCGACTAGAGAGTCAACCATGAGATGGAAAAAGTGAAGAAGGAATTGGAAGCAGCGAAGGGAGTAATAACCACCTCACCAGCCCCGCTTATAACCGCAGCGCAAAGCACATCCAGAAATGTGAAAGCACCAATATTCAACGGGCAAACCGTCTGGAGTATTTGCAAAATCTAGTTTGAATCTGCCGGTGCAAAAAATCACTGGAATAAGCAGAACCGAGCAATTGCATTTATTCTTGCCCTTAGAGGCCCAGCTGCCAAGCTTTTGCAGACTATCCCCGTTGAGTTGCTCTCAAACAAAGCCGCTATAATGAATGTGCTTGACATGCGTTATTGAGACGATCGCCTGAAGCAGATTTATCGGTCACAGTTACGGCATCGGGGGCAGAGGTCAGGCGAAACCTTACAGCAGCTAGCCCAAGACATTGAACGACTGACACTTTTGGCTTTCCCAGCTTATGACCCGGAAACGTCGAGATGATGCAGCAACAGAAACATTCATCAGCGCATTAAAGGACAAGGAATTGCAACGAACCGTGCGTTGAGCTCAAAGGCAAACGGGTAAGGACTCATTGGCCTATAGTCTGAACTTTGTGGCAGCAAAAAATGTGACTCGTACCACTGCCCAGGTTCGCGAGATAGTAACCGACGAGTGCAGGCATGAGCGCATGGAAATTGAGCCAGACCCGCAGGCAAATGGTGTGCCTAGATGCTGGAATTATGGTGAGAAGGGCACCTGCAAAGAGACTGCAAGAAGCGAAGAAAACCTAGCTATTGTCCTGGGTGTGCAGCTAGGAGGAGATCCAGATCGAGTCACAAGCTCAGAATGGATGCCTTTTAAACTGAGGGGTCTGGAAACATGTAAGAGCCAACTTAGTGTGGCAGAGATTGGCTAGGAGGACCGATGTCTCCAGAACCACCATCACCGTGTCAAGACTACCTCCTGGAGATGCAGACTCATACCTTCCGGGTCAAGTTGACGGAGACGGATCGATTATACGACTGGACCTAGTGAGGCAGCAACTACTTCATAAGGGCAGAATTTTCTCACAACGGACAGCTACGGGAGAAACTGCACCTGCTCATGGAGAGGTCAACCTTCAGATACAGTTGGGAGACCTTGCATTCAGGCATTATTGATGACTGCACTCTCGAAATGGATTTTCTGCGACCACATGGAATCACGTTGGATTTGGGCAAACAGGTATTAAAATGGCGGAATGACGAAGAATTGATGGAGCATCCCAGTTTCAGAATTCCTTAGCTAAATGCGGTACCATGTACCGACACTGATGTACCAAAATCTTCCGAGACCATAGTATGGGCCAAGCTTGATGGTGATTCTAGAGAGAAATGATCTTATCTGATAGAGCCAACGAAGACATCGACATTGCGCAGTTTGATTGTAGGACGAAGTCTTGTCAGAACAATGAGGAACAGATACGCGCCAGTTGGAGTCCTTAACACCGAAGACTCAACCACGAGCATCAAGGTGGGAGAAGTCATCGGCCTCTACCAGATTGTCTCCACCATCACCTCTTTGGAAGCTACTCACGACCATCATTGGAAAAGGAGGTAAGGCACAAACAAAGCCTGAGATCTCACGTCTGCAATATTGAAGCAGACTAAACTGTCACTGCAGCTATTCAAGCAAGCCTCTGATCTGGTCACCAAGTACAGTGACGTCTTCTCAACAAGCCCGGATGACCAAGGCCGAACGAGTGTGGTAACTTACGTCATAAATACACAGGTAGCCAAGCTGATTCAACAAGCACCGAGACGTCTTCCTATAGCCAAACAAGGAGAAGTGAGCGCAGTAGTCTCGGACATGGAAAACCAAGGTGTTATTGAACCCTGTGTTAGTTCCTGAGCCGCGCCAGTAGTTCTAGTAAAGAAAAAGGATGATAGCACTCGTTTTGTGTCGACTATAGGCAGTTTCACGACATTACTACGAAAGGTAGTTACCCACTTCAACGCTTCGATAACATCATGGACAGTGTAGCCAATGCAAAATGGTTTTCTATATTTGACCACAAGAGTAGCTACTGGCAAGTGGAAATCAACAAGAAGGATCGAAAGAAAACCGCATTTTTAGTTGAAACCGGATTGTGGAGATTCTATTTGGGCTTTGCAACGCTCCAGCCACCTTCGAACGCCTGATGGAATGCGTGCTATGAAGCCTAACCTGGAAAACGTACTAGGTATACCTAGATGATATCACTGTTATCGAGAGAACATTCAAAGAGCATGTGCGGAACTTAGAAGAGGTGTTCTCTCGATTGTGACTGGCGAATCTGGAACTTAGTCCCGACAATTGTACTCTTTTCGCAGCTGAAGTAAAATACTTGGAATACGTAGTATCAGCAGAAGGAGCCAAAACAGACCCTGACAAAATTGAAGCCGTTAAAAGCTGGCCAACTCCAAACAGCAAGCGCCAACTTCTATTGAAAATTTGTCAAAGACTTTGCCAAAATAGCTAAGTGTCTCCATCAGCTAACCGGGAAAATTCGTCCGTATTCCTTGAATGAACAATACCAGGTAGCCTTTGAGACCTTAAAGGAGAAGCTGTGTGATTCACCCGTGGTGGCATATCCAGAACCCGGAAAAATCTTTGTAGTTGACATCGATGCGAGCGACGGCGGGATTGGAGCTGTACTCTCCCAGCAGATCGATAGGAAGAAAGAGTCCCCTCGTATTACAATCGAACTGTCTCAAAAAGTGAGAGGAACTACTGCGTGACCAGGAAGAAGCTTTTGGCTATAACAGAGGCCACCAAGCAGTCCCATAAGTACCTATATGGCAAGAAATTTGTTCTTCGAGCAGGCCATGCATCGCTGTGATGGCTGCTTAACTTCAAAAACCCCGAGGGACAAGTTGCGAGATGGGTTGAAAGATTGTAGTCGTACGATTACAAAATTGTTCATCGGAAGGGTGGAGTTCATGGAAATGTGGACGCCCTATCTCATCGTCCATGTCCAGCTAACGGCAAGCATTGCCAACAGATTGAGGAAAGCAGAATATTGATTCCGCAAACAAAATTTAATGCAAATTCCACAATTTCGACATCGCAAAAAACGAAAAACTCACTTTTAGCAGCTCACAAAACGACGCGTATCTCAAACACTAATGAATATTTTGACATGTAAGTTTGACATAGATGTCACTGACAGAACTACCAATCAAAAGAAAAGAAGAACTCCAAATCCTTCGACGCGCCCAGTTTAAATTCAAATGTCACCTTTTTTTTGGTCATATTACTTGCATATATATGTGTGTGCATATGTGTGTGGGTTAAGCAGAACGCTAAGCGGCAAGTAAAATTACCAAGTGTAGGTGAATTTTTATAGACTTTTATACGAGAATAAATCCGTCTGGGCATACTGCAACGCACCACGGTCAATCGAGAACAGTCAGAAACTCTTTCTCTCGCTCTCCCTCTCTCTCTCTCTCTCTCTCTCTCACACACACATATAGCGGGAACGATTCTATTTATCCGATTGTAGGGTCAAGGTTTTGGATTTCCTGACTGTCCAAATGAAGTAGTATTTAAAATTTGCTTTTTAGGGTTTTGTACTAAAATGCAAACCCGTATTGCAATCACGACCTACGTCCGTCTGTCCGTCCGTCCGTCTATATGCCACAGCAGTTTTGCTTCGAAACTATAGAATCTTCAGCCATGAAACTTAGTGAAAAGGTCAGAAGTGGTGAATCCTTGAAATCTCAAGGGTAAAAATTTTTTCAAAGGGTTTTAATGGGGTCTCCGCATATAAGGAGGTGACCCTTCAAAAGTTTTTTGTCACCAATCGTAGTCGAATGTGTTGTCATTGGAAAGACCTCAATGAGATCTTTTCAAAACAAGTGTTGCCGGTACCGTGGTGGCGAGATAAGGGGAAATGTACAAACTTTTCGCATAGCATCCTTCACGATTGGACACGTTTCATACGATAATCTGAAAAAATCATGAATGTAGGGCTTTTTCAGTACAACGTGAGAATTCGAAGTGCACCCAACTTTGCTAGTAATAGCATGATTTATCAATTCTACATTGTCTTGAATAAAATCTTGACGGTACCTATAATTAAAAAAAAAATCAGTAGATAAATGGCGATTCATAAGGTTGACCAGTCCTGAGAGTTTCACTAAAATTGAATGGTATTTAACAAAGTTATAGTGGTTTGAATTTTCCTGTATTACTATTGACCAATATGCGTTGTACAAGGTGTTTTCCAAAATAAACGAGACTGAGCTAAAATAAAAACGACAAGAGCTTTGTTCTGATAAATTTAAGTTTATTTATTCAAAATAGTCTCCTCCGTCCTCGATACACTGTTTTGCGCGATCCAAAAGCTTTTCGAAAGAGCGTTTTGGGTCATTGACCGGAATGTCCTTCAGGATGTCGGTACAAGCGTTTTCGTTTCATGGCCAAATGCAATTTCCCGAATAAGTAAAAGTCACAGGGAGCCAAATCAGGCGAATACAGTGAGTGATTGATGGTTAAAATGCGATTTTTAGTCAAAAAATCAGTCACAAGCGTGGAATTTTATAACAAAAGTCTCATTATTTTGGAACACTCCTTGACTTGTGCGGAATAAAATATGCACAGACCTTTCGTAAGCTCAAATGATCGATTAAAATGCGATAAATCGATGTTTTGGAGATATTCAACTCCGATTCCATGAATTTCAACGATGATTCCGGCTCATTTTTGATAAGTCCACGCGCAATTTCAATGGAATTTTCGGTGATCATATGTTAAATGCAAGTCACGGGGCAGGAGAGAGCTTCTAAAAGAAAGCTTTGTAACCATCCTAGGGTTCAAACAAAATTTTCTGGTGGCATGAATCGATGATTTGAATTATTCATCCAATACTTGTTTGAGAAATCGTTCAAATTCATCCAAAAGATGCAAAGTTTCGTTCATAAGCACATAGCAGCCGCGATTTTGATCTATGTTAAATAATTTTTCTGAATGCTCGGCTCATTGAATATATTCAAGAAGACCACTATTCCTTAAATTTTCATGAAAATCTGAAGAAAATAAGAGTGCCTTGATCGATTTGAAATATACTATATTAACCATCAACATGTGTTATTATATTTATGGTTCCAAACAATTGAAATGGCGGTAACTCAGTTGATTATGATTCGCTTTCCATGAAATTTCGTAGGTTTAAGGGTCTTATATCAATCTAAATAAATGTAAAACATTAAGAAGGTTAAGGGCACCGTTTCAACTTTTGGGGGAAAATGTGAAATTTACAAACCATACTATTATTAACAAAGTTGAATGAATTTTGTTTCTGAGGTATTTGTTACCCTTGGACTCATAAAAACCAACCTTCATAATTTTTCATATTTTCGGCTCAAACGTGTCCAATCGTATAGAGGAGACAAATGTTGCTTGTGTATTTTGCCTCCCCCTGGACTCCTCATGCAAATAAAGACTAATATTTCAGATTTTGAAAGTGCTAAAGCCTTTCATTTGATACCCTACTCGACTACATTTGAGGAAAAATTTTGTTAAGGGCAAATTCGTTATAAGGGGGGGCCCCCTTAAAACACTTATATATTATATTTGATAACACCTTAACTTTTGATAGACCACCTTTTTTGAACTTTTCACAAAGTTTGAGCTTTGTAGCTTTTATAGTTTCAGAAGAAATTTCTTGTGACCCACGGATAGACGGACAGATGGACAGACAAACGGACAAATGGACAAACAGATGAACAGGTGGACAGACAGACAGAAAGGACGGAAAACTAGTAACAACTAGCTTAAACGGTTGACTTGAAAATTTTGTTTATTATAACTTTGATTCTCCAAAGTTAACTTTGTTTCCTTCCTTTGTTCATTGATTCTTATAAATGTAGGCCTTAAGCCTGTGAATTGTTTGTTCTTTTGTTTTGCTTTCTTCTTGTTAAAATCTGCAAATAGAAGCAATGTATACTTAAAAAAAAACACTCGGTCTTTCCATTTTTTGAATCCAGCCACTCCACTCATGAGCTAGCCATTGGGTGGGTGGTTCTTTTTATTTGTTGCAGGTGCCCTCGCAGAGCTGTTTAGCTTTCCCCACCCGATATGGACCAAGGCAGCATTTTTTTTTAAATTTCGACCCTTAAATTCGCCAAACGTTTGTACCTATGATTCCCGATTAAAACGCGTTTTCTGAAAGTTTTATAAAAATCAAACGATAAATAGTTAAGTTATAAACAATTGAAAATTTATCGATTGCAACAACAATTACACCTGATAATTTTTAAACACACGTTCAAAAAAGATCCAACTCTATAGATGTGTAAGGTTTTTGATGAAAATTTTAGAAATAATTTGTTAACATTGATATGTCATCATGACAATTCAAACATAGGGGACGGCGTCCTGGAAAAATGGCGGCAAATTTTCCGAGCTCAATTCATGAAACTTATGTATGAGTCAAGTATTGATATTCAGAAGCTTGATAGTCAGAAGTTTGTTTTTCTAGTAATTTTACAATACCTGCCACTTTTACTTGTTTTATAAAAATCTGGCCTTGAAATTGGCAATTTGAGTACTTCTTCACATCAGATTCCGCAGTTTTTAGGGTGTTGTAAAAATTTTCAAAATACTCTTCTGAATTCGTGACCTGCCTGTCCGTTTGTCCATCCGTCCATCGGTCCTTGGTTCACGACAGGTTTTCTCGCAAACTATATAGGTTAAAGTGATGAAATTCGTAGGTCAAAAGTGGCACCCTCTCAAAAGTTACAATACCAAAAAATATTTTAAGGTGTTTATAGGGTTGTGACCCTTGAAACAATGTTTTTAACCAAAGCTAGCCTATATGGACATCAAATGAAAGGTCTTGGTGAAAGCTTTTCAAAACGCATGAAGAATTTTCATAGAGGAGCTATAGTACAAGCTGGGTAGACAGATCTACACGCATGTCTGAAGGGTTTTGTACCCAACTTCTTCGAAATGTACATAGTCAATAGCAACGAATAAAGTCAAGAAACATGTCAAAGAGATGTGCACGTTTATAAGAAAATCCATTGTTTCTCTATTTTCAACTGCCACCATTCTGTTGAAAACTAACAAAAATCACTCAGATCATGAATTTTTAAAAAATTTTGTGTCATTATTAGAAAATTTTAAGAAGATTAAATCAAAACTCCAGTGTCTGATTCGATGGAAAATGCATAAAATATCAAAATAATGTGTTATTGTTGTTGTGATTGGAGTAACTTTGGATGGCTAGAGCTTCCGCGTATCTTCACTTAATCTGAGTTTCATCAGCGATGATATTAACGATGTCATCACGACAGAGCGTGGTTTTGGGCTGATAACTACATTTCAGGCTGTTCATTACTTTGTATGCTTGTCTTTCCACTCTACCGTAGATGGTCCTAAGCCCGTTTGAGAAAGGAGGAGGGAACCACTTGTTTCCCCAACCCACAGCATCCATGATTTCTCATCCCAAACCCCCCAATTAAATGGTAGTAAATACTCTCGGGGTCGCACATTGGGTTTACTGCTTCCCCAATAATGGGATATTAAATGCCGAGAAATGCTAATGAATGTAAATACATCTACAGCTCTGCTACTAAATTCTACTTACACCTGCTTTACGGGGATTTAAGAGGGGAATTAACATAATAACCATGCCGCTAGAATGGCGGTTAGGCGACGGGCTAACTCCCCATCCCTGGAAAATCTAAAAATGTTTTGAAACCTGTGGGTGGGCCTCGGAATGAATAGGAATCACGGCAACGACCTCGCAAATGAAAAAAGGGCAATGGTACTGGATCCTGGAATGTCAGATCACTCAATTACCCTGGCGCAGTTAAGGACCTTTTACAACTGGTCAGTCAATATCAATTAAAAATACTGGTAATTCAGGAAACTAATTAGCCTGGAAACGACATTCAAGACATGAGATCGCACACATAATTCAAAAGTGGGAAGCCTACTGAAAAACGAGAATTCGGAGAGGCCTTCATTGTGGATAGGAAGTTCAAATTGCACGTTATTAAATTTAAGGCAGCCAATGAACGGTTGCGTGCGATCCGTATTAAAGCGAAATCCTTCAAAATCTGGCTGATTAATGTTCACGCCCCGACCTAAGAAAAGGACCGAGAAACGAAAGGAAACATTCTACAATCACCTGAAAAGACTGGTCGACTCATTGCCTAAAAACGACACAAAAATAATTTTGAGTGATTTCAACGCTAAGGTTGACAATGAGCTATCTCATCGGGGAACGACTGGATGATATGGCCTCCACAATGAAACAAATGACAGCGGCATGCGCCTGATTGACTTTGCATGTAGCAGCAATCTAGTCATACGTTCGACTTGCATCCTACAACGACACATTCATAAAATGACCTGGATATCACCGGATGGCAACACACGAAACCAGATCGACCATGTTCTGATCCAACGACGTTGGGCCTCGAGCATACTTGACATCCATACATACCGAGGAGCCAACTGTAACTCAGATTATTACTTGATTAAATTAACCTATCGATGTCGTATGTCAAATGCATATTCAGCAAAGACTAGCCCACTACAAAAATTTGACATCAAAAAGGCTCCAAACGGCGTCTGTGGCCAAAAATTGTGAAAGCGGCTATTAGGACCGTGGCAGAATAGACGATTGGAGATTAAGCTTGGCGCAAGAGGAATGATTGGTTCGATGATGAGTGCCAGAATGCGTTAGATAAAAAAATCAGGAGTACACAGAATATGTATATTAGGTATTAAAACCAGGACGACGAGAGAACTTTATGTAAATCTCAAAAGAGTAGCGAACAAAGAAAGAAAATACTATGATGACCAATTGAGAAGTATAGATGTAAGTTGATGTTTCATTGTTTCGTGCTCGTGTCAGCATCGCAATCGGTAGTTACTTGCTCTAAATATTTTGAATTTTAGCTAGTCAAGCTTCTAAAAATTAAAAATTTTTTATTAACGTCGTGAGAAGTGTTAGTGGCTCAGAAACTCATTCCTTTTATCAACACATAAACAATTTGTAATCTTCGTGAAGTAAACTAATATTAAATAAAATGAGCTCCATATTAGAGTGCCTAGAGTGCAATGAACCCATTGCAGAAAACAGTGACTCACTAGACTGTATTGTCTGTAAAAAACTGTGCCATTTCTTCTGTGTTGGATACAGTGAAAGCAGCTTCAGAAAACTCACTAGGGATAAAAAACGAAATTGGCTTTGTAGAAATTGCAGAATCGCTAATGATCCTGCTGCTAAAAGCTCAAATGAGTTCAATAAGGAGATAATTGAAAATTTGCGGGCGATGAAAAGTGAGCTCCAATTTCAAAATACGGAATTCACTGAACTAAAAAAATTTTTCAAACAAGAACTGGCAGAATATAAAAAATCATTGGACTACTGTTGCAACAAAATTGATGATTTTAATGCAAAAATGATGAGTTACAATAAAAAAATTGAGGGGCTGGAGGCGCTGTGCAATAAGTTATCGAACGAAAATGAAAAATATTACGTGCAAATTAAAAGCCTCACACTGCAAGTAAACCAGTTACAACAGTCGAAGCTGGCAACGGAATTGGAAATAAATGGGATTCCATTGACTCCAAACGAAAATACAACCGCTGTTGTTCACAAAGTAGGCGAGCTGCCCCATATTGATACTAACAAAAATCAACCAATCTTTTCAATGCGAAAAATGATTAAACGACATCAAACTAACGCATCCCCATCAATTGTAGTACGATTTGCTACGGATGAAGCGAGGGCTGCGCGGATGGCAGCAGCTAAAGCGAATCGTGAGCAACGCATATGTTCAAACATTCACGGAAGCTTTAAAGCAGACAGGTTTTATGTGAATTTTCACTTAAGTCAACACTATAGACGGCTACTTTACACAACCAAAAAATTCGCAAGAGAAAATAGTTACAAGTATGTATGGATTAAAGATGAAAATGTATTTATTAGAAAATCAGAGCAGGGAAAAATTTATAGGATTAACTTTGAAGAAGACTTGAATTTAAATCTACTCCAATGAATTTTAAGCAAATTGATCCTATTTGAATAACACTTTTCTCTCTTTCCAAAATGTTTGATATTATTAATGAATTAGAAACAAGCAATACTATGTATTTAAACGATCCAAAGGTTAGTAAATATTTTATTTCCGATTTTCAAAGCCTAAAAATATTTCATCTAAATATTCGAAGCATTGTTGAAAATTTTGACGAATTATGTATGCTTCTTTCTTCTTTTGATATTGTTTTTGATGTCATAGGTTTAACTGAAACGTGGCTTGATGCCTCTGATAGTTTTGAACTTAGTGGCTACAATAAAATAATCAAACCCATAAAAAACAATAAATGTGATGGCATTATAGTGTATATAAAAACTAATTTAAATTTTCAAGTTTTAAATGAAGAAATCGGCAATTGCAATTCACTTAATATTGTTTTTGATATGTTGAAGGAAAAATTACTTATATCTTGTATATACCGATCCCCAAATGATACAGATGCAGTATGTTTTGTAGAGGACTTAGAAATGTTTTTGGGGAACTTTAAAGACATTGGAAACCAAATCTTGATAGGAGATATGAATATAGATATAAAGGAAGAAAATCTAAATCAAATTGGCCATGAATATTTGGCGACACTAGAACAATACGGGTTTATAAGGTCGTTGTATGGTTGCACTCGAAAATCAATTACTCAAGAGTCCTGCATAGATCACCTTTTCTTAAAGTCAAAATCAGATAATATTTTTCAGACAGCAATTTATACAACATGCGTAACTGATCATTTTGCTATTATGGGTCATATTAAATGGTTCAAAGAAGAAAATAGAAATAAATTTTTAAGTGAGAATCAAAATAAAGATATTAAAATCATAGATTATTCACTGTTCAAAGAAATTCTGTCGCAAGATAATTGGGAAGATGTATTTATGGAGACAAATGCCGAGAAAGCTTTCTCTTTATTTTATAGTAGAGTAGTTTATGTATTAAACTGCAGCTTAAAGATTGCCGTAAAACCTTCTAGTAGACTGAAAAGGTTGAAGCCGTGGATAACTAATAGTTTGATTCAGGCTATAAGAAAACGGGATAATATTGCGAAAAGAATGTCTAAAGAACCGTTTAATGTAAACTTACAAACTTTTTACAAAAACTACAAAAATATTTTAAAATCTTTAATAAAGAGAGCAAAAAGTAATTATTATAGAAATAAATTAAGTGAATGCGGCAATGATAATAAAAAGATTTGAGTCAGTGGGTTGTAGAAATTCGAAGTCTAATGTTACAACCACTGATATTTTCACCACAGAGGGAGTAAAAGTGTCTCATAGTGATCCTCAAAATATTGCTGAGCATTTCAATAAACATTTTGTAAATATTGGAAAACATATCTCAAACAATATTAAATTAAATGTTTCAGTAAATCATATTCGAAAGTCTTCAAACAGCAGTTACAATATTAAAGACTCCTTATTTTTAGTACCAGTTACCCAAGAAGAAGTGAAACAACAAATTTCAAAATTAAAACCAAATGTTTCTCCTGGTATAGATGCTATTCCATCTAAATGTATTAAAGAAAATGTGGAAGCACTAGCTGGCCCACTTTCTCATGCCATTAATCTATGTTTTTCACAAGGATACTTTCCAAAGGAACTGAAACATGCCCTGGTGGTACCCTTACATAAAGCAAATGATAAAAGAGATATGAACAACTATAGACCTATTTCTCTTTTGTCATGCCTATCAAAGATTATTGAAAAATTAATTAAACAAAGATTAGTAGATTACCTGGAATCGAAGGAAATATTATCGAAATGTCAGTATGGTTTTCGTAAAGGTGTCGGTACTATAAATGCTCTTTACTCAGTAACCAAAACAATCATTCAAAATCTTGATAAAAGTAATAAATGTCTAGGCATATTCCTAGACTTTCAGAAGGCTTTTGATACGGTGAATCACGAAATTTTAAAAGAAAAGATGCATAGAGTGGGAATACGAGGAGTTGCTCTGGATCTTTTTTCGAGATATCTAAAAGACCAGGCGGTGCGTTATAATAATAAAATAAGTAAACCCCTTACAGTTGATACAGGTGTCCCGCAAGGTACAGTCCTGGGGCCAATATTATTTCTAATTTACATAAACGATGTTCATAAATTGATATTACCTAACTGCTCTCTTTGCTCTTTTGCTGACGACACTGTCGCACTTTTCTGGGGTGATACATGGAACGAAGTGGTTGTAAAGGCAAATGAAGGGATGGAACAAATACAAAATTGGCTTGTAAGCAACTTAGTGAGTTTGAATGTAAATAAGACGGTGATGATTCCATTCACACTTACTTCTATTGGGCTACCTAGAAATGAACTGAAGGTAGTATTACACATCCCCGACTGCTCTTACAAGAGAAACGGAGATTGTGTCTGCCCGGTTCTCCCAGTGTGTCACAGTACCAAGTACCTCGGTATCATTATAGATTCTCACCTTCGCTGGAGTCAACATGTCTCTTATTTAGCTTCCAAAATAAGGAAAATGATCTTCAAATTTGTTCAGTTGAGAGATATATTATACAAAGATGAGCTTAGGCGTGTTTACTTTGCTTTAGCACAATCCTTATTGGAATATGGATTGATTGCGTGAGGAGGTGTAGCGATTACCCTCGTTTCGCCATTGAAAATAATTCAAAAGAAAATTATTAAGATTTGCTTAAAGAAACCGAAAAGATATCCAACTGATCTAATATATAAAGAATTTAAAGTAATGAGTCTGCATGATTTATACCATCTAAATTTACTAAAATTTGTACATTTAAATCGTAAAGTTTTTCCATTTGTAACCCATTCAGTGCATGCAACTCGTCGCCAGGTGAGCCAGATTCTTTACGAACCTCGTTATAATACAACTGCAGCCTCATTACACCCTTATTATTACGGACCACGTCTTTTTAACCTACTCCCCAAAAGCATTTCTAACTTAAATAACATCAACTTATTCAGATCTAAACTAATTAACTATCTAACGGGATAGTGCATAAATGTTCACGAATAGAATACAGAAGTAATTTATCCTCTGTTTACTTGTTTTTCTTTTATTTCTGAAAAAAGTTATTGTAAAATGATACACATGAAAATTAACTAGGCTGATAAAAATTGTAAACAGTGATGCTGACATAAGCAAGCCTTTTCCTCGACACGAGCAGTGCTCAATGAGGAATGTGCTCATATAAAGACTATAGATATAAAGGTTTTTGAATTATATTTTTGAATAATTGTTACTTCTTTTTCTTAAATAAGATAACACATGTATTATATTTGTATTTTTTTTTTTTTTTTGAGCAATAATAAATAATAAAATAATAAATTAATAAAAAAAAAAAAAAAGTTTAGCGAGCAATAAACTCTTCTAACTTAATTTAATAGACATTTTTTGCCTTGAAGGGACCGGGGGAACAAAAGTGTATGAAAAATTAAAAAAGCACCGAAAACAAAATCACGGCAACTTTAAATGCATAATAACCAAATATTGGCTTGTGTCCGTCTGTCTGTCCATGCATCCGTTTGTATATCACAGCAGCTTTTCCGAAATTATAGAGGCTACAGCTATAAAACTTTATGCAAAGGTTGGAAGTTATGACTTTTAGAAGATTTGGGGTGAACATTTTTTCAGAGTTTTAAGAGAGTCCCCTTATAAAGAGGAATGATCATCAAAAAAATTTAGATCAAAGTTGGTCAAGTGTGATGTCATATAAAAGGTCTCAATGAGATCTATGGAAAACAGGTCTTAAAAACTTCTTTATCACTATTGAAGGAGGCAGGAGAAGGGGAAACGCAGGAGATTTAGGCGTATTCCTCCCTCCCTTGCGATTGAAAGCCTTTCATCCGAAAAGATCTGAAAAAAATCACAAATTTTGACTTTTAAGTTCACTACAACAACAAAAACGTCAGAAATTGAAATTCAATAAACTTCATTGGTAATAATATGATTTATCAATTTGACACTTTTTTGAATAAAATTGTAACGGCATCCTCAAATGTAAATGTCAATTTACAAGTTTAATTATTGCTGGAAAATTCAGGAAGATCGTATTGTATTTAACAAAGTTATGGAAACTCGACAGCGAAGCAAAACTAGTAGGGCTACAAATCAATGAAAATAGAACAAAGCTCAGGACACACTCAAGGAAAAATACCTCAAATACACAAAATATTACACTTAGTGAATACAGCATCGAGAATATTAGCGAATTTGTATATTTAGGCGCCGAAATAACGAAAACGGGCAATGAAAGAGACGAAATATGCCGAAGAATACAGCTCGCAAATAAAATATTTTATTCAGTATTGACGATCTTGAAGACAAGCTGCATACATAGAAAAAAAAGCTCCAAATATACAAATCTTTGATAAGACCTGTGTTTTGCTATGGGTGTGTAACATGGACCTTAACCCAAGCATCCGCAAATATACTGAACGCCTTTGAGCGACGGGTCCTGAGGCAAATAATTGGAGCGAAGCTTGACGGGGACCAATAGCGAATCCGATACAATCATGAGCGGTATAAAATTTTTGACGAACCGGAGGTCTCAACGGTTGCAAGACTGCGGAAAGTGCAAGGGCTGGACACATGAATCGTATGGACAAACAACGGATACCCAAGAAGGTATTCGTTAGGAGAACTGTAGGCCGGAGGCCAGTGGGGAAAGCGCGGAAACGCTGGTTTGACTCGGTCGACGAACACATTCATCGCTGCTCGGATTTCGGAATTTGAAGACGCAGTCAATGGACTTAGACAGTTGAAGGCCCGAGAGGGGCTGTAGCGGTAATAAGAAGAAGTAGAAGAAGAAGTCATGGGGTTTTAAGTTTTCCTGAATTATAACAGCAACTATCATGGCTATGGGACAATATGTATGCACTACCAATCATCTCAGACACTACCGGTTTGCTAGGATTTGCATGAAAATTTCAGGAATTATATGTATAATGAATATCTTTCAAAATGTGTTCAACGGCTGACATCCGTTATTGTAAAGCAAAATGGCGGCCGTTTTTAAAGAGAATCTTGCACAAAATTGTGTTATTTTTCCCGAACCATCATTTAAGGTACATGCTATTAACACTTGATTGAATTTATTAATGAATAGCTGAAGATGAAAAGCTAAAAATAATCGCTGAAAAAATTATGAAGGTTGATCCAATGACAAATAACTTAACGATTGAAATTCTTTCAACTATGTTTACAATAGAAGGATCTGTAAATTAAATATTTTCGCCAGTAAAACTTTATTAGTATGATTAATTGGATGAAAGGAGATTTTTAAGTGTCCTCTAAAAGGTCCTTACACTCTATGAATTTTAATAGAATATGGAGAAGCTATTACCATTTAAATTTTCCCCGATTACAACAATCAAACACAGTTTTTCTACTACATCGGCTTTCCATCAAACCAGACTTTCCACTTTTGATTTTATTTTGTCGAAATATATAATATTACAAAAAGACATTTAAGATTCGGCTGAGTCACTGATCTTGGCAATATTGCAACCCTTCTGACATGAGCGTAGTTCTGCCTACACAACCTGTTTAAACTTAATGTATGGTATCTCTATATGAGGCAAATTTCATATTCAGAAAACGTTGTCTGAGTTTCAAATTGGTTTACAGACACTTCTGGCAGGAGCAATTTCCTGCTACTTCAACTTGTTTTTCGTTCTCGGAAACAAAATCAGAATTATTATTCAAGTCACTGAAAAGTTCAAAGATTACAAATGTTCAGAAAAGAATCTCTAAAATGAATAAATTTCAGAGGGAAGCAGCCTCTTTCGTTTAAAGCAATTAAAAGATGCGACTAGGCAACAGGAAAAATTACTTGAACGAGTCTCATTAAGAAAAGTGACGAAGCGGAAATATAGCAATTCGCTCATGTTTACGATTTCTTTATACTTAACCCGAGAAAGAATTTTCGGAATCGACACTCAATGTTACGAGTTAGGCTGAATTTATGTCCTTAGGCTACGCAACAAATCATAAAATTTTAATTCGCTTAATCTTTTGAGTTACTCGACAACAGTCTGTTCCAATATCATCCCTATATAAACCGTTAAGGGAAGACTCCTTCTTCCATTGACACAAATGTATTCAAATAAGCTGCAATAATGTAGTGTTCATCTTCAGAGTACACTCTTACAATCCTTAATCCAATTGTTAGTACTCGTAGTACGAGTGCATTCATTACCTCTTAGGCGTGGCAGTTTTCCAAAAAATCCACGAAGGAAAAAATCTCAGCACAATGAACACTATTTCTGAGATTTCCTCAAGAGAGCTTAGCCCAATCTATAAAAACTACGCGAATTCAACGTTTGGAATAATTTATGGAAACTACGCGAATTTAACGTTTTGTATAATTTAAGGTTGCAGTCGATTTCTATACAATTCCTCCATCTTTTTCAAACGATTCTTCTTTTATTGCCCAATATCACTTACAATCCCATAAATTTATCCAATGTCGACTAGACGACATTTGATTGAGTAGACCAGTTTATCGTTCGATCCTAGGACGCACTAAATATAGATCCAGGACGCCATAGGCAATTGGTGCCTCGGGTCTCGGTGGCCGTAATTTGGTAATTTATCTCGAATGCCAGCAAGAATACTCTCCCAGTCATCACAGACAAGAAAAATACTTACGAATTCACTTTTCGAAAATTGATTTTCGGGCAAATTTATGACTATATTAGTGGTTACAAGACAAATAGTTCCAATAATAGAAGAGAAAGTGGATTCCGGAACTCGTTACGGTGCAGACATATCCTTTATGTGGTTTCCAATGCCATTTTTCATGGATTCGATTACCCAAATTGTTTTCTTTTATTTCAACCGTTGAAACATGATTCCGGTGTTAGGGTGAGGATTTTACAATGATGAAAGCTTTAAATAATAGGAACGGCTGAGTTGAATTGAGAAAGAACATAAATCTCATTAATTAAATACAAGCGGAAGAAATGTTCATACGAGTATGTTCGCTTCGTGGAAAATCTTGATTTTCAACGTGAATGGTATTCCAGTGAAAAGAAAATACAAGTCATAGTAAGTAGTTGAAAGCTCTCCATCTCCCTGAAAAATACGTACTGCCAGTTAGAAGATTAAAACGATAAAAATCACCGAAGCATATCCTTCACATTTACGAAAAAAGCCCAGTAGGCGCACCAACAACCAATCTCTTGAAGTTAATACTGCCAAGGATTCGTCATCATTTACACTTCATTAGGTACTCTACAAGATAGATGGCTGAATAGATGGTTCCACGCATATCGTGCATTACCACAAGCGTTACATCGTTCAAATAATCGGACCTACTCCTTTGCAGCACTGAAAAAGCACATTCAATTGGTTTTAAGGATTTCGGGGTGATTAATCTAACGTTGTCTGGTTTTGATGCTAATCCTGACATGATTTCAAATTGTAAATAAAAATTAATTTGAAATTCTTTCGTTTGGACTGCTCGATAATGATGTGGATTAATGTCAAAAGAAAGAGGGCTTAAAACTGATGCTTAACATTTAGATAGGACGAGGAATTAAAGACTTTTTGGTAAATTTATTTACTGGACGCTGGATGCATCATCAGAACGAGTATATTTTCTAATCAAAGGAGTCATACAGGTAATTAAATGGGTATCATAATGTGCCCTGTGTGCCTGTGTAAGCCATCATAGTGGATATTCGAAAGGATAAGCCACTTAATCTACACACCTAACTATGCCAACTTAGAAAAAAAAATTTTAGAGAAAAGTTCCACCTGGATGCCCCACTTATTTATATATCGTAAAGACAAGATCCTCTCAAGTCTCGCAAGCGTTCGCCAGGCCCAGTCTATCATTTTGCTTTCATCCCTTCATTAGGCTACCTCGACCTCGACACCGTTGAACCGAATGCGAAATTTTGTGTAGTGGGTCCTTGTGCTGGGGAGAAGAACCCGCCCCATGATACCGCATTGCTAGCCAAATTCATGCGTCCTCGGACAAGGCCAATTCCGCCGAGCACCAACATCTTTACTCACCGAAGCAGCAGACCATCGCGGCAGTTCTTTACGGAGATTTATGTTCCTGCAAAACACTGGGGAAAACTTTGAAGTGAAAAAGTGGAACCTTTCATAATAGAGAGGAAAAAGGGGAGTTCGTATTTAACGCTTTTTAAGAAACACACGAGAGATGGAAATGGAACCGATCATCGAAGTTGAGCAAAAACTCCATGCCCGAAATGAAGAGATTCAGCCGTTAGGAGCAGCAATCCAGTAACTTGTCAATAGACCCGATCCAGTAACGCACTCGCAAGCACAATCCAGCAGCTAACTATAGGACATCTTTCATCGAACGGCAAGGAAAATGCACTGAAGGAGCTGCGATACATGAACGATTTCACAGAAACTGATGAAATTTCCGTCAACGTATTTGTGAGCAGCATGGAATTTTACCTCAACAACCTTAAAAAATGTTAAATCGACCAGCAACCAGCAGAATCTTTCATCAGAAAATGCAAAGGCTACTAGAGATGGATGATAGGCAGGTGATCAAAGCAGCATTGAAATTAAGATTCAAGCCGGACATTGAACCGACAGAGATCTACAAAAAAAATCAACAGCTTACGAGTTTCATCGGTAAGTGATCTTTCAATTTCTTTGCAAGACATAAAATAAAAAACAGACGAATTTATTATATTTTGTAGTGATAATTTGTTCATAGATTTAAGTCATGTAGAATGAATAACGCAAGGCCTCTTTTTGGAAAAAATGCAAGAATTAAATGTGATTAAAGAAATAATCAATGTGATGCAAGAAAGAAAATTTGAAGATTCTTGCATAAGACCCAAATTTCAAAAAGTAAAATATAGTGAATTCCCCACAAATTCATAAATTTTTGCAACTAAAAATAATAGAAATGGTGGTCCTAATTGGCGAAAATTTAAAAAAAGTGGTAGACATGATATAAAACAGACAGAGTAGACCAAATAACGATGGACAATGTACACCAAATAGCTCTAAATAATTCAAACGCAAAAACTTTTGGAATAAAAATAAACCTTTTAAAAACAAACGTGGTGATCATAATCACAATATAATAATAGCAATAACATTGACCAAAAGCGGAAAAATGACCTCTGAAATAATTACTTAGACGTGAATAGGACAAGTAACTTCAACCAAAATAAATTGGAACAGTTTAAGACGAACGCTACACAAGGGAACTCTAGATAAATTCCGTTTTCACAAAGACAACAAAGAAAACCACACCCACGAAAATTGATAATATCCAAATTAATGGAATCACTAACAAACCTAATTATTTCTTTGTTTGGGTAGTGAATGTCATTTACGCTCAAAATGTGGGACTCCCATGCTAACAGGCAACTGGACTACCCGCTAAACACCTCCCCTGTTAACCGAATAACCTAGCCTGGAACCGTTTGGTATATAACTTCAGGCCAGGTCTCGTTTTGTTACGCCGCGAAACGCATTCAAGCTGGAGGATCCCTCTTCTGGTGGGAAGGAAGAGGGACAGAGATATTGCCAGCCATGCAATCTTCCAGCACCAATGCCCCCGGCTGCTGTGAGTCTCTTATGTCTTTTAGGACTGCCCGAACATAATGTGCCACCTGGTTCCATTTGCCAACCGATTCAAGCATTTCCGCGACTATACTATCCAGGGTGAGCTCTCCCGTCTCCCAGTAGAGGTTCCATTGCAGCTTGTCCCATTTTGTGCACACTAAAAATGCGTGGCAGGCATTGTCTTCACCTCTTGGGCAAAACCGACAATCGTTGGACCATGACTTACCAATCTTGTGCAGGTAAGAGTGAAAGCACACATGCCCGTTCAAAAGTTAAATCAAAGAGGAGTCAGACTCACCATGCTTTCAATTTAGCATTCGGGATGAGGTGCACAGTCAAACTTTCATTCATGTAATTCATTCAAAACTACTGCCAGTCATTGACCGAGCGCTGTCTCTTCTCGTGGGCAACCATCTCCCTCGTGTCCTGGTTTTGACACAAATAAAAAGCGTGGTAGAGAGTGCAATAGGGCAATAAGAATCCCGCCTGCAATAACTCTCACCACTGAATCAGAGACATTCGGATACGAAGATGCACTCCTCAGTGCTCCTCTTCTTTGTACCTGTGCCAAGCGTTTCCGGTATACCTCTTTACTGAGGATGACGACCCATATTTCTGCTCCATGCAGTAGCACCGACCCTATAACACTCATCAAGAGGCATTTTCTTGATGAGTTGGGTACCCCTACGTTGGTCATAAGTCAATTCAGAGCCGATACTCTCAAAATGGCCTTTTCAGCCGCTACCCTGATTTGCTCAGACATCTTCGAGTCGATCAGTAGCCCCAGGTACTCCACTGATGAGTTTGATTCAGTAAGTTTGTCTCCAATAATGATCATCTACACTCTAGAGATTCTCTTTTTTGTCAAAATAACTACTTTGATTTTCCCCAGTGCTAAACTGAACCCATAAGCAGTCCTCCAGTTTCTCACTCGATGCATTGGCATACCTAACCTAAGTTGCGCTTGTTCAACGGTGTGTCTAGTGACCAGAGCCGCAACATCAACCGCATAGGTGATCAAGCGTGACTCATTTGGCATCTCCAATCTTAAAAGCTCGTTGTTAGACACGTTTCATATGTCTGGATGGAGGATAGATCCCTGGGCAATGCTCGATGTAACTTCATCCTTCGTTGGCCCTGTGCCATGTCGTAAAGCAGACTTCGGTCCTTCAAGTAATCCCTCAAAAGCTGCATCAGAGATTGAAAAGGGTGTCCTTGCGTATCCAGAATATCCAGCTATCTAGTGGGGTTGAAAGCATTCCTAACGTTGAGTGTCACTAACAGAACGATCTGTAACTGGATACGGCTACATGCCTTCAATTTTTGGACCAAGCTCACTATCTCTGCAATCCCATCAATGGAAGAACGTCCTGCCGTACTGCCGAGAAGATAGGTCCCCAGCAGCACGTATCACGTCAGTGAGTCTTCTTTTGATGAATTTCTCTAGTACTTTCTTTGCCGTGTCTAGCACATTACGGGCGGTATGCAGACGGTGATCCGGAATTTTCCTTCTCCTTGCTGGCCAGCATGAGCTTCGCTGCCATCGCACCGGAAAACCCGCAGCCCGTAGGCAAACGTTGAATGTGCTGAGCAGCAAGCCCGGGCAACGGTCATAGACCAGTTGCAACACCTCAACTAGAATACCATATGGACCTGGAGCCTTCCTTCTTTTCAGTGAAAGGACTACCTCTTCCAGTTCCGGCTGGTGAAGAGTGGACACTCGACTGTTGTTTCTCCGTGGACGGCGTTTTACCCTCCATTTACTGGGGTTACTCCGACTGGGAGTTCTGGTCCCGGAGTCACTTGCTGAAGGAAGAATGTGGGCGTCACTCACTCCTAAAACACCCCCGTATGGCCGCCAAGCGAGACTGTGGCACGCCGGAGTATGATTTCCACGCTTGAACCTAAACGGCACTTCTGGAAATGACAATTCACCACCTGAAAAAAAAAACGTTCTCCCTTCCACCAACTTTCAACGCACTAACTGCTGAGCAACCCTACGGAAGACTTGGATCGGCTGAAAAAAAAGGAAACCAATTTGGTGAGTAACGACACCACCACAACTTCCTCAACTCGCGAGAAGGCCTAGACTTCTGAGGCAACTTGCATTCAGCGCACCTGAGTGTGTCACTTCAACCAGCAAAAAAGAACACCTGTAACCACTCGAGCCACGCGCACATATTTTGGAGCCAAATAAAGCAAATACAATTTTCTAATTCATTTCACTAAAAATACATAAAATGGATACACCTATAACCACTCGAGCCATGCGCACAGTTCTTGGAGCAAAATAAAACAAATACAATTTTCTAATACATTTCACTACAAAAACTTAAAATTTATCTATTTCACGGAAAGTTCACTTTCACTTACTGAACACTTATCGCTAAAATGGAATAGTACAATCAGGTAGAACAAGAAAAATACTTAGCTTAAATTTCTTCTCGAAGCTGGAGAGCCCCCTCTCTTTCGCGCGATGCTTTCACCTCCACTCCGCTGGAATGTTTATCCTGCTCCAGTCTCCAGGCACGTTAAATTCAATGAGAAATCACTCGCTTGCAGCGCAATCTTACGTTTCGCTTAACAATTGCCTCTTCGGTATCGCTATTCTGATTGCTACTCTGATCGCCTTCTGCTTCCTCCCAGAATTCACGTTGATGAAAAAAAGAGGCGGCTCCACTGACCAACCTCCCTTAAATAAATTCTCCTTAACCGAGCACCGGTTCAATTTCGAGGTCAATTGGACGGCGGTTAATGCACTTATCTTGGAAAAGTTGTCGGCGGCGAAAAGTATTTTTTGGGAATCACGGGCTCAAACCTTTCCAGTGGGCACTTCTACGTTATCATTGTGGAGAGTGTCCGTGATCCGCCATCTTGTGGGTATTGTCGTCTCACTGTAAAGTACGAAGTTCAAATGATTGTTGGTCATTTGTTTACTCAGCGGAGTGTTTTATTTTCGCGGTCCAGGTTAAAGTTTTTGAAAAACGAAGCCCAGTGATTGCATTTTAGTATCGTTAATTACTGATTTGGATGAGTCATAATGCCGCAATGTGGGAAGCACTTGTGTTCAGAAAAGTTGGATCGTAAGATCCTGATATCCCCTAAGGTAATATATTGGTGTTGTCCTTTGGGTGGAACTGGTTCAATTTCATTTTGGTGCTTTTATCTCGGCTAAATCATTTCCAATTCAATAGCCCGATTACGTTTTGCTCTTATTTGGACGGTGGCTCTTCCCCTGTATTTTCACGGCAATGTTTATTACTGTCCCGAGTAAACAGTCACGTTCCTCCTCATTGCGCTAAATGACTCCATAGTTCAGCTGTTGGGGTGTATTGGACTGCGATACGCCATACTTTTCTATGGACTATGTTAGATGCCACTGACAGTACCATAGAGCACCGTTCATATCCGGAATCGGCTTAGGATCAAAATTTGTAGGTGGTATATGTGCCAACATGTTAATTAAAGTTTACATTAACGATTAGCAGGCTGATTCATTCCTCCTTACTTCTGACGGTCTTTCAATAATTCCATTAAACTCTCTGTCTGAACTTTTAACCTAATTTCTTAATTTAATCACAAAGCTATTGGAATTGAAAGAAACCTGAAGCTACTGATTTTTGTTGTGACTCTGCTGGTTATGGTGTCTTTTCACTAAATTGGGCACTTCTACGTTATCATTGTGGAGAGTGTCCGTGATCCGCCATCTTGTGGGTATTGTCGTCTCACTGTAAAGTACGAAGTTCAAATGATTGTTGGTCATTTGTTTACTCAGCGGAGTGTTTTATTTTCGCGGTCCAGGTTAAAGTTTTTGAAAAACGAAGCCCAGTGAGTGCATTTTAGTATCGTTAATTACTGATTTGGATGAGTCATAATGCCGCAATGTGGGAAGCACTTGTGTTCAGAAAAGTTGGATCGTAAGATCCTGATATCCCCTAAGGTAATATATTGGTGTTGTCCTTTGGGTGGAACTGGTTCAATTTCATCTTGGTGCTTTTATCTCGGCTAAATCATTTCCAATTCAATAGCCCGATTACGTTTTGCTCTTATTTGGACGGTGGCTCTTCCCCTGTATTTTCACGGCAATGTTTATTACTGTCCCGAGTAAACAGTCACGTTCCTCCTCATTGCGCTAAATGACTCCATAGTTCAGCTGTTGGGGTGTATTGGACTGCGATACGCCATACTCTTCTATGGACTATGTTAGATGCCACTGAGAGTACCATAGAGCACCGTTCATATCCGGAATCGGCTTAGGATCAAAATTTGTAGGTGGTATATGTGCCAACATGTTAATTAAAGTTTACATTAACGATTAGCAGGCTGATTCATTCCTCCTTACTTCTGACGGTCTTTCAATAATTCCATTAAACTCTCTGTCTGAACTTTTAACCTAATTTCTTAATTTAATCACAAAGCTATTGGAATTTAAAGAAACCTGAAGCTACTGATTTTTGTTGTGACTCTGCTGGTTATGGTGTCTTTTCACTAAATTTTTTTCTTCTTAAAACAGGCTCATTTTTTCGTTTACTCCTCGTGCTTGTGGTAGGAGGAATTCCCATAAGGGGAAAGGGAAAGATGATACCGTCACAAGCCTCAACACGGACGGGATGGGTGGGAAAGAGTGCCCGCACTGTCTCGCTAATTTTTCCCGTATCGTATATGTAAGGTTTTCATAGGGCAACAAACTTCCGCATAATTAGCTTGTAGCCAAAGCCCCGCGGATCCTCGTTAGCATATTCCAATAGATCTTGCCAGCAGCAAGCCTTGCTGTTGCTAATCGATTTGTGAAGGCATTTTCTGGCCGACTTATATGCTGTTACCCGGTTGCATGCCTCATTACGGGTCCGCGGCCGTCGAGCCTCACGCAGAAGCTTGTGACACTCCCTTTGCTTTTTAGCGATTTCACTCGACCACTTGTACGCTGGAGGCTTGCTGTGCCGGCATTTCCGACGGAGCATAGAAGCATTGAAAGCAGCTATGATGATGCTCAGAATTGAGTTTACCACATCTTGAGCTGCCAGTTCTTCCGTCTCCTGCGAATCACCCTGCAGCGGACGACCTAATGTGAGCACCTCGACAAACCTATCAAGGTCCATTCCTCCCATGCTACGCCTAAGTTTCGAAGGTCGAGAGCATGGAAAACGGGAGACATCATCATGGATCTCAAGCAGAATGCACTGATGGCCACTGGCAGAAAAGTCCTCTGATACTCTCCAATCGTGTATCCTCCGTACTAAGGATGCTCAAGTAAATGTCACGTCAGGTTGGTTCTTTCAGAGCCAATACGGCAAAAGGTCAGCGCGATTCCAGTGTTTAGTACGACGAGCGCTGTCCCGGCCACCATTTCTAGGACTCGTTTTCCCGCGTATCTGTTTAAGGCAGTCTCCTCTAAATAGTACGTTGCCGTTTGCGTTTGAATCAGCGCCCTCTAAAGCCTTAAGCTTGGCTTGAGGAGCTTATATCGGTTTGTTCGGCGTTAGGTATACACTAATGAAAATGATCCCTGAGCACCGATCCCACACGAAACTATCTCCAAATCCAAAACTCTCTGCCTGGGAATCACTGTTCCGAATCCAGATGGCGGCAGCACCAGGTCATTGGGATACCATGGTGCAGAGTTTTATCTTGGTACTGCTCACTCAACGGTATAAAGTTGACTTTCATGTCCCTCGCAAGCTGCTCAAGCAGATTTTAGGCGGCTGAACTGCGGTCTAGGTTATGCTGCAGGATACGGTTCATCAATGCTCTGATTTTACCTTGGTTAGGGCTTTCTGGAGTACGGAACATTTCCCTGATCCTAAGACAGGCCCAAAATCCGGTCTTGTGTCAGAATCCTTTCAAAGAATACAGTGTACACTCTTCTCTTTTGTAACATAGAGAACTTCATCGGTTCCTTTGCATACTTGTGCAGTGTGACCATAGCCAAAGCATTTGAAACATTGAACGCTGCTCTTCGCCACATCCTGCTGACAACCCACCTTATTCTTACTTTACCCTTATTTAGAAATTGTTCGCGCATGCTTTCTGGTCATGTCGATGATGGTCATGCGTTTTACTAGACGGTTTTCTGGTGTCAAGCTTACTTTGATCCTGCCCACGCTAGGGAGCTCCCTTTTGACGGTCTGTTCGGCCTCAGCCAGGTCTGTGTCCTAGCCAGTGTCTCTTATTTCGATCAATGCCATCTGTTCAAGCGAGATGATTTTTTGCTGAGGACTTCCTTTCTTGCATCGCAGAATGCTTCCTTATTGTGGCCCGACTACGTTGGTGAAACTGCTTAAATGGCAGTGTCGGTTTCTTAGGGCGTTACATATCCCCTGATATCCCACAGCTTTTCTGCGTCTAATCGGCCACCTTGGGGTTTTATGAGCAGTGCCTGCTGCCGGGGTCTACGCCAGGACTTTTTTCCCTCCTATTTAAATAAGGTCTTTTTTCTTGTTGAGCATCCATGTAAGCTTTATTTTTTTGCACTTTTTGAAGGAGTATCTTTGGGGCTTTCTTCGCCGCTTTTGTCAGCACTATCTGGAACTCTTGATCTGGCATTCTCCATCTACAAAGTGTCTCTTCCCTTCTTCTTTTGTCCCGATCTCCTTCGATTGGCATAGATGCCATTCTTTTATTGATGTTTGATAGTGAAGTTATCTGCGCGTGCCCTTTAGGCTTAGCCCTCAGCGCTTTTTTAGCCTTCCTCTCTTCTTTGGCCTTCTAGTCCTCTTCGACTTCTAACCAGTGCACCTCCGTTAATGCTCTATGCGGTCTAGGAGCTTTTCTAGCCCAATCTTTACTCCTTTACTGATATTTCGCTGAACGGCTATTTTACATTGCGACCACATTCATTGGGAGAGGCTCTCGGCCTCAGTTTTCGAGCACAGTACTCCCCCCACATTTTTGACAGTAGCGATGAAATCACCCAACGGCGCTTTATTTGTCCGGTAACTCCTTTCTTTTCTTGTGGTAATTTCTTTGTGTACTTCAGGATGGTTCTATATTATTTCAGGATTTACGACCCTTGCTTTGGTTGCTTCGGTAGCAATAGTAGCAATCATCATTGAATTCTTGATGTTCTTAATATTATCCCCCACTGCTCAAACATCTGGCGCGTCCTGCGAAGTTTCTCGCTCTTCGTTTTAAGGACGCACGGGCATTCGCATCATTTTTTTGCTGCGTCCAAATGCCGCAGGAATCTCAGTCTGGACAAGACTGTCTGTTAATTTCCATTTTAACGTCCGTCTTTACAGTCATTCTATTCATCGTCGTTTTTTTCGTCGTTAGTACCGCTCCCAATGGGCTGTGTTTAATAACAACAATGTCATCATAGTTGATCTACTAGTTTTATGACCTGTCTGTTCAAGAATGCTCAAACTTTTTGAAAAAGTCAGAAGTTATGGTCTCTCAAAAGCTTAGGTCTTTGCAAACATTTTAGCATCAATTAGAGGGGTCCCCCCTAATAACAAAGTGGCCCTTAAAAATTTTTTAATCAAAGGTAGTCGAGTGGACTATCAAATGAGAAGTCTTGATCAGGACTTTTAGAATCTGGATTAAAAAAACAATTTTATGCATCAGGGGGTCCACGGGGAGGCAACATCTACCAAATTTTGATGTGTGTCCCCCCTCTCGCGATTTGACATCTTTGAGTCAAAAAATCTGAAAATAATCACGGAGGTGTGTCTCAGAAATCGAAATTCACTCAACTTCTTTAATGGTAGTATGATTCGTAGATTTTTTTTTTCTTTAAAAGCCGTCGGGCCTTGCTTAGTTGTGTGAGCAGACGCGTTTCGACTACTTTGAGTCATCTTCAGTGTCAGACACTGAAGATGACTCAAAGTAGTCGAAACGCGTCTGCTCACACAACTAAGCAAGGCCCGACGGCTTTTAAAGAAAAAAGAGGATTGGCCTGCGGATATCAAATAAACAAAATTATTGACTATGATTCGTAGACTTTACATTTTCGTCCTTAAAATCAAAACAATTCCCTTAAGCTTTTTGAAATTTTGCTATTATATAGGCCAATAGAAGAACTTTATTTTCATAAAATTTTATGAAAATCGGATCATAATCAAGTGAGCTATAGCCATTTCAATTGTATGCAATTACAACAACACCAACATGTGTTGATGGTTGTTACATATTTTAAATTGACCTAGACACTTTTATTTCTTGCAATTTTCATGAAAATTTAAAGAACAATGTCTAATTTGAATATTTTTAATCGGCCAGCCATTCAGAAAAATTATTTGAGCTGGATCTAAGTGACGGCTGCAATGTGCTTATGAAAGGAGCTCTACATTGCATAACTTTTAAGCGACTTCTTATTCAAGTATATAATTCAGATCATCAGTTCTTACTGTTACAAAACTTGTTTTGAACATTATGATGGTTACAAAGACCTTCTAGTAGGAGCAATCTCCTGCCTGCTCAACTTGTTTTGATCTATTTCTAGGAGATTTAGTTGAAATTGCTCCAGTTTGATTGGGACCCCACTCGGAGCCGGTATCTCCGTTCATGTGTGTAGTCGGCTTTTTGGTCCCAACGTTATCTTTGTAAGAGGGGAGTGAGGCCATATGAACGTTAGCAAAAGTCTTCATGTGAACAAGTGCTCAGAGCTAGACCAGTGCTTATCGGGATTCCGCCTCAACCAAATATAGACCACCAATCCAATGATGCGAGCTTCGAACATACTCCGAGGCCTGCCAAGGTTTTACCGGGATGAAGACGGTATAGTAGTTGAATTAGAGCTGTTTACGCACGAGTGTCACCTCAGTGCCACAGTGCCAAGCAACCAGGTCCAAACCATCATATTCGCCACCTCAAAGCATCAATTCCAGCTTGTTGTCAAGAGCGTAGTCCAGATTCAGTCAGGGTCGTTACCTATCATTCGAGAAGGAATCTTACGGTGACCACCATATACTCGGGCACGTGGAGGCGGTGCTCCCCAAAGAATGCTAGCCTCCAAGAGTATTCCTGTCGACCGACATTTCCCTTGCGGAGAGACTCAAAGTACTTTGGAAAGGTTTTTTTTTGCTATTGTCACATGAAATGGATCTTTCATTACCCTATTTTGAAAATGTGCCTGGCCTAAACGTTGAATGGAAGAACAAAGTTACCAAGGTATATATTGCTTAAATCTTGAAATCAGCTCGAGCCAATATTGGGAAATGTGTAACGAATCAGCCCTACGCCACCGCTATGAACCGTGGACAATCGCCCGAATTACTTTTTCGCTTTATTGCGACTTCTTGCCACATTTGTTGTGCTGAGTGCCATGGAATGCATGGAGAGCGCAGTCGCCAGTTAAATTCGCCAAATATTTGTGGTCCTCGACTAATTTGAAAAATTTTAATTTTCAACCAAGGGAATCAGGTGCATATGCTGTAGTCGCGAGACGACGAGAATCAGCGAGATTTGTGGTAGGGAAATGTGGATAGTGGTCGCACACCGTAGCACACTTGACAGTTCCCGGGTGCTCCCGGACATCACCCCGGATAGCCGATGGCTGCGCCTCTACCTGCACCATCTGCGTGTTCTATGACTGGCGAGCTCTTGCTAACGTGCAGGTAAGTGCCATAGTAGATTGTTAGTGCCACGACTGATTATTTTCTTTTCAAACCCAACATCAGGACGGACCTGCATCGGCCTCTTCCAGTCCCCCGGGAAGTCCGCGTGGCAGCCGAAATCGTAACGCGGAGCAACCACCAAGCGGCACTAACAAGTGTGGCACATGAGGGTATATATGGAAATTATTAACAACAATACGTGATCGAAGAGAGTTTGCTAAATTCGAAAAGGAACGAGCAAGTGCTAGATGGGATACGGATGAAAATCTAATCTACAAACAAGCAAAATCTACATTCAAGAATTCCACATATGTTTGCAAGTAGAAGAAACATATTTTTAATTTTAATGTCACATAAAAAAAATCTGATTAATATTTAACAACGACATTTTTAGAAATACTTTCTTATTAAAAACAAATGGCGCCCAAACGTCCTAAAGGGGTAAGAGATGTGCGCCTACAGACAATTTGGTCCTTTATGGAGGATGATGTTAAGGTACCTTGGTACTCGAGCCCCACGGACAGGAGTAGTGGAGTTGTGTTATACACCCGTGCAGTACTTGACGTGAGTTATAGCTACCGCTCTCCTATGTTTTTTTTTTCCTCGTCACAGAATCCTTCCGATTTGTTGTCCCAAGGTAAAACCTGTAAGCATCTTCTATTTTCTTGATGGGAACAGTCAGCCAGATGGACTCTCAAGAAAATAGAAGGTTACCTTACCTTTATATCGTCGAAGGATTCTGCATATCTTTTTATGTGTGATAGATGAGTGGTTTCGGTTTGACTATCGGTGGCGTATGCTGGAGTTGCGAAGCCTGGAATGCTTCTACGCATCAGGATTTTAGACCGCGTATAAAACTGTTACCATAACGCTATCACTCATCCTGTCGAGTCAATTAACGTAGATTAGAGACGGTTTTTGTAATATATTTTGGGGGGTATAATCTTTTATGAAAATCGGCCAGAAGCACCCCTTTCTTGACAGACCACCATTCGCTCTCGATACCCTAAGGACGAGTCAGCGCTGCTGGAAAGGAAAGAGTTCATTTAATAATTTTTTTTCTTCTTATGACTAGATAACAATAGCTCGACACTATCGGCCGCTAAAATTATCGAAAAGTTTTTTTCTTGTAGTTTTTTTTTGTAGTTAGGAGCAGTTTTTTTCTGATACTTGCTATCACCATCAACGAAATAAAAAATGTCAACGAAGCGGACTCCGGAAAAACGGTGGACCCCCTCCAAAATGGTTCAACCAGCCAACTGCGGGATCTGCTTTGAGCACGTCGTAGAGGGCGTAACCAGTGTGCAATTGGAGTGCGGACACTTGTTCCATCGCGCCTGTGTCCAGCAGCTCTTGCAAACATCCGATCTCTGTTCCTTATGTAGACGCCCGATTGAGCGAAGCGCCTTAGACGTCCCCCTTGGAGCACACGCCCCTATGCGTGGAGCAGTGACAAAAGACCCCCAGGGTAATGAACAGACCCAACCGCTGTCGTACAACCAAGGAGCCGTGAGCGGAGAAGCTCCAGTTGCAGAAGTACCGGCAGATGCCCCAAAAGCGCATTCAAACACCACGTTCAATGACAGAATTTTGCCCTTATTGCAAGGGTTGTCCGGTAGGAACGGACACTTGGAGAGAGGTTTCCAAGACATCAGGATCAGCCAGCACCATCTGGCCGCTAGCCAAATCTCAGTGTGGCTATTCCCACCTCTCGACTGGCTGATGATGGGAATCTCGCCCAAGGGAGCTCGCGGATGGATTCCAGGGCTCTAGAGTATCGACCACGGTACAGCACCGCACCCTCACTAACACCTACAATGCACGAATCGGTTCCTTATGGCAGGTCAACCAATGATGCGAATCGCCTCGCGAATGAAGCGACTTTGAAACCAAAAACATTACAAATCAAGCAAGAAGTTTCCTAAATGCTGGCAAATGTTGATAGAAAAGTAAATTTTTTTTTTAAATAAAGGAAATATTATCATACTTGATGTGGATTTTAGAATATTTCTGCATTATTACAAGCTTAAAGTATCTCATAGAATCACCAGACAGTCCATAGTAGAGTTCAAATTGGTTCAAAGTTACAATGAGTGTCAGTCTCCTTGAAAAAAGCAATCAAGAGACTTAAATTTTGATGACATTTTTAATTCAAAATTTTGACTTTTCTTAGGTTTGAACTGGAAACCAAGTAGCTCATCAAATCTTGCCTTTGCTCCATTCCGTAATTAATGCTGTTCCCTAATAACCCGTTATGTTGCTTAACAACACAAATCAATGAATAGTTCCAGATCAAAAAAGTTTTGACTAGAGCGCTTTTTTCTGGAAAGACCCTTTAAGATAACTTGGAGTTCCTGTTTCCTTTTGCAAGAGTTAGACCCAAACATAGTAAGAGCTGTGATGTCTGTCAGTTTTCCATTCTGTTTAACCTATGCCTCACTAATTGCATTTCAGACATATACGCTTATGAAAGAAATCTAACTACGGCCTGATCTTAAAAAGATATCAATTCCCAAATTTCCACAAAAAAAATAAGTCTAACTCATACTGGTAGATAGATAGGTTGCTGCAAAAGTATATGCCACATCCGGTCCGGCGTTCATCGAACAAAAACTTAATTTGGAAGGAATGTCTTGAACCACTGGTCAGCAACATTCACATCCTGAATGAGAAGTATATCGCCACATATCCAAATGCTACCGAAATATCATTCAACAAATGAACACCAGGGTCAAACATCGTTTAGAGACCGAAACTGTACTAATGAGACGAGTTGCGGATATGTACCGACGGACGGCAATATTGTGCATCAAGGTTGAGGATTGCCTGCAGCTAAAGGTTAACGAGGCGAGTCAACATCCGAAGCTGATCAAAATTCTAGCAACGATAACGACGACGACGAAGACAACGTAGTTGAAAAGGATGAGAACGCAAAAAACGCGAAAAGCTGATTAAAAGACAATAAAATCACACCATCATTTGCATCATAACCACACGCAGTAGACCAAGCTTCTGCGCAGAAGCTGATCGAAATTCCGGCAGCGATAACGACGACGACGAAGACAACGTAAGTGGAAAGGATGAGAATGCAGAAAACGCAAAAAGCTGAGTTTAGTGCGATAAGTCACACAATATCTAACACCTCCGTCCAAGGAGAACGCAAAAAGCGAAAAGCAATGTTTTCTACCGTACCTACTAGTTATTTATACAATTTTTTGAAATAAAAATAATAAATAGTCACTTTACCGGATATTCTCCTGCAGGCGTACTGGACGAAGTTTCGTAGATCAATAGCACTAGTCAAATCACGTAAATAAAACTTGGAAATGCACTACTTAAATTCACATAATTTTATACAACGCCATAAATATTTAATAATAAACAATTTAATCTGACATTGCAAACTGTCAAGCTGATTCAGCCGTGATTGTAGTGATCACCAGAGTGGTTGAAGGTGGGGCCACTCCGCGAGAACAGGAAGAGCTACTCCAAAGGGGCGGCTGAACCCGAGACAAAGGACTCGTTCGGAGAGGGGTAAAGTGGCAGTTAGAGGGAGATTATATAAGAGTGCGACGAATGATGCGCCTCTCTTTCTTTGGATTGGCAACTTGAAGGTGAAAAGGTGAAGCGACGGCGGATAATACAGGAGACGAGCGTCGGCTAGTGCCTACTAGGCGGAGTGCAGATTACGACATTGAGAAACATCAGCACGAAGGAAAGCAACGAGGGAGTAATAGAAGCAGTAAGTGGCAAAGCCTTTTCGAAAACGTCGACGGAAGCAGCTAAGAAGGGGCCCCTTTATACCTTGTAGACCAGTAAGTTTTTCGTTTTAAAGATTTCTTCTTTTCCACTCTATTGCAATTATTGTGAATTTTGTTTGATTATTTGCTTGAAGAATTTTGAAAAAAAAGACAAGTTTGAGTAACTGAAGTTTTTTTTAAAAAGTAATTAAAGGTAAAATCTAGTAAAAATTAAATTCTCTTTTTATATCACATTTGAATTTGAGTTTCAGATTGTAACTTGTGCGGCTTGGGTGTGAATTCGCGGAAAGCAAGTCGAGTGTTAGTGTTCATGGGAGGTGTGTAAAGTGTAGCAAGTTCTCGTGACTTTAATTTATCTGATAGAGTGCAGTAGGGCCATATAATTTTCGCGTTATTGTATCCGATATTTCACGTTGGTGGAATTGGTGAAGTGTCCTTTTTCGTGCTGTGGGGAAGGGAAACTGACAAGCCGTATTACCGCTTGGTGGCTTATTGGCACCTTGGTGGAAAAGCGAGTGGCGCCCCACCTCCGTCTCCGGACGAGCTTAACCGGGTCCGTAAGCCTCGCCGGAGCACCCTAATTCCTCGGTTGTTTTTGTCCATGAATCCAAAGGATCTTTAAGGTTCTGTAACTACAGAGATTATGTTGACTCTTTTGTTGACTTTGGACAAATCATGATTTTATACTGAAATACACATAGTCTTAATGGCTTTCTAATACTCGATAAAACTGCACATTTTGTCCCCTGTTTCAACTGAGTGTAATTGTTCTACTACTATGTTTTAAATGAAGTACAAATTTCGAAACCATACATTGCTTTTCAAAGCCTGAAATTGCTGTCTTAAAGATTTTTGCCTTAAACGAGTCGTAAATAATGTCCTGCGGGAAGGAAATCGAGCCTATCTGCATAAGCCATTAAAAACATTGAATAAAAGCAAGCTCATGTAAAAAAAATTGTTTGCTCAGAGTATGAAATGTAAACACTTATTTTTCGCAAGTAATGAATAAACTCAAGAAGCACTTCCCAATCACGAGGTAGCGCACACATTTTTCGAAAGTTTGCTTTCTTCCTGCATCCTTGGTACTTGTTAATATGGTGAGACCAGTTCTGGTAAGCTTTCAATCATTTGATACCCTACACGGCTGGCTATAAGAAAACAATGTTTTTATGGGTCTCCTCTATGAAGAGACTTCCTTTTAAACATATTTTTGATACCTAAACTTTCAAGTTGCAATTTCACAATAGTTTTGGAGAAAAATTACAGAGGCAGAAGGAAAAAAAGATAAACAGACCGGTTATGATTTCAATGGGATTTTGTAAATTATTGCGAAAACCTGAAAACAGTAAATGGTTGAAAACAAGTTGGGTAGACAGACCTACGCTCATGTCAGAAGGTTTTTGTACTTAACTTTCAAAATGCAATCACCAGCAACGAACAAAATCAAGGAACATGCCAAAGAGATTTGCTGGTTTAAAAGAAAATCCATTGTTTCTCCATTTTCAACTAACAAAAATCACGATGGAAACTCCATAAAATAACAAAATAGTGTGTTATTGTTGTTGTAATAGGAGAAATTACAAATGGATATAACTTCATCAAGCTTACAGAGGTTTAGGACCTTGTGTAAGGCTACTTAAATGTCGAATTTTTGTTGGGGTCCAAAGGCATCCATACGATTTTCTTGGAGAAAATGTGAAATTGGAAGATCCAACTATTATTAGCAAAGTTGAATGACTTTTGACTCCTGAGTTACTGATAAATATCTCCCTTGATAAATCTTTTCAGATAATTAGATCACAGGTGTCCTATCGCGAGGGAGGAAACACATTTTTCAGATATTTCCCCCCTGTGCTCCTACTGGAGCAAAAACGGTCAGTTTAAGAATTGTTTTGAAAAGCTCTCATTAAGTCCTTTAATTTGACACTCACATCGGCTACCTTAGATGAATTTTTTTCAGGGGCCACTCCCCTGTACTGTTATCATCGATTCATGGCATCAGAAAATTTTTTTCGAACCCTAGAATGGTTACAAAGCCCTTCTATTAGGAGCTCTCTCCTACGTCCACGACTTGTTTCACCTATGAATATTAATTGTAGGTACTCATCTTCAGTCATTCATTAAATTTAATCAAGTGCTAAAAGCACGCACCTTAAACGTTGAAGTTGGGGAAAAATAACTCAAAATTATTCAATCTTCGCATTCAAAACAGCCACTATTTTTTTAACGATTACTGATACAACTAGCAGAACCTATTCTCAAAGATATTCATGACGCCTATCATTTCTGCAGCTTTCATGCAAATCCTAGCAAACCTGTTTTGTCTGAGCCGGTTAAAAGCGCATAAGTCAAAGTCAAGTCAAAAGCGCTTTATTCAATACTAATCGTTATAAATTTTAAAAGAATATAAGCCAAATTCTAAACAATAACAATACAAAAACTTAATGGCCCAAATGACTCTCTAAATTTATACGCTATCAGTTAAACACGTTTTATCAAAAAAACCTTAGGAAATTTAAATTAATTATAATTGTTACATATTTTATGATTTGATTGGAAAAATTAGAAAAAACACACTATATTCAAAATTATTTATGATTTATCACAACAGTAAATTTTGATCCTACACCTAATATATTATAACTTACTTCTGATAAAATTAAATCAAAAAACTTTATTTTATGCCAACGAATTCTATCACAATATTCCTAACCTACGCGTTTAACCTTATCGCTAAAGCTAATAAATTAAACATAACATATGCCCAACCTTTCCCTAATTTTTAGCACAAGTAAGCAACAACACTCAATGCAGCAATAATGAGCTGAAACTCAAAAATTAAGTAACGAAAAACACAAAAACTGAAAATAAACACGAATAATTTAGACATTGTGCCCCGTCTACATATGTGATATATGACTGGGACACCATCAGAATCAAAAAGAAATCGATTCATGTCCAAATACACGAGTGCTTCTGGAGGAACGAAGCCAGAAGGTAAGTTGCAATATATCTTTCTATAGGGTGGAACGGCTGTGAAATCCAAGGGTTTTCACAAACAGTTACAGATCTTGCGATATGATTCCGAAGAAGTTTCAATATGAAGATATCGACTCTTGTCACTTGAGTAGTTTGATAAATTCTTCTATTCGATTTCTAATGCTTCCAATCTATCGTAGGCTTTCTGTACATACCAGTACATGCACGAAGACATTTCCTTTCGCAAACTTTTAATTTTGCCATAGTACCAGCACTCTGGTTGTAGCAGATCTGACATCATATGTCAAAACTGGTCTAACCAGGGTCTTGCAACAGGAAATTTTGACCTTTTGATCAATGTTTCTGGAATGAAAGAGTCTTCGTAAGGCCATGACTACGTTTTGTGCCTTACTGAGCATGATTTTGACATTTTCAGTATAGTACAGATACTGATCGAGATGAACACCAAGGTACCGAGCACAGGATTTATGTGGAACCCGTTCTGAACTACCCTCGCCAGCCATGATGTGGAAAGCCTTCCAATTACGTTTCAAGTCTTGACTGACCCCCTGCAGCGTTGTGCGAAACAAGATTTTTTCGCACTTCTGCGCATTGATTTTCACTAACCAATAGTCAGTTTACAACTGCATGTCATTGAACATTTTTTGAAGATTGCTCTGAACTATTGAAGCTTTTCTGTCCGCCGTATAGGTGATCAGATCATCAGCAATCGCTACCAATGATAACTTTAGCGAAATCACAGTCGTTCAATAGCTTGCAAATGAATATTGAGAAGAGCAGAGGCGTAGTAACTGTTCCCTGCTGTAGATCACTGAAGACCTTGAATTTGCGAATTGTTGTCAGATTTCCATCAGTTACAACATATTGCATATCACGACGACAAGGTGCCTGGGCAGCAAGTTGATTGGGCGGTAGCTTTTGGGGCATAAAAATTCTTTCCCCTTCTTTAAGATCGAAAATACCTTAGCCTTTTTCCACTCATTTGGCAAATATGAATTGCTCAACATGTAGTTGAACAATATGCAATAATTTCTAATAGCAACCTCAGGCAACTGTCGGAGAGCTACATTTGGAATACCATCAGTACCACATGATTTCTTGTTGTTTATCCTGCGAAATATGAAACACAAGTCTTCATAGCTGACAAAATAATCAATAAGATTCAAGCTCGGTATGAGGTCAGATGTTAATGTTTCATTGAAATGAAGAATTGATTGGCCATTCATGCTTGATTTGAAGTCGGAAACTATTGCTTCAATAACCTCTGAAAGTATTTCATTCCCTCTCTCAGGGTTTGGTAGATGAACCCATTCAAAATGTGTTCCATTCGTTCCCATCTGGAGTCGTACTATCAATTCAATATTAACCCTATCGAGAAGATTTATCTCATCACTAGTGACTTCAAGATTCGATGCCTTCACTCGATACTTCTCACGAAATATGCTATTCACTTTCGCGAAAACGCCGTTTGGGTCCTGTGGGCTAATACCCCTTAATTTTTCCGCCCATTGATTGCTGACCTCATTCCTGAAGTAAGAACGGATTAAGTTCCGGTCATTCTTCAGGTGTAATGTCAACAAAGCCAACGAGGGATGATTGAAGTCCAAAAATCGTCGATAAATATTGTTGACACGTGTGAGAAGAAGGCTTTTCAATTTTTTCAACCTTGCAATGGTTGGTGTTTCATATCCTTCCATATTGTTTCGATGTTTAATCTTGGAAACTTTCTCAATGGTTTCCAATGTCAGCTTCTCTAACTTCGGCAAATAGAGATCTTTTGCATCGTTAGTTAGATTTCTGTCAATAGGAACCATTAAGCAAGCGTTGCCATCATCAGAAGGAGGACATTGCTTCTGGTACTCACGATTAAACTTCTTTTGAAACTTTCCCCAGTCTGTTTTTTTTGAAATTCAACCGATGATTTTCATGTTGAACTGGAATGAGGAAGACATCATCCCTTTGATGATTGATTTCCATTACGATTGCGTTATGGTCGCTATCATAAGGAAGCATCTGCAGTTTCCGTTGAGGGCTATTAAAGCTGAATTCAAGTCTTGCATCAGCAATGCAGAGGTCCAAATATGAATTTGTCGTAGGGTATGTTGGCAGCTCCGACCCAAATAGATTGCACCTGTATTCAATTTGGTTCTCGGTTATCCACGATTTCAGGAATACATCTCTTGGATTATTGGTGGCGTTCAGCCATGATGTTTGCTTGGCGTTTCAGGTCACCAGCAAGAAAATAAGAATTATACAGCCTGTTCAATTCGAGTATTTCAAACAAGGAATTGAGCTCCTCCTTGAGCTTGAGAACAGTTCCACCAGTTGCATAGGCAGAGATAACGAAGAGGTTATCCCCACCTGGCAGTAAGATTTTGATAACGGACACTTCAAGAGATTCAAAGCTTTTGAATTCGACTTTTTCAATATTTTGGAAACAAAAGGGTCTTCTAACCAATATTCCGGTGCCACTTCCCCCATCACCTATTCCCCTATCCTTGAATGTCATGGAGTGCCATGAATTGAGGTGGGTTTCAGTGAGAAGCATGATGTTAGGCTTTTGCTTAACAATGTATTCAAGGAGATAATCACGCCTACGTATAATAACAATGGGGTCTACGTTGATCGAGATGAGACGAATCTTATCCATGAGAATGTGACTGGATGACAAGTTATTTTGAAGCATTTGAAACCCCTAAGCCGTGAAAAACAAGATTGATTTTCGTATCTTGTTGATCGATTCTCTCCGATGAAGAATTTAGTTGCTGGTAAATTTTGAGAAGCAGCTCACTATTGCCACTTACAGTATTGACATTATTTACCGCATTTTCTGCTGGTCCTCTAGCGGCATGTGCAAATGATACTCCGGGCTTAACGAAGTTCTGAGCTAAGACACTGCGGTGTAGTTGTGTTTGCTTTCGGACAAATTTTACTCTCGCATCTTGATATCGGAAGCATCCTCGATATGATGCCGAGTGACCAAAAACTCCGCAGTTAATACAGTATAATTTCTCTTTTGGCTCCGTCTGAGCCAATTTTCCCTCGTCGGGAGCATGCACGTCCTTGCATTTGACGCATCGATAATGCATGCCGCAGTTAGCAGCCAAATGTCCAAGCCGTTGACACCGATAACACTGGTTGACTTCTCTCTTCTGGAGGCGCTCCCATCTCACGACTCGGAAGTTTAAATATCTTATTTGTTGAAGAGCACTTGGACTGCTCTTATTTGAAATCTGCACCAAATAAAGTGGTAATTTTTTTTCTACTATCGACCTTCTTGTCGGAAATATTTTAACGGAAATACATTCAATTTCTGGTGCTGCTTTCTTAAGCGCCTGAAGAAGATCGACGGTACCTTCTCCGCAGTCCAAGCCCTTCAACAAAAAGGTCTGGTTCTTCTCACTTTTCGCGGTATATGTGAATTGTGGAACCTCCCCAGAATTTAGAGCATTTTTTGCTGATTTGAAATCGACCAGTGATTTCATTCTGATTGTTAACTTTTCGGCATTGATTCTTTTAATTTCGAAATTTTTTAAATTATTTTCAGCTGCCAATAGCCGAACCATGTCCATTCCGCTTTGACCGAGCACATTAAGTGGCGGAACTTTCTATGAATTTTTGGCAACTTTTTGAGGAGGACCAGCAGAACTGTAGGCTGGTTTCTTCTCCTTGTTTTTAGTTTTTAAGTAAAGGATAAAATTTTCATTATCTTGACCAACATTACCTTCAGTACATTCATCAACGTCCATTTCTTGTTGGAGGCCGTCCAGCACCGCATAGTAGTTCTGGCTGTCGTTGGCGCCTCCGGCACTTAGTATGTTATTCCTTCTGGGATGACTTGTTTGATAGCTTTCTTCTGCTTGGTTTCCATATTTATTGGCCTTACCGGCTCTGCATCTTGAGTTTTCTTCACTCTCATGTACATATCTTCGAACGTTTACAGTCGTAGTTTCAATTTCTGTATTTCAGTTTGAAGTCGACTCACATCTTGTTTGTTTTCTACTACTTGAGTCTTACGCCGCCATCTGTGGAGTCCGGGTTACTTGTGTGCCTTTTTTTATTGACGCTTGCCGCCAATTATGCATTGCTACTCTACCCGGGGCCGCCCAACGGAGGGAAGCCATCGAGCTTCTCTATACAGCAGTCCCAAGTTCGTCTTCGGCTTCCTTGCTTTTGTCCTTCTGTACACTTTTAGTACTGGTAAGCTTTCAATCATTTGATACCCCACACGGCTGGCTTTAAGAAAAGTATATTTTTATGGCTCGCCTCTATAATTGAAGAGACCTCCTTTAAAAATATTTTTGATACTTGAACTTTCAAGTGGCAATTTCACTATAGTTCAATTGATCCTTGCCACAAGGTCAATTGAGGATAACGAGCAGAAAAATGAGAAAAGAAAACTATACGAGCAAATTAAATTCAGTCATTATGGCAAAAACAATCTTTTTCGTTAAATCGAATATCAAAATATTTACTTGTATCCCCGTCTATATTAAGAACATTGTTATGCATAAGGAAATACAATATAATCAATTCCTTATGCTTCCCATGTCTGTTCGATGAAAACATTGAGAATATTGATTCGTGGAATGAAACAACAACACTATTAACGTAAGGGCAATTGAATTTTCTGTATGTTGTGATTAGTTCCGAGGCCTTAAATAAAATAAAATGAAATGCTTAATGTAACGAGGTCTTCAACGTCTTAAAGGACGAAATAGAATCTTGCGAATTTTATGCTAATAAGGGAGAATGGTAAAATATTTAAGAGGAATCATAAAGAAAATGTTGGACATTCTGAGTTTATTAGAATCCTTCAAGAGAGTTTCGTTTAATTTTCAAAAGTAGGATTCATTTGAGTAGCAGAATAAATTAACCCCAAGAAGGACTTACTGGCTCAGTTCATTATTGAAGAAATAGAAAGAATTTAATGAAAGGAAGAGCATTTTAATTCTTAAACTAAATGCTAGAGCTTGCTACTACTCAAGATAAAAAGTAAGATTATCCCTAGGCAGCGTACTAATTACTTTCTACTTTTCACAGTTAATCATTAAACCTGCTGCCAATGATAGCTTACAATTTCACAAATCATAAAATTTCTTTTCATATTCAAAACAGAATAGAAATTAGCAGTTTGCGAGTTTCACATTGTTTCCGACAGACGTAATATTTATGACAGCATTATCAGGCGGAGAATAATGAATTGCTAATTAATTGGGTAAAGCCATGGTAGATCCTCAAAAACATCGACTCCAGCTATTGTAGCACATTTTGTAAGGATGCTTTGCTACCTTATGATTGCCGACGGGAAAATATATCTATTACCATCACGGGTTGAAATTGATTGCCAGTAATTATAGGATATTTCTCGCATGCTCCACCGCAGAGGGAGAACATTGGTTTATTGTGTAAGAATGATGAATAGGATTGGGATGGAGTTCTTGCTTCCAGAATACCAACAGATAAAATTTATACTTATTTGTACACATTTAGCCAAATGGGGTTTTAGAATTTGCGTGGAACTCGTGAAGCGCAATATTTGTGTTTTTAATTGTAGTTCATTTATTACACGGTAGGTTTTAGGGGCATATTTCCTCTTTTGAAATAAAATACAATTAGTAACAGATACTTTTGCAAGGTAGTATCAAATCCATCAATAAATTCGATGAACCCCAGTAATTAAGGTGCGCAATGCGGAAACAATGTAAATAAACATATGATTTTTGATTTTACCTTGTAGTTAAAGTAGCCTATCCATTCAAAATACAGAGTTCCTAGCTTGCTAACAATGCAAGGTAAACTGAAACCTTTATTAGTTCAGAATAATTGATTCGTGGGCAAATTACGTGAAATGTGTGCTTTCACTATAAAGCCTTTTATAGTGAACGATATTGTCATAGATTTAAGATTTTTATTCATTGAGTTTCTCATTCAAGGCAACCACGAGTTAGTCGTTAAATAACCCGAAAGTATTTTTAATCAAAGACTGATTCTGGGAATGACATATTTCTAGTGTGCAACAATAAAAACTACCATTTATTCCTTCCATTCAATGTAAATTGCTGTTTTTGCTATGAGTGGCACAAACATCTCTTCGTCGTTCGTAATACTCGTATGTACAAGTAGTAAAATAACTGACAATAGCACGAGTTGGAAGCAATGCATCTTCAGCTGATCTGAATGAGTTTGAAGTTCAAGGGCGGGTTAGTTTAAGGCTTGCTAACAATGAGGAGAGTGGAAATCTGTAGATGTAGGGAGAATAAAGAAGTGTTGTCAGGAACTCGTCATTTATTAATCAGTTTAATTAATTTAAGCTTAGTCAAAGTCAAAGTCAAAAGCGCTTTATTTAATACTAATCGTTATAAATTTTTAAAAGAACATAAAGCAAATTCCAAACAATAAAACTATAAAAAACTTAATGGCCTGAATGGCTCTCTAAATTCATACGTTATCAGTTAAACACATTTAATGAAAAAAATACACTTGCAAATTTAAATTAATTAAGATTATTTCATATTTGTTGATTCAATTGAAAAAAGGAGAAAAAACCAAACAGCATTATTCAAAAATTACTTATATTACTAACACAACAATGAACTTATATCCTATACCTAATATGTCACACCCTAATTCTAAATAAGTTCAATCAAAAAAAAAACAAAAAAAACGTTACCTTATATTGAAACCTATACCTAAATTATAATACAAATAAACAACAACACTAGATGTAGCAATAATGAGATGAATCTAAAAACCTAAGTAACGAGAAAAAGCACAAAAACAGAAAATAAACACGAATAATTTAGACATTGTCATTCAGCCACCAATACCTAGATTGCTCCATCTCAGCTCGACCAGCTTCAACGAATCTAGCAAATGAGTATCTCCATTGGAATTGTTGGTCTCGTGAACTCAGATTCGGAGGATATTTTATCTTCTTATCGGTGGCCCGTCGGTATATGTGATATATGATTGGGACGCCGTCAGAATCAAAAATATATCGATTCATGTCCAAATACACGAATGCTTCTGGAGGAACGAAGCCAGTAGTGAGGCAAGTCACAATATACCCGTCTGTAGGGTGGAACGGCTGTGAAATCCAAGGGTTTTCACTCACAGTTACAGATCTTGCGATATGATTCCGAAGAAGTTTCAATATGAAGATATCGACTCTTGTCACTTGAGCGGTTTGATAAATTTTTCTATTCGATATATAGTGCTTCCAATCCGTCTCAGGCTTTCTGTACAAACCAGTACATGCACGAAGACATTTCCTTTCGAAAACTCTTAATCTTTCCATTGTACTAGCACTCTGGTTGTACCAGGTCTGGCATCCGTATGTCAAAACTGGCCTAACCAGGGTCTTGTAACAAATAACTTTGACTTTTTGATCAATGTATCTGGAATGAAAGAGTCGCCAAAGGGCCATGACTACTTTTAGTGCCTTACTGAGCATGATTTTGACATGTTCAGTGTAGTACAGATACTGATCGAGATGAACACCGAGGTATCGAACACAGGATTTATGTGGAACCCGTTCTGAACTACCCTCACCAGCCATAATCTGGAAATCCTTCCAATTACGTTTCAGGTCTTGACTGGCCCCCTGCAGCGTTGTCCAAAACAAGATTTTTTCGCACTTCTGCGCATTGATTTTCATTCGCCAATTGTCGGTGTAGAGCTGCACATCATTGAACATTTTTTGAAGATTGCTCTGAACTATTGTAGCTTTTCGGTCTGCCGTATAGATGATCAGATCATCAGCAAACGCTACCAATGATTGCGTTGGCGAGACATTAAAATCAAAGCTGTTCAATAGCTTGCGAATGAATATTGAGAAAAGCAGGGGCGCAGCAACTGTTCCCTGCTGTAGACCATTCAGGACATTGAATTCGCGCATTGTTGTCAGATTTCCATCAGTTACAACAAACAATTTCCCGTATAACATATTACACATCATGGCGACAAGGTGTTTGGGGAACCTGTCCTGAAGAAGTTTGAAAACTAGTCCATCTAACCACACCGTATCGAAGGCTTTCTCCATATCAATGAGACATGCTCCAACACATTCTTTGTTGTTTAGTTTCCAACAGAAGTTTGAGGTTACTTTAGTTACTGCAGATATGGTCGAATGCCTGGCACGAAAACCAAATTGGCAATTCGGCATCAACTCATATTTCTCAATGTGGGCGTTTAATACTCTGTTGAGTATCACTTCAAACACCTTGCTGATGTTAGGCAGCAAGCTGATTGGGCGATAGCTTTTAGGGCATGAAGATTCTTTTCCTTTCTTCAAGATCGGAAATACCTTAGCCTTTTTCCACTCATTTGGGAAACAATATGCAATAATTCCTAATAGCAACCTCAGGCAAATGTCGGAGAACTATATTTGGAATACCGTCAGTACCACATGATTTTTTGTTGTTTATTCTGCGAAATATGAAACACAAGTCTTCATAGCTGACAAAATAATCAATTAGATTCAAGCTCGGTATGAGGTCAGATGTTAATGTTTCATCGAAATGAAGAATTGATTGGCCGTTCAGGCTTGATTTGAAGTCGGAAACTTTTGCTTCAACGACCTCCGAAAATGTTTCATTCTTTCTCTCTGGGTTTGGCAGATGAACCAATTCAAAATGTGTTCCAATCAGGGCAAGTTTCTGCAATCCATCACATCTAATCCTGTTTCCATTTCTATCCGGAGTCGTACTATCAATTTCGATACCAGCTCTATCGAGAAGATTTATCTCATCACTAGTGACTTCAAGATTCGATACCTTCACTCGAGACTTCCTGCGGAATAAGCTATTCACTTTCGCGAAAACGCCATCTGGGTCCTGTGGGCTAATACCCCTCAGTTTTTCTGCCCATTGATTGCTGACCTCACTCCTGAAGTATGAACGGATTAAGTTCCGGACATTCTTCAGGTGTAATTTCAACAAAGCCAATGAGGGATGGTTGCAGTCCAAAAATCGTCGATAAATATTGTTGACGCGTGTGAGAAGAAGGCTTTTCAATCTTTTCAACCTTGATATAGTTGGTGTTTCATATCCTTCCATATTGTTTCGATGTGTAATCTTGGGAACTACTTTCTCAATCGTTTCCAACGTCAGCTTCTCTAACTTCGACAAATAGAGATCTATTTCATCGTCAGTTAGATTTCTGTTATTAGGAACCATTGAGCAAGAGTTGGCACCATCAGAAGGGGGACATTGCTTCTGGTACTCCCAGTTAAACTTCTTTTGAAACTTTCCCCAGGCTGTTTTTTTAAATTCAACCGATGATTTTTGTGTTGAACTGGAATGAGGAAGAGATCATCCCTTTGATGATTGATTTCCATTACGATTGCGTTATGGTCGCTATCATAAGGAAGCACCTGCAGTTTCCGTTGAGGACTATTAAAGCTGTTTTCAAGTCTTGCGTCTGCAATGCAGAGGTCCCAATATGAATTTGTCCTAGGGTATGTTGAAAACTCAGACCCATATAGATTGCACCTGTATTCCATTTGGTTCTCTATTATCCACGATTTCAGGAATGCAACTCTTGCATTATTAGTGGCGTTCAACCATGATGTATGCTAGCAAGAATATAATAACAATGCAGCCTGTTCAATTCGAGCATTTCAAACAAGGAATTGAGCTCCTCCTTGAGCATGAGAACAGTTCCAACAGTTGCATAGGCAGAGATAACGAAGAGATTATCCCCACCAGGCAGTGAAATTTTGATGACGGACACTTCAAGAAATTCAATGTTTTTGAATTCGACTTTTTCAATATTTTGGAAACAATAGGGTCTTCTAACCAATATCCCGGTGCCACCTCCCCCATCACCTATAACCCTATCGTTTCTTACGAATGCAAAATCTTTGAATTCCATGGAATGCCATGAATTGAGGTGGGTTTCAGTGAGAAGTATGATGTCAGGCTTTTGCTTAACAACAAATTCAAGGAGGTAGTCACGTCGATGTATAGCAACGATAGAGTTGACGTTGATCGATATGAGGCGAAGCCTATCCATGGGAATATGACTGGATGACAAGTTATTATTAGGCATTTGAAAGACCTAAACGCTGAAAAGCAAAGTTAATTTTTGAATCTTGATTGTCGATTCTCTCCGATAAAGAATTCAGTTGCTGGTAAATTTTGAGAAGCAGCTCATTATTGCCACTTACATTATTTACATTATTTTCAGCATTTTCTGCTGGTCCTCTAGTGGCGAGTGCAAATGATACTCCGGGCTTGACGAAGTTGGAAGGTATGATATTACGGTGTACTTGTGTTTGCTTTGGAGCAAATTTAACTTTTGCATCTTGATATCGGTAGCATCCTCGATATGATGCTGGGTGACCAAAAACACCACAGTTAACGCAGTATAATTTTTCTTTAGGCTCCGTCTGAAACAATTTGCACTCACCGGGAGCATGATAGTGCATGGCACAATTGGCAGCCGAATGTCCAAATATTTGACACCGGTAACACTGGTTGACTTCTCTTTTCTGGAGGCGTTCCCACCTCACCACTCTGAAATTTAAGTACCTTATTTGTTGAAGGGCACTTGGACTGCTCTAATTTGCAATTACCAGGTAAAGTGGTAAATTCTTCCTTTCTATGGTCGACCTTCTTGTCGCAAAGGCTTTGACTGAAACAAAATCAATATCTGGTGCAGCCTCCTTGAGCACCTGAAGAAGATCAACCGTATCCTCTCCGTTGTCCAAACCCTTCAACAAGAAGGTCTGATTCTTTTCACTATTTGGGGTATAGGTGAAGTGTGGAACCTCCCCAGAAATCAGCGCATCTTTGGCTGACTTGAAATCAACCAGTGATTTCGTCCTTATAGTTAATTTTTCGGCATTAACTCTTTTGATTTCGAAATTGGCTAGTTTATTTTCGGCTGCCAATAGCCGAACCATATCTTTCCCAGTTTGTCCGAACACGTTGATTGGCGGAACTTTTTCTGTCTTGTTTGGAAGCTTTTTCAGAGGAACCAGCAGAACTGCGGGCTGGTTTTTTCTCCTTATTTTTGTTCTTTAAATATTGAATGAGATTAACGTCATTATCTTGATTAAAATTACCTCTGATGTTCTCTTCGATTTCCATATCTTCGGTTAATCCCTCCAGCGCTGCAAAATAATTTTGGCTCTCGTTGGTGCCACCAGCACTTAGAACTTCCTCTGGATTTACTTGCTTTGCACTTTTCTTCGGCTTTGTTACCTGTTGCCATTGATTTTGTGGCTGCGTATTTTGAGGCTTCATCCCTTCCTTGAAAAGATCCTTGAGAGACTGTATCTCTTGCCTTAGTTCATCATTTTCTTTCTGCAATTTGGCCATTTGTTGATTATCCGCTATTATTTGCAGCTTGCACCCTCCATCTACGGAGTTTTCTTCGTTATGTTTTCTTTTAGTGATTGTCGCCAGTTTCGTATTCGTCGTTTCCCCAGGTTGCCGCAACGGTGGGAAGCCGTCGGCCTCCTCCATACCAGCGGCGGAATTTTCTTTGTGAATTTGTTTTTCGTTACCAATCGAAGTAAAAATATTCGATAGAAATTTCCCGAGTCGATTACTTCGACAATATAAGATTTTTTCCGATAAAAATTAACTTCGGACTAACGTTTTTAAAAATTAATTTAATTTTTGAAAACTTTTGACAGGAGCGATTTAAAAGACGTCTATACGCAAAGACTACTATGATCCAATAATTTAAGTTTAGTTAATTTATTAAAACGTTGCTAACGTTTCCTTCAACTAATGGCTTTGACAGTTCAAGTGACAAGTTTTTTTAATGGTGTCGCACTATCTGGTGTCGTTGGGCATTGACATTCCTCCTGACGATTGGCAAAGCACAATATTCAAATAGTGATTAGGTGAGTTAATAAGCGTAACATGCTTTTCAAGAAAATATACTCTGTTTTCGTTGATGAGTGCAGGATGTTAGTGCGCTAGAGTGTTGTTATGATAATCAACAAAAACTGTCATCAAGGCGAATTTTGAAGGATGCCTTGCATACACGTAACAAGTTAAAAAACTACTTGGGACTACTAGGCGGAGAAGAAAATTTCTCATAAAATTAAAAACAAATAATCATTTTATCGGGCGCCAATTTGAAAGTCAAAAACTGTTTAAGGGAAATAATCTTTTATATAAATACTTCCAATTTAAGCAATTTCAAAATATTCCATGAAGCATATTCATTACTTCAGTTGTTACTCTAATGGCAATTTATACTTTTTTTGGAACTTTGGGGGCCACCATTTTGTACGTATACATTTGGTTTTGGATTATTTTTAAAAAGTTTGCATCTGAGGGTCTCATAAATTACTGTGCTTAATCTCGTTCAAATCGGAGTTTTACTCAATACAGCCCATTCCATATATATATATATATATATATATATATATATATATATATATATATATGAATGTATATATATATATATATATATATATATATATATATATATATATATATATATATATATATATAGTCGCGTGTTTTTGGTTCGCGGCCAATAATTTTAATGTTCCGGGAAAGTGAAAACGCAATATCTTTTAAATTAAATGAAAAGAGTTTATTTAATAAAATTACAAATGCACAATCACTTATTTTACTGTTTCACAATTTTAACTAGAATCTAACTTTCACTTGTCCATAAATTTCTATCGCAATTGTCCTCCGTAATTACTTCACAATCACGAAAATCACTTTTCTATTACTCGAACAATATCGCTTCCTACACACTATCACAGCTCTTATCGCGGTCGGATCAATGATTGCCCCCATTCATTCAGCTCGCCTTTATATAGGGTCTCTAATCATCCAACTCAGTTCTCGTACATTGGTGAATTAGCGGGAACATTCCAGCAGCGTAATGAATGGAGCAGTGACTCACTTTCAGATGTTGATCATGCTTGTTAGGTTCTCGTGGTTTCGAGTAAATTCGTTTTGTTGATGTTATTAATGGTTGTGAAAACCATTGCGACAGTAGCTCGCAGAACTATTTGTACATGTAACGATATTTATATATATATATATATATATATATATATATATATATATATATATATATATATATATATATATACATATATATACATATATTTATGTATATATATATATATATATATATATATATATATATATATATATATATATATATATGTATATATATATATATATATACATACATGTGTATATATATGTATATATATATATATATATATATATATATATATATATATACATGTCCAAACAATTCTGCGAGCTACTGTCGCACTATTAATAACATCATGATCAATATTGATTGGAAAGAAGCAACCAAGAAAAGTAAACGAATGTACTTGGAAGCACAAGAATCAACCAAGTAGATCCACGATTAATATCTGAAAGTGACGTCACTGTGGGACTTGCTCGAGTACTCCAGGTAGCTCTCGTCAGAATATTCGCCAATATACGAGAAAAAGGTTGAATGGCTAGAGACCCTATATAAAGCCGAGATGAATGAATCGGAGAGAGTAAAACAGGCGATAGTAAAAACTTCGATAAGTGTAGAGTGCGAATTGAAAGCGATATTGATTGATATTGAAGTAAAAGTGTTTCGTGGTATATTTCAAGACATTGGAAACATAAATTGTTAGGACAGGTGAAAAGTAAAATAAAGTGTGATTTGTAAAATAGTGAAGTTAAATATTGTGCATTCTTAGTAAATAAACTCGTTTAACTTAATTCAAAAGACAGTGCGTTTGCACTTTCCTGAAATATTAAACTTATCCATCGCGAACTATAACACGCGAAAATGGCGTCAGAAGTGAGAAAGGAAATTTTGAAAGTGAAAACTTTTAAACATTTTTAAAGTGCACAATAGTGAAATTTAACGTGGAAACTGGTGAAAAAAAAATTCGAAATAACACAAATGCGAGGAAGCTAACATTTAAAGATGAATGAATTGACCATGTCCGAGCTTAAGGAGGAGTTAGAACAGCGGAATCTGGCTACGCAAGGTATAAAGGCCACACTGATTGCACGCTTGCATAACGCAATTGAATCGGAAGGCGTGTATATGGGGTCGGGTGAGCCCTCAGATGTGGAAAAAATACGGGGAAGGCGGAGATGCTGATATACCAAATTCAAAGGAACCAGATGCACAGATACCATTGTCGATGCTGATGCAGCAAGAGCTGCGAAAACAGCCGTCCAGTTTAACTGCGAAGCTAAATGAATAATTAACGAAACTAAATCAACAATCAGCGAACCTGGGCAAAGAAGCGATCAAAATCAAGGCAGATTTGCAAAAACAGTCAATCGAAATAATAGCGTAGCACGGTAGTATGAACAAACAAATTAAATGCGTCGAGGAAAAGGTCCACCAGGTCGAGAAGAAGATCAACCAAGTTGAGGAAAGAATCAACCATGAGATGGAAAAAATTGAAGAAGGAACTGGAAGCATCGAAGGCAGTAGTCACCACCTCATCAGCCCCGCTTATAACCGCAGCGCAAAGCACATCCAGAAATGTGCAAGCAGCAATATTCGATGGGAAAAGGGTCTGGAGCATTTAAGAAACCCAGCTTAAAGCCGCCACTAGGACAAGTCACTGGAATGAGCAGAAACAAGCAGCTGCATTAATTTTTGCTCTAAGAGACCCAGCTGCTGAGCTTTCATAGATTTTTCCCGTTGAGTTGCACTCAAACTCGGCTGCTATAATGAATGCGGTTGACATGCGTTATGGAGACAATCACCTAAAGCAGGTTTATTGGTCACAGCTACAGCATCGGATACAGAGGTCTTGCGAGACATTACAGCAGCTAGCCCAAGACATTCAACGACTGGGACTTTTGGTTTACCCAGCTTACGACCCAGAACATCGAGATGATGCAGTAACAGAAGCAGTTATCGGCGCATTAAAGAACCAGGAGTCGCACAAACCATGCGTTTAGCTCAAAAGCAAACGGTTAAGGATACATTGGCTCATAGTTTTAACTTGAGGCAGCGAAAAATGTGGCTCATACCACTGCCCGGGTTGGCAAGGTAGTGGCAGACGAGCACAGGTTTGAGCGCCTGGAAATTGAGTGAGGCCCACATTTAAATGCTGCGGCTAGTATGGAATTGCGGAGAGAAGGGGCACCTGCAAAAAGACTACAAGAAACGCAGGAAACCTAGCTATTGTCCAGGGTGTGCAGCTAAGAGGAGATCCAGACTGAGTTAGGAGCCCGGAATAGAAGCTCTTCAAAGTGAGTGTTCAGGAAACATATAAGAGCCAAATTCGTGGGGCAGTGGTTGACTGAGGAGATCGATGTCCTCAGCGCCACCATCACCGTATCAAGACTACATCGTGGAGAAGCAGACTTATGCCTTCTGGGTCAAGTTGATGGAGAACATTGCAGTATAACAATCGACACTGGTGCGACCTGATCGATTATCCGACCAGACCTAGTGACGCAACAACTACTTCATAAAGGCAGGATTTTTTCACTATGGCCAGCTACGGGAGAGATTGCACCTGTCTATGGAGAGGTCAACCTCCAGATATAGTTAGGAGATCCTACGTTCCGACATACTTTTCTGGTCGCGAACATTGTGGATGACTGCATTCTCGCAATGGATTTTCTGTGACCACATGGAATCACGTTGGATTTGGGCAAACGGTTATTGAAATAGCATAATGTCGAAGTGCCGATGAAGGATCCCAGCGTCCAAATTCTCCAAATGAATGTGGTAGTATGTACCGACATTGATGTACCGAAATCTTCCGGGAGCATTGTATGGGCCAAGCTTGATGGTGATTCTGGAGACCAGCAATTTTATCTAATAGAGCCAACGAAGACGTCGGCGTTGCGCAGTTTTATTGTAAGACGAAGCCTTGTAAGATCTCTAAGGAACAAGTAAGTGCTGGTTAGAGTCCTTAACACCGCAGATTCAATCACAAACATCAAAGCGGGAGAAATCATCGGCAACTGCCGGCCTGTTTTCACCATCAACTCTTTGGAAACTACTCACGACTATCATTGGAAAAGCAGGCCAGATGCAGATAAAGCCCGGGAATTCACGCCTGCAATATTGAACCAGACCAAATTGCCAGTGCAATTGTTCAAGCAAGCTTCTGATCTGGTCACGAAGTACAGTGACATCTTCTCAACAAGCCCGGATGACCAAGGCCAAACTAGTATGATAACTCAAGTCATAGAAGCACAGCGAGCCAAGCCGATTCGAGAAGCACCGAGACGTCTTCCTATAGCCAAACAAGGAATAGTGAGCGCACTGATCTCGGACAGGTGTTATCGATCCTTCTGTCAGTCCGTGGTCCGCGCCAGTAGTTCAAGGAAGGAATAAGTTGGGCAGATAGACCTACGCTCATGTCAGAAGGGCATTGTACCTGATTTCTCCTAAACGCAGTCACCAGTAACGAATAAAGTCAAGAAACAAGTCAAAGAGATGTGCACGTTTAAAAGAAAATCCATTGTTTCTCTATTTTCGACGGTCGCCATTTTGTTGCAAAATAATAAAAATCATGAACTCCCAACAATATTCATGTTATTGATCTTATTTAATTTTAAATCGATAAATTAAAACTACAGCGTCTGATTCTATGGAAAATCCATAAAATACTAAAATCATGTGTTATTTTTGTTGTAATTGGAGAAATTTCAAATGGCTATAATGTTCGTGTATATTATTCGATATTTATCAAACTTACAGAATATAAGGACCCTGCATAAGACTACTCAAATATCGAATATCGTTGAGTTTAAAGGTACTCATACGATTTTATTGGGGAAAAATGTGAAATTCGAAGATCATACTATTAATAACAAAGTTGAGCGAATTTTGACTTCTAAGGTATTTGTTGTTGTTGTACTCACAAATATCTACCTCTATAATTTTTTTCAGATAAAGTCACAGGTGTCCAATTGCAAGGGAGGGACCAACATTTTTCATGTACTTCCCCTCCCTGTGCGGCCCCCGAAACAAAAAATGTCAGTTTAATAGCTGGTTTGAAAAATCCTCATCAAGACCATTTATCAGATACCCATATGCCTACCTTAATTGAATATTTTTTTTTTTCGGGGGCCACTCCCCTATACGGGGAGACCCCCTTAAATACCTTATAACATTTTTTTACAGTTGAATTTTCAAGAGAGCACCATTTTACACTTACATGTAAAAATTGATGGTTCTAGCTTAGGCAGTTTACGAGAAAAATTACTGTGACAAACGGACGAATGGACAGACAGGACGCGATTTTAGTAGGGTTTTGTAAAACTATCTTACAAAACCCTAAAAAGATGGTTGCACTGATTTTTGTGTCGATTAAAGGCAGCTTAATGACGTCACTAAGAAAGATAGTTACCCGCTTCCACGCATCGACGACATCATGGGCACTTTAGCCGACGTTAAAATGATTTTCTACTATCGATCTCAGGAGTGGCTACTGGCAGGTAGAAATCAACAAGAAGGACCGAGAGAAGACCGCATCGTCATTTGGGACCGGATTGTGGCGATTTGTGGTGATGCCATTTGGGCTTTGCAATGCTCCAACCACCGTCGAACGCCTGATGGAATACGTTCTACGAGGCCTGACCTGAAGGACCTGCTTGGTGTACCTAGATGACATCATTATGATTGGAAGAACGTTCGAAGAGCATGTGCGGAACTTAGAAGAGGTGTTCTCCCGATTGCGACTGGCGAATTCGAAACTTAGTCCCAACAAGTGTACCCTTTTTGCAGCGGAAGCAAAATTCCTGGGACACGTGGTATCAGCAGAAGGGGTCAAAATAGACCCTGAGAAAGTTGTAGCCCTGAAAAGCTGGCCAACTGCTAACAACAAGCGCCAACTACGAAATTTTCTGGGTCTGGTGACCTACTATCGAAGATACGTCAAAGACTTTGCCAAAATCGCTAAGTGTATTCATCAGCTAACCGAGAAAAATTGTCCGTTTTTCTGGAATGAACAATGCCAGGCAGCCTTTGAGACCTTGAAGGAGAAGCAGTGTGAACCACCCATGCTGGCATATCCAAAACCCGGAAAAATGTTTGTAGTTGACACCGATGCGAACAACGGCGGCATTGGAGTTGTACTCTCCTAGCAGATCGATGGCGAAGAAAGAGTCCCCTCGTATCACATTCGAGTCCTCTCAAAAAGTGAGAGGAACTACTATGTGACAAGGAAGGAGCTACTGGCTATAATAGAGGCCACCAAGCAGTTCCACAAGTACCTATATGGCCAGGAATTTGTTCTTCGAACAGACCATGTATCTATGAGATGGCTGCTTAACTTCAAAAACCCCGAGGGACAAGTTGCAAGATGGATCGAAAGATTGCAATTATACGATTACAAAATTGTTCACCGGAAGGGCGGAGTTCGTAGAAATGCTGACACTCTATCTCGTCGTCCATGTCCAGCTAACTAGAAGCATTGCCGACGGATTGAGGAAAAGGAACCCACCGTTGATCTGCGAGTAATAACGGCCGAATTCGATGATGATGGGTCATCGGAGGAGGTTTGAAATGCCCAGTTAGCCGACAAAGACTCGTATGGAATGAGACAACTGGGTGGCTGAGTGGAAGGAAGTTTTGCTGCATGGTTCCCCTCTGAAACGTTATTAGGCACAATCGAACTCCCTTCAGGTGGAGTACTCAAGAGAAAATTGGAAACGGTGGATGTCAGCTCTTACAGGATGCAAACTATACTTCCCAAGAGCTGAATCTACGATATGGTGAAGGAAATGCACGAAGGATCCTTGGGAGGCCACCTTGGTATAAACAAGACCTTAGCGAAACTGCGGGCAGGGTTCTATTGGCCCCGCGCTCGAGAAGACGTAGAGGACTGGTGTCGTAGATGCACAATTTTTGCTTCCGTCAAAGATCCAAAGCGACAACTGGGAGGACAAATGCAAACCTATAACGTGGGTGTACCCTTTGAAAGAATTGCTGTTGACATCGCATTGTATGGGCCAAGCTTGATGGTGATTCTGGAGACCAGCAATTTTATCTAATAGAGCCAACGAAGACGTCGGCGTTGCGCAGTTTTATTGTAAGACGAAGCCTTGTAAGATCTCTAAGGAACAAGTACGTGCTGGTTAAAGTCCTTAACACCGCAGATTCAATCACAAACATCAAAGCGGGAGAAGTCATCGGCAGCTGCCGGCCTGTTTTCACCATCAACTCTTTGGAAGCTACTCACGACCATCATTGGAAAAGAAGGCCAGATGCAGATAAAGCCCGGGAATTCACGCATGCAATATTGAACCAGACCAAATTGCCAGTGCAATTATTCGAACAAGCTTCTGATCTGGTCACGAAGTACAGTGACATCTTCTCAACAAGCCCGGATGACAAAGGCTAAACTAGTATGATAACTCAAGTCGTAGAAGCACAGAGAGCCAAGCCGATTTGACAAGCACCGAGACGTCTTCCTATAGCCAAACAAGGAATAGTGAGCGCACTGATCTCGGACAGGTGTTATCGATCCTTCTGGCAGTCCGTGGGCCGCGCCAGTAGTTCTAGGAAGGAATAAGTTGGGTAGATAGACCTACGCTCATATCAGAAGGGCATTGCACCTGATTTCTCCTAAATGCAGTCACCAGTAACGAATAAAGTCCAGAAACAAGTCAAAGAGATGTGCACGTTTAAAAGAAAATCCATTGTTTCTCTATTTTCGACGGTCGCCATTTTGTTGCAAAATAATAAAAATCATGAACTCCCAATAATATTCACGTTATTGGTCTTACTTGATTTTAAATCAATAAATTAAAACTACAGCGTCTGATTCGATGGAAAATCCATAAAATACTAAAATCATGTGTTATTTTTGTTGTAATTGGAGAAATTTCAAATGGCTATAATGTTCGTGTATATTATTCGATATTTATCAAACTTACAGAGTATAAGGACCCTGCATAATACTACTCAAATATTGAATATCTTTGAGTTTAAAGGTACTCATACGATGTTATTGGGAAAAATGTGAAATTCAAAGATCACACTATTATTAACAAAGTTGAGCGAATTTTGACTTCTAAGGTATTTTTTGTTGTTGTACTCACAAATATCTACCTCTATAATTTTTTTCAGATTATAGCCCAGTCATATTAGGTGAAAAAAGGGGTCAACCTCGGAATGAAAGATAATAAGCTGCAAATTGGTATGAACCTTTGTTTTGTCATTCTAAATGTTGTCTCAAAAGTCACAATATATATTATTTATGTACTAACTATTAATTATTTATATTTAATTAAAGTAAGTAACTTGATTATTTATATATAATTATTCATATGTAACTATTTAAGTATAAAATATTATTAATTCTGGATTATATATTTTAGTTTTATTTTAAGTTAACACGACATTATATATCTTTTCTTTAAAACGCGTAAATTTCTCAATACTTATATACCTGGAAATACTTGTCCCTACCCTATGCCCTTTTCTATTCATTGCCGGGACAGATGTTCTATAGTATTCAAGGCCACTCTCTCCACTTTGTATGAGTCAAGATTATTCGTTAGTTTGAAATTGTACCGTTGCAAATCAAGTTACTTACTTTAATTAAATATAAATAATTAATAGTTAGTACATAAATAATAGGCATTGTTTAATAATTATAATTTCCAAGTAAATAATTGACTTTATAACGTACTGATAACCATAACTCACGCTTGACCTTGCATTAGGCCGTATATGACTGTACGATGTGCACTCTTCGCGCTCTACCTTCAAAACGGTTGGTCGTATGAAAAAAAAGTTTAAACAAAAGTTGTAGGGAATTTTATAGCCTACAACTTTTATTATAAATGCAAATCTCATTTAACCGATAGGAAGCCAGATATTCGCGAAAAACCGATTTTTGTGACCTTTGACCTTGAATATCTTGAGACGCGAACACGATAACGATTGTGACTTTTGAGACAACATTTAGAATGACAAAACAAAGGTTCATACCAATTTGCAGCTTATTATCTTTCATTCCAAGGTGAAAGCCCTAATATGACTGGGCTATTAGGTCACAGGTGTCCAATTGCGAGGGAGGAACCAACATTTTTCATGTACTTCCCCTCCCTGTGCGGCCCCCGAAACAAAAAATGTCAGTTTAAGACCTGGTTTGAAAAATCCTCATCAAGACCATTCATCTGATACCCATATGGCTACCTTAATTGAATTTTTTTTTTTCGGGGGCCACTCCCCTTTACGGGGAAACCCCCTTAAATACCTTATAACATTTTTTTACAGTTGAATTTTCAAGAGGGCACCATTTTACACTTACATGTAAAAATTGATGGTTCTAGCTTAGGCAGTTTACGAGAAAAATTACTGTGACAAACGGACCAAACGACAGACGGGACGCGATTTTAGTAGGGTTTTGTAAAACTATCTTACAAAACCCTAAAAAGGATGGTAGCACTGATTTTTGTGTCGATTATAGGCAGCTTAATGACGTCACTAAGAAAGATAGTTACCCGCTTCCACCCATCGACGACATCATGGGCACTTTAGCCGACGTTAAAATGATTTTCTACTATCGATCTCAGGAGTGGTTACTGGCAGGTAGAAATCAACAAGAAGGACCGAGAGAAGACCGAATTGTCAGTTGGGACCGGATTGTGGCAATTTGTGATGATGCCATTTGGGCTTTGCAATGCTCCAGCCACCGTCGAACGCCTGATGGAATACGTTCTACGAGGCCTGACCTGAAGGACCTGCTTGGTGTACCTAGATGACATCATTATGATTGGAAGAACGTTCGAAGAGCATGTGCGGAACTTAGAAGAGGTGTTCTCCCGATTGCAACTGGCGAATTTAAAACTTAGTCCCGACAAGTGTACCCTTTTCGCAGCGGAAGTAAAATTCCTGGGACACATGGTATCAGCAGAAGGGGTCAAAACAGACCCTGAGAAAATTGTAGCCCTGAAAAGCTGGCCAACTGGAAACAACAAGCGCCAACTACGAAATTTTCTGGGTCTGGTGACCTACTATCGATGACTCGTCAAAGACTTTGCCAAAATCGCTAAGTGTATTCATCAGCTAACCGAGGAAAATTGTCCGTGTGTCTGGAATGAACAATGCCAGGCAGCCTTTGAGACCTTGAGGGAGAAGCAGTGTGAACCACCCATGCCGGCATATCGAAAACCCGGAAAAATGTTTGTAGTTGACACCGATGCGAGCAACGGCAGCATTGGAGTTGTACTCTCCTAGCAGATCGATGGCGAAGAAAGAGTCCCCTCGTCCTCTCAAAAAGTGAAAGGAACTACTACGTGCCAAGGAAGGAGCTATTGGCTATAATAGAGGCCACCAAGCAGTTCAACAAGTACCTATATGGCCAGAAATTTGTTCTTCGAACAGACCATGCATCTATGAGATGGCTGCTTAACTTCAAAAACCCCGAGGGACAAGTTGCAAGGTGGATCGAAAGATTGCAATTATACGATTACAAAATTGTTCACCGGAAGGGCGGAGTTCGTGGAAATCGTCGTCCATGTCCAGCTAATTAGAAACATTGCCGACGGATTGAGGAAAAGGAACCCACCGTTGATCTGCGAGTGATAATGGCCGAATTCGATGATGGTGGGTCATCGGAGGAGATTTGAAATGCCCAGTTAGCCGACGAAGACATCAGACCATTACTCGTATGAAAGTAGACAACTGGGTGGCTGAGTGGAAGGACGTTCTGCTGCATGGTTCCCCTCTGAAACGTTATTAGGCACAATGGCACTCCCTCCAGGTGGAGGGTGGCGTACTCAAGAGGAAATTGGAAACGGCGGATGGCAGCTCTTACAGGATGCAAACTATACTACACAAAAGCCGAATCTACGATATGGTGAAGGAAATGCATGAAGGATCCTTGGGAGGCTACATTGGTATAAACAAGACCTTAGTGAAACTGCGGGCAGGGTTCTACTGGCTCCGCGCTCGAGAAGACGTAGAGGGTTGGTGTCGTAGATGCACAATTTTTGCTTCCGTCAAAGATCCAAAGCGACAACTGGGAGGACAAATGCAAACGTATAACGTGGGTGTACCCTTTGAAAGGATTGCTGTTGACATGGCAGGACCCTTTCCTGAATCCGAATGGGGAAATCGATACACGTTGGTTGTGGCCGATTATTTCAGCAAGTGGCCCGAGGTCTACCCCGTTCCCAACCAGGAAGCAACAACTGTAGCCGAACAGCTAGTGTTAAATTGGGTCAGTAGGTACTGCAAACCTTGCGAACTTCATTTGGATCAAGGCCGAAACTTTGAGTCACTAGTTTTTGGCGAAATGTGTGAGCTACTGGGAATACGGAAAACGAGGACAACACAGCTGCATCCCCAATTCGATGGAATTGTGGAACGTTTCAACGGCACACTTAATAAACATCTTGCCAATATGGTTGACGAGAACCAAAAGGATTGGAACTGGCACATCCCACTATTCTTGATGGCGTATAGAGCTGCTGAACATGCATCGACGGGTGAAGCCCCAGACAAAGTCATTTTTCGAAAGACTATTCATTTGCCGGCTGATATAAAGTTCGGAACACGCCCTGAGAAACCCCAAACGGTCTCGGAGTACGCAAGGGAGCTAAGACAATGGTTGAACTAGATACATCGGCCAGTGCGAAAATACCTTGAATCAGCTGCTGACCGCATGAAGACCAGGTATGATCTAAAGGCAAATTTTACTGGCTTCCAGCAAGTTGACTTGGTGTGGCTATATAACCCACAACGGCGGAGGGGTAGGTCTCCGAAATCGCAGCATAATTGGGGGGACCATACCGAGTTGCAAAGCAAATAAATGACGTTGTCCATTGCATACAGGAACACGGTAAGCCGACAGCCAAAATGAAAATCGTGCACCTGGACTGTCTTGCCCCATATCACATCCAGGGAGACTTAACTACAACTAGCGACACATCTTTTCGGGGCGAAAAGAACTAAGGTAGGGGCAGTGTTATGTAACACTGCCAGTGTTATGTAACATTTCTGCAAGCTACTGTCGCAACTATTAATGACACCATGATCAATAAACGAATGTACTCGAATGCACAAGAATCGACCAAGCATGATCAATAGCTGAAAGTAACGTCACTGCCAGGTATTCAGAATTGCTCGAATATTTCATCTAGTTCTCGCCAGAACATTCGCCAATATACGATAAATGGATTGAATGACTAAAGACCCTATATAAAGCCGAGCTGATTGAATGGGGAGGAAAAGTAAAGCCGCGATAGTAAATCTCAATGTGTGAAGCGCGAATTAAAGGTGATATTGATTGTTAAGCGATTGCAGTAATACAGACAGTTGGAAAATAAATTTATAGACAAGTAGATAACATTTTAGTTATTCATAGAATAGTGAAATCAATTTTTGTGGATTCTTAGTAAATAAACTCTTTTGACTTAATTTGAAGGACAGCGCGTTTTCACTTTCCGGGAACATTAAAATAATCGGCCGCAAACCGTAACACTCGACAATTTCGATACTTACAGTAAATTTTACAGCCATATAGAACCCATATAGGGGGCACTGCTAATAAACGAAAAAAACACATCCCAACTTCAAAAATCGTTAATTTATTCTTCCAACTGAAAATTTTAAGACGACTAAGAAAACAATATTTCTTCGAAAACCCACGAATTTATTCAACATCAAGTAGATCTGATTCTGTGTAAAATTTTCACTCATATGAGCCACACAAGATACCCTAAAGCAAAAGCTTCAACTAAATTTACAGTCGTGTTTTGAAATAATAACCCATCAATTCAGTTTATGTCTTCCAAGAACAGTTATTAACGTCCCGGTTTAGGATAGAAACCCAATAATTTCGGAGAAATCTGAAGCTAATTTTAAACAAGTCTAGGTCCTTCCGTTTATTAAATATTGCCTTGTAGTTGTGTGAATTGATTATTTGCCTATCTCACTCCCTGCCCTCCATTCAACTTAGCGATACATTCAAACACTTTTATTCGGTCTAATTAGCATTTATACTCATCTTAATGAAACCCTTTCTCGCCATCGAAGAAACTACCAAACGCCAAACTAGCAAACTCCTCGAGAGCTGATGTCGTTAAGTAAGTGTGTCGGGAGCTGTTAAAGACGTAGAGTATGGAATGGGTTTAATGTCAAAGTGTGACAAAAATATGATTATGTGTACATCATACCATCTGACAAAAGTTATCGCTTGGGATGTAGAAACAAGAGAACCAAAAGAAAAAACTTGACTAACAAACTTCTTAATCCCGACGCCTTAGATAGCTAAAGTATCTTTTGCTGCCATCTAAATGTTTCTTTTGCTCCTTGGATTTATGAGTGCAAGAGGCGCGCTACATCCACACACTCATGAAAATACCATAACTTCGTGCTATGGCTGTGAAGACTTATTAAAGCTTAGTCCTGGATTTCACAGTGACAGAGTAGGGAAATATGTCGTTTTGCCAGGATACACTTTCTTGTGGAGGATTGAAACAAATGAGAGCTTTTCATGTGTACTCATTGGAAATGTTGTGTTGACATGGGGCGGCTGATGGTGGGAAAGCTACATGTACATCTTTCAAATACGCCACAACTCCAGAAGTCATTGTTCATCATTTGTTGGTATTCCGTTGGCTTCGCTGGCCGGGAGTGTTTGAATAACGAACCCACAATGGAAACATTTCGGAGCGTAATACTGGAAAAATAATTCAAGTAAAAGTTCTCTTTGCCAAATTGTCGTGGCTTTATCCTCTTATGGAACCTTGATGTGTCTCTGGATTAGATCTTTTACTATTCACTTGGTCTTTTGCCGAATCGAAAGACTGATTCGAAAGCAGAATAGTTGGATAAGCCTTTTATTACTTTCTACTAATCCTTAAATTTGAATTTTGTACTGGTGCACAGAAGCCCTCTGATGGATTTTATTATTCCGTTTCAATTTACTTCAAAATACTTAGGTCAATGAATGTTAGAAGGCTGCTGAGAAAAAATTTCAAATTAATCATAATGTTTGTTTTCCGCGGATTCGTGTGGGCAAATGGAATGTGGTAAGCTCGCAAATTGGCAAAATAAATGTTTGATGCACACTTAGCAAAAAAATTTTCAGATGACATGAGGTAGATACGCCAAAGGTTGGAAGCTATCTAAATAACCTTCCACATCGACTAATATGGTGAATATGGTCAGAAAAGCAGTTACCAGAGGACTTACGGAAAGGTATAATATATTCTGTACACAACAAGAGGGACAAATTAAGGTGTGAAGATTATAGAGGCATCATTCTAAAGTACACGTCTTATAAAGTGTACTCCAAAATCATAAAAAGAAAATTAAAACCATTCTATGAAAATATTATATGAGAGTATCAGAGAGGCTTTCGAAGGGGATGGTCTACAATAGACAAAATATTCTCAGTTAAGCAGGTGCTCGAAAAGTGCTGGGAATATAACATCGATGTGCACCAACTCTTTGTAGACTTCAAGCAAGCATACGACAGTGTTCACTGAAATGCGCTGTGCAAAATAATGCTTAACTTTAGCGTCCCAACAAAACTAATCCACATTATCAGGTTAAATGGTAAACTAACGTACAGCTTTATAACGGAATAAGGCTTAAACCGAGGGGATGAACTTGGTCCCATGCTCTTTGATATTGCGCTGGAACACGTCATCTGGAAGATATCAGCTGAAACGTCAGGTACACTAATGGTCAAGTCAACACAATTGTTAACATATGCTGATGACGTCAATACGTCAATCTCGTTCAATCTCAGATGCCAAAGGAGCATTTCTTTCTCTAGAATCTGAAGCAAACAGAATTGGCCTACGAGTTAATGGAACTGAAACTAAATTCATGTAACGAACGAGGAAGAATTCTCCAGTTCCACAAAACCTGACCATAGGCGACTACAAACTTGAAAGTGTGGATAATTTGGGTGTCTTGCAGCCAACCTGAATAGAAGAGGTGCCAAAAGAGATGAGATTGGACACCACACAAATGCTGCACATAAAGCCTATTGCTCCGTTTTTCCCATTCTAAGGTCTAGAGTGGTGCACAGGCAAAATAAGCTTCGTTGTTATAACCCACTAGTGAAACCTATGCTATTATATGGAAGTGAAGCATGGGGCCTGACGAGTAAACTTAAAAAGGCAGTAGACGTCTTCGAACGCAAAGTGCTCCGGTAAATTGACGACCCAGTGAAACACATGATGAGTTGTTTGAACTATTTAAATTTCCATCACAAAGTAGCACAAAGAAGATGACCAGTAGAAAGACGGAGTGCTAAATGGAAATACACAATAGAAGCTGACAAAAGATCCTTGTTGGGAGTAAACAACTGGCGGACAAGGTCGCTTGATCGTGATGATTAGAGATTAATCCTGAAGACCAAGGCCCGGGTTGGGCTGTCACGTCATAGATGATATATGACGTGAAACAAAACTCACTTCATAAGGAGCGCTACGATGTATTCCGTGGACCATCTTGATTTCACAATTGGAACTTGCCTCGGAACCGTACAAAATATGCTGTAATCGCGTCGCTAAACGCTAGCAGCGCAGTTGGTCCGGACGGGATCCCGAACGTTTTCATTAAATTGCTCGCTTCTTCCTTGAGTGTCCCACTTGCCCTTATCTTTAATACGAGTCTAGCAACAGGGATTTTCTCAGACACCTGGAAGCGAGCCAACATTCTCCCTATCCATAAGGCAGGAGACCGCTCCTCTGCTCATAATTATCGACCCATTTCTCTGTTATCCTGCTTTGGCAAAATCATAGAACGTATAGTGCATTTGAGGATTAATGATGCTTTACGGCTAAATTTCTCCAATAGACAACATGGTTTCATAAAGAGGCGTTCCACTGTAACCAATTTACTTGAAATTACAGATACTATTGCCTCTACACTTGACTCAGGTGGTCAAGGGGATGTGATTTACACAGATTTCGCTAAAGCATTTGATAGCGTAGATCACAACATTCTGATTGCAAAACTCCAACAATTTGGCATTAGTGGCCCCCTCCTGGCATGGCTGGGCTCGTTTTTCAAAAATAGATCCTGTACGGTGATTTGGGGTGGACAAACTTCATATTCTTTTAGTCCCACTTCTGGCGTTCCACAAGGTTCTATTCTAAATCCTCTCCTCTTCAATCTATTCATTAATGATCTCCCGTCTATTTTTACTTTTAAATCCCAATTATATGCGGACGACCTGAAAATTTTTAGAGTCATCAGCTCAAATCAAGATTGCCTGGATCTTCAAAATGACTTAGACCTCTTTCACACATGGTGTTGAAATAATCGACTCTTTCTTAACATCTCTAAATGCTATTGGATGTGCTTTTCCAGGAAAGCAAATTGCATTCCTTTCGCTTACTCAATCGACTACTCAGTGCTCGTTTGCGTCGATAGGTTTAAAGATTTAGGCGTAACGTTTGACCCCCATCTGAAGTTCGACATCCACATACTTCAAATGACATCTAACGCCTCTAGAGTTGCAGGCTTTGTTTTATGCTCTTCTCATAAATATTTCAGTATTCAAACCGGAATACGTCTGTTCTCTATGCTTGTGCACCCGATTCTAGAATATGCATGTCAGGTGGGGTCACCGCACCTAATTTATCTCTCAGACGCAGTAAAATCTGTTCAGCGAAAATTCACACGCACGCTCCTCTTCAAGCATAAGGCTCCGTATCGTCCTTACAATGACCGCCTAAGTTTCCTGTTCATGCCTTCGCTTCAAGCGAGGAGGCTCTTCCTCGACCAATGCTTCCTCTTTAAACTTGCCAGTATTTTACTTTCATCTAACCTAATCAACGCGATAAGCACACGCCCACTTTCCCGAACCAGATCCTTTCAGTACTATATAGTACCGTACGCTAGAATAGAAACGTATCGTCAATCTCCGTTAGTTCGAATGGTTAGAGATCATCATCGTCTCTAGCTTGGTCCTCCTTTAGACTCGATTGCGAGCTTCAAATTAAAGCTGCGGAGAATACTCTGCCATCTAGAAATTTAAATCTTTGTTGTCTTTTTATAATGTAAGTATTTCTTTTTCCTTGAAATGTGCTTAATTTTTATGGATTTGCTCTTTTTAAAGTTCTTTTTTCTTATTAAGAAACTACCTTGTAATTGGGATTTCATTCTTTAAGATAGTTTTGTAAATAAATAAAAAAAATATATATTGATATTCGTCGATACTTCTACATTTCTTCGAATACCGTCCGATGAATTTGAGCACATAGTCAGCCTACAAAAGGTCATGCATGTAGTAAAAGCACTTTCATATACATGGATTGTTAACCTGTAGTAGGTTTTTGGTGTAGTCTGTATGATCTAGTGGTTAGAGCATGAGTAGTCTGTGTGGTCTAGCGGTTAGAGCATGAACTCATAAGCCGAAGGTCCCAGGCTCAAATCTGGTTGGGAGCAACGTGATTTAGTTCAGGGGATTTTTCGGACAGACTACGAGTGTTCACTCAGTGGTGATATTTACTGATTTAATCAGATCATATCATAGCTGAGCAAGCACACGGGAGAATGGTACTGACCAAACCAACTTCCGAAAAAATCAATACGGTCATGAAAATGAGATACTCTAACTATCTCTAAGCGAAGGCCCGAGAAGCGGCTGTCGTGCTACAAAGAAAGAAAGAAAGGTTTTTGGTTGTCAGAGGAAATTAAAGTAAAATTGAAGGAAATGCATTTATTTGTATTCACAGCAATCGTACGCAGCCACTTGGCTACGAATGTAAATTCTTTATAGTACTACAGACCTTCTCGAGCCTTCGCTTCCTGCAACAAGCGCCTGTAACTATCTTGATCCATTGGCCACGTCCTCCAATTTCAAAACCCGAGCAGCAATAAACTGTTTTTGTGGGCTGAGTCAGACCAGCGTTTCCTCGGTCTACAGTTCTTCCAACGAATATACTTTTGGGTAGCCGTTGTACGTTTATACGATTCACATGATCAGCCATTTGCAGCTTTTGTAGTTTTACAATCGTTGCAACCAGCGGCTCGCCAAAAATTTCATAGAGCTCGTGGTTGTATCGAATTCGCCATTGATCCCCATTTAGTCTCGCTTCAATTATCATCCTCAGGATCCATTGTTCATTTTATTTGCGAGCTGTATTTATCTACGTATTCTGTCTCTTTCATTACCGGTTCTTGTTGTTTTGGCGCCTGATTACACAAGTTCGCCCACATATTCCATATTATGTTCGTCAAGCGTAATATTTTGTATATTTGCGGTATTTTTCCTTGACTGCGACATGAGCTTTGTTTTTTTCTCATTGATTTGTAGCCCTACTGCAATCGAATTTCAGGAAGAGTTCTTTGGCGGTTGTTAGTGACCGTGACAAAATGTTAATGCTGTCTGCAGAGCTTACCCTTTGAATTGACTTGTACAATAACGTACCTGTTTATTCGACACATATTTCAGAGCAAAATTATATAGCAATGAGCCAGCCTATCTCCTAAATTTATTCCGATTTTTGAGGCAAATGCATCGGTGAATTGGAACTTGGGAGGTTGTCAAAGTCATTGTCACTTTGATAAGATGGACTTATTTGGCAGGAATACCAAAACAAGACATTATTTGGTACGATCAATACTGTTGCATGCTGAAAGTCAACGAAAAGTTGGTGTCCGTCTGTGTTGAATTCCCAGCATTTTTCAAGTACCTGCTTAACAATTGGTCTATTGTAGATCTACCTGCTCTTACACTGCCTTGAGGCTCCCCAATAATGTTGTTAGCGTATAATTTGATTTTATTTTCTAAAATTTTCGAAAATACTTTGTACACCGTACAAAGTAGTGATAGGTCTCTACAGTTTTCTCACTGTAACTTGTAACATTTATTTGTGGATAGGGATTATAATTGAATGGCTCCACTCGTTCGGCATATGTTTTTGCTGCCAAATGTGCTAGATTTAATGAGCTCCACTGGAATTTCATTATACCCGGGGCTTTATTATTCTTTTGAGCTTTGTTGATTGAACAAAATTCATCCATGGTCGGTAAGCCCAATGGAAACTCTTCAGGCATATATCTAGGTCCCGATGTTTGGGAAATGTGCGGAGGATTAAGGAGATACTGTAATGATTTTTCCTTCTAAATTCACGAACGAAGTCGAAACCGACCTCTCATTGGTTTTAGACGGGAAGTCTGAGTCGTGCCAATGAATGGTACCGATCGGTCAACCAGTCCGTGCACCGTGATCCATTTCGCGGTGGCTGCTTGTCGGCCCGCTAGATCGGAGAGGATTTCGGTCGCAGGTCTTTAAATGGATTACGCTCAAGTACATATTTCAGCCACCATTAAGTGCCCGTTTCAAACGCGTCGAAAATACAAACATACGGAAGAGAAACCTACTTCAATTTATTCCGTATTTCTTCATTCTTCCAGTCAATCAAAAAAAACTAAATTCTATTTCGCGCTCCTGAATTTCACCGACGCGGTACCGAAAAATACACTACGTTAATTCGAACCCGACGAATGCTACGTTAAGGAAAAAGACAAAGCCAAGAAAGGTGCCACGTACCGCACGTGACACGAAACCGGCCTCAGCGGATTTTACAAAACCCTACCCTCTCTCCGGCATACCTACCATGCACTCCCACTGCCTCTGAAAAAGAAGGGCCACTGGAAAGGAAAGACGTGTTTAGTTTAGCAATTCCAGTTATTGGTAAATTTCATTAATACCTGACACATAATCATTTTAACTTTATAAATGTATAGTGTTTTCTTTTCAAAGTTACAGAGACAATAGTAATTAATAATCATAAATTATAGTGTGTAGAAAGTAAACAAATTAAACAAGTTGGGTAGACAGACCTATGCTCATGTCAGAAGGGTTTTGTACTCAACTTACAAAATGCAGTAACCAGCAACGAATAAAATCAAGAAACATGTCAAAGACGATTTTATTGGAGAAAATGTGAAATCCGAGGATCATACTATTATTAACAAAGTTGAAAGAATTGTGATTTCTGAGGTATTTGTTTTACTTATACCCATAGATATCTCCCTTGATAATTTTTCCAGATTTTTTAGAAACACATTATTCATGTATTTCCCCCCTGTGCCCCCACTGAAGCAAAAACTGTCAGTTTAAGAACTGCCTTGAAAAGCTCTCATAGAGAACTTTCAGTTGATATTCATATCGGCTACCTTTCATGAAATTTTTTCAGGGCCCACTCCTCTGTACTGTAATCATCGATTCATGGCCTGTTTTTTCGAATCCTAGAATGGTTACAAAGCCCTTTTGCTAGGAGCTCTCTCCTGCCTCTTCGACTTGTTTCAATTGTATGTACTCATTTTCATGATACCTATCATTCCTGAAATTTTCATGCAAATCCTAGCAAAGCTGTAGTGTCTAAATCGATAAAAAGCGCATATGGCTCCATAGCCATATGTTTCCATAGTAATATAGGGCATATTGTTCCATAGTAATACAGGAAAATTCAAATCGCTATAACTTCGTTCAATACTATTCGATCTTTATGAAAAGATCAATCTTATAAATAGTCATCTGTTTGCTAAATTTTATTGAATTTAAGGGTACCGTTTAGATTTTATTCAAGAAAACATAAAATCGATAAATCATACTATCACTAACAAAGTTGAGTGAATTTCGACTTCTCATGTATTTGTTGTTGTTGTACTCATTAAGGCCTACATTCATGATTTTTTTTCAGATTTTTCGGATGGAAGGTTTCCAATCGCGAGGGGGGGGGGGTACGTGGAAAGTTCGTACATTTCCCCTTCCCCTGCCCCCCTCGGTACTCAGAAGGCAATTCTAAGACTTGTTTTGAAAAGATCTCATTGAGACCTTTCCAATGACACCCTATTCGACTACCAATGGTGAAAATTTCTTTTTGAGGGGTCACTTCCCTATACGGGGAGACCCCCCTTAAACCCCTTTGAAAAATTTTTCCACCCTTGAACTTTCAAGAGGTCACCACTTCCGACCTTTCCACAAAGTTTCATGGCTGTAGCCTCTATAGTTTCGGAGAAAAAGTGCTGTGACATACAGACGGACGGACGGACGGACGGACGGACAGACGGACACAGGTCGTGATTGCAATAGGGTTTTGTATTTTAGTACAAAACCCTAAAAAGAGATACACTTGAATCAATTGTAATAAACGATGCGATTAATTATATGTAAGTATGCATACTTTATTAGAAGATACCTTATCGCAACAAAATAACTAATTTAAATCAAAAATTGATGTACCTGATGTACTTAATGCTTATTGTATGAATTACTTGATAAGAAATATTACTAAATCTAATAATTGAATTATTCTCATTACAAAGTAATTATATCCGGTGCAGTAAACTGATAAATTCGATTTCAAAATATGAGAAAGGTGCATATAATTTGCAAGAACACGAGGAGCAGCTGCCAATGGGAACAATGAGAAGAAAGGCATGTGACGAACTTTGCACCAAACCAAAATGTGCCTCGGAATTTGTTGTTTGCTCTTTTTTTTCTATTTTCATTCCTTTCCTTCTTAAGTCTTTGATCTTTGTTTGACATTAAAAGCTGTTGTCATCTTGGCTGCGCGGACGTTTGGCCGCAAAAATTTTTCCGTTGCGGGTACTGAGGAAGCTGCGGATGGTGAGAATTCACGCCACTAAAGATGGGCGGTTTCAAAAACGTAATCTCAACACTAACAAAAGCGCCGAGTAGTCTGATATTGGCCTCCAAACGATTGTCGCTGCATTCGTCCGACTGCATACTTTTGTTTGCCTGGTGCAAGAAGTAGCGCCACAACGCAAAAGTGAAAAAAGGGTAATTCCTTCCTCAAATTCGTTGCCAGCAATCGCCTGTTCGGAAGTACCGTTATTTAAAAATATAATCAAATTGGGTTGCACTTACTGTGCCGCCACTAAGCTGGGAAAAACTATGAGGGACACACAAGTCTTGGCCACAGGGAACCGGCCTACAGTAGACCCACCGAACCAATTTCTCGAAAAGCCGGAACGTGACTGCAGCTGGCAAACTTTCGCCCCATAGGAAGGAAGGCCATGGACAAGAACCGGGGAAATCAGGGCTCGCAATCACTATATACTTGCCGAATAACTTAATCCACGACAAATGTTTCAACCTTCCGAGACAATTGCACTTTTCTCTGACCGCTAGCCTGGGAAAACACAAAACACTTGATAGCGGTGCGATTTGGACGAGATTTTTTATGCAATTTTACCTGCGGATCCATTTTTTGTTTTTCTTGACACACACCTACCATGTGGGTCGTGGGATGTCAACTCGACTTTGACATCCAACGACAAAACTGATGTGGGATGAGAAGTCGTCGCGACAGCACCAGATGGAAAGCCACATGGCAGCAAGGTGTATTAGTAGTGGTCGCCAGCGGCGTCGAATGATTCATTACAAGACTTGAAATATAATGCCCATCTTGCTGTAATCCTGTTTTCATCGACGGTGACATTGTCGGTGTCATCACGGAAGAACATCGTTTCGGGCTGATAACCTTGCTTCAAGCTTTCCACTACTTTGTATGCTTGGCTTGTATTGTTGCTTGCTAGACTTACATCGATGCTTCTTAATTTGTCGTCATCGTATTTTACTTTCTTAGTTTTAATTATTTTATTCACTATTCTTCGGATATTTTGATAGCGTTCCCCCTTCTTCTAAGCTTTTCTACCGAAATATTGGTTGTATCATATTTGTTCAACGGTGACTACCAGCAGTGGAAAACATTTATTGAGCTTTCCAAAAGCATTAATCACAGTAATAAAACTATCGGAGCTGTGCAAAAACTGCAGTACCTTCTCGCGTATCTGGAGGGAGACGCAAGAAGCGTGGTCTCGCATTTACAGCTGACTGCAGCCAACTACGAAACTACTCTAACTATACTGCAAGATCGCTTCTCGAGCAACCGACAGATGGTAACAACCTGCATAAATACCATCCTGGACACCGTAAAAGTTGTGCACAGGTGGCTTTGCATGAGACGCTTCGTAATTTTTTAGCGGCATTAACAAATCTAGATTATAACACAGAGCATTGGGAGCCAATAATAGTTAGAATCGCTATGAGAAAGCTAAACGCAGAAAGTCTCCGCATATTCGAAGAAAATGTGAATAACACCCGAGAGATGCCGAGCTTTCTGATGAAGAGGCACATGGTTCTGAGTTTGTAAAGTCCACAAGTACAACGGCAAATAACACAAAAGAAAGCATTCGTGTCATTGCAACAGAAACCTTTTAAATCGGACAAGAGAGCTCCAAGTAAAACATATACCTACCAGTGCAAGTTTTGCAATCAAAGCAATCATGCCATTCTCCGCTGCGATGGATTTAAAAAATTAAGTGTCGATGACCGAAATCAATTTGTTGCTGATAACAATCTGTGCAAGAACTGCCTAGCACACGAATCGAGTTTTAAATGCAAGAGCAAAAATACGTGCTTTGAATGCAAGAAACCACACCATACCATGTTGCATTACTCAACCACTGATTGTCAGACTGTCACTGCGAACATTGCCACCAGCAACACCAAGGCCACAATGAACACAAGTGCCTCGAGTGTAACAAACACCGTTCTTCTTGCCACTGTAATAGTAAAAGCAGAATCATACTCCGGTCAACTAATTCCACTGCGAGCTTTAGTCGACCCTAGGTCTCAAACATCATTTATATCATCGAAAGCTGCAAAGCAGCTCGGCCTGCCCTCAGATAGCATTTTGGCAGGGGTTACAGGTATTGGAGGACTTCAAGCTAAAACTGTCCGGAAGAGGATATTCGTTACAATAACACCCAGATTTCCCTCGGACTTTAGAGTTTCAGTCGAGGCTTTAATCATGCCAAAGCTAACAACGATGCTTCCTGATCGAAGGGTAACTTTGAGTTTGCCATGCAGTCTGAATGCATTAAATCTGGCAGATCCTCAATTTAATTTGCCAAGAGCCATCGACATGATAATTGGTGCAGACGTTTTTGAGGAAATAGTAGAGGACTCCTTGATAAAAGGCAAACCGTTACTGGCCCAAAAAATAAAATTTGGCTGGACACTTTCAGGCAAGACTGGTAGAAATCCTTCAGAAACAAAGAAAATAGTCTCCTAGGTGACTATGGCTGAATGTCACAGAAAAACAGAAAAGTTTTTTGAGACTGATGACGAACAAAACCAGAATGAGCAAAGGGATACTAGCACGGAGTGTGAAAATCATTTTCAGAGCACTTATAGTAGAGACGATAGTGGCAGATACATAGTTCGCCTTCCTTTTAAACAAGATCAATCACAAAACTCCCTGGGTGAATCAAGGTCCAAGGCTCTCCTAAGATATCGGCAAATCGAGAAAAAACTCTCTACAGATGAGAAGCTAGCTGTGGAGTACAACACCTTCCTCGAAGACTATCTAAAACTCGGACATATGACATGCGTGACTCCATACAACGGCGACAGTAAGGATGTTCACTATTTACTACATCATGCTGTAATCAAGGAGAGCAGTAAAACGACGAAAATCAGAGTAGTATTCGACGCGTCTGCGTAGTCTGAACGATAAGTTGCACATTGGAGCAAGGCTTCAAGCAAAACTTGACTCAGATATTGCTAAGATGGCGAAAATACCCGTACTTTTATACCGCAGACATCTAAAAAATGTTTCGGCAAATTCAAATGCATCGAGATGACCGAGACTACCAAAGAATTCTCTGGAGGAGGCATCCCCAAGGTACGATAGCGGAATATCAACTCAATACAGTTACATATGGCACGGAATGTGCCACGTTTCTAGCAATCAGAACATTAATGCAGCTAGCTCAGGATGAAGAAAAGAAGTACTCGTATCCAATTGCTTCGTTGATATTAAAGAACGATTTTTATGTTGACGATATGTTAACAGGCGTCCACACCAAACAAGAAGCGATTTCCCTTCAGTAGGAGATGACAGCTCTACTAAATAGAGGTAACTTCAACCTCAGAAAATGGGCTAGCAACAACCCAGAGCTATTAAGCCACATACCGAAAGAAAGACGGGAACTTGGTTTATTAGGGTTCAAAGAAGACCCATTCTTGAAAACACTTGGTATTCACTGGAACCCAGCCCAAGATGCGTATCACTTTAGAATCATCGTGTTTAATGAATCTAAAAGGCCTAAAAAAAGACAGCTGCTGTCATACATTGCAAGCATATACGACCCATTACAATGGCTTGCACCCGTCACAGTCAGGGCTAAGCTAATAATGCAGGCAATCTGGAAGAGTGGAACGGTTTGGGATTAACAGCCAACAGAAAAGATTCTTAAAAGCTGGAATGGGCGTGAATCTGAGCTGAAACTGCTAGAACACATTAGCATTCCTCGATGGAATCACTACAGCATAGACTGTCAAATGGAGCTGCACGGATTCTGCGACGCATCAGTGTCCACCTACGCTGCGGTGGTTTATAGTAAAAGCATTGACACGTGCGGATGCATTAGCAAAACTCATCTCTGTACGAAAACAAAGATCGCCCCAACCAAGACCAAAGTTACCCTCCCGAAGCTTGACCTAAATGGAGCCGTACTATTGGCTACTTTATTGCACGATACGATAGAGTCGCTCTGGATACCTAATTTGGACGTGTATGCTTGGTGCGATTCGACTATCACCTTGAGGAGGCTAAAAAAGAAACCAACTTCACTGGAGATCTACATTGCCAGTAGTGTATCGAAGATTCAGAAATTGAATCGCGGCACCTGGAAACGCCAGCATATCAGCTCCAAGGATAATCCAGCTGATTGCGCTTCTAGAGGCATCAATCCAAAGCAACTTTTCAAGCATCATTTGTGGTGGAATGATCCAAGTTGGTTAACACATCCTTGGACCGATATCAAAGTTGTTTCGACAGTAACAACAGCGGAAGACAAAAGCAACATTTTTGAGCGTTACTCCGATTTTAATAGACTAGTAAGGGTTACTGAAACATGTCTCAGGTTTCATCGCAACTGTACGACATAAAAATCAAACCACAAGACCGGTCGGCTAGAAGCAGAGGAACTCGAAATAGCACGTAAAAAAATCATTATAATGATTCAAAAAACACAGTTTTTAGAAGAAATTGCTGATCTAACGAGTAACAAGGAGTTGAAGAAAAGACTCAGGACTTTAATCCCTTCCTAGATGCCCATGGTATTCTGCGAGTTGGCGGTAGGCTCCGAAATGCAAGCATTCCTGAAGAATCAAAGCATCCGATTTTGCTACCCCAGTGCCATCATGTGACATATCTAATTGTGAGGCAAGCCCACTTGCAAACAATGCACGGAGGCACACAACTGGTGCGCAACTAATTGAGAATGCGATACTGGATGATAAATACTCAGAAAGTAATTCAGTACGAAATTCATCGATGCACCGCTGAAAATCATCAATTAATGGGCGATTTACCTGCCATACGCGTAACACCAGAAAAAGCTTTCACTCATTGCAGAGTAGACTACGTAGGCCCTTTACCATACGAATGTCAAAGGGAAGAGGAACAGCGGTCGTAAAGGCCTACATTGTTTTATTTGTATGCATGGTAACAAAAGCTATACATCTCGAGCTTGTGAGTGACATGTCAACAGAAGCATTCTTAGCAGCATTCAAACGGTTCACAAGCCGAAGAGGACTTTGCCGGGAGATCTTTAGCGACCACGGCACCAACTTTGTCGGGGCGAGTAATCGACTGGACAAGGATCTAGAAGAAGCAATAAAGAGATCAAGCAGCGAGTTAGCACGAGTAACTGCAAAAGACGGAATCATCTGGAAGTTCATACCAGTCTCCACACCTCGTTTCAGTGGGCTTTGGGAAGCTGGTGTCAAATCGGTCAAGAATCATTTCAAGTGCATTTTCAACGAGTAAAATAATGTCCCAACGTTTGAAAAATTCACAACGATACTGTACCAAATTGAAGCAAGCTTAAATTCCAGGCCAATAACTCCTATATCAAGCGACCCAAATGATCTTGAAGCCCTAGCTCCAGGGCACTTCCTCATTGGACGAGCTCTCCTGGCTATACCAGAACCTGATACCTCGTGTAACACTACACCAGCGCTGGAAAATATTAACTAACATGCATCAAGTATTCTGCAAACGATGGGTGACAGAGTACCTGCAACATCTGCAAAAACGTACGAAGTGGACGAGCGTAAGCAAAAATCCTAGAATTGGTCAGCTTGTTCTCATTAAAGAAAGGAACACGCCACCAATGAAGTGGCCACTGGCAAGAATACAAAGCATGCAACCAGACACTGTAATGGTCTTCTGAACCATCTACAGATTAAACAAATGGAGCTCCTTCAACAAACAGAAAAGTTACGAACGATAACAGGCTCCACAAGAAAGAGGGGCTTGGTTGGAGACCTCCTTACCACAGTTTTTGATGTTAATGATAAGGTCTACACTGATATTGACGCCCTCAATAAAACCAACACACAATATTACAAGTCCTAAATCAACAAAGCGTAGAATTGAACGCACGTATAACAAGCGTCAACCATCGCACTGACGCCCAGCGTGCACAACTTACGATGAAATTAAATCAAGTGGTACATTCGATCAACGAAATGCAAAAATGGTTCGCAAAGATTGATAACAACAAAATTGGCTTACAAGTCATATTCACTTATCACATGGCGATCAACTTTTTTGAGGAGCTCCAGGTAAAGTACCAAAAACTAGTAGACACCAGCTATGGGTCCGAAAGCTTTCCACAGTTCGTTTCAATTGAAACAATGAAGAACACAATCGAAAAGGTATCATCAAAAATTGGCCCTCATTTTGAGATTCTGCATACTCCAGTGAAAGCTATGACAATTGCACGCACAGATGAAAATATCATCATCTATGGCTACTTCCATATAATCGAAAGGGATAGATACGAGCTAATTCATTTCACTGCAATACCTTTCGAATCAGGTGTGCATCAATATCTGGTTCCTATCGTAAAAACTCCAATCTTGGCGTTTAACTTCAATCAACTAACGTATTTCGGATTGGACGATGCACAGCTGAAGTCATGCACAATTACAGACGAACGATACCTATGTACTCCCAGCATGATCAACAACATGGATGCAAACCCGAACTGTATCATCAACGAACTATACAGTGGGCATTAGAAGCAACCGTGCCCCAGCGTTGAGGTAACTTCTCCTCAAACAACATGGAAGGAGCTTATGATGAAAAACGCATGGCTATTTGTTGCAAGCACACCAAGCACAGCCTTTGTTATCTGTAAAGATAACAGAGAGGAGATCTTCCCAGAGAACATTGGAATCATCCGCACCAAAGATAATTGCGCTATCCAAATCAGGCGATTCATTCTACGATCAGAAATGACCCAACAAAAGAGAGTATTGACGAGCTTCGTGAAAGAAGTGTCCCCAGCTAAGTTCGGAGACAAAAAGTACCACGCAAAATCTATGGACCCAATACCACGAGTAAAAGAGCAAATTTTCGATGGTGATTCTTTCAAGCCAGAGCCGATTGCGATTACAACTACCTTACAACAGTTACGCAAGCACGTGGTACCACTGACATCAACAATGCTGATCATCAACGCGGTCAGTATAGCCAGCGTCTACATCAGAAGCATACTGAAAAAGACAAGGATGCCGAAGAAATTGCAGGAGTTCATACCAACTGCATCAGAAGAAAACGTGTCGCTTAATGAAAGATTCAACATTGTTCTTTCCAGTGGTGCCCCAACATGTTCAACAATTGAACAGAGTTCATAACAGTAGTCAATGTCCATTCACCCGGTCATTCCTCCTATCAACATACCACTTTCAGCCGCGAATTTGCCTACCTGAACTTGTAAGCAGAAAATGTTTATACTCTGAATGGACATTAACTACAGCATAAAAAAGTTTTTTGTATAGTATGCATTTTCATTTATGTTTTCTTGCCTTCAATAATTGAAATGTATTATGGTATAGAATGCAATTTTCTTTTAATGGACATTGACTTCGATTATTGCAAGCATTTTTAGTCATCAAATATTTTGTATTTAAGTTCATGTGTAAATAATAATAAAATCATTCCTTCGTACGCCAACAAAATTAACGCGTTGTTTTTTATCTTTGTTATTTTTGTACTAAGTAAAAGTAATTATCAACAACGGCTGGTGTGGCCGTTCTTGAGTACAATTACAATTTGCAATACATCTGATTCTTCTTATTTAACGCAACCTGGCGTTCAATATCGAACCAATCATTTATTTTATGCCGGGCTTGATGTCCGACCGTCTGTTCTGCCATGGTCTTAATCGCCGCTTTCACTTCCATCCACAGATCGTTACTTGTATTCAGCGATGTGTCTAATACGATAGGAGCTAGCTGATTGTCGAGGGTCTCCGTAAAATTTTTAGCCACAGACACTGTTTGGAGCCTTTCGATGTCGAATTTTTGTAGAAGGCTAGTTTTCGCTGAGTACGATAGGTTTATTTGATCCAGAAATGACCTGAGTTACAATGGGCTCCTCGATACGTACGGTCGGTCGTCAAGTATGCTCGAGGTCTAAAGTTGTTGGATCAGAACATGGTCGATCTGGTTTTATGTGTTGCCATCCGATGACACCCCCAGGTAATTTTATGTATGCGTCTATGTGGGAAGCAAGTCGAACGTATGAATGGATTTCTGCTATATGCAAAGTCTATCAGGCGCTATTCGTTGTCATTTGTGTAATCATGGAGACTTATCCTCCAGGCGTTTCTCAATCGTTGCCAACATTTGTGTTGAAATCATCCAGAATTATTTTTGTGTCGTTTGTAGGGAATGAGTTGACTAGTCTTTTCAGGTGATTGTAGACCGTTTCCTTCGTCCTTTTCGTCCGTCGGAGCATGTGCGTTTATTAGCCAGATTATGAAGAGTTTCGCTTTGATACGGATCGAACATAACCATTCATTGATTCCCCCAAAATCAATAACGTGTTATTTGAACTCTCTATCCACAATGAAGGTCACTCCGAACTCTCGCTTTCCAACAGATTCCCAAAATTGTGTTCAATCTCGTATCTTGAGTACGACTCCCAGTCAAATTCGGTTCCTGGATTGCCAGTATGTTTAATTTAAATTGACTGGCCTGTTACAAATGTCAACAATGTTGAATAAATTACAGTTCTTATTTAACTACAGCAGCAAAATTCGAAGCGATATTACATTGGCAACGAAGCTAACAAAGATTGTGAAAAAATTTGTTTATTGGAACAAATAAGTAAAAATTATTTATTGAATCACAACAAAGTTATAATGAATCATAGTACAGGTATGTTTTCCGATTAAAATCGGGTTCATCTTGTAACATTAAGCAATACTGTGACATTCATTGGTGTGCATGGAATTTTAGATTTTGATTGTACGTTTAAGAAAAATTTGAAATGCATGAATTTGGAGCGTAAAAAAAACAGGGTTAGAAATTAATACGGAAAGTAGAAAAAAGAGTTAGAGGTAAATTTAGAGCCCAAGTGGAAAGAAATTATTCATGCGTTGGAAGATACTCAAGCGCATCAATGAAGTGGGGAAATAACAGAAAAAGTTTGTTGGTTTCGTTTGGCGTTGGATGAGATTTGGATTAAATAAATGTAGCAGTGAGTTAAAACCGACTGAATTTCGAAATCAGAAAAAATACACACTCATCATGGGTAGAATTGAATTTTGGATCGCATAGCTGTTACTTGAGAATTCAGTTCCCTATGAGTTGAGAGAGAAATAATTCCGAGAAATGCCAAACAAGAGTCGGCTTTATACAAACAGAACGACGAACACAACAGGACCAAATGTAACATCCGTACATGGGGTGACACACAGACATTAGGTGCTTATTTGTTTGTTCGTTCTGTCCAGAGTTAGGATGAAAATTGAATTTTCATGGTTTCCAATCAATATACATAGATGTGTGTATCATTATTATTTTTAAAATTGATGTTTTCTTTTTGTTGGAAAAAGTACCGTTTGCGTTTAGATTGGCATTGTTCAAATTTAATAGCAATTGTGACAGAGAATGGAAAACTAGGATGAGACAATTCGAATGATTGGCAATCGCACAAAGCATTGTTGACGTTTAGAAAAATAGGGATCTTTGAACCGGTAACTCAACAGCAAAAAGAATTGTCAAAGAACTCATAATCTGAAGAAAACCCATCAATTGCATGTAATGCGACTGATACTTGTAGCATTGAAAGTGAATTATGAAGTCAGCTTTAATATTGTAAACGCCAATCGAATGGCGTTGTGAAAAGTAAGCGAGACGGTGAAGATGTCAACATGGTTAAGAGCATTTGCGAAGTATGTGATGGCATATTACGTCTGAGATACAGAATTATGGTGCAATGTAGATGGTATCATTGAGTAATTAAATAATACTGGAGTGGACAACCACGTGACAATATGGTTGCAACAATCCCTGCGACCACTTTTCGTACTGCTACGCTCTTGTTTACAACCTTAGAGAGAGCCAAATTGCACAAGCAAATATGGCTGCTGCTCAATGTAAACAAATTTTCATACAATACCAAAAATTTGCTTTCTATTTGACAAACCTTCAGCATTGTATGAAAAACATGCAAACATTAATAGAATAACTACTCACTTGTGAAAGGAAACACCTACAGATCCTTTTCCACTATGATTTTTTCACGAAGGCACTACACATTTCATTTTGAAATTCTAAGTTTATTACACAGTGTCACACGTTAAAGTCACTTGAATCACAAACTCCAATCGAATGTTTAAACACTTGGAACGAATTGAGATCGCGAACACTTTCCACAGTTTTAATATCGGATAAAATTCGCGACGACACTTGCAAATTGGCCAATTTGGCGTCCAATTTGCATCAGTCAACTTGACAGTCAGTTCACACCTAGTCAGCTTTTGGAACAAGAAAGTGACCAGCAAGAGGCAGACGGGGAGGAAATGGCAGACTGTTCACTTGGAAGAGAACAGAAACCGGTCGCATGCTCTCTCATGCATTTTATATGAGCTCAGCCCATCCAGTTCTTATTAATCTTAGGATGGTATCATAAGAGAAGCTGTTGATTCAGACAGCTGATAAAATATTGTGGATCGAGAAACAAAGCAAGATACAAGCTAGAAATATTAAAACTATTGCTCGAAAGTTAACATCATCTCAGAGCATAATTCTTGAGAATGTTTCGCTCTCAAATCTAGACCGGTAAGCAACAAATTGATGCTATTTTTTATGTGGCAGACGAATTCAGAAAATTCTTGATAAGGTATGAAACTGGAAATAATCTTGGCATTATTAAAATTACCTATAAAATGAACCAAATCGAACACGGAGATTTTGATAAAAATAAGCATTTTGAAGGCAAAATTTATCTGAAATCTTATGTTAAACCTATTCAGCAACTATGTCATTAGATTCTAACTCGTTTAGAAAAGATTATTGATTATAGGATCGCATAATTTCTAAAAGACTAATTCAGCAGAATGATTTTTGACATTCGAGTGTGAGTTGACGTGCGCCAGATGAGGCAATGCAACATTACCGTCTCCCGTTACTTACTATTGATATTTTGCCTGAACTGCAATGTAAAAGTATTTTTCAAAGCCCGATGTAAAAAAAAACCCTTAGGCAAAGCGGAAATAGTGCTGTCATCTAAAGATATCAGAACTTTTATCACAAAAAGGACATATTTCGTAGCAAAAGATTAATGTTTGGCATAATATTGTAATGATTTTCAATTCTTCTGCCTTCTTGCGCTGAAGATTTCTCGCAAAAAATCTAAACTGACGCACCGTACAAAACAGGTCAACAAATCTGGATACTCTTAGTCTGCTCCGAGGATTCAGAATGGAGCACACTGAGTAAGACCACAATTTATCAGCCACCAAAATCAAATTACAACGCGTTAAACGACTTCCAGTAAAACGATTATACTCTACTTTAAACTAATTCATTTCTATTTCTTACAGAAGGTACGTAAAACTCAAAAGAAAAGTATTTCCGATTATTTACCGACGCGTTGCCAGAAATAAACTAATTGCATCCAAAAATCAAATCAACCTACTCTAAGTGAAAGCGCAAGGCCAAGCTACGGCACCGCGTACTGAACTAAATCACCGAACCAAATAGTTGCGGATTATTAAAACCCTACCCCCTCGGCGGCGTACTCACTTCTCGTCTACACTACCTCTTGAAAAATAACGGCTATCTACTGAAAAGGTAAGATTTTATTTCCCATTAAGCAATTCATGATTTCAGTTTATTATTCAGTTACTTAAATTAATCAGCATATCAATGAAACACAACACAAACATTCCCCGCAGGGGAGATGCCGGTCGACAAGAGCACTCTTGGAGGCTAGCATTCTTTGGGAAGTTCCGCCCCCACGTACCCGAAGAAACTCCACAGGGGGAGTGCCGGTCGACAAGACCACTCTTGGAGGCTAGCATTCTTTGGGGAGTTCCGCCCCCACGTACCCGAGGAAATTCCCGCAGGGAGAAAGCCGGTCGACAAGAACATTCTTGGAGGCTAGCATTTTTTGGGGAGTACCGCCCCCACGGACCCGAGGATATGGGGGGTGCCGTAACCATGGGACCAAAAAGGCGACTACACACACGAACGGAGATAGCGGCTCCGAGGGGGGACCCAATAAAATGGAGCAAATAAAATCAGCAGATCAAAAACATCCAACAAATGAAACCACAAGCAAACAGGACGCTAGCACGGAGAACCCTTTCAGGCAAAAACCGCTGTTGGCAAGAACACCGATAAAACAAGTCACCGATTGTGGGGGGAGGCAGCAAACCCCAGAAACACTGTCAAAGTCAACATCACAGGTTAAATCATCGGAGACAGACCACAGACGGACTAACGAACGAAAGAAGGCAGAGTGCGTTGTGCAACCTGGCATCATTGCGGCCTTTGGGCGCAGTAGAAGGACTATGCGCACCCCGGAGCGCCTAGTGCAAGACGTACACAATCCGGATCAAGCTGCGACACCAACGGAGGCCAGTGTAAGACTGGGGGAGGGAGAAGTTTTGCCGTTGGCCGACGCCACTTCAAACGCGACCCAAGCGATAGAAGCAAAAGGGCTAGGAAACGGGGGCTTCTCCCAAGAGGTGGCGCCAAATAACACAATCGTCCTTGACCGCGCCGAAGAGGAGCGGCTTACTCGGAAAGCAGGAAATATCGTCAAACAACTGAGGGCTGCCTGCGAAGTGCAGAAAAACATAGGCAAGAGTGTCAAGAATGGCATTCTTGAACTGGAGGAACTTTTTGGCTGCATAACGCACTACAGGCGGAGGTGGCTTGCAACCGAAAAGCACCAAAAAGACACACTCTCCCTCGAGGCATCAGTGGGTCCTAGCAGCAGCAAAAGAATGGCCGGTAGCCCAATTGAAGGCGACCGTGAGAAAAGGAGGAAGGACGAGACCATAAACGGAGTTTCATGTGGTGCGAAACAAGGCAGCGAAAAAAGCGGCCAAAAAGCAACTCCTAGAAAAAACAGACAAAGAGCTCAATCACGAAAAGAACAAAGAACCCCCGATATACCGCAGAAAACAAAAAGCAAACCGCGGCGCAAACCCTTGGGAGAGGCACTGCTTATTAAACCAACTAAGGGCCGAACCTACGCAGATGTCCTCCGTGAAATTAAAGGAGCGGTCAAGCCAGACGACACCAAAACTGCCATCAAAGCAGTTCGACCAACCCGGACCGGTGGCTTGCTGGTGGAATTCGGGCCAGAGGCCACAAACAAAGATGCATTCCGTGACGCGGTTCAAAAGGTTCTTGGAGATGCGGCAACGGTTGCCTCGCTCGAACCAATGGCCACCCTGGAAATCAGGGACCTCGACTGGGTCACAGGCAAAGCTGAAGTAAAGGATGCCATTAGGAGGGAGTTCCCCAGCTTAAGTGAAGTCAAGGCAAGATTGACACGTGAAAACACAAGGGGGCAACGCATGGCTATTGTCGAACTAGCTGATAAAGACGCCCAGCAAATCCTGGCGAAGGGCAAAATTAAGATAGGTTGGGTAATCTGCAGGATACGGAGAAGAGCGATCCCTATCCGCTGCTTCAGATGCTTCGAATACGGACACACCGCGTATGGCTGTAGGGGACCCGAGAGGAGATCTCTGTGCTACAAATGTGGTGAAACGGGGCACAAAAGGAAGGAGTGCACGAACGGGGCAAAATGCATTCTTTGCAAGGATGCGAAACTAGCACCCGGCGACCTCAAACATGAGCCGGGGACAGGGAGATGCTGGGTTTTCAAGGAGGCCCTAACTAAAGCCAAATCGATACTCAAATGATCCGTATCCTGCAGGTCAATTTGCACCGAAGCACAAACGCCCAGGACCTACTTGAGCAGTTTGCGAGGGATAAGAAAGCTGACCTCCTGTTGCTGAGCGAGCAACATCATAACAAGGACTCGCAAGCGTGGTACCCTGACAAATCTGGTACCTCGGCCATCTGGGTTCGAGACAGCGCCCGCCTTCAGGTGCAGGGCCATGGACGCGGGGATGGTTTTGTGTGGGTGCGGTGTTCAGGGATAACATATTTCAGTGTTTATCTGACGCCTAACGAGGCAATGCGATCTTTTCGAACCAAACTCGATGCCCTGGAGGACGCTGTCTCGAACACAGAGGGCCACATGCTGGTCGGGGGAGACTTCAACGCTAGAGCCATTGAATGGGGTATGCCACAATCCAACCCAAGGGGAAATCAAATCTTGGACATGGCGGCCAGAACAGCGCTTTTTGTCCTAAATACTGGTAACACCCCTACTTTCCGCCGCTGGGGTTGCGTAGGAACCATACCCGATGTGACACTCGCTTCGGAGTCCCTGGTACCCAGAGTACACAACTGGCGAGTACTAGAGAACTACTCGGCTAGTGATCACCAGTATATAGCTGTTGAGATTCACGACGGTGCCACTCTGCGTGCATATGCCCAAACTTCAATCCTCGGATGGAGGACTGGGAGGATGGACGTTGAGAGGTTTGCTGACGCGCTTACGGCAGGCGCACCGTTGCTTGGAGCTCCGCCAGGGAGTGGAGGGCCTACAGCCTAGGACTTGGTGAACTCAACTATGAGCACCATCATAGCTGTTTGCGAGTCTGCCATGCCCCGTCGGAGACCCCGACATGGTAAGCCTCCAGTATACTGGTGGTCAAACGAGATCGCCGAACAAAGAAGCGAGTGTCACAAACTTCGGCGAGAGGCCTAGCGGGCGCGAACACGGAAGGAGGCAGACACTAGGCTAGCAGCATACAGGTCCGGCAGGAAATATCTTCGCAGACTTATTAACAAGAGCAAGGCCCGATGCTGGCAAGACCTCGTGGACGATGTAAATAGGGATCCGTGGGGCCTTGGCTACAAGCTGGTTATGGGGAAACTTGGTGCCCTAAAGATGAACGCGATAGTGCGAGGACTCTTCCCCGCCCATCCCGTCCGTGTTGACGCTGTCCATGGTGAAACAGCAGTCGAGTGCCCACTCTTCACACAGCTGGAACTGGAGGAGGCAGTCCTCTCCCTGAAAGCGAGGAAGGCTCCAAGTCCAGATGGTGTTCCAGCTGAGGTTTTGCAGCTCGTCTATCACCATTGTCCTGACTTGCTGCTCAGCACATTCAACGCTTGCCTACGGGACGGGGTTTACCCGGTGCGATGGAAGGTGGCGAGGCTCGTGCTGGTCAGCAAGGGGAAGGGAAATCCCGAATCGCCGTCTGCATACCGCCCGTTATGCATGCTAGACACGGCTGGGAAAGTGCTAGACAAACTCATCAAGGGAAGACTCATTGACGCGATTCGTGCTGCTGGGGACCTATCTCCTCGGCAGTACGGCTTTAGAGCAGGACGTTCTACCATTGATGCGATTGCAGAGGTGGTGAACGCGGTCCAAAAGGCAGAGGCATATAGTCGCACCAAGCGACGGATCGTCCTGTTGGTGACACTCGACGTCAGGAATGCCTTCAACTCCGCTAGATGGGTGGATATTCTGGACACGCTGGAAAACTCTTTTCAAGTTCCAGAATATCTAATGCGGCTTTTGAGGAACTACCTAAAGGACCGAAGCCTGCTCTACGACACGACACAGGGCCAACGAAGGATGGAAATTACATCGGGTGTTGCCCAGGGATCTATCCTTGGTCCGGACCTGTGGAACGTGTCTTACGACGGGCTATTGAGACTTGAGATGCCAGATGAGTCGCGCTTGGTCGGCTATGCGGATGATGTTGCGGCTCTGGTCGCCGGACGCACCGTTGAACAAGCGCAACTTAGGCTAGGTATGCTAATGCGCCGAGTGAGGGACTGGATGACTGCTCGCGGGCTCAGTTTAGCACTGGAGAAAACCGAAGTGGTCATCTTGACAAAAAATAGAATCCCTAGAGTAAGGATGATCAGTATTGGAGATATACAGATCGAATCGAAGCCAGCGGTGAAGTACCTGGGGCTACTAATCGGCTCGAAGATGAGTTTCTCTGAGCAAATCAGGGCAACGGCTGAGAAGGCTGCTTCGGGAATATCGGCCCTGAGTCGACTTATGGCCAACGTAGGGGGACCCAGCCCATCAAGAAGACGCCTCTTGATGAGTGCTGTAGGGTCAGTGCTAATGTCCGGAGCATAGGTATGGGGCGACGCTCTCAGCAAGGAGGTATACCGAAAACGATTGGCACAGGTACAGAGAAGAGGAGCACTGAGAATTGCATCTCCGTATCCAACGGTCGCCGACTCGGCGGTGAGAGTGATTGCAGGCGTGATACCTGTCGCCCTCCTTGCTAGAGAGCGCCGAGCTATTTACCTGCGCCGAAACGAGGATGCGAGGGAGACGGTTGTCCGCGAGGAGAGACAACGCTCGCTCAACGATTGGCAGCAGTCTTGGAGGAATTTCACGAAGGGAAGGTGGACTGCGCGCCTCATCCCGGATGTGAGACCGTGGCTAAATCGAAGGCATGGTGAGACTGACTTCTATCTGACCCAGCTTTTGAGCGGGCACGGGTGTTTTCAGTCTTACCTGCACAAGATCGGCAAGTCACGGTCTCCCGATTGTCGGTTTTGCCCAGGAGAGGAGGACAATGCCTGTCACACATTTTTTGCGTGTACCAAATGGGCCAGGCTACGAAGGAAACTCTACAGGGAGACGGGAGAGCTCACCCCGGATAATATAGTTGCGGTGATGCTCGAATCGGTTGACAAATGGAACCAGGTGGCACATTATGCTCGGGCAGTCCTAAAATATAAAAGGGACTCACAGCAGCCGGAGGCACTGGGGCTGGGGGATCGATCTTTTGGCAATTCCTCTTCCCCTCTCCCCTCCCGCTAGGAAAGGGACTCCCCAGCTTGAAGGCGCCCCACGGCATAACAAAACGAGACCTGGCCCGAAGTAATGTGTCAAACGGTTCCAGGCTAGGTTCTCAGATTGACAGGGGAGGTGTTTAGTGGGTAGTCCAAAGGTATCCTCCATGGGAGTCCCACACTGCCAGACTCGGCGGGCATAAATGCCTTCACCTCCCTACCACAAAAAAAAAACACAAACATTAATATGTAAATGTGAGAAAAGCTTAAATAATTCATTTCTTCTTTTTGTAAAGTAACGATAAGACAAAGGAAATAAAACTTTGTCGAAAGTTTCTTTACTAAAATATTGCCAACTTTGTTTCTTTTTTAGGGTTTTGTAAAATAATTTTACAAAACCCTACTAGTTTCGCGACCAGTCTGTCCGTCCGTCCGTGTGTCACAGCAGTTTTTCTCGGAAACTACATAAGCTAGAAACATCAAATTTTGTGTGTAGATGTAAAGTGGTGATCTCTTCAAAATTTAACTACAAAAAAATTTTATAAGGTATTTAAGGGGGTCTCCCCATATAGGAGAGTGAACCCCTTAAATACCTTATAAAGTTTCATTGAAGATAGCCGATATGGGTATCAAATGAAAGGTCTTGATGAGAACTTTTCAAAAAAGGTCTTAGTTTGGCAAAATTTGCTTCGAGGGGCGCACAGGGAGGGGAAATACACGAAAAATTTGTGTCCCCCCCCCCCCCCCCCCCCTCGCGATTGGACACCTGTGATCCGAAAAATCTGAAAAAAATCAGGATTGTAGGCCTTGGTGAGGACAAAAACAACAAAACGTTAGAAGTCGCAGTTCACTCAACTTTGTTAGTAATAGTATGATTTATCGATTTTATGTTTTCTTGAATAAAATCTTAACGGTACCCTTGAATTCAGTGAAATTCAGTACGTAGATGTCTATTTATAAGGTTAATCTATCCTGAAAGTTTCATAAAGATTTAGCGAAGTTATAGCGGTTTGAATTTTCCTGTATTACTATGGAACAATATGCGCTGCATTTATTACTATAGCAACATATGGCTATGGAACAACATGCGCTTTTTACCGACTCAGACACTACAGTTTTGCTAGGATTTGCATGAAAATTTCAGGAATGATAGGTGTCATGTATATCTTTGAGAATCGGTTCAGCTAGTGGTATCAGTAATCGTAAAACAAAACAGTGGCTGTTTTTAATGCGAAGATTGAATAATTTTGAGTTATTTTTCCCCAACTTCAACGTTTAAGGTGCATGCTTTGAACACTTGATTCAATTTAATGAATGACTGAAGATGAGTACCCACAATTAATGCTCATAAGTGAAACAAGTCACGGAGGTGTGAGAGAGCTCCTAGCAAAAGGGTTTTGTAACCATTCTAGGATTCGAAAAGATTGACCATTAATCGATGATAACAGTACAGGAGAGTGGCCGCTGAAAAAAAAAATTCATCAAGCGTAGCCGATATGAGTATGAAATAAAAGTTTTCACGGGAGTTCTTCAAAACAGTTGTTAAACTGTCAGTTTTTGCTTCAGTGGGGGCACAGGGGGAAATACATGAAAAATGTGTTTCCACCGTCGGGGATGGACATCTGAAATAATTATCAAGGAAGATATTTATGACCAAAAACCTCAGAAGTCGAAATTCGTTCAACTTTGTTAATCATAGTATGATCTTCGTATTTCAGATTTTCTCCAATAAAATCGTCTTTGACATGTTTCTTGATTTGATTCGGTCTGGTGACTGCATTTTGTAAATTGAATACAAAACCCTTCTGACATGAGCGTAGGTCTGTTTACCCAACTTGTTTTCTCTGCTACTCCAATGAATCTCATACATCATCCATTATTTATTTAATGATTTTGCATGGTAATTGGTGTGCCCCTTAAACCGATGTTTTAGCATTGCCTGAAGGCACACGTAGGAATCGACGACATGTGAAGTGCAGATCGCACGAGCGTTGTGCGCCGATGAAAGAGTGATGGAGGTCTTGAAAAAAAAAGTTAGCATGAAATTTCATAGTTTACATTATGTTTCGGTACGGATGGAGTAGAGAGGCATCAACATTACCTCACCTCGAACACAACCATATCAGTCTCGTGACTCGTTAATCTAAACAAGCCTAAGCCGCACTCGATTAGGGTTTTGATTAACACTTCTAATTGTACCCGTAACAGTAATTTAAGTACGAGTACTTGTAGTAGTGATTCTTAAAAAGTGGTAAAAAATAAATAAATACAACCTATACAGGGAGATAGATAGGTTGCGGTGAAAGTATATGCCACTTCAGGTCCGGGGTTAAGCGGATAAGAACTTAATTTAGAAGGAATGTCTAGAACCACTGGTCAACAACATTCACATCCTGAGCGAGAAGGTTCAAGACCGTTTAGGGACCGGAAGTGCCCTAACGAGACGAGTTGTGGAAATGTACCGACCGACTTCAATATTGGGTGTTATGACGAAGAATTACCTGCAGCCAAAGGTTAAGGAAGCAAGTCAACATCCGAACTTTTAAGTCGCGCAACATCGAACAACTCCGTCTAAGGAGAACACGGAAAGTGAAAAAGCTTCTACGTTCCTACCGCAAAAAACGAGCTAGGAAACCTTTTTCAACAAGCGTGTAACATAATTGTTAACATTATGTGGTATTATGGGAAGTCGACGCGAGATTTACTACGCTTAGCCAAAGTACTTTGCTTTCTGCTTTATTATATGAACATCCATTAATTTCATTTACTTAAAGAATAACAAGCTCCCATGACCGCGGGCGAGATCATTCACTATTCACGTAATTCCTACGAAATATGTGAAGTAAGAAAATTTCTTAAAAAAATTGTGGGACCGAAATGTTTCAGGCCGTGATGCGAACAACATTGAATTGGCATTGGTCAAAAGTGTACGATGAGTGAATCAAACAAACACCAGAGATTAAAAAATATAGAAACAAACATCAGAATCAACAATAAAAACAAACATCAGAATCAATTACCCATACAACTGTAAGATTCTCCGTGCTCTGATACCGCCTTCCGCCATGTGTTTCCATAAATTACATTCTACATTGAATGCATTTCATAGAAAATTACGCGGAGGACCTACATTTCTTGAATTGTTGTAGTCTTTCATAACACTTACCCAGAAATATCACTTGCAAGCCTTTTGGGGAGAAAACACGGTTTTTGGCAATGCCGACCCAAGAATGGCCCAAATGGCTCAAGACACTTTATTAACGACGAATCACTTCAATTTATTAAAGCCAACGAAATATTAAATTCCACTTCTTCACTTCTATTTACAATCTGATCTGACAGTACAAACTGTCAGAGAAGATTTCCAGCCGATTCAGCCGTGATTGAAGTGATCGCTACCAGAGTGATTGAAGGCGGAGTGGATTTCACGCTGAGTCTTAGTGAAACCACTCCTCGGGGAAAAAAGAATCACACCGAAGAGGTGGCTGAACCTGAGACAAAGAACTTGGTCGGAGAGCGGTACTTTGGCCGTTAGTGGGAAATTATAAAAGAGCGCGACAAATGACGCGCCTCCTCTTTCTTCTTGGATTTGGCGAAGCGATGGAAAAGTGAAGCGACGAGCGTTGGCGGATTTTTAAAAGCAGTGGTAGCAAGTGGCGACCCAAATAAGACGGAGTAAAGGGACGAGGAGGTAGTTTGAACAGCAAGTGGCGACGCAAGTAAGAGGGAGTAAAGCGACAAGGAGGTTTTTAGTACAACAAGTGGCGAATCAAGGAGATCGAAAGAAATAACGAGGAAGCATTGTGAGAAACAAGTGGCAAAGCAAGTGGAATAACTTCAATAGAAGCAGTGGAGAAAAGGCCCCTTTAAAACGCGTAGACAGTAAATTTTCCTTCTTAAAAACTTCTTTTTTGTATTCCATTGAAATTGACAATTTGACATTGTGCAACTTGAACAAGAGATGAATTTGTATATTTGAAATTTAGTCCATGTAATCAAAGTTAAATTCCAGGTAAATTTTCTTTTAAGAACATAATGAAAGTTGAGTTTCAGGTTGTAACGGGTGCGGCTTGTGTGGTAAATCGCGCGAAAAAATCGGAAGGCTTCGAGGGTGGTGTGTACAAGGTGGCAAACTCTAGGGATAGTATTTTGCCTTTGCACGCCCTGTAATCGTAATAAAGAAAAAGGGGGAGTGAAGGGGTTTTCCTTATAAATTCAGGGAAACCTAGAAGAGTCGGATAGTGTGAAAAATAGCTTTTGTTCCGTCGTTAGGGAGTTTCGAGGAAAGTGTGTACGAGTCGTATAGTGTGGAAACTAGCTTTTGTCCGATCATTAGGGAGTTCTAAGGAAAGTGTATTTATTCGGAGCCATTCTAAATGTATGGCCAAAAAATGGTTGCGCTAAGTCGCATGAGTATTCTCAGCGACATAGGAAGTGTAGTGGTGAAGTTGTTTTGCTCGTGCTGCGAGAAAAAGCCTTTGTGCAATAGCAAGTGGTGCCCCACACCCGTCTCTGGTCGAGCTGTACCGGGTCCGTAAGCCCTTCCAGAGCACCCTAATTTCTTTTGGGTGCAATATTGGTTCCGAGAAATATTTCGGGCGTAACAGCATCTACGTTTACATGCAGTCCTTTTTGTAGCTTGGTGCTGAATGCCATTTACGCACAGAGCGTGGGACTCCCATGCTCGCAAACTCACCTTCCCTGTCAACCCGAAAAACTAGCTTGGTACCGCTTGACACATAAATTCGGGCCAGACCTCGTTTCGCTACGACGTGAGGTACCTTTGAGATTGGAAGAGGAATTGCCAGACAAGTAATCCTCCAGCTCTGACATCCCCGGCTACTTTGAGTCCCTTTTATCTCTTGGGACTGTCCAAATATAATATGCAACATGGTTCCATTTGTCAACCGATTCAAGCATTACAGCGACTGTGCTTTCCGGGGTGAGCTCTTTAGTCTCCCTGTAGAGGTTCCGTCACAGCCTGTGCCATTTTTTGTGCGCACAAAATGTGTGGCAGGCATCATCTATCTCTCCTGGGCAGGACGGGGGAAAGTAGCTTACCAATCTTGTGCAGGTAAGACTGAAAAACCCATGCTCGCTCAAAGACTGGGTCAGATAGAAGTTAGTCTCACCATGCCACGGTCTCACATACGGTATGAGGCACGCAGTCCACTTTCTCTTCGTGCAATTCACCCAAGACTACTGCCAATCGTTGAGTGAGCACTGGCTTTGATTCGATTAGTATGTCTGCAATACTATTCATGCAGGGTTCTCTTTTTTATCAAGACGGCCACTTCCGTTTTCTCCAGTGCTAAACTGAACCCGCGAAAGTTCAGTCTCTCACTCGGTGCAAGTGAAACCCATGTACAGGAGAAGAGGGCATGGATCCCGGAGTTATTCAAAGGACCCAAGACCTTATTTCGGAGGAAAAATGGCGGCTATCTTGGGTGTAAGTGAGGCTTCCATACATCAAATCTCCGAAGAGGACTTGAGGTACACGTCCTACGTAATGTGTCTGAGGCTGCTAAAATAAAAAGAACTGCCGGCTGTCACTTAGTTCTGTGTTCACTGAAGAACAAATCTGCGGGTTGCATCTGGATTTCCCCTGCCAACTTCCAAATTTAAGCCCTCTGGACTGTTCCGTGTGGAGTGTTATTGAGCGGATTACCAGCTAGTCCAGACATCCTAATGTTGCATCCCCACAGACCGCTGTTCGAACGAGCAGTAAGAGACAGTGTGCTCGTGATTGAGGTGGAAAATTGAAGCGATGATTGAAGAACGCGGGGGTTACATTGAAATATAAATTTAAGGAGAATACCTAGAACTAAGATATAATAACTTTCATGTCAAATGTTATTTTACATTTTTTTTCTGAATTTTGCGGACGCATCCAGTATATATATATATATATATATATATATATATATATATATATATATATATATATATATATATATACATATATATATATATATATATATATATATATATATATATATATATAATATGGGATATAACGAAATTTTTGACCACGCTAGAGCTTACAATTTTGCTCCGATTTTCACCAACTTTTTGGGAAAGGTGTATTGAGTAAATATTTTGGTTCAGTTCAATATTGACTCGGTGAAAACAAATTGGCAGCTATTTTAGACTAAAAATCGTGTTTTCTATTCTGACCAGAGTATAGCTTCGATTTGGATGAAAATTGGTACAGAGGTTCACTACACTGTGTGATGAATCTCACAATAAAAAATCCACAGTTGAGCCGTCTGAAACAAAGTGGTGGCTGCTTAAATATGGCAAAATGTGCAACAGTTTGTTGCTTCAGTTGTGACCAAAAATCTAATCCGATGTTAGTGGAATTTTATAGTTTGCCAGACATTACAAATATCGAATGATCTTCGTCAGAAAACTAAAAGTCAAATCTCAAAAAATCAAAATGGCGACTAATTGAAGATCCAAAACTCAAAGGCTTCTAAAAGTAGCACTTCCGATTCGATGTGTATGAAACTAAACTCTAAGATAAGTTAGATAGACAGATGTATGCATTTTTTCCTTTTATTTTGATCATCAATGTGGAAGATTCAAATTGGCGTTGATTCAAATATGCAATTTTTTTTTAATTTATGAGGCCCTCTAGTGGCAACATTTACCTATGGATCTTGATGAAACTTTGGGACTATGGATAACCATACCAAGTTCTTGTATTGTGCAAAAACTTATAGAAATCGGATGAAAAATGAGCCAGTGGAAAAAGTTAAGACTAGTCAACTCGATGCCTACAAATGACACAAAAATAATTCTGGGAAGATTCCATACTAAGGTTGGCAATGAGGTTTCTCATTGGGAAACGACTGGATGATATAGCCTCCACGATGAAACAAATGACAACTACCAGCGCGTGATTGACTTTCATACATTTGCCTTGCTTCCCACAAGGCTGCATTCATAATATGACTTGAGTGTCAATAGATGGCAACACACAAAACCAGATCGATCATGTTCTGATCCGACAATGTTGGGCCTTGAGCGTACTGGACGTCCGTACATACCGAGGAACCAATTCAAACTCAAATCATTAGTTGGTCAAATTAACCTATTGATGTCGTATGCCAAAGGTGTATTTGGCGAATACCAGCCCGCTACAAATATTTGACATCAAAAGACTCCAAACGGTGCTTTTGGCCAAAAATTTCACGGGGATCCTCGACAACCAGCCTGCATCGCTGAAAACAAGGAACGAGCTCTGGATGGAAGTGAAAGCGGCTTTTAAGACCGTGGTAGAACAGACGATCGGACACCTAGCCTGGCGCAGGAGAAATGATTGATTTGATGATGAGTGCCACAATGCGTTGGACAAAAGGAATGAGGCGTACAAGGAATACGTAGGTAGGACAACCAGGACGAAGAGAGAACATTATGAAAATCTCAGAGAAGTAGCGAATAAGATAATGAAAATCAAGAAAAGAAAATACTATGATGACCAATTGTGAAGTATCGATGTAAGTGTAGCGAACGACAAGACAAAACAAGCATCAAAGTAGTGAAAAGCCTGAAACGTGGTTATCAGCCCAAAACCACGCTCTGTCGTAATGATAGTGGCAATATTCATCACTTTTCAAGAACCTCCTTAATCCTCCACACAGCTTCAAAGCATTGGTGGCTATAGATAACTGGGGAGAGAAATTTTTCCCGCCATCCAAGCCCAAAAGAATGATAAAGGGCAGGGCATCGATGTAATGCCAGTGGAGCTGATCAAATATATTGGCAGCGTTTTTCATAAAGCTATTCACAAAGACATCCAGCTCATTTCGCAACAAGAACATATGCCAAAAGAGTGGAGCCCATCAATTACATTCCCTATCCACAAAAAAAGTGACAAACTTCAGTGCGAAAATTATAAAAGCATATCACTGCTTTGTACGCCGTACATAATATTTTCAAAGATCTTAGAAAATCTAATTAGATCATTCACCAATAGTATTATTGGGGAGTATCAACAGCCAACAGTATTATTGGGTAGATCGAAAATAGGCCAATTGTTCACAAATGCTGGGAGTTCAACATGGACGTGCACCAAATTTTGGTTGACTTCAAGCAAGCACACGACAGGATTGATCGTAATTTACTGTACCAAATAAAACTTTGCTTTGGCATCCCAGCCTAACTATTTCGGCTTAGCCAAGTGACAGTGACGTGATTCCATAATTCCGCATCAGTAAAATATCGGACTAAAGCAGGGAGTAGGACTGGTTTGTTTGCTATTCAATTGGACTCTAGAATACGTCATAAGGAAGCTACTTTTGATCAATGGCGAATTCCATACAATTATGAGCTTACGAGCCGGGGATGTCAACGATTGTAAGATAGCGCAAGTTGCAATGGGCTGGACACATGAATCATATGGAGGAATAATGGATACCCAAAAAGGTATTCGTTGGTAGAACTGAAGGCTTAAGACCAGTGGGGAAACCGAGGAAACACTGGTCTGACTCGGTCGACGCTGATAGTTCATCGCTGCTTGGATTTCAAAATAGAGGACGCGGTCAATGCGCTGAGATAGTTGAAGGTGTAGGATGTGAAGGCCCGAAAGGGGCTGTAGTGCTAAGAAGAAGAATGATATTTTAAGCTGCTATTTTCACTAAAAATTTCATTATATTGCTCTGTCTCGAGTGAAACTCATATTTCAACGAGATATGGCACACTGATTGATGAGACCTTAAGACACAAGTATTTTTTAAAGTCAATGCTAGGATTCAAAATGGAGGCCCCCAAAGGTCAGAAGGTAAACCAGATACGCTTTTTGAACAGCAACTGAAATAATGAATATTTGTCATGGAAACGTTGGAATTGGCTTAACTTTGCAATATTTACGAAACAAATCATTTTCAGGGTATTGCAAAGTATTTTTACAATACCCTACTCAAATCACATCCTATTTATCTTTCTTTTCGTCTATCGGTCCGTCCGTCTGTGCGTTACAACAAGTTTCCTCGCAAACCACATGAGCTGGAGTGATACAATTTTCTACCTGGGTCAAAAGTGATCCGTCTCAAAATTCGCAGTGCGATTCGCAGCCATTTAAGGGGAGGGGGGCCTCCCTATCCAGGTGGTGGCTCTTAAACGTTTTTTTTTTACCAAAGCTAGCAAATATGGAGGTCAGATACAAGATTTTGGTGCGAACTTCTCAAAACAGGTCTTAAACAAGAAGCATTTGTAAGGAGGATGCTGGAAGAGGGGCAATGTACGAACAATTTTGTATTGTAGCCCGGGGTGGCATACTGAGGCCGGCTAGCGCTCAGTCGCGTCATGGATCTTCCGGGACACCCTCTGCACGTGCTGAGCCACCTTACATATAATAACTAACCCAAAGGGAACAGGACGGGAAAGGGAGAGGTCATTTTAAGTAATGAAAAATGTTATTTGCCTTACACAGACATGCCCGTTTTATTTAACAAAAAAAAATTAAAAAGAGAATTCGCAAATTTTACAAAAAGAATAATTAATTTAAACACCCAAACGAAAACCCAATGAATTAAACGACGATTAACTAAATATACAAAATGAATGAAAAATAACGTAATTTGAAATAATGTAAAAAAAAGTAGAGGTAAAGTCAAACATATACTCACTTCCTTTCTTGCAAAACTACAAGCACTCGGCGAAAGGGAAAGAAAAAAGCGTGGGGCCACTGTAAATTAAAATTGAAATGTCTGTAATGTAGAAAAAAATCAAAGAAAGATAGTAAAACAGCCACTTCAATAAGCATCATCCGTTTCGTAACCTGCACTGGATTGTTTAAACTATCGGACTTCCCACTTTTATTTTCCAGCACTGTACCTTCGTTCCTCTTCACTTTAGACTAAATGCCTTGGTATTCACTGTTTTTTTTTCTTTCCTCGGTCCTTCTTAAGTCTTTTTTTTATTTATAAGTTTCATTTATTTCATTGATATCGAAGCCGAAATCTTCTCACAACACACTTCGAATTATGATTGTGCTTTCAAGTTAAAATTATATTCTAAGACTCAAACTTTCGTCCACTAAAATTTTATCCACAAACACACAAATTAAAAATATTTTCCCCAAATTCACTTAATCCCCACACTGAAAATCCCGAATCCAATTTAAATTCCCCAAAATCCAAGTTCACATTCACTTCCATTGTTGAATTAAAAAATCTTCTTCACACTGCCAAAGAACTTCTTCCATTCTTCAAACTCAAAATGGAATCCACAAATTAACGCCTAAAGCACTCCCTCTTATTTTCAAAGTCAAATACTGACTGCCCTAAATCCAAGAACCCAATCCCACAATCCTTTTATTCTCCATTACCGCAGCCACATCTAGGTAACGTCATTGAAGTTCATTACACATTGATTCCGCTACCCACACATCTTTTTTCATATCGACAAACGCAACAATTTCAACCATGGAAGCATTTGATTAGATGCAAATTATCATATATCCCCGGAAACAATTGCTTTTGCCGATACTCCAATAAAGTGCTTTTCTGCGCTCGGAGAACTTGATTCCAGGGTCCCAGCCGACACCCGGTTGAGAATCCACAGCGCTACCAACAGCGCCACCTTGTGTTGATTTCCCATTCATCTAATTAGCAACTTCAAATATGCATCTCTCTTGATGGGCATGAAATTGAAATTTATTAATAGGGAAACGTGAATAAGTTTTTTGTTAGTATGAAAAATAAAATTTGTTAGTGGGAACTAATGAATAAAATTAGATAGTATGAAGGAAGGAATTAGGTTTTGTTAGGGAAAAGGTATCAAATGAAATTTTGTTAATGGGAATCAATGAATGGAGTGTTGTAAGTGAGAAAATTAAAATTGTTATTATATTGCGAACTTTGTTTATTTGGTAATTGAAAATAAGGAAAAGGGTAGGAATGATATGGTAGGGAAATAGAAATTATAGGGAAACTGTTAAATGACAATAAAAATAAATAAATTTACTGATGAAAAGGGTAGGTGTGCCAAAAGGAAGGGGGAGATGTTTCGGTGGCAATTTGAAGTTCCGAATGAGAGAAAGCCGGTACGCCAAAATTCGCAACAGTCTCTAGTCATTCAATCCATTCCTCGTATTTTGGTGAACTACCTGGAATATTTGAGCAATGCTGAACACCCGCAGTGACATCACTTTCAGATATTGATCATGGATCTACTTGGTTGATTCTTGTGCTTTCGAGTAAATTCGTTTATTGATCATGATGTTATTAATAGTTGCGGCCAAAATTTCTACAGTAGTTTGCAGAATTGTTTGGACAAGTAACATTATTTTTCTGACTTCAATTCATGGAATATATGTAAGAGTCAAGTCTTGATATTCAGAAGACGTTGTTTGATTTACTACTTATTTCACAAAGTCTGTCTGGTAGGAGAGCTCTCCTGCTACTTTTAATTGTCCTTAAAAAGTGTTTGACTTTCAAACTAGGAGACAATAAAATGATTATTTGCTTTTAAAAATACAGTTGCCTACGGGAAATTTGTCTTTCCGGCTGGTGGTGCCAATGGGATTTATTTCTTTGGAAGTGATCTCATGAAGAATATTTATTTTTATTAAGGATTATATATGTACAGTTGGTTTATGTATTCAGGTTATTCAGTTAAGCAAATTTCATTGAAAATATAGCATATCAAAGAAGATCCTGCCAAATATGAGACCTAAAAAAAATTATGTAATTTCCAAAAGTTAATGAAAGTTGAATAATATTTTACTATACAATTTTGTTAATACCAATTATAGCTTCAAAAGCATTTATCAATGTTTTAAATTATTGAGTGCACATTGACTCATGTTTCCTATTGTGTATGCGTGAAGATTCCCGTTAAGGGTTAAAATCTTTTAGACACCGTGCTTCCTATTTTCGTTCATTGTGAAATTTACACTGAAATATGGTTATACTATGAGTGCATTTTCCTGTATTCTGAATTCATTGCACTAATATACCCTTAGGCAATTAAAACTCTTGATAAGTCTGTGTGGTCTAGTGGTTAGAGCATGAGACGCATAAGCCTAAGGTCCCAGGCTAAAATCTCGTTGGTGAACAATGTGATTTAGTTCAGCGGATTTTTCGGACAGACTACAAGTGTTCACTCAGTGGAGATATGTACTGATTTAATCAGATCATATAGCTGAGCAGACACACGGAAGCATGGTACTGACCAAACCAACTTCCGAAAAAATCAATACGGTCATGAAAATGAGATACTCTAACTATCTCTAAGCGAAGGCTCGAGAGGGGCTGTAGTGCTATAAAGAAGAAGAAGAAGAATTAAAACTCTTAACTTGCCTATTATTTTCAATTTTAGCATCGATATTTCATAATTCTCTCCGTATTTATGAGAATAAGTGAATCTTCTTGATTTTTCAAGTATTTTTTAAACGATAAATTCTTGACTAAAATCTATTTCATGAAAGCATTCTTGCCGGTAGGCATTTTCATGAGAAATATCATAAATAAAGCACTTTAACTGTAAATTTACAGTCGTGTACTGAAAAGTCGAAGATTATACTAAAATAAAAACAAAGTAAAAAAAAATTTCTATCGCATAAGAAGAGCCACCCATAAAAATCAATATACCCGCATTTGCTTGGAAATGTCTCCCCAAAATAACTGACAAAATTGATCCCGGATTTAATTAATCCTCCTTTAGAAAGCGATTATAAGAGTGTCTGTAGTCTAGAAGCTAATTATGCTTTGTTTGATACAAAGGATGAATTTGGGAGGCAATCACTGAAGGGTTGATTAAATCTCTAATACCATACGACATGGTGAAATTGAAACATTGAGATAATGATTTTGTAGCCATGATCAATATGATAAGACTTAACGTTTAGTATTACGTCATATATGTAAAGTTTTAGCTACATTATGCAAGCACGTTAGTCAATTCTAGTTAGATACGAGTATCTTCATTATATTACATAATCAAAAGAATATTCATTTTGTGGTATCAACATTAGAAAATGAAATTTCGTCTGCAAAAATAACATGAAAGTTGAGTGGGCGGAAAAATGCTCTTGATATAGGGATTTGTACGTTCGACTCTCGCTTTATATAAAAACCATTTTTACTTCATGTTAAGCATTTATTTCGTCGTATTGATAATATCGTTGGCTCAAAAAGTTATTGAAGAAATTAATATCGTTCATCTTACAGCATTCAATCAAAGCTATTGTATCTGGTTCGATGAAACGCCCAAAGATAAGAATAAGCAGTGCATTGATAGAAATCAAGAAAATTTGAATGGCTATCACTTAATGAAGTATATTTTAAAGAGTACTGTAAAGTAATTTTACAAAACCCTATTAAAATCGCGACCAGTCTGTCCGCAAACCCCCTAAGATCGAGTGATACAATTTTGTACGTAGGTTTAAAGTGGTACCTTTTCAAAAGCTGCAGTGCAAAAAATATTTCAAGGTGCTCAAGGCGATCTCCCCAAATGAGTGGGTGACCCTTAAACATTTTTTTACCAAAGGCAGCCGATACATGTATCAAATGAAAGGTTTTGATCAGAGCTTTTTAAAACAGGCCTTAAACGAGAAGAATTTGTGGGGAGGTGCAGAGTGTGGGAAATTTATGCAACCCACCCATTCTTGATTAGACATCCTGGGACAGAAAAATCTGAAAAAATCATGATAGTACGTCCTTATGTGTACAAGGCTAACAAATACCTCAGAAGTCAAAAACTCTACCAAGCTTGTTAATAATGATACATTTTCGAAATGAAATTGCGGCAAACTGAAATGTATAACAAGTTGGACAGACAGAATTACGCTTGTGTCTCAAGGGTTTTGTACTGAACATACGATATGCAGTCATACGAGCATAGAATGATTCAATTCAAGAAAAACTTTAATGACATGCACAACAAATATATTTTTGCTTTACAAGAAAAACCAGGGCTACCCCATTTTAACTGGCCAAAATTTCGTTGCAACATTGCTAAAACCATTGACTAAGCCGAATCATAAATGATTTTTTATTATATTATATATTTGGAGAAAATACAATCAAAAGTGTAGTGTATGGTTTGATGCAAAGCCCATGTAGTAGAAAGAATAGTGTTTGATTGTTGTAATCGAAGGAAATTCAAACGACAATAATTTTTGTACATTCTATTAAAACTCATAGAGTATACGGTCCTTTTGAAGGACTCCGAAATATCTACTTTCAGCCAATTTAATCATACTAATACCGTTTTACTGGCGAAAATATTTGCTTTACGGTTCTGACTATTATTAGCAAAGTTGAAAGAATTTGAACCATTCATTTATTTGTTATTGGATCTACCTTCATAATTTTTTCACCAATTATTTATAGCTTTTCATCTTCAGCTATTCAATTCAACCAACTATTAATAGCATGTACCTTAAATGTTGAAGTTCACAAAAATAACACGATTTAAGGCAATATTCTCCTTTAAAATTTCCGCTTTTTTGTTTTACGATTACGGATGTCACCCGTAGAACAAATTTTCAAAGATATTAACAACAACAGGATAATTTAACAATTTATCTTAATATTTCTTCTTCTTGCTTATACACTACAGCCTTTCTTGGGCATTCACTTCCTGCAAGAAGTGCCTCCAACTGCTTCGCTTCATTGACCACATCTGTAATGATTTTCAACCTTTTAGGTTCGAACGCGGAACCGACCTCTCATCGGTTCTAGACGTTAAGTCTGAGTAGTACCAACAGGTCAACCAATCCGTGCACCGTAACCCATTCACGCGGTGGCTGCTTGTCGGCCAGCTAGTTCGGAGAGGATTTCGGTCGCGGGTCTCCGAATGGGTTACGCTCAATTACAATATTTCAGCCACCTGAACATGCCCGTTTTCCAAAACGCGTTATCAAAACAAACCATACGGAGAAGAAACCTACTTTACGTTACTCCGTATTTCTTCTTATAACCAGTCAAGAATTCAAAATCTAATTTTTATCTCGCGTTCCCGAGGTTCCGACGCGGTACCGAAAAATATGCTACTCGAAATTAACCCGACGAAAACTACTCTAATAAAATGTCAAAACTATAAAGGTACCGCGTACCGCGCACGACGCGAAACCGACCTCAGCGGATTTGGCGAAACCCTACCCTCGCGACGACATACCTACCCTGCACTCTCTCTTCCCACTGAAAAAGAAGAACCGCTGAAAAGGAAAGTCTTTAGTTATTTATTCGCAATTCATTTTATTTCATTCACTCTGACCTAAACATCAAACTTGTTTCTATCATTTCGAAAATTAAACCAAAAAAAAATTATGAAACATTAAATTTGATTGAATATTTCGAATATTATTGTTAAATTTTCTATGAATGTATTATATGTATTTGAATGTTTCAATACACACTACTTATTCGAAAATTGCAAAAATCGTTTACACGTCTATGTACGAAATGATTTCTTTGTATATTATAGTAAATGCAATTGTTTTATTATATGGTGTATATCTACCCTCTATTTAATATGAATTGGAATTATTTTATTTGCTTTTCTCATATTTTACGATGACTGAATTCCAGCGTGCTATTATTTTACTATTGCATTTTATTTGAGTTCTACTGAAAAGTTGATTGTTATGCAAATTATGTTTGATGGAATAGCAACTTTGTAAAAGTACGGAATCATTTGAATATTATGCAAATTAGTAGTCCATATAAATTTTGAAAATATTAATTACTAAAGGGGAAACTGTGCACAGGACCTTTAGAGTTCAATTTATTTTTAATTTTATTTAAATTGTGCTGCTGAACACTTATCACCATTTAAATCGCTTAATCGAAATGACTTCTATTTATCTTAATCTAAATTCAATAATCGTAATGGATGTCGACTTAATTCAAGATAAATAAATTTATTTACATGTTTGCAGATGGCTTGCAGTGGTTAAATATAAATTAAAACAATTTACTTTTAAACCCATTGGGCCTTTTATCTGAAAGAAACCTATTCGATATTCTAAATTTATACTTTGGATAAATATACTAATAGATTCTCACATTAATATTTGCACATTAAGATAGCATAGTTGCAATGATCCTTTTAATAGGACGAATATGTATATATATATATATTTTTTTTATTTTGAAATTCGGCTTTTCTTTATTTACTTCATCTAATTACTCATATGCGTTTCTTTCACTTAATAAATTTTAATTTATTCGCATATATGGATAGTATTTGCATTATTAACCTCTAATCAATTTGGAATACATATCACTTTAAATCTTACACTTCTTTTCTTTATGAAACAAATCAAAATCTTGTTGCACAATGCATAAAGTTCACTTCGATAAATTGCATCCTTAAGATTGATACCAAGATTGAATGTTTCGCTAGAACTGTTTCCAAACAATTCTATACAACAAGTAGTTGATGCACTAGGATACTCACTAAAGTGCTATTGCAGTAGAACTACTACATATTTCATCAGATATCGTATCGTTCCCCAGAACTAATCGTTCAAATCGATGCCAAGCATTACATTAGCCCCTTACGATGTTTTATGAATAGCTCGATGAAAGCTTAAATTACTTTTCCCCCTTATAAGAATTTTTTAATTATGGAAATAATATTGAAAATTGCTCATACGATTATAAAATAAAATATATGTATCTTACGCTCGTACAGAATGCGCAACTCAAACACGGTTTACTTATAGGTAAATTGTTAAATCTGGCACCAATTGATTCGACGAGAATAATTATCAACGTATTTAAATTGTCAATTGAAGTAGTTCTTAATCTTACAAGAATCATTAAAATTGCCAAGTAAATAACATCATTTTGAAGCAGCCTCTCAAATTGAAAATCTATTGTCAGCAAATATAAATTCTGCATTGGGCGACAGCCGTGTTTTGTAACCGATTTTCGAATGGGAAGGGCTCATCGTATTTATTCAGGGCAGCGAGATTTTGCAATAAAAATCTGAGCATACAGTGAAAGAATAGTTTTCTATTCTCTTCGAGTGGGTCGCCCGCCAGATGAATGAGTCAATTATAGAAAAATGTGAAGATATAAAAATATATAAGGTTTCATACAAGAAGTTAAGCCGTTCATATTTCCTACCAATTAGAGGTTAAATGCCAGTGGATAAAATTCGTGATTAGTCTATGATTTATGACATCATCGGTATAATACACTGGATAGAACATTTTACTTGTATAACAAACTCACGAATGAGACGAATCTCCGGTTGAATTTTAAGTTGAATGCGCCAGCGTTCTTCCAACAATTGGATACCGTAACAGTGTTGAAGGAATGAAAGATTTACAAAAGACATATTTTAAGCAAGTATACGAGTACATTAAAAAGTAGAAATCGCCAAGGTTTATAAACTGCGTGGCATTTTAAAATCCGATGAAAACTTAATATGATTCCCTGATCATAACTAATAATACCTAGTCAAACGTTAATAATAAATGCATGAACATTTACTACTGTTTCATTATATAAATAAATTTTCTTACTTTCTTTTTTTTGACAAGTAACATTTACACTCGTTTCTAGGAACAGCGGTACCTTGCTTTCCATCAAACAGAACGTTCTCTCCATTCTTGAACCCTATATTAAAGGAGTTGGCGAAACAGTAATGCAGTTGTAAAGCATTTCACATCTTAATTCGCAACGCGCTCTCCAGCTTAATATACATATATGTATACATCCTTCAATCAGGCCCATATGAGAACAAGCTTATGCGGAGCAACAGTAAAACAAGTTGAGTAAGCAGGAGAGTGCTCCTACCAGAAGGTCTTTGTAAACATCCTAGGGTTAGAAGCAAGTTTTCTAATGGCGTGAATCGGTAACTTGAATTATTCATCGAATACTTAGATATGAAATCGTTCAAATTCATACAAAAGATGCACAGTTTCTTTCATAAGCACAGTGCAGCCACCATTTTCATGTAGCTTAAATGATTTTTCTGAATGCTCGGCCGATTGAACATGTTCAAGTTAAACACTATTCCTTAAATTTTCATGAAAATTGAAAGGAAATAAAAGTACCTAAGTCAATTTTAAATATATATAGGGTTTTCCAATAAGAGGTGTTATTTTGAATAGATCTTGTGATTCAACACCTTGCGACTTCTTCCTTTGGAGCCACGTGATAGAGCAGGCCTATGCCAATAGTCCAGCGTCAATTCAAGATCTCAAAGATGAAATTCGTGAGGCTATCGAGGACCTAGGGTAGCCACTGTGCGATTTGGTTATGGAAAATTTCATGAAAAGGATATGGTCCTGTAAGCGTGTCGTAGTAGTTATTTGCCCAATGTTATTTATTGCTATTAACGGCATATCTTCTTCTTTATAATGAACTAAACATCGGATCATTTATTTTAAAAAATGGCATTTTTCTTATAATATCAAAATAACACCTCTAATTGGAAAACCCTATATCAACCATAAACACGTGTTATCGTTGTTGTAATTCCATATAATTGAAATGGCTATAACTCACTTGATTATGATTCGATCTCAATTAAATTTTTTGAACATATATATCTAATGTCAGTCTATATAATTGCAAAATTTCAAGAAGTTTAAAGGTACCGTTTTGATTTTATGGGCAAAAATGTAAAATCTACAAATCATACTATTATTAACAAAGTTGAGCGAATTTCGATTTCTAAGGTATTTGTTGCCCTTGTACTCATAAAGGTCCACATTCGTGATAATTTTCAGATTTTTCGGCTGAAAGGTGTCCAATCACGAGGGGGGGGGACACAAATTTTGGGTGCATTTTGCCTTCCCGTGGACCCCCTAATTCATCAAATGATTTTTTTATTTCAGATTCTAAAAGTTCTAATCAAGACCTTTCATTTGATACCCCACTCGACTACCTTTGATTAAAAAAAAATTTTAAGGGCCATTTCGTTTATAGGGGGGACTCCCCTTAAACATTTTTTAAATTTTTGTCAAGGCCTTAACTTTTGAGAGATCATCACTTCTGACCTTTTCACAAAGTTTGAGCATTCTAGCTTCTATAGTTTCTGAGGAAATCAGCTGTGACGCACGGACAGACGGACAGACGGACAGACGGACGGACGGACAGACGGACAGACGGACGGACAGACGGACAGACAGGTCGCGAAACTAGTAGGTCTTTGTAAAAAAATTTTTTACAAAGACCTAAAAATGGTATTTTTTTTAAATATTAAAATAACAACTCTTATTGGAAAACCCTGTATAATATACATAACATACACCTAACCTATCCCTACTTTTTAACACAAATAAACAACAACACTAAATGTAGCAATAATGAGCTGAAACTCAAAAACTAAGTAACGAAAAACACTAAAACTGAAAATAAACACGAATAATTAAGACATTGTCATTCAGCCATTAAAACCTAGATTGCCCCATCTCAGCTCAATCAGCTTCAACGAATCTAGCAAATGAGCATCTCCATTGGGATTGTTGGTCTTATGAACTCAAATTCGGAGGACATTTTATCTTCTTATCGGTGGCCCATCTATATATGTGATATATGATTGGGACGCCGTCAGAAACAAAAACATATCGATTCATGTCCAAATACACTAATGCTTCAGGAGGAACGAAGCCAGTAGCGAGGCAAATCGCAAGATACTCGTCTGTCGGGTGGACAGCTGTGAAATCCAAGGATTTTCACTCACAGTTACAAATCTTGCGATATGATTCCGAAGAAGTTTCAATATGAAGATATCGACTCTTTGCACTTGAAAAGTTTGATAAATTCTTCTATTCGATATATAATGCTTCCAACCCGTCTCAGGTTTTCTGTACAAATCAGTACATATACGAAGACATTTCATCTCGAAAACTCTCAATTTTGCCATAGTACTAGCACTCCGGTTGTACCAGATCTGACATCAATATGTCAAAACTGGTACAACCTTGTAACAGATAATTTTGAAATTTTGACCAATGTATCTGGAATGAAAGATTCTTTGTAGGGTCATGACTACCCTTGGTGCCTTACTGAGCATGGTTTTGACATGTTCAGTATAGTACAGATACTGGTCGAGATGAGCCCCGAAGTATAGAACACAGGATTTATGTGGAACTTGTTTTGAACTACCCTCGCCAGCCATGATGTGAAAATCTTTCCATTTAAGTTTCAGGTCTTGACTGACCCCCTGCAGCGTTGTCCGAAACAAGATTGTTTGTCACTTCTGCGCATTGATTTCATGCGCCAATTGCTAGTGTAGTTTTGAAGATTGCTCTGAACTATGGTAACTTTTCGGTCTACCATAAAGATGATCAGATTATCAGCAAACCCTACCAATGATCACGTTGGCGAGACGTTAAAATCCGTTCAATAGCATGTGAATGAATATTGAGAACAGCAGAGGCACAGTAATTGTTCTCTGCTGTAGACCATTCAAGACCTTGAACTCGCGCATGGTTCTAAGATTTCCGCCAGTAACAACAAACGATTTTTCGTACAACATATTGCACATCATTGCGACAAGGTATCTGGGGAACTTATCCTGAAGGAGTTTAAAAACTAGTCCATCTAACCACACCGTATCGAAGGCTTTCTCCATATCAATGAGACATGCTCCAACACATTGTCTATCATTTAGTTTCCAACAGATGTCTGAGGTTACTTTCGTTATTGCATGTGTGGTCGAATGCCTGGCACGAAAACCAAATTGGCAATTCGGCATCAACTCATTTTCCTCAATGTGGGCGTTTAATGCTCTGTTGAGTATCACTTCAAACACCTTGCTGATGTTAGGCAGCAAGCTGATTGAGGGATAGCTTTTAGGGCATTATGATTATTTTCCCTTGTCCAAGATCGGAAATACCTTAGCCTTTTTCCACTCATTTGGGAAATATGAATTGCTCAACATGTTGTTGAACAATATGCAATAGTTTCTAATAGCAACCTCAGGCAAATGTCGGAGAACTACATTTGGAATACCATCAGTACCACATGATTTCTTGTTGTTTATCTTGCGAAATATGAAACACAAGTCTTCATAGCTGACAAAATAATCAATAAGATTCAAGCTCGGTATGAGGTCAGATGTTAATGTTTCATTGAAGTGAAGAATTGATTGACCGTTCAGGCTTGATTTGAAGTCGGAAACTTTTGCTTCAACGACCTCTGAAAATATTTCATTCCCTCTCTCAGGATTTGGTAGATGAACCAATTCAAACTGTGTTCCAATCAAGGCAAGTTTATGCAATCCCTCACAAATAATCCTGTTTCATTTTCGATACCAGCCCTATCGAGAAGATTTATTTCATCACTAGCGACTTCAAGATTCGATTGCTTCACTCAAGACTTCTTACGAAATATGCTATTCACATTCGCGAAAACGCTATCTAGATCCTGTGGGCTAATACTTCGCAATTTTTCCGCCCATTTATTGCTGACCTCACTCCTGAAGTATGAACGGATCAAGTTCCAGACATTCTTCAGGTGTAATTTCAACAAAGCCAAAGAGGGAGGTTTGTAGTCCAAAACTCGCCAATAAATATCGTTGACGCAAGTGAGAAGAAGGTTTCTCAATTTTTTCAACATTGCGATGGTTGGTGTTTCATATCCTTCCATATTGTTTCTATGTTTAATCTTGGGAACTACTTTCTCACTCGTTTCCAACGTCAGCTTCTCTACTTCGACAAATAGAGATCTATTTCATCGTTCCTGTCATTAGGAACCAGTGAGCAAGAGTTGCCATTATCAGGAAGGGGACATTGCTTCTGGTACTCCCAATTAAACTTTTTTTTAAACTTTCCCCAGTCTGTTTTTTTTTAATTCTACCGATGATTTTCATATTGAATTGGAATGAGCAAGAGATCGTCCCTTTGATCATTGATTTCCATTACGGTTGCGTCAGCAATGCAGAAGTCCAAATATGAATTTGCCCTAGGGTATGTTGGGAACTCCGACCCATATAGATTGTACCTGTATTCAATTTGGTTCTCTGTTATCCATGATTTCAGGAAGGCATCTCTTGGATTATTGGAGGCGTTCAGCCATAATGTATACTTGGCGTTCAGGTCACCAGCAAGAATATAATAAGTATGCAGCCTGGTCAATACGAGAACTTCAAACAAAGAATTGAGCTCCTTCTTGAACAGTTGCACAGGAAGAGATAATGAAGAGGTTATCCTCACCTGGTAGTGAGATTTTTATAATTTTGATAATTCTTTTGAATTCGACTTTTTCAATATTTTCGAAACAAAGGGTCTTCTCACCAACACCTTCCCATCACCTACTACCCCATCGTTTCTTACGAATTCAAAATCCTTGAATGTCATGGATTGCCATGAATTGAGGTGGGTTTCAGTAAGAAGCATGATGTCAAGCTTTTGCTTGACAAGGAACTCCAGGAGATAGTCACGTCGATGCAGACTCACAAAAGAGTTGACGTTGATTGAGATGAGACGAATCCTATCCGTGGGAAAGTGACTGGATGACAACTTATTTTGAGGCATTTGAAAGCCCTAAACGCTGAAAAACAATGTTAATTTTCGAATCTTGTTTATCGATTCTCTCCAATAAGGAATTTAATTGCTGATTAATTTTAAGAAGCAACTCATTATTGCCACTTATGCTATTTATTTTATTTAAATTGTCTCTTCACAAAATTGGTAGGTATCACATTGCGATGTACTTAACTTTGTTTTGGAGTGAATTTTATCTTTTCATCTTGATATCGGGGGTATCCTCGATATGACGTTGGATGACCAAAGACACTGCAGTTCACACGACATAATTTTTTCTTTTGGCTCCGCCTGAGCCAATTTGCACTCGCTGGGAGCATGGATATGTTTGCACTTTACACAAATTGACAGAGCCAAGCTCTGTCAATTTTTGCCGGGTCATCAAAGATGTGTGCAGTCTAGCATTGTCATGATGGAAGACAATGCCCTTGCAATTGATCAATTCTGGCCGGTTTTTTTGAATTGTTTGTTGCAATCTGGTTAATTGCTGACAGGACAGAGACAAATTGAGTGTTTGGCCAGATTCTAGCACCTCATGATAAATAATTCCCTTTCAATCCCACCATACATACAGCATAACCTTATTTGGTGTCAATCCAGGCTTGGAAGTCATTTGTGATGATGCACCTTTTTTTGACCATGATCTTTTTCGAACTAGATTCTCGTATCTTACCCATTTTTCATCGCCCGTAATGATTTGTTTCAAAAATAGCTCGATTTCGTTGCGTATTGTTAGCATTTCGCAAATGAAAATTCGGTCGATCAAATTTTATTGTGTTAATTCATACGGCACCCAAACTTCGAGCTTCTTTGTGTATCCAGCCTTACGCAAATGGTTCAAAACTGTTTGGTGATAGATATTCAGTTCCTTAGCAATGTCATGGCTGCTTATGTGTCGGTCTTCTTCAATTGTTTGTAAGATTTCATCGACTTTTTCAGTGATTGGTCGACATGAGCAAGGTGCATCTTTGACATCAAAATTTCCAGAACGAAAGCCAGCGAACCATCTCTTGGCTGTGGCTTTTGATAAAGTGCCTTTACCGCAGACACTACAAATTTATTCAGAGCGTGCGACACATTCTCACCTTGATCGTAGTGATATTGTAAAATATAACGAACTTATTCAGAAATTTCACTCATTTTTAAATGAATACAACTTTTGACACGAATGACGAAATGCAAAACTGTCCATACAAAAACTATAGACTGGAATATTACCTTTCAAACGCATGTCAGTTTGACTCAATCTGATTAATATTGCCCGATATATGCCAACGAACATCAACTAGTGACAAAAAGGCTCAATGCTTTTTAGACGATCTAATATTTTTGCTTTACAAGAAAAACCAGTGTTGCTCCATTTCAACTGGCCAGCATTTTGTTGCAATATTTCTAAACCAGTTTACTAAGCCGAATTTTAAATACCTTTGTGTTATAGTATATATTTGGAGAAGATACAATGGTTTGATGCAAAGCCCATGTAGTAGAAAAACCGTGTTTGATTGTTCTAATCGGAGAAAATTAAAACGGCAACAACTTTTGTGCATTCTATTAAAACTCATAGATATACGGAGCTTTTAAAGAACTCTAAAATAAAAAAAAAATTCAGCCAATTTAATCATACTAATAGCGTTTTACTGGCGAAATTATTTAATTTACAGATCCTACTATTATTAGCAAAGTTGAAAGAATTCGAACCATTAATTTATTTGTTATTGAATCTACCTTCGTAATTTTTTCACCAATCATTTAAAGCTTTTCATCTTCAGCTATTCATCAATATATTCAACAAAGTGTTAATAGCATGTACCCTATTTGTTGAAGTTCGCAAAAAATAACACAACTTTAGGCAATATTCTCTTTTAAAACGTCCGCCATTTCATTTTACGATTACGGACGTCACCCGTAGAACAAATTTTCAAAGATATTAACAAAAACAGGATCACTTAACAATTTATCTTACTATCTCTTCTTCTTCTTGTTTGTAGCACTACCGCCTTTCTTGGACATTCAGTTTCTGCAACAAGCGCCTCCAACTGTCTCAGTTCATTGACCGCATCTTCCAATCCCGAAACTCAAGTCAAGAATCAGTCCTCGGTTTCCCCAACGGACTCTGCTCTTTAGTTCTCCCAAGAAATACCCAAAAGGGTATCCATTATTCACCCATACAATGCATGTGGGCAGATCATTGCAGCTTCCACTGCTTTACAATGGTTGAGACCTCCGGCTTTTAAAAAATTCATCGCTAATGGTTGAATCGAATTTTCCATTGGCCCTCGTCCAGCTTCGCTCCAATTATTTGTCTCAAGACTCGTCCTTCGGAGGTATTCAGCATATTTGCGGATGCTTGCCATAGCAGGGTCTTATCGCAGAATTGTATACTTGGAGTCTGTGTCTGCAGCTAGTCTTCAAGATCGTCAAAACTGAATAAAAAATTTTAATGGTGAGCTATGTTCTTCAGCGTATTTCGTCTCTTTCATTACCAGTTCTCGTTATTTTGGTGCCTAAATACACAAATTTACCCAAATTTTTTAGAATTCTGAAAAATAATTTTACACCTAGCGTGATGTAACCTACGGTGAAGTGATGCACATCCTTGAAGTTGAATGTATCTGTCAAGACTTCTTTGGATTGGAGTTGCTGTATATCTTCACCGAGTTTGGCCAAGTTTTGCTGGAGTGTTTCTTGAGCTATTGTGTTTCTTGTATTATTTGGAATCATGGTTGGAAGTATAGCTGTTACATTCCTAATGGGTGTGAATGACGCGTTAAGCTGGGTATGGTAGATTTGATGAACCTGAATGCTTACGGTATTCTCTCTGATCGTGCAGTCAGGTGGCAATCGAATTACTCCACTTCATTTCAGTGTCTCATGAATTGTCGTGTCTCTGCAGGTAATGATAATTTCTCTCTGATGCCTTTCAAAGAAAAGTCAATGATTTGGATATTTCAATTGGATCCAACTTGGAGGATCGGTTAACGGAGATAACGTACGATTCAACTCGATAAATTTGATGACTTTGTCTACAAATATGGTGCAGTAAATGAGTCTGGAAACAATTCTGAAACTCTCGTACCAGCATGGGATAATATCTGTCTCGATTTAAAGAAATAATCAAATACTGTAGTATAGTTTGAATGGTTGCAACAGACTCATTGACGATTATAAGTACTGGAGTAATGTGGAACAACTCAAAACCTTCATTAGATATTAATGGAAGTTTCAATCGGAAAATTATGTAATTGTCAACTATAACGCCTTCAACAGTTAGGACTCGAAACAGTTCGATCATCTCAGATGGTTTAATTCGTAGACGCAAATGCGAAGGAAGCTTGTCCTTGATGAAACTCAGCTCTTCTTGAAGTTGATTGGGCCCTAGTGACTGGGTATTAAAATTCCCACAAAGAGCATCCATCAGTACACTGATAAGAGTCGACTGCACCTCTTGGTAGTTGTTTAGGACTAGTAGTAACAGAAGTACCGCTGATGTGAATACCTGCATCGCTTCCTGTTCCCATAGGTCCCAAGTTATACTGTTCATTCTTCCAGTAATTTGATTCAATACCAGTGGAAGTCCTTGTAGCGTTTTATGAGTAGATCGGTTTAAATTAATCATCAAATTGGCTGTCGAATCTAAGATTGAGGTCTGATTCTGAATCAGGGACAGAAGATGCTTGTCGTTAGCTTAAAATCCTTTGATGGTAGCTGCCATATCCATCGCATATTCAGGACCCAGGCCGCCAAAGAGAAAGTTTGCTATGTTGCCCACTATATTTATTGCCCCTCTCTTCTTGCGTAGAGGGCCTTGCCTGATGGTGGGGCAAAGTAACTCATTATTAGCTGCTATGTCACTCAAAGTATGGGCCAACTGTTCATTTGTATCAGCGCAACGCTGGTGGTTTGTTAATTTTCCAAAAATATTACGTAAGTGAAGAGCTCCCTCCTGTATCAGATGAAATTCCTGCCAATAGCTAGTCAGATTGTAGTACACCACCAAATTCCATTAACTTTGAATTAGTCCGGTTGATCACAAGTTTTCGAGATACAAACCAGGGGGGGGGGGGGGTGGAAAATCTTTGTATCTTGACTGGTAATCCTAATATGGGAAGAATCAGACCTGTCCATAGATGCAAATTCAAAGGCAAGGACGATCTTCTTGGCCCTTTTGACGATTTAGGATTCGTTATGCCATTGGGGCCAGCAACGGGTTCATTTTGGCGTTTTCCGTGACTTGACTGGGATATTGTCTCTGTAGTTGGCGTTGTTGGGATGGCTAAGGGTTGCTCATCTCTTGGCTCTACAATAGCCTCTTCCACTGGCAAGGGTGCCAGTTTGTGCATAGTTCTTCTCAAAACTCCACCACCACTCTAACAAGGTTATGAGGACCCCGAATACAACGGATGATACGTCCCAGGGGTCATCTTAAGACTGCCTTGTTGTCTTCCTTGATGACCACCAACATTCCTGGTGTGGCTTTCGTGCATACTTGCTTCCATTTGTGTCGCTGTTGTAGCTCGTATTCAGATGTCCATCGCTGCCAGAACTTGTTTTTAATGTCATTAAATTCCTTCCAGCGTTTCAGCAGGCTCATGAAACTTGGTTGTGCATCTGGATCCACCATAGAAGGTAATGGCTCACCAATCAGAAAGTGTCCCGGTGTTGATACCGTTAGATCGTTTGCACCGAAGACATTGCAGTGAGTGGTCTTGAATTCAATATGGCCTCTATCTCTAAAATTACGGTTTCTAGCTCAACATATGTAAGGGACGCTGGAGCTATGTTCTTAAGTAGGAAATTCTTAGCCAACTTCACTTGCAGCTTCCTGCATGCCACCAAAGTTGGGAGATCTGGGTGGAATGAATTTGAAAGCGATGCCCTTCTGGGCACAAAATCCAATCACCTTTTCTTGGGCAGCCTCAGATAATATATTTTCCTTAAGTTCAGCTAGTTGGTTTTTGGCACCAACCAAATTCTTGACATTGTCCCAATACAGTCGTCTACAGCGTCCCCTACGGCCAACGAATCTTTTAAGGGTATTGATAAATGCTTCTGTAGTTAAATCGGGTACGAGTTCCTAGTGCGTTGTATTTGTGGCCTTCTGAGGACGCTTGCCTCGAATCTTGAAGTGCACCTATAACAGTCCCGCAAAATCAACGCCTGTATTTGGAAAGGGTCTGGCTGATTGCACTCTATCGGTTGATAAGTTAGCCATGAGCTGAGACATTAACTTTGGTTTCGCAAGACTACACCTGAAACACTTCAAGAAGACGGATTTGGCAGCTGTTTTTCCGTTTATTGGACAAAACTGTTGCCTGGCTACAACCTGCTATGTCTTTGGACCGGCATGTAGATGGCGAACACGTAAGTCCTCCAATATCAGCCTGCTGATGTAATACGCATATGGAAGGATCGCCGAATGTCTTGCGTCATAAGATAGATTCGATGCCTCTACTCTGCTGCTAACTCGAAGGACCCCATGTTCATTCAAAAATGGGCAGAGATCCCTTAGTGGATCCCTTGAACCAACTTGTCCGGAAGTCTGCGATTGTTGGATGAATTCGCGGTATGCATCCAATTAAGCCTCATGTAGCATTGCTTGAAGTACGTTTCCAATTGGTCAACCGTTAACGTGAAGAATTTTTCTCTTGTTGTCTGCTTGCGAAGGTTGTTTACAAACTGTAGAATGTATGCTTTTACCCGTTGAAATCTTCGAAATGAGTTATGATCATCTATTTGGTGTATGAAACTTGCTGCAGTTTTTGTATCATTTAGGATCACCTTTACGTGTTTCTTTTCTAACTCAGTGCAAAACTCATTTGGCCAGGATGTTTCCGAACCATGAAGGAACATAGGTCCATAAAACCATGAGTTGTAATCCTTCAACTTTGCGGGGGCTACGCCTCTTGATGAAAGATCGGCTGGATTTTGTTTAGAGTCCACGCGGCGCCATTGATCATTGTTTGCAATTTGCTGTTTGGCTGCCACACGATTTACAACGAACGCATGATAGGATGATGCATCTGCATTCATCCAATTCAAAACGATCTCAGAATCCGTCCAGAAAAAACATTTAAGCATTGTTTCGCCCAAATCACGACTAAGTCGATCAGCCAATCATGCGGCTAGTCTTGCCGCTCAAAGTTCCAGTCTCGGAAGAGTGATCTTCTTCAAAGGAGCCACTTTTGATTTTGCACACAATAGTCGTGCCGTACTAAGACGATCCATACCAGTTGCACGAATATAGGCAACCGCACCATAGGCTTGCTCAGACGCATCAGCAAATATTTGAAGCTGCGTTGTTTTCGGCGACGTGTCTCCATAGATATGGCGAGAAATTTTCGCGCTGCTAAGCTCATATAATCTTTCAGCATGTCTTTTCCACTCTGCAGTCGATTCCACTGGTACTGCAGCGTCCCAATTAATCTTGAGCTTCCACAATTTTCGTAAAAAGATCTTTGCTGTCACTGTCACCAGAGCTACCAGGCTCAGTGGGTCAAAAACCGAGCTATAACCACCAGGATATATCTTTTTGTATATTTCGTTGTCATTTTTTATATTTTTTTGTCGAGCACGAATATCGAGCGTTAAATTATTAATTTTATTCTAAGTCTTAACAATATATATATATATATATATATATATATATATATATATATATATATATATATATATATATATATATATATATATATATATATATATATATATATATATATATACATATATATATATATACATATACATATTTATATATATATATAAATATATATATACTATATATAACATATATATATATATATATACATATATATATATATATATATATATATATATATATATATATATATATATATATATATATATATATATATAAATACTATATATATAACATATATATATATATATAGATATATATATATATATATATATATATATATATATATATATATACGAGTACATATATGCAGGGTTATCCATTTCTTGGTTGGGAAAGTATAACCCTGCCATTCGACATCTGTCAAAACTAAATGTCATTCAAAGTAGTTTTTTTTAGCTGAAGGTTTGCCATTTAGAAGTATGAATCGTTAACTTAAGCCTCAAGACCATACACAACGTAGAATGTATGCGAATTGGGTGATTGAACAACAAACCATTGACAACAATTTTTCGAACAAAATGTTCTTTAGTGATGAGGCTCATTTTTCGCTCAGTGGTTACGTAAATAAACAGAATTGCCGCATAAGGGGCTCTCAAAATCCTCTGGTGACCGCAGAAAGGCCTTTGCATCCGGAAAAAGTGACCGTTCGGTGTGCATTATGGTCTAGTGGTGTTATTGGCCCGTACTTTTTTGAAAACGATCAAGGAAGAGCCATTACAGTCAATTCTGACCGCTATGGACGGATGTTAACCGATTATTTTTGGAGAGAAATTGAAGATTATGATCTGGAGAACATGTGGTTCCAACAGGACGGAGCCACAAGCCACACAACACAGGCTAATCGAGCAATTTTGCAAGAGAAATTTCCAGGACGCGTTAATTCGAGATTGAGTGATGTCAATTGGCCCGCCAGATCCTGCGACCTAACTCCTTTGGATTTCTTTTTATGGGGCTATGCGAAAGATTGTGTTTACGCGAACAATCCTCAAAATCTTGAGCAATTGAAAACCAATATTCGTGAAGTTATGGCCGAGATATTGCCGGAAATATGCCGAAAAGTGTGATTGTCCAGAAGCCAATGCATCCTCGGCGAGTGTCAATTTGGTGTGCATCCTGGAGTGGTGGCATCATTGGGCCGTTTTTCTTCGAAAATGAGGCCGGAAATGCTGTTTCGATCAATGGGGAGCGCTGCAGAGACATGATAATCGACGTTTTTTGGCCGGAGATTGAGGGTTTGGACTTGAATGACCTTACGTTTCAACAGGATGGTGCGCTATGCCATACAGCTCATCAAACAATCGATCTTTTGCACACAAAATTCGGACATTGTGTAATCAGCCGCCTTGGCGATGTCAATTGGCCGCCTGGAAGGTGCAATATGATACCGTTGGACTTCTTTTTATGGGGCACTGTGAAAGATCGATGTTATGTGTAAAATCCACAAACGATTCAATCAATGAAATTGAATATTCAACAAACCATTGCTCAGATAAGGCAATGTCATGGCTGCTTATGTGTCGGTCTTCTTCAGTTTTTTGTAAGATTTCATCGACTTTTTCAGTGATTGGTCGACATGAGCGAGGTGCATCTTTGACATCAAAATTTCCAGAACGAAAGCGAACAAACCATCTCTTAGCTGTGGCTTTTGATAAAGTATCTAGACCGTAGAACACTACAAATTTTTTCACGAGCCTGCGATACATTCTCACCTCGATCGTAGTGATACTGTAAAATATACAAATTTTTTCAAAAATTTCACTCATTTTTAAATGAATACAGCTTGTGGCACGTATTTAAAATACAAAACTGTCCATATGAAAATTGTAGACTGGAATTTCACCTTTCAAACGCGCGTCAGTTTGACTCAATGTGATTAGTATTGTCCGATATACGAGTATGACAACGAAACCATCTAGTGACAAAATGCTTTTTCGACTATCCAATATTTGCAAGATCTTTTAAACGGATTATCGGATTTTAATATGGTGGGTGGCATTTGATTATTATGTGCATTGTCTTAAGTTGCTCTATAACTAAAAGTTTTACTCAATATCGGAAAAACCAAATTTTATACCACATTGTTCAAAAATGAACAACGTTCGAATGCAAAAAATATCTGCTCCAACACGTTCCACCAATAATACAAAGGGCTGTAATTGACTTTCTTCGAAATATTATAATAACGTGTCTAATAACCCATACATCCAATATTTCTCTCAAAGAGTACCAAATATTCCAGGACTAATGATGTCCTAGAATTAAATATGTGGTCAGGTAGGGTGAGATTATATGTATGTTAGTACTGTCCTTTAGCTTACTGCGATAAACACCAAAGCAGAAAGATCATATCTTGCTGATTATTACTGTAGTTTAATCAAACAGATTGAAATTGGTTTTTGTCCAACTCTACCCTCTGCATCATTCTTGGCACTCATTATGATTCAAAAGAGACGAGATTCCGTTAATAATAAATACACTACATTGTAACCTTAAAAGGGTCAACTTTACGAGTATGCTAGTTTGGCTTTGCTAGTACTATGCTGTTATGAACATTTTTTTAAGATTTACTAGATCCCTTTAGTTTTTTGAATTGACACCATTAAATGGTTCCCCATTGGTTCATTCACACAGAATTCTTTCAGAAAACCATATTTACATCTGCTCTGGATCATTACAATTATTTTCTCAGCAAGGAGCAAACTTTTAAGTAGTATTTAAAGATATTATTAAAAAGGAGTTCAGCCTTGTTTTATGTTTGCAGTAAGGCTGGTTATTGACATTCTACTCCCAAAGGTATTGGACTACGTTTTTAATGACACCCTTAATAACATGCAATGAGCATGATATTCATGCCCTACCGTTTTTCGTCATTTTCACACAGGTGGAATCACATACATTAAGGTGTGCGAAATAAGCCCTAAACGATTCTGTGCTTTTTCGAATATGTTCCCTTCACTAAGGATTCTGTATCCTTCCATGTCCTGTGTATGGCAACTGAGGACGCCAGTTGTATCATATGACATAAGTATTCATTAAAAACGGCTTACGCTGATGGTTGAATTCCAATTACTGAATGTGAACTGCACAAGTAATGCACAAATCATGAAATACGGGATCCATCATTCTTTGCATGTGTTACACTAGTCATGCAAATATGAAGCTACGAGTGCATATATCTAGGGATTTTTCTAAAAGCAAGATGTCTCTTTTGATGGAAGTGTATCGAAGTAATTATTTTTAAAATAAGGCGTTCGTGGATGCAAAGTTATTTCAGTAGATACAACTGACAGAGCATATGAGAGAAGGAATCTACGTTTTGCTTATGCAAAAACATTCATAGAAATCGTTTGAGATACTCCTACGTAAGTTTATTCAAGTGTCAATAGTCCAGCATTCTCTGAATAAAGTTTTTATTGTTTTCTTTAGCTAGGATATATCCAGTCTTTGTTTTTCCTGATGTAATATATCTCATATCTGCACAACAACTTTTGTTTCTGATTTCAGCCGAAAGTTTTCAACAAAACGAAATCCCCAAGTCGTATAGTATAATTGGTCATTAGGATAATTATGTGGAAACTTGATCCTTATATAATATTTGTGTTGTTCAGGGTTTCTACAGAATGCCCATGGGTGATTTTTAGAAAGGATTTCTTGCATTATATGTAAATTGGAGTTTATAATACACAACGAAAGATGAATTTGAATATTGAAATATATACAAACTTTCAACATTTTGTCTGGTCAGTTTGTTAATATTTACTGCTTCTTTTGATTTCGTTTATTGAAAATAATATTTGTGCAGTGTACATCTAGTTTAAGAGGATTTATCTGGGTTGGAATTCAAGGCAAGCTACGACAATCAACAAACACTTTTGCCAGAAGGGGTTGTTCCGAAAAATTGGATTCAAAGCCATATTTTCCAGATATCTAGGCTCGAGTAACATCTACTCTCGGTTTTCTGACTCTTTTAATTTAGCAGCAGAAAATATCTTCTCTAATGTTTTACATAACTGTAGCCAATTTTTTCGTTTATTTGATACTCGCAGGCCAAAGCCTAACGGCTTTTCAAGAAAAAAAAATGTTTTACATAGTTCTACGCTAAAATTCCTGACTCCGGAATTCTTTATTTTCAATCAATAATACCACAGATATAAGTATAAGCCTATAATGAGCTTCCAGTGCTGGATTAACCATTAGGTTGAGTAGGCACTAGCTTATAAGCATCGCGCTGGTTAGGTCTAAGGGATAAAATAGAATATTAAATTTAATTTTGAAAGCGATTTTGTGCATTTCCTTCTGTCTGCAGGTTTAGAACCCATTACGGCATCCACCATCGATCCTCGGCCCCAGGGTAGTTGCAGCTACTTTGTTTTAGGGTTTTGTACTAAAATACAAAACCCTATTGGAATCATGACCTGTGTCCGTCCGTCTGTAAGTCACAGCACTTTTTCTCCGAAACTATAGATGTTACTGACATGAAACTTTGTATAAAGGTCAGAAATGGTGATTTCTTGAATGTTTTGGGGTGGAAATTTGTTCAAGGGGATTTAAGGGGGGTCTCCCCATATAGGAAGGTGGCCCTCCAAAAAGAAATGTTCACCATTGGTAGTCGAGTAGAGGGTGTCATTGGCAAGGCCTCAATTGCTGTATCGGTACTGTGGGGGGCAGGGGAAGGAGAAATGTACGAACTTACGACTGAAGATGAGTACCTATAATTAATACTCATAGGTGAAACAAGTCGAGGAGGCAGGAGAGTGCTCCTAACAGAAGGGCTTTGTGACCACTCTAGGGTTTGAAATCGATACCATGAATCGATGATTACAGTACAGGGGAGTGGCCCTCTGAAAAAAAAAATTCATCAACTGTAGCCGATATGAGAATCAAATGAAAGTTCTTTATGGGAGCTTTTCAAACCAGTCCTTAAACTGACCGATTTTGCTTCATTGGGGGTACGAAAAATGTGTTTCCGCCCTCGCGATTGGACCCCTGCGACCTAAAAAATATGAAAACAATAATTAAGGGAGAATAAAAAATGCCTCAGAAGTCAAAATTCGTTAAAATTTGTTAATAATAGTATGATCTTCAAATTTCACTTTTTCTCCGATAAAATCGTATGGAGGCCTTTAAACCCAACCTAACGCAAGGTCCTAGTACTCTGTAAGTCTAATAAAATTTGTATCATATTCATGGAAGTTGTATCCATTTGAAAGTTCTCCAATTAAAACAAATATAACACATTATTTTAGTATTTTATGAACTTTCCATCAAACGAGACACTGCAGTTTAGATTTGATCTTCTTAAAATTTCCAGATAAGATAGATAACATAAATGCTTTTGGGATTTAACGATTTGAGTGATTTTTTTTTAGTTGGAAATGGAGAAACAATGGATTTTCATTTAAACGAGCAAATCTCTTTGAGTGATTGCATTTTGTAAGTTGAGTACAAAACCCTTCTGACATGAGCGTAGGTCGGTCTTCCCAAGTTGTTATTTTTGTTTTACTACTTTTGTTTTCTTGTTTACATTCGCTCGTTCTTTGGCACGAGCACGGCTGTGCTGCTGAGCAGGTTTTTATGTGTTCGGGAGTGCCATTTACGCACAGAGTTTGGGACTCCCATGTTCGCAAGGAGGCCACTGGACTACCCACTAAACACCTCCCCTGTCAACCTGAGAATCTAGCGTGAAACCGTTTGGCACATTAGTTTGGCCAGGTCTCGTTTTATTACGCTGCGAGGCACCTCCAAGCTGGGGGACCACCTTCTAGTGGGAAGAGAGAGGGAAAGAAGAACGGCCTGAAAAACGATCCTCCAACCCCAACGCCCCGGCAGCAGTGAGTCCCTTTTATCTTTTAGGACTGCCCGAACATAATGTGCCACCTGGTACCATTTGTCAACCGATCCAAGCATTCGAGGTGAGCTCTCCCGCCTCCCTGTAGAGGTTCCTTTGCAGCCTGGCCAATTTGTGGCAGGCATAGTCTTCCTCCCCTGGGCAAAACCGACAGTCGGGGGACCGTGACTTACCAATCTTGTGCAGGTAAGACTGAAAACACCCATGCCCGCTCAAAAGCTGGGTCAGATAGAAGGCAGTATCACCGTGCCTTCGATTTAGCCACGGTCTTACATCCGGGATGAGGCGCGCAGTCCACCTTCCCTTCGTGCAATTCCCCCAAGCCTGCTGCCAATCGTTGAGAGAGCGCTGTCTCTCCTCGCGGACAACCGTCTTCCTCGTATCCTCGTTTCGGCGCAGGTAAAAAGCGCGGCACTCTCGTGCAAGGAGGGCGACAGGGATCAAGCCTGCAATAATCTTTACCGCTAAATGAGAGACTGTCGGATACGGAGATGTAATTCTCAGTACCCCTCTTCTCAGTACCTGTGACAAGCGTTTTTGGTATACCCCCTTACTGAGAGCTTAGCCCCATATTTCATCAAGGATGCTGTTTGCTTAGTGCTGGCAGGGCTGGGTCCCCCTACGTTGGCCAGAAGTTGACTCAGAGCCGAGAATCCCGAAGCAGCCTTCTCAGCCGTTGCCCTGATTTGCTCATAGAAACTCATCTTCGAGTCGATCAGTAGCCCTAGGTACTTCACCGATGGCTTCGATTTGAATGTAAGTCTCCAATACTGATCATCCTTATTCTAGGCGTCTCTTTTTTGTCAAGATGACCACTTCGGTTTTCTCCAGTGCTAAACTGAACCCGCGAGCAGTCATTCAGTCCCTCACTCGGCACATGAGCATACCTAGTCTAAGTTGCGCTTGTTCAACGGTGCGTCCAGCGACCAGAGCCTCAACATCAGCCGATCAAGCGCGACTCATCTGGCATCTCAAGTCTTAGTAGCCCGTCGCAAGAAACGTTCTACAGGTCCGGACAAAGAATAGATCCCTGGACAATACCCGATGTAATTTCCATCCTTCGTTGGCCCTGTGTCATGTGGTAGAGCAGGCTCCGGTCTTTCAGGTAGTTCCTCAAAAACTGCATTAGATATTCTGGAACTTAAAAAGGCTTTTCCTGCGTATCCAGAATATCCACCCATCTAGCGGAGTCGAAGGCATTCCTGAGGTTGAGTGTCGCCAGCAGGACGATCCGTCATTTGGTACGACTATATGCCTCTGCCTTCCAGACCACACTCACCACCTCTGCAATCGCATCAATGGTAGAACGTCCTGCTTTAAAGCCGTACTGCCGAGGAGATAGTTTCCTAGCAGCATGAATCCCGTCAGTGAGTCTTTCCTTTATGAATAAATATATTCAAAAATCTTCGAAATTAAAATGAGCTCATACGATAACAGTATTATTGCGGAGTATCAAGTTGGCTTTAGAACAGGTGGATCAAGGAAAGACTAATTTTTTACTACCAGGGAGGCACCGGAAAAATGCTGGGAGTTCAACATAGACATTCACAAAATCTTTGTTGACTTTATGCAAGTATATCACCGTATTGATAATAACTTTCTGTACTGAATAATGTTTTGCTATGGTATCCACGTGATATTAATAACTTTACCAAAATGGCAATGACGTCGACAAACTACCAAGTCTGAATCAATAACCAACTCATCAACGCCTTTGTCAAAAATATTGGACTCAAGCAGGGAAACAGGCTGACTTCATTGCTATTTAATTTGGCTTTAGAATATATCATAATAAAGCTACCTATCGATACAAGTGGTACGTTACCATATATGTTGAGCCAAGTGATAGCCTATGTGGAGGGTATCAATATTTTGTCAAGGTCGTCAACAACCGCCAAACAACCCTGAAATTCAACAATGAAGCAAAACTAGTAGGGCTATAAATCAATAAGAATAAAATAAAGCTCATAGAAAAGTCCAGAAAAAAATATTTCAGCAACCAAAAATATCATACGTGGCAAATACAATTTCAAAAATGCGGGCCAATTTGTTTATTTAGGTGCCAAATTACGAGAATCGCTAATGAAAGAGTTTAAATGTGCCGAAAAATAACGCTCGCAAATAAAATTTTCTATTCAATTTTGACGATCTTAAAGACAAGCTGCATAAGCAAGAAAACAAGCATGCAAATTACTGATAAGACCTGTGCTATGCTATGGGTGTCAAAGGTGTACCCTAGTTCAGGCATCCGCAAACATATTGGACGCCTTTAAAAGTTGTACCCTGAGGCAAATAATTGAAGTGAAGCTCCACGGGGACCTTTGGTGGATTCGATACAATTACCTTCGGAAGCTGTAATTACCTGGCCACGTGATCCTATGGATCAACAACGGATACATGAAAAGGTATTCGTTAGGAGAACTGAAGGGCGGAGGGCAGACGGGAAAACAAAAAAAACGCTGGTGTGACTCAGGCAATGAAGACAGTTTATCGCCATTCGAATTTTAAAATTAGAGAATGCAGTCAATGGATGAAAAAACTTGGAGGCGTTTGTTGTAGGAAGCGAAGGCTCGAGAGGGCCTTTAGTGCTACGAAGAAGAATTCACAGAGCAACGTCTAAATAGAGCATTCAGAGCAGGTTGAAAGCGTTCATAGTCATTTCACTAGAAACTTTTAAAGATTCGTAAACTATCTTCATAGAAAAGGCAATCAAACTTCAACATATAGTACTTGGAAGATAGTAAAGTATAAAGATGTTAAATAAAGGAGGACAAAGAAGTGAACCCTGAGGAACTCCGAAATAGTGATAGAAGAGATGAGATGAAAACCCATACCAGATAACAAAGGAGTAATGATTTCACATAAAAGAGGATGGCTAGACAGGAAGAGGTCCAGAAAGACAATAGCAGCAATAGACTATGGTTAACCATATTAAAGGCTTCAGCAAACTCCGTATATATCACGTCTATATACTGACCATGATCGAGCGGGATGAAAATGAAATTTATAAACTCGACTAAATCGGTGACCGTTGACGTTCCTTTCACATAACTTCCTAGTAAAGTCATTGCTAATCAGTGTTTTATAAAATAATTTTATATAACCCTAATAAAATCACGTCCTTTCTGTCCGTCCGTCCGTGTGTCATAGTAATTTTTCTCGCAAACTACATAAACTAGAGACATATATTTAGCAAGTAGGTGTAAAGTGACGCCTTCCTCAAAGCTTCACCACAAAAAAAAATTATAAGGTATTTTAGGGGGGTCTCTCGTTATAGGGAGTGGCCTCTGAAAAAAAATTTCATCGTACTCGTATATAGACAATATGGGTACCAAATGAAAGGTCTTAATGAGAACTTTTCAAAACAGGTGTCGAAATGACAAGTTTTTCTTTGAGGGGTGCAGGGGAAGGGAAATCGTACGCAAATGTTGTGTGCCCCCGCTCCCCACGCGAAAAAAAAATCAAAGAGGTAGTTCTTTAGAGCGCAAGGGCATTTTATAAATTTTACATGTTTGCCTTTAAAATCAAAATAAGACTCATAATTTTCCAAATCTATAATTTAAAAAAATTTCACAATAATCGAACAAGAAACAGCTAAGTTACAGCCGATTGAATATTCAACAATGACAACAACATAAACACTATAGATACTATAAATATGTAGGATGACACTACATATGTCGATAGTCAAGAGACAAGCTGCGATCTTCTGGTTTGTGGAAAATGTTTGTTCTTCTCCAAATAACTGAAAATGTCCGTGAAGTCAAACTGATCTTGGATAAAATGAATAAAAGTAGACGTAGGAAGGAGGAATATGTTTGGGAAACTATCTGCACTCCAGCTTACGTCAATGTCAAGGGAACCGATTATACTATTGACTTCAAAAGTGGTAGTCATAATGTTGTCCAAAGTGTAGGGGGAAAGGATAGTAATAGCCATGGGTGAGGATGATTGGACGACAGGATCAAAATGATCTGCAAAAATATCATATGTTGCCTGGTTATCAGATGCTTACCTCCTTCCAGGCTGATATAATTAGGAATATTTCAAGCAGATTTGAAAGAGATGTGACCAGAAAGACTTGAGATGTTTTGAATATACAAAGAGTTTATTAGTGCTAAAATATGAATACGTTGCACATGTGACGGTCGATTTATCATTTTCACGCAGTTGTTTATGAATAGAGGGATCCGTCTCTGACCCAGATCGTTAGAATTTTTCACGCGGAATCTCTTTTAACTTTAAAGCTTCAGTAGTGAGCTTACGGACACTCTTTTGTCGAAGAGAATGACTACGGGAAACGACATTCTTTAAAACATTATCGAGTCTGTCATCAAATGCCTCAGCAGCATTATTTATATGAATGAATTTTGAACGTCTTTGAGCGACGGATCCTGAGGCGAATAATCACAGCGAAGCTAGACGGGGACCATTGGCGATTTCGATACAACCATGAGCTATATGAATTTTTTGACGAACCGGAGGTCTCAACGATTATAAGACTGCAGAAGCTGCAATGAACTGGACACATGAATTATATAGATGAACAATGGATACCCAAAAAGGTATTCGTTGGGAGAACTGAAGGCCTCAAAGCAGTGGGAAAATCGAGGAAACGCTGCTCTGACTCGTTCAACGAGGACAGTTCATCGCTACTCGGATTTCGAAATTGGAGGACGCGGTCCATGAACCGAGGCAGTTGGAGGCTCTATTTGCAGGAAGCGACGGTCTGAGAGGGACTTTAGTACTACGAAGAAGAAGAAGAATTAAAGAAGAAAGTGCTAATCAATTTGCGAAAGCCCTGATTCAGCTGCCTCATTATTTGCCTTGTAAAAGTTGTGTCTAGAATAATTTTGTTATTATTATAGCATGAGGTATAAAACGATTGTTGTATTTTAAGTGGTGGATGGTGCGGATCAGGTTTTACATGAGGGGTTGGAGATAATAAGACCGAAAAAATGCTGGCCGAATGCTTGCGATCCAGCAGTCTGTCGTCTAGATTTGAAGAAGGATTTAGTTGTGTCAACAAGAAAAAATGATAATAAATTTGGTATATCAACATCGTCTATGGCGTAATAGCCCAGGCCGGGATTTGGCCTGCATGATCAATCTCCTTCAATAATCAGGTTCTGCGTAACATTACTCAAGTAGATACATGTGGTTCACCAAATCTTTCTTACAATACATCATTGTAACGTTGTCTCCACTCTGACTGGAACGTAGCTTTTCGGGAGCAGTATGCTTTCAAATATGTTCGCTGCCCTTTTGGACTCGTTCATCAGGGTCCACGTTTGACTTCCATATAACAGCACAGTGATTTGTAAATACGAAGCTTATTTTGCCTATGTACGAGTACAACTCTGGACCATAGAAAGGAAAGCACGGATGTTATAAGGCTTTATTTGTGGTATTTATTCAGCGTGCAATCTCGTCCTTTTTGGTACTCTTTCTATCCTGGTTGGTATCAAAACAGACGAAATAAATTAATATATCATTGCATGTGAAAATCCTTCCAGTTCTTAAGTCCCATTCAACTTTTGGCATGTTGAGGTCAAGATGAAATATTAACGAAATTAGAAAGTTCAGAAAAGAAGCGGATATAGACTTGGAGCGCGTTGTGTCGGACAAACTTATGGGGCAGTATTATATTTGTGAACTAACAACCTGGAACAAATAATAATTTATGAACTAGAAGCAAAATTTTAAAGTGTGAAATTTTATCCGGCAATATACTATTTACATAAACCCAACTAAACATTACCCATAATCAATATCAAATAATGTGCAGATATTTGTACTTACCTTGAGAATACACCATAAAATTATCACACATCAATAGGACGGAAGATGAATTGCAGTTTTTGGAAGAAAAAGAAAAAAATATAATTGTTAGAATGTATGATAAAGTAAATTTCACTAGCAGTTAAAAGGATAATATATTGACGGTTGAAATACTAAATTTTGATTAAAACTATAATATTTCATAGCACTGAAGGATCCAGTAATGCATTTGCTGCAATTGATAAAAAAATGATGAATCGTGATTGAGTAACCAAAGCAGTATCCTTAATGTTTCTTAACCTTAAAGATTTTGATTTTGCTTCACCTTATATCAAATTACATTTCATAAAAACATGGACAGTGAAATAACTTATTAAAGTTAATTACTGAAAAAAAACTAGGATCAGCCATAAAAAGAAGTAATATCTCATTGTAAATATTACATTTTTTGCATTCTATAGTTTTTATGCCAAAAAATGACCGTATTTCAAGAATAAACACAAAAGTTAAGTTTTTAACGAGTTTATTTTATATTGTTGTTGGATACCACTCATAAGTCCCTAACAGTAGTTAGCCAACATATGAACGTCACACTCCCTTGGTAGCTGTTTTCCATTGTTTTTATATCTAGATGAAAATGTTCACCTTGTTCTTCGCTGAAGTCTTTATTTATTGCTGTCAACAAAAAGACGACAATCATTTACATCACATATGTTCAAGCTCACGAGCTTCAGCTATCCACTCACATCATTGCAATACACGAAATTTCGATCAGTGAAATAAAGAGGCAATAAGTTTAGTACTGTCTAGATATATAGAAAATTTCACAGCTGAAGATGGATATTTCTTTTCTCTTGACCTTAACGCTAACAACTCAGCCCGTTTCTTTTGAAAGAGCCACGTCTTTAAAAAGATCTTGAGCTCATTTTAGGAAAAAGGCTCGGGAAAGATCGATATTTCACAACAATCTTCATTACCTTCTTCAAATGGCCTTGCTTTATCATTTCATAATTTTCCTTTTTTGAAAACTCATCCAAGCTTAAAAAATTGATAATGGAACATCTTCCAAACAAGTAATCGGTCTTCTTGGTGGAGAAATATTTGGGTATTTCCATTTATTGTGATTATATCCGTTAATACCCACAACATTGACCATATAAAAATAACAGTCATCAACATAGTCTGCTTGTTCCTTCTAAGCATACAAGTTATCACCTGACACCATTTACCTGTCCAAAGAAAAGTGCTGACGATATGTCTGGCAGGGCACTTTCCCACATTCTCCATGTGAACTAAAATTTGCAGAATAGTAAAATCATATTTCTATGTTAATTTCACCTTTTAATATTTTATTCAGCTATAATTGTACATCCATTAAATAAAGATCATTTGGCTCAGCCCTAAGAAAATATATTTTTTTTTACTTTAACCCGTTGGAAATAGTTAACTGGACCTCTTCCTCGCGTTTTCATAGAAAGGAAATTAATAAGTTAACCAATACTTCTATCGATTTTCCTTCGCGACGAATCGCAAAGTTTACGCCTTATCAAACAATAAGGTAAACGCGGTATCGAGCATCCCGAAATTACGCAAATTCGGAAGAACGCGTGTGTGTGCATTACCTGGCTCCTTAGTAGCCCCAACAATAAAAAAGGACAAAAAGGAACAAGCCAAGTCACCGAAGAGGTCCAGCTGAGACCCTAGGAACAAGGATCTAGGAACAATTGTAACTCGCAACCTTTTCAACGTGGGAAAAATGATTTTATTGACTCTAATGTAAGTAATTTAAGAATTTATGTAAAATTACGCTAAATTATGAATATTCCATTTAAAGAAGTGAAAAAGGAAAAATATTTAATCTTGTGAAGTTTTAAATCAAAAAAGAATGAAGAATAGAAAAATATTTAAACTTAGTTTTGTGAAGTTTTAAATAAAAAAGTTTTAAATTCATTGTTGGGATACTATTGAACGTTTTTGAAAAGGCCTTTGAAAAAATAATATACAAGTATATAATAATTAATCGAAATTTTATTTCCGGAACCTATTAAAAGTTTTCAGGAATCTATGAAAAGTATACGTGTTAAATTGTAAATTGTTTTTTACAAGTGAAAATTTAAGAAGGTTGTTTCTTTCTTTAGATAAATATCTCAGTGTGGAGAAAATTGGAATTTCCAAATATCATAATTTATATTTTTGTGAACAAATACCAACGAAATTTACTAGGAAATTAGCCGGAAGTGAAAAATTGAGAATTTTCAAATAAATCGGAAAACATTGTGAAACATCTCCTTTTTTGCAAGAAATCTCAAAAGTGCTCCTTTTTTTTAATTCGTCTTAATCTTAAAGGGTTTTCGGATTTCTGTTGCCAATTGTGAAGAAAGGTTGTCTTAATTTTTTAGTGATTGTTTCCGAACTTCGCACACCATAGTGAATCACATTTTTGAGATAACTCTCTGGTTTTTCACTCTATACAGCGGATTCAGTTCTTGTTAACTTCCTAGCAATTTTTTTTCGGATAACACACCCGATTAAAGTCAATTTCAGGTTTTAGGCTTTTCAGGGACTGGACTCAAATTAAGGGTCGAGCCAAATTCTCTTGGCAATTTTTGAATATTGGTTTATGTGTCTTTCATATTATTGTTCCTTGGTACCCTGCGAATACATCGTATTGAAGGGACCGAAGGTACTTTAAGCAAAATTATGCATAAGTAACTGAAACAAGTGATCTTTGTGGAAACGGACAAATATGTCCAACCCTAACAATCTGATTCATCCCCCTAGGTTAAACATTGAAACCATTAGCGACGCTATGGCTAATTTAGATCTCCCTGGTAGCAGTCACACGACGGGTACTGCACCAGCAAGCGCATCCGAAAACGACCTTCGACCAATCATTGACCGAATACTAAAGGAGTCCTTTGCAACCCAGGCAAGAGAAATAATATCTTCCCTTTTGAACCCAGCTTCCGATATCAACAATGAGGTCGATGTTCCAATAAATATCAGTGAAAACACCGATATATCAGACACGGACAAAATTTCTGACGTAGTCAAGAGCCTAAGAACATTCTCTGGAGAACCAGGAGAGTTCAACGCTTGGCGCAAAAGCGTCGATAGGATATTACACATTTATGACGACCTCAAGGGGACTCCAAAATATTACGGAATCCTTTCCGTCATCCGAAACAAAATTGTTGGTTACGCGGACATAGCTTTGGAGTCATACAATACTCCTTTGAACTGGACTAAAATTTCAAGGTGCCTAACTCTGCATTATGCAGACAAACGCGACCTAGGCACCCTGGAATATCAACCTTGGTGCAAGGAAACAATTCTATTCCTCAATTTTATCAAGAGGTTCATAGCCATCTGTCTTTGATTCTGAACAAATTGGGATCATTAGAAATTAGCCAGGACGCCATGAATATCATGTCGCAGTCCTATCGAGACAAAGCACTCGATACCTTCGTTCGAGGATTGAGAGGTGATTTGCCGCGATCGTTAAGCATTCGCGAGCCAGCTGATTTGCCTCAGGCCTTACATTTATGTTTCAAGTTGCAGAATATGGACTATCGAGCCCAATATGCAAACAACTCCACCTTCAATTCAATGAAAATGTTCCACAGTAATCCACCTCCAGTACCTCCTCGCCAAACTATGCCTACTCCTCCAAAACATATGCCGGTTCCAGACCCTTGACGCACTTTCCATCCAGAGCTTTTGCATAATCCGCAATAGCGCCAGCAACCCAGATTTGCTGCACAGAATCACCAGCAACCCCAGCGTGAGAACGTCTTTAATTTTCCACCTCCGCGACCGCCGAGAGGACCCGTCCCCATGGACGTCGACCAAACAATAAGGAGCCATAATGTGAATTATGCAAACAGGCCCCAGAACCGAAATTTTCCAACAAAATGCCCTTTCCAGGCATCCCAAAGATTTCAACACAACAACAAGGTTCAACGAGTCTATTACACTGAACCAGAGGAAACGGATAACGTAACGGAAGAACAATGTCAGCAGGACCTAGAACAGGAGGATTCCAATCACGATCAAATGACACTGAACCACATAGACGAAAACGACGAACCTGCAGCCTGCAGAAGAACTTGAAGATATTTATTTTTTAGCATGAGAAGCTCTTCACTTCCTTACTTCGAATATTTTACTAGAAGTGGAGAGCTCCTTAAATTTTTGGTGGACACTGGATCCAACAAAAATTGCATACAGCCTAGGTACGTTCGTTATCCCATTCCAAACAAGAAACCCTTCTAGGCAAATTCTGTCGGAGGACACATTAAAAATTACTCATCATGTTTTCGTAAATATATTTGGTCCACAGACACCGAGTATTCAATTATTTATACTTCCAAGCTTGATTTCTTTTAACGGAATTGTGGGCAACGATACCCTCAAACAGCTTAAGGCCATTATTTACACAAATGAGAACTATATGACCATGATTCCAAATATACATGTCCCTTTAAAGCAACATAATTCACAAACGGTTAACAATATCAACCTCAGAACTACCCACATGAGCCAGGACCAAATAAACAAACTTAAAGTAATCTTGAGAAGCTGTTCCAGGCTATTATCCAAGCCTGACGAAAAATTAACCTATACAAGTAACGTAAAGGGAGAAATACGAACAACCAGTGAAGATCCAGTATACTCTAGGTCATACCCATACCCAATGGCCTTGAAAGGAGAAGTTGAGAAAGAAGTTAACAAACTTCTTGCAGACGGAATTATCAGACCTTCCAAGTCCCCGTACAACTCTCCAGTCTGGATAGTGCCGAAAAAAAATGACGCATCCGGAGAAAAAAAGTATCGGATGTTTATAGATTATCGAAAACTAAATTCTGTTACCATTGCAGACACTTACCTGATACCGGAAATAAACGAAATCCTAGCAAATTTGGGAATGAACATGTATTTCTCTATCGTTGATCTCAAGAGTGGTTTCCACCAAATACCACTCAGAAAAAAAAATGGACGAGTGTCCAAAAATCAATCAAAGAATAAAACCATTCATCTCGATTCAAAAGCCATCGATGCATTCAACGCCCTTAAAAACTGTTCAGTATCCAAAGAAGTGGTTCTCACTCATCCCAATTTTGAGAAAGAGTTCGAGCTTACAACAGACGCATGAAACTATGCAATTGGTGCAGTTCTTTCACAGGAAAATAAACCAATTGCTTTTCTTTCAAGAACATTGAGCAAAACAGAGGGAAATTATGCCACCCACGAAAAAGAGATGCTCGCCATCATCTGGGCACTTGATTCGTTGCGGAGCTACCTCTACGGCTCACGCAAAGTGAAAATATATACCGACCACCAACCGCTTACTTATGTTCTCAGCAACAAAACAGCAATACTAAAATGAAAAGGTGGAAATCTAGTTTGGAAGAATACAATCATGAGCTAATTTATAAGCCAGGTAAGGCTAACGTAGTGGCGGACTCTCTCTCCCGACCTTGCAAAACGATCCTTGTCAATTCCCTTACGCCAACAGTACACAGCGACCAAAGTTCGGCACACAACTTGATTGCGACAGTTGAAACACCAATTAATGCATTCAGGAACCAATTGATACTTAAAATCGGAGAAGAAGAATCCCTTTCAAAATTACAGTAGACACACGATTATTAAGCCTCAATACACATATACTGATATAATCAATATTTTCAAGAGATATTAAAATCCCCACACGATTAACGGCCTCCTAACATCCGAAGAAATTATGGGTCAAATACAGGAAACTTACCCCGAACATTTCAGCAGTTATCGTATTCGTTACACGCAGAAATTCGTCGAAGACATCCCAAGTGACGTGGAACAAGAGCAAAAAATTCTCCAAACACACAAAAGGGCCCAACGAAATGCTGATGAGAATCGCCTACAGTTAAAAGAAAACTTTTACTTTCCAAAAATGTCAACTAAAATTAGGAATATAATCAAGCGATGCAGCGTCTGTAAAGAGAATAAGTTTGACCGACATCCCAACAAACCACAGCTAAACGCTACTCCTTTCCCGACGTACCCTGGTCATACTATTCACATTGATCTATTTAGTACTGAAAAACACCGGGTCCTAACTGCTATCGACAAATTCTCTAAGCTCGGTTAAGCCAAGATCATTGCCTCAAAATCTATAGAGGACATTAAAGGGCCACTTACGGATTTGCTTTTCTTCTTCTGTATACCAGAAGTTGTCGTTATTGATAACGAAAGCTCCTTGCGGTCAGCCTCTATAACTTCATTAATGGAAGATGACCTGAAGATCAAGGTCTTTAAAACCCATCCATACAAAAGTGAGGTTAACGGACAAGTCGAGCGTTGGCACAGCACACTTACAGAACTGATGAGATGTTTGAAAAATGATGGACCGCCAAGAACATTTGAGAATTTTTTACAACACGCTGTACACAAATATAATTTCCCTGTACATTCAACTACCGGCAGAAAACCCATAGAACTACACTTTGGTCGAATGCCAAGGATCAGCCCAGACAAACTTGAACGAATACGATAATCTAACATTGAACGATTACGACAAAAACAGGAAACGGACCTAAAAAATCATAACAAAACCAGACAAAGCATAAAACAATACGAAGTTGGTCAAACAATCTTTGTACGACAGAACAAAAGAAAAGGGACCAAACTTACTGCGCGTTATAGACAAGAAATAGTTAAGGAAAATAGAAACTCTACAGTTTTGACCGAATCCAATAAAATCGTCCACAAAAGTCACATTCGTAACTGAAAATTTCTCTTTCAGAATCTTGCCCTACGTTATCAACGCCGAAATTGAGATTTTGGACTTTTCGAGCTCTCAAATCGTGACCTTTCATACGGGAAACGCAAAAATCATGAACGGGAATTTCAAAATCATCCGTGCTATCGAAATCGGACAACATGAGCATCTCATAGAAAAAAAAGAACCAATATTAAATATTTCAGAAGTCAGACATTATTCTTTTTCGTCCCATCTATCCTTCGAACTGCAGCAGATTCGAAATCTAATAAATAACCTAAGGCCAAGTAGAATCAAAAGATCACTTGATTTCATCAGAACTACATGGAAATGGATTGCGGGTAATCCAGATTATGAAGATTTCCTCACAATAAAGGCGAAAATTAACAATATGCTAGAAAACAACAATCGACAGGTCATTAACAATGAAATGTACAATAGTAGAATCAATAATATCACGAAAATAGCCAATGAAACCCACAAATTGTTTAAAGAAAATAGTCAAACTAATTTTAACACTGTACTAGACCTACTTTTCAGATTAACTTTAATCAAAGAAGAACTAACTAATATCAACCATGCCGTACATTGGGCTAAATTGGGTATCATAAATTCAATAATCTTATCTAAAGCGGAAATAAAGTTGGCAACAGAAATCCTCGACAGAGAACTCCTCCCGTTTTCCACTATCGAAGAGGCTCTTGATTTTTCAGATGTTAAAATAATTACCAATTTATCATCACTATTGTACATTATCAACATTCCCTTAACAACCAGTACCATATACGAATCATTACTTGTAAAAGCAATAAAAAAGAAAAACGTAATAAATGACATACAATTCAGCAAAGTATTAAGAAACAATAGTAGAATATTTGGCGTAATTAAAGACTGTAAAATTGTAAATAGTTTAAGCATCTGCAAAACAAATGACATCGTGGATATCACCAACACCTCCTGCCTCCCTAATTTGATGAAGAGTGTCAAAGCCACCTGCAACAAAACCAACAACGCGCACATACCAACCATCGAAGAAATTTCTTCTGGTACGATACTGTTAAACCAATTCATAGGCTCAATCGAATTTAAGAAACTGATTCACAAACTGAATGGAATCTATTTAGTCAAAAGTCACAACACCAGCATTTCCATAAACGGGCGAACCTTCACCAACAAAGAAATCAATACGGTACACGCCCTGCCCGCTATTCCTCAACCTTCACCAGAAGGCAGTGCCTTTCAAGAAATACTTTCGCTAGAAATGATGAAGTATTTGCAGTTGAACAACACAAGCGAAATCGATTTGATACGCAGCGAATCAGGAATACATCAAATGACAACCTACGGGATACTTACTTTGATTGGAGCCTACGTAATAATCCACATAACGTATCAAGCCTACATGAAATTTAACAACAAGGCAGCCATTACAAACATTACGCCGAAGCAAGTTCCTAATCCAATACAGTCACCCGTAAACGATACCCTAGAATTACCAACAGCAGCACCTTCGATGCCTATGAAACGGCCTTCAACAAAAAGTGTTAGATTCAACGATATCCAGTTCTTCTGACTACCGAGGACGCTCGAACTTGACGATGGGCGAGTTATCACCTGACACCATTTACCTGTCCAAAGAAAAGTGCTGACGATATGTCTGGCAGGGCACTTTCCCACATTCTCCATGTGAACTAAAATTTGCAGAATAGTAAAATCATATTTCGATGTTAATTTCACCTTTTAATATTTTATTCAGTTATAATTGTACATCCATTAAATAAAGATCATTGGGCTCAGCCCTAAGAAAATATATTTTTTTTACTTTAACCCGTTTGAAATAGTTAACTTACATCGTTTTTGTGTGCCCCCTTATACCGATGTATTAAACATTGTCTGGGTGGAACAAAGGACGAAGCGACATAATGTGAATGCAGAGCGCGCGAGTGTTGTGCGCTGAAGAAAGAGTGGTAGGGAATAACTGTGATTCAATAATAGCATATAGGCCCCATCAAGCAAAACTATTAAAAGTCCAATTATAACACGTACGTTGCCAAAGATGGCTTGGGTATGGGAAATCTAGTGACCTCAATAATGTCAGGAAGAGTCTATGGAAGGAGTTCAATGTAGTATATTACAGACAATATGTGAATGACTGTATTATGCTTATGGACTCAGACGAAAAAAAAAACAAGACGGTCCATTGTACTTACCTAGATGAATCAAATAATTCTTCTTCTTCGTAGCACTACAGCCGCTCTCGGGTCTTCTCTTCCTGCAACAAGCGCCTCCAACTGCCTCAGCCTATTGACCACGTCCTCCAATTTCAAAACCCGAGTAGCGATGAACTGTCTTTGTTGAACGAGTTAGCCCAGCGTTTCCTCGATTTCCCCACTGGCCTTCACACTTGAGTTCTCTCAATGAATACCTTTTTAGGGTTTTGTACTAAAATACAAAACCCTATTGCAATCACGACCTGTGTCCGTCTGTCCGTCTGTCCGTCCGTCCGTCCGTCCGTCCGTCCGTCCGTCTGTATGTCACAGCACTTTTTCTCCGAAACTATACAGGCTACAGCCATGAAACTTTGTGGAAAGGTCAGAAGTGGTGACCTCTTGAAAGTTCAAGGGTGAAAAAATTTTTCAAAGGGGTTTAAGGGGGGTCTCCCCGTATAGGGAGGTGACCCCTCAAAAAAAAATTTTCACCATTGGTAGTCGAGTAGGGTGTCATTGGAAAGGTCTCAATGAGATCTTTTCAAAACAGGTCTTAAAATTGCCTTATTGGTAACGAGAGGGGCAGGGGAAGGGGAAATGTACGAACTTTTCGCGTACCCCCCCTCGCGATTGGAAACCTTCCATCCGAAAAATCTGAAACAAATCATGAATGTAGGCCTTAATGAGTACAACAACAACAAATACATGAGAAGTCAAAATTCACTCAACTTTGTTAGTAATAGTATGATTTATCGATTTTAAGTTTTCTTGAATAAAATCTAAACGGTACCCTTAAATTCAATAAAATTTAGCAAACTGATGAAAATACATGAAAAATGTGTTTCAAAAAAATCTGGAAAAATTATCAAGGGAGATATTTATGGGTATAACTCTAACAAATACCTCAGAATTCACAATTCTTTCAACTTTGTTAATAATAGTATGATCCTCGAATTTCACATTTTCTCCAATGAAATCATCTTTGACATGTTTCTTGATTTTATTCGTTGCTGGTTACTGCATTTTGTAAGTTGAGTACAAAACCCTTCTGACATGAGCATAGGTCTGTCTACCCAACTTGTTGGGTATCTGTTGTTTGCCCATACGATTCATATGTACAGCCCATTGCAGTTTTCGCAGACTTAAAATCACTGAGACCTCCGTCCTGTCGAAAATTTCATACAGCTCATATTTTATATCCAATCCGCCATTAATTTCTATCTAGGTTCACTCAATTATTTGCTTCAGGATCCATCTTTCAAACGCATTCAATATGTTTGCGGCTGCTTGGGTTAGGGTCGATGTTTCATATCCACAGATCTTATCACAGCTTTGTAAGCCTGTATTACGAAGAACATACTATTGGCGAGTTGTTTTGCTTCGCAGGTGCGTTGTCATAACTGCACTTACCAGGCTCCACGCAATGCCGGTGGTTTGCCCTCTACCATCTTGGTATCGAGCGGCTTCTTCAATCTGTTAAGCAAAGCCAACCAACAGTAAGGTTCGAAGGAAATTAGTCTAGTCGCAAGGCCAACTAAACAAGACCAGGCGCAAGGTCAATTGGTTTTAAAGTAGATAAGTGGGTGAAGCCAATCACTTGAAACAACTAATATAGTCGCTTGAATTTTCCTAGCCTGCTTTGCTGTTTATATGCGTTATTTTTGCTTGCTTAGCAAAATTGTCTATCCAAAAAGCGTGGGGAAAAATTAATTTGTACCTCATTGCCGTTGTCTTGGATATTTACGATCAAAGTTTCTAAATAAGGTGTTGTATTGGAACTGTGGTACAAGTTTGTTGTTTTCACTGTAACATTTTCTATGAAAACTTCTGCGTGGTTGTTGTTTCCACTGTTGCGTTTTCTATGAAAACGTGTATGTGGTTGTTGTTTCCACTGTTACATTTTCTATGAAAACTAGGTTGTAGTTTCTACTGTTCTAGTTTCTATAAAAACTAGGTTATTGTTTCCGCTGTTACATTTTCTATGAAACGAGGTTTTTGTTTCCACTGTTCTATTTTCTTTGATATTCTAAAAGTCATGTTATAATGGATCAATAATGTTCTCTAATCGTTAGAGTAATTTCTATCATAACACATGAACCGTTTTTTACCTGTGTATGCAGCTGGTCTTCAACGTCGTCAGAACTTGATAAAAATTTTGTTTGCGAGCTATATTCTTCAGCGTATTTCGTTTTTTCATTAGTGGTTCTCATTTTTTTAGCGCCTAAATATACAAATCCACCCACATTTTCATACTGTGTTCGCCAAGCGTGATATTTTATATATTTGAGGTAGCTCGACTGCGTTGTGAATTTTTTTTATTCTCATTGATCTGTGGCCATACTACAATAGTTGGCATATTCCAAAGCCAAATTGAACAGCAATCGGACCAACCCATCTCCTTGCTTTACTTCGAGACAGAGTTTTTGCCAGAATGAAATCAATCAGTACGATGATAACATCTGCTTACGCAGAGTATAATGATGTCGTGACTGGCGGTTAGTTCAATTGTAAACCTATTTAGTCTTGGCTTGAAACGCCGTTGGGCCTTGCAGTGTTATGTAAGCAGACGCGTTTTGACTTCTTTGATTCATCTTCAGTATTTCTTAGTGCCTCTAAGAAGTCGAAACGCATCTGTTCACACAACAAAGCAAGGCCCGACGGCTTTTCAAGGAAAAAGAGAATTGACATGCGGATAGCAAATAAATAAAATTATTATTATTATAGTTAATCTTTGTTTTACTTTGTCTTCATACTAGCGTTATTTTTCCCCCTATTTCAATTTCAAATCTACTTCCATCATTTTACATTGGCCACGTTCATCTAGACATTGAAGGCAGTATTCAGTTTACGCTATCTTATCATCCCTAAGCAAATCCTGTAGAAAGGATCTATTATTCCATCAAACGAATACTAAGAGTGTATGTGATAACCTCCCAAAAATGGGATGAACCCCCCAAAAATGGGATGAATATCTCGCGAAAATAGGTTGTGCGTTGCGCACAACCTTACGTGAGGAAATGGATACTGCACCTTATGTCATCAATTTCGGGCGAGAGATGGTGGTTGCGCAAAATAGAATGAGGTTGTACTACAGAATCCATTGCAGCAGGTAGATAAGCTCCACGATATGACAGACGAGGTGATGAAGTACTTGAAGGAGGCTGGAGCGAAAGGTAAGCAGCGTTATAATCTACGGAAGAGACGTCCCATTTCAGATCAATGATCTTTGTACTGTCAAAAGCGGCTCAATACTACTCCACAAAGCTGGCTCCGGAGAACCTAGGCCCTTTGACGATGTGAAAACATGAGGGCTCATCTCTCTTTCAGTTGATATAAATGGCAAAATTTCAGGCACTAGTAATAATGTTCAATACTTGTACGGTGTGAACATGTCATAATGCTCACTATTGATACATGTGAACACACCTTAGGTTGCATTAACATATGGTTTGACAACTATATTGCTAGTCAGTTGAGCATCAACCTGCATTCTATAAACAGCATATTAAAACAACAATTACAAGCATTGTGTTTCATTTAATAATTTTCCTAATTACATGGTGTCAGAAGTGTTAAGGCCTGTGAAATACGTAATACAGTATCACGTGCATCGAATGGTGGCGTACCAAAACTCAAAATTATCGTTGAAAATCAGAGTATTCATCGACCATCAAACAACATAAATAGATTATCGTGATAAATCAAACTTCGGAACACATAATTTCATCAATATTTTTTTCTTTTCTTCAATAATTTAGAAAACAATCTACAAACACAATCACTAAGCTTATAAGATAAACTAAAAGTTGAACTTGATAGACTGATCAATGAAGATATTATCGAATCTTTGAACTATCCAACTGATTGGGCAAACAATTTAAAAATCGCTGAAAAAGCAAATAAAGATTCAGTGCGAACATTTTCAAATTTCCACTATTGACGACTTCACGTCAAAGCTGGTTAATAAATGCGTTTTTCCGGATCTTGACCTTTTAAGTGGCTTCTGGCACATTGAATTAGATAAAGAAAGCTCCGATTTAACAACATTTATGACTCTATTTGGTAGATACAGATTTAAACGTGCGCCTCTTGGACTCAACTACACACCAGAAATGTTTCAATGTAGAATGGTACAGATTTTTGGAGACATACCGGGTATAATGGTTTATTTTGATGATGTGGTTATAGCTACGGGAAGCAAAACAGAACATAATTAAATCATAGCAACTGTTGTAGAGCGTGCTAAGAAAAATGGAATAAAATTTAATCCGGGAAATAACCGGTTCAAAAAATGCCAAATTACTTTCATGGCTCACATTTTGTCTAAAGGACTTATCGAAATAAAAAATAAACACCTAGAAGCTATCTTAAACATGAAGTCAAACGTTTGCTGGATCTCTTTAAAAAGGAGCTACTTGCCATTCTATTTACTTGTACCAAGTTTGACAGTTTTGTTTATGGTCGTGAATTTGTGGTAGAAAGTGATAACAAGCCTTGAGAGACGTTAAATACACGTGATATAGATGAGCTTTTCCCTCCTCTACAACGTATGTTTATGTCACTATAGAATTATCCTAATATGATGATAACATATAAACCGGGAAAAGAGATGTTGATAGTAGATTGGCTCGCTTACCCGAGGCAAACTATGCTTTTTACGATGCAATATTGAAACGAGATGAACGGTACTCGAGAATGGTTAGGTTTGTTAAAAATGGTTGGCCACAATATCGTCAAATTGAGGATTTCAGTCGAGAATTTCACAAGTACAAATCTTAATTACACTTTGAAAACGGGTGATTCCAACAGGATTACAAGGTAAAATTGCAAAATGGTTACATGCACCACACTTGGGAATCGAAAAAACGCTTGCATGTGCACTATTTTCGGCCTAAAATGAAGATACAAATCAAAGAAATTGTCACCTCCTTGAAATGTGTGAAAAATTTACACGCAACAAACAACAACAGGAACTCGTATAGACCCAATCGCCAGAATACCGATTCCATTCAGTTCCAATGGATTCGGGTTTTTTGATTGTTGATCATGTAGGTAACAAAACATCGGGTCATCTCATTGGAAAACTGAAAAATCATTTTAATAAATCTGGGTATCCAACTATTATACTTAGCAATAATATTCCATTTGCATCAGCTGAATTTGAGGAATTCGCGGAAAAATACAATATTGTGGTGCAATTCTCAAGCGCAATATATGGGTTAGCTGAAAAGGGCATAGCAATTGCTAAAAATATATTGAAAAGAGGTTATGAAGAGCACAAAACAAAATAATATCAGTACAGAATACTTGAATATAATACAACACCGGTTGCAAGTATAAAACTAGCCCCCCTACAGTTGTTCTTAGGTGGAATTGTCAAAACAATAATGCCAATTTCAAGTGCGCTTCTTAAAAGAGAGAACATAAGTGAGGAGAATGTTCAGAAAAGAAAATACGAGAAAAACAAGAGAAACAAAAAAACATATTACCACCGAAATGCAAAGTCATTACTGGTGCTGTGTTTGGGTGATCCGTTCAAAAAGAACGGAAAAGACTGGGATAACGGCACAATAGTTGGCCACGTAAATGATCGATCTTATATCATTGGGGATAGCTTTAATAATTTCTTCAGACACAATAGGCAGTTCATTGCCAAAGCAAAAAATAGTAATTTCAATCCTAGTGATATGTTATTTGGAGAAAACATAAAATCAAATATACAAGACCTAGATAATCTTAAGGAAATTCAAATAGTACACCCAATGAAAGACGTGGATGATACCAACACCAACCAAAGCAATCATGATTGTAATGTTGATGATTCAGATTTGTCAGCGGATAACAATGTTTCATCGTCATCGAATGAATATGAAATGGCTGGTAGTGAGGAATCTGAAGCAGAAAATGCCATGGGTTTGCCAGAACCGGTTCAGATTGCACATCAAAATAATGAATCAAAAATGAATAATAGTCAGTACAAAACATACAGTGGACGAACAGTCCGTCGACCACAAAGATACGGCTGGAATCAGTAGATCATCATTGGTCTATATATATAAATTAGGAATAAAACAAGCTTGTAATAATGGTCAACCCTTGTGCGGTGTGAACATGTCATAATATTCACTAGTGATAAATGTAAACACACTCTTAGATTAAGTTGACATATGTTTTGACAACTCTATTGATAGTCAGTTGAGCATCAACCTTCACCCCACAAGTCAAAGACAAAGTCAAAACCACTTTGTTCAATACCCATCGTTATAAACTTTAAAAGAACGTAAAGCAGATTCCAAACAATAAAACTATTAAAACTTAAATCTCTAAATTTATACGTTATCAATGAAACACATTTGATGACAAAAACAACACTAGCAGGTTTTAGTTAATTAAGATCATTACATATTCTTAACAAAATGACAATGACGTCGACGACCTCCCAAGTCCGCATCAATAATCAACTCAACGATGCCTTGAACACAAATATCGGACCAAAGCAGGGAGATGGGCCGGCCCCATTGATATTCAATTTAGTTCTAGAGTACGTCAAAAGGAAGCTACATGCCGATACGCGAGGTACATTACCATTTAAGTCGAGCCAAGTAGTAGCCTATGCGGATGACATCAACATTCTCTCACGGTCGTTAACAACTGCCAAAGAATTCTTCCTAAAACTCGACTGTGAAGCAAGACTAGTAGGGCTTCAAAGTAATGAAAATAAAACAAAGCTCATGACACAGTCGAGAAAAAATACCTAAAGTACACAAAACATCATACTTGGCGGATATAGTATCAAAAATGTGAGCGAATTTGTGTATTCAGGCGCCAAAATAACGAAAACGGGCAATGAGAGAGATGAAATACGTCGAAGAATACAGCTAGCAACTAAAATATTTTATTCTGTTCTGACGATCTTGAACACCTGCTGCATACACAGAAAAACAAACCTCCAAGTATACAAATCTGTGATAAGACCAGAGTTATGCTATGAGTGTGAAACATGGACCCTATCCCAAGCATCCGCAAATATATTGAACGCCTTTGAGCAACGGGTCCTGAGGCGAATAATCGGGGCGAAGCTAGACGGGGACCAATGGCGGATTCGATACAACCATGAGCTGTATGAAATTTTTGATGACCCAGAGGTCTCAACAATTATAAGACTGGGGATGCTGCAATGGGCTGGCCACATGGATCGTATGGACGAGCAACGGATACACAAGAACGCATTCGTAGGGAGAACTGAAGGCCAGAGACCAGTAGGGAAAACCAGGAAACGCTGGTCTGACTCGGTCGACGAAGACAGTTCATCGCTGCTCGGATTTCGGAATTGGAGGAAGCGGTCAATGAACCGAAATAGTTGGAGGCACTGTTTGCAGGAAGTGAAGGCCCGAGAGGGGCTGTAGTGCTAAGAAGAAGAATATGTGACACTCTAATTCTAAATAAGTTCAATCAATAAGAACGTTATTTTATACTGAAATCTATCCCTAATTTATAATAGAAATAAACAACAACACTACATGTAGCAATGATGAGATGAAACTAAAATCTAAGTAACAAGAAAAAACAAAAAAGCAGAAAATAAACACGAATAATTTAGACATTGTCATTTAGCCATCAATAACTCGATTGCTCCCTCTCTGCTCGACCAGCTTCAACGAATCTAGCAAATGAGTATCTTTATTGGAATGGTTGGTCTCGTGAACTCAGATTCGGAGAATATTTTATCTTCTTATCTGTGACCCGTTTATATATGTGATATATGATTGGGACACCATCAGAATCAAACACATATCGATTCATGCCCAAATACACGAATGTCTGGAGGAACCAAGCCAGTAGCGAGGCAAGTCACAATATACCCGTCTGTAGCATGGAACGGCTGTGAAATCCAAGGGTTTTCACTCACAGTTACAGATCTTGCCATATGATTCCGAAGAAGCTTCAGTATGAAAATATCGACTCTTGTTACTTTAGCGGTTTGATAAATTTTTCTATTCGATATATAGTGCTTCCAATACGTCTCAGGCATTCTGTAGAAACCAGTACATACACGAAGACATTTCTATTCGAAAACTCTTAATCTTGCCATAGTACTTGCACTCTGGTTGTACCTGATCTGATATCCATATGTCAAAAATAGTCTAACCAGGGTCTTGTAACAAATAACGTTGACCGTTTGATCGATGTATCTGGAATGAAATAATCTTCGAAGGGCCATGACTACTTTTTGTGCCTTACTGGGCATGATTTTGACATATACAGTATAGTACAAACACTGATCGAGATTAACACCGAGGTATCGAGCACAGGATATATGTGGGACCCTTTCTAAACTACTCTCACCAGCCATAATGTGGAAATCCTTCCTTGCGTTTCATGTCTTGACTAGCCCACTGCAGTGTTGTCCGAAACAAAATTGTTTCGTGCTTCTGCGCATTGATTTTCATTCGCCAATTGTCTGTGTAGGGCTGCACATCATTAACCATTTTTTCAAGATTGCTCGGAACTATTGTGGCTTTTCGGTCTACCGTATATATAATCAGATCGTCGGCGAAAACTACCAATGATCGCGTTGGCGAGACGGTAAAATCAAAGCTGTTCAATAGCTTGCTAATGAATATTGAGAAAAACAAAGACGCAGTAACTGTTTCCTGCTGTAGACCATTCAAGACCTTGAATTCGCGTATTGTTGTCAGATTTCTGTCAGCTACAATAAATGATTTGCCGTAAAACATATTGCACATCATGGCGACAAGGTGTCTGGAGAACCTTTCCTGAAGAAGTTTGAAAACTAGTCTATCTAGCCACACCGTATCGAAGGCTTTCTCCATATCAATGAGACGTGCTCCAACATATTCTCTATTATTTCGTTTCTAACGGATATCTGAGATTACTTTCGTTATTGCATGTGTGGTTGAATGCCTGGCACGAAAATCAAATTGGCAATTCGGCATCAGCTCATATTTCTCAATGTGGGCGTTTAATGTATTGTTTAGTATCACTTTAAATACCTTGCTAATGTTAGGCAGCAAGCTGATTGGGCGATAGACTTTAGGGCTTGAAGATTCTTTTCATTTCTTCGAGATTGGAAATACCTTAGCATTTTCCCCTCATTTGGGAAATATGAATTGCTCAACACGTTGTTGAACAATATGCAATAATTCCTAATAGCAGCCTCAAGCAAATGTCGGAGAGCTATATTTGGAATACCGTCAGTGCCACATGATTTTTTGTTGTATATTCTGCGAAATATGAGACATAAGTCTTCACAGCTGACAAAACAATTAATAAGATTCAAACTCGGTTTGAGGTCAGATGTTAATGTTTCATTGAAAGAAGAATTGATTCGCTGTTCAGGCTTGATTTGAAGTCGGAAACTTTTGCTTCAACGAACTCTGAAAATATTTCATTTCCTCGCTCGGGGTTTGGTAGATGAACCAATTCAAAATGTGTTCTAGTCAGGGCAAGCTTCTGTAATCCATCACATACAATCTTGTTTCCATTTCCATCCGGAGTCGTACTATCAATTTCGATACCAGCCCTATCGAGAAGATTTATCTCATCACCAGTGACTTCAAGATTCGATACCTTCACTCGAGACTTCTTACGGAATATGCTATTCACTTTCATGAAAACACCATCTGGGTCCTGCGGGCCAATATCCCTCAGTTTTTCCGCCTATTGATTGCTGACCTCGCTCCTGAAGTATGAACGGATTAAGCTCTGGACATTCTTCAGGTGTAATTTCAACAAAGCCAACGAGGGATGGTTGTAGTCCCAAAATCATCGATAAATATTGTGAACCCGTGTCAGAAGAAGGCTTTTCAATATATTCAACCTTGCGATGGTTGGTGTTTCATATCCTGCCATATTGTTTCGATGTTTGATCTTGGGAACTACTTTATCAATCCTTTCCAACGTCAGCTTCGTTAAATTCGACAAATAGAGATCTATTGCATCGTTAGTTAGATTGCTGTTATTGGGAACCATTGAGCAAGCATTGCCATCATCAGAAGGAGGACATTGCTTCTGGTACTCCCGATTAAACTTCTTTTGAAACTTTCTCCAGTCTGTTTTTTTGAAATTCAACCGATGATTTTCGTGTTGAACTAGAATGAGGAAGAGATCATCCCTTTGATGATTGATTTCCATTACAGTTGCGTTATGGTCTCTATCGTAAGGAAGCACCTGCAGTTTCCGTTGAGGGCTATTAAAGCTGAATTCAAGTCTTGCGTCAGCAATGCAGAGGTCCAAGTATGAAATTGTCCTAGGGCATGTTAAGAACTCCAGCCCGTATAGGTTGCACCCGTATTCAATTTGGTTCTCTGTTATCCACGAATTCAGGAATACATCTCTTGAATTATTGATGACGTTTAACCATAATGTATCCTTGACGTTCAGGTCACCGGCAAAAATATAATAATCATGCAGCCTGTTCAATTCGAGTATTTCAAACAAGGAATTGAGTTGCTCCTTGAAGTTGAGAACATTTTGACCAGTTGCATAGGCAGAAATAACGAAGAGGTTATCCCCGCCTGGCAATGAAATTTTGATGACGGACACTTCAAGAGATTCCAAGCTTTTAAATTCGACTTTTTCAATATTTTGGAAACAATAGGGTCTTTGAACCAATATCCCGGTACCACCTCTCCCATTACCTATTACCCTTTCGTTTCTTACGAATTCAAAATTATTGAGTTCCATGGAATGCCATGAATTGGTGTGGGTTGTCAGGCTGTTTCTTAACAAGAAATTCAAGGAGATAATCACGTCGATGTAAAGCAGCGATAGTGTTGACGTTGATCGATATTAGGCGAAGCCTATCCATGGGAATATGACTGGATGACAAGTTATTTTTCAGTTTCATATCCTTCCATATTGTTTTGATGTTTCATCTCGGAAACTACTTTCTCAATAGTTTCCAACGTCAGCTTCTCTAACTTCGACAAACAAAGATCTTTTTCATCGTTAGCTAGATTCCTGTCGTTGGGAAGCATTTAGCAAGCGTTACCATCATCAGAAGGAGGACATTGCTTCTGGTACTCTCGATTAAACTTCTTTTGAAACTTTCCCCAGTCTGTTTTTTTGAAATCCAAACGATAATTTTCATGTTGAACTGGAATGAGGAAGAAATCATCCCTTTGATGATTGATTTCCATTACGATTGCGTTATGGTCGCTATCATAAGAAAGCACTTGCAGTTTCCATTGATGACTATTTAAGTTGAATTCAAGTCTTGCATCAGCAATGCAGAGGTTCAAATATGAATTTGCCCTAGATATGTTGGAAACCCCGACCCATATAGATTGCACCTATATTCAATTTGGTTCTCTGTTATCCACAATTACAGGAATGTTCTTCTTGGATTATTGGTGGCATTCAGCCCTGATGTATGCTTGGCGTTCAGGTCACTAGCAAGAATATAATAACTATGCAGCCTGTTCAATTCGAGTATTTCAAACAAGGAATTGAGTTCATCTTTGAGCTTGAGAACAGTTCCACCAGTTGCATAGGCAGAGATAACGAAGAGGTTATCCCCACCTGGCAGTGACATTTTGATAACGGACACTTCAAGAGATTCAAAGCTTTTGAATTCAACTTTTTCAATATTTGGGAAACAATAGGATCTTCGAACCAATATCTCTGTACCACCTCCCCCATCACCTATATTACCCTATCGTTTCTTACGAATTCAAAATTTTTGAATTCCATGGAATGCCATGAATTGGTGTGGGTTCTCAGGCTGTTCCTTAACAAGAAATTCAAGGAGATAATCACGTCGATGTGAAGCAGCGAAAGGGTTGACGTTGATCGATATCAGGCGAAGCCTATCCATGGGAATATGACTGGATGAAAAGTTATTATGAGGCATTTGAGAGCCTTAAACGCTGGAAAGCAAAGTTAATTTTTGAATGTTGTTTGTCGATTCTCTCCGATATAGACATAAGTTGCTGGTAAATTTTGAGAAGCAGCTCATAAGTGCCACTTACATTATTTACATTATTTCCAGCATTTTCTGCTGGTCCTCCAGCGGCGAATGCTAATGATACTCCGGACTTGACGAATTTGGAAGGTATGATATTACGGTGTACTTGTGTTAGCTTGGGACAAATTTAACTTTTGCATCTTGATATCGGGAGCATCCTCAATATGATGCTGGGTGACCAAAAATACCGCAGTTAACGCAGTATAATTTGTCTTTAAGCTCCATCTGAGCCAATTCGCACTCAGCGAGAGCATGAACGTCTTTGCATTTGACGCACCGATAGTGCATAGCGCAATTGGCAGCCGAATGTCCAAATCGTTGACACCGGTAACACTGGTTGACTTCTATTTTCTGGAGGCGTTCCCACCTCACCACTCTGAAATTCAAGTACCTTATTTGTTGAAGGGCGCTTGAAATGCTCTTATTTGCAATTTGTACCAGGTAAAGTGGTAAATTCCTCCTTTCTACGGTCGACCTTTTTGTTGCAAAGGGTTTGACTGAAAAAAAATCAATATCTGGTGCAGCTTCTTTGAGCACCTGAAGAAGATCGACCGTATCCTTTCCGCAGCCCAAACCCTTCAACAAGAAGGTCTGAGTCTTTTCACTTTTTGGGGGTATAGGTGAGGTATGGAACCTCCCCAGAATTTAGCACATCTTTGGCTGACTTGCAATCAACCAGTGATTTTGTCCTTAAAGTTAATTTTTCGGCATTAACTCTTTTGATCTTGAAATTGGCTGGTTTATAGGTATTTTCGGCTGCCAATAGCCGAATCATATCTTTCCCACTTTGTCCGAACACGTTGATTAGCGGAATTTTTTCTGTCTGGTTGGAAGCTTTTTCCGAGGAACCAGCAGAACTGCGGGGTCGTTTTTTCTTTTTTTTTGTTCTTTAAATACTGAGTAAAATTTAAGTCATTATCTTGATTCGAATTACCTTCGATGTTTTCTTCAATTTTTATTTCTTCGGTTAATCTCTCCAGCGTTGCAAAATAGTTTCGACTCTTGTTGGTGCCACCAGCACTTAGAACTTCTTCTGGAATTGCGTGCTTTGCACTTTTCTTCGGCTTTGTTACCTGTTGCCATTGATTTTGCGGCTGCGGCTTTTGAGGCTTCATCCCTTCCTAAATTAGATCCTTGAAGGACTGTACCTCTAGCTTTAGTTCATCATTTTCTTTTTGCAACTTGGCCATTTATTGATTGTCCGCTATTATTTGCACCTTGCACCCTCCATCCTTCTTTGGTTCTTTGTTTTTCTTCACCAATCGAAGTTAAAAAATATTCGATAGAAATTTCCTGAGTCGATTACTTCGACGATATAAGTTCCAATAAAAATTAACTTCGGACTGACGATTTTTAAAAAAATTTATTTATTTATTGAAAACTTTTGACAGGAGCGATTTAAAAAAGCGTCCATACGCAAAAACTACTACGATCCATCTCCCTAAGGATCCTATATAGAATAGACGAGAGAATAGGTGGGTTTCAGGGTAGGATTTATATTCATTAAATAGTAGAGAATAAGAGTGAAAGCAATCCAAACGTAGTAAAAGGACATAACATTATACAATATAATACAAGTGAGAGAACTTGTGTGCTATTTAACAATCACATAACAGTCAGTGGAACTCAAATTGGCTCTTAGAGAAAGATTCAATCAACGTATGTTTGTGGTTCGATTTCAGCACGGAAATTAAAAAAGGAATCAGTGAATACCTAGAAAACTGGAGGTGACACAAACAAAACATACGCTCTGACTACTTACTTTACCTAATAGTAATCTATTGTCGCGTGTTATTGGTTCGCGGCCAATAATTTTAATGTTCCGGGAAAGTGAAAACGCAATGTCTTTTAATTTAAGTTGAAAGTGTTTATTTAATTAAATAAAATGCACAATAATCAGTTAACACTTTCACTAATTTTAATTGTCACTATTAAAAAAAATCTAACATTTGTCCATAAATTTATTATCGCAATTGTCTTCTAAATTACTTCACTATTACGAAACACACTTCCCACACACACAATCGCAGTTCTTATCGCGGTCGAATGAATGATTCTCCCCATTCATTCAGCTCGCCTTTATATAGGGTCTCTACCTATTCACCCATTTCTCGCACATTGGCGAATGTTCTACCGAGAGGTACCTGGTAGGTTCGAGCAAGTTCATGAATGGAGTGACGTCACTTGCAGATGTTGATCATGCTTGTTGGATTCTCGGAGTAAATTCATTCGTTGACGTTCTTAATGATGATGAAAACGATTGCGACAGTAGCTCGCAGAATTATTTGTACATGTAATTATTTGTACATGTAACACTGCCCCCACCTCAGTTCTTTTCGCCCCGAAAAGATGTGTCGCTATTTGTAGTCAATTCTCCCTGGGTGTAATATGGGGCAAGACGGTCCAGATGCACGATTTTCATTTTAGCTCTCGGCTTACGATGTTCCTGTATTCGGTATACGACGTCGTTGATTCGCTTTGTAACTCGGTATGGTCCCTCCCAATTATGTTGCATCTTTGGAGACCTACCCTTTCGCCGTTGCGGGTTATAAAGCCACACCAAGTCATCTTGCTGGAAGCCAGTAGAATTAGCCTTGAGATCATACCTGGTCTTTATGCGGTCAGTAGCCGATTCGAGGTGTTTTCGCACTGTCCGATGTATCTGGTTCAACCGTTGTCTTAGATCACTTGCGTACTCCGAAACCGTTTGGGGTTTCTCAGGGGTTGTTCCGAACTTTATATCGGCTGGCAAACGAATAGTCTTTCCAAAAATGACTTTGGCTGGGGCTTGGCCCGTCGATGCATGTTCAGCGGCTCTATACGCCATTAAAAATAGTGGGATATGTCGGTCCCAGTCCCTTTGGTTCTCGTCAACCATTTTGGCCAAGTGTTTATTGAGCGTGCCGTTGAAACGTTCGACCATTTCATCGGATTGGGGATGCAGCGGTGTTGTCCTCGTTTTCCGTATTCCCAGCTGCTCGCACATTTCGCTAAAAACTAGTTTCGCTAAAAACTAGTTTCGGCCTTGATCCGACTGTAGTTCACAAGGCACGCCGTACCTGCTGACCCAATTTAACACTAGCTGTTCGGCTACAGTAGTTGCTTCCTGGTTGGGAATGGGGTAGACCTCGGGCCACTTGCTGAAATAATCAGCTACAACCAGCGTGTATCGATTTCCCCATTCAGATTCAGGAAAGGGTCCAGCGATGTCAACAGCAATCCTTTCGAATGGCACGCCTACGTTATAGGTTTGCATTTGTCCTCTCAGTCGTCACTTTGGGCCTTTGACGGAAGCGCAAATTGTGCATCTGCGGCACCAGTCCTCTACGTCTTCTCGAGCGTGGAGCCAGTAGAATCTTTCCCGCAATTTCGCTAAGGTTTTGTTAACACCAAGATGGCCTCCCGAGGATCCTTCATGCATTTCCTTAATCACATCGTGGATTCGGCTTTTGGGTAGTATAGTTTGCATCCTATAAGAGCTACCATCCGCCGTTTCCCATTTCCGCTTGAGTACGCCACCCTCCACCTGAAGGGAGTTCCATTGTGCCCAATAGCTTTTCAGGGTTGCGCCATGCATTGAAACGTCTTTCCACTCCGGTCACTCAGTTGTCTCCTTCCATACAAGCAATGGTCCGATATCTTCATCGGCTAACTGGGCATTTCGAATCATCATCGAATTCGGCCGTTATCACTCGCAGATCAACGGGCGGCTGCTTTTCCTCAATCCGTTGGCAATGTTTGCAGTTAGCTGGACATGGATGACGAGATAGGGCGTCAGCAGTACCATGAACTCTGCCCTTGTGAAGCAGTTGGGGCCTCACTAGGTCTGGTCAGATCATTGATCGGGTTGCACCAGTGTCGTTTGTTAGGGTGCATTGTTCTTCATCAACTTGACCAGGAAGGCATCTGTCTGCTTCTCCACGATGTTGCCTTGGCACGGTGCTGGGGATGTCAATACTCCTAGCCAACGTTCGCCCCACGAAGTTGGCCCTTGCAGTTTGATGGGCCTCCATTCTAGGCTCCTGACACGGTCTGGATCTCCACCACCCTTGACAATAGCTCGGTCTTCTTCCCTTCTGCAGTCTCTTTGTAGGTGCCCTTTTTCCCCGCAATTCAAGCATCTAGGCGCACCATTCACCTGCAGCTCTCGCTCAATTCCCACGCGCTCACACCTGCAATTATCTGCCACTACCTCGCGAACCCGGGCAGTGGTACGGGTCACATTTTTGGCTGCCTCAAAATTTAAACTATAAGCCAATGCATCCTTGACTGTTTGCTTTTGAGCTAACCGCACGGCTTGTTGCAATTCCTTGTCCTTTAAGGCGCTGATGAATGCTTCTGCTGCTATGTCATCTCGATGTTCTGGGTCGTACGCTGGGTAAGCCAAGAGTGCCAGTCGCTCAATGTCTTGTGCTAGCTGCTGCAAGGTTTCGCCAGACTTCTGCATCCGATGCCGTAGCTGTGCCCGGTAAATCTGCTTCAGATGATCGTCTCCATAACGCATGTCCAGCGCATTCATTATAGCAGCCGGGTTTGAATGCAGCTCCACGGGGATAGTCTGCAAAAGCTCGGCAGCTGGGCCTCTTAGAGCAAGAATTAACGCAGTTGCTCGTTCCTGCTCATTCCAGTGATTTATCCTAGCGGCTGCTTCAAACTGGATTTTGTAAATAGTCCAGACCGTTTGCCCGTCGAATATTGGTGCTTGCACATTCCTAGATGAGCTTTGCGCTGCGGTTATAAGCGGGGCTGGTGAAATAGTTACTACTGCCTTCGCTGCTTCCAATTCTTTTTTCACTTTTTTCATCTCATGGTTCATTCTCTCTTCGACCTGGCTGACCTTTTCCTCGACCTGGTAAACCTTTTCCTCGACGCCTTTAATTTGTTTGTTCAGGCTGCCGAGCTCCGCTTTTATTCCGGTGGACTGTTTTTGAAAATCTGCCTTGATTTCGATCGCTTGTTGGTCTAGCTTCGCTGATTGTTCATTTAACTTCGCTGATTGTTCATTTAACTTCGCCGATTGTTCATCAAGCTTCGTAGTTAAGTTGGATGACTGTTCGCTTAGCTTCGCAGTTAAACTGGATGACTGTTCATCTAGCTTCGCAGTCAGACTGGATGACATCAGCATTAACATTTGCATCAGCGCATTTTCTGGCTCCTTTGATTTGGGTGTTTCTACTTCTCCACCTTCTGCGCCTTTTTCCGCATCTGAGAGCTCACCCGAATCCAGATTCACGCCTTCCGACTCGATCGCGTCACGCAAGCGTGCAATCAGTATGGCCTTTGTACCTTGTGTGGCCAGATTCCGCTGTTCCAACTCCTCCTTGAGCTCCGATATGGTCAATTCATTAATTTTTAAGTTTAAGCTTCGTGGCATTTTTAATGTTTCTTTAAATTTTACTATTGTGCACTATAAAAATGTTCAAATTTTCACTTTCAAAATTTTTCTTTCGCACTTCTTGACACCATTGTCGCGTGTTATTGGTTCGCGGCCAATAATTTTAATGTTCCGGGAAAGTGAAAACGCAATGTCTTTTAATTTAAGTTGAAAGTGTTTATTTAATTAAATAAAATGCACAATAATCAGTTAACACTTTCACTAATTTTAATTGTCACTATTAAAAAAAATCTAACACTTGTCCATAAATTTATTATCGCAATTGTCTTCTAAATTACTTCACTATTACGAAACACACTTCCCACACACACAATCGCAGTTCTTATCGCGGTCGAATGAATGATTCTCCCCATTCATTCAGCTCGCCTTTATATAGGGTCTCTACCTATTCACCCATTTCTCGCACATTGGCGAATGTTCTACCGAGAGGTACCTGGTAGGTTCGAGCAAGTTCATGAATGGAGTGACGTCACTTGCAGATGTTGATCATGCTTGTTGGATTCTCGTGGGTTCGAGTAAATTCATTCGTTGACGTTCTTAATGATGATGAAAACAATTGCGACAGTAGCTCGCAGAATTATTTGTACATGTAATTATTTGTACATGTAACACTATTATAGTCGTTCGTTTTCCACGTACCCAAATTGTGTCACATAATGATTAAGTAATTCAATTGGTTTTAATTGACTCGATTCTATAGGTTGATGGATTTTTTTTTCTTTATTTCTTATCACTTATTTTATCATAAATATTCATTTAAATATAGCAATTTAAAATAATGGTTTTACAAGTTTTACAATAATTATTGGTTTTTTAAGGATAGGTTGCTCATTCATTCATATATAATAGAATTTCATCTTTGGCAGGCATGACTTGTGAATGTTGCTTTTTTTGAAAACCTTGTGATGTAATACAAATTCAGCTTGCATTCAAACTATTGAAAACAATTTCATATTATTTATTAGATCGATATTTTCCAACAAATTAAAAATCATGCTTAATAATCATTTTATTATTTATGCCCACCTTTATTGTCTTCTGGTTAATTAGGTCTAGGTAACATGTGATGTTTTTGGAATTACTGATTCATATAGTAGTGAGGCTTTCCATGCTGAGGAACCACCCACCCGATGCCCCACAAAGTTAGCCGGAAAGTTCACCTACACTGTCATCGGTTGTTTTATAATGGGGCTGAGTTCTGGTAGGGCTTTCAAAAAGCGACCTTATAAATTCTCTAAAAGTTATAGCTTTAAATACCAATTCCGTCACAAAATGATAAGTCTCATGGAATTAGCCCCACAAATTAGTTTTATGATGATTTATTTATTGCTAATGCTCTAATCAAAAAGCATTTTTTAATAAACGCAACAATACAGTTAATAAACATTCATTCCTAAATGTGGTCTACCACGCATGCAAACACAAAATTCATTGATCAATTCCAAGCTGACCGAAAACAACTCATCTGCATGAATCGAACCAAAACATGTGCAAATTAAATTGTTATTTATACTCAAAGAGCATTAATTTTGTTCGAAACAATGAACTTATTCTGGTGAATGTAGTCACATCTACCTAATCTACATAAACTTGGTGTATTATGCCAGATAACAAATGACCACATTACACACATTACATATAATTACACTCAAGCTCAATACAATGTCATTTGCCATTATCCGGAGTACATTCATGCCCACAAATATGTGAGCAAACATCTCCAAGTGCATGTTTAGGAACATCAATTTAAAGCTTTTATTGCACATTTTATGTCCTCAAGACGAAGAGAATCCTCATGCGCTCCCAAGATTGCCCTAAAGAAGATGAAACTAGGCGTACATGTATTATCATAAAACACATGCACATACGAGAACTCATTTGGGTTGGTGTGTGCCGTGATGGTTGTATGCATATTCTCGTTTGTACGAATGTTCATTGTCCTTATGGCATGACATCACAATTTGTTAGTTCTGTCAGCTATAAAATATGGAAAACTATCGCATTATCATACGAATATCCTTTTGTCGGGATGTAACGGGAAAGCAGAATACCTGTATATTTTATTCAAATTCATTTGTACATACATATGTAAGCTACCCGTTTCGGTTTGGCATTACATTCGAAATTCGTGTCATACTAACGAGGGTCGGCTGTCTCATAAATTTATATAGGTGCCATTCCTGGTCGACAGAATGAAGAAATGTCTTCTTGGTGAATGAACTCAAAAGGAATTATTTGTGAGCAAGTAGACATTTTCAGTGAATTTTTTATTTGCCTTTAAAGGATTCGTCATTATAAAAAGCATTAAAAATTATTTAATTTGACAGCTACATAAAATTTGGAATATGATATGGAATTAAATTTTTTTAACGTTTGCACGAAATTTCTTCATATTTTAGGAAAAAAGTCTTTAAAAAATATGAAGCTCATTAATCGTTTGAAGTGAAACTTGTTTAGTGGCGGATAAACATTTTCAGATGTAACGAAACAGCAGAACCGTTTACACTCCAGGCGGACAGCAAAACGATATTCGCACGACAATCTGTTTTCAGTAGAAGTTTAGTCATGCTGCCATATAAATTATCACATTCCGCCCTTATCCAAATTGGAAATAGAAAGGAAGTTTGCTCGGAAACTAGAGTGGTGGTTGCCTAGTAGAGGGCTTTCCATTAGAAAAATAACAATTTTCTAACTTTATACGAATGCACCCTTAAACTTTTTAAATAAACTATCAATTTCAAAACGTTAGTCAAAGTCAACATTTTCAACGTGGTAAAGACGAACCAACAACGTTTAGAAATTACTAAAAATTACTATTATCAAAAAATCATCTTCAGCAAAGAAGCTCGTTTCTGGCTCAATGGCTTTGTTAATAAACAATATATGTGTTATTGGTCAGCAACAAATCCACATGTGCTTCTTGAGACACCGTTGTATCAGAAAAAATTTACTTTTTGGTGGGGTTACCATGCCGGAGGTGAGATTAGGCCGTATTTTTTCGTAGGTTAGAACGTTTATAAGTGGCGACATCCTAGCGTCGATGCCACCGATTTGTATAATATTGTAATGGCAATGATGGATAGCCATTGGTGAGTATTTGAGGATCAAGATTCAGCTGCAGCCATGCTCGGTCGTAGCACCAATTCCATTTATGAGTAGATACCGTAATTTAGTCATTATAGCTACAGCGCTTCCCACCTATCAAACCTGCCATCCTGTTCATCAACGCACATGGTATCGTGGACGAATTGGCATCTACCGTGGAACGTATAGCCAGCATCAGCATGCCAGACATAGCGTCTTGCGTCCAAAATGATCAGGCCAACACCAGACAGTGAATAATCCTGAGAAGCATCTGGAACAGAGGACGGTAATTAACTACGTTTAGGCAGCGTCTTGGCACAGTAGCTCTTCCTGTTGTAGCAGCTATCGTTCTTTATTTTGGCTGGCCATTCCACGCAAAGAATATACCTGAATATGTTATTTTCATCGCCGTTCCATGCCACAGTAAGGATATGCCAAGCATAATGTTCCTTTCTTAACCAAAAACTTTAAAATGAATCGAGCTGGTAGCACAGGAGCACTATTGACTCATTATCAACACGGGAGCGGCTACCTCCATCATTCCAGCTTGGTGCCTGTGCCTCATCCAAAATGCGTCTCCATACAAATTGTTTGTGGCAAACGAAACGGTCATTAGTATACGCAGTGACAGAACCCATACCTTTCGCTGAGCTATCCAGGCCCAGTTCGTTCGCATTTTTGTGTAACCAAATGTCAGGCCCCATTTTCTCTTCTTGCTCGCAACCCTACAGTTCCTCTCGCACTTTCGCTTCTTGCAATAAGCGCCTCTAAATTTTTCGATATATTGATCGCGTGCTCTGATTTCGAAATCTGAGCAGCGACTGTCGTCGACTGAGTCAGACCAGCATTTCCACATTTTTCTCACGAGTCTCCACCCTTCAATTCTCCTAACGAATACCTTTTTCGGTATCCGTTATTCATCTATATGTTTCATGTCGCCAGCTCATTTACCTATGGGCCCGTCTTTCAAAGTCGTTCAATATTTTTGCGGATGCTTAGATTAGAGTTCATATTTCACATGTATATTATGACACAGGTCTTATCACAGCTTTGTATACTTGGAGCTTTATTTCCCTGTGTATGCAGCTGGTTTTCAACGTCGTCAAAACTGAATAAAATATTTTGCTTGCGAGCTGTATTCTTCGCCGTATTTCATCACTTTCATTACCAGTTCTCGTTATTTTGGTACCTAAATATACAAATTTCCCCACAGTTTTGACATCGTATTCGCCAAATGTGATGCTTTGGGCATTTGAGATATTTTTCTCAACTGCGTCATGAGCTTTGTTTTATTTTCATTGATTTGTACTCTTTCTAGCTTTGCTTTGCTGTAGAGTTTCGGGAAAATTTCTTTTCCAAACTTAAAGTTGATTATTTGACCTTTTTTAACATCAATTTAATGATAATGCATACGCTAATTTTAGCTCTACACCAGTGTGTTTGTAATAAAAATTACGGCTTGAGGAGAATTAGTATACATGTCAAACCCACCTTCTTCTAACATTTCTCTTCTCTAATAATTATTCAGACAAATTATTAATGCAGCTCAATTATGTAGCTACACACAAAGAATTCTCATAAGTTCTTCGCCAGTTGTTAAAGACCGTGACAAATTTGGCTTAACTTGTATAGTAGTGTACCTCTTGTATTGACCGGCAGCTTTCTGATGACATATTCCAGAGCCAAATTGAATAGCAACCGGGCCAGCCCACCTCCCTGCTTTAGTCGAATAGGCTGTCGAAGTCATTGTCATTTCGGTAAGACAAATAAATTTGGCTGGGCTACCCAAGCAAAGCATTATTGGATACAGAACGTTATGATCAATACTGTCGTATGCTTGCTTAAAGTCAACGAAAATTTTGTGAACGTCTATGTTGAACTATCAGCACTTTTCAAGTGCCTGTTTAACTGTAACCAATTGGTCTTTCGTCGATGTGCCTGCTCTAATGCCACCTTGATTCTCCCGAATAATACTGTTGCTGTATGATTTGATTTTATTTTCTACGATCTTTGAAAATATTTTGTACGCTGTGCAAAGCTGTGATGCACCTCTATAGTTTTTGCACTTTAGCTTATCACATTTTTTCTGGAGAAGGAGTATAATTGATTGGCTCCACTCTTTTGGCATGTATTCTTGCTGACAAATGTACTGGTTGACTTTGTGAATAGCTTTCTGAATACTGCTGCCCCCATATTTGATGAGCTTCACTAGAATCTCATCGATACATAGCGCCTCACTTTTCTTTTGGGCTTCGATGGTGGAACAAACTTCATACAGAGTAGGTGGGGCCAATAGAAGCTCTACAGAAATATCTATAAGCTCCGATATTCTGAATTTGTGTGGAGGATTAAGGAGGTCCTTGAAATATGATGCCTATCTTACCTTAATTTTGCTTTCATCAGCAATTATGTTGCCGATGTCATCACGGCAGAGCGTGGTTTTGGGCTGATAACCTCGTTTCAGGCTTTTTACTACTTTGTATGCTTGTCTTGTGTTGTTGCTCGCTAGACTTATATCTCAAATGGTGGTCATAGTATTTTTTTTTTTCTTAATTCTAATTATCTTATTCGCTAATCTTCTGAGATGTTCATAATGTTCTCTCTTTGCCCTAGTTTTCCTACCTAAATATTGCTTTAACGCTTGATTCTGCTCATCATCGAACCAATCATTTATTTTACGCTATGCTTGATATCTGTTCATCTGTACTGCCATGCTTTTAATCACCACCCCATTTTAGGCAATGGTTTCTTCAAGCATTTTAGCCTACTTTTGGAACTCAGGAACATCAAACTTTCAGGCCCCGTAAGCCATTCATCCACATCATGCAAGGTCAGTCGGAATCAACAGGTATCCGTTTCGACCATCGATGGGAGTTTCCCACACTCATCGCTATTTAAAGAATTTCCGGGCTTTACGAACCCTGCACTCTTTACCCGCACCCCTGCATACCAAACAAAGTATTTTATTACAACCGTGGGCGCTCCGATGGTAGAACTCCCTCGTCAACTGAATCACAGCAATCTACGCATAGTAAAGTAGAAATTCGAATTTTTTGCGTCCTTGCAGAGATTGTCGTCACATTAACGACCTTACGATCCCGGATAACTACACTATGCATCACACAGAGGATATTTCCTTAAACTTGAGTGGTAAGTGAGTGAGGCAACAAAAGAGGAGACAAGACTGCCATTGAATGGACCCCAAAGACCGAGGATGCATTTTAGGCAATAATAGCTTAGCTTACTCCATTCCATTTGTCAATTTCTAAGCCAATGCACCTCTCAGGCTTACGATCAATGCTTCTGACATCACCGTCGGTGCCATTTTGCAGCATACACAGTGTGATCAATGACTTTTGTTGGCTTTCTTCCAGAGGAAAATTTCTGTTGCCGAATTTAAGTACAGTGTATACGACCGCAAGTTGTTTGCTTTATATACCAGCGTTCGTCATTTTGGGCACTACTTGGAAGGCTTTGCGTTCTTCTTCCTGACGCATAACAAGACACTCACGTACGCGTTTGTCTAATCCACAAGCAACTCCTCGTCGAGTCAGCTCAGGCAACTTAATTCCATATTATAATCCGCAACAGATTTTTTTTTTCATTTTTAGTGCTAGCAATGAGGCCGTGGACACACACTTTCTTATGGATACGATCAAGATGGTCACGCTTAGCAGGGAAGACGTGCTGGCTCATGAGCAGAGCCAGGACGTTGAACTTCGGTAGCTTCCCCGTAAAAACATCACCCACCTGAGGCTCACCCGTCATTCTCGTGGCTATCCTCAAGAGGTGGTATGCGACAATTCTGTGGGTTAGCTGAGGCTCTTCATACTGTTTTTGCTGCGCAGAAGGGTTTTCAGAATTTTTTTACCAGCTAGTGAATCTCGACGCTCAGGCTACCTGCAAAACCATCGCTGAGAAGTTTGTACGGACGCATATAAGGAACGACACTTGCATGTGAGACCACTCATGTGCATTCAAAGATTGCTGGCCATCAAAAGAATCCGATACAGTCGTTCTGGTGCCCGACGGGCGCTCTCAGCACATTCATCTGGACATCATGGGAGCTCTTATCCCTTTACGGGGCTATAAATACTGCCTTACGCTGGTTAACCATTATTCTAGTGGCTGAAGGCGTTCCTCGTGGCTGATCAGACAACGTATACCGTTGCAGGAATTTTTTTTCAATAACTGGGTCGCTCGTTTTGGTACGGCTCGCCTTATCATGATGAATTAGAGAACCCAGTTTGAATTGTCGTTATTCAGGTCTCCCGCTGCTTTCATTAGAAGCTCCAAGAATATAGTGTCCCCATACGATCCTGTATCTAACGGGATCATCATGCGCTGGTAACGTACATTAAATATTGCTAGTATATGCCACAGGGATAGTCCGTCCTGGCTGAACATCCCCCCCCAACTTATTGAGGCTGCACACTTGCCAAAAGAAGATATAAATGTGATGTGTGCAGAGTTACTTTACGGAACTACTATATCAACTCTTGGAGAGTTCATCAGCCCAAGCGATGCAACAAGCAGCCCGCATGATTTTCTTGTCAACCTGTGGGAAATTTTGTCCGAGTTCTCACCTGTGCTAGCGTCCCATATTAGTAACTGAGCAGTTTTTATTAAAAAATAATTGGGATAGGCAGACCTACGCTCATGCCAGAAGGGTTTTGTACTCAACTTACGATATGCAATCACCAACAACGAGTAAAGTCAAGAAAGAGGTCAAAGAGATGTACAGTTTTATAAGAAAATCGATTGATTCTTCAATTTTAAATCAAGACTGCAGTGTCTGATTGGATGGAGAATCCATAAAGTACCAAAATTGTGTGCTATTGCTGTTGTAGTTAGAGCAGGTTCAAATGGCTATAACTTCCGTGAATATGATTGGATTTTCATCAAACTTACGTAGTATAAGGACCTTTTGAAAGACTACCTAAATGTTTTTTTTTTTGCAGAGTTTAAAGTTATTCATACGATTTTATTGGGAAAAAATGTAAAATTCGAAGATCATACTATTATTAACGAAGTTAGGCGAATTTCGACTTCAAACTTATTTTTTGTTGTAGTATTCATAAACACTTACCTCCATAATTTTTTCAGATCACAAATGTCCAATCGCAAGGAAGGGGGCGTACACAAATTTATCATGTATTTCCCTCCCTGGGCACCCCTCGAAACAAAAAATATCAGTTTCAGGTCTGTTTCGAAAAGTTATCATCACTACCTTTCATTTGATACCCATATCGACTACCTTAGATGACACTCCCCTATATGGGAAGGCTCCCCTTAAGATCCCTTTAAAAGAGGGTACCACTCTACACCTATATTTCTCGCGAACTGTATAAGTTACATACGGTTCGCGAGAAAAAGTGCTGTGGCACACGGACGGACGGACAGACAGGCGCAATTTTAGTAGGGTTTCGTATAATAATGTTACAAAAGCCTAAAAACATAATACGTGAACACATGTTTTCCTGCACGAGGACATGGTTGGCAGGTTACTGTCGCCATCTTATTCAGAATCTCATCACGTTCTCCAGACATCTTTTATATGATCGATGTGAATGGTCGACCGATCAATGTTTCGACGTAGTGACTTACGCCAGCGTTCAAAGAGTTCAAAGCAGACTTGCGCCTAACCGTTAACGCACCTTAAGCCACCAGCGTGCCTGGTGTCATTAACGCACCTGGAGCCATTTACCAGCCACAAACTTACACAGCATCCAGATTGCCTGGTTTGTTTTCTTCCAAAATGCAACATGCGAGCCTACTATCGCGACACCATTCCCTTCCCAACGTGCTTCCCACAGCATTGAAGCAGCGGCTTCCGCTGCTGAATCTTTCACCCACTGTCACAAAAACTTACCCACCAAGCAAGAAGGGTGTGCGTCTTTTGTGCATCCAGATCTTCGCGAAACGTGATATATCAGTGTCACTTGGGTATGAGTCGTCCACTAGGGCAGCAAGTATTTGGTGGGTCTGAGGATTTTCTAATCTCTCTCCATTTAGACTTTGTGGTATACGGCCGTTCATTAAATACTTCGCTGATGTTATAATTAATAAAGAGTGTTGTTATTGTATACTGAGTCATGCATTTATCGACTTATTTGTGCTCTAAAGGTGAGTTCGTCATACATGTTCAGAGAGACCATCACTTTTTACAGAAAGTTTGACCTTTAAAGCCTTGCTTCTGAGGAAACTTGCTGTGATGCATGGACAGACGAATGAAGAGACAAGACCCGAAACTAGTAACTCTGTATATATAAATATATATATATATATATATATATATATATATATATATATATATATATATATATATATATGTATATATACATATATATATATATATATATATATATATATATATATATATATATATGGAGCCAATCAATTATATTCCCTATGCAAAAAAAAGTTGACAAGCTACAGTGCAAAAATTATAAAGGCACACTACTTTGTATGACAAACTAAATAATTTCAAAATTCTTAGAAAATAGAATTGGATCATACACCAACAGTATTATTGGGGCGTATTAAGATGGTTTTAGATTAGGTAGCTCGACAATAGGCCAAGTGCTCACAGTCAAGCATGTACTTGAAAAATGCTGGCTGTCCAACATAGACGTACACCACATTTTTGTTGACCTTAAACAAGCAGCGATAGTATTGATCGTAACGTACTTTACCGAATAATGCTTTGCTTTGACATCCGAGCCAAATCAGCCCGTCTTACCGAAATTATAATGACGTCGATGACCTCGCAAGTCCGCATCAATAACCAATTCACCGATGTCTTTGACATAAATATTGGACTAAAGCAGGAAGATGGGATGAGCCCAATGCTATTCAATTTGGTTCTGCAATACATCATAAGAAAGCTACCTATCGATACGCGAGATACATTACTATACAAGTCGAGCCAAGTAGTAGCCCATTCGGATGACATCGATTCTCTCGTGGTCATTAACAACTGCCAAAGAATTCTTTCTGAAACTACACAGCGAAGTATAACGGTTAGGGATACAAGACAATGAGGATCAAACAAAGCTCATGACGCAGTCAGTTCAGAATACCTCAAATACATAAAATGTAATGCTTGGCGAATATAATATCGAAATAGTGAGCGATTTTGTGTATCTAGCCGCCAAAATATCGAGAATCAGCTATGAAAGAGACGAAATAAGCCGAAGTATACAGCTCGCGAACAAAATATTTTAATCAGTTTTGACAATTTCGAAGACCAGCTGCATACCCATGGAAAACAAAGCACTAAGTCCAGTAATCCGTGATAAGACCTATGTTATGCTATGGGTGCAAAACATGAACCCTCACCTAAACATCCGCAAACATATTGAATGCTTTCGAGCGTTGGGTACTATGGCGAATAATCGGAGTGAAGTTATACGGGGACTAATGGCGAATTCGACACAACCATGAGCCGCATGAAATTTTTGACGAGCCGGAGATCTCAACCAAGCTGTAATGGTCTGAACCCGTAAATCGTATGGATGAACAATGGAACCCGAAAGGAACTGAAGGGCGGAGACCAGTGGGGAAACCAAGGAAACACTGGTCGGACTCGGTTGATGAAGACAATGTACGCTGCTCGGGCTTCGAAATTGGAGGACGCGGCCAATGGACCGATACAGTTGGAGACGCTATTTGTAGGAAGCAAATCCCTACGAAGAATAAGATTTACATATATATATATATATATATATATATATATATATATATATATATATATATATATATATATATATATATACTCGTATATATATAACATATATATATATATACTCGTATATATATAACATATATATATATATATATATATATATATATATATATATATATATATATATATATATATATATATATATATATATATATATATATATATATATATATATATATATATATATATATACATATGCACTATATATATATATGCATTATAATATTGTATATAAGCTCTAGCCGAGGCAAAATCAGAACTTCGACGACCGGCATCCTACAAGTAAACTTATACCAGAATTCAACCACCCAAAACCTACTTGAATAGTTTGCAACGGACATGAAAGCCGACTTTTTGCTGCTGAGTCAGCAACACTATGATCAGATTTCTGCATTATGGTGGCTTGATGAAACTGGTATTGTAGCCATCTGTGTTCGAAACGTGGACGTGTTGGCCTGGTGCTCAGGGACCACCTTCCTTAGTGTGCACCTAGCACTGAACGAATCGATATCATCTTTCCAGGCCCAGCTTAATGCTTTAGAGGACGCTGTTTCGAATGCAGACGCCGCGCATACATGGAGTGGAAAGATGGACGAGATAGTGCGGGCACACTTTTCCGGCAATCCCGTCCGTGTTAAAGCTGACCACGATGAGCAAAAGAGTGTCCACTCTTTACACAGCAGAAGCTGGAGGAGGCAGTCCCCTCACTGAAAGTGAGGAAGGCTTCAGGTCCAGATGGTGTTCCAACTGAGGTGCTGTAACTTGCCTAGCGCCATTCTCGTGACTTGTTGCTCAGCACATTCAACGCTTGCCTACGGAACGGGATTTTCCCGGTACAAAGGAAGGTAGTGAGGCTCGTATCGGTCAGCAAGGGGAAAGAAAATCCCAGATTGCCGTCTGGATACCGCCCGTTATGCATGCTAGACTCTGCTGAGAAAGTGCCAGAGAAACTCATTAAGAGAGGACTCACTGACGTGATTTATGCTGTTGGGGACCTATCTTCTCAGCAGTACGCGGTCCAAACAGCAGAGACATATAGCCGCACCTAGTAACGGATTGTCTTGTTGGTGACACTCGACGTTAGGAACGCTTGCAACTCCACTAGATGGGTGGACATTCTGGATACGCTGGAAAACCCTTTTCAAGTTCCAGAATATCGCATGCAGCTTCTGAGGAACTACCTTTACGATACGATACAGGCCAACGAAGAATGGAAGTTACACCGAGTGTTGCCCAGGGGTATATCCTTGGTCCAGACCTGTGGAACGTATCTTGCGACGAGCAACTCAGACTGGAGATGCCAGATGTGTCACACTTAATCAGCTATATGGATTATGTTGAGGCTCTGGTCACTAAACGCATCATTCAATAAGCATAGTTAGGCTAGATATGATAGTGTGCCGAATAAGAGACTAGATAACTGCTCGTGTATTCAGTTTAGCTCTGGAGAAAACCAGAGTGGTCATTTTCACAAAAAACAGAATCTCTGAAGTAAGGAATCCAGCAGTGAAGTACCTGAGGCTACTGATCGACTCAAAGATGAGTTTCTCTGAGCAAATCAGGGCAACGGCTGAGAAGGCTGCTTCAGGAGTACTGCTAGAGAACGTCGTGTTACTTACCTCCGTCAAAACGTGAACGCAAGGGAGATGGCAGCTGTCTTGGGTGAATTGCACGAAGGGCAAGAAGATTATGTGCCTCATCTAGGATGTAAGATGTAGGCATGGTGAGAATAACTTCCATCTACCCAGCTAATGAGGGGGCAAGGGTGAACTCAGTCTTACCTTGCGCAAGATTGGTAAGTCATGATCCCCTAATTATTGTTTCAGCCATGGAGAGCAAGATAATGCCTGCCACACATTTTTTTGCGTGCACAAAATTGAACTGACTGCGACGAGACATCTACAGGGGGACCAAAGAGCTCACCCTGGATAATACAGCCACGGTAATGCTTGGGCCGAATATGGACCCCGAGTCAATACAAAATGGGTTTGACCTAGCTCCACCAGCCACCGCAAATGCAGTTCGTCCCCTCATGAAGCTGTCTATAATTATCAAGCCAAAATTTATTATTTAGTAGAGAAGCCCATTGATTCATATAGAGTCAAAGACTTTCTCCACATTGTTTCACCAACTTCTCATTATATCGGCTTGGAACACGGCCATAGCGTCTACCCTGGAGTGGTTTTTTTTCAAGCCAAATTGTCTTTTTTCAAGCCAAATTGTATTATCTTTTCAAGCAGATTACTAATTATACGGAAGCAGTGAAATTAGATGGATATCGACTACATTAGTACTGCGCAACTTCTTAGGTATTGCAAATATTTTTGCGCCTTCCATTGCTGAGGGGAATAGTAAATATTGATGCAATTATTCACAATGATTGCGAGGAGAACAAAAAAAAACAATGGGAAGCCTCTTAAGCATATGATTGGATATTCCAGCAATCCTTGCTGTTTTTTTTGGAATTTTGTTGCTATTCCATCAAACTGAGCCACTCAGGACTGACAAACAGCCATTCGATGGATCAGAGGGATTTGAATCAGAAAATGTGGTCAAACATAAATACTCATGGTCCGCCAGCCCATTCCAGCTTCGGCAGTTCTATAATCGTTGAGACCTCAGGTTCGTCAAAAATTTCATACAACGCATGGTTGTGTGAAATTTGCCATTGGTCTCCGTCTAGCTTCACTCGGATTATTCGTCTCAGGACTCGATGCTCGTAGGCGTTCAATATGTTTGTGACTGCTTAGGTTAGAGTCCATTTTTCACATCCATAGCATAACACAGGCCTTATCATAGATTATTATAATTTGAGCTTTGTTTTCTATGTGTCTGCAGCTGGTCTTCAAAATCGTCAAAACTGAGGAAAATATTTTCATCGTGAGCTGTATTCTTCGTCGTATGTCATCTCTTTCGTTACTGGTTCTCGTTATTTTAGCGACTAGATACACAAAATTGCTCACTTTTTCGATACAGTATTTGGCATGTACTATATTTTATGTATCTGAGGTATTTTTAATCAACTGCGTTATTAACTTTGTTTTATTCTCATTGGTTTGCAGCCCTACTAGTCTTACTTCGCTGTTGAGTTTCAGGAAGACTTCTTTGGCGATTGTTAATGACCATGACAGAATGTTGATGTCATCCGCATAGGCTACTACTTGGCGCGGCTTGTATAGTGATGTACCTCATGTATCAACAGGATGCTTTCTTCTAATGTATTCCAGAACCAAATTGAATAGCAATGGGGTCAGCCCATCTCCCTGCTTTAGTCCGATATTTGTGTCAAAGGCATCGGTGAATTGGTTATTGATGCGGCCTTGGAGGGTTGTCGACGTTATTGTATTTTAGTAAAACGGACTGGTTTGGCTCGGATGTCAAAGTAAAGCATTATTTCATACAGTATGTTACGATGTTTACAGTCAACTGCTCGCTTAAAGTCAGCGAAAATGTGGTGTACGTCTATGTTGAACTCCCAGCATTTTCCAAGTACCTGCTTGATAGTGAACAATTTGTCTATTGTCGATGAACCTGCTCTAAAACCATCTTGATATTTCATAAAAACACTGCTGGTGTATAATCCGATTCTATTTTCTAAAATCTTTAAAAGTACAATATTTTGTACGTCGTGAAAATAAGTGATACACCTCTATAATTTTTGCACTGTAGCTTATCACGTTTTTTGTAGTTAAGAAATATGATTGATTGGCTCCACTCTTTCGGCATATGTTATTGTTGACAAATGTGCTGGATATTTGATAAGCACCACTGGAATCTTATTAATGCCTGGAGCTTTATTCTACTTTTAGTTTTGATAGTGAAAAAAACTTCATCAATAGAAACTCTGTGGAAACATCTATGTACTCCAATAATCTGGAGCTATGCGGAGGATTTAGGAGCTTCTTAAAATATGATGTCTATCTTTCCTAAATCTTGGTTTCATCAGCGATGATCTTACTAATGCCATCACAACAGAGCGTTTCAGGCTACTATAACTATGTTTCAGGGTTTTTATTACTATGTTTGCTTGTCTTGTGTTGTTGCTCGCTAGACTTTAATTGATAATTCTCTTTTGGTTGTTATAGTATTTTCTTTTCCAGCAGCATACACACTTTTTAACGTTATGTGCAATTTCATGTCTTGAATATCATTTCCAGTCCAGTTCGTTTCCTGGATTGCGAGTATTTTTAATTTATCTTAACTGGCCGGGTTTAAAAGGTTCTCAACAGCCCCATAGTAATTGAGCGATCCGATACTCCAGGATCCAGTGCCATAGTCATCATTTCGTATTCGAGGTCTTTACCGTGAGTCCAATCCATTTCGAGGCTCTTTTGTAGGTTTAGAAACAGTGTAGGGTTTTCCAGGGACAGGGAGTTAGCCCATCGCCCATCCTCTATTTCGGGGGCATGGTTATTACATCAGGTACCCTCTAACGTTCCCAAAAAGAAGTTGTAAGTAGGACTTAATAGCAAATGTGTAGATGTATTTACAATTATTAGCATTTCTCGGTATTTAATGTCCCATTAATCAGTTAACCCAATGTGTGACCCGAGAACATTTACTACCATTGAATCGTGGGGTTCAGAATGAGGAACCATGAAAGATGTGGGTTGGGGAAACAAGGAGCTCCCTCCTCTTTTCTCAAACGGTCGTATATATATATATATATATATATATATATATATATATATATATATATATATATACATATATATATATATATATACATATATATATATATATATATATATATATATATATATATATATATATATATATATATATATATAAATATATATATATATATATATATATATATATATATATAAATATATGTATATATATATATATATATATATATATATAAATATATATATATATATATATATATATATATATATATATATATATATATAACAATCGGTCTGATTTTGAAAAGTCTGTCACCATTCAGGACGCTACAAGAAGGCATATTAGAATTATCGTTAAAATGTATAAATTGTCGCATTTTTTCGAATTTTTGTTTCGGCATTGTGTCCTTAATTATAGGAGTACCAATCGATGAATTCCAATGACTTGTTACTCTCGGTAGTCTTATCAGTGACATCATATAGATCGCTCCAATAAACTGCTGAATATCAGTATCAGTAACTTGAAACGATTGGTTGGGATTTTTTTCAAAAGCATAGAGATTCGTTTGTTCTGTAATGAAACTTATCAGTTCCTTGGGGAAAAAATAGAAAAAAAATTGAATGGGTGTGTCCAACTCCATTAAATTAGGTAGTAGAGTCGTATTTCCCATAAATCGTAGTTGTTGATCATTTGGAACAAGGTTCTTTTTTTTCCATTTGAGTTGTCTCTTTTCTCTTTTTTGAGACGTACAACTTGATTGTCTGATTTGCTGAGTAGGATTTCGAGACGAAGGGCCAGCAATAGGCTCATTGTGTTCTTCGTATAAATCTTCGATAGTAGAATCAATGTCGACTCCATTATTGTCCTCACAATCAGAAAAAGGTTCCAAGTCTAATAACAGCTGATAGTCTGGATCAATAACACTATCATCGTCGTCATCTAGTCCATCTTCACTATCATATTGGTGGAGTGGATCATCAAGCTCATCATCATATTGGTGGAGTGGATCATCATCATCAAATGAAAAAACTAAGCACTAACATTCATACCCTTTTCTCAAAACGAATCTTTCCACAAGCACTCAATGTAACAGGATTGTTACAAACATAAAAAGGTACATATGTAAGTCACACTAACAAGAGAAAGTGTACATTACTAGCACTAAATAAACAAAATCATTCACTAACCTAATGGTTTTGGAAAAAACTGTAGCGACAACGTAAGCATTGCAACATCGCCCAAAGCTTCACGTTGGCATGCAACTTTGACGCAGTGCAACATTGTCCCGATATTTCAGCCAGCGCGATAATCATGCCATATCAACTTACTCGACCAGAGCTCCACTCAGCATGTCTGGTGGTTGCGCGTGTGCATGGTCAGCAATTATGATGTGAATGGGAGCGTTCTGTTGGAAATTTGTTATCGCGTTGACGAGACGATAACCCCTTCATCTCAAGCATTAGGAGAGTCAACTACGAACGACATATTGATTAAGATCAGTTTTTCTTATCGAGTATTGATATAAGTCTGTCACAATTTGTACAATTATTAGCCAATAAATAGTTTTCTTGATAGTTCCTCTCGCGTTTCGAATTTGAGGACCATAAAACTACACAACTTTATGCACTTTTTGTATTTTTTATCAAATTTCAAAGTCTGCACGAATTCAAACTTGTCACTTTCACCAACACGTGAATTCCGAACTGATTTTTCGAACCAAAAGATAATTGTGTAAATTGGATCAGAAATTAAAATCTTAAAGTATGTCAATAGTCATTTAATGCTACACATGTGTGAATCATATTCTAGTACCTTGTAAGCGTGGCTAGCAGCACTTTGATTTTCCGACTGGTTCTGCCAGTGGGAAGTTTTTTGCAAATATAGCATACTACCACGCTTCACTATGATTAGGTATTTCATTCAGTTTCCTTCAAGCTATGAAATGAGTATTGTCCTTAGTATTTTTTGAGTCGTTTCTCCTATGAGAAACAAACTTTAATATAGTAGATATGCCTGCTTTATTACCCGTAACGTTGTTATGATATCAATGATTACTAATATTTTTTTGCACTGTAGGTGAAATCAATTTCAAAAGAATTTGCATTGGAAATAACTGCGGTAAAGTCTGTTTTCAATTCATCATTGGTTTGTTCGCAAAAGCGTGAAATATTGAAAAATATTCGTCGACTTACTGGCAACACATGCATACATAAATACTACATTCATTAATATTTTCCGAGTAACACTTAATTATTCATTGTTTATAATAGCATTCCCAATTCTATGTTTCCCGTAAAATCCCAACGGCGAGGTTTTAATTTTCCTATTCGTGCCTTCGTTAATACGCAAAACATCCGGGCCTAGTAATCAACACTATTTAACAAACAATGCAAAATAAACTTGAAATTAATTATCAACATTAAAATACTCGATTTGCATTTGCTCCCCAGGATACTCGTGCTTTCAAACAGAATGCCACACTAGGAGTATTGGTTGTCAGCCATGGCATGAATTCCTGGATCCGGAACGGAACAGGAATTGTCCGGGTGTAATTAAAATTTTAAATATAGTGTAGTTAATAAATTAAATATGTGTTCGATATTGAGCGAGCAATGCAAGCTTCTATCCATCCTTCCAGCGGTTCAGCTAGTCCCCCTCTGTGACTTGCAACAATATCGCTGTAGTCAATTATAGATTGGGCAGAATAGAGTTATGAAATGTCATTAATTTTATTATTTATAGTCCTCACTTGCATGCATGTATCTGGAATTTTGTGGGTGGAAATGTTAAAAAAAGTTTTAAATGTTTTTCATCCCGTGCATGACATAAAAATTCAATATTGGTAGAAGACAATGAAATTTAAATGTTATTTTACTTCCAAAGTTTCCAAGCTATTTCCCATCCAACAAGCTTTAAGCTACTTATTGGGCTTCAGTTTCTGCTGAAGTGAATTTATTCAATAAAATTCAACACAAAGCCTTGTTTCTTGGAAATGGTTGATAAAATTGACGATGAGTTAAACTGAAATGGAGCGATAGCGTTGATCAATTCTGTGAAAAACAAAATCTCAAATATTTGCAAAATGAAAACATGTTAAGAATATCGAGTTTTCTAGTTAAATATTTATGAATTCACAGGTTTGTAGTCCTTACTTGTAAATGAATGAATAATATGCTTTATTGAATCCATTTTTAATATTTTACAAACACACAAAAAGCGAACTTAATCATATAAATTCCATAGTCTAAATTTAGACATAGCTTAACCTTCTCATGATGTTATTGGAATTACACATGTAAATTTTTTATCATAGAATCAGTGATGAAAAGAAAGTAGAGAGCGAAACCAAACATATTAGAAAATTACACGCATATAATATGAAAACCGAGATTTTATTTTTACTCACACCTTAAAATGTTCAATATTAAATATAAAGGGTGGTCCAACCATAATATAAAGATTTGAATTTCCCCTCTACAAGGTTCAATTGGCTCAAGAGCTAAAGCCTACTCACCATTTCAATGGTTGGTTGGACAGACAGAAGGGAATGGTGACTTAACAAAAAAAAAAAAATCATCTTCAGCGACGAGGTACACTTTCACCTCAGTGGACTTGTTAACAAGCAGAATTACCGCATTTGGGCAAATGAGAATCCCCGAATGATTGTTGAAAAGCCAATGCACCCACAAAGAGTGACTGTTTAGTGCGGTTTATGGGCTGGCGGCGTCATCGGGCCGAACTTCTTCGAAAGTAAAGATGGCCAAGCAGTTACCGTGGATGGTGTTCGCTATTGCGATATGACAACGGATTTCTTTCGGCCAAAAAATGAGGTTATGGACCTGGACGATATGTGGTTCCAACGGGATGGTGCCACTTGCCACACAGCCAATGGAACCATGGCCCTTTTTTCGCGAAATTTCAATGGCCGTGTTATCTCACGTTGTGACGATGTTAATTGGCTGCCACGATCATGTGATTTGACACCGTCGGACTTCTTCCTCTGGAGATATTTAAAAGGAAAAGTGTACATCAATAAGCCAAGAACAAGTCAAGAGCTAAAGGATGAGATAATTCAACACATTAACGACATTAAACCTCAATTACGTCTCAGAGTCATTGAAAATATGGACCATTGGAGAGAAGTATGCCACCATATCTGTGGCAAGTTTTCGGGCAATATTTTGTTTTACGCATCATTGCCATAAATTTTTCTATTATGATAAAAAATATTAATATAATTCTCTGAAAAGTTTTTTTTTATTTAAAATTAACATCGTGCGTTCTGGTTGGACCACGCTTCATTAATTCAAATAAAATAGTTCTCCCTATACTATATAAAACCGTATCACTAAGTTTATACTAAGCCAATATAGTCTTAGTAAAATTTGTTAGCGCACAAATAAATAGAGAGCATATATATATATATATATATATATATATATATATATATATATATATATATATATATATATATATATATATATATATTTATATATATATATATATATATATATATATATATACATATATTTATATATATATATATATATATATATATATATATATATATATATATATATATATATTTATATATATATATATATATATATATATATATATATATATATATATATATATATATACATATATATATATATATATACATATATATATATATATATATATATATATATATATATATATATATATATATATATATATAAATATATATATATATATATATATATATATATATATATATATATATATAAATATATGTATATATATATATATATATATATATATATATATATATATATATATATATATATATATATATATATATATATATATATATATATATATATATATATATATATATATATATATATATATATATATGCTCTCTATTTATTTGTGCGCTAACAAATTTTACTAAGACTATATTGGCTTAGTATAAACTTAGTGATACGGTTTTATATAGTATAGGGAGAACTATTTTATTTGAATTAATGAAGCGTGGTCCAACCAGAACGCACGATGTTAATTTTAAATAAAAAAAAACTTTTCAGAGAATTATATTAATATTTTTTATCATAATAGAAAAATTTATGGCAATGATGCGTAAAACAAAATATTGCCCGAAAACTTGCCACAGATATGGTGGCATACTTCTCTCCAATGGTCCATATTTTCAATGACTCTGAGACGTAATTGAGGTTTAATGTCGTTAATGTGTTGAATTATCTCATCCTTTAGCTCTTGACTTGTTCTTGGCTTATTGATGTACACTTTTCCTTTTAAATATCTCCAGAGGAAGAAGTCCGACGGTGTCAAATCACATGATCGTGGCAGCCAATTAACATCGTCACAACGTGAGATAACACGGCCATTGAAATTTCGCGAAAAAAGGGCCATGGTTCCATTGGCTGTGTGGCAAGTGGCACCATCCCGTTGGAACCACATATCGTCCAGGTCCATAACCTCATTTTTTGGCCGAAAGAAATCCGTTGTCATATCGCAATAGCGAACACCATCCACGGTAACTGCTTGGCCATCTTTACTTTCGAAGAAGTTCGGCCCGATGACGCCGCCAGCCCATAAACCGCACTAAACAGTCACTCTTTGTGGGTGCATTGGCTTTTCAACAATCATTCGGGGATTCTCATTTGCCCAAATGCGGTAATTCTGCTTGTTAACAAGTCCACTGAGGTGAAAGTGTACCTCGTCGCTGAAGATGATTTTTTTTTTTTTGTTAAGTCACCATTCCCTTCTGTCTGTCCAACCAACCATTGAAATGGTGAGTAGGCTTTAGCTCTTGAGCCAATTGAACCTTGTAGAGGGGAAATTCAAATCTTTATATTATGGTTGGACCACCCTTTATATTTAATATTGAACATTTTAAGGTGTGAGTAAAAATAAAATCTCGGTTTTCATATTATATGCGTGTAATTTTCTAATATGTTTGGTTTCGCTCTCTACTTTCTTTTCATCACTGATTCTATGATAAAAAATTTACATGTGTAATTCCAATAACATCATGAGAAGGTTAAGCTATGTCTAAATTTAGACTATGGAATTTATATGATTAAGTTCGCTTTTTGTGTGTTTGTAAAATATTAAAAATGGATTCAATAAAGCATATTATTCATTCATTTACAAGTAAGGACTACAAACCTGTGAATTCATAAATATTTAACTAGAAAACTCGATATTCTTAACATGTTTTCATTTTGCAAATATTTGAGATTTTGTTTTTCACAGAATTGATCAACGCTATCGCTCCATTTCAGTTTAACTCATCGTCAATTTTATCAACCATTTCCAAGAAACAAGGCTTTGTGTTGAATTTTATTGAATAAATTCACTTCAGCAGAAACTGAAGCCCAATAAGTAGCTTAAAGCTTGTTGGATGGGAAATAGCTTGGAAACTTTGGAAGTAAAATAACATTTAAATTTCATTGTCTTCTACCAATATTGAATTTTTATGTCATGCACGGGATGAAAAACATTTAAAACTTTTTTTAACATTTCCACCCACAAAATTCCAGATACATGCATGCAAGTGAGGACTATAAATAATAAAATTAATGACATTTCATAACTCTATTCTGCCCAATCTATAATTGACTACAGCGATATTGTTGCAAGTCACAGAGGGGGACTAGCTGAACCGCTGGAAGGATGGATAGAAGCTTGCATTGCTCGCTCAATATCGAACACATATTTAATTTATTAACTACACTATATTTAAAATTTTAATTACACCCGGACAATTCCTGTTCCGTTCCGGATCCAGGAATTCATGCCATGGCTGACAACCAATACTCCTAGTGTGGCATTCTGTTTGAAAGCACGAGTATCCTGGGGAGCAAATGCAAATCGAGTATTTTAATGTTGATAATTAATTTCAAGTTTATTTTGCATTGTTTGTTAAATAGTGTTGATTACTAGGCCCGGATGTTTTGCGTATTAACGAAGGCACGAATAGGAAAATTAAAACCTCGCCGTTGGGATTTTACGGGAAACATAGAATTGGGAATGCTATTATAAACAATGAATAATTAAGTGTTACTCGGAAAATATTAATGAATGTAGTATTTATGTATGCATGTGTTGCCAGTAAGTCGACGAATATTTTTCAATATTTCACGCTTTTGCGAACAAACCAATGATGAATTGAAAACAGACTTTACCGCAGTTATTTCCAATGCAAATTCTTTTGAAATTGATTTCACCTACAGTGCAAAAAAATATTAGTAATCATTGATATCATAACAACGTTACGGGTAATAAAGCAGGCATATCTACTATATTAAAGTTTGTTTCTCATAGGAGAAACGACTCAAAAAATACTAAGGACAATACTCATTTCATAGCTTGAAGGAAACTGAATGAAATACCTAATCATAGTGAAGCGTGGTAGTATGCTATATTTGCAAAAAACTTCCCACTGGCAGAACCAGTCGGAAAATCAAAGTGCTGCTAGCCACGCTTACAAGGTACTAGAATATGATTCACACATGTGTAGCATTAAATGACTATTGACATACTTTAAGATTTTAATTTCTGATCCAATTTACACAATTATCTTTTGGTTCGAAAAATCAGTTCGGAATTCACGTGTTGGTGAAAGTGACAAGTTTGAATTCGTGCAGACTTTGAAATTTGATAAAAAATACAAAAAGTGCATAAAGTTGTGTAGTTTTATGGTCCTCAAATTCGAAACGCGAGAGGAACTATCAAGAAAACTATTTATTGGCTAATAATTGTACAAATTGTGACAGACTTATATCAATACTCGATAAGAAAAACTGATCTTAATCAATATGTCGTTCGTAGTTGACTCTCCTAATGCTTGAGATGAAGGGGTTATCGTCTCGTCAACGCGATAACAAATTTCCAACAGAACGCTCCCATTCACATCATAATTGCTGACCATGCACACGCGCAACCACCAGACATGCTGAGTGGAGCTCTGGTCGAGTAAGTTGATATGGCATGATTATCGCGCTGGCTGAAATATCGGGACAATGTTGCACTGCGTCAAAGTTGCATGCCAACGTGAAGCTTTGGGCGATGTTGCAATGCTTACGTTGTCGCTACAGTTTTTTCCAAAACCATTAGGTTAGTGAATGATTTTGTTTATTTAGTGCTAGTAATGTACACTTTCTCTTGTTAGTGTGACTTACATATGTACCTTTTTATGTTTGTAACAATCCTGTTACATTGAGTGCTTGTGGAAAGATTCGTTTTGAGAAAAGGGTATGAATGTTAGTGCTTAGTTTTTTCATTTGATGATGATGATCCACTCCACCAATATGATGATGAGCTTGATGATCCACTCCACCAATATGATAGTGAAGATGGACTAGATGACGACGATGATAGTGTTATTGATCCAGACTATCAGCTGTTATTAGACTTGGAACCTTTTTCTGATTGTGAGGACAATAATGGAGTCGACATTGATTCTACTATCGAAGATTTATACGAAGAACACAATGAGCCTATTGCTGGCCCTTCGTCTCGAAATCCTACTCAGCAAATCAGACAATCAAGTTGTACGTCTCAAAAAAGAGAAAAGAGACAACTCAAATGGAAAAAAAAGAACCTTGTTCCAAATGATCAACAACTACGATTTATGGGAAATACGACTCTACTACCTAATTTAATGGAGTTGGACACACCCATTCAATTTTTTTTCTATTTTTTCCCCAAGGAACTGATAAGTTTCATTACAGAACAAACGAATCTCTATGCTTTTGAAAAAAATCCCAACCAATCGTTTCAAGTTACTGATACTGATATTCAGCAGTTTATTGGAGCGATCTATATGATGTCACTGATAAGACTACCGAGAGTAACAAGTCATTGGAATTCATCGATTGGTACTCCTATAATTAAGGACACAATGCCGAAACAAAAATTCGAAAAAATGCGACAATTTATACATTTTAACGATAATTCTAATATGCCTTCTTGTAGCGTCCTGAATGGTGACAGACTTTTCAAAATCAGACCGATTGTTGAGAAATTGAATGAAACTTTTAGTGGAGTTCCTATGGAAGAGTATCTTTGTGTGGATGAACAAATTTGCTCCACTAAAGCAAGAAGTAATTTGAGAGATATAATCCAAAGAAACCACACAAATGGGGTTATAAAATATTTGTTTTGAGTGGAGTTTCAGGTTTCGCTTAGAAAATAGAACCTGAAACAGGAGTGGAGAATATTGTGCGCCCCGAAGAACCTGACTTGGGAGCATCATCAAACGTTGTTGTGAGAATGGCGCGAGGTATACCTAGACATCAGAATTATCAACTTTATTTTGATAATTACTTCACTTCTTTATCTTTAGTGGAGTACTTAGCTAAAGAAGGTATAATGAATCTTGGGACAGTGCGACGCAATTGAATACCCGATTGTAAACTGCCCGCCGACAAGGAAACCATGAAAAAAAACGGGGATTTTCTGTTGAATATGTGGCGGACATGGATGGTATTGAAGTGTCAAATGTGATGTGGAAAGACAACAAGGTTGTAACGCTTGTATCATCTTTTGCTGGAGAATTGCCCAAGAGCCAAGTCAAACGTTACGATAAGGCAAATAAAAGGTACATTAACATTGATCGCCCTCATATTTTTGGAGGTTACAATCGTCACATGGGGGGCGTAGATTTGATAGATAGTATAATGGGAAGGTATAAGGTATTAAAACGAAACAACAGATGGCAAGTTAGGATGTTCTATCATTTGCTAGACCTGACCATGGCGAATTCATGGCTGTTGTACCGACGAGTAAGAAAAGCAAAGCATCTCAACGACAAACAATTGTCTTCAGTAGATTTTCGACTTTAGGTAGGTGAGACCTTATGTAAAATTGGCACGAAGGTCAATATTAAGAATAGAAGATCCATTGAACATGAGATCCAAACCAAAAAGCATAAGGGCCCTGCACAGCACGTTCCTCCATTGGCAGTCAGGCAGGATCAGATCGGTCACTGGCCTGTTTGGGTAGAAAAAAGGATTCGATGTAAGTTTCCTAATTGTACTGGCGTCTCACAAACTATTTGCGAGAAATGCGGTGTAGCATTATGCTACAACAAGCAAAATAATTGCTTCAAATCCCTCCATACAACATAAGTGTTACTTATATGTTGAACCCAATGTAACAGAAATGTCACAAACCTAAAAATAACAAATTTCGGATTAAAAATAAATATTTTTAAATTCAAAAGAAACACGTGTTTTTTTATTTACCTAAACAAGTCTTATTATAAACATAATTTAAATTTTAAACTGCTTGGGCTACAAAGGGTTAAATAGCCTTTTCAAATGTGAATTTACAATCATTTCAATTTCATCCCGCATAAAAAACTTTTCAGTCATTTATGTACACTATCGGAGTTGATCTGAAAGTGATGAAACCTTCTCCTGTCCATTAAGTCAATGCACAAGACTATAGACTTGAACATGTTTTTAGAGTTTTGTGACAACATTTTTTTACAACACTTAAGAGCGTGCCTACCTGTCTTACTCCCCATCAGTGCTCACTGCAAGTTTTCTCAGGAACCAGAGATGATATAGTCATGAAATGTAAGCTTAGAAGATTCTGGTTAATAATATTTCCAAACTGTAAAAAAAATGTCAAAGGTTTTTAAAGGGGGTCTCGCCTATAGGTATCCGATTTTTTAGCATTTTTTCGCGAAACAAAGTCAAGAAGGGCATCAAATGAAAGGTCCTCCTAAGATCTTTTTTAACCCGTTATCGAAAATTATTCTACGCTTAGCGTTCGTTACGTATAGATGTGTTGTAAAAAAAATTAATTTTTAAATTTTTCATAAAAGTCAATTAAAAAAAAATTAAATTAATTTTTAAGGGTTTTGTCAAATAATTTTACATAACCCTTCTAAATCGCGTCCTGTCTGTCCGTCTGTCCGTCTGTCTGTCCGTCCGTCCGTCCGTCCGTCCATCCGTCCGTGTGTCACAGCAGTTTTTCTCGGAAACTACTTAAGCTAGAAACATCAAATTTTGTATGTAGGTGTAAAGTTGTGATCTCTTCAAATTTCAACTACAACAAAATTTTTGTAAGGTATTTAAGGGGGGTCTCCCCATATAGGGGAGTGACCCCCCGAACAAAAAATTTCATTGAAGGTAGCCGATATGGGTATCAAATGAAAGGCCTTGATGAGAACTTTTCAAAACAGGTCTTAGTTTGGCAAAGTTTGCTTCGAGGGGCGCACAGGGAGGGGAAATACACGAAAAAATTGTGTGTCCCCCCTCGCGATTGGACACCTGTGATCCGAAAAATCTGAAAAAATCAGGAATGTAGGTCTTGGTGAGTACAACAACAACAAATACGTGAGAAGTCACAATTCACTCAACTTTGTTAGTAATAGTATGATTTATCGATTTTATGTTTTCTTGAATGAAATCTTAACGGTACCCTTAAATTCTATGAAATTCAGTATACAGATGACTATTTATAAGATTGATCTATCCTGAAAGTTTCATAAAGATTGAATCATATTTAGCGAAGTTATAGCGGTTTGAAATTTCCTGTATTACTATGGAACAATATGCGCTGCATTTATTACTATGGCAACATATGGCTATGGAACAAAATGCGCTTTTTACCGACATAGACACTACAGTTTTGCTAGGATTTGCATGAAAATTTCAGGAATGATAGGTGTCATGTATGTCTTTGAGAACCGGTTCAGCTAGTGGTATCAGTAATCGTAAAACTTAAAAGTGGCTGTTTTAAATGCGAAGATTGAATAATTTTGAGTTATTTTTCCCAATTTCAACGTTTAAGGTGCATGCTTTGAACACTTGATTCAATTTAATGAATGACTGAAAATGAGTACCTACAATTGATGCTCATAAGTGAAACAAGTCAAGGAGGCGGGAGAGAGCTCCTAACAAAAGGGTTTTGTAACCATTCTAGGATTCGAACAAATTGTGTTTCCTCCCTCGCGGATGGACATCTGAAATAATTATCAAGGGAGATATTTATGAGTATAACAAAACCAAAAACCTCAGAAGTCGAAATTCGTTCAACTTTGTTAAAAATAGTATGATCTTCGTATTTCCTATTTCCTTCAATAAAATCGTCTTTGACATGTTTCTTGATTTGATTCGATCTGGTGACTCCATTTTGTAAATTGAATACAAAACCCTTCTGACATGAGCGTAGGTCTGTTTACCCAACTTGTTTATATTGTAAGTCCGTCAAAAGCAGATTTTGATTTTATTGGAACAAGAATTTATCGCCGAAGCAATCGACCGACGGAATCATATCGAATATTATTTTACTTTGATAAACCAACAAAGCAAATTATAACAAGTTGGGTAGACAGACCTATGCTCATGTCAGAAGGGTTTTGTACTCAACTTACAAAATGCCGTAACCAGCAACGAATAAAATTAAGAAACACGTCATGTTCGAGGATCATACTATTATTAACTAAGTTGAAAGATTTTTTTAATTCTGAGGTATTTGTTAAAATTATACCCATAAATATCTCGCTTGATAATTTTTTCAGATTTTTTTAGATAACGGGTGTCCATTCGCGAGGGAGAAAACTGATTTTTCATGTATTTCCCCCCCTGTGCCCCACTGAAGCAAAAACTGTCAGTTTAAGAACTGTTTTGAAAAGCTCTCATAGAGAACTTTCATTTGATACTCATATCGGCTACCTTTCATGAAATTTTTTTCAGGGGCCACTCGTCTGTACTGTAAGCATCGATTCATGGCCTATTTTTTCGAATCCTAGATTGGCTACAAAGCCCTTTTGCTAGGAGCTCTCTCCTGCCTCTTCGACTTGTTTCAATTGTATGTAGTCATCCTCATGATATCTATCATTCCTGAAACTTTCATGCAAATCCTAGCAAAGCTGTATTGTCTAAGTCGGTAAAAAGCGCATATGGCTCCATAGCCATATGTTTCCATAGTAATGCAGGGCACATTGTTCCATAGTAATACAGGAAAATTCAAATCGCTATAACTTCGTTAAATACTGATCGATCTTTATGAAACTTTCAGAAAAGATCAATCTTATAAATGGTCATCTGTTTGCTAAATTTTATTGAATTTAAGGGTACCATTTAGATTTTATTCAAGAAAACATAAAATCGATAAATCATACTATTACTAACAAAGTTGAGTGAATTTCGACTTCTCATGTATTTTTTGTTGTTGTACTTATGAAGGCCTACATTCCTGATTTTTTTCAGGTTTTTCGGATGGAAGGTGTCCAATCGCGAGGGGGGGGTACGCGAAAAGTTCGTACATTTCCCCTTCCCCTGCCCCCCTCGGTACTCATAAGGCAATTTTAAGACCTGTTTTCAAAAGATCTCATTGAGACCTTTCCAATGACACCCTACTCGACTACCATTGGTGAAAATTTTTTTTGGAGGGGTCAACTCCCTATATGGGGAGACCCCCTTAAACCCCTTTGAAAAATTTTTTCACCCTTGAACTTTCAAGAGGTCACCACTTTTGACCTTTCCACAAAGTTTCATGGCTGTAGCCTCTATAGTTTCGGAGAAAAAGTGCTGTGACATACAGACGGACGGACGGACGGACGGACAGACGGACAGACGGACACAGGTCGTGATTGCAATAGGGTTTTGTATTTTAGTACAAAACCCTAAAAAGGCTAACTCGGGACTGCTGGTATGGAGGAGCCCGACGGCTTCCCTCCGTTGGGAGACCCCGGGAATAGTAACAATATGAACTTGGTGGCAATCGCCAAGAAAACAAGACAAACGAGTAACCAGGAAAGCTCCGCAGATAGCGGGCGTAAAATTCAATTAGTCGACTTTTAGTTGAAAATCAGGAATTGAGACTGAAGAAGAATTTTAGCTGAAAGAATTTCAGCTGAAAATCAGGAATTGAGAGGGAAGAAAGCTCAAGATACAGAACCGGTAAAGCAAATAAATACGGAAACTAAGGCAAAGAAAGTTGTCACATAAGTCATCCCAGAAGAAATATTCAGTGCTGGAACCGCTAACGACAGCTGAAACTATTATGCAGCACTGGACGGGGTCCGACAAGAAATGGACGTTGAAAAAGTATTGAAGGTAATGCTGATCAAGATAGCAATGATAATTTTATGTTTTACTTAAAAAATAAAAAGAGGGAACTAGCTCCTAGTTTTGCTGGTCCTTCTCAAAAAATTTCCAAAAATACAGAGAAAGTTCCGCCAATTAACATGTTCGGTCAAAGCGGAAAGGATATGGTTCGGCTATTGGCAGCCAAAAATAAGTTAACTAATTTCGAGATTCAGAGAGTTAATGCCAAAAAATTAACAATCAGAACGAAATCTTTGGTTGATTTCAAATCGGTTAAAAATGCACTGAGCTCTGGGAAGAACCAGACCTTTCTGCTGAAGGGCTTGGACTGCGGAGAAGGTACCGTCGATCTTTTTCAAGTGCTAAAGGAAGCTGCACCCGAAATTGAATTTATTTACATTAGGAGATTCGCAACAAGAATATCGACGGTTGAAAAAAAAATTAACCACTTAATTTGGTGCAGATTTTAAATAAAACTTGAACTCTTCAACAAATAAGATAAATGAACTTCCGAGTGGAGAGGTGGGAACGCCTCCAGAAAAGAGAAGTGAATCAGTGTTATTGGTGTCAAAAATTTGGACATTTGGCTGCCAGCTGCGCCATGCATTATCGATGCGTTAAATGGAAGGACGTTCATGCTCCCGGTAGGTGCAAATTGGCTCAGACGGAGTCAAAAGAGGCTTGCGGTGTTTTTAGTCACCCGGAATCATATCGACGATGCTTCCATTATCAAGATGCGAGAGTAAAATTTGCTCCAAAGCAAACACAACTACACCACTCGAAACTTCGTCAAGCCCGGAGAATCATTTGCACTCGCGGCTAGAGGACCAGCAGAAAATGCGGTAAATAATGTAAATAATTTAAGCGACAATAATGAGCTGCTTCTCGAAATTTGCCAATAATTAAATTCTTCATCGGAGAGAATCGATAAACAACATACAAAAATTAATTTTCTTTTTCAGCGTTTAGGGCTTTCTAATGCCTCAAAATAACTTGTCATCCAGTCACATTCCCATCGATAGCACTCGTGTTAACTGGATCAACGTCAACTTCATTGTGAGTCCACATCGACGTGATTATCTACTGGGATTCATTGTTAAGCAAAAGCCTGACATCATTCTTCTTACTGAAACCCACCTCAATTCACGGCACTCCATGACATTCAAGGATTTTGAATTCGTAAGAAACGATAGGGTAATAGGTGATGGGGGAGGTGGTACTGGGATAAGACCCTGTTGTTTCCCAAATATTGAAAAAGTTGAATTCAAAAGCTTTGAATCTCTTGAAGTGGCCGTTATCAAAATTTCACTGCCAGGTGGGGATAACCTCTTCATTATCTCTGCCTATGCAACTGGTGGAACTGTTCTCAAGCTCAAGGATGAACTCGATTCCTTGTTTGAAATACTCGAATTGAACGGGCTGCATAGTTACTATATTCCGCCTGGTGACCAGACTGGGCAAAGTTTCAAAAGAAGTTTAATCGAGAGTACCAAAAGCAATGTCCTCCTTCTGATGATGGTAACGCTTGCTCAATAGTTCCTAATGACAGGAATCTAGCTAAGCATGAAATAGAAGCTGACGTTGGAAACTATTGAGTAAGTAGTTCCCGAGATTAAACATCAAAACAATGTGGAAGGATATGAAACGCCAACCATCACAAAGTAAAAAAGATTGAAAAGCCTTCTTTTCGAATGCGTCAACAATATTTATTGGCGATTTCCGGACTGCGACCATCTCTGAAATTACACGTTAAAAATGTATGGAACTCAATCCGTTCATCTCTCAGGAATAAGGTTAGCAACCAACGGGTGAAATATCTGAGTATTAGCCCACAGGACCCAGATGGCGTTTCCACGAAAGTGAAAAGCTTATTCTGTATTAAGTCGCGAGTGAAGGCCTCGAGTCTTGGAGTCGCTAATGATGAGATAAATCTTCTCGATATCGGAATTGATAATATGACTCAGGACAGAAATGGGAACAGGACTATAAGTGATAGATTCCGAAAATTCGCCCTGATTGGCACACTTTTTGAACTGATTCATCTACCACACCCTGAGAGGAAATCAATCAGAGGTCGTTGAAACAAAACTTTTCGACCCCAAATCTAGCCTTAAACGGTGGATCTATTTTTCATTTCAATGTAATATTAACATTCGCCTCATACCGAGCTTGAATCTGACTGACAAAGTAAGCTATGAAGACTTGTTTTTCATATTTGGCTGGATAAACAGCAAGAGATCATGTGGTATGGACGGCATTGCAAACATAGCTCACCGACATTTGCCTGAGGTGGCTATTAAAAAATTATTATTGTACATATTGCTCAACAACATGTTGAGCAATTCATATTTCCTAAATGAGTGGAAAAATGGTAAGGTATTTCCGATCTTGAAGAAAGGAAAAGAATCTTCATGCCCTCAAAGCTATCGCCCAATCCGCTTGCTGCCTAACATCAGCAAGGTGTTTGAAGTGATACTCAACAGAGCATTAAACGCCCACGTTGAGAAATATGAGTTGATGCCGAATTGCCAATTTGGTTTTCGTGCCAAGCATTCGATCACACATGCAATTATGAAAGTAATCTCAGACATCTGTTGGAAACTTAATGATAAAGAATGCGTTGGAGCATGTCTCATTAATATGGAGAAAGCCTTCGATATGGTGTGGTTGGATGGACTTCTTTTTAAACTCCTTTAGGACAAGTTCCCCCGAGACCTTGTTGCCATGATGTGCAATATGTTATACGGAAAAACATTTGTTGTACCTGATAGAAATCTGACAACGATGCGCGCATTCAAGATCTTGAATGGCCTACAGCAGGGAACAGTTACTGCGGCTTTGCTTTTCTCAATATTTATTCACAAGCTATTGAACGGCTTTGATTTTAACGTCTCGCCAATGTGATCATTGGTAGCGGTCGCTAATGATCTGATCATCTATATGGCAGACTGAAAAGCTACAGTAGTCCAGAGCAATTTTCAAAGATATTCAATGGTTTGCAGCTGTACACTGACAATTGACGAATGAAAATCAATGCGCAGAAGTGAGAAACAATTCTATTTTGGACAACGCTGCAGGGGGTCAGTCAAAACCTGCAAAGTGATTGGAAAAATTTCCACATCATGGCTGGCGAAGGTAGTTCAGAACGGGTTCCACATAAATTCTGTGTTCGATACCTCGGTGTTCATCTCAATCAATATCTGTACTATACTAGATATGTCAAAATCATGCTAAATAAGGCACAAAAAGTAGTCATGGCCTTACGAAGACTCTCTCATTCCAAATACGTTGAAATTATCTGTTACAAAACCCTGGTTAGACCAGTTTTGACATATGGATGTCAGATCTGGTACAACCAGAGAGCTAGTACTATGGGAAGATTAATAGTTTTCAAAAAGAAATATCTTTATGCATATACTGGTTTTTACAGAAAGCCTGAGATGGACCGGAAGCATTATTTATCGAATAGAAGAATTTATCAAACCGCTCAAGTGATAAGAGTCGATATCTTCATACTGAAACGTCTTCGGAATCATATCGCAAGATCTGTAACTGTGAGTGAAAACCCTTGGATTTCACAGCCGTTCCACGCTACAGACGGGTATATTGCGACTTGCATCGCAAGTGGCTTCGTTCCTCTAGAAGCATTCGTGTATTTGGACATGAATCGATATGTTTTTGATTCTGACGGTGTCCCAATCATATAGCACATATATAGACGGGCCACCGATAAGAAGATAAAATATTTCCGAGTTTGAGTTAACGGGACCAACAATTACAATGAAATTTGCTAGTTTCGTTGAATCTGGTCGAGCTGAGACGGAGCAATCTTGGTATTGGTTGTTAAATGACAATATCTAAATAACTCGTGTTTATTTTCAGTTTTTTGTATATTTCGTTACTTAGTTTTTGAGTTACAGCTCATTATTGCTACGGTGAGTGTTGTTGTTTATTTGTGTTAAAAATTATTTTATCAAGTTTTGAGATAAGGTTAAACGCTTTTGTTAAGAATATTGTGATAGAATTTTTTAGTATGAGATAACGTCTTGTTTTTATTGAAATTTTATTAGATTAGCCCATAGCATATTTGATGTAGACTAAAAGTTCACTGTTGTTTTATAATTATAAACAATGTTCGAATAGTTTTGGTTGATTTTTCGTCCTTTTTCCAATCAAATCATTAAAATATGTAATAATCTTAATTAATTTGAATTTGCTAGAGTTTTTTTTTTGATCAAATGTGTTGAACTGATAACGCATAAATTTAGAGAGCCATTTGGGCCATTAAGTTTTCATATTGTAATTGTTTGGAATTGGCTTTACATTCTTTTAAAATTTATTACAATTAGTATTGAATAAAGCGTTTTTGACTTTGACGCCCAATAAGAAAAGAGACCTGAGACAAAACAGGAGAGAAAGAAGCCCCGACGAAGACTTGGCAGAAGGCACTGCTCGTGAAATCCCAAAAGAGCCGATCCTACACAGAAGTGGTGCGGGATATCAGGGAAATGTGAAGCCCGAAGACACCAACACTGCCATGAAAGAAGTACGACCAACGTGGTCGGGCCACATACGGGTTGGATTCGGAGCAGAAAGCCACAATAAAGAAGCATTTGCGACGCAGTAAGGAAAGTTCTCAGCAAAAGTGCAGCTATAGCCTCGCTCAAGCTGATAGCAACGATCGAAATAAGAGACACTGACTGCGTCATGGAATTGGCTGTGTAGAAGAAGCCATCAAAAAGGAGTTCCTTAGCGTGGGCATGATCAAAGCGATGCTGACATCTGAAAAGTATAGGTGACAACGCATGGCCATCATTGACTTGACGGAAAAGGACGCCGAACAAAAGTAGAATAGGGTGGGTTGTCTGCAGAATACGGTAAAGAGATGCACCTCTTCAAAGTTTCAAGTGCCTTGGGTATGGCTACACCACACGAGTATGCAAAGTACCCAATAGGAGTTCCTTATGCAACGTAATGGGACATAAAAGAAAAAAATGTACAAAGAAGGCACACCGCACATCGTACTACGAAAAATGTTCAAAGCATTATACCCGTTTTTCCGTTATTTTAAGTTGAATGCATCGATTTCAGCATTCACAAAAAACAAAGTCTCTTTTAATCAAACAAAAAAGAACGATAATCTACAATTATGTTTCTAGCACTTTATTTATTAGGCACATAGTTTTTGAGTTATTCGTAAAAAACCGTTCAAAAAAGTGTCACTTCTCAATGAAACTCAACTCAAACAGTATTGAGTTTTCGAAAAAATTTTATAGAACATTTTTTGTTTGAAATTAGGTCTCTTATTGACCTTCGGTATTATTTTGACCAAAAAAATTTCCACTCCCGAAAACCCCCGAACCACTCCCAGGATAAAAGCATACTTCCGCATAGGGTAGACTTTGCTTTTTGAGCTATTTCCTACGTACTGTGAAAATTTTAATTAAATCGATGCGTAAGGACAGAATTCGGAGCCAAATACCTTCATTGGCTGAGCTATGAGCCATTTTTTCAAATTCGGAAAAAGAAAATAATCCGAGGGAGCCACATCTGGCGAATAGGTTGCGTGAGGAAGCAATTCGAACTCCGACTCATTGATTTTAGCCATCGCAATGACGCACGTGTGGACTGTTGCGTCGTCGTCAAATGGGGCCGTTTTTTCTTGATTTCACCACTCAAACGCTGCAATAAGGATGCATTATATGCGCTGTTGATTGTTTTTCGTTTTTCGAGATAATCAATAAATATTATTCCATGAGCATCCCAGAAAACGGATGCCATGACCTTGCCAGCTAACTGAACTGTCTTTGCTTTCTTTGGAGCTGGTTCTCTCTTTTCAGTCCACTGCTTTCACTGTTCCTTGGTTTCAGGTGTAAAATGATGGACCCATGTTTGGTCCGTGGTTATGAATCGACGCAAAAACTCGGCTTTATTGCTGCGAAACAATGTCAAACACTCGATGGAAACATCCTCACGTTGCTGTTTGTGCTCGATTGTGAGCAAATGAGCCATCTTGCGCACAGCTTTCTCATGTCCAAATTTTTGCTCTAAATGCGATGCACAGCACTTTTTGAAATGCCAATACCATTTTGTGGATTTTCTTCACATTTTCTGACGTAGTGATCTCACTAGGTCGACCACATCTTGGCAGCTCGTACGACCTCGCTTAAACCCAGCTACCCAATATTTGACCGTAGTAAACGAAGGAGCAGACTTCCCCAGTGTAGAGCCCAACTCGGACTTGGACCTTTCAAATGAAAGTTTTGTATCACATAACGATGCCCAATTTTTTCCATATTAACAAATTCACTGAGAGCGTTTACTTTGAATGTCTGTAAAAATAATAATAAAGGTTGGGGAAGTACAGTCAAAATGACATGTATAGACAAAATGACATAGTCAATTTATTAAAAAATTAGCGGGTATTAGTAACACCCGCGACTGTATCACGTGATGCCAGCGATATTCACAATTCTGTCAGATGTTGAACGTCATTGTCACAGTCGAATCGCAGTAACCAGTTTATTTTATAGATGGTTTTCTCCTGTTTTCTGGTGAGTTATTTGTTGTTATTTGTAATTATTTCCATTAAAATCAATGAAATCATGCCAGTACCCAGTGATTTCGATTAATTTTATTGCAATTATTAAGTGCTTGATGGAATTTTGATTTTTATTCATTTTTGTTCACATTTGGACAAAATGACATGCATATAAATAGACAAAACGACATGGTACGTCATTTTGTCCGTAGAGTTTATGTTAATTAACCTTTATTATTTTGTTAAGGTGATATGCCGCAAAAATACGAAAGAAAAACCAATCGGCAGTCTTGGAGCCAAGAATCCATGAATAAGGCTATTGAAGAATGGAAGCAAAAAAATGGGATGGGAATTGGCCGCAAAAACATTCTGTGTTCCTTAGGAGATGCTTAGAAGACATGCACTCAATATGAACAAAACATTGAATTCTAATTCTAAAGGATTAGGAAGATTCAAGAAAACATTTTCAACTGAAAACGGAGCAGGAGTTAGTAGAACACATAATGTTTTTAGAAACACGATTCATGTGTACATCACTCCAAGAGCTTGCCTTTGAACTAGCCGAAATAAATGGGATCGATCACCCTTTCAACAAGGACAAGAAACGTGCTGGACAAGAATGGCTTGACGGTTTCCTGAGTAAAAATAAGGACAGTTCTCTGCGCACCCCCAGAACCAACTTCTGCTGCAAGAGCGCAAGCGTTTAATAAACCACAGGTAGCTAAACTTCTCCGTATTTATGACGAATTTTTGAAGATCCACAACTTGGGACCTCACCGAATCCTCAACATGGATGAAACCGGGCTCACTACAGTCCAGAAACCACAAAAAAATCTGGCCACCAAAGGCAGGAAACAAGTTGGCTGTCTCACCAGTACTGAAAGAGGTTTGAATGTGACAGTAGTGTGTTGTACGAATGCCATCGGTTCATTTATTTCGCAATGTATGATATTTCCTAGGAAGGACATGAAAAATGAATGGTTGATAAGGCTCTCACCGGCACTCTTAAACTAGCACAAGAATCAGGATGGATGAACAAAGAACTGTTTGTAAAATGGTTAAAACATTTACAGGCACATGCGAAATCTAGCAAAGATGATCCGGCTCTACTTATTTCTGATGGTCACTCAAGTCATAAATGCATTGAATGTTTGAGTTATGCCAAAAAAATGATATTCATATCCATTAAGATATATATATATATATTAAAATATATATTAAAAAGGAAATAAAATTATAGTCTAAAAAGGAAACGACGTTTTTACTTTTACTTTATTAATGATATTCATATGTTGTGTTTACCGCCACATTGCACCCATAGAATGCAGCCCTTGGATGTTTGTATCTATGGACCACTGAAAACTTATTTCAATCAAGAAATTTCCAAATGGCTAAAAAATTATCCAGGGCCCGTTGTTACCCATTTACAAATCGGGTATTTGTTTGATGAAGCGCATGGAAACAGCGCAACTGTTTAGAATGCAAGTAATGGCTTTGAAAAGACAGGCATCTGGCCTGTTAATCCTGATATTTTCCCAGACTATATGTTTGAATCGGCAGAGACCACAAATATTCCGTTGAATCAGGAGGATATTGCAGGCAGTACACCTAAACTTCCCAGCTCACATTTACCATCAACTAAATGTATCAACACCTCTTCAATCCAAGAAGATCCGAGTAAAGATGTTGCATCTATTTTAAATCCATCAGCAACAAATGACGATGAAGTAGATTCTTCACAAAACACAACGCAAGCCACCACCAATAATGATATTCGAGTTGTTGTTTCTGATGTGATGAACCTGTGTTTAAAAACTTGTGAAGAGGAGTCTAAAACAGTTGAGGTAGCTCGAGCAGCGTATGATGACGGTGTGAGACCTGTTCCATCAAAGCAATTATTGACATATCCAGTTGCTACTATTTCGCCAGCATCACAGGGGCAGTTCATTCGAGGCCAATGAAAAAGAAAATTGAAAGCTGTCAAAGGTGATTGGCTTTTAACTTCTACTCCAAATATACAAGAACTTATTGCTAAAAACAGACCGAAGGATCCACCGGTAAAAAAGATGAGGTAGGTTAAAAGAAAAATGTTGATGAGGATGAAATAAATATTCCTGCTTCCAAAAACGCTCTACCATCAGAGAAGAGATTGAGAGCATCGAGGCAGCGTACAACTGCTCTGATATACAGGTATGATAGCTCACGAAGCGAAGATTTCTTATGCGAGACAGGAGACGACGATAGTGACTGCGCTTGCATTTATTGCAATGACCTCTTTTCCCGTTCTAAGCCCAGCGAAGGTTGGTTACGATGTATGACTTGTTCCCTTTGGGCTCATGCATCATGTGCTGATGTCACAAAGAGGACCAAACGATTTATTTGTGAACTGGGTTCTTAAAAATAAGTATGTCATTATGTCCTTACCTTATATGTCATTTTGTCCGTACTATATGGACAAAATGGTTTTTGTGATTAGTTACATTTTTGCTTAATATATATTTTATTATAGTTCCTACTCAAGTAAAAGACTGTGCTACTAATATTCGATGAACCTAAGATGAGTAAAAACGATTGAGACTGATTATAATACCATCAAACAAACATTATTAAAAAACAAAACACTCTGTCATTTTGTCCGTACTTCCCCTTCTGTTATAAAATTTTCGCATTAAGTTGTTGAAAGGTGGTATTGTCAATAGCAGTAATTGTTTTTTTAAAACTATCTGTACTCATAAGTCAGGTCGGGCACTTTTGGGACTACCCTCGTATATAACGAATAAATGAATCTTGAATAGAAGGGTACCGTTGAATATGAAACGTTTTTTTTCGAAATGCTCATCTTTAAAACATAATGTTTATAAAATTCAGTATCTATTATTTTGAAATTCCCTCAGCACATATTTACTCACTTTTTCACTCATTCCAAATAAAAATAACAACAACAACAACAGCAAACAGTAACAAATACAAAACAGGCGCAAAACGGAGAAAAAAATAGCAATAGAGTGAAACTTGACACTAGCGCTGAGCAATTGTAATAGAACTTACAACCGAATTCGAAAACAACATTCAAATTGGATTCGTTCATTAAAATTAATTATTGGAGCGAATCAGAATTCATAGAAATGTCTCCCGATCTGCATGTGTTCTCTTGTTTTGCTAATATAAAACGCTAATACACACTACCATACCACGGCTGACATTGAAACTAAACTTTAAAGTGAAATGAACAAGATGCTAAGACCTAGTATAAGGCAACAGAATGGTGGTATTAACAAGTCCTTCATTGTATTACCGAAAATGTTAAAAGATACCTTCATGCTACTCAAGAGTCCTTGAAAATTCGTAGTCGTAGCACAAGAGGAGAATTTATTCGTGGGTACACGCGGAATGATTTATACCTACTCTGAAACTTTAAAGGTGCTAAAGCAAGCGGAGCGCGTAATTCCGCGAACTGCTTAATAAGACTAATTCCAAGGTATTTTCGCAGGGATTTTGACAAAGAGGTCGGATTTGTTAAGAAGTCAAACGAAGCTTTTCGTTTAAGGTGCCCATAGGAAGCATGATATCCGGATAATCATTAAACGCGAAAGTTGCGAACGATACTGAGTATCGCATAAGTTAGCATTGTTACGTACTGGTAGGTTATTAGCAGCAAATACGGAACAAGCTTCCAGGCGAAATTGTTACTGAAATGTATTTTCTCGTAGGTTTAGTTAAGAAATTCGGATAAAGGACTTGAATGAGCGAGATTTTAGATATTCGTATTATTTATTGATTCCCTACTTCGCACGCCTTTATTTGTTTTTTAACTATTGAACATAATTAAAATAAAATTACTGTAAGCCGTAACAAATCCTGTTGTTAGCAATTGGAAACAATCTCATTTTGTGATCAAAACAGATGAAGAAGTGCAAATTTAGGACTAATAAATTTTGTACTTACGAACTGAAAGTAAACTGGCTATGTTGTAGCACCATTTTATTTGACTTTGATTAAATTTTGCTTACAGGTGAGACTTCTCCGCGATATGTGTACAAAAATAAAATAAAATTAATTTTTGAAGTGAAACTTCATACTGAGGGATAAAAATTTTCAGATGTAACGAAAAACAAGTTGGGTAAACAGACCTACGCTCATGTCAGAAGGGTTTTGTATTCAATTTACAAAATGCAGTCACCAGATCGAATCAAATCAAGAAACATGTCAAAGACGATTTTATTGGAGAAAATCTGAAACACGAAGATCATACTATTATTAACAAAGTTGAACGAATCTCGACTTCTGAGGTTTTTGGTATTGTTATACTCATAAATATCTCCCTTGATAATTATTTCAGATGCCCATCCGCGATGGAGGAAACACATTTTTCATGTATTTCCCTCCTGTGCCCCCACTGGAGCAAAAACTGACAGTTTAATAACTGTTTTGAAAAGCTCCCATGAAAACTCCCATTTCATACTCATATCGGCTACGTTTGATGAATTTTTTTTTTTTTTTCAGGGGCCACTCTCCTGTACTGTTATCATAGATTAATAGCCAATTTTTTCGAATCCTAGAATCGTTACAAAACCTTTTTGCTAGGAGCTCGCTCCCATCTCCTATACTTGTTTCACTTATGAGCATTAATTTTAGGTACTCATCTTCAGTCATTCATTAAATTGAATCAAGTGTTCAAAGCATGCTCCTTTAATGGTGAAGTTGGGAAAAACTAACTCAAAATTATTCAATCTTCGCATTTAAAACAGCCACTATTTTGTTTTACGATTACTGATACCACTTGCTGAACCGTTTCTCAAAGATATACATGACACCTATCATTGCTGAAATTTTCATGCAAATCCTAGCAAAACTGTAGTGTCTGAGTCGGTGAAAAGCGCATGTTGTTCCATAGCCATATGTTGCCATAGTAATACATGCAGCGCATATTGTTCCATAGTAATACAGGAAAATTCAAACCGCTATAACTTCGCTAAATATGATTTAATCTTTATGAAACTTTCATGATAGATCAATCTTATAAATAGACATCTACGAATTGAATTTAAAGGGACAGTTAAGATTTTTTTAAAGGGACAGTTAAGATTTTATTCAATAAATCATACTATTACTAACAAAGTTGAGTGAATTGCGACTTCTCACGTATTTGTTGTTGTTGTACTCACCAAGGCCTACATTCCTGATTTTTTTTCAGATTTTTCGCATTACAGGTGTCCAATCGCGAGGGGGGGGGGGGGGGACACAAATTTTTCATGTATTCCCCTTCCTATGCACCCCTCGAAGCAAATTTTGCCAAACTAAGAAAATTTCTCATCAAGACCTTTCATTTGATACCCATATCGGCTACCTTTAATGAAATTTTTTTCGGGGGTCCACTCTCCTATATGGGGAGACCCCCCTAAAATACCGTATAAAATTTTTTTAAAGTTGAACTTTGAATAGATCACCACTTTACACCTACACACAAAATTTGATGTTTCTAGCTTAAGTAGTTTCCGAGAAAAACTGCTGTGACACACGGACGGACGGACGGACAGGCTGGTCGCGAAACTAGTAGGGTTTTGTAAAATTATTTTACAAAACCCTAAAAATATATATAGAACATGCTTGAAAATTGATCAATTGTACGTGCGTATCTATCTCTAATGATAAAAAAAAATTATTTTTGATAATTATTTAAATTCAATATAGTTATTTATAATGACAATAATGCTCACATATTTTTTGAGTTTTCTTTGTTTTTACTTTACGAATTAAACAGTCAACGAGCGGATAGTCGTTAACTTTAGCCTATACACATTTGCCTATAACATCACGGATGCTCGCAATTGGATCGTAGTAGTCTTTGCGTATAGACGTCTTTTAAATCGCTCCTGTCAAAAGTTTTCAAAAATTAAATTAATTTTTTAAAAACGTTAGTCCGAAGTTAATTTTTATCGGAAAAAATCTTATATTGTCGAAGTAATCGACTCAGAAAATTTCTATCGAATATTTTTACTTCGATTGGTAACGAAAAACAAATTCACAAAGAAAATTTCGCCGCTGGTATGGAGGAGCCCGACGGCTTCCCACCGTTGGGGCAACCTGGGGAAACGACGAATACGAAACTGGCGACAATCACCAAAAGAAAACATAACGAAGAAAACTCCGTAGATGGAGGGTGCAAGCTGCAAATAATAGCGGATAATCAACAAATGGCCAAATTGCAGAAAGAAAATGATGAATTAAGGCAAGAGATACAGTCTCTCAAGGATCTTTTCAAGCAAGGGATGAAGCCTCAAAAGACGCAGCCACAAAATCAATGGCAACAGGTAACAAAGCCGAAGAAAAGTGCAAAGCAAGTAAATCCAGAGGAAGTTCTAAGTGCTGGTGGCACCAACGAGAGCCAAAATTATTTTGCAGCGCTGGAGGGATTAACCGAAGATATGGAAATCGAAGAAAACATCAGAGGTAATTTTAATCAAGATAATGACGTTAATTTCATTCAATATTTAAAGAACAAAAAAAAGGAGAAAAAACCAGCCCGCAGTTCTGCTGGTTCCTCTGAAAAAGCTTCCAACAAGACAGAAAAAGTTCCGCCAATCAACGTATTCATACAAACCGGGAAAGATATGGTTCGGCTATTGGCAGCCGAAAATAAACTGGCCAATTTCGAGATCAAAAGAGTTAATGCCGAAAAATTAACTATAAGGACGAAATCATTGGTTGATTTCAAGTCAGCCAAAGATGCGCTGATTTCTGGAGAGGTTCCACACTTCACCTATACCCCAAAAAGTGAAAAGAATCAGACCTTCTTGTTGAAGGGTTTGGACAGCGGAGAGGATACGGTCGATCTTCTTCAGGTGCTCAAGGAGGCTGCACCAGATATTGATTTTGTTTATGGAAACTGGCAGTGGGGGTTTCCTAGTATGCAAGTTCGGGGCAGTGGATGGTGGCCATGCGATGGACTCTGATGAGAAGGGAATGCTTAAGGGTCGAGTAGGAATTCACTTTGTTGCTAGGTGCTAGAACTTATTCCCCAGATTTGAAATGAATGCGATTGGCAATAGTGGGCCATTGTCGATGAATGCACATCAGTCCTTAGTTTCAGCAGCGATGTACAATGCATTGCAGTGGCAATGACGGATGGTCGTTGGTGGGGCTTTGGGGATCATGGGCGAATGCATGGCGGTTCGGTGGTAGGCATGGTTTGTCCTAGCATCGATATGCGATAGGTAGGTATTTAGGGACCATGGGCGAATGCATGGTGGTTCGACGGTAGCCGTGCTTGGTACTAGCGCCGATGCCGCGAATATGTAATATATTGAAGCGGTGACGATAAATGGCCATTAGTGGATATTTGGGGATAATAGGCGAATACACGATGGCTTGGCGGTAGCCTTGCTTGGTCCTAGCACCGATGCCGCCAAAATGCGACGTATTGAAGCGATGACGACTGATTGTCATTGGCTGGTATGTGGGGACCATGGGCAAGTGCATGGCGGTTTGGGGGTACCCATGCTTGAACCTAGCAGCGATACCGACGATGTTACAGAGTATCATGCCACCAATGTGTATAGTATTGGTATGGTAATGACGGATGTTCATTGGATATGTGGCGATCATGAGCGAATGTAGGTGATCCAGCCGTACCCGTACTTGGTATTAGCGCTGATGCTGCCGATGTGTAACTTAATGAAGTGGTGACAACGGATGAACATCGGTGCGTGTTTGGGGACCATGGGGATATGCACTTCGCACTTCTGTGCATTGATTTTAATTCGCCAATTGTCAGTGTGTAGCTGCACATCATTGAATATTCTTTGGAGATTGGTCTGAACTATTGTAACAGTTGAATTCGACGTTTTCAATATTTTCGAAACATTAGAGTCTTCTAGCCAATATCACGGTACCGCCTCCCCCAGTACCATTTACGCTATCGTTTCTTATGAATTCAAAGTCCTGGAATGTTATGGAGTACCATGAATTGAGGTAGCTTTCAGTGAGAAGCATGGTGTTAGGCTTTCGCTTAAAAATTGATTGAAGAAGAGAGTCACGCCAGTGTAAAGTGACAATGGAGTTGACGTTGATCGAGATGAGACGAAGTCTATCCATGGGAATGTGACTAAATGACAAGCCATTTTGATGCATTTGAAAGACATAAACGCTGAAAAATGAAGTTGATATTTGAATTTTGTTTATCGATTTTCTCCGATAAAGAATTTAGTTGCTGGTAAATTTTAAGAAGCAGCTCATTATTGCCACTTAATGACTTGCAGCATTTTCTGCAAGTCTTCTAGCGGCGAGTGCGAATGATACTCCGGGCTTGACGATGTTTGAAGGTTTATCACTATGGTATACTTAGATTTGCTTTGGTACAAATTTTACTTTTGCATCTTGATGTCGGAAGCATCTTCGACATGATGCTGGATAACCAAAACACCACAGTTAACGCAGTATAATTTTTTTAAGGCTCCGTCTGAGCTAATTTTTACTCACCAGTAGCATGGGTTTCTTTGCACTTGACGCACCGATAGTGCATGGCGCAGTTGGCAGCCAAATGATAAAATTTTTGACACTGGTAACACTAGTTGAGTTCTCTTTCATGGAGGCGTTCCCAACTCACTACTCTGCAATACAAGTACCTTATTTGTTGAAAAGCACTTGGACTGCTCTTATTTGAAATTTGTACCAGGTAAAGTGGTAAATTATTCTTTTCTACCGTCGGTGTTCTTGTCTCAAAGGTTTTGAAGGAAATAAAATCGACCACATCCTCTCCGCAGTTAAAACCCTGCAGCAAAAAGCATTCATTAACATATGTGAATACTAATTGCTCGGAATTCGATAACAGTTGATCACGCCCTTCCATGCCTCGCTACGTTACGACAACATTTATGAACATATGTGAATACTGATTGCTCGGAATCTAATAACAGCTGATCACGCTTTCCATGCCTCACTCGTTGCACGTAGCGTTTTTCTGCGAACCAACAAGCAATGCATGCTTCACCGCCCATATTCAGGGGAACGGCGACACCCTACGCAGAATACATAATCGCAATTTATTGTATATAAGAACCTTATATCTGACGTTTCATTAGTCAAGTCACTGAATTTTCTCCCCGGCGAGTTCCACACGCATACATGGTAGTCCATACAATTACTATATTGAGAGCACATGGGGAACACGAACACAATTGAATGTGTGTACCATGCGCAATCCGCTCAACTGAGTATCGATTCGCTCCACAGGCGCAATTGCAACAACCAACTCAGAAAAGTCGTCGAATATTCAGATACATGAATACTGAAGACGAAAAAGCAAAATCATAAGATTGGATCTGGCGTTCCTTTTCATGCAACAAGATTATTCCCGAGGAGCGGCAGAGGAATGACTAAGTAAAGCAAATTAAGGGGAACCAGGACTTTAACAAGCTCAGCGTTTTTCAGTTAACTGGAGCGAAGGCTACGACTTCCACTAGCAATGCAAGCTATTTGTTTGTATTTAAGCTACTGGCGAATTTGACAAGAGAGCCCGCATAACCACAAGTCTTGAGGTGAGACTGTCGGAGACAATTGCGGTTGACGTGTATATGCTAGTTTGCTATCAAAGGGAGATAATTTCGCCATCAACAGTAGGTGAGTATTAGGAGTTGAAATATAGTTTCTTTAGGCCTAAGCCGGTGAAACTCTAGTCTCAGTAATTTCAATTGTGATTTATTCTGATCGATGATTTAAACAAGCTCTATTGCAATGATCTTTTTGTCAATTTTTACGATTGCGCAAAAATGAAGTTTAATTTATTCATCAATTCTTTATTCCAAGTTCAACACCAATCATTTTCAAGTAAAAACATCTACAGGAGTTGAAATAGACATCTACATGAGTTGAAATAGAGTTTTTTTAGGCCTAAGTCCGTGAAACTCTAGTTTTAGCTTTCATTCGCGTACAAGAAATCACCAGAGAATCAAGCCATGGTACGAGGGTAGTAAGCCCGGGTTAATTGTAGGGCGCACCAAGACCAGCTGTAATCGCCTGTACATTTTGTCTAGTTACAGGCCGCACTTACCGGCGTTGACGGCCTAGTTGAGGAGCTTAACAGCAACAGCAGGCCCCAATAATCCAGGTACACCAAGCCCAGCCTGGAAGAGGCACTCCGCGCTGATCCGTTAGTGGGTCCTCGGCCAATGACAAGTTTCCCAAGGAGAAGGGAGCTAGTTCAAAAGCAGTGGACAACTCCGGAGCCCACTCCCCAGGATCTCACTTGAGGAACGCGACAAACCCTCACTCGAGAGGCGTACCTAGCCAAAGTAAAGGATTTTACGAACACTATGACAGATTACGGGAAGGTTGCAAAGTTAATGGGACAGATGATTCCCTTGTTTTCTGGGACACCCAGTTCCATCATGGTGCTTGATCTGGAAACATTCATTGGTTGCAGTAAGCAGGTATGGAAATGCCTTAGCAATCAGGAGCGCGCTGCGTTTATGCGAATTTTCCCTACCCGTCTGCGAGGTGAAGCTTATCAACTGATATGCTCTAACTTCCCGTTCACTTTGGAGGTGGCGGAAGAATTGCTGAGTCGGATATACTTACCAAGAGAAACTTATCAGGAACTGGTAAATATCCTAATAACAGCAAAGCAAAGCCCTTTGGAGTCCATTCTAGCCTACACATCTCGTCTTAGGCAAAGTCTTAAACATTGCCAGGAAGCAGCAACAGTTAAATCTGGAACGGAAGCGAGTAAGATTGCGAATGCACAATTAGAGGACTTTGCGGTGAATGCTTTTAGAAGTGGAGTAGTTAATCCTCAGCTTTGCCAGTAACTAAGGGACTGAACATGGAAAAATTTCAACAGGGAGTTTTCTTTTTGCAGAATAGTGCATCACAAACCATTCCACAAATGACACAAGTTCAACCCCCATTCAATAATTGTATGATGAACCAGCACGTGATGGCTCCTAAGTAGACAATGTATTTGGCTTATCCCTATGCGATACCTTTTCAGTCACAGGTTCTACCACAAGCGGCGGTAGCACCAGAGAAAGATCCTTAATCGAAATCATCAAAATTCACCAAGGGTCCGAGAATAACTTGTAATTTTTGTCATGAAATGGCCACACATACTCCGATTGTTATTCTCGGAACAATACTCCCTATTGTCCCATCTGTAAGGAATATGGTCACGATCAAAAGGATTGTCAGGTAAAATCCACCACTAGTCATCGGACCAGTAAGGAGAACCCAAGAGTATACAGTGTCCAGGTGAAGTGTGATTTTTGTGGTCACAGAGGACATGATTTGAAAGCTTGTTTCCAAAAGAGAAGGTGGGATTCCAAGCTCCAGGGAAACGAGGAGTAGTCGAGTTGGAAATCTCCGGCTCGACTTTAATTTAACAGCATAATAATCAAACATTGGAAACAAAGATGGAAGCTAGGGTCACGGATGAGTGCATGGACAATCAAAAAAACACTTATCGCGGTACTAGTCTGGCAACAGCTGCACTGTCTTTAGATATAGGAATATACGAGAAGACCACATCTACTATAGATACGTGGGCTGAAGTCAGTATTATAAATAAGTCAGCTATTAGGGACACGTGCCCAATAAATGTTCAGCGTAAGCTCACTTTGCAAAGCCCGTTTGGGGAAGAGTAAATCCTTGGTACAACGGAAGGCAATTTCGAACTCCCTACTAGGCTTCCATGTACTTTCCAAGTGGTCGACAATATTCAGAGACTATTTAATGATGGTCTTTTGGGAAACGACTTCCTCTAACGGAACTGTAATGTTGAAGGTCCAAGTAAATCACTCACGGTTCTTCGTACGGAAGTAAAAAGTAACGATTTCTCGGTCCCTATTGAGAGCCAAGTAGAGGCGGAAGGTTCACATCACGTAAAGGCTTTGGATGAGGTGTCTGATAACGACGACGCGTTGTCGTTTGGAGCAACACAGAACGGGATATTTTTAACAGATCAGAATCATGTGTTGACTGATAATCCTGCCAAAGAGGATTCAAGGGCTACCAAAGCCTCTGATAGAACCTACGAGTATGAAGTCGTTTTTAAAGAAGCTGTTACATTACCCCCACGAACACAAAACGTAGTGGTAGCTCCTATTGGGCTGGATATTCCTGGCAAACGCTCTTCTTAACGCAATGAGGCCAGTGGTGGGTACACTGAATTCAGGTGAGACTCCGTTCACACTAAACCAACTTAGTTTGAAGCTTGAGAAGTTGAATAGATACTCTGTTAATAGGTCAGAAGTTTCGCGCGGGGTAGAAAATCAGCCTTAATCCAGTTTAGACTCTATTAATAAACGTGTAGGCTATGTAGCCTCGGAAACAATAGCGGGTCCATTAAACAATCGCTTGGAGAGAGAAACTTCTAAGTTCTTATAGTCCAAATCTCCGAAAATGTGATGCGCAATGCGTTGTTGAAGTAAGAGCTCACACTATTCGAACATAGTAATCCTGAGGAAAGAACCGCCATCACTCAGTTGTGTCAGGGATTCAAATATATTTTTTTCCTTTCTGGAGACAAGCTGAGTTGTACGAAAGCAATCACCCACAAAATATCGTTATTGACTGACCAGGCCCCGATAAACCAAAAAATGTACCGGCTGAGTCAGCCACAGAAGGATATAATCAACGAACAACTGAAGGTAATGTTGGAAAGTGATATCGTCCAACCAAGTAAGAGCCCCTGGAACTCCCCCCTCTTGGTCATTCCCAAGATGGCAGAAGCCGATGGAGTAAAGAAGTGGCGAGTAGTTGTTGATTTCAGAAAAATGAACGAAAAAACAATAGGTGACGCTTTCCCATTACCTCGCATAGAATATATACTTGTCCAGCTTGGTCACTCAATGTATTTTAGCAAACTGGATTTAGCTAGTAGTTATCATCAAGTTCTGATCGAACCAAAGGATCGACAAAAAACAGCATCCAGCACGAACTATGGACACTATGAGTTCAAGCGAATGCCTTTTGGTTTGAAGGGAGCACCCACCACATTTCAGAGACTGATGAACTACATCCTAATGGGTTTACAAGGTTTCGATTGCTTTGTGTGCTTAGATGACATCGTTGTCTATGATAAAAATTTACAGGACTACATCTGTAAGCTAAGAAAGATTTTTGAAAGACTAAGGCTGAACAATTTAAAGCTTCAGCCAGAGAAGTGCCAATTCCACCGTCCTGAAGTAGTATATTTGGGACACATATGTTCTCAAACTGGTGCACGGCCAGACCTGAGTAAAACTAGCTGCGTGCGCGATTTTCCCGTACCCAAACTTTCCGTAGGCTTCAGTCATTTTTAGGTTTAGTAAATTACTATCGTAAGTTCATACCTAACTTTTCTAACGTGGCTAAGCCTCTCACAAACCTGTTAGGGAAAGATGTTCGGTTTACCTGGACCCACAAATGCATTGAAGCATTTCAGTCGTTAAAAAATTCTTTAGTAGAACCTCGTTTGCTAGCCTATCCGGGTTTCTCTAACCCATTTCATCATGACTGACGCGAGTAGTGAAGCTGTGGGAGCTGTTTTGTCTCAAGGAGAAATCGGCAAAGACCAGCCAATAGCTTATGCTAGCCGAACCCTGAACAAGGCTGAGCGCGACTACTCTACTATCAAAAGGGAATTACTTGCTATGGTGTGGGCAGTAAAAAACTTTCGATGCTATCTACAGGGGAGGCAATTTACGATCTACATGGATCATAAACCCCTTAAAGGCGTATTCAATGTGAAGGATCCCATTACACGGTTGGTAAACTTTCACCATAAATTATCCGAATTCGATTATCACATTGAATACAAACTAAGCAAGCACAATACAAATGCTGACGCCCTGAGTAGGATTCCCCGAGATACCGATGAACAATCGGACGGCAAGTGTCAATGCGGCAGTAATCAATGCCACAGAAACAACGGGATTCAGTTGACCAATCCCAAGCGAGCTCAGTAAAGCAGCCAAAACCAAGTGTTACTCGGACAGACAACGAGGAAACTGTAAGCAATACAGTAATGAATTTAAGCATTGAATTCCCACAAGAGGGCAGATTACCGGAGAACATGACTCTCACCACACTGGAAGAGATAAAAGCAGCACTCGCCGAATTTCATGATTCTCCTTACGGTGGGCATCAGGGAGTCGCGAAAACCTACAGGAGAGTTAATAAGTGGAAAAATATGCTAGCGGATATTAAAAAACATATTAAAACTTGCAAAAAATGTCAAGTTATGAAGACTTCACCCCAAAATCGTATGCCAATGGTTATCACCGATATCGCGGAGAGGCCATTCGATAAGGTATACCTGGATATCTTGGGACCTCTGATTGATGGCTCCACCGGTAACAAATACATACTGACATTCCAAGACAATTGATTGGTATGCTTTACCAAACGCGGAAGCCGAAACCGTGGCCAAGATATTCTTTGACGAGATAGTGACGAGGTATAGAATACCCAAAACATCTCGTAACGTATCACGGTTTCACTGCTAACGTTCCGTCAAGTTTAAAAAGGGAACCCGCACCCTTGTACAACCATGCAAACTACTACTTACTATTGAAGCACAAACTGCAGAAGATGTGCGCTTTAGCACGACAGAATACATAAGAAAGTAAAATTAAATCCAAAGCGTACTACGATAATAAAGTAAGACCTGTTAGTTTCCATGTTCACAAGGTTTTGCTAAAGAATGAAAGTCGTTAGCACAAGCTAGTACAAGTATGGATCGGTCCATACGAGGTGAAGAGCGTGATTTCTCCGTTGAATCCAAATATTGCGATTGGAAAAAAATTGTTAATGTCCATGACAGTAGACCTAAGCACTTCTTCGAGTAAACGCGGTATTAATTTCCGGGCAAGAAATGCCCTGATTTTTGTGAGCAAATCTTTTCGCAAACTGCAGTTCTGCAGCATTTCAAAATCAAAACTAAACTGGTGGTTGTCATCAAACTGCGGCTATTCGAATTGCCAGTGATGAAGCTCTACCAAATCCATCTTTTTCCCATCAAAGCAAACAATTCACTCCTGCTGATACCTTCCGTGGAGTTCACTTACATAGCTAGTAATATTAGCACCCAACTATTCTTGCTCCTGATGGATGTTTCGAATCACAAGAAAATAAAACACCCCCCAAGCAGGTGATTTGTATGCAGCATCTTTGTCCACACCAATCCATCATCCAATCACCACTGGCTACGAAGGACGTAATTTCTCTTTTACACAACCCTCTCAAATAACGGAATAAACTCCCTCTCTGCATCAGCACTAGTATAACGAATTCATTCACGAAATTGAGTAAACCTAACAGCTGGATTTATTACCTGGAGAAGAAAACTCCCATTCATGTCCGTTGCAATACAGGCATCATTACAAGCAAGCTGGTTGTGTGGAACCTTCTCTGAACTCAGCACATTCATAACTGACTTGAACACAACCAGTGGTCTTGTTCTATTAGTTAATTTTTCAGCATTAGCTCTTTCGCTCTCGAAATTGGTTAGTTTATTTTCAGCTGCCAATAGCCGAACCATATCTTCTCCCGAAAACGAGTAGTGCCGGAACATGTTTTGCTTTTTTGGTGGCTTTTTAGAGGAAGTAGCAGAACTGCAAGCTTGTTCCTTCTCCTTTTTTTTAGGTTTTCTAAAAAAATCCTCACTGAAATCGTGTCCTGTCTGTCCGTACGTCACAACACTTTTTCTCGCAACTACTTAAGTTCTTTTTCTTCTTCGTAGCCCTACAGCCCCTTTCCAGCCTTCGCTTAGAGATAGTTAAAGTATCTCATTGTCATGATCGAATGTATCGGCACTCCACAAGGTGATATGATCATTATCACACTTTGGCCGTGTGTCCGTCCATCCAAATGCGATACATTCTGATTTTTTAAACCAGTACGTATCAAAACTGAACAGGCTTATAGTCCGTTCGAAGAGCCACTCGAACTAAATCTCGTTGACGCCAACGAAACTTGAACCAGAGACCTTCAGCTTACGGGTTTAGTGCTCTAACCACTAAGCCACGCGGACTACAAACTACTTAAGTTAGAAACATCAAATTCTGTATGCAGGTGTAAAGTGGTGCTCTCTCCAAAGTTCAACAACAAAAAAATTGTATAAGGTTTTTTAAGGGGAAGAGGGAAGTGGCCCCTGAAAAAAATTACATCAAAGGTAGCCGATATGGGTATCAAACGAAAGGTCTTGGTGAAAACTTTTCAAAACAGGTCTTAATTTGACACTTTTTGCTTCAAGGGGCGCACAGGGAGGGGAAACACGCGAAAACTTTGTATCCCCCCTCGCGATTGGACACCTGTAATCCAAAAAATCTAAAAAATATTATAGAGGTAGGTGTTTATAAGTACAAAAATAACAAATACCATAGAAGTCAAAACTCGCTCAACTTTGTTAATAATAGTATGAAATTTGAATTTCACATTTTCCGCAATAAAAACGTATATGTACCCTTAAACTGAACGAAATTCGATATTAAAGTAGTCCTATGAAGGATCCTTAAGCTTTGTAAGTTTGATGAAAATCGAATGTACACGGAAGTTGTACCCATTTGAAATTTCTCCAATTAAACACCAATAACACATGATTTTGGTATTTTATGGATTTTCCATCGAACTCGATCTTCTTGAAATTTTCAAATAAGTTCAATAACATTAATATTTTTGGGAATTCATGGTTTGAGTGATTTTTGATGTTTTGCAATATAATGGCGACCGTTTTTTTTTAATGTGCACATCGCTTTGACATATTTCTTGACTTTATTCGTTACTGGTGACTACATTTCTGAGAAGTTGGATACAAAACCCTTCTGGCATAAGCGCAGGTCTGTCCATCCAACTTGTTTATTTTTTAATATACGGAATAAAATGTTTATGGTTATCTTGATTAGAATTACATTCGATGCTTTCTTCAACTTCCATTTCTTTGATTAATCCGTCCAGCGCTGTAAAATAATTTTGACTCTCGATGGTGCCACCAGCACCTAGAACTTCTTCTGGAATTGCTTGCTTTGCACTTTTCTTCGCCGTTGTTTCCTGATGCACTTGATTTTGTGGCTGCGACTTTTGAGGCTTCATCCCTGTCTTGAATAAATTTTTGAGGGACTGTATCTCTAGCCTAAGCTCAACATTTTTTTTTTGGAGTTTGATTATTTATTCATTGTCTGCTTTAAATTGTAGCTTACATTCACCATCTGCGGAGTTTTCTTCATTATGTTTTTCTTTTGTTGATTATCGCCAGTTTCGTATTGGTCGTTTCCCCAGGCTGCCCCAACGAAGGGAAACCATTGGGCTCCACCATACCAGCAGTCCTGAAGTTTTCTTGGGTTCCTCGCTTTTCTTTACTAATCGAAGTAAAATAATATTTAATAGGAATTTCCTGAGTCGATTGCTTCGACAATATAAGCGTTTTTCCGATAAAAATTAACTTCGAACTGACGTTTTAAAAATTAATTTAATTTTTGAAAACTTTCGACAACACTAACCTATTCGCCACGAATGCTCAACGTAGAAATCCTCAAGTACGGCCTTGAATCGAGTACAAACCCATTCTGTCTAGTTCTGTCTACTCAGGTAGTTAGTTATTTTTTCTAATTTTTTTTTTTTTTTTTTTCAAATCATTCGAAAAACCTTGAACGTAAATTTGTTATTGAAACAGAGCTTTGTTAGTTAATAACTTTTTTGAATTATATGTTTTAATAAAGTCAGAGTACGATTGAAATCTGTTTTATGTTGGACCAAATTAATAAAGATTCATTGAATAAAGCACCTTTGGCATTGACTTTGACTTTTACCTTCAATCCACATAAATTCCACAAAGGATAAGAGCCTCGTAAAAACCTTTCACCCACCCAATGACTGAGGCCAGCCTTGGCAATCTACTTTAACTGTCTACGGAACGCTTTGAAATGAACCATTGTACGCTGTTATTCTCGGGATCGACTACTCATACCAATGAATATTCGATTTGTTTGAAATAAATATAAATAACATTAATAAATATACCCTTGAACTTCAATAATGAACTGCTTTTGTCATGTTATTTGAAATGAATTTATTTGTGGCTGACAATTTTCACAGAGCATGACATCTTAAGGTGACCTGAATACATGGAGTACTGCTTCAAAACATTCTGTAATGATGGCGTTGTCTTACATTTTTTCCGGTTATGAAATATTTATAACATATGTACATACCCATATGTTACGAGCTCTTCTAAGTAAGAACGTGAAGTTTATATCAGCACTCTATTGGAAATATCCTGTTGGCTGTATACTACAATATATAACAAATATTTGTTTCATTGAAAGCTGAATCTCATTCAATTTGCTGTCGTTCAAATATTCTCTGAATATTTATAACGTTTAGTATATGAATATTGCTGTTTCCATGGAAAGGACACTCAAAAGGACATGTTCAATATGAAAAGTTCTCTTTGATCTTCAATGTCAATGTTTTCACCTAAAAGATTGCATAAGGTGTTTGGAGCGTCTGGTGGAGAACCAAAAGCAATCATTTTCGCGTTAATGATAGACATTTATGATAAAATGAATCCCCAATTAACCTTCGGAAAGTGTAACAGCAAATATTTTTGAGAAAGCATCTTCTTCACTTGAATTCGGAACAAATACATTTACTCATTATTTCATAATCTAGTCAGTTTGAAGAACGTTGCAATTTTTGCTTAATGAACAGTAATAGTCTGAAGTGAGTGTTATTATTTCCGCTCCCTGCACAGCTGTTCCCGCGTTTCTAATTAATTACATCTGGAAGGATGTTCGTCTAATTTCACGAATTCATTGTGCAATGCACGCTAGATTATGTACATCCTCGAACCCGACAAAATGTTGCATCAGCAGCGACAAGTCAAAAGGAGCAGCAGCCAAGTGCATATTAGCGCGTATTATCGCAGCGGGAAATTGCACTTCAGCGCTCCAATTTCGCGCACTAGTGCCTGAAACAGTAGGCTGGCGATTGGAGCCCGGCACTCTGCGCTTCCACATCTCCCAGGCCATCCCATCCTTCCCAGTTTCCATAACTTAATTCCGTTGTAATGTACTTGGTTCATTTCACTGTTCTGTTGCGAAAACCTCACGATTGAGATGAAAGCTGTGATTATGCCGCGGCTTCCTTGCACACAAGCTCGCCAAGATCCTTGCTTCGAGGGTTCTCTCTGGAAATGGGGATCCCTCTAAACGTCGCTCTTTGTTTGCCGCAGATGTTGCAATTTATTTAATATGAGTGCCGGTGGTTTGCGTTGGAATTATTGCACCCCCAAGCGACTTTCATTTTGCGTGCTATAGTTGCGCTGGCCTCATCTCTCATCCTGCAGCCCAGCCCCACCGACGCGACGTCTTTATTTTGAGTTGAGACGGATGAGGCGTCTTTGAAATTTCTATTTTCCATTTCGAGCTCGCCCTTGTCCTGGATGCGATCCGGAGAGTGGGACAAGCAAGTGGAAATGTTTCCGTATAATTTCGAAAATTGTGTTAGCGTAATCGAGACTTGCTTTGCATTGTAAAAGAACTTTGCAGAAGGACTTCTGGCCTTTGGGAATTGTTTTCGTCCGCGAACTCCTCAAAGAGGAGTTGGGATATTGACTAGTGAGCTGATTGTTGGCTTCGATTCAGAAAGCGTGCATCCATAAGCGCTGATTGTTTTATGTTCTTCTTTTTCCTTGTCTCAATTTCATTCTTTTGATTGAATCGGGCCACGTGAGTTTCGGTTGTGGTAGAGGGTGAAATTTGTCCAAATTATGTTGCTAAAATAATTGATGTGATTCAATGAAAAAGTTAGCCTCGAAGAACGTGAAACGAATCAAGCTTTGTTTTTCCATTGCCCTATAAATAGGGAGGAATCGATACAATCGGGTGGAGTGGATTATTATCGGGTTTCCGCGAACGGAGAGCCAAATAAGTTTTAAGTAGCTTAAGTAGCATTATGGCTACAAAGTGATTTGACTGGCTGGAAATTTGTTAAACTAGGTCAACAAATTAGGGCTAATTAAAAATAAATGCCACTCAATCTAAAGCGTTTGGGAGGCTTAATGCAAATGAGAACCAGGAAAACAAAATTTGTGAATAATTCACTACAGTTTTGACATAGAGGCATAAGGTATATAATCTTATACCTCTATGGTCTTTGGTGTTGGGAGGGTTCACGTAGAAATACAAAGTTTTGTTTAATCATTTGGTATAATGATGACCGAACAACGTCCAATTGTTGATGGTAGTATTGTTATAATTCTCAGTGTAATTTTTGAGCTTTCTATTATAATTGTAGAACTCACAAAAAAACTTCGCAGAACTTGTACTTAAATGAGATGGAATGTTTTTTACATTTTGGAAATTTTGTATTTAAATGCCAAAGTTAATGTACGCTGCCGTCTCCACTCTTGGGTCTTCGCTTCCTGCAAATAGTGCCTTCAACCGTCTTGGTCCATTGACCGCGCCCTCCAATTTCAAAATCCGAGCAGCGATGAACTTTCTTCATTGACTGAGTCAGACCAGCGTTTCCTAGGTTTTTCCATTGGTCTTCGGCCTTCAGTTCTCCCCAGGCCCGGCAGGGGTAGTTGGTTGAGTGGGTAGCGAGAACCACTCGAGAAATCTGTAGTTGTCTAGCAGTCACACAAGCAAACGGCTCGAAAACCGTTCTATCTCCAGTCCGAAATTTTAATGTCAGATTTAGAAAAATATTTAATTATTTACATTTATAATCGTTATTTGTAAAATAGTTTTCTTTTTATTATTATTAAATGTAATTTTATATAAATTAATCTTTATATTTAGTTTAAATGTTTCCCTTTAATTATATTTTCCATGAGATTTGATTTTTATTACTATTTAAAATCCTCTCCATTTTTTCTTTACTTCAGTTAAATTTTGTTTTTAAAAATTTTAACACCGCCACATAAAATTTCGAGCATGGGAGCGCTGATCTAGTACAGCCCAACGGTGTATTACTTCACGGAAGGCAAGCTAACTAGGCTGAGCTCAGCTGATGCGATTTACCGTATACGAGTACACGGTGATGAAAAGAAGAAAAGGTCGGGAATTTCTGGGACAGATGGTGGGTGGACTTATGATCGCGACAGAGAAAAGACGTCGAGGGGTCCACTTCAAATCGCCAAGCAGCGAGGTCGACGAGAGATCGCGAGACTGCAAGCACGGTGGACGGTTTCGAGTGGTGCAAATGACCTGACTACATGTGGTAAAACACATTTGTAGCAATCGAGCAGTCACACAAGCAAACTGCTCAAAAACATTCCTACCCTTAATCGAAGTTGTAACTGCATTCATAATTAAAATTTATAAAATTGTTTTTTCTTGTTATTATTAAACGTAATTTTATATCAATTTTCCTTTATATCAAATTTAAACGTTACCCTTTAATTGTATTCGTCATGAAATTTAAGTTTCATGACTATTTGAAATCCTTTTCATTATTCTTTTTACTTCGGTTATTTTTGTTTTCGAGCAGTTACAATATCAAACTGCTCGAAAACCCCCCTATCTCCTATCAAAATTTCAATTTATAGCAACCCATAACTGAGCAACTAGCACAGTCGGGGGAGCGGTGTTGATGATAGGTTGAAACTTAGGTGATGTCACGTCACTTGCACGCGGTCACCAATTACAATGGGAACATCTTCTACAGTCGGAGCAGTTTTTTCAGACAAGCTTCAATTGCTACTCGTTCTTTGGAACCCTTTTTGGTAGGACAGTATAGGCTCATTACGCAATTCGAACTCTTCAAGCTTAATATCCGGCACTACTGATGAAATGCAGCGTACAATCTCCATCCTCTGTGCAATCGAGGCTGCCAATGTTTTCCGGGCCAAGAGTGACAATTACCGATTCGGAATGCAGCACCGAGATTTCTAATCCGAATGATAATCGCGCAAGACAGATAAAATTTTAACGAAGAATTTATCCAATTTACTTTTCCTTCAACTATACATAACCATTGCAATGAGCTCCAAATATCTTTACTCATATACGGTTACGCAATTTTCGGAGTTATAGAAATATTGGAATCACGCGGCTCCCCTCCAGGAAATATAGCAAATTGTTACATTGGTAACTAATTGATTAATGAGTTCGATATTAAATTATTATTAAGAATAAGTAACTACTTCCTTTTTGCACTACAGTTTTAGAAAATGTAATGCAGTCTGTAATGAGATAGAAGTTTTCGTAAAAGCATATGCGAGCGGGACTATGGAATCTTCCATCTATAAATATTTTTCTGATGCAATCTATGCGCATAATTTATTGTTATCAGTTGCCTTTGTTAAGTCGAGTCGTGCGTGAGTGGATATTTTGAAGAGTGTTCTATAGTGCGTGTTAAGTATTTCAATATTTTGAAATCAATTAAGATTAAAACAAATGTAAGTACCAATTCGATTATTAAGTTAACATATTCACGGACGTAAACGCTATATCATTCAACCACACTTTCACAAAATAGTATATTATACAACAAGGGCCAAAAGTTGAGTTTTTGGCCCTGCGCGTCATGATCATCATGACGCTCAGGACCGAGATTTTAACTGCCCGTGTAGTGTGTACGATGTTTCTTCATACCGCCGAAAGTACGTACTTTTGTCCCTAATAGCAGGGATAAAGTTTAACATTTACTCCCTGTAAGTTACAAGGGCCGAAAGTTGAATTTTCCGCCCGCAAAGGAGCGAGATAGTCGAGGGCATCATGATGCGCAGGACCGAAAATTCAACTTTCGGCCTGTTTAGTTACAGGGATTAGATGTTAAACTTTCATCCCTGCTATTAGGGACGAAAGTACCGAAGTATGAAGAAAAAGAATACAATGATACTATAGAAAATTTAATTTCCTTTTTTAAAGCTGTCAGAAATTTTCAGTGACCGCGAACGTGTTAATCACCAAATCAAACAAATGGATCGTTCGGGCAAAAGCAACAGGACTTTGTCACGTTTGATCAAAGGAGAGAGGGATGGATTTCAAAAACGATTGAAAATTGATGAGACAATTAATGTGCCCCATACAAGCGGTAATAGTGCTAACATCGATGACAGTGAAATATTTATAGAAGAAGTTTCACAAATCGAAGAAAGCGGAAAGGAAGAAGAAGCAGAGTCTCTGAGGAGTAGACTGAAAAAGTGGTATATAAAATATTCGCCGCCCAGAGAAGCCTTCGATGAGCTTTTGAAGATTCTCAGTCTTGAAAATTTAGATGTACCCAAATCGTCTAAAACTATTATCAGTGATTCACCTGAAATAGCCGTTAAAAGAGTATTACCTGGAGAATACTGGCATTCTGGAATCCAAAATCAACTTGATAAAGTCTCGAATGCATTTGAAAAACATGATACTATTATCTTGGATATAGGTATTGATGGATTGCCCTTGTACAAAAGTTCAAATCAAAGTCTATGGCCTATTCTCGGAAAAGTAGTGTAAGTATCTAGGCAGAAATAAACCGAATAGTCTTGAAAATTATCTTCAGGACTTTGTTGTCGAAGTGAATAGCTTACTGACGATAGGCATTGAAATTAACGGGAGATCCCTCAAATTTCAGATACGGGCATTCATTTGCGATGCACCTACTAAAGCATTTCTTCGCGGCACTGTTGACAACACATCCTTGAATGGGTGCATGAGATGTAAGCAAAAAGGCAAATCAGTTAACGGAGTAACAACTTTTGAGACAAGAGTTTGCGAGATAGTGACTGACAGCCAATTTAGCGCACGAAACTACCTAGAAATTCATAATCATTATTTTAAAAACAATACGTATGTTATCACAGTTTCCATATGATGTCATGCACTTGCTTGACCTGGGAATACTCAGAAAAATATTAGTCTGATTGTTTGAAAACAAAACTGCTTACAAGATCTCCAAAGAAAAGAAAAAAAATATATCGGAGTCCTTAGTCTCACTACGACCCTATATTCCCAAAGAATTTTCACGAAAGCCGAGAAGCATTCTTTCAAAGCAACAGAGTTCAGACAGTTTGGGTTATACACCGGAACTGTGGTTTTAAAAGACAATGTACATGATGATTTATATTACCATTTTTTATTGCTATTCAATTGATATTCCTTATTTGGTGAGAGTATTTCTTGCTTTCCATTCGCTAATAAAAAATAATTAATTAATAATTTATACTACCAGGTGGAAGCTGTAAAAAAAAAATCAAAGCCGGTGGTTTCGTTAAAAATATTAAAAAACTTCTGTCAGAGGATATATTAGTATCCCACAACTATAATGGTACGCATGGCAAATTACCATTCCGGACGTATGAAAAAGTCAATAAAATTTTCACAGGTATATAAGAAAAATAAGGTAAAATTTTTGAATTCTACAATAATATTCTATAACACAATTCAGAGGCAGTCGGTGCAGATAATTATCATACAACAATCAAAAAACCATTCAAAAGAAGAAAAAATAGTTTCTTTAAAAAAGCATGTGTAAATAATAAACAAAATTAGATATTCTCTCATACCTATCATTTTATTTTTATGGATTTTTAAGATTTATTTAATTTGGATTTTTAAGATTTATTTCATTTGCAACAATGAATTGAATTCAAAATATGTTTGTGTTAATTATTTTCAAAGTTTATGTAGTAAAATTATTTTCGAAATGGATATTTTTTAATTTTTAACGATGCTGTAGCACGAATGGATTCTATCGTTTGAGTGAAGAAATTTAAAACTTCCGTAAGATTCTTTTTTTTTTAAACAAGAGAAGAACAAACCAAACAAGTCGGGTAGACAGACCTACGTTCCTGTCAGAAGGGTTTTGTTCTCAAACTATGTTATGCAATCGCCCATTATGAATATACTCAAGAAAATCTTCAGTGACATTCACATGAAATACATACATGGTTTGAAAGAAAAGCCCGCGTTACTTCATTTCAAGCGGCTGTTATTTTGTTGTGGTACTATTAATATTATTAATTGAGTGATATCTCAAAGATTTTTATGTTCTTCATATTATCTGAAAATTTTTAGAAGATTCAATCAACACTGTAGTGTCTGGTTCGATGGAAAGCCCATATAGTAAAAAGGTCACGTGTAGTTATTGTTAAAATGTATGGATTTTTATCAAAGTTACAGGATATAAGAACCTAAGATAAGAATACTCAAATGTCAAATTTAGTTACATTTAGGAGTATCGTTGCAAATTTATTGACGAAAATGTAATATTGATAAATCATGCTATTATAAGCTAAGTTGAGCGAATTTTGACTACTAAGGTATTTGTCGTTGTTGTGCTCATAAAGGACTGTCTTCATGATTAGATTTTTCGGATCAAAGGTGTCCAAACGCGAAGGGGGACACACAAATTGTTCATGCCTTTACCCCCCCTGCACTCCACGAAGCAGGTAGCAGGCTCGTTTTAGAAAGTTCTCATCAAGATCATTCTTTTGATACCCCACACGCTTACCTTCGCTTAATAAAATATGCTAGGGTCCCCTTCTGGTATGGAAGGACATCCCTTAAAATTTTTCTAATACCTGGACTTTCAAAAAGCAATTACTTCTAATATGCGTACCAATGCTTGGTATCCGTAGCTGCTATAGTTTCGGAGGAAAAGAGCTGTGACACACAGTCGGACCGACAGCGATTTCAATAGGGTTCCGTAAGATAGTACAAAGCCCTTAAAATGGATTCCACTAATTTTCAATTGTTGTTATTGTAGCCACTAGAAAATCGAAAGTCTTGGATTGATTGTCCGAATTCCTTCCAAACACAAAGCCATTCTAATAAATGAATTAATGAACTCATATACGAATTGGTTACATTTTTTACCAAGTTACCTGTGATAAAAAGGAGTCCCGGTAACTGGTTACGGAATGGCTCCACTGTAATCAAGGCGGGAGCTATTGGTTACCGCCTATGACATGCAATGTTAAATGTAATGCAGAATAAACATTTAAAGATCCAAATTAGAACGGGTTCATGATTACCTGGAATCAATTACATAATCATTTATTAACTAATTCTATTTCCTAGTGGGTCTCGTTTGCCTAACACTTATTCAATTGTCCTCAACCCTCATTGAAGCACATGCAAATTGTCATTCTTCCCAAAAGGAAAATTAGTAAAGTTAAAGCTAATTTGAGGTATGTATTCATCGAACGGAGACGCTTTGAAGATAATGAAGTTTTGTTTGGCTGTGAAGCTGAATTATTAATCTCCAATAATTGTGTTTAGGTAAAATGCCATCAGTTGAACATGAAACTAATACAACAAGAAAGTTTTGAAAGATCGTCTGCAGCATGATTTTATTACATTTCGTGGACATGAAGAAAAATGGCAAAATATTCATGTATTGTTGCAAAGGACAGCGGAAGCAGGAGAATCGAACTCAAATTTAATCATAGGGCCTCGTGGATTTGGGAAAACAATTGTATGTTTATAAAACTAGATGAAAACTCAAGCGTAGTCATGAAAATTTAATATAAACATCCATAGAAAAGCAGTCAGAGTCATCGAAACGTAGGATCAACAAATTTTATGATAGTATAACAATATAATTAGATTTTTAAACCAAAAGAAAAATTTACGAAATTAGAAAAACTGCGATCATGTCCAAAGTCTCTACAAGTGTACACGCTCAAGAAAGAAGTTATTGAGTCTGTAGAGAAGAATCAGATAACTATATTGGCTGGGGATACAGGATGCGGAAAGTCGACACAAAGTCCTCAATATTCATATTAGCATGGATTTAAAAACATCATATGTACTCAACCACGAAGATTAACCTGTATAGCTCTAACCAAACGAGTGGCGCATGAAATGCTACGGGAATATGGAGTCAAAGTAGGCTATCAAATTCGGTTTGAGAAACATAAAAATAAGGAAACAGACATTTGTTTTATTCCGGAAGGATTACTGTTACGACAACTCCCCGTAAATGATCAACTAGATATGAAGTAATAATTTTAGATGAAATACAAGAACGAAATTTACACTTATTTTTATGTCTGCCACCATAAATGTTGGCTTATTTGCAAATTTCCTTTGAAGAAAGTAAAAAAAGAACATATACGAGTACAACTGGGTTAATAGAAGTACCAGGGCGGCTTAATCCTATTAAAACTTATTACATTCCTCCGGTTCGCACAGATTTACAAAACATCGTCCGGATCTAAAGATGAACGACTTAACCCTGAGCAATATATTCAAATATTGAACTTGATCGATCAAAAATATCCACTCAATGGAAAAGGGGATGTATTGATGTTTATGAGTGGAGTGAACGAAATAGAAATGATCATAGACGCGGCTGAAGAATATGCTGAAAAACAAAAGGATTGGATAATATTACCTCTACATAGTGGATTATCGTTGGCCGATCAAGATAAAAGACGTCCGTAACTGGTGTTCGAGCCCGCTTTGTGGTTGATTAAGGAAAGAAGAAAATTCAATGGATAAATAGGTGGAAGTTGCAGAACACGATCAACGGTAGTCCGAAAAAGAACAAATCTCTAAAGTGAACGGTTAAATTCAAGTGATACCAACTGCCCGGTTCGTAGTATCTGGTTTGACAGTCGTATTTCATTCCACACTCGGTCATCCATATTACTCGTCTGCCTCAGGCGAGTCATCTGCGTCTTGTGGTGGAACGGTGAGGTTATCATTGTCGTCGAATTCGGCCCATAGTTTCATCCTGTCTGCGCTCGTATTGGTAAGCTTTGGGCTTTCGTGTTCGCCAACCTTCTGCACGCCATAACGATCGAATCCCTTGATTGAAATAACTCGATAGGGACCAAGAAACTTTGGTCTGATCTTCAGTCCCGTACCAAACTGCACTCGCTCTATCGCAACCAGGTCCCCAACTTTGTAGATGGTAGCTTTCTTTCGCTTCTTGTTCGAATTTCTCGAATTTTCCTCCTGCATCTTCGCTATAGCCTCTTTCGCCTGCTTGCGTAATTCTGCTCGAGCTTCGTCATACTGTTGGGATATAACTTCTTCTAAAATTTCCATAAGCCAAATGTCCTTTCCAGAATTCATCTTAGTACCGATCATTAATTGAAATGGTGACATTCTTATCGATCGATGATACGTAGAGTTAATAGCTCTCTGAATATTTTTTACATTTTTGAACCATTCATCAGGTGTGTCAATAGAATACTTCGTAAGTGCCGATATGACAACCGCATGAAGACGCTCGATCTGCCCATTTCCCCTAGGCACGCCGGTAGCCACAAGATGCAACTCAATATCGTGGTATTCAATACTTCTTGAAGTTTTGCGATACAAATGCTCCTCCTCGGTCGGAAATTAAATGAAGAGGATAACCAAACGATTCAGCAATTACCTCCATCTTCTGCAGGACTTCATCGCACGCAAGTGTTTTTGTCGGGAAAAGCCAACGAAATTTTGTGAATCCATCGATAACAGCCAAAATATAACGATAACCTTTCTTCGTGTCTTGCATAGGGCCCAGATGATCGATATGGAACGCAGCAAGGAGGACATCGCCTTTCGGAATCGGGTACAAAAATCCATCTGCTTTGCATCGTTTTCTTTCGGATAAGAGGCATCTCACACAACTGGAAATGCAACGTTCAATGCGACGATCCAGATCGGGGATATAAAACTCTTGCAGCATATACTTCATTTTCTGCAAACGAAAATGCCCTTTTTCGTGGACTTCCCGAACTAATGCTGATTTCATTAATTCTGGAACGACAAACAAACTATTATTATTTGAAATTTTACATAAAATACCATGATGCATCGTATAATTTTTGTAAGACTTATCTCTCAGTATTTCGATGATAAGTAGCAACGCCTCGTCACTATGTTGTGCTTCGCTCAATCGTTTCAGGAAGTCGTCATTTTGTATCATCATAACAACCGGATCGCGGCTTAAGGCATCGACATGTCGCATGCCAGTTCCAGCACGGTACTCCACTTCAAAATCGAACTCTTCAAGCAGCATGACCCATCTGGCAACCCGCGTCGCCAAATCCTTCTTTTCCATGGTGCATTTAAACGCTTTACAATCGGTGACAAGTTTGAAGCGCTGTCCAATCAGATAAATCCTAAACTTCTTCAATGCTTCGACGACAGCCAACACCTCGAGTTCGTAGCTTGAATATTTTTTCTCAGGTTCGGTCATAGACTTGCTCATATAGAAAACAGGATGCATCGAGTTGTCTTCCGCGTCCCTCTGGAGAAGAACCGCTCCATATCCTTGTTTGCTGACGTCAGTATGTAACTCCGTAGGAACGCCACATTTGAAGATTTTCAGCACAGGATTTGATGTCAACGCATTTTTCAAGTCATGGACGGCTTCCAACTCAAGTTCTCCTAAATCGATGACAGCTCCCTTTTTCGTAAGTTCGGTCAACGGTCGCGCTCGTGTTGCGAAATTCGGAATAAATTTTCGAAAATATCTGGTAAGTCCAAGGAAGCTTTGTAGTTGCTTCAACGTCTTTGGAATCGGGAAATTAATAACAGCCTTTGATTCACCGATCGACAGCTTGACGGTTCCTTTTGAAATTCGATGGCCTAAGTATTCCATTTCTTCCTGCAGGAATCGGCATTTACTCCATTTTATATTGAGTCCATTATCAGCAGCTACTTTCAGGGTTCGTTTTAAACTAATTAAGCCTTTTTCAATGGTCCGTGAGGGTACAACGATGTCGTCAATGTAAATTATTACAACGTTTTCGCGAATCAGATCTCGGAATGTATAATTTATAAACTTTTGAAATACGCTGGGCGAATTGCATAATCCAAATGGTACCTTCGTGAACTCATATTGTCCGGTTTGAGTGACAAACGATGTAAATTTGCGACTCTCTTCATCCACCGTCACATGGAAAAAGCCATTTTCAAGATCGAGGGTACTAAAAAATGCTGCATCTCCAATTTTGTCGATTTGGTCTTCGTACACCGGTAGCGGGTATCGATCTTTGTAAATTTTCTTATTGATGGCTCAGTAGTCAATACACAATCTGTGCTTGCCGTCCCTTTTCCTTACCAGAACCACTTGACTTGCATAACCAGAGACACTTTCGCGTACAACTCCGTTTTTCAACCAAGACTCCACTTGTTCATCGATTATCTTTCGTTTGGGTGGCGAAAATCTTCTTGGAGGACGATAAACCGGTTCGTTATCAATTACAGCGATTTTCATATTTATCGGCGATTCTTTCGGTTGTGTCGGTGAATATTTCGAGATAATATTTTTAACTTCAGAACGAACCTTCATGTTGCAAACGTCTGCACTAAGCTCATCTTCGTTCAACGCTTCCATGTTTATTTGCGCGAGAAAACATTCTATTGGGTTGCATGCTTTATCCATCGTTTCTTTACTATCAGGCTCCGCATCAACTTTCGTAATTGTCATTTTACCATTGCGAATTTCCACTATGGCGCTAGCGAGTAGGTTCATTCCTATGATAACGTCGGGATTAACACTCATGTTGTCTACTATGTTGAACTCGATATTTTCGAATAAGATACTGTTAATTTTCACATCAACAGTACACAGCCCATGCGTAATGAAGCTGGAACCGAGACGCGTTAACGTACAACGCGAAGATTCTGATACGTCTCGTGGCTTCATTTTACTGAGGCACGACTTCTTCACAACGCACACGTCACTTCCAGTATCAATAGGACCGGAAAAAGCCACCTCGTTAATTAATACAGAACAATATGATGGTCCAGATTTTCGTATGCAATTGGTTGCCTTTCCGTTCGGGCAATCAGTGCGTTTGTGACCAAATAGATTGCACCCGAAACACTTTGGGCCTTTCGTCTTGTCCGGACAACCATGCCATTTGTGGTCAGACGATCCGCAATTTTAACAGTATCGTGATCTCTGCATTGCTTCGTTTTTTCCCGTTTTTGGTTTCTTTACGTTGAGGCCACTTGGAACTTCGGGATCGCTTTTCATTTGTTCATAGGTTAAGAGTTTTCCTTTGAATTCCGCTGTCGTTTTCGTGCCGTATAAAAAAGTCTTATTCGCTTTCGAGTCTTTAATGCCATCGATCACATACCGAAACACCGAGACATCTTCCACCTGTGCATGACTGCCTATTTCAAGCATTCAGTACAAATATTCACGGTACGATTCATTGTTCCGTTTTTTCTCCTCTCGAAGCCTCTGGTGACCGTTGCAACTAGCTATCTTTGCTTTAAACTCTTCGATTAGGGCACTTTTTAGTTGGAAATAGGACAACGGTTTTGTCTCGTAGTCTACGAACATTCGAGCCACGCCCGACCGCGAGTTTTGAAGGAATACGAATTTCTGAATTTCCGTCCATTTGAACGCGGTTGCATACGCTTCAAATTCGTTCAGATATGCTACCACATTCATATTCTCGCCATGAAATTTGCGTTGCAGTGACCTACGATGCCGCACACTCATTTTGGTTATAGCAAAAGCGAAATGTTCGATCACCGTTATCACTAACTGCTTTGTTCTTCTGTCCGTTTCTCTTTGTTTTGCACGGCACACGCGTATTTAATTACTATTTATTTATCTGTAGCTCTGTTCACAATCCCGGTTGAGCCCCCATGTAAAGATTGGTTTATAGATTAATTCAAATTCACTTTATTTTAGTAATTAAATTATTGCGAAAAAGATTCACAATAGATGTAAGATGTGAAAGGTTAAACCACATCCCCGCTCTACGGAGGTTGGATACCAACTGCCTAGTTCATAGTATCTCGTTTGACAGTCGTATTTCATTCCACATACATATAATTTCGATTAAAGATAGTGAAGTTATTGATAAACTTTGTTCTTAGCAAGTGCTGTGCCATTTTTGTTTAGACTTTTGAGTTGTAGGAAGCAAAACCATGATAAAGTGTGACTCAAAAAAACTTTCAAGGAAACTGAAGAAATTCTTAAGTGTGTTAAAAACCAACATCACAGCGACGAAGAAACTTTAAATTATGTCTCAGGACCAATGAAATCGGTTACAGATGTTTATAAACAGCTCTCGCATGGCACTAAGAATAATTATGAAGATCTGACAGATAGTCAACAATTCAAGGAAGCACTCTAAGAAATTAGTCTGACCATGATTTTGAAATCGTCAATCATTAGAACTATATATAAGTGTCCCGTAACCATTATTTTAAACAATATACCGGTAGATTTCCAGATTGAATTTCTGGACTTACCTATCTCGTCAACGAGCGCTCGTCGAGGATGTTGGGTAAGTAGTTTCCATACATACCAAATTTTTATATGCATTTTTAAATTATTTTACATATACATTTTTAGAAAAATTGCTAATATATATATTTTTAATTTTTTTTATATACATTTTTTTAAATTTTTATTATATACTCGTATATTTAATAAGAAAATTCGAAACATCAAATTTCACAGGGACAGAATGTGACATATTTTATGAAAAAGAAAATTAATCTCTTATATCTACATTAATAGGATCATACTTCTGTTCCCTTGTGTTTCTTTAGTTCTTTACTTCTATGTTTAACTCTTTACAATAAAAGATTAGATTATTAGTAGTTTGTAAATCATTAAGATCATCCAATAACAGAGCGGAAAGGGTATTGCACACTCTTAATGACATTTCTTAAATTTTAATCAATTTGGAGCAAAGTGCAGATGCCCTACCCTTTTGACTGTTAGATTCTTTTATCTATAAAAGTATTTATTAGGCGTTTGACATGATTTCTCCACGCTCGATACACCTGAAACTATCAAGTAATGGTTATAGAATTTTCTGTTTGAATATTAAAATGGATCTGTAATTTATAAAATCGGTCTTTCCATTTTTGTTCTTTTGGCCGGGTACCGGGTGGAAGGCTTTTCTCACAAAAAATGAGCTAGCCATCGGGCGCGCTCCAACTGTCTTTTAGTTTCAGGACTCGTGCGGGTTGGGTGGCCTCCAGTTTAAGTGCCCTTTTTATGGCATAGGGTTATGTGATTCGACCACATAATTCTATGACGTTAATTGGTCACCTTTACATTTCTTGTTTTGATGGGAAGGCTCATGCAAAGTATGTTTGTATGGGTTTTCCACTCAGAAGGAAAATATATATGGCCACTGCAACGTTTTGGATCTTGATCCGGTTGGGCGGGTGCGAGGGGGCACCACAACCATCCGGTTGCCTCACTCTTATTTGTGGGCCATGAGAATCGTCGGGTACCGACGAGGTTCCCCTAAGTCCGTCTGTTTTTGCTTGTTTCGACTTGTTCTTTGAACAAGCAATTCAGTCCTTTTGTAGTTACCTACAATTTTCGACCTCGGTCGACCTGTTTTGAGACCCAAGAATTCGTGAATGCGAGATTCTTTTGCAGTGGGTCCTTGGGCTGGGGGAATGAACCCGCCCCACGACACTGCAACGCTAGCCTCCCAGCGCATTCACGCGTCCCCAGACAGGGACATTCTCGGCGGACATTAACATCTTCTTTCACTGAGGCAGCAGACCATCGCTGCAGTCCTTTATGGCCTTTACGGACATTTTTATATATACCTATCACTACGACATCCAGGATTTCCTCATTTCGAACTAAAATAATCATCCTGGTGTACGATTGCAGAAAACGAGTGGTCGGTTAGATAGTAGTTCCGCTTCGAATAAATTGAAGTTTATCCGTGCAATTTTAAGATGGTGTCTTTTTGATATTTGATATAAAAACCAAATAGGAATTTGATTCGAACGAGACTCATCCCGGTCCTGAAAACAGGAAACAAAATAATATTAGTTAAAGGGGAGTTCAATTTAGTCGCTGGAGTGTGAGGTAAGTGGATGTAGAGGTCATGTGGTGATATCTTCAGGCCACTGCAGCGGCTCAGGTCTATAATTTCCATTTAACCCTTAACAAGAATTTTGCCATTAATTGCATATGTGAACTGTGAATTCGCCGTGGGCTACATTTTGCGGATTTGTCGTATTTTCCGTGCTTTTCTTGCGTTATCGAAGTGTTGGAGTGCAGCAAGGAAAGCACAACCTATAAGTGTTTTTCGAATCCAAGCCTTGAGTTGCTTCAAAATGCCAATCAATGTAAACTAAGTGATTGCATGGACATGTACTTCAATAGCAAAAATAAAAATATGAGGCTGGATTTAGCCTAGCTGTAAAGGTATACGTAACGCGATCAAGAAATTGGATACGTCGAAATTGCCCCCTATTTTAGTCGCACATGTTAAAAGGTTTTATGCTGACACAGATGGGTTATGAAACAATACAAGAAGAAGCAGCGTAATAGCAGGTGTTGGTCATGAGTTAAAGATCTTTAGGGGAAGGAGATAATACCGGCACAATTCTAGAGTGGAAACTTAAAAACAAGATACATGGATTAGATGTTGAAGACTCTTTTATATGAGTGTATGGAGAACGAGGGTTTATGATATAAGAATATTTAGAGACTTGCTTGCAAAGGCAAAATATCTGATTGGATAAGTAGTGATTACTATTCAATGTAAGCACGCTGGAAATATTATTAATTACCGGACATAGTGTAACGGTGAAATTGAGATTGTCTGATTCGCAAAAAAAATAATATTAGAAGGGCGATCTTCATGCGTTGACAAATCGATAATATATTGCTCCACAATAGTGGGGATAACACTCTTGGAAACGACGAAGTAGAGTGCAATCAGCTAATCCAAGAACCTGATGAAGAATTAGTTGGTGCGACAGCATAAAATAGCAGAGCGGAGCTAGTTAATGCGAAGAAGAGTAATTGTTTTCAGAAAATAGATTGCGGCTTAAAATACTTCCAGTGCTAATCGAAATATACTCATGACAGTTTCTTCGAAGTTATGCGAAAGTCAAATTACACTTTTATGAATATTCTAACTCACACCGCCAATATCAAGGTAAACTACCATTTTATTCGAGCTGTAAATACAAAGGGGACATCGAAATACGATTGGCACTTCAAGAACGGTAACTATTGCAAATTATATCTTTTCTGAAAACGGGAACTTATGTGAGTAGTAGTGCATGTGTCACTTTTCGTGTAGAAGCGTATAGCAGTGTTACCTTTTTTCCAATTTAAACGTTGAAGCTCAAGTCACTAAGAGCATCCGTGATGTTATAGGCAAATGTGTAAGTACTAAAGTTAACGACTATCACCTCGTTGACTGTTTAGTTCGTAAAGTAAAAACAAAGAAAACTCAAAAAAAATGTGAGCATTATTGTCATTATAAATAACCATTGAATTTAAATAATTATCAAAAATAAATTTTTTAATCATTAGAAATAGATACGCACGTAAAATTGATCAATTATCAAGCATGTTCTATATACATTTTTTTATTTTTAACTTCTGCTTATATGCACAAGAGGACCCCTCTAATGCAATCCTAATATAGAATTTCGCTTAAACTTTACGAATTTGACGTTTAATGGTAATTTCGACCAACTAAGAGCTTATATCTATTAAATATTGAACTTTATCAATACAAAGATAACAAAAAGCACGAAAACATGTATTATTGTTTAACAGCGGTATGAAAAAATAATAATGGATAATTAAAACTTGTAAACACGGTCTTTCCATTTCGTTCTATTTCCCGCATCGATGGCAGGCTCCTCCACTAACATAGGCTAGCCATCGGGCGCGCTCCCCCGTTTCTTTGTTGTTTAACAGGGGTCTTGCCGGGTAGAGTGGCCTTCCGCTCGCGTGCCCTTTTGTGGCATAGAGTTATGTGATTCTATCACATAATTCTATAAAATAAATTGGCCACGTATGCATTTCTCATTTGATGGGAAAATTCATGCAAATTATGTTTGTATGAGTTTTTCACTCAAATTGGAAATATACGTCGCCACGTGTACGTTTGGATCTTGATTCGGTTGGGAGGGTGCAAGGGGCACCACCACCATCTGGATGCCCCACTCTTATTTGCGGGCCATAAGAATCGTCGGTAACGATGAAATCCCCTTAAGTCCATCTGTCTTCTCCAGGTCCAGTTTGTCCTTTGGATCAGCAATTTCCGATCCTTAGTTGGTTACGACCTTTTCGACTTCGGTCGACATTTTTTTTTTTGACCCTGGAATTCGTGGATGTGAAATTTTTTTGTAGTGGGTTCTTGTGCTGCCAGCGTATTCACGCGTCCCCAATCTCCAATCTCAGCGGATCTTAACATCCTCTCCCGCTGAAACAGCAGACCATCGCTGCAGTCCTATACGTACATTTAATCTACCCCATTTCACTACAAATCCCGAGTAGAAAAATTATCGATTTATACATTTTAAATTTCACACGGGAAATAAGCTCGCTCGGAGCATGCGCATAGTCTGCGTGCACATACGAGTATAACACACATTTATGCCAACGACGGCTGTACCTATATAGCCATGTAGGTGTACTATATATGCTTGGGTTTTTTTATGTTTATGTTCCTTTTAATCTTCTATTCGCTCCTGTTGGGTGTGCTTGTGTATTACCCCTGAGAAAGAAATTGCAAGAGAAAAAACGAAATGAGTGTGCATGCTATACAAAGTACAAAAAGATGACAGATGGATAGATTCGTCATGCGACTGATGAAAAGCAAAAAGAGGATTGCGTAGATGATGACCAGCAGCGGATCGGGAAAAAGCCTCAGGATCCTCGAAAACCGAGGAGACTCCTAAGGGTTGAAATTGCTATGTTTAAAGAACAAGCTTGGCCGAGCAAAAACGGACGGACTGCCGGAGACTTCATCGTTACCGACGATTCTTATGGCCCACAAATAAGAGTGGGGTATCCAGATGGAGGTGGTGCCCCCTCGCACCCTCCCAACTGGATCAAGATCTAATCGTAGACGCGGCCATGTGTTTCCCATTTGGGTGAAAAAAGCATACAAAAGCACTTTGTATGACTCTTTCCCTCAAATGAGAAGCACAAACGTAGCCAATTTATGCTATAGCGTTATGCAATGAAATCGCATAACCCTATATCATAAAAGGGCACGCGAGCGAAAGTCCACTCTACCCGGCAAGAGCCCCTGTTAACAACAGAAACGGAGGAGCTTGCCCGATAGCTAGCCAATGTTAGCGGAAGAGCCTGCTATAGATGCGAGTACTATACACGGTCAGGTTGAATAAAATGGAAAGACCAAGGTTTTAAAGTTTAATGATTCATTTTATTAATTTTGTCAATTTCAACTAATATTCACAAAGGAGGACTAACAATTGTTCGATATTCGAACTGACATCAACAGAATATTAAATTCATAAGCTGCTCTTGAACTCGGTGCAGTGTTGAAAAATGCAAGTTTTGTAGCTCAGAAAATGATACGTTTGCTTTTTGGTTAAAAATAAAAACGTTCGTAAATTTATTCTCGTTAACTTTTCAATAGCTAATAACGTAAAATCCCCTCAAAATATTTTATTAAGAATTCTATAAATTCAATCGGTAAGGGGCAGCCAAAATATTTTATAACCTGACCAAACAAAACAAAGAACGTTAACTTATGTAATCCTGTGGACGTTAGCAAATGTTTATCGTATTTTTGCTTGTTTTATTTTTCTATTGCATGCAATTTTCGGACTGAAATGGTTAAGCACCCTTTCTTTGAAATGTTTCAGTCAATTACTTAATACGTTAATTTCTTCTTGCTCCTGCTAATTAAGCTAAAACTACTTTTTGCGTGGACAAAATTCGCGAAATTCTCGAGATTAATCTACTTGCGGTTAGAAACTTTTTCTGGCAAGTTACCAGAGGGGTTATCGCCTATCGGTAGCACATATCCGTTATCACCATGTCTTCTTCGACTGTGAGGCACATCACTTAGGCAAGTGGACATCCAAACGCTACTTCCACCCTCAAAAATTGCGATGATCACAGAGAATTTCCTTATGGCGAATTTCATTCTCCAGACGTGTAGAATTCACGAGACGTTGATATCGATTAATCTCCTTAGTCAAGCCCGCCAATCCAATCACGCTGACATCAATAAAGTGCAGTTCGCCTTCCGAATTGACGATTTCGGAGATGAGCGTCCTCGGCTAAGGACTAGCTGTTTGCAGAGAAACTTTATATTGTTCCGTCAAAAGTTTCTAATGAATTTGCCCCGCAATGCTGCATACTCGGACACTTCAATTTTGGTATTCCTGTCTTAATCGCAGCGACCAAAGTAAAGGTAAATCGCAAAGATACCACAAATAACACGCCCCAAACACATGAAAATACATTGCAATTCAATTCAATTTGGCTCTGGAATACGTCATACGGAAACTACCTGTCGATACGCGAAGTACATTACTATACAAGCCGAGCCAAGTAATAGCCTATGCAGACGACATCAACATTCAGTCACGGTCATTGACAACCGCCAAAGAACTGTTCCTGAAACTCGACAGCGAAGCAAAGCTAGTAGACAAATCAATGAGAATAAAACAAAGCTCATGACGCAGTCGAGGAAAAATACCTCAAATGCACAAAATATCACACTCGGCGACTACTGTATCGAAAATGTTAGTGAGTTTGTGTATAAAATAACAAAAACGGGCAATGAAAGAGACGAAGTACGACGGAGAATACAGTTCGCTAATAAAATATTTTATTCAGTATTGACGATCTTGAAGACCAGCTGCATACACAGGAAAATAAAGCTCCAAGTATACGAATCTGTGATAAGATCTGTGTTATGCTATGGATGTGAAATATATTGAACGCCTTTGAGCGACGGGTCCTGAGGCGAATAATCGGAGCGAAGCTAGACGGGGACCAATGGCGGATTCGATACAACCATGAGCTGTATGGAATTTTTGATGAACCGAAGGTCTCAAGGATTGTAAGACTGCGGAAGCTGCAATGGGCTGACCACATGAATCGTATGGATGAGCAACGGATACCCAAAAAGGTATTCGTTGGGGGAACTGAAGGCCGGAGACCAGTGGGGAAACCGAGGAAACGCTGGTCTGACTCGGTCGACGAAGACAGTTCATCGCTGCTCGGATGTTGGAATTGGAAGACGCGGTCAACGGACCGAGACAGTTTTGGAGGCGCTATTTGCAGGAAGCGAAGGCCCGAGAGGGGCTGTAGTGCTAAGAAGAAGAAGATGTTTTTAAATTCGCCACCATTTTGTTTCAGGTGTTTTAACCCCGTTGCCATGACAACACTTCAATATTACAAACCATATCTAAAACTTTTATAAAAACTCCTGTATATTTGTACTGCCTAGGTCCGTTGCAAACGTGTATCTCCCTAGTATCACGTGTTAATGCTGTTTTAATTGTTATATATTCAATCGGCTGTAACTTCGCTGTTCATTGTTCAATCATTGTGAAATTTTCAGAACAGAAAAAATTGCTTTCAAAAGATTTGAATTGTAGCTTTTGGGAAATTTGTGGGTCCAATTTTGATTTTATAGGTAAAAATGTGAAATTTATAAAATTTACTATTATTTACTAAGTTGATCCAATTTTGACTTCTGAGGAATTTGTTGCCCTTGTACTTTTAAGATCTCACCTCTGTGACGTTTTTCAGATTTTTCGAGTCGACGATGTTCAATCGCGAGGGGGGAACACAAAATGTTCGTACATTTCCCCTTTCCTGCACCCTTCTAAGCAAAATATGTCATTTTAAGACCTGTTTTGAAAAGCTCTCATCAAGACCTTTCATTTGATACACATATTGCCTACATTTGATATGATACCCATATTGCCCATATGGGGAGGCCCCCCCTTAAACACCATATAAATTTATATTTGGGGCGAAACTTTGAAGAGGGCGTCACTTTGCACCTATCTTAAGTTTCCAGCTTATGTACAAGGGCGGTCTCAAAAGTACCCGACCCGACAAAGAAAACAGTAAAAAATTGCGAAAATCTTTTTTTATTTTTTAACATATTCTCCTTTCAGTTCGATACACTTCTCCCAACGATGTTCAATAGCTTCGATACCCGCTTTATAATAGGAACCGTCAAGGTCCTCAAAATAGCTATTAATCACTGGTAAATCTTTTGCCACCTAGCCATTTTTTCGAATTCAGAAAAAGAGAATAATTTGAGGGAGCTAGATCTGGCAAATAGGGTGGGTGAGGAAGCAATTCGAACTTCAACTCGTTGATTTTAGCCATCGCAATGACGCACGTGTGGACTGGTGCGTTGTCGTGATGATACAACACTTTATTTTTCGTCAGATGGGGCCGTTTTTTCTTGATTTCATCACTCAAACGCTGCAATAAGGCTGCATAATATGTGCCGTTGATTATTTTTCCTTTTTCGAGATAATCAATAATTATTATTCCACGCGCATCCCAGACAATAGATGCCATGACCTTGCCAGCTGACTGAACTGTCTTTGCTTTCATTCGAGCCGGTTCTCCCTTTTTAGCCCACTGTTTTGACTGCTCCTTGGTCTCAGGTGTAAAATGATGGAACCATGTTTCGTCCATGGTTATGACTCGACGCAAAAACTCGGGTTTATTGCTGCGAAACATTGTCAAACACTCAATGGAAATATCCTCACGTTGCTGTTGTGTTCCAATGTAAGCAAACGTGGCACCCATCTTGCGGACAACTTTCTCATGTCCAAATTTTCGGTCAAAACGCAATGCACAGCACTTTTTGAAATGCCTGCTATGTCTGAAATCTTACGCACTTTTAGTCCACGGTCATCCAATACGATTTTGTGGATTTTGTTCACATTTGCTGACTTAGTGACCTCACTTAGTCGACCACTGCGGTGTTCATCTTAGCAGCTCGTATGACCTCGCTTAAACTCAGCTACCCAATATTTGACCTTTGTAAACGAAGGAGCAGACTTCCCCAAAGTAGAATCCAGCTCGGCTTTGATACAGGTTGGACTAAGACCTTTCAAATGAAAGTATTGTATCACATAACGATGCCCGATTTTTTCCATATTTACAAATTTACTGAGAGCGTTCACTTTGGATGTCGGTAAAAAAATAATAATAAACGTACCGTTATTAACTTTTCACATTAAGTTGTTGAAAAGTGGTGTTGTCAATCGCAGTGATTGTTTTTAAAACTACCTGTATTCATAAGTCAGGTCGGGTACTTTTTGGAGAAAAAGTGGTGTGACACATGGACAGACGGGATGCAATTTGATGTTAGTAGGGCTTTGACAAATGATTTTACAGAACCCTTAAAAGAAAATACTTTGACGAACTATTGAAAGCCTGAAACGTGGCAATATCATTGCTAAGGAAACCAAGATAAAGGTAAGATGGGCATCATATTTCAAGAATCTCCTTAATTTACCACACAGCTCCAGAACATTGGAGACTATAAATGTTTGCGGCGAGAATCCATTGGTCCCAGCAACTTTGGATGAAGTTTGCTCTATCATTAAAGCCCACAAGAATAATAAGGCACCGGGCATCGCTGAGATTCCAGTGGAGCTCATCAAATATTGTGGCTGCATTGTTCAGAAAGCCCTCCTTAAAATCATTCAGTGAATCAGGCAACAAAAACATATGCTGAAAGACTTAAGCCAATCAATGGTATTCCCTATCCCCAAAAAAGGTGACAAGCTACAGTGCAAAAATTATACAGGTATATCACTGCTTTGTACGGCGTACAGAATATTTTCAAAGATATTAGAAAAAAATCGGATCATATGCCAATAGTATTATTGAGAAATATCAAGGTGGTTTTAGGGCAGGTAGATTGACGATAGTCTAATTGTTCACTATCAAGCAGGTACTTGAAAAATGCTGGGGGTTCAACATACAACTGTATAGATCTTACGTTCTGTGACAAATAATGCTTTGCTTTGGCATCCCAGCCAAATTAGCCCGTTTAAAAAAAATGACAATGATGTCGACAACCTCCCAAGTCCGCACCAATAACGAACTCACCGATGCTTTGAGACATATATCGGACAAAAGTAGGAAGATGGGCTAGTCCCATTGCTATTCAATTTGGCTCTAGAGTACGTCATAAGAAAGCTGCCTGCCGATACACGAGGTACATTACTATACAAGTCGAGCCAAGTAGTAGACTATGCAGACGACATCAATATTTTGTGACCGTCATCAACAACTGCCAAAGAACTCTTCCTGAAACTCGACAGCAAAGCAAATCTAGTAGGGCTACAAATCAATTAGAATAAAACAAAGCTCATGGACGAAGTCGAGAAAAAATACCTCAAGTACGCAAAATATCACACTTGGCGAATGCAGTATCGAAGATATAGGCAGTTCGTTTATTTACGCGCCAAAATAACGAAAACGGACAATGAAAGAGACGAAATACGCCAAAGAATACAGCTCGCAATTAAAGTGTTTTATTCAGTTTTGAGAATCTTGAAGACCAGCTGCATACATAAAAACAATGCTTCAAGTATACAAATCTGTGATAGGGCTCGTGTTCTGCTATGGGTGTGAAACATGGACCCTAATCGAAGCACCCGCAAATATATTGAACGCCTTTGAGCGACGGATCCTGAGCCGAATAATGCGAGCAAAGCCGGATGGGGACCAATGGCCAATTCGATAGAACCATTAGCTGTATGAAATTTTTAACGAGCCGGAGGTCTCAACGATTGTAAGATAGCGGTTTTTGCGATAGGCTGGCCACATGAATTGTATGGATGTACAATGGATACCCAAAAAAGCATTCGGTGCGAGAACTCAAGGCCGCAGACCGTTGGAGAAACCGAGGTGACGCTAATCTGACTCGGTTGAAGAAGACAGTTTTTTGCTGCTGGGATTTCAAAATTGGAGGATGCGGTCAATGGACCAAGACAGTTGGAGACGCTATTTATAGGAAGTGAAGGCCCGAGGGGGGCTGAAGTGCTACGAAGAAGGAAAAAAACTATCAAAGAAGTCAAAGCCAGCAGGACAAAATCCGATGAACAAGCCAAAACCATCCTTCTTGAGCAGCTTTGACGATTTGAAGAACATTGCAATAAACACAGTGGGGCTGATTCTAGTTAGGCGATTGAATAGGGGATGCTTTATCCTGATTATGGAGGAAAAAAAAATCCTAGAAATAGTGGCTAGGAGTACACGGTGATGTTTGTACTTCACGTCGACTCCCGATACATATATAAGTTTCCAGTGCAGACTTAGTAGTCAGTTTGAACATTGTTGCCTAGTTGAGATAAATTTACCTCGGGAATAGTGGTTGGAAATGGAGACCAAGAAAGGCAACTTATTATGAGATAATATATCCAAAACAAGAACATCTAGGGTACTTATGTTGAGAAATTGTGTGAATAGTATATGCATTTGGGGTCGTCAAATCAAAACACTTTTCTTCTCCTTCTTCGTAGTGCTACAACGCCTCTCAGGCCCCTAGTTCCTGCAACAAGCACCTCCAACTGCTTCGTTGACCGAGTCAGACCAGCGTTTCCTCGGTTTCCCCACTTACCTCCGGCCTTTGGCTCTCCCAACATATACCTTTTTGGGTATCCGTTGTTTTTCCATTCGATTCATGTAGCCAGCCCATTGCAGCTTCCACAGTCTTACAATCGTTGAGACCTCCGGCTCGTTAAAAATTTCATACAGCTCATGGTTGTATTGAGTTCAATATTATACCTTTTTGGGTATCCGTTGTTCGTCCATACGATTAATGTGGCCAGTTCATTGCAGCTTCCACAGCCTTACAATCGTTGAAACCCCCAGCTCGTCAAAAATTTCATACAGCTCATGGTTGTATCCAATTCGACATTGGTCTCCATATAGCTTCGCTCCGATTATTCACCTCAGGACCCATCTTTCGAAGGCTTCAATATGTTTGTGGATACTTGGGTTAGGGTCTATGTTTCACACCAATAGCATAGCACAGACCAGTGACGTAGATAGAACTTTGTCAAAGGGGGGGTTACTCTAAAATTCGCATTTTTACCAATCTAGAGGCATAGTGGAACTCCATATGAATATGAAATAATTGAGGCTGACATGGGGCATACCGGAAGCGGGCATTGTCTCGTTCTTCTATAGAACGCACTGAACACAGGGTTGGGAAGTTTGATGTTTTTTTATTTCATTCTTAGAACTGTTCAGTTCTGTTTAGTTTTTTCGTGTTTCCCGTACGTTGTGTTGCTTGAAATAAAAATACCATTCGTTGTTGATTTTACTTACGCTTGAAGAAATAACTTATTTCATTCCATAATAAAATCACTCGATTAATAATGAAATTGGGAATCTAAAAATCACCTAGTAGATCATTTCTCTCCAATTCTCTACTATCCGCTGAACACTGAAATAATTTTTTTTTAAATTACATTATAAAAAACATTAAACAAGTTGTATCATTTATATTTGAAATGCTACGAAAGCTAATGTTTCCCTATAGTTTGTTAATTTTGCATTAATCCACATAGTAGATAAATTATAATTCTGAACAGTCAGTTTGTTTAAAAGGGAGCATGAAGCAGTTATAATTTAAAATTATCACTCATTAATAATTACTTTAATTACAACGAAAATAAAATAACATTGCTTCAAATAAACCTTAAATAACAAATTATTTAAGCACATGTAATACAAATCCGTGTTATAACAAAAATATGATAAAAACTTAAAATTAGTTACATCAAAATGTTATACGTTGTAATATTGTCTTGTCTTTATGTCGCAATACAAAAACATTTATAATAAATCAAAGTTAAGGTAATAAGACTATTCATAGTAAAAATAACATCGTTACAAATACCTACCATTGAAAAACTACTTTAATACTTATTACTCAAGCTCCAAGTAGACTTGGCCTTTAAATAAATTTCTTTAAATTTAATTTCTGGGTTGCGCATTCAGCACTCGATATATACTCCTTAAGGTCTAAGGATTCCCTTTGGTACTGCTTACAGAGTGGTAGTCCATATCCAAATACCTCACTTGTTTCAAATAATGCTACAAAAAACTCAAAGTCCATTGTGTTCATTAAAATCTTTGCATCAGCCGATGCCGCATCATTCCACAACGATATGGTGTGTAGTGCTTCATGAACATATGGAAGAAGCTCTATGAAATCGCTGATTGCGTCATATTTCGATATCCATCGAGTTGCACTAAGCCTCTTTAGTGAACGAGCTGTCATTTCTGTTATCAATGGTGTCTATCAGAACTCATTTTCTCTTAGGAGTGTTAAAAAATACATACGTTTTCTCACATGTACCCAGACAATTTCTCACAGATTGTACTTCAATTGCCTGGGTTATTGCTAAATTTAATGAATGTGCGGCATAGTGTACATATATTACCTAAGGACATTTCTCCCGTACCGCAGCTTGCACACCATTCAATTTTCCCACCTTATTTCCAGCACCGTCATATCCTTGGCCTATCATATACTCGCAATCAATGCCACAAGAAGTCAACTCGTTAATGATCGTTTTAGCTAAATCTCGGCCTTTCAGTGACTCACCCACAAAAAATTGAGAGAAGTCTTCTTTAATTTCATGATTTTGGTTAATATACTTAACACATATGGCAACTCGCTCAGTTATTGAGATGTCCGTAGTTTCATCTGATAGCACTGTAAAACATTTGGCCTCATTAATTTGTATTGCGACATTATTTAAAATAACTTGGTTGCAGCATTCAATTATTTCATTTTGAATTGACGGACTTAAATACTTATTTCTTTCGCCTGGACCTTCAAGCATTTCGCGCAAGTCAGTATCACTGACAGCCCTGTATTTTAGGATTGCCCTAAAGCTACCATCATTAGAGCAAGAGGGTTCATCGAGATTGTCTATTTCAATTTTACTGCTATCTCGATGACCCCTCAAAGCGATTCCTTGCCGACCACACAACACTACCGCTTCAATTACCGGTTAAAGATTTTTTTAAACCTTTGTCAATTTGATTTATTATAGATTGACTCATGTTATTTTGGTAATTTCTAAAGTCGAGTGCTTTTCGAACACTGTCAGTAGGATACTTGGAAGGTTTATGTTGCCTAAAATAGTCTGCCGCTATTTTCCAGTGATCAAATTTTATTTTTACCAAGTGACCCAGAGGCTGGCTTCCAACACCTCTTGTTTTCCAACCCCTCCTGTTTGCGCAAAAGCAACACAGTACTTACAGTTAGCACCTTGATCGTTCTCTGAGTATAGGAGCCATTCGTGGCTGTCCAACCACTGACGCTGGAACCTAAGCTTAAGTTTGTTATCCTTATAGGTGGCAGCAAAGGGGTACGCAATTTTGTCGAAGCACAGTTTTTCACGCCACTTTTAACACCTTCACTCTCGCGCGAATACCATACCGGTAAAATTCAGTAGTTTTTCTACTACTATTTGCTAGTTGTATACAATAACAACATTCTAAATATAATTTTTCAGTGCTGCAAACATCGTTTTTATGACTTTTAAATATGGTACAGTAACAGAATTTCTTCTTAGTCAAAAGTCGTAAGCTTGATTTCAGAATATTTAGTTTTATTTTTTACAGATTATAGAGCCAAGGGGGGATATATCCCCCTGATCACCCCCCGTATCTAGGCTACTGCACAGGACTTATCACAGATTTGTATACTTGGAGCTCTATTTTCCTGTGTATACAGCTGGTCTTCAAGATCGTCAAAACAGAATAAAAATTTTTGCTTGCAATTTTTAACTACGCTTTTTTGGCTTATTTTGTCTCTTTCATTACCTGTCCACGTTATTTTGGCACCTAAATACACAACTTTGCCCAAATTTTCGATATTGTATTCGCCAAGTGTGATATTTAGGGTATTGAGGTATTCTTTCTTGTTGCGTCGTGAGCTTTGTTTTATTCTCATTGATTTGTAGCCCTTCTAGTTCTGTTTTATAGTGGAGTTTCAGTGAAAGTTCTTAGACGATTGTTAACGACTGTGAGAAAATGTTGGTGTCGCCCGCATAACTCACTACTTGAGTGAATAAATATTAGGATAATCACGAGTCCAGGTTTTGCAGGCTTAATGATTAAAGTACTTAAATACAAATACCTAACCCACAAAGAATTTACATTTCTGGGCCTGCAGAGGTCATTTCCTTTCAGCATAAAGTTGATATGTTAAAAAGCTGTAAAATTTTTGCGGAAAAAATGAGTGCAGTGAACCCTTCGATTTTGAAGTGCAAGACACTCAATTTCGAAAATATACATTCAATAACTTTTCTATAACATACTCATACTCACTACTTAGATTGTTCTTTTGATATTTAAATATTTTAAGACTTAAGTTGAAAACTTTTAAATTTTTATCATAATAGATCGCTCCTGTATATGATTCAGTAGAAACCCAAGAATTTGTCCTTCTGCTCCTTCACAATTAATTTGATTTGTTGCAAAAGTCGTTGAACTTATATTTCGGAAAAAGCATTAAAACGTGTTAAGAAATTTTCATCGCAATATAAATCAACCCTAATCAGAAAATAAGCAATATTAGCTTTCAGCTAAGGAAGTTATTGCTCCTTCGAATGAACAAGAATTCATGGTGGTGTTTCTCTTCTCTAATCTTTCATGCCAGCTTTCACAAGGTTTCTTCACATTGTTTTGAAATGATTTATGGATATGATACTCTGTTTCTGACGAAAATAATTTGAATTTACAAAATTTTATCATTCAAAGACTAGACAACTCTATCAACTGGAAATTGTCTTACAGCATGTGGTAATAATTAATAGACGGTTTGAGCTTTGAAGCGGATTTTCTGTTATTCCTTGCAATAGGCTGTCTCCTCGAAAGAACAAAGTTAATTTGTCAGCACCCCGTGATTGATTCAATTTTTCTAGAAGCATGTGACAACCAACATGTTACCATTTCAACGAACCTTTCAATAGCTTTGTCAACGTCCTCTTAAAAACCGAATTTTCCTGGTTTATCTTTTTAAAGCAATCCAATATTTTTGCTCTCGGATGATTCTGATGTTCACTCCATGTTAAACTCAAACGAACCATCCGAACAGGATAATTAATTATGGCATAAATTGCAGCTGTAAAGGATTAATTGTAATTTCTCTCAAATGTCCGTTTCATTTCAAATATTGCTACAGTTGCTTCAGCTTTCGCGATTGTTTGTTTGTTTATTCAACGGCTCCACAACATATTTATATGCAAATATCACGCTACTTTATTTTAAATTGGCTCCCATTCAATTTTATATTGTTGCTGTTGTTGTTGTAGCTGTTTTTGTTGTGCTCACTCCTTTCGCTCGTGGCCATGCGATTTTTCGGTCTCCCAACGCGTTTTTGTATGCCAGATAAGAAACAATGCGGAATTTGGGAAATGGGCTTGAAAACGATTGTAGTCCGTTACTGTGCTCTTAATTAAACGTAAACGTTTTCCGGCGGAGGCGTTAAAGTTTATTCGATTATTAGTAAAATGGAAATTTCGGCAATTGATCAGACTTGAAGGGTCCACAAGCATGTTCAGTGTTCCGGGTGAGTTTACAGTGAAATCGGAGGTAGAGTTTGAAAGTAGGATTTTCTTAAAAGCGTTGTTAGCGATAATGTGTTAATGCGTTAGACCTTTCAAGGGAAAACAAAATTTAACTAAATAAACTGTGAAGAAGATAATTTTGCCAAGGAATATACATTTCCTCAACTCACAGGACTAATAAAATGAACGAAACTCAAATAGGTTAACAAGCTTTTACATAACCTAAATAAAGGCGAGGAAACAATCATCAAAATTACATGGGAGGAGATATCCTCCAATAATATTAATTTGCTGAGTTTCTGAATGAGGAAATGGAGGACCAAACAAAAGTTACGTGCATGAATAGTATTGCTATGTCATTGACTACAAGTATCCTTGAATACGCTCGTTATGACCAAATGAGATGATGATGGCGATAATAATCGGAACAACTTCACATTCACGAGATTGTAATGACACTTGATAGTATATAAAATTCCAAAAATGTTGATTGCTACAGATTTTATTTGAATATAGCGAATCATATCTACTAGAATGTGTTTCATGTTCGTAATCAACAGTCTTACGAGTATTTTGTTGGTCGGAAAGAGTTCAAGAGCTAATTTGAATTGAATATTTTGTAGCGCTGGAATAAGGAAGGAAATCTTATACGAATTACTTCGTTTTATCTGATTTCAATGGGAGAAGCGAAACAAACTTCTGCATCATGCTTGAAATTGTTTGTTTAGAACTTCTTCGATCATCACCATACTCGCCAATAAAATTAGCGCCGTATGAGAAGACCACAATCATTACGAATAGATAGATTGGATGAGATGAGTAGCAGGATTTGGTTATTAATGCTAGTCACAATATTAAACTGAGAAAGGCCACCTAAGGAAATATATGTAGGAAGAGTAGTGAACGTCAAACAGCTACTGGAAAGAACAGCTGAGCAATATCTTACCATATTCACAAGCAATAATTGTTTCATAGCCGAGTGCGGTTGCTGTAGTGCAACAAAATTTAAATGACTTTCGCGTGTTATGGTGCGCGGCCGATAGTTTAATGTCCCGGGAATTTGAAAACGCACTATCTTTTAAAGTAAGTTAAAAGAGTTTATTTACTAAAAATGCACAATAATTTATTTCAATATTTTACAAATCGCATTTTAATTTCCTTTTCACTTGTCTATTAATTAATGTTTCAACTGTCTTCAAATATAATACTCGTATATCACAAAAATCTTTAACTTCACTTTCAATCAATATTGCCTTTAATTCTTCGCGCTTTACTCTTATCGCCGTTTTACTATCGCAGTTATTACTACTACTTTGTCCCCCATTCATTCTGCTAGACTTTATATAGGATCTTTAGTCATTCAATCCATTTCTCGTATATTGGCAAATGTTCTGACTAGAACTACCTGGGATATTCGAGGAATCCAGAATACCCGCAGTGATTTCACTTGCTTACTTTCAGATATTTATTATGGATCTACTTGGTCCATTCTTGTGCTTTCGAGTACATGCTTTTGACGTCATTCGTTAACTATTCTTAGTTGCTTCTTTTCAATCAATATTGATCATGATGTTATTAAAAGTTGCGACATCAATGGCGACAGTAGTTCGCGGAAATTTGTAAACATGTAACACTGCTCCCACCTCAGTTCTTTTCGCCTCGAAAAGACGTGTCGCCAGTTGTAGTTGAATCTCCCTGGATGTAACATGGGGCAAAACGATCCAGGTGCACGATTTTCATTTTGGCTCTTGGCTTACGGTGTTCCTGTACGCGATATACGACGCCTTTGATTCGCTTTGTAACTTGGTATGGCCCCTCCCAATTATGCTGCAACTTCGGAGACCTACCCTTCTGCCGTTGGGGGTTATATAGCCACACCAAGTCATCTTGCTAGAAGCCAGTAGAATTTGCCTTTACGTCATACGTGGCCTTCATGCGGTCAGTAGCTGATTCGAGGTGTTTTTGCACCTTCCGATGTATCTGGTTCAACCGTTGCTTTAGCTCACTTGCGTACTCCGAGATTGTTTGGGGGTTTTCAGGGAGTGTTCCGAACTTTATATCAGCTGGCAGACGAATAGCATTTCCAAAAATTTCTTTGGCTGGGGCAGCTCTATACGCCATCAAGAATAAAGGGATGTGCCGGTCCCAGTCCCTTTGGTTCTCGCCAACCATCTTGGCCAGGTGTTTATTGAGTGTGCCGTTGAAACGTTCGACCATTCCATTGGATTGGGGATGTAGCGGTGTTGACCTCGTTTTCCGTATTCCCAGCAGCTCACACATTTCGCCAAAAACTAGTGACTCAAAGCTTCGGCCTTGATCCCAATGTAGTTTACAAGGTACGCCGTAACTACTGACCCAATTTAACACTTGCTGTTCAGCTACAGTAGTTGCTTCCTGGTTGGGAATGAGGTAGACCTCGGGCTACTTGCTGAAAAAAACGGCCACAACCAACGTGCATCGATTTCCCCATTCGGATTCAGGAAAGGGTCCTGCGATATCAAGAGCAATCCTTTCAAATGGTTCCCCCACGTTATAGGTTTGCACTTGTCCTCTCAGTCATCGCTTGGGCCTTCGATGGAAGCGCAAATCGTGCATCTACGACACCAGCCCTCTACGTCTTCTCGAACATGGAGCCAGTAGAACCTTTCCTGCAATTTCGCTAAGGTCTTGTTAATACCAAGGTGGCCTCCCGAGGATCCTTCGTACATCCCCTTAACCACATCGTGGATTCGGCTTTTGGGAAGTAAAATTTGCATCCTTTTGGAGCCGCCGTGCACCGTTTCCCGTTTCCGCTTGAGTACACCACCCTCCACCTAAAGGGAGTTCCATTGTGCCCAATAACATTTCAGGGTGGCACCATGCATCGAAATGTCCTTCCACTCAGACCGCCCCGTTGTCTCCTGCCAGACGAGCAATGGTCCGATGTCTTCATCGGCTAACTGAGAATTTCAAATTTCCTCCGATGATCACCCTTCATCGAATTCGGCCGTTATCACTCGCAGATCAACGGTCAACTCCTTTTCTTCAATCCATCGGCAATGCTTGCAGTTAGCTGGACATGGACGACTGGCTAGAGCGGCAGCATTCCCATGAGCTCCGCCTTTCCGATGAACAATTTTGCAGTCGTATGAATGCAATATTTCGATTCGATTTTCGAAGCTAAGCAGCCATCTAAGCGATGCATGGTCTGTTCGAAGAACAAATTTTTAGCCATATAGGTATTTGTGGAACTGCTTGTTGGCCTCTATTATAGCCAATACCTCCTTCCTTGTCACGCAGTAGCTCCTCTCACTTTTTGAGAGAACCCGATTGTAATACGAGAGGACTCTTTCTTCACCATCGATCTGCTGGGAGAGTACAGCATCGGTATCAACTACAAACATTTTTCCGAATTTTGGATATACCATCCTGGGTGATTCACACAGCTTCTCCTTCAAAATCTCAAAGGCTGCCTGGCATTGTTCATTTCAGACATACGGACGTTTTTTTCGGTTTGCTGATAGAGACAATTATTTTGGCAGTCTTTAATGAATCTTCAATAGTAGGTCACCAGATTCAGAAAACTTCTGAGTTGGCACTTGTTGTTTGGTGTTGGCCAGCTTTTCATGGCTTCAATTTTCTCAGGGTCTGTTTTGACCTCTTCTGCTGATACAACGTATCCCAGATATCTTACTTCAGCTGCAAAAAGGGTACACTTGTCGGGACTAAGTTTCAGATTCGCAAGTTGCAATCAAGAGAACACCTCTTCTAAATTTCGCACATGCCCTTCAAACGTTCTCCCAATAACAATGGTGTCATCCAGGTACACCAAGTACGTCTTCCAGGTTAGGCCCCGTAGCACGTATTCCATCAGGTATTCGAAGGTTGCTAGAGCATTGCAATGCCCAAATGGCAACACCATAAATTGCCACAATCAGTTCCCAACTGAAAATGCGGTCTCCTCTCGGTCCTTCATGTCGATTTCTACCTGCCAGTAGCCACTCTTGAAATCGAGTCTAGAAAACCATTTTGCGTCGGCAAAAGTGTCCATGATGTCGACGATGCGTGGAGATGGGTATCTATCTTTCTTACTGACGTAGTTAAGCTGCCTATAGTCGACCCAAAAACAAGTGCTACTATCCGTTTCCTTTACTAGAACTACTGGCACGGCCCATGGACTGATAGAAGCCCGATAATACCTTGTTTTTCCATGTCCAAGATAAGTTTGCTCACTTCTCCTTGTTTGGCTGTTGGAAGACGTCTCGGTGCTTGTCGGACCGGCTTGGATTGCTGTGTATTTATGACGTGAGTTACCATACTTGCTCGGCCTTGGTCGTACGGGCTTGTTGAGGAGATGTTACTGTACTTGGTGACCAGATCAGATGCTTCTAAAGAGGTGATGGTGGAAACAGACTGGCAGCTGCCGATGACTTCTCCCGCTTTGATGCTTGTGGTTAAGTCTGTGGTGCTAAGGACTCTAACTGGCACGTATCCAATCCTTATAGATCTTACAAGGCTTTATCTTACAATCAAACTGCGAAATGCCGATGTCTTCGTTGGCTCTTTCAGATAAGATCGGTAGTCTCCAGAATCACCATCAAGCTTGGCCCATACAATTTTCTCGGAAGATTTCCGTACAAACTACTACATTCATCTTGGAAATTTGGACACTGTGATCCTCAATCAATACTTCAACATCGCACCATTTAAATACCCGTTTGCCCAAATCCAACTTGATTCCATGTGGCCTCCGAAAATCCATTCCGAGAATTCAGTCATCCATAATGTTCACGATCGGAAAATTATGTCGGAACGCAAGGTCTCCTAACTTTATGTGGAGGTTGACCTCTCCATGGACAGGTGTAGTTTCTCCCGTGGCTGTCCGAAATGAGAAAATCCTGTCTTTGTGAAATAATTGTTGCCTCACTAGGTCTGATCGGATAATTGATCGGGTTGCACCAGTGTCGATTGTTATGGTGCAATGTTCTCCGTCAACTTGACCCGGAAGGCATAGTTCTACTTCTCCACGATGCAGTCTTAACACAGCGATGGTGGTGCAGGGTGCATCAATCCTCCTAGCCTACCGCTACTCCATGAAGTTGGCCCTTTCAGTTTGAAGGGCTTCCATTCTGGGCTCCTAACTTGGTCTGGATCTCCTCCTAGCTGCACACCCTGGACAATAACTCGGTTCTCTTCATTTCTTGTAGTCTCTTCACAGGTGGCCCCTTCTCACCGTTAACCCAGCATCTAGACACACCGTTTACCCGCGGGTCTCACTCAATTCCCACGCGCTCACACCTACACTCGTCTTTCACTTCCTCGCCAGCCCGGGCACTGGCACGACTCACATTTTTCGCTGCCTCAAAGTTCAGACTATAAGCCAATGCGTGCTTAACCGTTTGCTTTTGAGCTAAACGCACCGTTTGTTGCAATTCCGGGTCCTTTAGTGCGCTGATGAATGGTTCTGTTGCTACGTCATTTCGATGTTTCGAATCGTAAGCTGGGTAAGCCAAAAGTGCCAGTCGCTCAATGTCTTGGACTAACTGCTATAAGGTTTCGCCAGACTTCTGCATCCGATGCCGTAGCTGTGACCGATAAATCTGCCTCAGATGATCGTTTCCATAACGCATATCAAGCGCATTCATTATAGCAGCCGAGTTTGAGTGTAACTCAATGGGATAAGTCTGCAAAAGCTCGGCAGCTGGACCTCTCAGAGCAAAAATTAGTGCAGTTGCTCGTTCCTGGTCATTCCAGTGATTTGTCCTAGTGGCGGCTTCAAACTGGATTTTTTAGGTACTCGAGACCGTTTTCCCGTCAAATATTGGTACTTTCACATTTATAGATGTACTTTGCGCTGCGATTATAAGCGGGGTTGGTTGGGTGGTTACGACTGCCTATGCTGCTTCCAATTCTTTTTTCTTTTTTTCCATCTCATGGTTGATTCTCTCCTCGACGTGACTGACCTTCTCCTCTACCTGGTAAATCTTTTCTTTGACACATTTAATTTGGTTGTTCAGAATACAAGCTCCGCTTTTATTTCGGTTGACTGTTTTTGCAATACTGCCTTGATTTCGAATGCTTGTTGGTCTAGCTTCGTTGATTGCTCCTCCAGCTTCTGTGTGATATCTAACATGATTTGATTTAACCTAGATAACTGTTGTGGCTGCTCTTGCTGCATCAGCATCAGCATTTGTGTTTCTGCTTCTCCCTTAAGCTCTGACATGGTCATTCATTAATTTTCAAATGTAAGTTTTATGGCATTTTTATTATTTCAGGTATTTTCTCCACCAGTTTCTACGTTACATTTCACTTTTGTGTTAAAAAATTTTCACTTCCAAAATTTTCAATCCCTTTTCTGACACCATTGTCACAGTGGTTCGCATTCGATAGTTTAGTATCCCGGGAAAGTGAAAATGTACTGTTTTTTAAATTAAGTTAAAAAATTGATTTAATAAGGCTGCCTAATAATTAATTTCACTATTTTACAAACCGTATTTTAATTTACTTTTCACTTGTCTTTCAATTTATTTTTCAACTGTCTTCAAATACGAGGTGTGACAATTAAGTAATGAGACTGATTCCATGAAAACCGTATGATTAAAATTTTGTCTACAACTCTGCCATCCCCTTCAAAGTAGTCCCCTTAGGCAGTTTTACCATTCCAGCGCGTTTTCCATGCTTCGTAACATTTCTGGAACGCTTCGACGGGGATGTCTGCGAGTACTCTCGTCACGGCCACCTGGATGTCCGTGATCGACACAAAATGGGTTCCTTTGACCACCGATTTTGTTCTAGGGAGCAAAAAAAAGTCATAGGGTGACATTTCGGGCGGATAAGGCGGCTGTTGCAACACGGTGATCCCTTTAGAGGCCAAATACTGGGACACGCTGAGGGCGGTTTTTTGCAATCATCTTCGTGCACAAATTTTTCATCCCAAAATCGTCGGTTAAAATTCGTCTGACTGTTTCACGGTTCATACACAATTCCGAGGCCAACATTCGAACTGTTAAACGCCGATCTTTATGGATTAGGTCACGCACACGCTGCACATTCGCGTCAGTCCGCACCTCAACTAGTCTCCCGCTCCATGCCTCGTCTCCCACGCTTTCACGCCCCTCCTTAAACTCTTTATGTCATCGAAACACCTGGGCACGACTTAGAGCACTATCACCATGCACTTTTACAATTTCAGCGTACGTTTCCGAAGCTGTTTCGTCCAAATTTTATCGTGACACGTTGCTTTTGATTTCGTTTCTCCATTTTTGTGATGAGCACTACCAATACACGTCTACTCAACACGACACAGCAGGCAAACTAAACAAGCTAGAGCAATGATAAATATATCAATGGAAAGAGAAATGTGCCGAATAAGGGGAAGGGAGTTTCAAGGTCGCTGGTTTACCGCAAGTGTGGCAATAAAATCAGTCTCATCATTTAATTGTCACACCTCGTATATCACAAAAATTTTTGACTTCACTATCAATCAATATTGCTTTATTCCACATGCTTTACCCTTATCGTCATTTTACTATCGCAGTTTTTACTACTACTTCGTCCCCCATTCATTCAGCTCGGCTTTATACTTGAATATAGTCTCTAGTCCTTCAATCCATTTCTCGTATAGTGCCGAGTGTCCTGACGAGAACTACCTGGGATATTCGAGAAATTCTGAATATCCGCAGTGACGTCACCTGCTTACTTTCAAATATTGATCATGGATCCACTTGGTCCATTCTTGTGCTTTTGAGTACATGCTTTTGACGCCATTCGTTTACTTTTCTGGGTTGTTTCTTTTCAAATAATATGGATCATGACGTTATTAAAAGTTGCAACAGCAATTGCGATAGTAGTTCGCAGAACCCTACTTTAACTTCGATAAATATTATTAGATCCTTTTGAAACTTGTGGGTCATGTTAACCTTATACATGACTATTGCAGTATTAAAAGTTTTAATAATTTTTAGGGTAATTTGGCAATTTCGTTTAGGAAAATATAAAATAGATAAATCATACTATTGAAACTATCTGTTTATATAACCTCAAAAAACCGGCTCTGTTGAAAATCACATGCAGTGAAATATTCTAATTCAATTCAGGTATGCCTCAGTAGGACCGTATTAGGCATGCCTAAAATAGACATGTCACATTACGGTCCCATTAGGCCCGCATTAGGCATGCCTAACTTGGAAAAAAGTGATAAGCTCCTCCTACGTCTCAACTCAATTTAGACCATCTGTAAAGATCATCAGTCAACACAAACTGACAAAGATAACATTGAAGGTAGAGCTATAGCTTTCTTCAACCTAACTGTGCCATCAAACTGCAGCATAGTTCTTCAACCAGAATACTTGCCTCCAGGAACTTTAATTAAACCTTTCAAGGCAACCAAAAGAAAAAATTTTCATTGTGTGGGGAGCTCTCATCCGAGACTTTAACAACTATTCACCGTAAACCTTTTTCAAATAGTAACTTAAATTTAGATATTCGAAACACTTCTCGCAGCTACAATCTTCACTATCATAATGTACGTGGCATGCGAATCATGCTGGAGACTATTAAAACTGCCTCTTCCAACTTCGGTGCTGATTTCATCTGTTTAACTTAAACCTGGCTGATTCCTAACATCGTCAGCAGTGAAATTTTCCCAATATATGATGTCTACCGCACTGATAGAGATCGTTTGGTTTCAGGTAAATTGGATGGTAGTGGTGTATTTATCGCTCTTCATAAAACATTAGGCAGCAAACTCTGCTCCGACTCTTCCGCTTTACTTCCAGGAGAATGCATCACTGTCTTCATTGATATCTCTCATGCCGTAAGTTTAGTATTGCTTTGCATGTATATCTCTTACAATGCTCCTTATCACGTTTACAATATTTTTATTTTTTTTTTTTTGTTGAAGTCTCTTCTTATTTCAGCAGCATCAACCCTCTTTACACTATTTTAATTTTAGGTGACTTCAACATGCCTTACCTAAGTTGGGACACAAGCGCTTATACCCTCACATCCATCAATGATCTCTCTATCATGTTTTTTCTTTTTTATCAGTTTGCTCCCTATCGCAATTAAATATGATCCTGAACGCAAACAACCAGCTTCTGGATTTCATCCTTACTACCAATCCAGCTTCTATCTCCTCGATTTCAAAATCCCCCTCCAAATATGTAAAACCTGATCTTCGCCATCCTCCGCTCGAGGCTCGTTTGTCTTTTCTCGCATCTCATTCCAAACCCACGCCGTTTTCCCCAAGATTTAATTTCTGATTCTGGTGGGCAAACTATCTGTGACCTTTTTGCTCAATATTTTTCCTACACACCTAAGGTTTCAAACCCCACTATATACTCATCGTGTCCTTCTCCTTCCCCTATTAGGCACTCTATCGTGACCTCTTCATCGAAAATTGAAAGTATACTGCTCACTTTTACATTAATGGTGATCCGGGCTCTGATGGAATATCAAATCTGGGCACAAAGTCATTATTTTCTTTATTATCTACCCCACTATCAATTATTTTCAACATAAGCCTTTCTTCTTCCTGCTTTCCCGACGTCTGGAAGTATGGTGACATCTTTCCAATCCATAAGTCCGGAGATCACAGTGAAATTTTGAGCTACCGTCTGATTTCTTTACTGTTTTATTTTGGCAAGCTCCTTGAGAGAATCGTGCATAATAGAATATACGATGCCATAAGTATCCTGTGTGCAGGTGAACAACATGGGTTCATTAAAGGTCGTTCGACAATAACTAATTGGATAGAAATTACGAATACCATCTCTCTTGCTTTTGACAAGAGTCAACAAGTTGATGTCATATACACCGATTTTGCGAAAGCCTTTGACAGTGTTCATCATGGTCTTCTGGCTAATAAACTCTGATCTTTCTGTATTTCCGACTCAATTCCCTCTTGGGTCTTATCCTTCTGATCCCATCACTCCTGTACCGTTGCATTTTTTCGCTCTAACTAAGGCAGGAGCTACTTCTGTTCAACACAAATCGACCCTATTTACAGTGTTTAGCAGCCAAAATTTAATCATGGAGATAAACTACCAAAATTAACTGTATATCGAGACAACAATCGCCAATCTAGCAACTACGTTAGGACTGCCACATGGGATATACTTTCTCTCCAGTATGACCTTCATTGGCATGAGAGCCAAAACGAATTGTATAATAAAATAACTTATTAGCCTCAACTTACTTACACACAAATATCTTCCTGGATACCCTCATTGGTCTTACAAAAAATGATGTCTGCCAACACGTGGCTGCTCCTTAACCCACAACCAGTCCATGTTCAGAACGTTTATAGCGGTCTACGAAAGGGCATTTTAATCAACGTATTCAGTGGACTACGGAAAGACATTTTAAGTAATCAGTTGGAACATCGTTGAGGGGCTGAAACAAGAGTTGAAGCAAGCTTCTATTCCGATTAAGATGATGGACAACCACTTGTAGGCTAACAGAACATTGCCTGCAACTCATCGCAAGTGTAGTTTGATTGATTTAACTCCTGTTTCCCAAAGCCTACCAAAATGGGGCGAAGTTAGTGGGTTGAAATGCCATGTCACTCCATCGTTTGAAAATATTTCAGGCATTGATTCTTACTATATATCTCAACTCAGCAGATGCATTAACAAAATTTGTACCGCAATCAGAATAAATATGTCCACTGAAACATTTCCTTCTTATGAATCTCCATGGTTCTGCAAGGCATGCGGATGTTGACAGGTCACTCACAATCTCAATATGTATAGCTTTCATCGATAAGCAAATAAATATAGCCACGTACCTTTTCGTTGTCCTGCTACCTTTTCCTTGTCTATGTTTTATATCGAAGAGTCCAAAAAAGTCGTCGCCCGTATACGTGATTGGCTGAGATCGTAGTACATGCACATAGTATCCACACCTTCTGAATTTTCGCAGGGGCCGGTCAGCTGAGCCAGGGCACTTCAGCTGAACAGAGGCCTGCAAATAAAATTTCCGACGCACGCGCTCTTTTATGCATTTCAGAACATAGGAGTGGTGCCAGATCCTAATAAAAAACTAAAAGATTGCATGGAACAAATTTGTTTTTCTGAAAAGTTATTGATTTTTTAAGATCTGGGAATCCTGAAATCTCTCATCGAAGCACATGTTTACATTCGCGCCAATCGTCTCGTCAACATTTGCGTACCTACCTGCTACCAAAGATTTATGGTTCACTCTCCGGCTTGTGCTCGGTTTTTTCCGGAGGCTATATTGGTTGTGTATACTATAGTATAGTATAGTCCGCGTGGCTTAGTGGTTAAAGCACTAAGCCCGTAAACCGAAGGCCTCTGGTCCGAGTTGCGTTCGCGTCAACGAGGTTTAGTTCAAGTCTGTTCAGTTATGGTACGCGCTGGTTTAAAATCAGAACGTATTGCAGCTGGGTAGATGAAAGAACACACGGCCAAAGCATGATAATGATCATATCACCTTATGGAGTGCCGATACATTCGGTCATGACAATGAGATACTCTAACTATCTCTAAGTGTGTAGTGCTATAAAAAAAATACTATGGCTGAGATATAGTCACTCGGGCTACTGACAAATTTCTCATCAGCTAAGTCGATCCATTCGATTTAGCGCAAAAACAGCGGGCACATCTATGTACATACTATTTGTAACGATTGCGACCGTCAACTAACCAGAATCGTTTCCTCAATGTATTTAACATCAGTTATGTTTGTCAGGGCAAAGTCGACTGATGAATTAGTTGCAAGATAAATTCAGTAAGGCTTCCATTCCATGGTAGATCCATCAACTACTTTGCGTTAAAATTTAATGGCGAATACTCTAGATGTCCTCCAGCATGCAATAGTCGTTTGTTATCCGTAAATGGATTCAGATTAGCCAATTTACTTTTCTTTCCGACAGTTCAATATTGATAAATACAAGCATTCGTTTGGTTGTATATCTCACATTTTAGGTCATTCATCAACCCTTGACCCATGCCACTGCAATTGATTACTTACTAATTCAATGGGCTTGACTTCCCTGGAAGCTGCATCGGCTGAATTACATTTTGAAGGCACCCACCGCCACAGTATGTTATAAATATCAGGTTGTCCAATAGTTCCTATTGTGAGCTGCATATTTCATATAGTAATGATTCCGTGGCTTATAAAGGGTGGTCCAACCATAATGCACGATGATAATTGTGAGTCACACCTTACCGTCAAGTTTTTCGCCCAACTTAATTTGACAGTTCTTTGTTTCAGTATTTGACAAATTCAGCTATGGAAAGGTACACAATTGAACAACGCGTTAAGCTTATTGAAGCCTTTTTCGAAAATAGCCGTTCAAATCAAGATGCATTTCGTGCACTTTGTGGTTCTTTTGGTCAGCATAATCGACCAAATGTGCCCACAATCGGGAGAAGTGAGCGCAAATTTCAGCAAACCGGGTCTGTAAAAAATGTGGAATCTTCTGTGCATACTCGTCCAGCTCGTTCTGTGGAAAACATCGCTGTTGTTCGCGATAATGTGGCAGAAGACCCGTTAAGCTCGACTCGTCGATGTGCCCAACAATTGAACATCTCACGAACATCACTGATGCGAATTTTGAAGAAAGTTTTGAATTTACACGCTTACAAGGTTCAGTTGACTCAAGAGCTGAAGCCTACTGACCGCCAAATAGTTGGTTGAACAGACAGAAGGGAACGGTGACTTTAAAAAATGCCGCATTTGGCCAAAGAAAATCCACGGGTGATTGTTGAAAAATCGATGCATCCACAAAGAGTGACTGTTTGGGATTATTGACTGGCGGCGTCATCGGGCCGTACTTCTTCATTAATGAGGACGGCCAAGCAGTAGCCGTGAATGGTGTTAGCTATTGCGAGATGATAACGGACTCATTGTGGCCAGGAATTGAGGTTATGGACCTGGTCGATATGTGGTCCCAACAGGATGGTGCCACTTGCCACGCAACCAACGAAACAATGGCTCTTTTGCGCGAAAAATTCAATGGCCGTGTTATCTCACGTTGTGGCAATGTAGATTTTCCACCACGATTATGTGATTTGACACCGTTGGACTTATTTCTCTGGGGATATTTAAAAAAAAGTGTACGTCAACAAGCCAAGAACAATTCCAGAGCTAAAAAATGAGATAATTCAGCTCATTAACGACAGTGAACCTTAATTACGTCTCAGAGTCGTTAAAAATACAGACCATCGGATAGAAGTATGCCGTATTTTGGCAATATACACATAATCGTCTCAGATAATAGAGCGATATGATATAATTGTCATACATCCTTCTATTATAATCAAAAATACTAACACAATTCTCTGAAAACTTTTTGTTTGTTTTACAATTAACATCGTGCATCCCAGCCAAATTAGCTTGTCTTACCAAAATGACAAGAACGTCGACGACCTCCCAAGTCCGCATCGATAACCAACTCACCGATGCCTTTGACACAAATATCGGACTAAACAAGGAAATGGACTGGCCCCATTGCTATTCAATTTGGCTCTAGAGTACGTCATGAGGAAGCTACCTGTAGATAGGCGAGGTACATTACTATACAAGTTGAGCCAAGCTGTAGCCTATGCGGATGACATTAGCATTTTGTCACGCTCATTAACAACTGCCAAAGAACTCTTCCTGATATTCAACAGCAAAGCAAAACTAGTAGGGCTACAAATCAATGAAAACAAAACAAAGCTCATGATGCAGTCGAGGAAAAATACCTCAAACACACAGAATATTACACTTGGCGAATGCAGTATCGAAAATGTTGGCGAATTTGTGTATTAAAGTGCCAAAAGAACGAAGACTAGCAATGAAAAAGACGGAAGACGCCGAAAAATACAGCTCGCAATAAAATATTTTATTCGATTTTGACGATCTTGAAGACCAGTTGCACACACAGGAAAACAAAGCTCCAAGTATACAAATCTGTGATAAGACATGTGTTATGCTCTGGGTATGAAACATGGACCCTAACCCAGGCATCCGCAAATATAATGAACGCCTTTGAACGACGGGTCTTGAGGCTAATAATCGGAGCGAAGCTAGACGGGGACCAATGGTGAATTTATATGACATTTTTGACGAACCGGAGGTCTCAACGATTGCAATGCTACGGAAGCTGCAATGGGCTGGCCTCATGAATCGTAGGTATTTGTTGCGAGAACTGATGGCCGTAGACCAGTGAGGAAACCGAGGAAACACTGGTCTGACTCGGTCGACAAAGACAGTTATCGCTGCTCAGATTTCAAAATTGGAGGATGCGGTTAATGGACCGGGACAGTTGGAGATGATATTTGCAGGAAGCGAAGGGCCGAGAGGGGCTGTAGTGCTACGAAGAAGAAAAAGAAGAACATCATGCATTTTGGTTGGATCACCCTTTATTATTATATGTTTTAGGGTTATCTATGCATTTCATTTCCTTCATTTGGAAGTCTTGCTAGAGGAGGGTTATGTATGTTCATATTAGTATTTTCGTGGATATTAATATAACATTTTGTTAATGTATAAATTTACGTATTCAGTGGTATAGTTTTAGAATTCAATTTTCAAGGTGTTTTGTACAAAAATCCTATTGCAATCACGACCTGTGTTCGTCTGTCCGTCCGTCCGTCTGTATGTCACAGTTTTCTCACAGTCACAGTTTTTCTCCGAAACTATAGATCCTCCAGCCATAAAACTTTGTGAACAGGTCAGAAGTGGTGTGTGTGGTGTGGTGATGTTCACAAACGTTCCCCTCCCCCTCGTGATTGGACACCTTTCATTCGAAAAATCTGGAAAAAAATCATGAATGTAGGCCTTTATGAGTACAACAACAACACATACGTGAGAGATCTTTGTCAGTAATAGTATGATTTATCAATTTTACGTTTTCTTGTATAAAATCTTGACCGGATCTTTGAATTCAATAAAATTCAGTACGCAGATGGCTATTTATAAGATTGACCTGTTCTGAATGTTTCACAAAGATCGAATGATATTTAACGCAGTTAGAGCGGTTTGAATTTTTCTGAATTACTATGGAACAATATGTGCTGTATTACTATGGAAACATATGGTTATGGAACAATATGCGCTTTTTACGACTCAGACACTACAAGTTCGCGAGGATTTGCATGAAAGTTTCAGGAATGATAGGTATCATGAATATCTTTGAGAATTGGGTCAGCCAGTGGCATCAGTAATCGTAACACAAAATAGTTGCTGTTTTAAATGAGAAGATTGAAAAATGTTGAGTTATTTTTCCCCAACTTCAACGTTCAACATGCTTTTAACAGTTGATTCAATTTAATGAATGACTAAAAATAAGTACCTACAGTTAATACTCATACATGAAACAATTGAAGGAGGTAGGAGAGAGCTCTAAACAGAAGGGCTTCGTAACCATTCTAGAGTTCGAAAAAATGTCTGGTGCCATGAATCGATGATTTGAATATTAACCCAATACTTGTTTAAGAAATCGTTCAAATTCATCCAAAACATGCAGAGTTTCCATTCAGAAGCACATAACAGCCGCAATTTTATTCCATGTTAAATAATTTTTCTGAATGCTCGGCTCATTGAACATATTCAAGTTAACCACTATTCCTTAAATTTTCATAATAATTCGAAGAAAATAAGAGCGCGTTGGTAGATTTGAAACATATATTAACTTTCAACACGTGTTATTGTTTTTGTAATTTCATACAATTGAAAAGGCGACAACTCACTTGACTATGATTTGATTTCCATGTAATTTCGTAGGCATAAAGATCTTATATCCTCCTACATAATTGTAAAACTGCAGGAAGTACCGTTTCGATTTTCGAGGGAAAATGTAACATCTGCCAATAATACTATTATTAACAGAGTTGAGTTAGTTTTGATATTTGAGGTTTTTGTTGCCCTTGAACTCATAAAAACCTTCTTTTGTAATTTTTTCAGATTTTGGCTCAAAAGTGTCCAATTGTGAGGGGAGGGGACTCAAATATGGTTCGTGCATTTTGCTTCCGCCTGGACTCCTAATGCAAAAAATGGTTTATTTTTCAGATTCTGAAATTGCTAAGACTTTTTATTTGATATCCTACTCGACTACATTTCACGAAAAAATTTGCTAAAGTCCACATCGTTATAAGGGGGGACCCACATAAAACATTTTGATATTCTTGATAAAACCTAAACTTTTGAGAGACCACCACTTCTGAGCTTCCACAAAGTTTGAACTTTGTAGCTTCTATAGTTTCCGAAGGAATTTCATGTAACGCACGGATGTACGGATGGACGAATGGACAGATGAACAGACGGACTCATAGGATGGGAAACTAGTACGTGTTTGCAAAATTTCTTTTAAGAAAACCTTAAAAATCATGGAGCTAACTCCGATGACAAATAACTTAGAGGCTGAAATTCGTTGAACTTTGCAAACAATAGTAGGATTTAACATTTTCGTCAGTAAAACGGTATCACTATCATTAAATTTGATGAAATTAGCCTTTTAAATAGTTTTTCAAAATATCGTTTTATTCTCTAAGTTTCAATGAAATTTACCGACGTTATAGCCGTTTGTATTTCCTCCGATTACAACAATCATATACAATTTTTCAACTACATTGGCGTTCCATTGAACTGGACACTACACTTTCGATTGGATCTTCTCCAAATTAACAGATAAGACGAATAACAAAAATATCTTTCAGATTCAGATCAGTCAATAATTTGAGTAATATTGGAACAAAATGATGGCTGGTTAAAATGGAGTTCTTTTAAAGCTAGAATACGAAAGTGGTTCAACAAGTACCCGTGTTTGACGACAGAGGGCGTTCCTGAGGGAAGTTGGTATCATCATCGCATGCCGCCATCTATCGATCGACGGCAAAATAAATTTAAGACCGATTGATATGAGTTTGGATTTGGCTGCCATTTGAGTAAGACGTGATTCATGATTTTGACTAAGATGCAAAAAAAGCAGCATCGTTTGGTAATTCGCCTTTTTGTTTTTGGATGGAAAAAAATGCGAGGGGATAAAAGCAAAGTTGGATGCTGCTTATGAGGACAGTTAGGTATTGGTTCAACGAATTTGAACGTGGGCGGAAATCCATTTTTGATTAGAAGCGACCAAGACGAACAGCAAACGTGGTTACTGAGGAAATCATTCAAAAAGTCTACGACATGATTCTCGCTGATTGACGAACGAAAGGGAGCAAAGTAACAGAGGCCATAAGTATGTTGACTGGAATGGCAATTGATATTTTACATGATAAGTTGGTGATGAAAAAATTGGCGGCCCGATGAGTACCACGATTGCTCACGGTGAACAACAAGCGGACGTGGCTGTTTACTTTGAAGCAGTATTTGGAGCAATTTAAGCAAGATTTGAAGGAGTTTTTGCGTTGATTTGTCACCGCTGATGAAATTTGGACTCATCATTACACACCAGAGACTAAGCAACAATAAAAACAATGAATTTCTCACGGTGAATCTGCTCCAAAGAAGGCAAAGACGGTCCCATCGGCCAGAAAGGTCATGGTGATGATTTTTTGGGATGCGATTCGTGTCATCCTTATGGATTTTATAGAAAATGAAAAACGATCACTGGACAATGCTACCACTTCGATAAAAAATTCAAGAAGACACGGCCGCATTTGACGAAAAAGAAGGTGCTGTTTCACCATGATAACGAACCAGCACATTCACTTGGAGTTGTCGCCGCTAAACTCCATGAATTGCGTAATGAATTGCTGCCGCACCCCCCGTATTCACCCGATCTGGCTCCCTACGACTTTTTATTGTTCCCTAACATGAAGAAATGGCTCCTATATTTTGGAGGGGTTAAAAAATGGTAGGAAATTTGGGAGAAGTGTATCTTTCTAAAAGGTGACTATGTTGAAAATAAAAAAAATTTGAAGAAATTGTGTATCCATTTCTAACACGGGTACTTATTGAATCGCCCTCGTATATTTGTTGCGCATGTCATAAAAGTTTTTCTTTATTCTATTTATCCACAAATTGTAGTTTAAGTACAAAACCTTTCTGACATGAGCGTAGTTCTGTCTACCCAACTTGCTTTCTTTGCGGTCATAAATTTATGGTTGAAAGCGATCACGAACCACTTGAAGTTTTGATAAAACGTGATGTCAATGACGTAACGGTAAGATTGCAACGTATGTTCATGCTATTGCCTAAATATCTGGCCATAAATGTGGTTTATAAATCAGGTAAAGACATGCTAATCGCTAATTATTTCTCGTGTGCTCAACTTGAACAAAAAAAAGATAACGTTGAATACGGGTGTGATTCATTCGGTCATAAAATCAGCCTGTACTTTGGAAGAAAACTACCATTTTTATCGGGATATAATTCAATCGGATGAGCAATATAAAAATGTTATAAATGACTGGCCAGCTTATAACCAACTTTATGAAGTCAGTCAGCATTTTCCTAAAATTAAATTAGAACTGCATGTAGACTAAAACTATTATTCTACAATCACAGATTGGTAAAAGCGACGAAACTACAAAATAGAAACGCGAAATGGCTTCATGAACCGCATCTTGGAGTTGAAAACACTCGCAAGAGCTCGAATGCTGTATTATTGTCCTGAAATGAATTCACAAATACGCACAATAGTAGAAAAATGCTCAGTGTGTGAAAAATTTAAACGTTATAATCAGAAAGAACCATTAGTTCAGGAAGAAGCACCAAAATATCCCTATCAAATCGTGACAATGGATTTATTCGAATATGCGGGACATGATTTTATTGCAATTTTTGATTTTTACTTAAAATTTTAGTCTGTACTTCGTTTGAACCAAACCTCACGGCACAAAATAACGCGTTTCAAGGATTTATTCAATCGTATCGAATATCCAACAATAATACATAGCAATAATATTCCGTTCAATTCAACTGAATTTGATCGATTTGCGCCACAATTTAACATATGTATAGTTCAAATATTCAAGTCCACGCTACCCACAAAGCAATGAGCTAGCTGAAAAAGGCGTCGCAATATCAAGAAATATCAATTTCAATATAAAATTCTTGAATACAATACGACGCCAATTGCAACCATGGGATCCTTCCGAACTATTACCTGGTAGACTTATAAAAATAATCCTATCAGGATCAAGTTTATTGCTAGCTAGAAATAACTTATCCGAAAAAGGTGTTCAACAAAAACTTGAAAATTAAAGAGAAAAATAAAAATACTACATATTATGACAGAAGCGGGAGATCATTGACAGAACTGACTGGGCGGCTTAGTAATTTAAAAACAAGTTGAGTAAGCAGAAGAGTGCTCCTACCAGAAGGTCCTTGTAAACATCCTAACATTAGAAACAAGTTTTCTAACAGCGTGAATCCATACCTTGAACTATTCACCCAATACTTGGATATGAAATCGTTCAAATTTATGCAAAAGATGCACAGTTTCTTTCATATGCACAGTGCAGCCGCCATTTTGATCCAGCTAAATGATTTTTTTGAATGCTCGGCCGATTGAACGTATTCAAGTTAAACACTTTTCCTTAAATTTTTATGAAAATTGAAACAAAATGAAAGTGCCCAGGTCAATATGAAATATGCATCAACCATAAACACGTATTATTGTTGTTGTAATTCCATACAATTGAAATGGCTATAACTCACTTGATTTTAATTCGATCTCGATTAAATTGGTGGACGTATATATCTTATATCAGTCTATATAATTGCAAAATTTCAGGAAGTTTAAAGGTACCGTTTTGATTTTATGGGCAAAATTGTAAAATCTACAAATCATACTATTATTAACAAAGTTGAGCGAATTTCAATTTCTAAGGTTTTTGTTGCCCTTGTACTCATAAAGGTCCACATTCGTGATAATTTTCAGATTTTTTGGCTCAAAGGCGTCCAATCGCGAGGGGGGACACAAGTTTTTGGTACATTTTGCCTTCCCCTAGACCCCCTAATTCATAAAATGATTCTTTTACTTAGATTCTAAAAGTTCTAACCAAGACCTTTCATTTCATACCCCAATCGACTACGTTTGATTAAAAAAAATTTTCGGGGGCTAATTCGATATAAGGGGGACCTCCCTTAAAAATTTTTTAATTTTTATTAATGCCTTATCTTCTGAGAGACCATCACTTTTGACCTGTCCACAAAGTTTGAGCATGCTAGCTTCTATAGTTTCTGAGGAAACTAGCTGTGACGCACGGACAGATGGACGGACAGTCAGGTCGCGCAGCTAGGTCTTTGTAATTTTTTTTTTTACAAAGACCTAAAAAAGACCAAATAACTTGACATTGCGGTATTATTGTGGGTGATGTTAATGAAAAGCTATATATTGTTAAAGATCAATTAAATAACTATTCCAGATGTAATCGACGGTTTATTGCTAAATCAAAAAATAATGAATTTAATGCTAGCAACTTGCTATTTGAAGAGAATATAGTTAAAGGTAGAAATTTAGCTAAAAATAATCTTGGAAAAACTGCAATAATACCACCCATAAATCAAAACATTAAGGATACTCAAATTGAATGTGAAGAGAATAAAACGGAACTTCCAGTAGTAACAATAATGCATCATTGCTATCATCGGATGCATATGATGCTGCTGAAAATTATGTTTCAAGAGCTGATAGTGAGGCGGATGATGTTTTACCACCGGTTGTTCCAGCTGGAATACAACCGGAAACTACCCCACAAGGTGGTCATCGCCCTCCCAAAAGATATGGATGGGCCCTGAAATAGTTAAATAGTATCAATTTAATTTTACTTAATTTAAAAAAAGCGTGTAAGAAGTGAGTGCGCTCATTTAGTCTACACTTGACAGCAACGTATATGTTTAAGTATTATTGAATAAGTGGACATATCAACTCCAGTTATATATTAGTCACCAAACTAGTAGCATCATGTTTACAATAAAAGACACATTCACCAAAATAATTGAGCTCAAGTAATGATTTATTTCTGTCTATTACAGCACCCCCCCCCCCCCCCTTTAAACTCATTGGAACAATTTACATCTCAAAACTTTCAAGAAGTCATCACTTTTGACTTTTCTGCAAAGCTTGACGGCTGTGGCCTCTATAGTTATGTAAAAAACGGCTATGATATACAGACGGGTGGACGAACACTGGTCATGATTTGTATTTTAGTGCAAAACCCTAAGGAAGGTTTAAGCGCAGAAGAAAACAACTAGGCAACAAAAGATTTCAGAATCAACTCTTTTGACAGTACAATAAATGTATGAGAAAAATATAATATATCAAAAATAAGACCGGAAAAGATTATCATTGTATATCAGGAGAGCAATTCTTCATGCTTCTGGAAAAAAGTCTCATAGCCATTCCAATTAGGGTATTGTTAAAATCATTTTACAATACCCTACAAGTTTTGCGAGCTGTCTGTCTGTCCGTTCGTCCGTCCGTGTGTCACACCACTTTTTCTCGCAAACTACATAAGCTAGAAACATAAGATTTTGTAGGTAGGTGCGAAGTGACGCCCTCTTCAAAGTTTTGCTTTGAGAGGTGCAGGGGAAGGGGAGATGTACGAAAATTTTGTGTCCCCCCCACCTTTGACCCGAAAAATCCGAAAAAAATCATGAATATAGGCCTTTATGAGTACAACAACAACAAATACATGAGAAGTCGAAATTCACTCAACTTTGTTGGTAATAGTATGATTTATCGATTTTATATTTTCTTGAATAAAGTCTTAACGTGCCCTTAAATTTAATAAAATTCAGTACACAGATGACTATCAATAAGGTTAATCTGTTCTGAAAGTTTCATAAAGATTGAATGGTATCCAATGAAGTTATAGCGATTTGAATTTTCCTGTATTACTATGGAAAAGGAGTTGAGCATATTCGAACGCAAAGTGCTTCAGAAAATCGGTGACCCAATGAAACAAGGGACAGAGTGAAGACTATGTTACAATGATGAACTGCATGAATTATTTGACAAGCTCCCTATATCTACGTGCGTAAGGGTAAGTGGGTCATGTAGAAAGAATGGAAGAATACCGGCTACCTGAAAGAACATTAAAGGCTAGAGAATAAGGAAGACATTCAGTGGGAAACTGAGGACTCAAATGGAAGAGACAATAGAAGCTGGCAGCTGATTTTTACTGGGAGTGAACAACTGACTAACAAGGTCACTAAGCTATAATGATTGGTTGAGATTAAGCCTGAAGATCAAAGCCCAACTTGGGCTGTTGCGCCCTAGATGATGAAAATAAAAAAAAATATATGATAGTTTTCAATAATTTGGATACTAAGCACTTTTGTCTTAAACAAAGATATACTAGAAGTAAATGTAAGATAAAATATAGATAAGAATTAAACGCGGAAAAAAACAAAAAAGGTGCAAATACTGCAACTCGATTAATCTGAAATCTGTATTAACTGAGCAGTTCGGCCTACAAACTATTCGACAATCAGCAAATGCACCCACAAAATCCATCCGCAACGCGTATGCGTATGTGGCGAGCAATATTATGCCACAAGCATTCGTCATAACCCACAGAGCGATACCCAGCAGATATCTGTCACTCTTCACCATTCCGATCAGCTGGCACGTGTTGGATGACAGATATCTGCTATTTGCTTACCATTTGACATCGGCAGGGTGGTGAGTAAGTCTCTGCTACATAGCCACCTCTTAACATCGGCCGCGTGTGGAAGAAAAGATGGCCTATAGACATATGGCATGGCGTGTGCATGGTGTAAGTGCGCAGTTGTCAAGAGGGGAAACAGTTATGAGTTAGAGATTTTCTTTAAGATTTTCTGTCCCAATATCAACGACCCAACCAACGTTCGTGCGAATTAATTGATTTTCAGAGCAGCGTTTTCGTTTGTGAACGTTTTTGAAAGTTCATAAGGAAGGATTGTGGTGAAAATTTGACCTGGTCTTAAATCTGGACATGATAGACGGTATTCCGCTATTGGTAAATCTTTCATTTTCGGTCGGATTGTTAAATATCTTTAAATTTATGAAGGAACGTGTGAAAGGATTTGGGACTTGCAAGTCGAGAGTGTGGTGGAGAAAAAGTGCAGTTACGGCAAGCAAGGACTTGCATTGCCTCAAAGATAACACCAAGTGTTCTGCATAAAAACACTATAGACGATTTCAGTTCGTCCTTGGGGTCCAGTCACCGAAACTTTCATTTGATTTTCAGTCCAACAATTCTGGCCATACCACTTACCACTCCACGTGGACCGATAGTACCTTCACCAGCCGTGAAGCAGTAGTAAGGGGATCAAGGGGCTAGGACCTGTCAGCTGATATGAGTGATATGAAATAGGACAGACACGTCAGCCAATTGTTTATCTGAAAGTGTATGATGTCCTTTCGGACTTGTCGCTTGTTGCTGGAATCCCCAAATATATTAATTATTCGCCGGCTTTGTTCTGACACGCCACCCTTAACAAAGTCAATAGCACCAAATCGATTCATCTCTTAAGTTGCCCAACTGTTATAAATTTAATGGGCGCATTGTCGAGACATCATTTCCGAACACCGCAAAATCTGGTGCTGAAATTAGACGACATTGAAGATAATGTTGGAGCGCTTCAAACACTGAATCGCCACTTGACGTCAGCAGGGCGGGGCTAAATTTCAGCTCTGGACCGCGACTACTGCTTGCAATTTTGATCCCCAATAAATAGCTCGTTATATATTCTCTGGAATTTGAATCCAGTGCTGAATCGTTTGCATTGAAATGATTTTCATGAACAATATCAAATGTAGCATCAAATTGTTACTTAATTTTATTTTAATTTATATAAAAGTTTCCATTCGTGAAATGTAACATAGAGAGAAACAAAACAAAAAATGTTTAAAGTGTAACACAAACATCAAAGTTGGAAGCTTGTATTTCACGTAAAAGTAGGTTCGAAAAGAATATCAGTAAAATAGTTTAACTCGCATCTTAAATTATTGCACTAAGTAAAGCTTACTACGTAATTTATTGAGTCCAGAACGTCTGCAATTTATGGCTTGGATTTCGCTTCCCATTTGCCTTGGGTGACATTTTTTATTGTCCTCAGGGATTCTCTTAGTTGGATGTCTTGGTATCAATTTTGCGTAACTGGATGGTTAAATGTCTGATCTTTCTTCAACCTACCAAAGGTGTTTCAGATGAATATTTTTGTCTTCGTACTTTGCCTGGTACTTTTAAGTTTTAAGAAAGCATGTATGGTCTTAAATTAATCAAATGCTGTTTCGAGAAACTACATTAATTTCAACCTAAATTGGTACGCATGGAGATACCACAAATTTTGGATTTTGCTGTAATCTTCCCAAAAAAATATGAACAGAAATTTTCATAATAAATACTAAATAACCTATAATATAAACTAGAGAAGGCTTAATTTTTAAGAGCGCTATTTATACAAAACGGACCTCCGAGATGTTATGAAATTGAAATTGAAGGATAAAAATATAAAGCCTGAGTTGTAAAATTTTAGTTGAAATTTTTAAGGAAACCTTTTATAAAAAGAAATAATTGAAATGGAATATTTATTGATGACCTTTGTCAGTTTATTTTTATCATGAATCGTCAAACTGTATCATAACCATTAAACATTCTTTTTAATTCGGTTTAATTTAAATTTTTTGGATTCAATACTTCATTATACCTTTTATCAATCTATTATATACTCTTGTATTTTGGAATTGTAACCACCATTGGCTGCTTCAAGCGAACAAAATACAAAATAAAATGAAAATGAATTTTTAAAAGATAAACTTCGGTCGTCTCATTCAGGAGATTTTGACCGGGTATAGGACCCGCCACAGTAGATGGGCACTCCTCTTCTGAGCTAGTCATCGGTATATACATAGTTCCTTCCTTCTTTGAAGTTACAGGGGCTCTTGCTGGACAGAATGGCTTCCCACACAGATTTTTCACTTACTTTAAATTTTTATATGAAATCTAAAACATTTTATTTTCTATTTACAAGAAAATAAATTGTTTTGTATGAATTTATCATGTAAATTTAAAATAAATGGCCATGTCTACAATGGATCTTGATCCGGATGGAGGGGAGTGCGAGGGGATACTGCTTCCACCTGGATGCTCCACACGTTTATTATGGGTTGTAAGTGTTCGGAGTGAGGACCAAATCATCTCGTGACCCGCGCGCGTTAATCGAGCATCGGCGTCAATTTCATTAGTTTACCCCTTCAGTAGGTTACCTCGGCCTCAACACCGTCGAACCGTTAAATTACTATCGAAAAAAAATTGTAAATAAATTTTTGTAGTGGGCCTTTGTGTTGAGGGAAAAAGAACCCGCCCCACGATACCGCAACGCTAGCCTGCAATCGCATTCATGCGTCCTCAGACAAGGCCAATTCTAGCAAGTGGTATTATCTTTGCTTTATGAGGCAGCAGACAATCACTGCAGTCCTTTGCGGACCTTCCAACATCCTTGAAACACTAAAAATCATCACCTAGATAAAGATCTATTGTTCTTTATTTGAGCTTTATTATTTGCATTATTTAAGAAACGAAGAAAGTTTAATTTATACCAAATACATCCTTAATTCTACATTCCACGAAAGGCGTAATTCATCAAAGAATACAATAAATGTACTCGCTGAGTATCAAAAGTAACCGCAAAAAGCCAATTATTTTCACCAGAAAAAAAAGCAACCAAATCAATAAAGTTGAAAGGCCTAATTCTTTCTATGAATAAATTAGGATAATATAAAAGTCTCCCTTCAGCCAAATTCAATTCTCAACTCAAGTTTTTTCTTCATCTTAACTTCGCCTCAGAGAGAAAAAACAAAATAACAACATGATTGTATTGCGATAAACTTCCTAATTGCATCTACGATCCCATACCACTAAAATGATTATTTTGTCTCTACCAATAGCTTGAAAGCGCGCAATCTACTTTTGTTGTGGAAACAAGTGGAAAGTTTCCTCGAAGGATTTTCCAATTAAAGGAATGATACCGAGCACAGCTGCAAAATATATACGAGTTTTATAATTAAATAACAAGTATTTATATTAATTTTTAATTTATCAAGAATTCGCCTAATGAAAAACTTAAGTGTATCTGAAATTATAAAATTAAGTTGGTTAAAATAGCATATTTTTGTACGTACAAAATAAGTTAAATAATAATATGATGGTATTATTGATTTATTGTTGTTTTACAGCATAAACACGTGACTAAATACGCTTTCCAGTGACACATCGAGGCATGAGATAACAGAGAGGCTATCGTCGTGTCAACGCACGTGCTAGAGTCTTCGAAGCAATGCCGTTTTTCTTATTTCCTATTTAGACTTTGGGCCATTTTCATGGCAGCTACATTTTGAATAAAGGAAGTTTTGAGAGTTGAATGCTGAAATGTTTTGAATTCATAAAAACCTAAACACGATTACTTTTACATAAAACCTCATACGTAGGGGCGGTGTTGCCGAAAATTTAATCCGATTGGCGATTAAAAATTAACGATTAAAAAGTTAATCGTGACTGATGATTAAAAATTAATACTTTCAATCGTCGATTAACGATTCATTTAATCAAATCGTTAGTCGTCAAACATGATTACGATTGAATCACTGTTTTTCATCGTTTACAGAATTATTTGGTTGCAAAAGCTAATTTTGCTTATTTTTAAATGGTTTCATGAAAATGGAGGTTAGGTCTCATCTCAATTCGAATGATTATTTTGCATATTTTATTAAAGAAGATTTAGTGTGATACCAAGAGTAAAGAAAATGTACATCATTTTTTTTTTCAATCATTTATTAAATCACGATAAACGGTATTTCGATTTTTTTTATAATTGAACAAAAATTAAACATTTAAAAAAAAAAACCAAAAGAAAGAAAATACTTTCTTATAGGGTATGTACATAAATGCTCTAAGTATTAATTATAAAATTTATTATCATTTTTTGCCGTAATTCAAATTGAATTTCATAGTTACTTTTTCTTCGAATAAATCATCTGAAATTCTGTGCGATCTAGGTGCACTCACCATGCTCACAAATGAAAACATCCTCTCTACAGAACCAGATGATGGCATATGTGTAATGTATGTTATATTTTAAATAAATTTTTCAATGGTGGGTAGTGATTTAAAAGGCTTGATTCACTACTTTTTTTAGAGAAAAAATTTGAAACTATTAAATCGGACCTCTGTCGAGAACTAACAGTTTCAAACTCATTGCCCGAATTTGAGTTAAAATAGAAAAAAATTTTCCTCTTACTGTTTATTTTTAACCTCCACTACTTTGATTTTAAATTTGTTGGCCATATTCAATTGATTCTAAACATAAAGTTGTCTTCAGCCACCTTAAACTTTTCTTTGGGTGTCAGGGTCAACACATGTCAACCATCGATTCTTGAACTAAGGATAAACTAAGGATGCAATAGCAGCATTCTTTGCATTTTCATTAGAGAAACTTAAAAATTCTCCATAACGCTTCTCCACACTTTCCATATTGTATTCTCGTACCAGAGGCTTGCAATACTTCAGATTTTGACGTTCCAGCTTCTGTAACTTCTTTCTCACAGAAATTAAACATGGAGCAACAATTCCATAAAATGTATCACCCTACAGTATATCCAAAGCATTCGCCAATGGCGCTGCACATTGCAAATGTTCTTCGATATACTGGAAATCAGCATCTTTAAGTGGGTTTTTAATCGCAAGTGCCTTGGCTAGTGGAAAGCGTTTGCTTCTTATTTTCGAAATATATACCATCTTGTAGCCCCTGGACGAGTTAGTGTATGCCCAAGAATGTCTTGCATAATCCCTGTAGAAACGCATCTTATCGTATTTAATCTATAAAACAGTGTCGTGTAAATTGTATGCGACTAGCAGCCGAAATAATAATAAGACAATCGGCTTAATCTGATCACAGTGTATTTACGTGCAGTAAACAACCGGCGCATTGCTGGGTACCTATAGACGTTGTACCGCGCTGGTGTATGTGTAAGAACTACATCTGTGTACCTGAGAATTGTGTCTAGTGAATGACTATCATCATGTGTAATGACAACAGAGATTCACCGTCTACTGAGGCCGATGCGATGAGCAACAAATCAGCGATAAGACCACTGACTTTCTCATTCGACCACCCGTCGCTTTGGTTCATACAGCTTGAAAAAAAAATTCGATCAAAAGTGAATTAACACGATCCAGGTATGCTGCTGCCTATCTTGATACGCGCGCTGCTATCAAGGTAGAGCCAATCATCAACAGTCTGCCCGTCACAAGTCCATAACAAACACTTTGCGACAGTCTCATTGAATGTTTATCGAAATCACGCAAAGCAAAGCTACAACAATTGCTGGAGAAAGAAGAGCTAGACAACAGGAAACCTTCACTATTCCTACGCTATCTTCGCACACTCGACAACAGCGTGCCTGAAAATATTCTTCGCGCAGTCTGGCTGTCGCGTCTACCTGCAGCAACACAAGCGATTCTCCCGGATCACAAAACTATCCTCTCGATGAAATTGCAACAACCGCCGACAGCATCCAAGAAGTGACGCCACAACTTTAGCTGGCCGCGATTGGCAAACGATCGTCGATGCAAAAAGAAATCGACGAGCTAAGAAATCACATCAGCAAGCTCATAAATATCGTCAGACAGCAACGGTCACGCTCATCGTCGCGTGATCGATCACGATCCCCATCCCGTGGTAGACAATCGGAAACCGATGTTGATCCCAATCACTGCTGGTACCACCAAGTATTCCAGAATCGCGCGAAGAAGCGCAAACAACTCTGTACGGCGGTAAATGATCCTGCAGCCACGTCAAACCGCATCTTTGTCACTGATCGAGTGACAAATGTCCGATATTTAGTGGACACTGGCTCAGACCTCTGTGTATATCCACGTCGTTTGCCCCAGGGTCACGAAGAGAGGCATGATTACACACTTGATGCTGCAAATGGCTCGCAAATCAACACTTACGGTTGCACTAACATTGCACTTAACGTTTGTCTTCGTCGAGATCTCTCGTGGCGATTCGCTTTCCCTAACGGGTCAAAATCAAGCATTGGCACTAATTTTTTCAGTTTTTACGGCCTTCTCGTCGACTTCAAAAACGCTTAACTCATCGACTCAGCCACTGGCTTATGTTGAATACTCAGGGCAAGGTATTTCGCTCCAGCGAGGTATCATCCATTAAATCAACACAAATTCAATAAAACAATACAACAATAAAACAATTCCCAGGCATAACACGACCCAATGGCATCTGCAGAGCAGCTGAACATTCAACCGAGAATCGCATCGAAACAACGCCAGGTCAACCAATTGCCAGCAGAACACGTCGTCTTGCTCCCGATAAACTGAAAATTACCAAAGACGAATTCAACAAAATGACCAAGCTTAGACTTGCACGGCCGTCAAACAGTCCATGGGCTTCACCTCTCCATCTGGTCCCAAAGAAATCTGGTGACTGGTGACCTTGTGGAGATTACCGTCAACTCAACGATCGTACGCTGCCTGACATATACAATATGCGTCTGTTAGAGGACTTTACGGCTAATCTTCACGGCACAAAATTTACTCAACAATCGACCTCGTTTGTGTCTTCAACCAAATCCCTGTTGCTTCAGAGGATATTTGCAAAATCACAATCATCAAACCATTCGATCTCTACGAATTCCCATTCATGAAGTTTGGACTTCGTAATGCATCTCAAACCTTTCAACGTTTCATCGACGAAGTCACGCAAGGAATTGACTTTGTATTTCCATACGTCGACGATATTCTCGTCACTTCATCTACCGAGAAAGAGCATCATGAACATCTTCAACAACTCCTTACTCGCTTGGAAAAACATGGCATCGTCATCAACAGCGCTAAATGTCATTTGCGCCTGCCAGAGGTGGATTTCCTCAGTTACCGAGTATCTTCAGCAGGCATCATACCGCTTCCAGAGCGAGTGGTAACAATAGCAAAATTTCCCAAGCCATCAACAATCAAACAGTTGCGTAGAGTTCTTGGCGTGTTTAGCTTTTATTGTAAACATTTTAAAAAACGTTTCAGGCTACACTCAACGACTGTCTCCAAGGATCGGACGTTAAAGGCTCTAGTCCAGTATCCTGGACACCTGAACGTGAAACTGCCTTCGAAAATTGCAAAAAACAGCTCGAGTCACTCGTCATGCTCGTTCATTCAAGCACTGAAGCATCTTGGACCATCTTCACTGATGCTGCAGACTTTGCAATCGGCGCCGTCGTCCAACAGCGAGTCAACGACACGGGGCAACCGCTTGCATTCTTCAGCCAAAAGCTGCACCATCACAGTACTTACGATCGTGAACTTCACGCAATTTATATGGCCGTCTTTTGCTTCAAACCCATCTTCAAGGGCAGACAAATCACAATTTACACCGATCATTGACCGCTCCTCCACGTCTTCAAGCAAAATCCTGATAAAGCAACGCCTTGGCATTTCACATCTCTGTCGTCACCAGCGCGCTATCGAGGAACGAAACAATCTCTGCAGCAATCAAAATCATCGATCTCGCTCGCGCACAAGCCAACAACGTAGAACTTCGCACGTATCTTCAATACGACAATCACTCACTTCATCTTTGACCAATCAACGTTCCCGATTTACCAGTCTACTGCGATACATTAATCGACATAGCACGTCCATTCATCCCAACGTAACTACAAAAATGTGTCTTCTATGCTCTTCACAGCATAAGTCACCCCTGCCAAAAAGCAACAGTCAAATTGGTATCACAGAGGTACGTTTAGCCAAGTATCAAACGAGACTGCAGAGCATGGGCACAAGCCTGCATCGAACGCCAACGTAGCACAATTACTCGTCACGTTGCAGTGCCAATACATCACTTTCCAGGTTGCTCTGGCTGATTCGAACATATTCATGTCAACATCACCGGACCATTTACGTCATCACGAGGCTACAGACACTATCTGACAATAAAAAACAGACTCACATGATTCCCTGAAGCCTTCACACTCGACGACATCTCCTACGGAGTACCACTCCGAATCACCACTGACCAAGGGCGGCAATTTGAGGCTGATCCATTCAACGCATTAGCTCATTTACGAGGCAGCAAGCACATTCATACAACGACATATCACCCAGCATCCAATGGTCTCGTCGAACGTTTTCATCAGCAGCTAAAACGCTACCAATCATCTTGATGGGCATACGGGCTGCTTGGAAAGAAGACGTACAAGCGATGCCAGCTGACCTAGTGTTTGGCGAACCAATACTACTCCCTGGTGAATTTTTGGCAACATCAAGACAACTCGACGCGTCTCCAGCCAACTTAGTTCAACGACTTCGTAACCGTTTCATTGACATGGAAACAATCAGATCTTTGTCTTCAGAGAGCTACCCACATGTTCCCAAGTACTCATCCAAGTCGATGCACCCCGGCTAGCATTCGAGCAACCATATGAAGGTCCATACGAAGTCATCAGCAAACCGACCGATACTATATCGTCAAAATTCGCAAAGTCGACACGCCGGTAAGCATTGACAGACTTAAACCAGCTTTCATGCTTCCTGATGACGAACCAGAGAATCCAACTCCGCTGCCTCCACACAACGAACCAACTCGGTCGACATCTGGCCATACAGCTCCAGCTTCGAGTACGTCATCGAAACCCGAAAAAACATCGTCACGCAGACGCACGACTTATTTTCGACCATCGTCTTCCGACTCATTGAACAGCGATTCATCACCACAACGACAACGCAGAAAATGTGTGAGATTCAACGGCAACAAGTAATTCATTTTCCTTTTCTCTTCAAAGGTGGGGAGTAATTGTAGCGGGCAGCGAGAGTATTCCAAGACCCGTACAGACATTTCTCACACACATCCAAGCATCCACACTACATTCGCGCAAACACTCATTGTCTGAAGTTGTATTGCATTTAGCAGTCAGTCGTTTACACGCCATCAATCAAGCGACACGTGTAACTTCCAACTCCCAAATATTTAATTGTTATTCTTGAATAAATGTTTAGTTAGTTTAGTAAGGATTCGCGTTGTCATTTACTGACCAACTCAATCCCTACAATACAAATAAAATGCAATAAAATAATAATTATTCATTTAGTCTTTGCATGTAAGTTTTGTTCTTTTATTATACAGAGTATTATTCAATAATTTAAGAAAGTCAAATAAATTGAAACAATATACATAAAAGTATATTAATCCAGGAGGAATCATCAATACTCGGGAAGTGTGGGACATTATTCACACTAGATTTTAGTCTGTGTCCAGATGTTTCAACCCAGGGCAAAGCGGGACTTTCAATAAAATGTCCGAATACATTTTGACATCAACACCTCGTTCATTTGCAGCCGTTGACCATCAATCATTAATCAGTACTATTGACACCAAATTATGTTACAGTAAAATTTTTGCTACTGGTCATGTCTGCATTACAGCTCTATCATCACCAACCATTTCACCAAATAAATTCCAAGACAGCGGAATATTTGACGCCGATTTTGCGGATATCAGTATACAGTGGAAACAAGATGAGCCAAATAATTTTCCCTGTGCACGTACCACCGAATTGTCTGCTGAAACACAAAAATGGAACCAACTCCGTGACAAAATCAAGGAATACATACATTTCTAAAGCTCCGGTACCAGCTATTCTTTCTCCGAAGCCCTTCGATCAGAGGAAACTTCAATACTATAGGGATTGATTTTTCTCTATAGACATGTTACACCTGAAAAATCTGAGAAAAATTATGAAAGTAAGCCTTTATAAGTACATTAACAAAAAAATACGCAGAAGTCGGATTTCGAACAACTTCGTTTGGAATAATATGATTTATCATCATATTCTGCCTTAAAAGTTTCAAAAAGATCGAATACTATTTATTGAAGTTATAGCGATTTAAATTATCCTGTTTTACTGTGAAATAATATGCGTTGTATTTCTATGGAACCATATGGCTTTGAAACAATGTGCGCTTTTTACCGACTTAGACCCTACGGGTTAGCTACGATTTGCATGATATGCTTCATAAATGCCTTTGAGGAATTGTTCCACGAGTGACATCAGAAATCGTCAAACAAAATGGCGGCTGTTTCAAACTATATTTAAGGTACATGCTATTAACGCTTGATTGAATTTATCAATGAATGGCTGAAAATGAGTACCTACAATTTAGAGATGGAATAAGTCGAGTAAGTAAGAGATGCTCCCACCAGATGGGCTTTGTAACCATTCTGGAGTTGGAAACAGGTTTTTAATAACATGAATCGATGAAATTTGCATAAGAAATCATTCAAATTTATCCAAAAGATGCAGAATTTCGTTGATAAGTACATACCAGGCACCGTTTAGTTCAAGCACAAAAAATTTATCTGAATGCTTGGCGAATTGAACATGTTCCAACACTATTACAACACTATGACTTAAACTTTCATGAGAGCCCGAAAAAACTAAGAAATCCTACGTCGATTTGAAATACAGTGAAAATCGTTTAACACATTTCGTTTCAAAGGAAAAAACATATGTATATGTATTCATCCAAATATAGTTTATTATAGTAAATTTTATTTACATGGATATGTATATATTTTTTTCCGTAGCACTACAGCCCCTTTCGGGCCTTAGCTTAGAGATAGTTAGACTATCTCATTGTCATGAGTCGAATGTATCGGCTCTCCACAAGGTTATATGATCATTATACCGCTTTGGCCATACGAGTATGTCCGTCCACCCAGCTGTGATACGTTCTGATTTGAAAACTAGCACATATCATAACTGAACAGGCTTAAAGTCCGTCCAGAGAGTTAACGCCAACGAAACTCGGACCGGAGACCTTCGGCTTACGGGCTTAGTGCTCTAACCACTACACCACACAGACTATATGTATATACGAGTACATATGCTGTATTTATTGAACATCAAAACAAAAGTACATATTCACAAGAACTTAATGAAATTAATTAGATCATTTTCAAGGTTTTTGAAAATAAACATTTATTGAGTTTTGGAAAATAATCTGATATTTTTCTTTGTATTGTCTTTTTAAGCATCAAATTGTCAAACAATTTTTCAATGTCGTCCATTTTCTTATTAATTTCACCATTGGAATGTGCGTCTAAATAATTGTGCATACTTTTTACGGTGATCCTCATTTCAGATGACGTGGGAACAGGAGCTTCATTATTCGCTTCGTTTTCGTCATCAGATTCTGCCGCAATGATATTTTTTGAGCTTTAAACAAACTCCGAAATATCTTTGTCGGCCATAATTGGAACTGTGCACTCACTATAATCATCCAATGCAACGAATACTTCTAATGATATAGTAGGACAGTCGAATAATACAGAAACTTTCTCAAACATTTCATTCAGCGTCGGTTCAGTTTCCATTCCTTTTGGCGCTGAAGAATCTGATACTTTCGGGATTCTCGCATGATGAAAACAATTTTGAATCGTCCTTGGAGTCACTAAGTGCCATGCCGAACGCAACATATGAAAAGCATCTAATAAATTAATTGAAAAATCTTCCTTTGCTTCGACTGCGAGTAAATATTTTCGAAGTACTTGCTTCCGATAGAAAAGTTTCGTGTTTTGTATAATCCCCTGATCACAAGGCTGCAAGACACTTGTGGTGTTCGGAGTTAAAAAGATAAGCTTTATGGCTTTCAATACAACATTGGGTTGAGCTGAACAATTGTCAATTATCATCGCAACCTTACGCTTTTCTCGTAAAAATCGCTCATCTATCTTTACAATCCAATCGGTGAACATCGTAGCTACCATCCATGCTTTTCTGTTTGCTAAATGTTCTTACATTCTTAAAACATCATGGTTTCAAACTTTTGCCAATAGCGAATAGGGGTAGTTTTTCAGAACAAGCCGAATTGCATCGTATCAATACCGTAATCCGCTCTTTGGAGAGTTTCCCACCTGACTACGACTGCCCCTTAAACGATAAAGTTTTATTTGGTAAGCAGCGGTGAAATAACGCAGTTTTGTCTGCGTTGAAGATATCTTTCGCTTCATATTTTTCAAGTATGGAAGGCAAGGTAGACTGCAACCAATTTGCTGTCATGGTCGGTAAAAATTTTTTAGCTTCACCTCAAACATTTTTTAGTGCTATGCCATTTCTTTTCTTGAAACGTTTCAGCCATCCTGGGTTTGCAGAAAATATAATACCCAATTGTTTAGCAAGTTCATTGCTTTTTTCTAACATTAATGGTCCTGATATGGGGACATTCTGAGATCTTGCTTGTTTAAACCAAACAAGTAAAGCCGCCTCTAAGTCCTCATGCTTGACCGTTCTGATTGGTTTTTGCTCTGGCGCAAATTTACTCCGTTCGAACAAATCCGCAATTTGCTCTCTTTTTTAATTATTGATGATAAGGTGGAATTAGCAATACCAAAATCTTTAGAGATCTCCGTTTTTGTCTTCTGTTTTTGATCAACACCCTTAAAACGCCCATCTTCATTTTAAGTGAAACAGCAGTTTGCTTCCCCGCTTATCTTTTTCCCATGTCGTCGTAAAAAATTCTTCTAAACTAGAAAAAACAAACACGATCCAAATACTGATTTTAACACGCACTGCGATGTACTCGTCAGCAAACTCCAAAGCCAACTGATGAGTGATGAGATTGTTTTGTGGAGCGTTTGTAGGAGTGGACGGTGAATGAAGCTTAGATAGACAAAATGTGCTCAAGTTATATGCTTTTCTGAGAGTTTTTCAAGACCATTGTTGGCTCTTTTTGATTTTCATGAAATTTCGTAAGCATGAGGGTCTTATATCAACCTAACTGTAAGACGTTTAAGGCGACCGTTTCAATTTTCGAGGGAAAATCTAAAATTTACAAATCTTACTATTATTAACAAAGTTGAGAGAATTTTGATTTCTGAGGTATTTGTTGCCGTTGTAAGGTAGGTTTTGCTTCAGATTCTGGAAGTGCCAATCAAGACCTTTCATTTGATACCCTGCTCCACTACATGTAATGAAAAAAAAAAATTTAAGGACCACTTCTTTTTGAAATGTTTGTTAAGACCTAAATTTTTGAGAGACCACCACTTTTGGCCTTTCCAGATTGTTTGAGCTTTCGGACAGGTGATCAGTCGGAAGAAGGGACGGACAGGCGGGCAGACAGGACGCGAAACTAGTAGGCCTTTATAAAAATTGTTTTACAAAGCCATAAAAATTATGGAGGTGGATTCGATAACAAATAACTTCAAGGATGAAATCCGTTGAACTTTGGTTTTTCTTAATTTAAATCGTTCTATATATCTGCATATTGTAGAATAAGTACAGAATCCTTCTGAAATTAGAGTAGATCTGTGTTTCCAACTTGTTATGTATATGTTTAAAGAAGAATGGATGCGTTCTTTGATTCATCAGTTTTTGTCATAAAAAAATGTTTTCAAGCCAAGGATGGTTCGTAAGCCCTTTTGGTAGGATCCCCCGTTTGTCGACTCAACGTTTTTCAAAAATACTATACGGGGTTTTCATCATTATGAAATGTTCACAGAAAGTATCTACATATATTGAATCTCAAATCAACGCCAGAATTCTTAGAATTGTCTTTTGAAAATAAATAATGGAAGGTTTCAAAGGGAAGTACAAAAAAAGGCTGTTGTGTATCTACGTAAAATTTGGAATTTTATGAGCACTGTCAAACTATGTTTTACACTTTTCAATATTTCAAGTGATCAAATGATTTTCCATTAAATTGGAAATTCCTAATAATTCCTTTCTATTTATAACTTATCAATTCACATCCTAACAAATAATCGAACCTATTACCGCAGCTTTTTGATATGAAACTTCAATAATCTTGGAAATGTTGCCACAAACAACAGATTTCTTATATTGAATTTTTTTTTTTTGGAAAATAGTTACAATAAGCAACTTCCAAAGATGTGGAGTTGGATTTGCTACAAATTGTTGTTCAGATAGCAATTAATATCTCATTAAAAGATTCTGAGAAACGTTCTCTCATCGTCATGGAATCGCGCCGACACTGGCAATCGTCAACAGTGCCATTTCATTGAATGTACCATGCATGGGTGGCAAATTGAAGATTAATGGGAGGAAATTTAAAGCTTTTATTTACGCTTCAGTATAAAAAGTAAATAAATATATCCCAGGGAAATGGGGAACACTTTGAAAATAATAAGGAAAAATGTTAGTGATAATCAAATTCAGGAGTGGCAAATTTTTTTTGGCATTTCGCCTCATTACAAACAAACATATTTTCGAACACAAATTATTTCGACAGAACATATGGACAAGTTCCCTTGCCTTGTAAAGGTTGTGAAAATGAGTTGTCCGATTGAATTAAATCACATTGAAATGATGTGTGCTGGGGTATTGTACATGCGAGGCACGTGTCAAGGACTATTTATCTTCAAGACAATTTGTGATTGAATCGTCGATTCAATTCAAATGCGTTTTATTAATTCAATCGTTATAAATTATATAGAAACAAGTTTTACAGCATTAAAGTACATATAATTTAATGGCTCCCATGACACTCTAAATTCAAACAATACTCAATAAAAAAATTAGTCATAAAAAGTTGGGTAAACAGGCCTACGCTCATGTCAGAAGGGTTTTGTACCCAATTTCTCAGAAGTCAAGAAATATTTCAAAGAGATGTGCACGTTTAAAAAAAAATCCATTGTTTTTTTTCTATTTTCAACGGGCGCCATTTTGTTCCAAACCAACGAAAATCGGTCAAATCATGAACTCCTAAAAATATTAATGTCATTGATCTTATTTGAAAATTCCAAGAAGATCAAATCAAAACTGCAGTGACTGATTCGATGGGAAGTCCGTAAAATACCAAAATCATATGTTGTTGTTGTATTTGGAGAAATTTCATATGGCTATAACTTCCGTGTAAATCATTCGACTTTCATCAAACTTTCATAGTGTTGTATTCATAATGAACATATTAATTATTTGAATATCGTTACTTTTAAATTGCTCACTTTTATATTTTATTACAAATTTTTATTACATTTGATAGTTGGCAGTACTTGAAAAGCTTAGCTGTCATTCATGCATATGTGATTCAGTGTACATCCTCTTGTGAACATCCGCGTGTCATAGCTCGCACATAACCATGTGACTTCTAGTTCAATAAATAATAAGTTAATAATTTGAATTTAAATAAAGTGTTTTAGTATTTACGCCCTCACGATATAAAATTTGGTGTCAGAAAAAAGTGATTCGAGCACACGTAAATTGAGCCCATAATGAATGTGTTTTCAAAGTGCAAATACTGAAGAAAATAAAACCCTGCAATGAATCATGGTTCTTTCGGAGGAATTGAGAGAGTTAGTCGAAGCTCTTGCCACTGCTTTGAAAAATGCTAATTCTACAGCACTTGCATCTACAGGCGATGCCGAGCAGTCCAAGCCGCCACCATTTTCATTTCAAGAATTTCGTTCAAGTGAAGGTGCCACAGTTACAGACTACTTCAAACCGTTTCTGTGGGCCTTAAATCTAAGCAAAATCCCGGAAGAAATCCGCGGCCGCTCACGCTCTTGAGTCGACGCACAAAACATCGGAGGAGGTTAAGCTACAATCACTGCCATCGGAAACATACACACACTGCTATCAACAACACAGCAATACAAGCAAAATAAAGGCACTGCAAAAGTTAAACCGAAAACGCGCGGACAGAGAAAAATTGCACCAAATACTGCTAATCATAACTCACACCAAAGTCTTCAACAAAACAACCGAAAACCCCTCTACTGCTACAGATGTGGAGATGCACATTAACGTGCTCAATGTCCATTCTTAAATAGTGAGTGTCGTTTTTGTAAGAAGAAGGGGCATATTGCTAAAGTGGGTAGAGCCAAAATTAAACAACGCAACGTTAACCAAATTCAAGATACTCGTACAGTATCACAACAAATCAACACGACAGTTCGATTAAATGGAATTGATAAAATTGAAGATTTTCATGCTGCAAAATTAGTAGATCGAAAAATGATCAGTGTTAAAATCGATGGAGTAGAGTTCGCAATGGAGCTTGACACGGGAGCACCTTGTGGCATCATTAGCAGTAATTCATTACGAAAGATAAAGCAGAATTTCCACTTAAAGCCAACAGACAGACAATTTGCAAGTTACACGAATCATCGTCTCAACTGCATTGGACGGCTCCCTGTAAATGTGACGGTAGGGAATCTTACACGCCGACTTAATCTCTATGTGGTCGAAGGGGCTTATGACTCGTTATTCGGTCGAGAGTGGCTCGCAGAATTCATATCCGAACTTAACATGAATGAAATGTTCGCTCCAATGGATGTACATAACCTTACTGTCGCATCTCCGGAACTTACGAAAGAACAAATCGATCGTTTAGAAATGCTGCTAAAAAGGCACGAAGATATTTTCAATCTTTCAGCTGGCAAACTTTCGGGCCCGCCAGTAAAAATGCATTCAAAACCAGGAGCCACACCGGTTTTTGCACGCGCCCGAGATATTCCATACGCTCTTCGAGATGCATATGCAAAAGCAATTGATGCAAAACTAGAAGCTGGTCACTACGTAAGAGTTGATCACTCGGAGTGGGCTTCTACTACGCATGTTGTCACCAAGAAAACTACTGGCAAACTTCGCATTACTGGCAACTACAAACCCACTTTGAATCCGCGAATGATCATCGACGAACATCCAATTCCCAAGCAAGAGCATATATTCAACAAAATGAAAGGAGCGAAAATATTTTGTCATTTGGATATCACAGATGCATATACACATTTGGTTGTCGATGAAGTGTTTAGTAAAGCACTAACACTCAACACTCCTACACATGGTTTAATACGACCAACTCGAGCAGTTTATGGAGCAGCAAACATACCTGCAATTTGGCAACGCAGAATGGAGTCGATTATAAAAGATATGCCTTCTGTCTTGAATTTTTTTGATGATCTGCTTGTCTTTTCAGATTCATTTGATACTTTACTGATAGATCTTGACGTTATACTCTCCAAACTCAAGGAAAATGGTATTCACCTAAACCGCTCAAAATGTACTTTCGCTGCTTCCGCAGTCGAGTTTCTTGGTCATAAAATTGATGCACAAGGAGTTCACAAATCTGACGAACACATTAAAGCAGTAAGAGATGCGCCTAAACCAAGCACACCAAAAGATTCTCAGCTGTTCATTGGAAAAGCGACGTACTACAACGCATTCATACCCGACTTGGCTACTATAGCACGACCGCTACGGGATATGCTTCTAAAGGAAACTTTTCAATGGACAGACGAAGCAGAAAAAGCATATGCTGACTTGAAAAATATTCTAATTTCGCCTCAAGTCCTGATGCCTTATGATCCAGCACTACCAGTGATCCTCGCTACAGATGCTAGCCAGGTAGGCTTAGGTGCAGTATTATCTCATCGACTTAGTGACGGGACAGAACGTCCAATAGCATACGCTAGCCGAACAATGACCGCAACAGAACAAAAATATCCACAGATCGACAAAGAGGCACTTTCTATAGTCTGGGGTTGTCAGAAGTTCTTTTACTATTTATATGCACGGCGTTTTTTTCTTATAACAGACCACAAACCATTAACGCAGATTCTTCATCCAGAGAAATCACTTCCAATTTTATGCATAAGTAGAATGACCAACTACGCAGATTACTTAGCTAATTTTGACTACTCAGTGGAATTCAAAAATACAAAAGCTAATGCTAACGCAGATTACTGTTCTAGAGCTCTTCATAAGCCACAACTTGTTCGTAAAATCACTTCACAAAGGGAGGAAGAAGTTATGGATCTGGATGGAATGGACATATTCATCCTACGTCAAATCAATCAACTTCCTGTAGGAGCGGAACTTATCGCCAAAGAAACGAAGAAAGACCCACATCTTGGAAAAATAGTTCAAATGCTACTAGATGGACAAGACTTGACTCGAAGTGGACTCAAGGCTCCAGAAAGTAATTATTCATTTTCATCCGGATGCCTCCTGTTTGAGCATCGAGTTGTAATTCCTACTTCATTACGTCAACCTATACTACAAGATCTGCATGCAGCACACATTGGAATAACCAAAATGAAAGGTTTAGCTCGATCATATGTTTATTGGCCAGGTCTGGACGCTGATATAGAACGGATCGCAAAAGCGTGTACTGAGTGTGCTAAATTTGCACATGCTCCAGCAAAATTTCGTGAGCATCATTGGGAGTATCCAAAGGGTCCATGGCAACGTATCCATATCGATTACGCAGGACCTGTTGCTGGTACAATGCTACTTATCGTGGTTGACGCCTACAGTAAATGGGTAGAAGTAAAAGCGACAAATTCAACTACCAGCACTGCAACTATATCAATTATGGAAGAGCTTTTTGCTGCGTATGGCTCTCCTGTTACTGTAGTAACCGACAATGGCCGTCAATTCGTTTCTGATGAATTTATTACATTCCTCAAGATGAACGGATTTAAATATCACAAACTAACTGCTCCATACCATCCTTCTACAAACGGCCAGGCTGAAAGATATGTTGGTACAGTTAAGGATTCTCTTTACAAAATGCAAACCACGAAAGCTACTCTACAACAAGATCTAAATAAATTCTTGAAGCAGTATAGAAGAGCCCCTCGTTCTACAACTGGACAATCTCCTGCACAGCTGTTTCTTGGTAGAAACATTCGGACCCGCTTAGATCTGGTACGCCCTGAAAACATTCACACACAAATGACTGAGAAGCAACAATCTAAATTCAACTCAAATTTTCGAGAATTCCAGCCCGGGCAGATGGTCTACTTCATGTCTAATAACTTCAGAATGGACAAATGGATCTACGGAGTTGTTTCTGCGAAAATTGGTGACCTACACTATCACATCAGTCATGATGGAAAAACCTTCAAACGACATGTTGATCAAATGCGAAGCTTTCGACCACTTCATCAACAACAACAAAACAAAGTGGAATCCAAAGAAGTTAACAACAAACCGGCAGAATCAAACAGACAGTTTCATCTCTATGAAAATCACGAGCAACCAGTAGCGGCAGATTTTGTTGATCAACCAGCACCAAAGGTAAAACAAGGTCAAGAAGCTCCAGTACAATTTCCGCCAGCCGGTGAACCACCAGGTATCGAAAATAACCAGCCAAATGCAGTTCTACGAAGATCGATGCGACAACGTCATCCACCAAACTTCTACAAACCAACTTGAAGATCAAAATTTCTCTAAAAGAGGGAGAAAATGTTGTTTTCATAATGAACATATTAATTATTTGAATATCGTTACTTTTAAATTGCTCACTTTCATATTCTATTACAAATTTTTATTACATCTGATAGTTGGCAGTACTTGAAAAGCTTAGCTGTCATTCATGCATATGTGATTCAGTGTACATCCTCTTGTGAACATCCGCGTGTCATAGCTCGCACATAACCATGTGACTTCTAGTTCAATAAATAATAAGTTAATAATTTGAATTTAAATAAAGTGTTTTAGTATTTACGCCCTCACGATATAACACATAGCTTAAAGGCCTTTTGTAGGACTACGTAAATAACGAATTTCGTTCAGTTTAAGGGTACCTATACGATTTTATTGGGGAAAATGTGAAATTCGAACATACTATTATTAACAAAATTGAGCGAATTTTGACTTCTAAAGTATTTGTTGTAGTTGTACTCATAAACACCTCCACCCATAATATTTTCAGATTTTTCAGATCACAGGTGTCCAATCGCGGGGGGGGACACAAATTTTTCGTGGATTTCCCCTCCCTTTTGAAAGGTTCTCATCAAAACCTTTCATTTGATAACCATATTGGCGACCTTTGATGAATTTTTTTTCGGATTTTCACTCCCCTTTATGGGGAGACCTCCCTTAAATACCTTATAAATTTTTTTTTGTAAATGAACTTTGAAGAGAGTACCACTTTACACCTACATACAAAATTTGATGTGTCTAGCTTAAATAGTTTCCGAGAAAAACTGCTGTGACCCACGGACGGACAGACTGGACGCGATTTTAGTAGGGTTTTGTAAAATTATTTTAGAAAACCCTAAAAACGAAATAAGATGTTATCAAATGAAAATAACTAAATATTGTCAATTAATCGGACAAAGGAGAAAAACCAATCTACTCTATTAAAAATTAAATAAAACTAAAGAACACAACAAAAGTGTGTACTTTGAGCTTACACAACTAATATGTATCAACTTATTTCTAATAAATGTTAACAAAACACTTTAGCTTATCCTATCAATATTACTATTTTTCTAACTGATATGTTAAATTTATCTCTATTTTTTAATGTAACGAATGCTAGCCACCAGGAATACTCTTGGAAGCTAGCATTCTTTAGGGAGTTCCGCCCCCCACGCACCCGAGGAAGTTTCCGCAGGTGGAATGCTGGTTGACAGGACCACCCTCGGAGCCTAGGATTCTCTGGGGAGCACGGCCCCTATGGATCCAAGTACATGAAGGGCGCCGTGAGGTTCTCTCCTAGGCTGACAGGTAACTACCCCGACTGAATCTGGAGTACGCTTTGGACAAGGAACTGAAATTGATGCTTTGGGCTAGCAGATATGATGCTTTGAACCTAGTTGCTTTGCACGTTAGAGCCGAGGTGATATTCGTGCGTGAACGGCTCCAATTCAACTATCATTCCATCTCCGTCCCGGTAAAACCTTGGCAGCCCTGGAAGTACTTTCGAAGCTCACACCATTGGGTTGGTGGTGCAGGTTCGGTTGAGATTAGCTCCCGATTAGCGCTGGTCTGGCTCTGATCACTTGTTCCCATCAGGGCTTGTGCCAAACTTCGCATAGCCTCCCTGCTCTGCAAAGGTAACAATGGGATCATGAAGGCGAATAGACACACAAACGAAGATAGCGACTCGAAGGGAGACCCAATTAAACTGGAGCAACTTAAAACCCTAAAAAAAGATTTAAAAAATTCAAAAAAAAGAAAGCAAACATCACAACATAGACGACGCTATCAGCGGCTGCAGTCACGATGTTTACTACTACTAACGATGGCACAAACGACGATGAATACAATCATAATGAAGACGGACGAAAAACGCAGATTAACAGACAGTCTTGTCTAGTCTGAGATTCCTGCGGCGCTTAGGAGCATCAAAAACAAGTTGGGTAAACAGACCTACGCTCATATCAGAAGGGTTTTGTATTGAATTTACAAAATGCATTCACCAGATCGAATCAAATCAAGAAACATGTCAAAGACGATTTTATTGGAGAAAATATGAAATTCGAAGATCATACTATTATTAACAAAGTTGAACGAATTTCGACTCCTGAGGTTTTTGTTATTGTTATACTCATAAAAATATCCCTTGATAATTATTTCAGATGTCCATTCGCGAGGGAGGAAACACATTTTGCATGTATTTCCCCCCTGTGCCCCTACTGAAGCAAAAACTGACAGTTTAAGAACTGTTTTGAAAAGCTCCCATGAAAACTTTCATTTCATACTCATATCGGCTACGTTCAATGAATTTTTTTCAGAGGCCGGCCTCTCTCCTGTACTGTTATCATCGATTCATGGCCAATTTTTTCGAATCCTAGAATGGTTACAAGGCCCTTTTGCTAGGAGCTCTCTCCCGCCTGCTTGACTTGTTTCATTTATGAGTATTAATTATAAGTACTCTTCTTCAGTCATTCATTAAATTGAATCCAGTGTTCAAAGCATGCATCTTAATCGTTGAAGTTGGGAAAAAATAACTCAAAATTATTCAATATTCGCATTTGAAACAGCCACTATTTTGTTTTACGATTACTGATACCACTAGCTGAACCTTTCTCAAAGATATTCATGATACCTATCATTCCTGAAATTTTCATGCACATCCTAGCAAAACTGTAGTGTCTGAGTCGGTAAAAAGCGCATGTTGTTCCATAGCCATATGTTGCCATAGTAGCTATTATAACATTCTTATAAAAAGTCATCTGTGAACTGAATTTCATTGTATTTAAGGGTACCGTTAAGATTTTATTCAAGAAATTATAAAATCGATAAATCATACTATTACTAACAAGGTTGAGTGAATTTTGACTTCTCACGTATTTCTTGTTGTTGTTCTCATTAAGATCTACATTCTTGATTTTTTTCAGATTTTTCGGATCACAGGTGTTCAATCGCGAGGGGGGGGGACAAAAATTTTTCGTGTATTTCCCCTCTCTGTGCGCCCCCGAAGCAAACTTTGCTAAACTAAGACTGCTTTTGAAAAGTTCTCATCAAGACCTTTCATTTAATACCCATATCGGCTACCTTCAACAAATTTTTTTTAAATACCTTATAAACATTTTTTGTAGTCGAACTTTGAAGAGAGCACTACTTTACACCTACATACAAAATTTGATGTTTCTAGCTAAAGTAGTTTTCGAGAAAAACTGCTGCGACACACGGACGGACGGACAGACAGGACGCGATTTTAGTAGGGTTTTGTTAAAATTATTTTACAAAACCATTAAAAATGATGCAAACGCCAGAGCGTCCGAAAAAAGAAGAGCGGTAAACTCTGCAGGATACGCAAGGTGTTCAAGCGGTGGAAAAAATTACTGCTGCAATCACTACTGAACTGACCGAAGCAAGGATCGTGAATTTCGAAAAAATAATGAAACGTCCTGAAGCCCACGAAGACATTATGGCAGGAAAAGAAAGCAGTGACCAGATAAATAAAGCACTGTTGTGTAACCTGACGGCCACCGTCAAAAATGTGATGGAAGGAATGTACTTGGAAATGGAAGCCGTTAATCTCTCCCAAAAGAGGTGATCGCAAAGTACAATTGCCGCCCAGCGATATGAAGTAGAAAGGCTAGTTCAAAAAGCGGTAGATATTTTAAAAAGAATAAAATCTCACCCAAAATCAATAAAAGAGTAAAGATTGGGCTCCTTGAACTAGAGGAGCTTCTAGACCGCATAGGGTATTATCGGAGAAACTGTTCGAAGGCCAAAGAGGACCAGAAGGCCGCAGAACAGCGTCTAGCTCAATCGAAGGAGACCGGGATAAAGGAAGAGGCACTTGATGGGCACGGAACGACAGATCACGGGTTCTAGATGGTGCTAACAAAAGGAGCAAAGACTTCAAAGAAACTGCTTCAAAAAGTGCCCGAAAATAAAGTTGGCACGTATACCCAATGAGAAAAATACGTGATGTTAAACAAGAGGGAAAGACCCAGGCAGCAGGAGCTTCTAGTAAAACCACAAGATGGCCGATCCTATGCAGAAGTTTTGCGGGACATCAGAACAAATTGAAGGCCTGTAGACACAAACACTGCCATTAAAGCAGTACAATTAACGTAATCGAGCCACATACTGTTCAAATTCGGAGCAGAGACCTACAATAAAGAAGCATTTTGCGACGCAGTAAACCATCAAACGTATAAAAGAGTGGCGTCTAGCCCAACCGAAAGAGATCGGGATAAAAGAAGAAAAGACAAGGCACTTGATGGACACAGAACACCAGATCAGAGGTTCTAGATAGTGCTGACAAAAGGGACAAAGAAAGCCGCAAAGACTTTTCTTCAAAAATTGCCCAAAAATAAATTTCAAACGGGCGCCCAACAAGAAAAAAGACCTGACGCGAAACTGGAAAGAAATAAGCTCCGACGAAGATCCCGGCAACAAGCACTGTTCGTAAAATCCCAAGATAGCCCATCCTACACAGAAGTTTTGCGGGACATCAGGGAAAATGTAAGCCCTGATGTCACCAACATTGCCATTAAAGTAGCACGATCAGTGAGGTTACGCAACATACTGGTCGAACTCGGAGCAGGGGCTAACAATAAAGAAGCATTCTGTGATGCAGTAAAGAAAGTCCTCGGCAAAAGCGCAGCTAAGCCTCGCTCGAGCCGATGGACACGATCGAAATAAGAGATATTGACAGTTGACAGTTGGAGGCGCTGTTTGCAGGAAGTGAAGGCCCGAGAGGGGCTGTAGTGCTAAGAAGAAGAAGAAGAAGAAAGAGACATTGACTGCGTCACTAACCTGGCCGAAGTAGAAGAGTCTATCAAGAGGCAGTTCCCTAGTGTGGGCAGGAACAAAGCGAGGCTGACACCAGAGAACCAAAGAAGACAACGCATGAGCATCATTGAATTGACCGAAAAGGACGCCAGACAATTTTTGAATAAGGGAAAAATAATGATAGGGTAGGTTGTCTGCAGGATACGTCAAATAGCAGTGCCTCTTCAATCTTTCAAATGCCTTGGCTATGGTTAAACCACACAAGTATGCAAAGGACCCGATAGGAGTTTCCTTTGTTACAAATGCGGTGAAATGGGACATAAAAGAAGAGAGTGTACGAAGGAGGCACACTGTATTCTTTGCAAGGATGCTGATCCAAAACCTGATTTTGGACACGTCTTGGGATCAGAAAAATGCCGGGTTTTCCAGGAAGCCCTAGCTAAGGTAAAATCAGAACTTCGATGGCGCGCATCCTGCTACTAACCCTACACCGCAGCTCAATCGCCCAAAATCTGCTTGAACAGTTAGCGAGGGAGATGAAAGCCGACTTTATTCTGCTGAGTGAGCTACACTATGATAAAAGTTCTGCGTCATGGTATCCTGATGAAACTGGTACTGCCACCGTTTAGGTGCGAAACAGTGATTTCCAAGCAGAGAATTGTGGACAGGAAGATGTTTACGGTGGGCTCGGTGCTCAGGAACCACCTTCTTTAGTGTGTATCTAACGCCAAACGAATCGATATCATCTTTCCAAGCCAAGCTTAATGCCTTGGAGGACGCTCATTGGGGGAGACTTCAATGATAAAACAATTGTATGGGCATGCCTCAAACAGATCCGCAGGGAAAACGAGTCCTAGAAATGGCAGCGAGAATGACACTCGTCGTACTAAACACCGGTAATATGCCGAATTTTCACCGTATTCGCTGTGAAGGAACCATACCGGACGTGACATTCGCCTTGTAATCCAGTTAGAAAGTATTAAAGGACAACTCAGACTGTGATCATCAGTGCATTCTGCTTGAGATCATTGATGTTGTCTCCCCACATCCGTGCTCTCGACCTTCTAAAATTGGGTGGAAAATCTGAAGGATGGACTTCGAGAGATTCTTTGAGGTGTTCACAGCAGGTGATCCGCTGCAGGGAGATTCACGAAAGAACAGGCAACTTAAGACGTGGCGAACTCAACTATGTGCATCATCAAGATTGCTTGCAATGCATCTGTGGTCCATTGAAAACCCTGGCACGGTAAGCCCCCCAGTGTAGCATACTGGAAGTCGACAGAAGTCGCTGAAAAGCTAAGGGGGTGTGTGGTGATTCAGTTTCGCGAGAAACTCCAGCCGTTGTCCTGTATCAACATTTTTAATTTATTTATATTTATTGTTGCTTTCTTCTATCGAGAATAATAGTGAGGGTAAAACGCTCGCGTTATGTGGAAACAAGCACAAGCGTAAAACACCTTCCTGTTTGTTTCCGACTTAGAGGATTATTATTGTTATTTTTTTTCTTTTAAATTACGCAACTATTCTATCGATCCTAAAGTTTTATGGTGGTAAGCTGCTGAAAATATTTATTTTATATTTAACAGCTTGCAATTTTTTTCCATTAGTTTATTTGCATATTCTGTTATGTTATCTAACAGGGGTACCGGTTAATTCATGCGGTTTTCTAACAGATGGCGTAACTTGATTTGATTCGCCTTTCCAAATATGTGTTGGAAAGCTACTGTCATATAGTTTCAGAATCAGTACATGTTATGTCATTTAGCTGAAGCGTAAACAACAATACTTTTTTTACTCTGAAAATGTCGAATTTTGTGCCGAATAAAGTGTTTTTGCGGAGAGTACTTCTTCATTGAAGAAAAAGGATGCCGAAAGTCATCGTATTTTGGTGGAAGTGTATGGTGTGCATGCTCTAGCTGAGCGTACGTGCCAGAATTGGTTTGCACGGTTTAAAATTGGCAATTTTGACTAGGAGGACGATGAACGGCCCAGACAGCCAAAAAAGTTTGAAGATCACGAATTGGAGACATTGCTCGACCAAAATCCATCCCAAACTTGCAAAATCACTTGGCATCGCAGGAATTAACCGGTACCCCTATTAATTTTAAAATTTTGACGAAACCTAATTTTAAAATAATTTGTTCGATTAGTGACTTAGCGATAGTTTCAGCAACTTTGCTCTCCATAGGATGAGCTTTAACATGCTGAGAGATATTGCATTGTACTGTGAGTATAAACCTGAAGTTGTTGGATATTCTTAGGGGCCCTACTGTATCTATAGACTTATGTTCAAATTTTTAAATGTTTTATACCGTGAACGGGTACTAACGTGTTGCTAATAAAATCACCGGGTACAATTTCTTTATTTAAAATTGAACTATCTTTCTTTAAAGTGATGTTAATAGGGCAAATATATTCGGATCTTGTTAGTATTACCATGCGTAGTTTTGATTGGTTTTGGCTCGACTTTATGGGTAACGAATAGTATTCTTCATTTATTCCAAAGGTAGTAGTATATGTCTCGCATTCAATCTCACAGAGATTACTTGTCTGGAAATCATGGCCTAATATTCCATCTGTATTAATGGGAATGTCAGATGAAACTACATGGAAGTCATGCTTGACGTCTTGTCCTGCAATTCTTAAAGTTAATTTTGTTTTCCCTATCGAAGAAATTTCTTCATCAGTGACCCCTGTGAATCTATATATTTTGTTTTTACTAACGTTGCGGCTTTTCCGAGTGTATTTTCATGCATATCGATATATCTGAGCCTGTATCAATGAATAGGGTAAGACATTGTCCTATGATTTTACAATTCACTTGATCGTGATTTTTTAGGCATCATTGATTTTATATACACATACATATTCTTTTATTATCCCCGAAGACAAATTTATTTGACTTTCGTTCAACCGTTTCACCTCCGGGATTTAATGGTTTCCCTGGTAGATATTGCGGTTGTAGTTTCTTGTATTTTGGCTATTCAGACTATACCCTGGCATTTGTTTCTACTCTTTATTTGTGTTCATCTGTCTTGTCTAGTTGTAATTTTGTCCAGTATCATTATTGTTATGTTGTGTATAATTTGATCTTTGACTTTGGTTGCGGTCATTGATGTATGCCTAGTTGAGGTTTCGTGTTGTGTTGTCATAATTCAAATTACCTCGTCTTCTACATTGTTGATATTGATTACTTTGTTGGTTTTGATTGTAACTTTGTCTTGGGGTATAATTGTTTCTGTTATTGCAGTTCATATTGTTACGATTTTTGAAATTCAAGGGGCTCTTTTTTATGTACTATATATTATTCGCTGCAAAGGTTTTTTTCTAATTCAAGGGCAAGGTTAACCACTTATGAAAGTGTTTTTGTTTATGCTGCATACGAGTACACTGTCGGTCTGTACTTGCTATCTTAACCTTCTTTAAAAAATTTTGGGGCGTTTGATTCATTCACCTTTTTATGATTTCTTTTTCAGCTTCTGTGGGCTTAACTAAGCTCTTTTTTAGTAAATCATTCAGTTCCGAAATTATTTCAATCCGTTTATCTATATAATTTAGCACAGAGCATTTCTGACGGAATTTAGACAATTCAGAGTAAATTTGTTGGGCAGTTCTAGTACGTTTGAAATCATTGCTAATATTATTTTCTAAATCTTTACAGTTATTGATTGTAAGCCTGCCTAGGATTGTTCTTACATTTGGAGTTAGTTTAACATTAATGACGAAATTTAGTAGTATCTTTTGGCTGATTTCGGTTAAAGTATCATACAGAGTTTTGACAATAGCAAAGAATGGGTTTATGTATTTATGATTGCCATTAAAGCTAGAGATTGCTTTAAGCCCGAATTCGATACTGAAATCTGACATTTTCGGTATTTGCTCTGTTCTGCTTAAAATAAACTCCTTTGCCAGATCGTGGTCATTAAAAAATTTACTATAGACTTAATTCCAATTTTCTGAGAATATCATTTCGACATCTGAGGTATTTTCAAATTCCTCTTTTAAATCTTCAACTATTTTAATTTCTCGCTTAAGGGTTTTTGCTTATCTTTTCTAGTAGGTGTTTTTTTAAGTTTAAATAGATTCTATCTTACTCCATGCAAACATATCACAATAATTCGAAAACTTAGGGTTTGTATGCTATATATTAATTAATTGTGCTTATTAAAATTTTCTGAATCCAATTAAAAGCCATAAATATTAGATAATTCATTAATTAAAATTTAATTTAGCAAATCAAAATAAATTACATAAAATTATCTTGAGATTTCGCCTTCTATGATTGACTCCTAATATGCGGGCGTTCCCTTTGCAATTCGTCAATTAGTGAGTAAATACGGATACTAGTTTCCCAAGTTAGTGAATCGTCACCTTGAATAATTGACTTTATATATAATTTTTTTGATTAGAATGTTTGCGGTACAGAGGCCTTATAATATAGTAGGTGTTCTGACAAAGTAATTTCACCATCGTTTGAACATTATGTTACTTAAACCTATGTGTAGTATTTCTATGTGAATATTACAATTAGCTAGAGGAAAATTTCGGCAAAAACGTCTACTGAACATATTACTAGCTTAACATAACTTAACTTTCTTCTTATAATTAGCTAAAATCTATGAGGCTAGGTTACGGCCAAAGAGATAGGTGGTAGCAACTGCTGTTTAACAGTTCACAATTAGCGGACTGGGCGAGTCATTTGCTTTCGCGATTAATTTCATCACGGCGCGATGCAGCGAGATTATAAATTGGACTAACGCCAGCAAGGCGGTGTAGTTTTTCAGAAGAGAAGTAAAACGGTTTATAAAGTACCATTTTCAGGTATCTATTTTGGGTGATCTGAAGCTTTGTTATTAGATATTTAGCACGTTGGATCCAGGTAGGTGAACCGTATAGGATAATTGGTCGGATTTCCATTTTGATGATTGCCATTTTGACAGTGCTAAGGTGTTGAGACGCGAATTACGATTAAGAAGGGGGTAAAGCGAGGGCACGGCCTTAAACGCTTTAGAGCTAATATGCTCAATATGAATTCTGAAGGTTAATTTTTTGTCGTATATAAGTCCAAGATCATTGAGATCCTCACTCTAATGCCGCGCCGTTTCAAGGCTGGTAATAATGAAAGTTGGATCTGCGCCTATGCTGTATATGCAAATGTCGTCTGCGAAAGCTGCAACTTGGCAGTTTGTTAAAGAAGGGAAGTCAGACGTTTAGATGTTTTATAGTGATGTGTTTAAGCAGGAGCCTTGCGGAACACCGGCAGTTATACTTCTCACTGGGGAAATGCTTTCCCCTACTTTGACCTGGAACTTCCTGTCAGTTAAAAATGCTTGTAAAAGGTTCAACAAGTATGGGGGTGTGTTATATTTCTGAAGTTTATAGACCAGAGCGAAGGCTTTTTCTATGTCCAGCGTCTCCAAACATACAGAAAATTTATTGTACATCGCTGCTTTGACGTCTTTCGTAACACGGAAAAGCTGCTGCTCTGTCGAATATCTTTTTCTGAAGCCGAATTTGAAATCAGGTTGGATATTGTTGTTAGCCATTAAATCATTTAATCTTTTAAGGACTATTCTTTCAAAGAGCTTACCAAAACCTGATAGTAAGCGAATGGGCCCGTAGTTGTCGGGAGAGTGCGGATCTCTTCCAGGCTTTAGGTATAACTAGAGCTTGTTTTCAGATGGATGGAAAAAAGGAGAGCCTAGGGCAAGCGTTGAATAGGACTATTCCATTTTTGCGTATATTTTTAAGTACTATATTTGCAGGCCATTGATACCTGGAGCTTTGCTGTTTTTCACTTTTTAAGTAAACTTATTAACTTCCTGGTTTTTATTAATGCACCAGGAGGTAAAGATATTTGTTCAGGTTGTTGCTCCAAAGCTTTAGCCACCATCATTTCTGCTAGATTGTTGCAGAACCTATTGGAGCTATTATGGAACTGATTAAATTTATCTGCAAGTATACCTGCTTATCCTTGATTGGAGTAAATATGCCCTTAGTTGTTACTTGTTATCGAATATGGTAGCGCATGATACTTAAACTTAAAAATTCTATTTAAAAACCAGACTTTCCGCGAGTTGTAGTCTTGATTTGATAGCATGTTGTTCCATCGGAGTTAATATCCTCACTCTAGCAATAAAGAACAACTGACTTGAATTGTTGTATCTTCCTTCTTAATTTGGCCTGACGTCCTAGTCGTTTTTTCTTTTTTGGTATCTAGATTTTCAAGATGCTGGTACTCAACTTGCTTAGTCGTTATTGTTTTTTGTTTTCGAGATATTCAACCGTGATGCGCAATGGACCTTGATCTGGGAAATTGCAGCTCAATGTTTTTTTATTTGTATCCAGTTTTTGGTCAGCAGGATCACCATGTGGTGATTCGGTTTTGCGGGAAACCAGCCCTTGTCCTGTAGCGACATATTTATTTTTGCTTTCTTCAACTGAGAATAAGAGTGAGAGTGAAACGCTCGTGTTATGTGGAAATAAGCACAAGCATAAAACGCCTTCTTGTTTGTTTCCGACACAAAAGATTATTATTATTATTTTTTTCTTTTAAATAACGTAACTATTCGTGACTTGTAGAATGCAGAGACACTCCAGTCTGCATCTACTTTTATGGCGAAAGAATCCCATGCGAGCGTTTGCACGTCCTTGGCAAAGGGATATATTATACTTACGCAATCAGTCCAAATAAAACGACTAGCGTATTCGAGAGAATGAAAATTTGATTGTGTTTTTTTCGCCTTATATACTTGTACCAACTTAACGTAACAGTACTTTGTTTCACTTAAAATTTAATTGCATGCATTTTTACATTAAATTTATATTGCTGAATTAATAAATTATGGCACTGCTTAGTTTTGCCCAGTATTGAATACAAGAGCCCGCCATATTTAATATATGAGATGACGTTTGATAAGCAGCTGATCATCTTGTTATTGTGATTGTACTCTACATTACAAGTGTCACAAACTTCGGTGATGAGGCATGCAACCAGGTAATAGCATATAAGTTGGCCAGGAAATTGCAAATTGAGGCTCGCTACTCACAAGATTTAGTGAACAATGTGAACAAGGATTCATGGACCTTGCCTATAAGTCATTTATGCGGAAGCTTGGTGCCCTACGGAAACCTTGCATACATTATGGGGGAAAGATGGACGAAATAGTGCGGTCTCTGGGCAAATCAGGGCAACGGCTGAGAAGGCTGCTCCGGGAGTATAGGCTCTGAGTTGAGTTATGGCCAACGTAGGGGGACACAACCTATCAAGAAGACGCCTCTTGGTCAGTGCTTTAGTGTCAATGCTACTGTATGGAGCAGAAATACGGGGCGATGCTCTCAGTTAGGAGGTATACCGAAAACGCTTGGCACAGATACAGAGAAGAGGAGCACTGAAGATTGCATCCTCGTATCCGACCGTTTTTACTTCGGTGTGAGCGTTATTGCAGGCGTAATGCCTATTGCCCCCTTTGCTAGAGAGCACCGCACTATTCACTTGCGTCAAAACGGGAACGCAAGGGAGATAGTTGCCATGAGGAGAAACAACGCTCACTCAACGACTGGCAGCAGTTTTGGGTGAATTATACGAAGGGCATCATCCCGGATATAAGTTCGCAGCTAAATCGAAGACATGGTGAGACTGACTTCTATCTGATCCAGCTTTTGAGCAAACATGGCTATTTTCAGTCTTACCTGCACAAAATTGGTAGGTCACGGTCCTGCGACTATATATTTTGCCTAGGAGGGGAAGGCAATGCCTGCCACACATTTTCACGTGCAAAAAATGAGCGAGGCTGTGAAGTGACCTTTACAGGAAGACGAGAGGGGTCACCTCAGATAGTATAGTGGCGGTGATGCTCGAATCGGTTGAGAAATAGGGCCAAGTGGTACATTATGTTCAGGCAGTCCTAAAAGATATAAGGGACTCACAGCAGTTGGGGGCGTTGGGGCTGGGGGATCACTTGTCTGGCAATTTCTCTTCCCCTTTCCTCTCTCACTAGAAGAGGGATCTTCCAGCTTGTGGGCATCTCACAGCGTAAACACCTGGCCCGAAGTAATGTATCAAACTGTTCCAGGCTGGATTTTCGGCTTGACAGGGGAGGTTTTCAGTGGGAAGTCCAGTCACTTGCAAGCATGGGAGTCCCGCACTCTATGCGTGAATGACATTTGCCTTCCAACCACAAGCAAAAAATGTAATGAACACAAAAAAATTACAATAACAATTAACATGAGAATAATGAGCTGCAACAAAAGCAAAAGCGAAATCCACGAATCAACCCGAACGACCACGAATAATTTCGTAACTATCATTTAATTAATAGACGTTGAAAACTGAGAACAGGAATACATCGGCGAAGTCAGCAGTGGAAGCAGGCATAAACAAATGGTTATTGCAAGACATGAAGATCGAGTACAGAAGAAATATTTAACTTAAGTTTGTACATATATAATTATAGCATAGGCTACTTAATATTGGGTTTGGCATATTAGATTCAAGAGTTCGTATTGATGTCCAGAATATTATTCATAATAATAACTTAATCCAGACAAAAAAAAATTGTTTAGCTTACAAATTGTGAAGGATTCGAATATAAGAAATAAAAACTTGGTAGATAGCAATAAATACTTCTCTAAACATAACTTTTATAATTGTTCAATGAATTTAACTAACGTACCGTTTAATACTGAAATAAATTCGATTGAAAAAAATGCTTGTTTAATTTACAAGCTAATAAATTAAATTCACTTTACATTAAACAAAAAAGGCGGCCCCGCTGAAAACAAAAATAGAATAATTGTTAGCTCGATTAAGAATAAGACTACAAAATAATATAGTTTTTACAAGAGCTGATAAAGGAAATACTGTCATTTCTATGAACAAAGTTGAATATCAAGAAAAGACGTTCGATTTTTTTGCATTCTTTGCAACTAATCAATGGTAACCCAATTCCTAAATTTCAATTAGAAATTAAAACAAGTTGAAGCAGCAGGAGAATACTTTTGCTAGACGGGTATTGTAAAATAATGAGTAAATCAAACAATATATTCTGCATATCAAAACTTGACTAATATACAGATTCCATAAATTGTTCGAAAAATTATTATGGTTATTATGATTTTAAACTCGCCACCATTTTGTTTCAAGTGTTTTGACCCCGTCGCTTGATTAGTCATGATAACACATCAATATTACAAACCATTTCTAACATTTTTATCAAAATTCCTATATATTTGTAGTGTCTAGGTCCGTTGCAAAGGTGTATCTCCCTAGTATCACGTGTTGATATTGTTGTAATTGTTAAATATTCAATCGGCTGTAGCTTAGCTGTTTATTGTTCGATTATTGTGAAATTTTCGGAACACATACAATTGCTTTCAGAAAACTTAAATTGTAGTTTTTGAGAAATTTAAGGGTCCCATTTCGATTTTATAGGCAAAAATGTAAAATTTATAAAATGTACTATTGCTAACAAAGTTGATCGAATTTAGACTTCTAAGGTATTTGCTGCCCTTGTACTTGAAAAGTCTCACCTCTATGATTTTTTTCAGATTTTTGGGTGAAAGGTGTCCAATCGCGAGGGGGACACACAATATTTTCGTACATTTTCCCTTCCCCTGCACCCCTCAAAGCAAAACTCGTCATTTTAAGACCTGTTTTAAAAAGTTCACATCAAAAGCTTTTGTTTGATACCCATATTGCAAACATGCAATGTAATTGTTTTTCGGGGGCCACTCCCTTATATTGGGAGGCCCCCCTTCAACACCTTATAAATTTTTTTGTGATGAAACTTTGCAGAGGGTATGCAAACCTACTTACAAAATCTTTTACTTCTGGCTTATGCAGTTTGCGAGAAAAGGTAGTCTGACACACGGACGGACGTACAGACGGGCCGACAGGACGCGATTTTAGTAGGGTATTGTAAAATGATTTTACAATACCCTAAAAAGAATCCATAACCAACAGAGAAACCCATAAACAAAAATTCCCAAACATCAATAACCAAACGTTAAAAATAAGGCAAAGCGAAATACTAAATTTAAAAACATTAACATACTCGTATATACTCGGACTTTAAGGAACAACATTTTTAAATATTTTGGTATATCAACAAAAAAAAAAATTATTTTCTGTTGGACCAACGTGCAATACATTTAAATATAACACATTTATTATAACAATTAACTATTAAATATTGAGACATTTATTACCCAACTAAACTATTCAATGTGTAGATAAACATTGAATTATAAAACTATACCACTAAATATTGTACGTAAATTTATACTATGACAAAATACTATATAAATAAGCACAAAAATATTAATAAAAACATATATGACCCTTCTTAAACAAGACTTCCAAATGAAGGCAATCAAATGCATAGATTTCCTATTTGAAAAATTATAAAGAATGTGCAGTTAGGGTAGAGTTTGTTTTGTATAGCGTTTTAAGTAGAGTAAGTAAGTTCAGATTAAGTAGGTATTAGTAAATCTTTAGCTTAGGGAATTTGTACAAATAGGGTTAGGCTAATGTAAAACAGATTGCAGTCAGACTTTAAACTGGCGAGTTTGCTTCTGATTTTCACTCATTTATTCCGGCGTTAAACGCCTAAAATACATGCATGCCTAGACATTTTAAAATCACTAGGTGAATATAACATTGGAACTTTCCCAAATTTTGGAAAATAATAATAATATTAATTAATTAATTAAAAATTTAAAACTAATTGAATTAAAGCATTAAGAATTAAATAAAGGCCATAATTACAATTAAATAAAACTATGAATTTCCAGTCTGTCGTGCAGTGCAGTTAAATGTATTGATCCAATCAATAAAACCCCTATGGTCCTTTGCTTTGGCTTTTGTGAGCTTTCGTTCCATTCGGCATGTGTTAACCTTAAAGATAACGGAGTGTACTGGTACTGTGATTCTTGTAGGAGATACTGCTTGTCAGCATATGTTTCCAGTCTGCAATTAGCTGATAAAATAATCAAATCGCTAGCGGAATAGCTTAAACAGCTTCAAACTAAGTGCTCAAGTGCATGTCTGGAATTTAAGATCCTGTTGAGATTTACAGAGGACGCGTCACCCAAAACTATTTCTGATGTAAATAACCAGACGCAATTGCTTATGCTGACAGCACAGCAGGAATGCATTAGTGGTTCAATTACGCCTGTACAAATACCATGCATCCTTACTCGTAGTAAATCGCTGGCAAAGTTATCGGCTCTTAAAACCCCGAATCTTGCTGCTGGTTCTAGGACTACTACTTCGTGTTCAAGTTCTTCTGTGGCTTCAACAGCAACTCCGCACATGAATGGTAATGAATTACCTGTGACACGTGATAGCTTTCCGGGACCCTCATCAATCGATCGGAGCGCGAACCCTAAAACCAAAAATAATCCTTAGCCTAGTCTTCCACCCTCATCTGGTGTTGACACATCGGCTGTGGCTACTCTGACTTCGGATGACAAAGTTCCACCACTTGACACCGTATCCCCTCCAAAGGAGATCTTTATTTCACACCTAAGCTAAAACACCACGTTTGCAAAACAATTGGGCCAGCTGTTAAAGTTATTAGTTGCTACAAATTAACTAAGGATAATCTGGAGGACAGAGTAGTAGCTTCTTTCAAGCTTACAGTACCCTCAAATTGTGATACTGTTTTGAATCCTGAAGCTTGGCCACCTGGAGTACTTACTAAGCCATTCAGCTCAAGAAGAAGGAAGTATTTTCGTGCACCGGGAAGACCGCAACCTACAAACTAGTATAAGATTTCATGGCTGTAGCTTAACTTCAAATATTTCAGTATATTACCAAAATGTAAGAGGGTTAAGGACCAAGCTTGATAAGCTCTTTTTATCGTTACAACCCAGCGAAGATATATTTATATATCGTACGGAAACCTGGTTAAATAGTAACATCTTAAACTCGGAAATGTCCCTTGATTTTGATATTTACCGTTGTGATCGGGACTTGGCCTCTGCAAATAAAGTACATGGAGGTGATGTCCTTGTAGCTGTTAGTAATACAGAACGTAGCTCTCTTTGTGCTGATTTTTGCTTTTCCCGTGTTGTGGATTGTGTGATTGTCAAGATTTTCCTTCCTAACAATACATCTTCATTAATTTCCTCTGTTTATATTATATACCTAGTAACTCTCCTTTGTATGTGTATGAGACATTCTTTGACGTGTTTTCCTCTTATGTCTTATTGCATCATCCGCAATCTTTGATTCTAGTATGCGGTGATTTTAATTTGGGAACAGTGCCATTGACGAAGAACCTTCCTTTCTCTGTTTATCAACCGATGCATCCTCTTTATCTCTCTCCTCGTTTCTATCACTCTGTTCACTGTCGCAATTCAATAATATCCCTAATGCTAATGGTCGGGTACTTGACCTGGTTCTTTCTAACTTTCCCCTTAACTGTCTATCTGTTTCCATTGCATTGAATCCTGGAGTGGGTATTGATAGTCATCATCCACCATTATCGCTCGATCTCTCAATTGCACCTTTGATACATCGTACTTTTGCTTCTTCTCCAAAACTCAACTTCTTCAAAGCAAGCCACGAAGCTCTAGCCTCCGAACTGAGCTTGGTTGACTGGCAGGAGTTTTTTGATAACTTGAAGTGTGAGGAAGCTTTGAGTAAGTTTTATAATTACCTCTCTGAGTTGATTAAATACTTCACACCTTCGCAGGCTCTTTGCAAAGTAAAGCAAAAACATGGCCAACTAAACAATTATTTTGTGCCCTGAATACTAAAAGTAAAGCACACTGCCGTTTCAAGCGTTGTGGTACTGAAGAATCCAGAGCCAGCTTTTGTGATCTGCGTGTTGTAGCAAAAAAAGAACTAAAGACTGCAATGAAACCCTACTTCAGTAGCTTGGAGAGTTCCCTCATGGCAAGTAATGTGAAACCATCCTGATCATACATTAGATCCTTCAAGTCCTCCTCTTCTGTCCCTCCTTCTGTCCACTGGAATAATATTATTAGCTCTTCTCCATAGGATATATTGTTCTCTTAGTTCTTCTTGTCAACTTTTATTCGTTCTTCTCATATCTCCGATCCAGTTAACACACCCGTACTTCACTCCATTGACATCTCATCACTTTTCATTGACCATATTGAAGTTGAATGCCTGATTAATTCACTTCATTCTAATATATCACCTGGTCCTTATGGCTTACCGAATATTTTTGTCATATCATTAGCGTCTTCACTTTGTATCCCTCTGGCTTTTCTCTTCAATCTCAGTCTAAACTTTCCCTAATTATTAGAAAAGAGCAAACTTTGTTCCTATTCTTAAAAGTGGTGATCCTTCTTCTGTGTCCAATTATCGTCCTATTTCTTTAATTTCCTGTTTCCCAAAATTACTTGATCGTCTGGTACATAACCGGCTTTCAGTTTCATTGACCCCTGTCTTGTCGAAGGAACAACATGGGTTTCTCAAAAGTCACTTTACAACCTCAAATTTAATTGAATTCACCGATTACATTGCTAAGGCCCTAGACAATCGATTGCAGGTTGATGTCATCTTCACTGATTTCTCGAAGGCGTTTGACATGGTCAACCATCAACTTCTCTGTTACAAACTGAAAGCTTTTCGGGTTGCTGGTCCTTTCTTATCATGGATGGACTCCTACCTGTCTTCTCGTATGTGCTGTGTTAGTTACTGTGGAAGTACCTCTATTCCATTTTATCCACCATCTGGCGTTCCTCAAGGTTCCATTTTAGGTCTTCTCCTCTTCTTATTGTTTATAAATGATCTTCCTTTGGTTATCGCCTCCAATTGCCTACTGTATGCCGATGATTTCAAAGTCTTTTGAGTTATGAGGTTTGTACAAGATTGTCAATATCTTCAGATGGACCTGATTGCACTAAGTAACTCGTGTTCGTCTAGCTACCTCTGTCTTAATGTTTCCAAATGCTATAAAATGACTTTTAATCTGAACCAATCTCCGATGACTTTCACCTATATGTTAAATGAAGTCCCACTCGCTGCTGTGAGCTCTGCTAAGGATCTTGGTGTTACTTTTGATCCTAAGCTCAATTTTGATGAACACATTCTAATCGTGACTACTAGGGCCTCGAAAATATTTTTCAGGCATGCTTATAAATTTAACAATATATCTACCCCCGTCCGCTTGTTTATCTGTCTTGTCCATCCTATCCTTGAATATTGGTCTGTAGTTTGGTCTCTCCGACACTCCTACCTCATTAACTCGTTAGAAAATGTCCAGCGAAAATTTACTCGTGTCTTGTTTTACAAATTCAAAGTCCCATATCAACCCTATGACTGTCGTTTATGCTTGTTACGTTTACCTAATCTGTGGTCTCTTCGCATGTACCTTGTTCAGTGTTTTCTGTATCAACTCAAATTTCGTCAACATTGTTTGCAGACCTACGTTTTCGTCAATCATTGCGTTCTTCTCGGGCAAACAATTGTTTCGTGCCATCGTATGCCTGTATAAATTTATAATTTCATTCTCCCATTATACGAATAGTAAGGAATCATGATAACCTTGAGCTTGGTGCTTTTTCCGACTCATACCTGGTTTTTAAATTGAGATTAAGAAGCCTGATCCTTATGACTCAATTGGAGTAAATATTAGACTTTTTGTGCTTTAATTTAATTTTACATACATATTTCAATAAGCACTTACAATTGTAAATATCATTGAATTTCTTTTTATATTAACTTCAGCACTTAATTCTTATTTTCATTAATTTTTTTCCGTCTGTTTTGTTCCATTTTGTAATTGGACTATGTTTAATTTGCTGAATGGAATTTAAAATAAATAAAATAAAATAAATATATAATTTTCACGTGTCCCATCTTATTGAGCATCTCGCATTAATCACAACAATGTGAATACGATTTTACCATTAGCGAAACCGTGATTATCCTTGATAGCTTCCACAAAATTTCATTGATTCCACCTCAAGAAAAAATTTCAATCGGAAATTTATATTTCGGTTGCGTAATGAAGCAATCAAAATCAAGGATAATGAATTCATCAGTTCCGAGGTTACCGCGAACCAGGTCCTCCTGCTCATCCTCCAAAATCCACTACGTGAAAAAAAGCACAAGCTGCATTTAGGGCATCTAAAGGCTTTTCCAATAAGAGGTGTTATTTTTAATAGTCCGCTATTTCGGTAAATGTCACTTTTGAAGCTGTCATTTTTTGACATTTGACAAGTAAAAACTACGCTATTAATAAAAATGAAACTGTTAAAATCATGATTTGAATTTCGCGCCTTTATTCAACTCTGTCTTGACTTTTTCTGAGCTTGACCGCTCCCTATCAACTTCAACACTCTACGTTCTGTGAATTTGACATACAAGTGTTAATCGCGCCTTAATACTGAAATAAAAGACTTTTCCTTGCAAAGTAGAAATATATTTTCAATTATTTAATCAGGTTATGGGCCCAGTAAAGCCCAAAAATAGAATCAGTGCAAAAACTTTCAGTGGAATAAACATTACAGTGAAAAATGGTGAACACAACCTAAAACGAAAAACGTGACTTCTAATTTAACAATTGCAAAGCGTTTTCTCGTGATAACTGGACTAAGAGCTCTTAAAAATGGCAGCAAATAATCAATTGGCATTAATTGAAAAGTTAACCGGTCGAAATAATTATGCAACCTGGCGATTTGCTGTAAAAACATATCTACAGCATGAGGAGCTGTGGGACTGCATAGAACCCGCCACAGGTGTCGCAGTGGACACAAAACGAGAAACAAGGGCAAAAACTAAGATAATTCTACTAGTTGACCCAATAAATTATGTGCACATACAAGAGGCTAGCACTGCACAGCAAGTATGGGACAAGTTATCGAAAGTATTCGATAACTCTGGGCTGACACGCCGTGTTGGGCTGCTGCGTGATCTCTGTAACATCTCGCTTACTGCATGTCAAAATGTAGAGGAATATGTGAGCAAAATTATGTGCACTGCTCACAAGCTCAGAAACATTGGTTTCCAAGTAGACGACGAATGGCTGGGTACACTGCTGCTCTCCGGTCTACCAGAATCCTATCAACCAATGATAATTGCTATTGAAAGCTCAGGCATGAAGATAGCCTCAGACTCTGTGAAATCAAAACTATTGCAAGACGTTAGACAAACAGAAAGTGACTCAACAGTGTTCTCTACTCTTGTAACAAGTAAGTAAAAGCTCTGAATGCAAATCCAAGACGAAGGATATTCAACGAAAAACAAGCAGTTCTTCCTATGCTGCTGTGCTTGTGGCAACATCCAGCCAAGATGACGCCTGGTACATCGATTCTGGTGCATCCTCACACATGACAAGACATGAAAATATGCTTGAAAATGTGACGGCTCCTGCCATACAGAAAATTAGAGTCGCAGACAACAAAATACTACCGGTGCAATGCTCAGGAGAAGTGAGCTTAGATGTTTATGACGACGAAGGTCAAAACAAGAAGGTGCTTTTTAAAAAAGTGTTATGTGTTCCCGAACTCGCAACAAATTTATTGTCCGTAAGTCAAATTATTCGCAGTGGTGGCCAAGTTAAGTTTGACAGAACCGGCTGTGTTATTATGAACAGAAGAAATGAGATAGTAGCAACAGCAAGTGTCATCAACAACATGTACCGGCTGAATATGCCAGGAAAAGGCTATGCATGCATGTCTGATGTCAAAGAACCAGACTTTTACCTGTGGCACCAACGAATGGGACACCTGAATTTTAATAGTCTACGGAAGATGACAGAAAACACTGCCCATGTCGTTTTCTCAACAAAAGCATCTGCAATCACATGTGTAACATGTACAGAAGGCAAGCAAACAAGACTACCTTTCAAAAGTGAAGGCTCCAAGGCTAGAAATCTTCTTGAAACGGTTCACTCCGACGTATGTGGGCCAATGGAAACGCAGGCTATGGGCGGTGCCCGATATTTTATAACATTTCTCGACGTGTACTTTCTCCGAAACAAATCTGACGCTCTGAAGAAGTTCAAGGAATTCAGAAATGAAGTCGAAAACCAGCTGGGTGCTCGTATAAAAATCCTTCGGACAGATAATGGCTTGGAATACATCAGCAAGGAATTCTCAGATTATTGAAAAGGCGCTGGCATCGTACATCAAACGACCACACCGTATACACCTGAACAAAACGGGACAGCAGAACGCATGAACAGAACTCTAGTAGAGAGAGCAAAGTGTATGCTCCTAAATGCCAATCTACCCAAGATGTACTGGGCTGATGCCATACATACTGCGGCACATGCAATCAATCGTTTTCCAACGAAGTCCTTATCTTTTAAAACGCCAGAAGAAATGTGGTCTGGTGAAAAGCCAAAAGTGAACCATATGCGTATATTCGGATGTGAAGCTATGGTACACTTGCCCAAAAAGAAACGCAAGAAATGGGATCCAAAGGCACAGAAGATGATTTATATTGGATACTGCGATCATACCAAAGGCTACCGATTCATAGTACCAAATACAAGAAAAGTGGTAAGCAGTCGAGATGCTACATTCCTTGAATCTACCGTGAAGAGGGACTATGTTCCTGTAGAAATATCTGAGAAGAAACCTGAAACAAATAAAGAAGAAGTTAGACGAAGTCACTGAAGTAGTGGATGCTCTACAGAAGAACAACACATGGACATCGGTAGAAAAACCCCCAAATGCCAAAGCAATTGGATGCAAATGGGTATTCCGTATAAAAGAAGAACCAACTGGTCCACGTTATAAATCACGTCTATGTGCAAAAGGATATGCACAAACTGTAGGTATTGATTACCAAGAAACTTTGGTTCCAACAGTCAGGTATGATTCAATACGATTGTTACTATCTGTAGCTGTACAAAATAATCTCAAAATCATGCAACTAGACGTTAAGACAGCTTTCTTATATGGGGAACTTGAAGAGACCATATTAATGACTCCACCAGAAAGGTTGGACCATGGTGAAAATATGGTTTGTAAACTGAACAAGTCACGATACGGGTTAAAACAAGCCCTTCGCTGCTGGAATGCCAAATTTGACTCTACACTAAAAAGATTTGGTTTTGAAAATAGTAAAGTCGATCAATGTGTCTACATTGGTCAAGTCAATAAGAAGAAATGCTATCTGTGTCTCTATGTTGATGATGGTCTCCTATTCTCAAGTGATGAATTAGCATTGAATGAATTTATAAGAGAAGTGAAAAACATATTTGAGATTAAAATGTTGGAAACTCCAAGTAATTTTGTGGAAATGCAAATAGAAAGATTTAGTAACTGCATATTCATACATAAGACTAAATACATAGAACAAATATTAAACAGATCTGAAATGAATAATGCTAATACTGTTCCAGTCGACCCTCACATGAAGCTACAGAAGGGAGATGGAGAGTACGAGAAGAACGTTCCATACAGAGAAGCTGTGGGCGCTCTTATGCATCTGGCTACAGTGAGTCGGCCCGACATAATTTTCGCAGTCAGTTTGGTAAGCAGATTCCTCAATTGCTACAACCAGAGTCACTGGAACGCAGTCAAACGGATCTTTAAATATTTAAAAGATTCTAGAAAGTATGGACTATGCTACTCACATACACCAGAAGCTTCTGAAGTCATTGGCTCCAGCGATTCTGACCATGCAAACGATCTGGACACACGTCGTTCCGTCACTGGCTATGTTTTCTTCAAGAACGGGGCAGCCGTGACTTGGTCGAATCAAAGACAACAAACTGTGGCTCTATCAACAACTGAAGCTGAATTCATGGCAGCTTGTGCCGCCACTAGAGAAGCAATGTGGATAAAACAACTGCTAAGTGATATTGGTGAATATAAACAGGACTCAATATGTCTTCATTTAGACAATCAAAGTGCCATCAGTGTTATTAAAAATATAAACTTTCACAAGAGGTGCAAACACATTGACATTAAATATCACTTCATTAAGGAAAAATATTTTTTTTAAATAATCGTATTAAAATTTGTAAGCAATGACTCTGAGTTTGCCGATATATTCACAAAAGGATTGTCAAAAGATAAATTTCATTTTATAAGGTCTAAACTTGGCATGTACTTGCATAACTCATTGTTATAAATAATCATTAATCTATATCATGTATGTTATTATGTAATTAATGAAATAAGGCTTGAATTCAAGGAGAATGTTAAAACCATAATTTGAATTTCGCGCCTTTATTCAACTCTATCTTGACTTTTTCTGAGCTTGACCGCTCCCTATCAACTTCAACACTCTACGTTCTGTGACTTTGACATGCAAGTGTTAATCGCGCCTTAATACTGAGATAAAAGACTTTTCCTTGCAAAGTAGAAATATATTTTCAATTATTTCATCAGGAACGATACACGCTTCAACGCAACACATTGAAATTATTAAAATTCACTATAAAAATGGTGAAAATTTGGCAGAGACGGTTTGTAAAACTCGAACATTTTCGGGTCGTCGTGAAGCACATTGTTGGACCGAAATGAAGAAATTGGTGGAAAAATTCGAGCTGTTGGGACAACTTAGTGATATGAAGAGTAAAACCCGTGCACGCCACTCAAGAACAGCCGAGAATATTGCTGCTGTAGCCGAAAGTGTTGAAGAAAACCCAGATTTGTCCATTCCTCGTTGTTCTTTGGAATCAGGCATTCCACAAACGTCACTACACCGTATTTTTCACAAAGATTTGGGTCTTAAGGCTTATAAAATTCAGTTAACATAAGAAGATTGGGTCCTTGAAATGCATGAAAATGATACGGAATTCAATTGAAAAATCATCTTGAGTGATGAGGCCAATTTCCAACTCGGTGGCTTCGTCAACAAGCAAAATTGTCGCATCTGGGGCTCGGAAAACCCAAGAGTTATTGCTGAAAACCCTCTCTATCCTCAACGTGTGACTGTTTGGTGCGGTTCATGGTCCGGCGGAGTCATTGGACCTTACTTTTTCGAAAATGAGGCTGGAGCAACAGTTATGGTGAATGGATTACGCTATCGAGAGATGATTAATGATTTTTTATGGCTGAAATTGGATGGTATTGATCTGGGCAACGTTCACTTTCAACAAGATGGCGCTACGTGCCACACAAGCAACGAAACCATTGATCTTTTATGGGAAAAGTTTCCGAACCATGTTATCTTTCGAAGAGGTGATAACAATTAGCCACCGAGATTTTGTGATTTAACACCTTGCGGCTTCTTTCTTTGGGCCACGTCAAAAAAAAGGTCTACACTAACAACCCAGCGTCGATTCAAGACCTCAAAGATGGAATTCGTGAGGCTATCGAGGACATAGGGCAGCCACTTTGCGATTTGGTTATGAAATTTCATGAAAAGTTTATGATCATGTAAGCGTGGTCGCGGTGATCATTTGCCTGACGTTGTCCTCACTATTTACGGCATACCTTCTTCTTTATAATAAAATAAACGTTTGATCATTTATATTAAAAAGTCGGACTTTTCTTTTAATATCAAAATAACGCCTCTTATTGGAAACCCCTGTATATAGCCCAAACTTCACTGTTCGAAAGCAACTCCAGGATCTATTTACCAGCTTTGGATACTCTACAAAAGCGAACCTAAGTATTTTTGTGGTCCCGTTGTTAATAGTCGTTATCATTATAGCACTGAAAATGAAGATGTACCGTACATCTCTCAAAATTGTTACATGCCGAAGAGCAGGATATTCAACACATTTGCCATGAGCCCAAATAATCAAAATACTTGCTTAATTGAGTTCTTATTAAAGTAGGTTAAATTTCGATAAGATTGTGTGAATGTTCATCAAATTACTTTTTTCTTTATTTTGTGCAAACATATTTTTAGGTCTTTCTAAAAAATGTTTTTTTACTAGTTTCGCGACCTGTCTGTCCGTCTGACCGTCAGTCAGTCTGTCCGTGCATTACAGGAGGTTCCTTCAGCAAATATACAAGCTGGAATGCTCAAACGTTTTGAAAAGTTCAGAAGTGATGGTCTCTCAAAAGTTTATGTCTTACCAAAATTTTTTAAGGCGGGGTCCCCCCTTACAACGAATGAGCCCTTAAATTTTTTTTGTAATCAAAGGTGGCCGAGTGGGGTATCAAATGAAAGGTCTTGATTAGAACTTTTATAATCTGAAATAAAAAAGTCATTTTACGAATTAGGGGGTCCAGGCGAAGGCACAATGTACCAAAAATTTGTGTCATCGCCCTCGCGATTGGATACATTTGAGCCAAAAATTCTGAAAATTATCACGAATGTGGGACTTTATGGGTGCAAGGGCAACAAATACCTCAGAAATCGAAATTCACTCAACTTTGTTAGTAATATATAGTATGATTTGTAGATTTTACATTTTCGCCCATAAAATCACAACAGTAACTTTAAACTTCCTGAATCATAGGATTATATAGACTAATATAAGATATTTCTGTCCACAAAATTTAATCGAGATCGAATCATGATCAAGATAGTTATAGTCATTTCAATTGCATGGAATTACAACAACAATAACACGTATTTTTGGTTGATATAGATTTCAAATTGACTTAGGCACTTTTATTTTCTTTCAATTTCCATGAAAATTTAAGGAATAGTATTTAAGTTGAATATGTTCAATCGGCCGAGCATTCAGAAAAATCATTTAGGCTGGGTCAAAATGGCAGCTGCATTGTGCTTATGAAAGAAACTGTGCATGTTTTGCATAAATTTGAACGATTTCATATCAAAGTGTTGAATGAATAAGTCAAGTTATCGATTCACGCTATTAGAAAACTTGTTTCTAATCCTAGGATGTTTACAAACGTTCTATCTGACATTTTGTTTGTTGACCAATTTCATCAAAAGTTAAAGTTAGCAAAATTATTCTCGCACATTTTGGTTTGACTTTATTCTTGCAAAGTAAAGGGTAAAGTTTTCTAAATTGTCTCAGTAAACGAATCAGCAACCAACCAAAAAGTCTTTCAATTAAATAAAACTTAATTCTTTTATATAATGAGGCGAAGATTGTTAACTTTCAGCATGAACCCAGGTCATAGTTTAATTTAGGGTTTATGTCGCCACTTAAAGCCAGGAAATAAAAATTTTTTTATGAAAAAGAAAAGTGACCTCTAAATGCATTAAAAAGAATGAAATAAAGTTTATGAAATTAGAGCCAAATCAGTTTCCCCGTTATGAAAAGTGAATAGTGGTCGCTTATTAATCAATTGTAGCGAAAACGGGGAAAAAAATGATTTGATTCCAGGTCCATAAATTTTGTTTCATTCGTTTTAGTGGATTTTAAAGTCAGTTTTCTTTTTTTTTTAATTTTATTTATACTGCATAGATTTGATGGCATAATTATCATGTATGATGAAGGAGATCATGATGCAATCTAGTCAAGGAACTGTATTTCAATAGAATTTGAATGAAAGTATTTGCATCTCAATATGGTGAAAAAAAGCAAATTCAACAAAACAAAGAAAAACGACTTCAAAGTGTCCTGAAAAGGTTTAAATAAATTTCATGGAAGCAGTGCCAAATCAACTTTCCCGTTCCAATATAATGAAGTTAAATACATGATAAAGACTGTGAATGAAACGGGGAAGAACGTATATGACACCGCTTCCATGCAAATTATGTCACCCTTATTAGAGCACTTTGAAATCGATCTTCTTCTTTTTTAATTTTTTTTGATACGTCTCGGTGATTCCGACGCAATACATAAAGCTCACGTCCATTTGCACGAAACTAATTAGAATGAAACTTTTAGAGTCAACAGACTCATGAAATACAACAAGAAAATGGGTTCGAAATTCACCATCCAAATCAGATTTCACGAGTTTATATGTTCCAGAGAACCTCATCTTAATATTGAGATCGGAAATGCTACATTCATTAATAACTGATTCATAAATGTAATCATAATTACCCACAACGAATTTTTGTTTCAACAAAACAATCTAATCCAGATCCCTTCTATTTTCAGAATTCCTTGTTCCTCAGTTATTAAATATTTTCAATCTGAATTTATGCTACTTAATTAATGACTAGTAACTCCCTAAACAATAATTTAACTCACAACAACAATCCTACTTACCTAAATTCAGATTACCACGAACAACTCATTCCGATTCAAATATTTCCAATCGAATTCCACGGGTGAAGGGATCACAAACCCGAAACGAACATCGACACAATCACAAAATAGCGAGTTAATTTGATTAAAATCACAGGATTAAAATCTCAGGAAAACCGAATTATCAATGGAGGAAAAAACCTCCACACAACCAACTCATCATCCTCCTCACTAGATTATGATTGCAACTGCACACAAATCAGAATTCTTTAATGAATTTCAAACACACAGTTTCTCAGGTTTGTCCACACAAACGATTCCTTAACCGTTAGATGCGAACGACTTCCACGACAAGCTCCGAAATGGGTTCAATTATTTGAAAGCCCCGCAAAATAGGGCAATCAAACGTTTTTCACTTTTCTTTTATTGCTCACAAAATGGCTTGGAATGGCTTCACTCAGAAACAATCATTGCCTTCGAAAATAGCATTCACCGAGTCAAAGACTCCATCCAATGACTTCCAACAACAGCACAACCGTAAAAATTGCGTCCTTCCGATTTTCCCACAAATGTATCACATTCGAGAGAAATTTACACTTGAGACACTTATGAAGAGCGCACACTTGGCCAGTGGGGGTTGTCACTCGTCCGCCTCCCAACAACCATTCACGGTCGCAATCAACCATGACAGCTCATTCCACATGGATTCGATGGTGTCCGTTTTCGTCCTTTGCCTACCCCAACCCTAATTTCCTGACTCGATTCGAAGACGATGCCTGACGCCAAATTGATAAACTCGCGTAATGAGATTTAATAGAAGGACGTTCGCTTTAAAGAAATGCCGTTGGGAGATTGTGTCCTTTTTGTCTTTTAAAATTCACACCACAGCTCAAATCACGTCAAAATCCTTTGAAGACGTTCAAACTGGCGGAAACTCACATCCACACTAAGTCCGGTTCGTCCGAAGTTTGAAACAAGTTACTGTATCAAACGACGACTCCCATTTTACTGAATGCCAGTGGAAACTTGGCTCTTTGTATAAATTTTCCATCTCGTCCCGGAGCTTTTGCAAATATTTTGAGCTTTGATACTCCTAAGAATCCATGCTTGCGAACTACCCTCACCCACATCACATGGCTTGTTCCAAGGTCCTCATTGTGCACACTTAACTCTTGCAGAAAAAGAACTATTTTGCACACTTGAGGACTTAACATTAATCACCGCTTCCTGTTAAGGATTACAATTCAACACGATTTGGTCAGAATGTATTATATGTCATAGTAATTTTGAAGAGATTCTTTTACAAGGACATTGCCGTTGGGCCATTATGGCCCCGAGTTTTTTCTTTTAAAATTGAAAGTTTTGTGTTTCATGAGAGTTATATGAATTTATGGTGTGACAATATGCTTGTACGTTATAATGTATAACTTCTTAGTATAACTCTTTTACTTAAGCTTTTTCACGTGAATTTAGTCCCCGACAATTACCTTTAAACAAATGGTGTTACTACTGATGGAAATGGAATCATAAATGTACAATCAAAAGTAATAACTTGATGTTTAATAAGAAGCGATGTATTTCCGCCGGGACTCTTTTGTCCCGAACTTTGATTTTATTATTGTTTATTTAATACATTCAGCAAAAAGCTAAAAAATTCGTTAAAAATCTTTTAATAAACGTTCAGCAGCTATGATACAGACCAACCAACAATTGAACAAAGAATAAACTTTTGTCTCAAAGTTTTGACAAATTAAAAAAAAATGAAAAATGGGTTACTCGTTTGATGAAAATGAAAATGTGGTATTCGAAACTTATTTCTTTTTTTTCGAAACGTATTTTCTCTTTGTGGCGAATTGAATTTGAAATCTGTAAATTGAATTAAAATGATCGATCAAATGATAAATTAATCAAATAAATCGAATTAATTACGAATTGGCTAATTATTCCAGTGCTAATTGACCTTAAAAACTATGTAAGTCGATTGAAGCGTTGATGTTGCCGGATAAGGCCGTGACGGGCGCTCAGAGCTGTCAGGAACTCAACATCCACTTGACATGATGCTGCAACTGCGCCAAGTACTCGTGCGACCATCGTTACAAGAATTCAAGTTTGTGGTGAGTGATTAGCTTCCATCGGGCATGGAGACCTCCGGTGACTGGGTCTGCGCGACCATCCACCATGGCTATGATGAGAAAATGTGCTGAAGTTAAAGCTGCCAAATCATTGCGATTGTTTGACATTGGAGTCAGTGGTGTAAAATTGAGGATAGCCTCCGCCTCAATTACCAAGGTATGCAGCTCCTCGTAGGTGAGAGCAGCCGATGAAATGCCTCGACGGATCATATTTTTGGCTTATTGGACCGCCACCTCCCACAAGCCGCCAAAATGAGGCGCGCGTGGCGGAATGAAGTGGAAATCGATTCCCCAGCAGGAGCACGCCGTTGTTACTTCTTGACACGCTTCGTTGGAATATAATGAGGACGATGATTCTGGTTGTGAGCTCCCACAAAGTTAGTGGCGTTGTCGCAAAATAGGTTTGGCTGTGTCCTCGTCGCCCCATGAAACGTTTGAGAGCACAGATCGCTGACTAGCTCCAGATGCATGGCCTTTGTAGCAAAACAGCAAAATATGGCTAGGTACCCTTTTTGCGGTCGGGTACCTCTACCTCGGTAATCGATCATCATAGGCCCACAGAAACCCACGCCGGAGTTGGTGAACGGATGGGCTGGCTGAATACGTGCCCTCGGCAGGTTTCCCATGAGTTGTGAAAACAGTTTAGGCTTGACTCGGGTGTACCACACGCACCGTAACTGATGCATTTGACACAAATATCGGACTAAAACAGGGAGATGGGCTGGCCCCATTGCTATTCAATTTGGCTCTGGAGTAGGTCATAAAAAAGCTACTTGTCGACACGGGAAGTATATTACTATACAAGTCGAGCCAAGTAGTAACCTATGCGGATGACATCAACATTTTGTCACGGTCATTAACAACTGCCAAAGAACTTTTCCTGAAACTCGACAGCGAAGCAAAACCAGTAGGGCTACAAATCAATGAAAATCTATGATAAGACTGTGGTATGGTATGGATGTGAAACATGGACCCTAACCCAAGCATCCGCAAATATATTGAATGCCTATGAGCGACGGGTCCTGAGGCGAATAATCGGAGCGAAACTAGACGGGGAACAATGGCGAACTCGATACAACCATGAGCTGTATGAAATTTTTGACGAATCGGAGGCCTCAACGATTATAAGGCTGCGGAAGCTGCAATGGGCTGAACACATGAATCGTATGGATGAACAACGGATACCCAAGAAGGTCCTCGTTGGGAGAACTGAAGTGGGGAAGCCGACGAAATGCTGGTCTGACTCGGTCGACGAAGACAGTTCATCGATACTCGGATTTCGAAATTGAAGGACGCGGTCAATGGAGTGCTGAGAAGAAGAAGAAGAAGGCTTCAATATTCTCTGAAACTGTTCACAGCATTCCTAACAATGACTGAAGCTGTGAACATTTCAGAAACAGAGCAAAAGGTCCTAACCTCACCACCAAGCAGGAGCAAAGTGCAGGCAGCAATACGGGACTTCAGAAAACATGAGGCTCCTAGAAAAGGTGGAGTACCAGTAGAACTGCTCTAGAGCGGGGGTCCCCCTCTAAGTAACCCTCTGCATCGACTCATATTCAGAATATGGTCCGCCAAAAAGTTATCAAAGGACTGACAAAAAAGTATAAAATGTCCGCAGGAACACGTCATCATGAAGATATCAGCTAAAACCCCGGTGTATAAAATTCAAGCCCACACAATCGGTAGTATACGAGGTGTGTTCAAAAAGTATCACGAATTTTGAATTTTCGCGGGTTACGTATATTCGAATTTCGATTTTTTTGTGGCGTTATGTTGGTACTTATGTCTGTCACTTATGCCGACAAGCTCGGCCATTTTGAATGTTCACTTCATTGGTGATAGCTGCTTTACTTGCACGTGTTTTCAATCGTCTTCGATTTTTACTTATTCAAAAAAATGGATCAAAGAACGTGCATCAAATTTTGTGTGAAAAACGAAATTAAGTGCGCGGATGCATTCCGAATGTTGACTGTGGCATACGGAGAAGCTATCTTGGACCGAAGCAACGTTTATCGGTGGTACAAAATGTTTTTAGAAGGCCGAGAAGATGTGAACGACGAAGAGCGTGCCGGACGCCCGAGCACTTCAACAACAGAAGAAAAAATTAATGAAGTGGAGAAAATGGTATTGGCCAATCGTCGAATCACCGTTAGAGAAGTTGCTGAGGACCTAAACATATCGATTGGCTCGTGCCATTCGATTTTTATCAACGATTTGGGCATGAGACGGGTCGCCGCGAAATTCGTACCAAAATTGCTCAATTGCGACCAAAAACAGCAACGCATGAACATTGCTAATGAGATGTTAAACTCTGCCCGCGACGAACCAAATTTGCTCCAGAGGGTCATAACTGGTGACGAATCGTGGGTTTATGGTTATGACGTGGAAACCAAAGCTCAATCATCTCAATGGAAGCTGCCGCATGAACCAAGACCGAAAAAAGCGCGCCAAGTTCGGTCGAATGTGAATGTTTTGCTGACAGTTTTCTTCGATTGCAGGGGCGTGGTGCATCATGAGTTCTTGCCACAGGGAAGAACGGTCAATAAGGAATATTACCTGCAAGTTATGCGCAATTTGCACGAAGCAATCCGCCAGAAACGCCCGGATTTGTGGGAGAACAAAAATTGGCTTTTGCACCACGATAACGCCCCTGCTCACACATCGTTGCTTGTGCGTGACTTTTTGGCCAAAAACAACACACTAATGATGCCGCAGCCATCGTATTCCCCAGATCTGGCCCCCTGTGACTTTTTCTTGTTTCCTAAACTGAAGAGGCCCATGAAAGGACGACGTTACGCTACGCTTGACGAGATAAAGACGGCATCGAAGGAGGCGCTGAACAAGATTAAAAAAAATGATTTTTTGAAGTGCTTCGAAGATTGGAAAAACCGTTGGCACAAGTGTATAATATCTCATGGGGATTACTTTGAAGGGGACAAAATAGATATTCATGAATAAATAAATAATTTAAAAAAAAAACAAAATTCGCGATATTTTTTGAACACACCTCGTATGAGACTGGCCGACGATCCTTGAACGTTTGTTCGCGATTACAGTACGTAGTAAACGGTTTCATTAAATCGTGCGTGTCGTGTAGTAATGGCGATTATCCGAAATTAACCCGATTTCGTGTTGCGTGTGCGTATAGCTGATTCGGCCCCCAAGTAGCCTTGTTAACCAGGAAAGGCAAAAAGGATGTCGTGGGAACAAAAGGATTTTGCAAAACGACAGCCACTCAGCGGAAGTAAGCGGTTCAAAAGACAACGAATTATCGAGGAATCTACCCGAGGACTCAATTGTTAAAGAATCAAAACAGGAAGAAAATGATGTCCAGAACAGGAATATTTTTTTTGTAAGTAAATTAAAAATTAACAAATATTGTAAAATTACGCCAATGCCAGATTCGGTTAAAAGGAACAGTGATTAAAATATTGATTGAATGTCAAAAAGTTTATTATAATGATGATAATTATCAGTGATTGTGATTGAAAATATGAGAATATTAAATTCTCTAAATAAATTGAAATTTTAAATTAAAAATACAAACGAAACAAAGAAAAGAACATTTTTAAGTCTTATATCCATTTGTTCATTTCATTTTTACATACACATATATTTTTCCCAGCATACAATTTTTTCAGTTTTAACAAAATTTTCCAACATTTAATTAATTTCACGCCTGTCGAAAAGTACCGCGTTAATCGAAATAAGTGAAGTGAGTTCGGGAATTGAAGTGATAATTTAAAAATCTAGTGATCACCTTTTTTCGGAATAATGTCAAATCCCAACAACTTAATTAGACCACCGGTATTAAACCTTGAGGGTCTTGCCGACGCACTACCCCCTTTAAATCTTCCGGGTGGAAAAAATGAATCAACTGATCCGCCTAATAATGCGCCTAATGACGCACTGGACAACGATATGTCCCTAATTATTTCGCGGGTGGTCGAGGATGTTTTCCGAGTTCAGGGAAGACAAATTTTAAGTTCATTGTTGAATCCTGCATCCGATATAAATAATGATGTGGACGTGCCCATCAATATCGGTGTTAGGGGGAATTTGTCCGATATGGACAAAATCCCAGACGTATTCAAGAGCTTGAGGACATTCTCTGGGGAACCAGGTGAATTCAACTCTTGGCGTAAAAGCGTCGATAGAATTCTCCAAATTTATGACCATCTGAAGGGTACCCCAAAATATTACGGAATTTTATCGGTCATAAGAAACAAAATAATCGGCCACGCGGACATCGCGTTGGAATCCTATAACACGCCCTTGAATTGAACAAAAATCTCCAAGTGTCTGACCCTCCATTACGCGGATAAAAGAGACTTAGGCACTTTGGAATACCAAATGACTACCTTGGTCCAAGGCGAAAATACAGTTTCACAGTTTTATCAAGAAGTGTATAACCATTTGTCTCTTATCGTAAATAAACTAGGATCTATTGAAATGGGACAAGATGCGATGAATATAATGACCCAGGCATATCGCGATAAAGCACTTGATACGTTCGTTAGAGGTTTGAGAGGTGATTTGCCGAGACTGCTTGCAATTCGTGAACCAGTGGACCTACCGCACGCATTGCATCTATGTTTCAAATTGCAAAACATGGACTACCGGTCCCAATACGCAAATAATTCGAACTACAGTTTGCGAAAGTCACGGCAAAACATTCCTCCTCCAATACCGCCTCGCAAAATTTCGCAAGACCATTTCAGGCCTACACCTGTTCCTGCCCCTAGAAGAGTAATTCATCCTGAACCACTGCATAATCCACAGGCTCCACAGAAACCACATTTCTTCGCACCAAACTTTCAACAACCCCAGCATGAGCGTAATTTTGATAAACCTCCTCCTCGACCACCACGAGGACCAGTTCCTATGGACGTTGACCAGTCCATAAGGAGCCATGGTGTTAATTACGCCAACCGGCCTCAAAATCAACGTTTTGCCCAAAAGCGTTTTCAACAACCTTCGCAAAGGCAGCATCAACCCCAGAAATTCCAAAGACTGTACTACGCGGAGCCTGGCGAAACAAATGACGTGAATGAACAGGAACATGAAAAGGACATACATGAAGAGGACGAAAACCATGACCAAACCCTAGCTGAGTACATAGACTCAAATGATGATCCAAATACCGACCAAGTAGAACAATTAGAAGATATTTATTTTTTAGCCTGAGGCGCTCTTCACTTCCATATTTTGAGCACGCTACAAGAAGTGGAGAGCTTTTACGATTTTTAGTGGACACCGGGTCCAACAAAAACTACGTACAACCGAGGCATATTAAATAACCATTGCCAAACAATAAAGCCTTCTATGCTAATTCAGTAGGAGGCAATGTCAAAATTACGCATCACGCGTTCGTTAACTTATTCGGCCCACAATCAGACAAAATTCAATTTTTCATCCTTCCGACCCTAATCACCTTCGATGGCATCATTGGTAACGACACTCTTAAGAAATTGAAAGCCGTAATCCATACCAACGAAAACTATATGACCCTATATCCGAATTTGCATATTCCCTTAAAACAACACATTTCAGAAACGGTAAATAGCATAGACATCAGGACTACGCACCTAAACCCAGAACAATCAGCCAAATTAAAAGCCATCATTAAATACCATTCTAAACTACTAACGGAACCCGACGAGAAACTGACCTATACCAGCACGGTCAAAGGGGAGATACGAACGAAAACTGACGATCACGTGTATTCAAGATCATATCCGTATCCCATGGCCCTGAAGGAAGAAGTTGAAAGGGAAGTAAATAAACTCCTAAAAGATGGAATAATTAGACCATCTGAATCCCCTTACAACTCCCCGGTGTGGATTGTCCCTAAGAAGCAGGACGCATCAGGCGAGAAAAAGTACAGAATGGTGATCAATTACCGTAAACTTAATTCGGTCTACATTGCAGACAAATATCCGATACCGGATAAAGGTGAATTTTTGGCCAATCTGGGGAAGAATAAATATTTTTCTGTAGTCGATCTTAAAAGTGGGTTTCATCAAATTCCACTTAAGGAACGCGACATACCAAAGACTGCTTTCTCGATTAATGACGGGAAATTTGAGTTCACTCGCCTTCCATTTGGGCTGAAGAACGCCCCATCAATTTTTCAAAGAACTCTAGATGACATACTTCGAGAACACATAGGAGTACGCTGCTATGTGTACATCGACGATATCATCATATTTGGTAAAGACGAAGCCGAGCACTTCAAAAATCTGGAGAAAGTGCTAACAACTTTGGAAACGTCCAACATAAAGATCCAGTTGGACAAATGCGAGTTCCTCAAAAACGAGATAGAGTTCTTGGGATTTGTGGTTAGTTGCGACGGGATTGAAACAAATCCCCAAAAAGTTCAAGCTATTGCAAAATTACCGACACCAAAAACATTGAAAGACCTTAGATCTTTCTTAGGAATGTCTGGATACTACCGCCGTTTTATTGAGGGTTATGCGAAGATAGCAAAACCCCTGATAGCTCTTTTAAGAGGGGAAGATGGACGAGTGTCCAAAACTCAGTCGAAAAATAAAATCATCCAGCTCGACTCTGAGGCTTTACACGCGTTCGACACCTTGAAAAACTGCCTAATATCCAAAGAAGTTGTACTGACTCATCCAAACTTTGATAAGGAGTTTCAATTAACAATGGACGCTTCTGATTACGCCATTGGTGCAGTTCTTCCGCAAGACAGTAAACCGATTGTATTTCTTTCAAGGACACTAACAAAAACAGAGGAGAACTACGCTACCAACGAGAAAGAGATGCTCGCTATCATATGGGCTCTTGACTCGTTGAGATGCTATCTCTATGGTTCGCGCAAAGTTAAAATCTTTACTGACCACCAGCCTCTTACCTATGCCCTCAGCCCTAAAAACACGAACACCAAAATGAAGAGATGGAAGTCCATCCTGGAAGAATATAACCATGAATTGGAATATAAGCCAGGAAAAGAAAACATAGTTGCAGACTCCCTGTCGAGACCTCCTAAACCAACTTTAGTCAATTCCTTAACCCCAACAGCGCACAGCGATGACAGTTCGTCGCAAAACCTCATTCCCACCGTAGAGTCACCCATTAATGTGTTCAGAAACCAAATTATCTTTAAACTTGGTGATGAAGACAGTTACCAGATACAGAATCCCTTCCCAAATTATTCAAGACACACTCTCATTAAGCCTCATTACACCGACAGCGATATTATAAATACCTTCAAGCGTTATCTAAATCCAAACACCACAAACGGGCTCTTAACAGACGAACAAACTATGGGTCGCATTCAGAAAATCTACCCAGATCATTTCAGAAGCTATCGAGTACGATATACACAAAAAATTGTCGAGGATATCCCCGGCGTAGTGGAGCAAGAAGACAAAATACTTCAAATACACAAAAGAGCACACCGCAATGCTGAAGAGAATCGCTTGCAACTCCTTGAGCACTTCTATTTTCCGAAAATGGCCGCGAGAATAAAGTCCCTAGTCAATCAATGTAGTATCTGCAGGGAAAACAAGTACGATCGCCACCCTAATAAACCTGTTTTGAATCCAACACCAATTCCTACTTATCCAGGGCATACCATCCACATAGATCTCTTCAGTACTGAAAAGCACCGAGTTCTGACAGCTGTTGACAAATTCTCGAAACTCGGACAGGCCAAAATAATTGCTTCAAAATCTATCGAAGATATCAAACAGCCCCTTACAGATTTGCTCTTCTACTTCTGCGTCCCGGAGATAGTTGTAATCGATAACGAAAGCTCCCTTCGATCAGCTTCTATAACTTCTCTAATGGAAGACGATATTAAAATAAAGGTTTACAAAACTCCCCTATATAAAAGTGAGGTGAACGGACAGGTTGAGCGATGGCACAGTACCCTTAGTGAAATAATGAGATGTCTAAAGAAAGATGGACCACCCCGATCTTTTGAAAACCTGCTGCTGCGAGCAGTGCACGAATATAATCTAACGATTCACTCCACTACCGGAAAAAAAACCAATCGAGCTCCATTTTGGCCGAACTCCAAGGACAGACCCAGCTGAACTAGAAAGAATCCGACTATCGAACATTGACAGACTCAAACAGAAACAAGAACAGGACTTGGCTAATCACAATAAGACAAGACAACCCACTAAACAATACGAAATCGGAGAAACTATTTATGTAAGGCAAAATAAAAGAAAGGGATCTAAATTAACAGCTCGATACAAACAAGAAATTGTAAAGGAAAACAATAATTCAACAGTTTTGACCGAATCTGGGAAAATTATCCACAAAAGCCACATACGTAATTAAAAGTCCTCTTTCAGACTCTTGCCTTTCATCGTCAACGCGAAAGTCGAAATACTAGACTACTCAAGCTCCCAAATTGTCACTCATCATGCAGGTAAAGCAAAAATTCAGGACGGAAACTTTAAGTTGATTCATACAATCAACATTGTCCAGTACGAACATTTCGTCGAAAAAATCGAACCAATCCTTAATCTGTCAACAGTCAGGCACTCCCTCTCTGCGGCTCATCTTTCCTACGAGCTCCAGCAGATTCAAAACCTAATCCAAAATCTAAAACCGCGGAAATTGAAAAGATCACTCGATTTTATCGGTACGACGTGAAAGTGGATTGCAGGCAATCCAGATAACGAGGATTTTCTCACCATAAAGGCCAAAATTAATAACATGTTGGAAAATAGTAACAGGCAAGTTATAATCAATCAAATGTACCAAGAAAGAATTAATAATGTAACAAAAATTGCAAATCAAATTTTGGAATTATTTAAAGAAAATAGCCAAACCAAAGACTATATTGTATTAGATATTCAACTTGAATTGTCATCAATTAAAGAAGAACTGAAAAATATTAACCAAGCTATTCATTGGGCGAAATTAGGAGTTATCAATTCAATCATTTTATCAAAAACTGAAATAAAACTAGCAACAGATATTCTAGATAAGGAACTTCCTCCATATTCCACTATAGAGGAGGCTTTAAACTTTGCTGATATTAAAATAATAACAAATTTATCATCCCTTCTCTACATAATTAACATTCCGTTAACTACTAGCCTCATTTACGATACATTATTGATTAAAGCAATTAAAAAGAAACAAATAATAAACGATATCAAATATAACCAAATTCTAAAAGCAAATGAAAAGATATTTGGCGTAATTAAAAATTGTAAGAATATAAAGTATTTGACCATTTGTAAATCAAACGAAATTCTGGACATCACCAACACTTCCTGCATACCAAACCTCCTGAAGAGCCTAACAGTCAGCTGCAATAAAACCAGCAACGAACACGTACCAACAATCGAAGAGATCGCATCAGACACCATACTACTGAATCAATATGTTGGACCAATCGAAGCAGATCATGTCAGCTACGACCTAAACGGGACCTACCTTCTAAAAATGCATAATACGAGCGTAAACATAAACGGTCAAACTTTTGTCAGCCGAGAAGCTACAATGATTAAGGCAATGCCTGCTATATTACAACCATCTCCACAAAGCAGAGCATATCAAGAAGTCCTTTCACTTGAGTTAATGAGGGACCTGCACATCAAAAACACCAGCGAAATACAATATTTTCGAACAGAAACCACTGTGCATCAAATTGTAACTTATGGATTACTTACCATTATAGGATCCTACCTACTGACCCTCATCACATGCAAATTGATTTCAAGATTCAGGACGAAGCCAACTACTACGAAGATCGAAATAAAACAAACATCAGAATCACCAACAGCCCCTGCAACGCATCTTCAAACACATCCCCGTCTCCGAGAATTGATCCACCGAGAGCATTTAAAAATGTCAGGTTTAATGACATTCAATTCTTTTAGCGAATCAAGGACGATCGCATTTAAAGGTGGGCGAGTTAGCGTTTTCCCACGCTACAAATTATGCTGAAGCTATGGCTGCATCCAACATGAAATTGGAGCGATGCAATTCCACAATTTGTGGAAAAACGAAATATGCTGTCGCATCATTTTCCATCAAGTAGATTTAAGTTAATTATTAAGTCAGTCTTTTGTGAACCTGTAAATCGTAAACATCGGGCTCAGCTCTCAAATATATTTTTTTAACATAACCCGGTTTTGATTTGTTAACTTATATATATATATATATATATATATATATATATATATATATATATATATATATATATATATATATATATATATATATATATATATATATATATATATATATATATATTCGTGTGTTATGGTTCGTGGCCAATAATTTTAATACCCCGGCAAAGTAAAAACGCACTGTCTTTTAAATGAAATGCGTTTATTTACAAAGAATGTACAATCATGAATTTCACTATTTTTACAAAGATTAATTAAAATGTTATTATTCACTTGTCTGTTAATTTATATTTCAACTCTCTGTATCACGAAAATCACTTCACTATTAATCAATATCACCTTTATTTCGCGCTACACCATATCGCAGTATTATAATCGCGGCTTTTAATATTCCTCCCCATTCATTCATCTCGGCTTTATATAGGGTCTCTAGTCATTTAATCCATTTCTCGTATATTGGCGAATGTTCTGTCAAGAACTACCTGGAATATTCGAGCAATTCTCAATACCCCGCAGTGACGTCACTTTCAGACATTGATCATGCTTGGATGATTCTTGTGCTTTCGAGTACTTTCGTTTATTGATCATGATGTTATGTAATGTGACGCCTACGCCCAGGAATCGAAGCGATTTCGATCCCGAACCCTTGTAACCTGCCAGATGGATATGTCCTCGAAGTGCCAGCGGACTTCATCTGTTGTGCGGATATCGTTGTGCAGAAAATATTTTTTTTTTCTGTCCAAATATTTAGATCCGTGGATATAAATATTCGAAATATAGAATTAATCCAACCCCGGCACATTTCGAGACATAGCCATCTGGAAATGCCCCTCCACCGTGGCCATCGAGAAAACTATGCCACTGGCGACATCTGAAGAAGCACATTTCCGCCATATGAAGTGCCATTCCACGCACATATGTTTTGTCCGAGGTGACAACCGGAAATTTTGACAGCCACATGGAGGCGCTAAACGTCATCGTAAAGTTCTTCGTGATAATATCCAAGGTATTACAAAACCAGCTATACGTCGTTTGGCGCGACGTGGTGGAGTGAAACGTATTCCCTGTTTAATCTGTGAAGAAACGCGTGGTGTGCTTAAAGAGTTTTTGGAAAACGTTATTCGTGAGGCAGTGACATTCACCGGAGCAGAAACATTAGGAAAGAGGTTAGTTTAGTTAATAACTAAATAGAAAGGTTAGCAATATTTTGTCTGGTCTGCAGCGGAAGGCAGTGTGAACTGAATCGAAACCAGCGATACTGAAAATACCGGGGACACTTCTGCTAAAATAACCAAAGAGAAGAATACCAGTCCCGCCGAAGCGTCGACCCCGCACCTTCTTCCAGTTCCCACGAAAATACGTCCGAATATACAAGCTTGGACAACATTAGCGAATGTTATTGTTAACGGAGTAAAAAACCCGATGAAAATGAAGTGACGTATATTGTTCACCAATCGAACTATAGCGAGGAAGTGTTTTTAGCTGTTTCTGATGCCTATATAAAATAGCGAGATATATTAACTCGAAGGACGAAAACAAAATGGAGTATAAAAATACTAGAAAGTTATGAAAGAGTGAAAGCAGACACAATTCGGATAAATTTCGACACAGTGAAAAAGGACAAGAAAGAACGAATCTTTACGGTTGAAGAAGGATTATGTCAGGAATTAGAGAAATATCTTCGTGGAATTCTTTCCAAGCGACTTCTAAGTGAAATGAATCAAACCTTGTATAAATGTGTAAAATGCTCAACTCAATTTTCTCGTGAGAATACATACAAGAAATCAAGCGTTGACGTTACTTGTCCCGAATGCTCTAGTATTTTCGTTGTTGAACTTCACGAAAAGCTTAGTTCATCGACAAAAGGTTCGCTGCCAAAATACGAGGAACTTCCGGTCATAGCTAGCAATATTTCAACTTTAAATACAGTACCAACTAGTAATTTATCCTCTACAACACAAACAACAGCTACTGCAACCCAATCCAGTGCAACCGGACAACAAAGTGCGGGTAAGAAATATGTAATTGAAGAAAGTGCTTCACATAGCAGTATAGGTTCAGCTGGATCGTTAAACGAATCATCATCGTGTTTAAAAATTACTCAATCAGAAAAATCGTTTGATTCAAATCAAAGTGTCGCGGGTAGTTCGACACCTGATCGTGATATTGATTTCAATTTCAGTAAAAACGGTGAAAGTGATATCGAAATTTTAAGTAATCCCAGTCAAAGTAGCATTGAAGTTCTGGAGCATGCTTATCAAAGCCGAAAAACATCCGAAGAACGTCGTATCTCCAGAGTACCGTCCCTTGATACCATAGAGGATAGTAGTTACAACAATGCTCCTTGCATAACATCAGTTGCCATTAAGAATACTGCACCAGAAATCCATGTGGAGATAACAAAAGCTCCAGAGGTGCAGCAGGCGTTAGAAAGTAGTAATGCAGTAACACCAGGTGGTGAAACGAAAACTTCTTTAGGGCATATCAGTTTAACCGAAAGCAGTTCGTCGGGTTCTGTTACGGATAGCATTTGTACAGCTTACGAACAGGAGGATAAGTGCGGAACAGCTATTAATTCACCAGAACGTAAATCATCACAAATTCAAAATACAAATGGAAAGGAAATAAGAAGAGAAGATTCAATCATATCGTCTATGTTTGGCGGCTTATTCCAATCAACGAATATTTTAATGTCACGGTCACAAAAACCACCCGAAGATATTATTTGTGATAAATTAAATTCTCCTATACCGATTTTAGTGATGCCGATCTACGAAGACAGGTTGTTTACCTTCAGGTATTTGCACGTCGTTTATTTTATTTTTTTTTATTTTATTCAGAAATAAGTTGCTGAATGAACAATTAATTTAAACCAAAACTCTGATATAAAAAAAAAAAAAAAATTTCATACAAGAAGAATACTTTACCATTCGTGGTATCAAACAAAATGTATAACGGATTCCCCTATTCATACTAAAAAAAAAAAAAACTATAAAAAGATTGGTATATTCAAATGTAAATTGTAAATGTAAATTGTGATCCTCACTTTTCTATTTCGCATAAAGACAGAAGTGGCAAAATAGAGCCTTCATCTTCAAAATTGTTCTAATTTTAATTACAAGTATGTAAGGTTAAAAATCAAACGTAAAGGCTAGCGAAATACCTATAATTTATTTGTGGGAAACTATAAAAGTAGAAATTAATCATGATACACCCATGTGAAGTGTTATTGTTATTGCCTGTTTACACGCGTAATTATACATCACGCTTTGTTTAAATTTGGCAGATGCCGTGTAAAGTTCACATGAAATTGCGTGATTTGGGATAGAAAGTTATCAATTGATTGATAAAAATTAAAAAAATATAATTGCAATTATAAAGATAAAAATATGAAGTAATATTTTCCTGAATTTAAGGATAGTTTTATTGCGTTATATGAACTAATATGATAATATTAGATGTATATACGAAAACTGGCATATTTTCGGTATTTAAGGTAATAAAAATAACATGAATTGCTAAGTTAACCCACGACTTTCCTTTTCAGTGACTCTTCTTTTTCAGTGGGAACAGAGAGTGTAGGGTAAGTATGCCGTCGCGAGGGTAGGGTTTCTGCAAATCCGCTGAAGTCGGTTTCGCGTCGCGCGCGGTACGCGGTACCTTTGTTTGTTTCGTCATTTCCTTAGAGTAGCTTCCTTCGATTTAAGTTCGAGTAGCCTATTTTTCGGTACCGCGTCGGTGAATCGGTAACGCGCCTATGGGATTTTGTAGCGTTTTTTTTGATTTGAGATCTGTGGAAAGATCGCATCCAGAACTAACGTAATGTAGATTTCTCGTTCTGGATGAGTAATTGTTGACGCGTTTGGAAAACGGGCAAGTTCAGGTGACTGAAATATTGTAATTGAGCGTAATCCATTCGGAGACCCGCGACCGAAATCCTCTCCGAACTAGCTGGCCGACAAGCAGTCACCGCATGAATGGGTTACGGTGCACGGATTGGTTGACCTGTTGGTACCATCCGTTGGCACTACTCAGACTTAACGTCTAGAACCGATGAGAGGTCGGTTCCGCGTCGAGTTGAAGGTAGAAAATCATTACAAATGGCGCCCAACGTGGGGCCAAACAACATCCTAAGGGGGAAAGAACTTCGCGTCTTCTGACGAGTTGGTCCTTTACGGAGGATGTAGGGTACTTTGGTACTCGAGTCCCACTATCAGGAGCAGTGGAATTGTGTGATACACACTAGAAGTCGCTTCACGTGAGTTGTAGCTTCCGCTCTCCTTTGTTTGATTTTTTTTTTTGCGACAGAATCCTTCCGATGTGTTGTCCCAGGTTAACCCCTGTAAGGACCTTCTATTTTCTTGATGGAACTGCCAGTCTGATGGGTTTACCTATCAGCATGGACTCTCAAGAAAATAGAAGGCTACCTTGCCTTTATGTCGCGGAAGGATTCTAACTATTTCTTATGCGTGTTAGACGAGTGGTATCGGTTCAACGTTCGATGGCGTATGCTGGAGTTGCGAAGCCCGGAATGCTTCTACGCGTCGGGAATTTTGACCGCGTACAAAGTCGTTACGGTAGCTCTACCACTTGTCTCGTCGAGTCACTTTAACGTAGTTTAGAGACGGTTTTTTGTAATGTATGTGGGTTTAGGGGATATAAATTTTGTAAATCGACCGAAAGCACCCTTTCTTCGGCAGAATACCACGCACTCTCTTTTCCCGTTGGAGGAGTCGACCACTGAAAAGGAAAGGGTATCAAATAAATCTTTTTTTTTCTTCTCATCCAGTATAAATAGCTCGCCACTATCGGCCACTAAACTAAGATTAAGCTTTTGTATTTATATATTAGGGGTATAGTAATAAGTATTATATTTTATATATTTTAATTTTTCCAGCCATATTAGCACCACATTAAACCCACACGATAATGGCAACGAAGCGGACCCCAGAAAAGCGATGGACACGGTCCAAAACGGTCCAACCCGCGAACTGTGGAATCTGTTTCGAGGACGTAGTGGAGGGCGTACACAGCGTGCGATTGGATTGTGGACATTTATTCCATCGTGCCTGTGTACAACAGCTCCTCCTCACGTCAGAACTGTGTCCCTTATGCCGGCGACCCATAGATCGGTCTGCCCTAGACGTCCCCCTCGGAACGCCCCTACCAACGCGTGGAGCAGTGGCGAAAGGAGCTCCAGAAGCCGAGCCGTCACAACCACTCTTAGACCTGCAAGGAGCAGTAGGCGGTGAAGTTCCGGCTGCAAGTGTCGTGTCCGAGGTGACAACCATGCCTTCCGCCCACTCCATTGACACCCTCGTGGCGTTGATGAGGGATATGTCGGAGAGGATTGGCAACCTGGAGGGAAAGATCCAGAACCTCCCGTTGAGCCAACCACCCAGCCGCGTGAGAACTCCGCTTGGCTGGGAGCCAAATCCCAGTGTGGCGATGCCCCACTCCCGACAATCCGAGCAATGGGTCCCACCCCCAAGGAACTCGGGAATGGATCCCAGAGCTCCCGAATACAGACCGCGACACAGTACCGGACCTCCGTTGGTACCTCCAGCCCCCGAGGCAGTTCAGTACCACAGGTCAATCGAGGATGTGATTCCCCCCGGGAACGCATTGGCACCTTTTCGAGACCCGACGCCTCGTATCATGGAGAGTTGGCGCCTGAACTTTACAGGGTTCAACGATATGATATCGGCGGACCGGTTCCTTTTCCGGATTCAGGCGTTGGTATCCAGCACCCTGGGAGGGGATTCCTCGGCCTTCCTCCGGCATGCACATCTTTTGTTCAGCGGCGACGCTGCCGACTGGTACTGGAGCTTTAAAGAGTCAACGCCACGTCCCACTTGGCACTCTTTCAGTGCAGCCTTCCGCAATCGATTTGAGGATGGCTTCACTGAGAGAGAGCTAAGAGAGCAAATAAAGAAACGGAAACAAGGCGCTCACGAACCGTTCGACCAGTACTACACCAGTATAGTGAGATTGAGCACTCGCCTGCGAAATACCATGCCCGAGGACGAATTAGTAGAAATTATCAGAGAGAACATGCGCTGGGATCTCCAGAACAGCCTGCTACATTTTCCCATCAACACCATACAGGGATTGCGCCTCCATGCGCGTAGACAAGAACACTTGGATGAGCGACGAGGTACCTTCCGCCCACAACCTCGCATAACGGGACCAAATCCCCGAAATCATCACACCGCGGAGTTGATGGCAGCGGACCACCTGCTTGCTGATCCAGTACCAGTACCGAGGAGCGGAGCACCACCGGAGCTTGAGGACCCAGCATTGATTGATCGACCCTCCCTTGAAGCACTTACAAGCCCGACGGTCTGTTGGAACTGCCGACAACCGGGACATCGGTTCTACGCATGTCCAGCGGAGCCGACGCTTTTCTGCTACCGCTGCGGGAAGGCCGACACATACGCACCTGACTGTGCAAATTGCAAAGGGCGAAAAAACTTGCCACCGAGTGCCGCGACCACCCGTCGGCACTCCTAGACCCCGGACGAACCAATCCAGACCCCATCACCAGCTATGACCCAGCTCCCAACATGACTCCAACTCTGCTGACTCGCACCGCTAAACACAGTTCTCCCGAAGTTCCACAACCGACGCCGTCCTTCGCCGAGGCCAATGCGCAGGGAAATGATAGCGAGACGAAGGTTCCTTGGCATGTAAAACCTTTTCATGTCAGGTTGCGGAATTATTTGGCTACTCGACAGCGCATCTTCCATGAGGAATTGGCCACAAATGTCCCACCGCGAAGCAAGCGAGCCACGCGTCGGATGCGGAGCTTCTGGAGAAAAGTCAGGCAGTCGAGGAAAGTGTTGAAGGACATATACTTAGACGAATTATTGAGGGATGATGTTCGGCCATATGCGTCAGTACACCTCCTGCAAAAACGAGTGTCAGGCTTAGTAGATACGGGAGCCAGTGTGAATTGCATCTCTGCCGAGTTTGCAGGGGAGGTACTGGCCAAGCACGCGGACCAAATCCGTCATTTCACCTCCTGGTTAAGCACGGCGGACGGAACTCGTCACTCTGTAGTGGGAAAAATTATGACGGATGTCACCTTTAAAGGGGTAACTAAACCTATGGAATTTTTCATCATACCTCAGTTAACCCAGAATCTTTATTTAGGAGTGGATTTCGTTCGAAAATTTAACTTGGCCCCGGCACTATTTTCCAGTTCGACCCTGGAGTCCGTCACCACCGTTCCTGACCAATCTCAACCCACTAACTTAGTACGGCATACACTGGATGTAACTCAGCAACTGCGTCTCGACTCGGCTATATCGGCTTTTCCCTCGCACGAGAAGGAAGGTCTCGGGCGGACTGCCCTGGTGTTCCACACTATAGATGTGGGGGATGCTAAACCCATAAAACAGAGACATTTCGCCATATCTCCGGCGAAGGAAAAATCGTTATATGCCGAAGTGGATCGAATGCTAGCATTAGGCGTAATCGAAGAATCACAGAGCGCGTGGGCTTCCCCAGTCACCTTAGTGGTCAAGCCGAACAAGGTCCGGTTATGCTTAGATGCCAGACGCTTGAACGCCGTCACAGTCAAGGACGCATATCCTCTACCGTTGATCGAAGGCATTTTGAGTCGATTGCCTAAAGCCCATTTCATCACGAGCTTAGACCTCAAGGACGCCTTCTGGCAAATTCCTTTAGACCCCGGTTCAAAGGAGAAAACAGCCTTCACAGTCCCAGGCCGGCCCTTATATCAATTCGTGACCATGCCATTCGGATTGTGTAATGCCCCCCAAACAATGACGCGCCTTATGGACAAGGTGATACCACCTCATTTGCGGCACCAAGTTTTCGTTTACTTGGACGATCTGTTGCTTATAACAGAGACCTTTGACGAACACATCGACCTGCTTCAGGAGGTGGCTCTACACATCCGGAGGGCAAGATTAACCATCAACATAAGGAAGAGCCAGTTCGTGATGACGGAGGTGAAGTATTTAGGTCACATCATTGGGCATGGGCATATCAAGACCGATCCGGAAAAGACTCAAGCGATTGACGTTTTTCCATTACCCAAGTCCACCAAACAATTACGCCGATTCTTAGGTTTATGCGGATGGTACCAGCGTTTTGTACGTGACTATGCCACCATTACCACTCCTTTGACCGACATGCTGCGTAAGGGACGTAAATTCGTATGGGAAGAGCCCAGCTTGCGAGCCTTTGAAGAGCTAAAGAAGAGTCTGACTACGGCCCCCGTACTGCACAGCCCGGACTTTGACAAACCGTTCTCAATCCATTGTGACGCGAGTCAACATGGGGTGGGAGCAGTCTTAGTCCAGGTTGCACAAGACGGCGAGGAGAGACCTATAGCCTTCATGTCTCACAAGTTGAACCCAGCCCAGCGAAATTACACGGTCTCCGAGCAAGAATGTCTAGCCGCGGTGTTGGCAGTGAAACGCTTCCGAGCCTATGTGGAGGGACACACCTTTGAAATCGTTACGGATCACGCTTCTCTGAAATGGCTAATGAGCCAGACTGATCTCAACGGCAGATTGGCCAGGTGGGCACTGAAACTACAGGCATTTGACTTCACAATTCGCCACCGAAAAGGAAGCCAGCATGTAGTCCCCGACACCCTATCCAGAATGTTCGCCCCTGAAGGAGCCGAGTTGGTCCAAGAGGACGACAGCCCCCAATTGATCGATTTGGACCATCCTGCCTTCAAGTCAGCCAGCTACACCCAACTGATTCACACTATCCAGAATCAACTGTCCCAGCTTCCTGAACTGCGGTTGACGGATGGATTTATTTACAAACGGATGGGACACGCCTCCGGAGATCCCATACAAGAAGAAGAACAGTGGAAGTTGTGGGTGCCCGAAGAATTAACCACTGATCTTATCAGGCGGGCTCATGACCACCCATCAAGTGCGCACGGCGGATACGGTCGTACACTTAGGCGGTTGAAAACCTGTTTCTTTTGGCCTAAGATGGCACAACAGATAAAAGCGTACGTAGCCTCTTGTGAGCTATGCAAGTGCACTAAAGCGCCCAACACCATCCTTCGGCCACCCATGGGTAAGGTTGAGGTCCCCGAACGCGTGTTCCAGCGCTTGTACATTGATCTTATCGGTCCTTACCCTCGATCTGCTTCTGGTCACACGGGAGCTGTCGTGGTCCTGGACCAGCTCTCCAAATTCCCTATCATAGAACCACTACGTAACATGCACACTGGACCAATAATCAGCTTTTTGGAGAACCGAGTCTTTCACATGTTTGGAGTTCCGGAGAAACTTGTCTCCGACAATGGGGTCCAGTTCACCTCCAGCAAGTTCCGAGACCTAATGTCCAAATACGGCATCATCCACCAACGAACTGCCGTCTATTCACCACAAGCCAACGCATCCGAACGACTGAATCGTACGCTCATAGCGGCCATTCGCGCCTATGTCCACCCGAATCAGAGGGACTGGGATCGCAAATTGTCCGCCATCACTAGTGCACTGCGCTCGTCGTACCACGCCACGACCGGCATTTCGCCGTATTTTGCAGTGTTCGGCCAGTATATGATCTGTCATGGGAGCGCTTACCGGCTATTGCGGCAGCTGAAATCGCTAGAGGACCCAATCGTGGTTCTAGAACCGCACGAAAAGCTCCAACTTCTGCGAGATCAACTGCGGGAGAAGATTGAAGAAAGTAGACGGATGGGAGAGGAGCGGTACAACTTGCGATCTCATCCTTCTGGCTTTAAGGCCGGCGACGAAATATATCGTCGAAACTTCCGACAGAGCGATGCCACCCGCCATTACAATGCCAAACTAGACAAGAAATTCGTGAAGTGTCGAGTCATACAAGTCATAAGCCCCACCCGGTACCTCATCGCGGACATGACTGGTAAGACCCTGGGAATTTACCACGCAAAAGACCTTAGACGATGAAGTGCAACTAATTCCCACGAGAAACCTTGGCTTATCCCAAATCTCTGCCTAGACGAAGGCCTCCGAATAACACCTGACTTCCTACTATATAGTCACTGCCGAGTCTTCACGAACAGGGTTGTAGCCTATCCTTCGAAACGGATCTTCGACCCGCCACGTCCCTAACCAAGACCTTTTACCAAGGAGACGGGATCGTAATTACTTCGATTTTGGGGGGGGGAATGTGTAATGTGACGCCTACGCCCAGGAATCGAAGCGATTTCGATCCCGAACCCTTGTAACCTGCCAGATGGATATGTCCTCGAAGTGCCAGCGGACTTCATCTGTTGTGCGGATATCGTTGTGCAGAAAATATTTTTTTTTTCTGTCCAAATATTTAGATCCGTGGATATAAATATTCGAAATATAGAATTAATCCAACCCCGGCACATTTCGAGACATAGCCATCTGGAAATGCCCCTCCACCGTGGCCATCGAGAAAACTATGCCACTGGCGACATCTGAAGAAGCACATTTCCGCCATATGAAGTGCCATTCCACGCACATATGTTTTGTCCGAGGTGACAACCGGAAATTTTGACAGCCACATGGAGGCGCTAAACGTCATCGTAAAGTTCTTCGTGATAATATCCAAGGTATTACAAAACCAGCTATACGTCGTTTGGCGCGACGTGGTGGAGTGAAACGTATTCCCTGTTTAATCTGTGAAGAAACGCGTGGTGTGCTTAAAGAGTTTTTGGAAAACGTTATTCGTGAGGCAGTGACATTCACCGGAGCAGAAACATTAGGAAAGAGGTTAGTTTAGTTAATAACTAAATAGAAAGGTTAGCAATATTTTGTCTGGTCTGCAGCGGAAGGCAGTGTGAACTGAATCGAAACCAGCGATACTGAAAATACCGGGGACACTTCTGCTAAAATAACCAAAGAGAAGAATACCAGTCCCGCCGAAGCGTCGACCCCGCACCTTCTTCCAGTTCCCACGAAAATACGTCCGAATATACAAGCTTGGACAACATTAGCGAATGTTATTGTTAACGGAGTAAAAAACCCGATGAAAATGAAGTGACGTATATTGTTCACCAATCGAACTATAGCGAGGAAGTGTTTTTAGCTGTTTCTGATGCCTATATAAAATAGCGAGATATATTAACTCGAAGGACGAAAACAAAATGGAGTATAAAAATACTAGAAAGTTATGAAAGAGTGAAAGCAGACACAATTCGGATAAATTTCGACACAGTGAAAAAGGACAAGAAAGAACGAATCTTTACGGTTGAAGAAGGATTATGTCAGGAATTAGAGAAATATCTTCGTGGAATTCTTTCCAAGCGACTTCTAAGTGAAATGAATCAAACCTTGTATAAATGTGTAAAATGCTCAACTCAATTTTCTCGTGAGAATACATACAAGAAATCAAGCGTTGACGTTACTTGTCCCGAATGCTCTAGTATTTTCGTTGTTGAACTTCACGAAAAGCTTAGTTCATCGACAAAAGGTTCGCTGCCAAAATACGAGGAACTTCCGGTCATAGCTAGCAATATTTCAACTTTAAATACAGTACCAACTAGTAATTTATCCTCTACAACACAAACAACAGCTACTGCAACCCAATCCAGTGCAACCGGACAACAAAGTGCGGGTAAGAAATATGTAATTGAAGAAAGTGCTTCACATAGCAGTATAGGTTCAGCTGGATCGTTAAACGAATCATCATCGTGTTTAAAAATTACTCAATCAGAAAAATCGTTTGATTCAAATCAAAGTGTCGCGGGTAGTTCGACACCTGATCGTGATATTGATTTCAATTTCAGTAAAAACGGTGAAAGTGATATCGAAATTTTAAGTAATCCCAGTCAAAGTAGCATTGAAGTTCTGGAGCATGCTTATCAAAGCCGAAAAACATCCGAAGAACGTCGTATCTCCAGAGTACCGTCCCTTGATACCATAGAGGATAGTAGTTACAACAATGCTCCTTGCATAACATCAGTTGCCATTAAGAATACTGCACCAGAAATCCATGTGGAGATAACAAAAGCTCCAGAGGTGCAGCAGGCGTTAGAAAGTAGTAATGCAGTAACACCAGGTGGTGAAACGAAAACTTCTTTAGGGCATATCAGTTTAACCGAAAGCAGTTCGTCGGGTTCTGTTACGGATAGCATTTGTACAGCTTACGAACAGGAGGATAAGTGCGGAACAGCTATTAATTCACCAGAACGTAAATCATCACAAATTCAAAATACAAATGGAAAGGAAATAAGAAGAGAAGATTCAATCATATCGTCTATGTTTGGCGGCTTATTCCAATCAACGAATATTTTAATGTCACGGTCACAAAAACCACCCGAAGATATTATTTGTGATAAATTAAATTCTCCTATACCGATTTTAGTGATGCCGATCTACGAAGACAGGTTGTTTACCTTCAGGTATTTGCACGTCGTTTATTTTATTTTTTTTTATTTTATTCAGAAATAAGTTGCTGAATGAACAATTAATTTAAACCAAAACTCTGATATAAAAAAAAAAAAAAAATTTCATACAAGAAGAATACTTTACCATTCGTGGTATCAAACAAAATGTATAACGGATTCCCCTATTCATACTAAAAAAAAAAAAAAACTATAAAAAGATTGGTATATTCAAATGTAAATTGTAAATGTAAATTGTGATCCTCACTTTTCTATTTCGCATAAAGACAGAAGTGGCAAAATAGAGCCTTCATCTTCAAAATTGTTCTAATTTTAATTACAAGTATGTAAGGTTAAAAATCAAACGTAAAGGCTAGCGAAATACCTATAATTTATTTGTGGGAAACTATAAAAGTAGAAATTAATCATGATACACCCATGTGAAGTGTTATTGTTATTGCCTGTTTACACGCGTAATTATACATCACGCTTTGTTTAAATTTGGCAGATGCCGTGTAAAGTTCACATGAAATTGCGTGATTTGGGATAGAAAGTTATCAATTGATTGATAAAAATTAAAAAAATATAATTGCAATTATAAAGATAAAAATATGAAGTAATATTTTCCTGAATTTAAGGATAGTTTTATTGCGTTATATGAACTAATATGATAATATTAGATGTATATACGAAAACTGGCATATTTTCGGTATTTAAGGTAATAAAAATAACATGAATTGCTAAGTTAACCCACGACTTTCCTTTTCAGTGACTCTTCTTTTTCAGTGGGAACAGAGAGTGTAGGGTAAGTATGCCGTCGCGAGGGTAGGGTTTCTGCAAATCCGCTGAAGTCGGTTTCGCGTCGCGCGCGGTACGCGGTACCTTTGTTTGTTTCGTCATTTCCTTAGAGTAGCTTCCTTCGATTTAAGTTCGAGTAGCCTATTTTTCGGTACCGCGTCGGTGAATCGGTAACGCGCCTATGGGATTTTGTAGCGTTTTTTTTGATTTGAGATCTGTGGAAAGATCGCATCCAGAACTAACGTAATGTAGATTTCTCGTTCTGGATGAGTAATTGTTGACGCGTTTGGAAAACGGGCAAGTTCAGGTGACTGAAATATTGTAATTGAGCGTAATCCATTCGGAGACCCGCGACCGAAATCCTCTCCGAACTAGCTGGCCGACAAGCAGTCACCGCATGAATGGGTTACGGTGCACGGATTGGTTGACCTGTTGGTACCATCCGTTGGCACTACTCAGACTTAACGTCTAGAACCGATGAGAGGTCGGTTCCGCGTCGAGTTGAAGGTAGAAAATCATTACAGTTATTAAAAGATGCGACAACAACTGCGACAGTAGCTCTCAGAATTGTTCGGACATGTAACACTGTCCCCACCTCAGTCCTTTTCGCGACAAAAAGATGTGTCACCCGTTGTAGTTAAGTCTCCCTGGTTGTAATATAGGGCAAGACGGTCCAGGTGCACGATTTTCATTTTGGCTCTCGGCTTACGGTGTTCCTATATGCAATATACGACGTCGTTGATTCGCTTTGTAACTCGGTATGGTCCTCCCAATTACGCTGCAACCTCGGAGATCTAACCTTCCGCCGTTGTGGGTTGTATAGCCACAGAATTTCGCTGGAAGCCAGTAGAATTTGCCTTTAGACCATACCCGGTCTTCAGCCAATTCGCATTTGTCCTCTCAGTCGTCGCTTTGGACCTTTGACGGAAGCGCAAATTGTACATCTTCGACACCAATCCTCTACGTCTTCTCGAGCGTGGAGCTAGTTGAACTTTTCCCGCAATTTCGTTAAGGTCTTGTTAACACCAAGGTGGCCTCCCGAGGATTCTTCCTGCATTTCCTTAACCACATCTTGGATTTGGCTTTTAGGAAGTATAGTATATATCCTATAGGAGCTGCCATCAGCCGTTTCCCATTTCCACCTGAGTACACCACCCTCCACCTGAAGGGGGTTCCATTGTAACCAATAGCTTTTCAGGTTGGCGCAATGCATCGAAACGTCCTTCCACCCAGATCGCCCAGTTTTCTCCTTCCATACGAGCAATGGTCTGATGTCTTTATCGGCTAGCTAGGCATTTCGAATTTCCTCCAGTGACCAACCTTCATCAAATTCGGCCGTTATCACCCGCAGATCAACGGTCGGCTCCTTTTCCTTAATCCGTCGGCAATGCTTGCAGTTAGCTGGACATGGGCGACGAGATAGGACGTCAGCATTTCCATGAACTCCAAACCTCCAATGAACAATTTTGTAGCTGTATGACTGCAATCTTTCGATCCATCTCGCAACTTGTCCCTCGAGGTTTTTGAAGTTAAGCAGCCATCTCAGCGATGCATTGTTACGGTTAAAACCGAAGGGCACCAGGATTACCTCACCCCGAACACTATCGTAACACTCGCGTGACTATGTATAGTCAGAAAGCTAAGCCGCACTCGACTAGGGTTTGTTTGCCAGTCCAAATTGTAATCATATTAGTAGTTTAAATACGATTATTGGTAGTCTTAAGCAAACATTGTCATCGAGCGAAGATCAGAATCACCGCCTGTTCGAAGTTGGAATGTTCCCCAGATATTTCGAGAAAACCAAAACCTAACAAGATCGAGCCAGATGTTGCCAAGGAGGATTCAGATGATGAGAATTCACTGTCTTGAAAATGCCTATAAAACGCTACAGTTTCTCCGGGAGCAACGAGTACATTTAGAAAACATCGGTTCCCATGATATTGTCGATGGAAACGCATCTCTAAATTTAGAATAATTGTCCGGTTTACGAATCGTTCCAGAGTTACATTGCTACAGAAATGCTAGATGGTGACACCAAATACGATGCTGGTGAAGAGTACAGTCTTCAGGAAGCTGAGAAAGGAGTGATTTCTATTTCGTAGTCCATTCAGGAGACAATCAAAATGGACACTACGTCGCTTACATAAATCCGCTGTCGGAAGGAAATTGAGGTAAGTCCGATGATGACGCCGCTTCATGCTGTACGAAATTTGAAGCCATTGAGCATAATCACGGTGGTTCAGATAATGAAATAACCCTCAAGCTTCCGTGCAAATAACTTATGATGTGAAGATTATTGGGAAACTTCAATATGAAGTGTTGGCAGGTGGCTTAAATCGATTTCATTTATGTCTATTGAGTGTGCTAGACACAGCAGAACAAGAAAAAAAAAACATTTAGTAGATGCCGATGTCAATTGACCCGTCTTTAAAATGAGTGGGAATAATGTCTGTCGCGGCCACAGTCGACAGCATATATAATACGATGATAAAATATGATGACGGAGCTTTCCGTTGCATTTAAATGTGATAGTAGATCTATTTTGTTCATTTAACTATAAAATTAATAAATGAAATATGATATATTATAATAATACGATAATAATGATGATGATATGCAGATAGTGATCAGACACGAATTACAACTACACCGCTCGGAACGCCGCGGCACCGCTCGAGGGCCGGAAGACAAAACCGATAGAGCTATAGCAGGTAGAATTAACGTAAAATCCAATAACTTAAAAAAAAACCAGAGAAAACATACAAAACAAAAATTGTTGTGTTGTACATTCGTTCTAGAGGAAGATGATGATAAAAGTTCCAAAGAAGTAAAATTAATAACGAAACAAAAATTAGGATAATAAAGTTATTAAAGATGCAGTAAATTAATGAAATAATGCTAAAACCGATGAGAAATGTAGAAACTAAAGAGCGTACTGATTGAATATCGTAGAATGAAATATGCAAACAAAATGGAAACTATCATGTTCGCAGTGGTAATGTCAATGCAAACGAATTATGAGAATGAGAAATACAGAAAACATTGATAACCAACAACGTAAAGTGTATCTTTGAGTTAGCTTCAGTTTTAGTATTGTAATTTATGTTTTAAGGTGAAATATAACTAGAAATGGAAGGAACAGACAATTTAACGTATAACAAAAAAAAAAAAGGAATTAAAATGCAAACAGCAATTTATCGTGTACACACATACAAACACAATATTTAGTAAATACAAGACACTTGCAAAGAAGCGAGAAACAAAAAGTAAAAAAATAAAACACAAAGCTACAAACGCAGAAACGATAGTAAACCGTATGAAAGCAGGAAATAAGAGAAAAAAGTTTTACATTTTCACGGGAATATATCAGATGTATAATATAATTTATAAAATGTAACCAACCCACATAAATCGTAACACATGTAACCGTGACCCAGACACGCATTATGTTGAACTTTGGGCTTTTTGGTGATATTCAGCAAAGTCCCAAAGACGTGAGGATTTTCTTTTTTTGGAATAATTAAAAAAATATACTGCCGATCGATCACACACTACTAACAATAAAATCAAGAGAAAATTGAAACATAAACACACATCACTGACAGGCCAAACTGTCAGTGAATTACGTTCAGCTGATTCAGTCGAAGTTGGAGTACTCGCCACCAGAGGGGAGCGGCGACCAAGTGGCGGCAAGAAGGTATTACCCCGCTGAAGAGGTGGGTGACCGACGAGCGGAACCATAGCCGTTAGGAGGAGGCTATATAAGCACGCGAGGAATGACGCGCCTCCTCTTTTTGATCTCTTGTATCGTGGGCGACGACGGCAACGGAAAGAACAATCAGCGAGAAAGAAAGTCGAAGCGCAGCGGAGTCGTTAAGTGGAAGACAACGGAAGCAGCAGAGCGAAATCCACATTAAGAAGAACATTGTTGGTAAAGCGACGAGCAAGTTTCGATTGGAAAAAAGAAAGGCGACGGAATATACTAGTGAACACGATCGTCGAAGGGGCCTCTTTGTAGGGTTAGAAGTAACGTAAGTTATTTTTTTGATAGAGTGTATCTTTTATTGAGATTATAGTTTCTTTTGAGTTGAATACAAGTGTGGAAAAATTGTAGATATTTGAAATTTATTGGTGTTTAATTAACGTTCAAAGGAAGAAATTTTAGTGCCGTTCAAGACACTAAAGAAGTAAGTTTTTTTTTGTTTCAGTTCGCTGTTGTAACGAGTGCGGCTTGGACGGTCAAGTCAAAGTGAAAGTGTCGGGAGGTTGAATAAAGCCCGTGATAGCGGAGGTCATAGTGTTCGGGGGTGGTTTTGTGGTCCACGCGAGGGACATCTTGATTGAGAAGTGAAGAATATAGGGTGTTAGTGAAGTGGTGTAGAGGAAGGATTAGAGTAAAGATCGTAGGGTGTTTAGGACTACGGGTAGCGAGGGTATCGGCCGAATACCGTCGAGTGTAATCCGGTTGGTCGAATTCTCGCTTGGCGGCTATTTGAGGCTTTGAGGGAAAAGTGAGTGGCGCTCCACGCCCGTCTTCGGACGAGCTAACCGGGCCCATAAGCCTCGCCGGAGCACCCCAGTTTCCCTGGTAAAAAGAGGGTGTAACAGCATGGTCTGTTCGAAGAACAAATTTCTAGCCATATAGGTAGTTGTGGAACTGCTTGGCTGCCTCTATTATATCCAATAGCTCCCTCCCGGTCACGTTGTAGTTCCTCTCACTTTTTGAGAGAACTCGACTGTGATACGAGGGGACTCTTTTTCGTCATCGATCTGCTGGGAGAGTACAGCTCCAATCCCACCATTGCTCGCATTGATGTCAACTACAAACATTTTTCCGGGTTGTGGATATGCCAACACAGGTGATTCACACAACTTCTCCTTCAAGGTCTCAAAGGCTGCCCGGCATTGCTCATTCCAGATATACGGACAATTTTTCTCGCTTAACTGATGGAGACACTTAGCTTTTTTGGCAAAGTGTCCATGATGCATGGAAACGGGCAACTATCTTTCTTAGTGACGTCTTTCAGCTGCTTATAGTCGACACAAAAACGAGTGCTATCATCTTTTTTCTTTACTAGAACGCGGCCCATGGACAGACAGAAGGCTCAATAACACCTTGTTTTTCCATGTCCAAGATCAGAGCGCTCACTTCTCCTTGTTTGGCTATAGGAAGACGTCTTCAAGCTTGCCGAATCGGCTTGGCACCCTGTGAATCTATGACGTGAGTTACCATACTCGTTCGGCCTTGGTCATTCGGAATTGTTGAGAAGATGTCATTGTACTTGGTGAACAGATCAGAGGCTTGTTTGAATAGCAACACTGGCAGTTTGGTCTGCTTCAATATTGCAGACGTGAATTCCCAGGCTTTGTCTGTGTTTTGCCTCCTTTTCCAATGATGCTCGTGAGTAGCTTCAAAAGAGGTTATGGTGGAAACAAGCTGGCAGCTGCCGATGACTTCTCCCGCTGTGATGCTCGTGGTAGAGTCTGCGGTGTTAAGGACTCTAACCGGCGCGTATCCTTTCCTTATAGATCTTACAAGGCTTCGTCCTGAAATCAAACTGCGCAATGCCGACGTCCTCGTTGGCTCTATCAGATAAGATCGGTGGTCTCCAGAATCACCATCAAGCTTGGCCCATACAATGCCCTCGGAAGATTTCGGTACATCAGTGTCGGCACATACTACCACATTCATCTTGGGAATTTGGACGCTGGGATCCTCCATCAATACTTCGATATTCCGCCATTTCAATACCCGTTGGCCCAAATGCAACGTGATGCCATGTTGTTGCAGAAAATCCATTCCGAGAATGCAGTCATCCATAATGTTCGGGACCAGAAAATCTTGTCAGAATGCAAGTTCTCCCAACTTTATCTCCAGGTTAACCTCTCCATAGACAGGTGCAGTTTCTCCCGTAGCTGTGCGTAGTGAGAAAATCCTGTCCTTGTGAAGTAGTTGTTGCCTCGCTAGGGCCGGTCGGATGATCGATCGGGTTACACCGGTACCAATTATTATGGTGCAATATTCTCCGTCAACTTGACCCGGAAGGCATAAGTCTGCTTCTCCATGGTGTAGTTTTGACATCTCTGCCCCACGAAGTTGACTCTTATATGTTTCCAGACCCCTCAGTTTGAAGGGCTTCGATCTTCGATCTCGGTCTGGATCTACTCCTTGCAGCACATCCTGGACAATAGCTCGGTTTTCTTCACTTCTTGCAGTTTTTTTGCAGGTGCCCCTTCTCACCGCCATTCCAGCATCTAGGCGCACCATTCACCTGCGGATCTCACTCAATCCCCATACGCTCACACCTGCACTCATCTGCCACTACCTCGCGAGTCCGGGCAGTGGTACGAGTAACATTTTTCGCTGCCTCAAAGTTCAGACTAGAGGCCAATGCATCCTTAACCGGTTGCTTTTGAGCTAAACCCATAGCTTGTTGCAATTCCTGGGCCTTTAATGCACTGATGAATGCTTCTGTTGCTGCGTTATCTCGATGTTCTGGGTCGTAAGCTGGGTAAGCCAAAAGTGCCAGTCGCTCAATGTCTGGTGCTAGCTGCTGTAAGGTTTCACCAGACTTCTGCATCCGATGCCGTAGCTGTGACCAATAAATCTGCTTCAGAAGATCGTCTCCATAACGCATGTCGAGCGTATTCATTATAGCAGCCGAGTTTGAGTGCAACTCAACGGGAATAGTCTGCAGAAGCTCGGCAGCTCGGCCTCCTAGAGCAAGAATTAATACAGTTGTTCGTTCCTGCTCATTACAGTGATTTGTTCTGGTGGCGGCTTCAAACTGGGTATTGTAAATAGTCCAGACCGTTTGCCCGTCGAACATTAGTGCTTTCACGTTTCTAGCTGTGCTTTGCGCTGCGGTTATAAGCGGGGCTGCTGAGGTGGTTACTACTGCCTTTGCTGCTTACAATGCCTATTTCATATTTTCCACCTCATGCTTGAATCTCTCTTTGAGCTGGCGCATTTAATTTGGTTGCTTAGACTACCGAGCTCCGCTTTTATTTCGGTTGACTGTTTTTGCAAATCTGCGCCTTGATTTTCATTGCCTGTTGGTCTAACTTCGCTGATTGCTCCTCCAGCTTCTGTGCGGTGTCTGCCTTGATTTCGAATGCTTGTTGGTGCAAGTTGGCTGCTTGTTCATTTAGCTTCGCTTTTAAACTGGATGACTGTTCATTTAGCTTTGCAGTTAAATTAGATGACTTTTGTAGCTGCTTTTGCTGCACCAGCATCAACTTTTGCATCAGGGCATTTTCTGGTTCCTTTGATTTGGATGTTTCTGCTTCTCCACCTTCTGCGCCTTTTTCCACATCCGAAAGCATAACCGAATTCAGATACATACATGCCTTCCGATTCGATTGCGTCACCCAAGCGTGCAATTAGTATGGCCTTTGTACCTCGCATAGCCAGAATTCGCTGTTCCAATTCTTCCTTAAGCTGCGATATGGTCAATTCATTAATTCTCAAATGAAGGTTTCGTGGCATTTTTATTGTTTTGACTTTTTCCGCCAATTTCCGCGTTAAGTTTCACTACTGTGCACTTTAAAAATGTTTAAAAGTTTTCTCTTTCAAAATTTTCTTTATGTTCATGCTTGGATGATTCTTGTGCTTTCCTGTACATTCGTTTATTGATCATGATGTTATTAATAGTTGCGACAACAATTGCCACAGTAGCTCGCAGAATTGTTTCGACATGTAACTATATTTTTATATATATATATATATATATATATATATATATATATATATATATATATATATATATATATATATATATATATATACATATATATATATATATATATATATATATATATATATATATATATATATATATATATATATATATCTATAGATATATGTGTACATTGTATATATAGATATAGAAATATATATATATATATATATATATATATATATATATATATATGTATATATATATATATATATATATATATACACATATATATATATATATATATATATAACAGGCCAATTAAAAAGTTACCGGTCTACCATAGTAAAACACATTTTTTTGGCAAAATTCGATTTTATTATTCAACATAGTTGCCTTCGAGGGAGTTACAGCGATTAAAGCGATCTTCGAACTTTTCGATACCATTTTTTAGGGTATTGTAAAATTATTTTAACAATACCCTACTAAAATCGCGTCGTGTCTGTCCGTCTGTCCGACCGTCCGTCGTCCGTAAGTCACACAACTTTTTCTCGCAAACTACATAAGCTAGAAACATAACATTTTGTGAGTAGGTGTAAAGTGATGCCCTCTTCAAAGTTTTATCACAAAAAAAAATTATAAGGTGTTCAAGAGGGGTCTTCCCATATAGGGGAGTGGCCCCGAAAAAATAAGTTTCATCGCATGTAGGCAGTATGGGTATCAAATGGAAGGTCTTAATGAGAACTTTTCAAAACAGGTCTTAAAATGACAAATTTTGCTTTGAGGGGTGGAGGGGAAATTGAAATGTGCGAAAAACCTTTGACTCAAAAAATCTGAAAAAAAAACCACAGAGATGGGACTTTAAGAGAACAAGGGCAATAAGTACCTTAGAAGTCAAGATTCTATCAACTTTGTTAATAATAGTACATTTTATAAATTTTACGTTTTTGCCTATAAAATCAAAATGGAACCCTCAAATTTCCCAAAAACTACAATTTAAGTTTTTTGAAAGCAATCGTATGTGTTCTGAAAATTGCACAATAAACAGCCAAGTTATAGCCGATTGAATATTTAACAATTACAACAACATTAACACGTAATACTAGGGAGATACACGTTTGCAACAGACCTAGCCGCTATAGATATGTAGGAATTTTGATAAAAATTTTAGAAATGTTTTGTAATATTGATGTGTTATAATGACAAACTAAACAATGTGGTCAAAACTCAATAACTCTTCGAACTCAATTTATGGAATCTGTATATTAGTCAAGTTTTGATATGCAGAATATATTGTTTGATTTACTAATTTTTCTACAATACCCTTCTGGCAGGAGCACTCTCCTGCAACTTCAACTTGTTTTTGTAATAAGATTTGTCTTTCGGTTCAAAATAGGCCTGTTTCGGCGATTACTTCTTCATTGGCGCTAAATTTCTTTCATGCGAGCATTCTTTTGAGGTCTGAGAACAGGAAAAATCGCTGGGGGCCAGATCTGGCAAATACGGTGGATGCAGAAGCAATTCGAAGCCCAACTCATGCAATTTTACCATTGTTTTTATTGATTTGTGACAAGGTGCATTGTCTTGATAAAATAGCACTTTTTTTCTTCAAATTGGGCCGTTTTTTAACGATTTCATCCTTTAAACGATCCACCAACGCTATATAATAATCGCTGTTGATAGTTTGACCCTTTCGGAGGTAATCAATGAATATTATACCTTGCGCATCCTGGAATACTGATGCCATAACCTTGCCAGCTGACCGTTGTGTTTTTCCTCGCCTTGGATTCGGTTCATCGTTTGCAGTCCACTCAATTGACTGTCGATTGGGTTCGAGAGTAAAATAATGGAGCTATGTTTCATTCAGTGTCACATATCGATGCAAAAAATTGTGTTAATTGCGCTTAAACAGCTTCAAAAACTGCTCAGAATCATTAACACGTTGTTGATTTTGATCAATTGTGAGCTAGCACGGCACCCATTTCGCATACAGCTTTCTCATGTACAAGCCAACAGCCCTCATTCTCCGTAGGCCGGAGGGGGCCTGGGATAGGTAGCTCCCAGGAACCATCCACGAAGGCAGGGGGTATCAAGAATCCGCGGAGGTTAAACCGCTACCAGAAACACCTAACTTCCATAAACATAGCAACCTACAATTGCCACACGCTATCAAATCAAGCAAGACTGATCGAGCTAGAGGAAGAAGCAGCAAAAATCAACTGGGATGTCATCGGACTGGGCGAAATTAGAAGAAACGAAAAAAATCTAGTAATACTTGATTCGGGTAACCACTTATACCACCAGAGTACACACTGAAACATATATTCCAAATTTGAATATCTTTATTAGTCGCATATTTTTCTTGATGTGTTGTAAACTTGCTTATTATAATGTGATTCTTTGAAGATTATGCATACAGTTAATTTTCTATGGATTCACAATAGGCGATTTAACTTTATTGAAATCGTGATATTCGTCGTGTTGTTTCCTGAAATTTGATATTCGTCGTGTTGTTTCCTGAAATTGAACATGGCCTTCGCTTTTATAAATTTTTTAAATAACGCGTAGCTTCTCGCGTCCACGCATCCATTTTTGCATGCAAATTAAAGAAAGACAATCGTTTCATGACGACTACCTTCTTCACCGAATGTTCAATTCGGAATGATTACCGGCGTTTGTATAAAATTTCCCCCAGCAAATGATCAACAAAATGCGTTTGTGGATGTGCATTACGCTCGTTCATTCTAGAAAATTTTGGCGTGTCTTTACCATCAGGTTCCATCAATACCTCTCACTCTTCTTGCCCACATAACCTGTTTAACGCTCACTTTTCACGCTGCGGCTGAAAAGGCCCAATGGCTACATAAGCACTCAAGGGCATACAAAAGTGAACTACAGAACACTAGAAATAGTCGAAGAATATGTATACCTTGGTCAGCTCATACACAAATCCAGCTGACTACTACCAGAAATCAATCGACGAATAAAGATGGCATGGAGTGCTTTCGGCAAGAACTCGATTATATTCAAGTCTAAAATTTAGATGAACTTGAAAACGAAAACCTTCGATCAATGCCATCTTCCAGTCCTGCTATACGGTTGTGAAACATGGGCGTTGGCAATAGGAATAACGAAGAAACTCCAGATCACCCAAAGTGCCATAGAAAGATGTACTCGTATGCTGGGCATTACACGAAGGGATCGCAAGAGACTATCGTAGATACGAGAAAGGACCCAAGTAACAGACGTGATACAAAGAGCGAAATCATTGAAATGGCGATGGGCCGGTCACTTGGCGAGAATGACGGACGGCAGATGGAACACAAGAATAACGCAGTGGTACCCAAGAGAAGAAGACGCCCAAACATTCGATGGGATTATAATATAAAGAAAATAGCCGGCACAGCCTGGATGAGAACAGCTGAAAACAGGAAGATATTGAAAGCAATGAGGAGTCAATATGCCAGGGCGGCTACACCATAACTTAGGATTATATATATATATATATATATATATATATATATATATATATATATATATATATATATATATATATATATGTATGTGTATATATATATATATATATATATATATATATATATATATATATATATATATATATATTTATATATATGTGTGTGTGTGTGTGGTATATATATATACGAGTATATATATATATATATATATATATATATATATATATATATATATATATATATATATATATATATATATATATATATATATATATGTATATATAGAAACAGATATTTGAATACCTAGAGAATTCTTTGCAGACAATGCGTGCTCAACAGAAGTTCTACTGTGAAGGTGAAATTTTATTTTAAACTGCGTGCGTCGAAGGATTTGGAGAATTATTTTTTTCTTAGGTTGGCAATACTGTCAGTGACATCTATGTCAAATTAACATGTCAAAATATTCATTAGTTTTGAGGTACGCGTCGTTTCCGGAGCGGTCTTTTGAGCTTGCTGAACAGCAAGAAGTCGCACGGCACCAGATCAGGTGAATACGGTGGTTGCGGAACGATATGGGTTGAGGTTTTGGTGAAATGATCACAAATTACGAGTGCAGTATGGGATGGTGCGTTATCGTGGTGTAAAAATCAAGAATTGTCTTTCCACAATTACGCGAACGACGCATAACGTTCAAATAATATTCCTTGCTGACTGTTTGACCCGGCGGCGGAAGGAATTCATAATGCACAACACCACGATAATCGAAGAAGAGAAGAGGTTGGTAGTCGTTCAGGACGCTCTTCGCCTTCGACACGTTCACGGCCGGCTTAGAACTCACTATACCACTTGTAAACATTTTGTTAAAACAAAGCCTCATCACCAAAGGCTTTCTGCACCATCCTCAATGTATCCGCAGCAGAAAATCGATCCCGTAAACAAAATTTAATGCAAATTAAACAAATTTCGACATCGCGAAAAACGAAAAACTCACTTTGAGCAGCTCAGAAAATGACGCGTATCTCAAACACTAATGAATATTTTGACATGTAAATTTGTATTACCAACCTAAAATAAATTAATTCTCCAAATTCTTCGACACGCGCAGTTTAAATTCAAATATCACCTTATTTTTTGGACATAGTAGATTTGTCGAGAACCTAAAAAGATGAAGTATTTCTTTGACGCAAAATAAATTTCAAATTTGAGCCTTACTTACTTACTTACTGAAAAGACTTGAAATATATATATATATATATATATATATATATATATATATATATATATATATATATATATATATATATATATATATATATATATATATATATATATATATATATATATATATATATATATATATATATATATATATATATATATATATATATATATATATATATATATATTGTCGGTTCGCGGCCAATAATTTAATGTTCCGGGAAAGTGAAAACGCAATGTCTTTTAAATTAAATCAAAAGAGTTTATTTAATTCGTGAAAAATGCACAATCACTTTACTAACAATTTCACAACTTTAATTTTCACTATTAAAAATTTAACACTTGTCCATAAATTTCTTATCGCAATTGTCTTCTAAATCACTTCACAATTATGAAAATTACTTTTCTATTCGCTTTCCACACACTATCGCAGTTCTTATCGCGGTCGAATGAATCCCCAAATTCATTCAGCTCGCCTTTATATAGGGTCTCTAATCATTCAACACAGTTCTCGTACATTAGTGAATTAGCGGGAACGTTCCAGCATGCATGGGCAGTGACTCACTTTCAGATGTTGATAATGCTTGTTGGGTTCTCGTGGGTTCGAGTAAATTCAGTTGTTGATGTTCTTAATGATTGTGAAAACAATTGCGACAGCAGCTCGCAGAATTATTTGTACATGTAACAATATATATATATATATATATATATATATATATATATATATATATATATATATATATATATATATATATATATATATATATATTTATATATATATATATATATATATATATATATATATACATATATATATATATATATATACGGTTATCCATTTTACGCTTGGGAAAGTAAAGCTAAAGAACATACACAAAATATTCAGATGGAAACAAGTTTTTTTATTCAGTATAAAGATTGAACCTTTCCATTATACGCGAAACACAACATCATTCAAATGTCTTCCACGAGACCTGTTACAGGCCTCAATCCTTTTGAGGTAATTTTCAATGACTTTTCGGCACATTTCCGGCAATATCTCGGCCATAACTTCACGAATATTGGTTTTCAATTGCTCAAGATTTTGAGGATTGTTCGCGTAAACACGATCTTTCGCAAAGCCACATAAAAAGAAATCCAAAGGTGTTAGGTTGCAGGATTTTGCGGGCCAATTGACATCACTCAATATCGAAATTACGCGTCCTGGAAATTTCTGTTGCAAAAGTGCTCGATTAGCCTATGTTGTGCGGCTTGTGGCTCCGTCCTGTTGGAACCACATGTTCTCCAGATCAGAATCTTCGATTTATCGCCAAAAATAATCGGCTAACATCCGTCCATAGCGGTCAGAATTGACTGTAATGGCTCTTCCTTGATCGTTTTCAAAAAAATACGGGCCAATAACACCACCAGACCGTAATGCACACCAAACGGTCACTTTTTCCAGATGCAAAGGCCTTTTTGCGATCACCTAAGGATTTCGAGAGCCCCATATGCGGCAATTCTGTTTATTTCCGTAACCACTGAGCGAAAAATGAGCCTCATCACTAAGAAAATTTTGCTCGAAAAATCGTTATCAATGGCTTGTTGTTCAATCACCCAATTCGCATACGAGTATATTCTGCGTTGTGTATGACCTTGAGGCTTAAGTTCTTGAGTTAATTGGATTTTGTACGGATGGAGATGCAGATCCAAATGCAAAATCAGCCACAATGAGCCGAAAGACAAGCCCAAATGTTGTACTTGTGCAAATAATTTGTAATTGATTTTTCTATGGATTATAATTAAACACTTTTGTAAAATAGTCCATTTTCTTTCAAAATGTAAAAAGTAGATTGGAAATAAGCAACCCATCTCAACAACCTTCGAAAGAAAAGCTCTGCCTTATTTTCCATTTTGCTCGCATTTCATTATAAAATTTCAAAAACAATAAACATTATTATCTGGTTTTAATTGAAGCTAAAATGCAACTAAATAGTAGGAAAAAAACATTAGTCTTATATACTCATGATAATTGCGTGCAAATGTCAGGTAAAAATAGATACCACTGATAAGTTTCTTAATTTATAAGTGTAATGGGTTGTTCAAAACATTAAACAAGTCAATAAAAGAGAGTGACTTTTGTCCAGCTAATTTGACTAAACCAACAACTGTACAATTTCATGAATTTCATTTCATCCTTTTCAGGACACTTTGAAGTCTGTTTTCTTAGTTTTTTTTTCTAAAAGTTTTTTTAGTAGACATTATTTTTACTGTGACAACAAAAAATCGATTGAAACGTTATAAGTAGGATAACTTAGGAAAGACATGGAGACTCCTTAAATTAACTAAATGAGGATTCTAAGAAATGCGCATCGTCTTCTTCGTAAGCGAACATCTTATGCTGTTTGATGATGATATCAAGGACATTCGTGTTTGTTATTATATCAGTTAACATTGATTCGTAAGTAGCTTTTAAGTAAACTGCTTTAAACCTTATCATTCATGTTTATGTAACACCTTGATTAATTGAAGTGTTTACCATGTGAATTCACGAATGAGAAACGTTTAACTTTGCTTTGCATATCAAATCAAGTGCCCGTGAATGTGAAACCACTCGTTAATTGGAAATCACTTCAGATAATCTATGAAATGTGTGAATAGTATCAATTATCATTACATTATGGAACATCCTTTCAATCTTACAATAAGTGCACATTATTTTATAACAGTTTGCTTGAAACTTGAGTCGTATAGTCGAAGTTTTCATGTGTGTTTCAATGCAGTGAGCATTTACATACTAATCATTACACTTTAATTAAATTGAAAAAGGATTGAAATGGAACTACCCATCCACTTTAAGAAGCGACTTCTCACCAATTAGCCAACTAATGACATACTCAAGTACTTAGTCCTAATTAAATCACTGTTTATTGCTCCAAAGACACAATCAAGCCAACATCAACGGAATTAAATGACTTCTCATGAATTATCAGTGAGTTTGCTTGTCCAAGACAGCCAAGCAAGGAGTGAACATCCAATTTTTTTTCTCAACTCGAAACGTTGAAAGGAACAAACGACAATCAATGTACTATACTCTTACTGCGAAAATACAGGATGGAGTTGATAAGAAAAGGCACGCAGTCAGTGGAAATTATCTGATCCCCAAAGGAACTAACCCTGATTTTATAGTCAGATAATGTGGTGTGAATCGTTTAAAATTACTTTTTAGGGACCGATAAAATGGTTTTATTTCCAATGGCATCACTATAAAAACGGATTTTGCATTGTCGGGGTCGGGATGGTAGCGCTCGCGTAGCCACGTTTCCTATAGTGCTACCGAGCAGTAAATTAATTGTTGTATTGCCTGAGGACTCGCTAAACATTATGGTATCTGGTGGCAAATTATTAACGCTTCAACTCGTTAAGTCCTACGCTGGAGACACCACCAAAGGATTCTGGCTCTGATAATTTTATGGTTCTAGCTCCAAATCATTATGAATGGTTGAAAAGAGTCGTAAAATTTCTTTAATGTAAAACGTTGGAGAAAAATTTTAAGAGCAACACGTGTTGTCTAAAGGCAGACGATATAGTGGAATCGTAATGCATAATAACCGTGTCTCTATAGGAAAAAAAATACATTTTGAAGGATTTAAATTGAAGTTCTTAGTACTCAAGTATGAATAAAAAACTCAGAAAAAAATTAAAACCGACTTCAAAATGCCCTAAAAAGGATGAAATAAAATTAATGTGAGCGGTGCCATATGAGTTTTTCCCCGTTTCTTTTGTGATGATGCATATGTTGGAAGTTTTTATGTTGAAATGGAGAAATTGATTTGACACCGCTTCCAAAAAATTTATTTCATCCTTTTTAGGGTATTTTTAAGTCGGTTTTCTTTTTTTCTAAAAACGTTTTTATTTCACCCTTTTCAGTGCATTATCAGATATTACGAGCTTCTGGGTCATCATTATTGGATATTAGAAACTTTTGGTCAAACAATTAAGGGAATACCCACATATCAATAATTCAGTGCTGGTTCATATGGTTGCGTAATTTGGGGTTTCCCATTATGCATAGTTGGATTTCAGATGGCTATCGGTAATTTTCGCAAGCCTGAATGAATCCGGCAGCTCACAGTTGATACAGCCGTGGTTTTAGTGTTATATCTTTGCGATTGCGTGTTTTTTTTTACAGTGGGACCAAATATATACAAAGTATGAGTGAAAAGCGAATGCTGTTTTCCCTAAAAGAAAAATTTAAAATAATCCGCAAAAATCAAAGTGGAAAAAATAAAGCGATATGTGTCGTGGGAAAAATATAAGTAAGTCGACAATTGTGCCAATGTGGAAAAAAAGGACGAGTTGCTTCTTGCCTTTGAAGGTGTAATAGTGGGACAAAAAAAATGCGTAAATCGTTGCATGATCATGTGATAAATTACTCCTGAAATGGTTCACACAACAAAGACCGTGTAATGTAACAATAAGTGGTGCTGTCTTGGGGGCAAAAGCAGAAGAATTTGGTTAAAAAAATTAATGACGAATTTGCCTGCAGTGAAGGCTGGATTGATAGGTGGAAGACACGCCATAATGTTTGTAGCAGCAAAATTGTTGGTGAATCCGGATCCGTAGACACAAACGTTGTGAACAATTGGATAAGCACTGTTTGGCCTACAATTAAAGAGAGGTTTGGCGATGATGACATTTTTAACGCTGACGAAGCCGAAATTTTCTAGAAGTTAAGTCCCGATAAAACTTCGAAATTTAAAGGCGAATAGTGCCAAGCTGGCAAATTTGCGAAGGAAAGCGTTACTGTCAAGTGTGTATCAACATATCCCTTACGGAAAAATGAAAACGACTCGTTATCGGGAAGTCACAAAGGCTCCGATGTTTCAAAAACATTAAAAGGTTGCCTGTTGATTATTGTGCTAAGAGTCGAGCTTGGGTGACATACGCAATTTTCATCAATTATGTACGCGAATGGGACCAAGAGCTAACGCAAAAAAAAACGAAAAATCGCACTACTAGTTGACAACTGTCCTGCGCACCCAAAAATTGGGCAGCTGAATTCTGTGAAGCTGATGTTTATGCCACCGAACACCAGTTCAAAATTACAACCCACGGATCAGGGTGTCATCCGTTCGTTAAAAAGTCATTATTGAAGCGCACTTTTGTTGAACATTGTTCAAAGCATTGGTGCTGGTACATGCCTTAATGTCACATTACTTGATGCGGTCAATCTTTTGCACAAATCTTAGCCCAAAGTATCTACTAAAACAATAAAAAATGAATATAAATATGCAGGACTATTGGCGACCAACAGTAACGATGAATTTGATGAGGAGGATTTGTTACCACTTAATGAATAGCTATTAAGAAGCATTCCAAGCAGCAATGCATATGAACAACCTCTAGATTTCCATGTTTCATTAGATTACCTCACTGCAGATGACAGCCTTTTAGCCTCGACATTTTTAACCGGATGAGGAGTTAGTTGCTGATATTAAAGCCATGTAGAATAATGGAAGCTCTGACAGCGAAACCAAGGACGAGCTAACTGAGGGTTCAGTTGCAACCACTATATTAATAGTGCAAAAATTAACAGAAGTTCGTCGATTTTTCCAGTTTCATTTCATGAAAAGGATATGGTCCTGTAAGCGTGGTCGTGGGGGTCATTTGCCGGATGTTATTTTTCACTATTAATGGCATACCTTCCTCTTTATAATAAAATAAACATCTGATCATTTGTATTAAAAAATGGCATTTTTCTTTTAATATCAGAATAAAACCACCCTATATAATCTTGAAGTACATACATACATATTTATTTTGTTAATTAATGAAAATACATATTATTTTGATTTAAGTAAACTTACAGAAAAAATATTTCTTGGTTTTAGGTTTAATACTTGGATATAACGAACTTCGGTCATGACGAACCAGTTCTCACGATCCCTAGAGGCTCGTTATAACCGAGATTGACTGTATATATATATATATATATATATATATATATATATATATATATATATATATATATATATATATATATATATATATTGTTACATGTACAAATAATTTTGCGAGCTACTGTCGCAATTGTTTTCACAACCATTAAGAACCTCATGATCAACAAAATCAATGTACTTGAAAACCCACCAAGCATGATCAACATCTGAAAGTGACGTCACTGCTCCATTCATTGAGCTGCTCGAATATTCCAGGTAGTTCGCCAATGTAAGAGAAATGGATTGAATGACTAGAGACCCTATATAAGGGTGAGCTGAATGAATGGGGGGACTCATTACAACCGCGATATAGTAAAACTGCGATAGTGTGGAGTGCGAATTAACAGCGATATTGATTGTGAACTGTAGACAATTTAAGTAAAAATTGATAGACAAGTTTGAAAATAGTGAAATTAATTAAATGCGAAGCTGAGCCAACAAGGCAGACATCGCACAGAAGCTGGAGGAGCAATCAACAAAGCTAAACCAACAGGCAATCGAAATCATGGTAGACTTACAAAAACAGTCAACGGAAATAAAAGCGAAGCTTGGTAGTCTGAACAATCAAATTTAATGCGTCGAGGAAAAGATTTACCAGGTCGAGGAGAGAATCAACTATGAGATCAGCCAGGTCGAGGAGAGAATCAACCATGATATCAGCCAGATCGAGGAGAGAATCAGCCATGTAATGGAGACGATCATCTGAAGCAGATTCATCGGGCACAGCTACGGCATCGGATGCAGAAGTCTGGCGAAACCTTACAGCAGTTAGCCCAAGACATTGAGTGACTGGCACTTTTGGCTTACCCAGCGTACGACCCAGAACATCGAGATGACGCAGCAACAGAAGCATTCATCAGCGCGTTAAAGGATCAGGAATTGCAATTGTGAAGAAAACGGAGCTAGTGTCCAGGGTGGTGGAGATCCAGACCGAGTCAGGAGCCTAGAATGGAAGCCCATCAAACTGAGGGGGCCAACTACGTGGGGCGGACGTTGGCTAGGAGGATCGAAGTCCCTAGCACCCCCATCACCGTGTCAAGACTACGACACTGGTCCAACCCGATCGATTATCCAACCAGACCTAGTGAAACAGCAACTACTTCACAAGGGCGGAGTTCATGGAAATACGAACTATACTTCCCAAATGCTGAATCTACGATGTGGTTACGAAAATGCAAGAAAGATCCTCGGGAGGCCATCTTGGTGTTAACAAGACCTTAGCGAAGTTGCGGGAAAGATTCTACTGGCTCCACGCTTGAGAAGACGTGGATGACTGGTGCCGTAGATGCATGATTTGCGCTTCCGTCAAAGGTCCAAAGCGACGACTGAGAGGACAAATGCAAACCTATAACGTGGGTGTACCATTTGAAAGGATTGCTATTGACATCGCAGGACCCTTTCCTGAATCCGAATGGGGTAATCGATTTACGCTGATTGTGGCCGATTATTTCAACAAGTGGCCCGAGGTCTATCCCATTCCCAACCAGGAAGTAACTACTGTAGCCGAACAGCTAGTGTTAAATTGGGTCAGTAGGTACGGCGTACCTTGCGAACTACATTCAGACCAAGGCCGAAACTTTGAGTCACTAGTTTTTGACGAAATGTGCGAGCTACTGGGAATAAGGAAAATAAGGACAACACCGCTGCATCCCCAATCCGATGGAATGGTCGAAAGTTTCAATGGCCCACTCAATAAATACCTGGCCAAGATGGTTGACGAGAACCAAAGGGACTGGGACCTGCACATCCCATTATTCTTGATGGCCTATAGAGCTGCCCAACATGCATCGACGGGCGAAACCCCAGCCAAAGTCATTTTTGGAAAAACTATTCGTCTGCCAGCTGATATAAAGTTCGGACCACCCCCTGAGAAACCTCAAACGATCTCGGAGTACGCAAGTGAGCTAAGGCAACGGTTGAACCAGATACATCGGACAGTGCGAAAACACCTCGAATCGGCTACTGACCGCATAAAGACCAGGTATGATCTAAAGGCAAATTCTACTGGCTTCCAGTAAGATGACTTGGTGTGGCTATATAATCCACAACGGCGGAAGGGTAGGTCTCCAAAGTTGCAGCATAGTTTGGAGGGACCATACCGAGTTACAAACGGAATCAACGACATCGTATACCGCATACAGGAATACCGTAAGCCGAGAGCCAAGATGAAAATCGTGCACCTGGATCGTCTTGCCCCATATTACATCCAGGGAGACTTGACTACAACTGGCGACACATCTTGTCGGGGTGAAAAGAACTGAGGTGGGGGCGGTACTACATGTACAAATAATTGTAATTGTTTTCACAACCATTCAATGTAGGATACAACTGTTTCAGCTTTTTCGTTTGGAAGGTTTTTAGCATGTAACAATCTAACTCTGAGTCCTTCCTTCTTATCAAGATAAAAAAAAATTTGTACCAATTCCTATAAATGGTACATCAATCATTTCTTGTTTTATCAATTGAACAGAATAAGGAGAAAGGATGCCATTTATAATTGCTTCGGTTTTTTTTCGCGAACATGATATTTTTGATGCAACTTCTGAGTCCGCAAAAAGTGTTCTGAGAAGAGGTGCCGTACAATCCATCTGCCGATAGGACATCTGATGTGTGACTGTGTGGAATGCAAGAGTCCCCTCAGCGATCGCAATTTTTGTTGCAAGTGGAGAAGTTTTCATCACAACATGTTGGTCCATTGAATATGGAGTCGAAGCAGCGTGAATGGCCGACTTGTGTTTGTCAGAGTTCAGATGAGTGTCTAATGCACCTTAACCTTAATAAATTTATAGTATAAATACCTTCATTTTTGTATAAAAATTTTATAAACATTGTCGTAAAAAAAGTCTTTTTGAAAATAGCTGATATTGAGAAAATACATACCCATATAGGCAACCGAAACACTACTTCTACATATTTTGCGTTTCGCTAATGTTGGTGTCTCACCCTTGCTGAAGCATGGGTATTTTTTTTTAGGATCTTCAGTAAAATTGCATTTGCGTTTCAGCATCTTGCAATTCGAGGTAAGCAGCCGTACGTAACCAAAACCGGCTCCCGCAGCACATCAAAATACGTATGAACTGTAGATTTATGGTCGACCTACATGAGCACTCGCGCGCGCAACACTTGATAACTTGATTGCACGTTTACGTGAGGTCGCGTGCTTACGATTTTGATTTTGAATCGTTCACGCGGCGTAAACAACTGAACGAACTGACCTTTGGGTAAAAACAAGCCTGCTATAACGTGTTGAAGGTATATGACCGGAGCCAACGTCATACAAGTCAGCCAGACCAACTTTGCACATGTAGTAGTCAGCCTACATGTGCGGCTTGATAACTATAGTTCGGTTTTGTGTATGACCAAATAAAACGACGATTTCAAAGTCTGCGAAAGATTTAAAATATATTTGAGTTTCACGTTCGTGAAAAAAGGACATTTGTAGGGGAAAAAAGGACGCTCCTCCGAATAGTTGAAAAAATGGACATGTCCTTGCAAAAAAGGACGTCTGGTCACCCTATGGTTGATCGATGGTATTTACTGCGTTTTTGGCTTTAAATTCGGTCACAATCAAAAAAAAATCACAACGCACTACTGAAATTTACTGACTTAAGCAGCTGCTGTAAACAAACTGGTTGACAGGTCGCGCTCATATTTGGCATATCAATTATGGACAGTCCTACCAACTAAACCAAATATATTTTTTTAAATATCATTCACCTGGGGAATTTAAACTACGATTTCCGGGTATTTCGTTGTCACAATGTATATATATAATTTGGCTTGAATTTTCACTAAATATTCAGGAAAGATATATTGAGTAAATATCTCAGCCAAGTTCATTAATTAGTTGAATGGGCCAAGCGAAAACAAAATGGCGGCCATTTAAGACTAAAATTGTGATTTCTGCTCTGAATTGCTCGAATTTACGCGCAATTCGATACAAATATTCATTGAGCTGTGTGATGAAGCTTAAAATAAAAAACCCAAAGTAGAACTATCGGAAACAAAATGGTGACCACCCAAAGGTTGTTGTACATAGTTGTGACCAAACAGTTCAACTGATATTAGTAAAATTCGGCAGTTTGATAAAAACCATACGTGTGCAAAAAACAATGAATGAAAGAAAATCAAAGGTCGGGCCTGAAAAACAATATAGCGGCTAGTTGAAATTCAAAATCCCAAAGACTTCTAAAAGTCAATATCTTGTTTTGAATTATATGAATAATTATAATAGTAACAATAAGGTAGAAAATAATTATATCTAATGATACTGGTATTTCGGTGATCATCAATGTGCGATTTGCTTAGATTTTTGTAGACCTCTAGTGGATCCATACTTTTCAGTGGATTTTGATGATTCTAGGGGTTATGAATAACTGGATTAAATTCAAAATAGGATGAAACCTTGAAAATTTAAACCCTAATATTTGTAGCTGCAGTTTCCAATAATAATTGAATATTTTTGCCCTGAAAGAGAGATTTGAACCGGATGCGGCACAATAATTGACGGTACTCTAAGGCAAACATATATTCTTAAATAATCGATAATCAAATGCATAACTTCAAAACTGTGGCCCCCAAATTTCAAAAAGTAAGCACAATTCGCCATTTTAGTAGCATCTGAAATTTCATGGAAATTTTAAAATGGCAAAGTGTTCAAGTACTTATAAATAGAAGAATATTTTACCTAAACATTGTTTGACTTTGAAAGTGTTGGCCAATAAAACTATTATTTGATTATAAAAATATAAATACCTACAATAAATTTGTCTTTCCATGTGGTAGTGCCAAAGAGGTTTTTTAATTATAGCACTGGTGATGAAGCAACGATATGTCGCGACTAATGCAATTTTATCCTATTTCAATAGAATCAGGGGCATTTCGTGTAACGTCCTCAAGCATAAAAAGCTGAATGCAGAGACGGTTTAAATCCCGATACTGTCTCTTGAGCACAGCATACGAGGGTCTTTCAACAAGTACTTAGCCTACAGAGGAAAAACGAAAATTTTGGAAAGGTTCCACACAATCTCCTTCAAGCTCGATACACTTGGCCCAGCGATGCTCTAACTTTTTCAACCCGTCCAAAAAATACATTTTCTTGAGGGCTGCAAAAAAGGCCTCCGTTGCGGCGATGACCTCCTCATTCGGCCGAAATCTATTCCGGCGAGTGATTTTTTCAGGTTTGGTAACAAAAAGTAGTCACAGGGGACGAAATCTGAAGAGTACGGTGGATGGGGCAGCAATTCCAAGGCAATTTGACCAATTTGGCCATGGCGACCGTGGAGGTGTGAGCCGTCGCGTTGTCGTGGTGGAACAGCACTTTTTTCTTCGAAAAGGGGGGCCGCTTTTTCTTCAATTCCACATCAAATCGGCCCAATAAGTCTGCATGGTAGCGCCCCGTGATTGATTTACCCTCCTCGAGGTAATTGACGTGGACCACACCTTGTGAATCCCAGAAAACGATGGCCATCACCTTTCCGGCCGATGGAACAGTCTTCGCCTTCTTTGGAGCACGTTCGCCGGGTGAAGTTCACTGTTTCGACTGTTCCTTGGTCTCTGGTGTGTACCAGTGAACTCATGTTTCGTTGAAGGTCACGAAACGATGCAAGAACTCGGCCAGATTGCGCTGAAATAGCGCCAAACACGTCGCCGATGTGGTCTCACGATTGCGTTTGTTTTCCGGTGTGAGCAAACGCGGCATCCATCGCGCTGAAAGCTTTCTCATGCCCAGTTCTTCGTTAAGAATATGATGCACCGTTCCTTCTTCAATGCCCACAGTCTCAGCTATCTCGCGAACCTTCAACTGACGGTCTGCCAACACGATATCGTGGATTTTTAAACGTTTTCCTCCGTAGCAGCTGTTTTCGGGGCACCTGGGCGTGGCTCATCAAAAACCGACGGGCGGCCTCGAACAAACTCGTTGAACCAATTCTTGACGGTCGCCATTGAAGAGGAAGAGTCACTGTACACAGCATCCAAGCGATCTTTGATTTCGCTGCGCGTTTTTCCTTCCAAAAAAACGTATCTAATCACTGAACGATATTGTTGTTTTTCCATTTTTGTACAACCGACCGACATGCTCGCTTCCAAAGGCTATCAAACCAAAACTAATGGAGGGAATTGACTGAAACAGTAGGCTATTAAAAGAATGTACTGCACGATGGTAAAACTCTTTTGTAATAACAGCGTCATCGGGCGGTGAGGCTAAGTACTTGTTGAATGACCCTCGTACGAGTACATCACAGTCTATTGGTTCGTACCAAATCCAATCGTCTATTCATGCCTTTAGAAGTAACCAAAATAATGGTGATCAGCCCATTTCATTCATGACTGCTGACCATATCTAATCTAGAAATGAAAGTGGCAATATGTTTACCATGCAGAACATGTCTACGAGTATAACCGCACCGAGGTATCCCAACATAAGCTATGGAGAAAATCGTTGCTTTTGCTGGGCTTTGAATCGAATCACTAAGATAATCATTATTATACTACAACATTTCCATATTTATAGTTTCAATAAATCGCCGGAAAACCGTCGGAATCTTATAACATTCAGAAATACTAATTACTGCATTCCCGTAACCAACTAAAACCTAATCACATGACGTTCCAGCGAAAGCTATTATCCAGAATGCTAAAGTCCTTGGAATTAGTCAGACTCACAGCTCAAAGAATGTACGCAAAACTTATCCAGGACAAGAAGGACAATGAGAATGCCGAGAATGAAAAATAAAATTTTCGCATTATTGACCGGATTTGCTACGTACAAGCACTAACTTGTATCCTCGAACCGAACATGTACGGGCAACATATTTCCTATGGTAGAAGGCTGGTTATCTATGTTATCAGTTGAATTCTTGGATAAATGAAGTTTATTTATTTGCCTTCTTTATAGATTGAGTAGTTAATGCGACCCGATGCATTAGCAGATTGGATCCACTGCCATGCACTGCAGAAGTTTCTCCGATGAAATTTAACTCTTGCCAGACGCGTAAAACAACTCTCATGAAAAGCCATTTGTAGTTTAAGCTAACAATGGTAAGTAGGCAATCAGAGGTATAAAACGAAGAGCGGAATATACACATAAGAGTATTCACAAAATATCTAAAGAATGGATGAACTACAGTCAACAACTTTAGCGTAAGGAAGCTCCAGAATATAATAGGAAAATGACGTTGCTTGAGTGAATCTCCAATGACATTCCTCGATTTGTAAGTCTTTCAATTGAAACAGTTTGTCTGCTTCCAACAGTGCAATGTGAATCTTTTTGTGCTGGAACTGCCAAATGGTCGGGCATGAATAGTGGTGAGGAAGTCCTTCAGACTATGTGGATGGAATATATTATTGAAGAGCATACTTGTGAATTGAACATAGTACATAAGTTGCTGGCCACAACGGACGATGCTTTTGATATTGGGAAGCTGTTTGTTAAAGCCAAAGAAATCGGCAACAATTGTGAGTTGGATATACAGTAATGTAGCGTTTAGTGATGGATTTAGTTTTTAAGATGAGACGTGAAGTTGTGCTTTTGATATAAGCATATCCTTATCCTTTTAAGTCATGACTTATCGAAAGATATTGAACATGCAAAGGAAGATAAAGCAAGAGAAAGTATTACAAGTAAGTTTTCTATGGAGTTTACTAGAAGCACTTCTTGAAGAGATTTTAAGATGAATGAAGAAAACATACTCCTTTCAATAAATCGTAAAAAACGTTGTTACGGACGAGCTCAATCATCTACGGCACGATAGAAGGAAATGCCTGCTAACAAATCTAAATGTATCACGTTCTCTTTTTTCCAAATTTTCCTGATCTCCTAAAGTATGCATTATGCCTTTTGCACTTATTACTTTTTCTTATATAGCCAACAATACTTCCAAACAGAGCAAGTACCCACACTGTCCATAGTCAAAGTCAAAAGCACTTTATGCAATACTGATCATTATAAGGTTTCAAAGAATTATTACACCGATTTTTGATAAACGAATATTCATTACCGGTTATCTTCCGGCAACCACAAACGACTCTGTCTAGGGCCTTTGGATTGGGAAGCTCGTCCGGAGACGGGCGTAGGTACCACTCGCTTGTACCCATGAGCCACCATGCAAGAGCATGACTCCCCAGATTATGTCCTTTCCCCTAAATCTGCATAAAGGGTAGAATCTAACATCGGCCCTAGTTCTATGCAAAAATGCACTACCACCAAATATCGTGAGTGTAAGACATAAGAGTACTTTCCACCACAAACCATCGCCCGCAAAGATTAGGATTTTCAACCCCGACAGAACGGACTGAAATATAATCAGAATCTCCCGCGGAAGTATTTCACTTGAACGAGATACATTTTCTACAAATCTAGTGCAAAACAAAACCACGAGTATTCTTTGCAAACTGGTTGAAGGAAAATTCCTAAACAAACCAACGGATGCAATTCGCACACCAATAAAACCATGACAGTTACCCGGTTGAAAGGTAATACTTACAAAATAGACAAAAATTCAAAAAACTGATTTTTACATATGTTTATATTCACCAAGGTTTCAACAATAAATAAATTCATGTACTCTACTTACCTTTTTAACCTCGTTGAGGGGCCCCTATCGCCAACAGCTACCGCCAGCAGCCTAAGGCGTCCTGACATCCACCACTTATTTTCCGACTGTATCAATTGTACTTCCAACTCGTGCAAATTTATTCAGTCTTCATCCGAATTTCACACTTGACATTTTCGCTCGCCTTCCAAAATCAAAGACTTAGAAATTCAATATTTGCCTTGTCCCAAACTCGACATCCCCGATTTCTTCCCACCTTCAAATTAAACTCAAACTTCCAAAGTCAAATCAAATCAGTAAGCGGCAAGATAGTATCAAAGCGGAAATTCATCAACGTCAAAGTGCGTAAAATTCTACGGTAAATGCAGGTGAATACAGCCTGGGATATCACGATAATATCCAGATCAATTTGGTTGCAGATCGGCAAACCTTCATTAACTCATACTAAGCAATCAGCAACAAGTGCATCTGGGCAGTAGCTTAAATTAGTTACAGAATTTCAATGCGAGATGAAATTCAATTGCACTGTGTTGTCAGGGAAATGTTTTGTAACAGATCCCAACAGTTTGAATCTATTTGGAATAGATTGGATCGACAAATTTCATATTTGGGATCTGCTACTCAGTTCCATATGTAACAGCGCATCCATCAACAGCATCAGTATAGAGCAACAGCCGACAACATTAGTTTCAACCTTTCCAGAAGTCTTAAAAGATAGTCTTTGACTGCACAAAAATGCAAGTCACCTTGGACACCAAATCTAATAAAAAGCTAGTATTTAGAGTAAAATGACCAGTAGCGTATGCTGCATTCAACCAAATTAATGACAACTTGGACTGTCTTGTCAATTGCGGTATCATAACACCTGTGGATTTTTCAAACTGGGTCGCACCGATTGTCCGTGTAAGGAAAAGCAGTGGTCAAATACGAATATGTGCAAACTACTCAAGAGGTCTTAACGTCAATCTAAAGTCTCGTCAATTCCCGTTACCGCTACCCGACGACATTTTTTTAAGTTGGCCAATGGCAAAATTTTCAGTCCAATAGACTTATCCGGTAATTTTCTTCAAGTAGAAGTCGAAGAAGCGTCAAGAGAATTACTCACAATCATCACGCATCGAAGGTCATACAAATAATCGATTACCATTGGGTGTCAAAGCAGCGCCAGGTGCATTCGTACAAATTATGAGCACTATAGTGGCAAGTCTGGAAGGAGTAGCGGCGCACATGGATTATTTACTCATCTGTGGCAGAACAGAAGCAGAACATCAGAATCGACTATACCAAACACTTGAGCGTATACAAGACTTCCTATTCACCATTCAAATCCGTAAATGCAACTTTTCATGAAGTCAATCAAGTATCTGGGATGAGTAATTGACCAATATGGGAAGCGTCCAGATCCAGCTAAAGTGGAAGCAATCACAGCCATCACTCCACCCTGTTATATTCAAACATTACAGCCGTACTTGGGAGCAGCCAACTATTATGGGAACTTCATAAAAGGTATGCATAAGATTAGACACCCGTTAGACGATCTATTTAAAAAGACGCAAAATAGAACTAGACAGATGATCGCCAAAAATTATTTGAAGATTTCAAACAAATTCTTAAATCCAACCTTATGATTACTCATTATGATCCAAATGAACAGATAGTGGTAGCCTTAGAGGAACAAGATATTAGAGGGGCTGTAACCTTATAAATGCCTGTCCGTGAGCGTCCCAACAATTTGATTTTACCAGTTTTTCCCCTCATTAGCTGTTACCACCTTTGGCTCTTTTCGTGGGTATTGTAGATTGGTATATACTAAACTAGCCTGGTTATTTATGGTTTTTTGTAGATTTATGAGTGCGGACTGCACTTATGGCGTTCAAAATTCTAATGACTCATTACCTAGAAATCTAATGCAAGTCTTTAGCGCAAGAAATTTTCTAATTTTTGTCAGGAAACTTAAAAATTCGTTAAAAAATTTATTGTATTTCACTTTCAAATTCGCATTGATATAGTTTTTATTAAATAAACCGTAAGGGATAAATATTCGTTACATCAGCTTCATACACATATTTTACAAGTTACAAATTCATATTCTCAGATGAAAATCAATTGTTTAATTCATGAATATCAAATTCAAATTAATATTTACACTTGTGCACATTTTCGGGCACACTCGGGCTAGAAACTGTCACTCAGCTTACATTGCCGTTAGGAAGGTATTTGGTGTTAAGGTATGGTCACGCTTTTGCTCAGTTTTATTAACTTTCATTATAGTTTTACGACAAAACTGATAAAAGTACATTAACTGCAAACGAAAATTGCCGCATATTATTGATAGCGTTAACTCTGATTCATTCAATTCATATTTAAAACAGTTAGGACGCAACTCATTAACCAACCTTTGATGGTATGAGATCACTCACTTAGCGTGAACTAGTCATTACTTAAAAATTCATTTTCCCCATCCGTATCAACTGAGCTGATTCGTGTCTCTTAAATTGAATCCGAAGTTGCACTTCTGTCAAATAGACTGATAGACGTGAGTAAACATTTTACGTGTCGGGATTCCCGTCGAATTTGATCAAATAATTTCAAATCGAAAGTGTTGATTTGATTTTAATATCGTGTAATACGTGAGGTGAGGTTTAAAGAACATTGTGAAGTGATTAAGTAATAGTGACACAAGTTAAAAACATAGAAAACTAATAATGAAGTGCATAGTGTTTACGTGCGGAAATAATACGAAATGCTGGTTGCCAGGAGCATCTTTTCACAGGTTAGTTGGCAATTACTGCTTCATTTTTTGAGTGCGCGTGTATTTTTAAACATTTTGATTTAGTTAGTGTTAATTACGTGCGTTTTCTTGATTATCAATCAGTACTTCATCCGTTTGTTTACGTGGGCGTGGCTGAATTCTTCGTGCTATATTCTTCGTGCTCAGCTTACATTCCCGTTTAGTTTGTTCCCCAAGAGTCAGTGAAATAGTCAAATGGATATATTAATGGGGGTAATTGAAATTTTAAAATTTTGTTATTTGGAATTGTATGAAATATTTTGCTTGCTACTTTTTGAAGTTCCGGACGCCGCAAGTAATTTTTAATTTTAATTTTTCTGTACGTTATTAAGTTTCGGATGCAGTAAATAATTTTTCGCTTGGAGTTGTTTTTTGCTAGTAATTTTGTGAGAAATGATTGTGCCGCTTCTGAAAATAAAAATTTTTGATTTCGGGATCAAGTGTATGATTTAACTATACTTTTTAAACGATTACAGATTTCCTGAAGACGAATTCAGAAGGTCTTTATGGCTCAGCCCGGTAAAAGGAAGAGGGAGGCACTCGACAGCATAAGAGGTGTCCATTACCAAATTGCATTAAACATTCGAGCAGATAGACTACAATTCTAGTCCGAAAGGTTGTGTACCGATACCTTGGTATGCAGTCATGAAAAATACTTGGATTTAGAAAACTCTGCAACGCTATGGTTTTTGTAAAAACTCGCGTTACTCCATTGCAAGAGGCCGTCGTGTTGTTGCGCTACAACTAACATCACTGATGAAATGTAATCATAAATATATTTACATATGTTATTCATATTATCTGAAAATTTTGAGAACATCCAATCAAAACGGTAGTGTCCAGTTCGATGGAAAGCCTATATAGTAGGAAAATCATGTGTAGTAATTGCTATAATTGGTGAAATTTCAAACGGCATAACTTCCGTCGATATCTATAGATTTTCATGAAACTTACAGGATAAAAGGACCTTGCATAGGACTACTTAAACTTTATTGAGGAAAATGTAAGCTGGGCAAATTTTGACTTTGAAGGTATTTGTTATTGTTGTGCTTATAAAGGGCTATCTCCAGGATTTTTTTCAAAGTTCTAAGATCAACGGTGTCCAGGCATTAAGAAGATACATATTTAATGTACATTTCCCTCCCCTACGCACCATGAGACTAGCAGCACTGTTTAAAGTCCTGTTTTGGAAAGCTCTCATCAAGAATTTTCTTCTGGTGCCCCATATACCTACCTTTGGTAAACACAATTTTTAAGGCTCCCTTTCCCGTTTAGGGAGACCCCCTTTAATACATTTGAAAAATATTTTGACACCCAAACTTTGAAGAGGCCATTACTTCTGAAACGCCTACAAATGTTGGTGTTCATAGTTGTTATAGTTCCGCATAAAAACTGCTGTGACACACAGATGGGCGGACGAATGGACAGAAAGACCCAATTTCAAACGGGCATTTTAAGTTAGTACAAAATTCTGAAAATCAATATGTAGAAGTTATTTATGCTTTTATCTGCTTTTCAGCTAGATGATTTCAACTATCATCAATATCAGTAATGCAAAAAACTAATGTATAGAAATTGGATGCTATTATTTTAGTCTGAAATTTTATAACATTAAAAACTTGTTAAATTATTTAGCATCAGCAAAATAAATTGTAAAATATTGATTTTAATGAAACAATCCACATTAAATTTATTATGTGTTAATGCAATGAAAATGAATGAATTATTGCCCCTGCTTTTCTTCATCTCTGAAGAAATTTGTTTGGTAGTTGTAAATTTATATAAGTATTAGTAAATTAAGGGGAAATTTGGACAAAAAGTTGTTGATTGTCCTCTCTACAGTCTTGTATCTCTATGGTGGTAGCTGCGGATGGTTGTCAAACAGGCATTGGTGCTTGTGTTCGGTAAAAGCAATAAGCCATGCATGCCGATCACTTACAAAAGCCGTGATAGGGTGCGGATAGATCAAGAAGGAGACTTTAGGATTAGTTTTTGCAGTTACTAAATTTCATCGAATGATATATGGCTGCAAATTTATAATGCAAATGGACCATAAACCTTTGCTCTAAGTAAGGAATCTCAGCGTACACTGCGAATAGATTTAAAGGTGGGCATGTACCTTACTACTATATGATTTTAGTAGTGAATATGTACCAACACACAATTTTGGGTACGCAGATATCCTTTTACGACTAATCAATACCCAAGTGAGAACTGATGAGGACTACGTTGTCGCTAGGGTTTCTGAATTCCCGGCCTTTTCTTCTTCCCGGGAAATTCCTGGAAATCCCGGGAAAGTAAAAGTCATTCCAGAGCTACCAGTAACCCGGAAACCAGAAGTATATCGAAATTGAAAAACAAAGTCATTCCTTTTCATAAATTTAATTTTCTGAAGATTATAAAACTACAATATTATATTATGTACATATGTATGTGTGTATGTTTATGCATAAAATTACGAAAAATTAAATTAAAATAAGCTATACACAGTGCTATGAATGATAATATTTTAAATAAAAATATTTAAAATATGTAATATTTTCATATGTATGTATATTTAATGACGTTAAAGCAAATAAAATGAAAATAATTAGACATTTTGCAAATACGATTTCAGGAAACATAAGCGATCTATACTTTTATCACTAAGTGTCGTCCTAAGTTTTGATACAAACAATCCTGCCGCAGAAAAGGCTCTTTCAGCTTCTATTGATGTTGGCGGTATAGTTTTCAGAGCTTCACCCAATTTAATTATGAGGATTGATTTTCGGTAGCATCAAACAACAGAAATTCTTGCTTTATAATTTTGCTGAAGCTGGAGCTACTTTTGATATTGCCAAAACGTTCAATTCTTGTTTTTGACTGAATAGCCTTCTCCAATCTTTTGCTCAGAGTTAGTGTTACTTCATTTTCTGAGCTCTCTTCTTCGGAAAATGAAGAGTTTGACGATGGTTCACCCTCCACGCAAAAAAGCCTCGTTATTATTTTTTTACCTTGTTGAATCAACGCGCTTTTAGTTGGTAATCATGGCAGATCAACAATTGCAGTAGCATTGTATTTTTTGGCACAATTTAGATACTGCATTAACCCAACTAAGCTTTTCGGGCGCCTTTCATTTATTCGTTGGATCAGAGAGCATTTCATGTGCTTGGAAAATTCTGTATTTTGTTGATTTAACTCGTCTAAAATGAAAGAAAACACTCCTTCCGCAGTTAACAAAGTTGCACTTCGATTACCCAGTTTTTCTAACCCAATTTTGAAAGGCTTTAAGCAAGCTGCAATGGCACTCAACGTTTCTAATTCTGCATGAGTCAAAGCCATGGGCACTTTGATATCAATTAACGCCTTAGAAATTGCTGATCTTATATCTAAAAATCGTTCAAGCATATCTAACAAGCTATTCCAACATGTTTTAGTATCTAAGTAAACCATCTTTTCATGCCCAAACTGTGCTTTGACATAATTTTGTAAAATATCATTCTTCAGAGGCGATTTTCGAAAGAATTTTACAATAACTCTTACTTTATTTACAGCTCCATTAATATCAATTTTAGAAATTATTTCTTTACAAGCTATATTACATATGGCTTCCATTGATAGACCCGCGTTAATGGCCTTATCTAAATCTTCAATTAGCTCATCGCTTTCATCCCCATCTTCTTCTATCTGTGATATATTTATTTCATTAGGAGTCTCTTCAAAATCGACTCTTTTTTTATAAAGAACATCACACACAGCCAGATGTATAGCGTGAGCATAGCATAAGTGATACTCGCAGTTCATAATTTTTCCGAACTTCACCATCATGCTTGCACCATCAGTAACACATGCAACTATATGGGTTTCAATAGAAATTTTGAATTCCTTCAACTTATTCCTTACCATATCAACACAATTTTCCGACGAAACGGATCCACTTATTCTCATCATTCCCAAATTAAAGAACTTTAGTTCATTAAAATGGACGTTTACATTTAAATATCGTCGGTTTTTGAGCGATGTATATTCGTCCAGCATCAAACTACAACGTTGTCCTGCGTTTAATTTTGAGCAAATTTCGATTATTACTTGACTTTTCATTAGGTCATATTGTTTGTATATAAGCTTCATTACGTCGCTAGGGTTTTGAGGTAGTGCAAATCCTTTGTCACGTTACAAATTCCTTATGAAGTTACTTTTTGTAATTTCATTCACCGTGAATCCATCGAGGCAAACGAGCTTACTAACTATTTCCCCCAGTGTTTCTCTATGAGCGGGAAGGAAATATGTAAGGAGTGACTTTTTTTGTTTAGTGCATTTAGTTTTATCATCACTATCTTTCTTTCTTGTATTGGTTTCACTACAACCTGATGTTGACAAATCAGACTGATTACCTTTTGTTACACTATGTTTTACATGTAAATGTCGAAGCAAGCCACTTGTTGACCAACCTCTACACTTTAATATGCTCTTGCATTTAATACATTTTGCAGTTTCATCGTTTTCTTTTATGAAATGCTGCCAAATGAAGGACTTTGAAGTAGAGTCAGACATGGCTATATTTATAATTTACACCTGAAATAATATTGAAATACAAACATAGAGAACAATTTTATTTGAAAAATGTCAATTTGAAAAGGTGGAGCTTTGAAACAATAGTAACTCAATTCATCCTCAATAAGTCGTAAGTCTTCTTCGTCTGATTGGCTTGAATTACACGACGGTGAAAATGCACAAACTGACAACAGTTTCACTTACCAAAATAATTTTTTGAAGTATCTGATCCAAGAACAAATTGACCACAGATCACACAACTTTCCTTATTGAAGAACACTTTTGGACTCCACGCAAAACAAGCAAACCATATCACACTTTTTACTAAAAAGAATGAAGTGACTGATTTTTCTACAGAAACTAGTGTTTACATATATTAAAATGTTTACATTCTAAGTTCTTTTTCAACGTATTAAACATTGGACAGAAGGTCCATAAAGGCAAAGAGAAGTTTTGCCATAGGGTGAGAAAAATATTTTTTTTTATTATGGATTCTAATAGCAATAATAAATTGTCAAGTGGGACTGATGGGATGAAATATTATGGCAATCATTTAGTCGTTTGATTGCACTGTATTAACTAAAACAAAGGTCTGAAGTTAGTTCATATATGTAACCATTTGATACATTTTTCTTACTACTAGAAGTCAACAGAAAAGTATTTTTTACAACATACTAAAGTGACCCACCCTATCCCATATACATATCATGGTACAAAGGGCCACGCGCGCCTGCAATTTCATTCCTTTCGCATGACATTATGTAAACAATAAATATTAGAAGTTTGACTCGCAAACAGTGTATCCATTGGGCGAGTTTAGACGATTCAGCTTGCTGCCGGCCGCAAACAGGTTAATCAAGTTTTCTTGGACAAGAAGGACGCGACGTCGAGAGAAGGCAATCTTGACGTCGTGTCCTTCTTGTCCAAGAAAACTTAATTAACCTGTTTGCGGCCGGCAGCAGGCTGAATCGTCTGAACTCACCCATTGAATTCATAAAAAAGGTGCACGGTTTTTATGAACCTGACGAAATGGCAAGACGCTTGAACCGGGATACTGAATATTATTTATACAAACCTCTCCAACATTGAATTCTTAGGGAATTATGACTGAAATTCATTTTAAAATAATCTGTTTACATGCTGTGACGGAAAAAAGTCTGAAAGTTGAATTGCTTCGATTGAAATGTGATCGAAGTCATTAAAAGTCTGAATTCAATTTTTTCCCGGGAAATTCCGGGAACTAAGAATATTTGGGCCATTTCCCGGGTTCCCGGGATCCCGGGAAAGAAACCCTAGTTGTAGCATCACTTCAGCTTGAAGGTGAACTACACAGCTCACAAATTGAAACGGTCAATCATCTGCCGATCACATTTCCAGTGATAAAAACTGCTACACAGAAATGTAAAGTGCTCCAAAGACTAATTCAGTATGTCAGTTCTTAATGGCCAAATATAAAAATCATCTCTGACCCCGACATCAAAACATTTTTTAAAAGATCACTTTCATTATCAGTTATTAATGCTAGTCTGATGTTTAGAGGTAGGCTAGTTAATCCGAAGGTGAACCAACAAAAAGTACTTCACCAATTGCACAAGGTACATCAGAGTATTGAACAGATGAAGTCTGTTGCGCAAGGCTACGTATACTGGCCAGGATTTGACGAACACATTGCAATCATGGTAAGAGAATGTATTAAATGCCCCAGTGCTGCAAAATCGCATACAAAAGTGCCATTGGAATCATGGCCTGTTCCATATAGCCCATGACAGCGTGTTCATATTGATTACACTGGCCTGCTCAATGATAAATACTTTCTGAACGCCATTGATACCCACCCCAAAATGGCCGAAAATTTCACCAAAACAGTAAGCATTATTGAAGGAATTATGGCTCGTTTTGGAGTACCGAAAGTCATTGTCTCAGATAATGGAATGCAGTTCAGCTCCTCAAAGTTCCAATGCATATGCCTGCAAAATGGCATCAAGCATATTCGTTGTGCCCCTTACGTTTCGCAGTTAAATGGTCAAGCAGAAAGATTCGTCGACACACTCAAGAGGGCATTTAAACAAATTTCAAGATAAGGAAGAGACAAGGGAGGAATCATTCCAAATATTTCTATCAGCATATCGCATTACACCAAACCCGAATGCACCATTTGGATTGTCTCCGGCTGAGGTTATGTTTGGGCAGAACATCACTGGACTTAGTACGCCAAGACAATCCTTACCTTTGATCCGCGGAAAAGTATGATGAATGGACAGTTTGATAAAAAGCACGGAACCAAAGGAAGACATTACAAAATCGGAGATATCGTGTGAGCAAAGGTCTTCAAAAACAGTCGTTTTGACTAGGTGTCCAGCAGAACTCACTCCAAAATTTGACGTGTTATGTACAAGGTTATTATAAAAATGGAACTTAAACTATCCGATCACATGCGAATCAACTATAACCACAATCACATCTGTCACCAGTACAGAACGCAATGCCACTTTATGTTTTGCTAGATAATTTTGGAACTCAGCGACCAACTTAATTATCATCAGCAAGGTCAGTCCCGCTCATTATAATATCAGGAAACGCAACAAGATCCAGCAGCACAAGGTCCTACTGGAACTCGAGGCACCCCTCAATACCTGGATTGATTTCTTCTTTATAATAAAAACAAGAAAATCTCTTTTTTTTTAAATTTAAAAAAATTAAAAAATCTTTTGTGATGACATTGATCTAATTTTATTTTTCAGCATACACTAGCGTTTCGAAAGCAAGCTGCTTCCTTCTTCAGTCTGCACTACATTCTTCTTTAAAAAAACAGTTCTGAAATAGCTACATTTGTTAACATTCTTGATTACTTTAAATTACTAACATCAAGCCTTAAATGGCTACATTGTAAATTACTTTGCAAAGAATTTTTCATTTTTATTGCCCTCATACTTAATCCTTTTCCTTTTTTGGCTTTATTTTATCACCCTTTTATTACGCTACAGTCTTATTAATCTACTGTAGTTGTTGCCAAGTCTGTGTTGAGTCTGTTGCTTTCTGGTATCGTTGATATCCAAAAACTGTCCATTGAATCCAATTTTTTCCAATCATGGACACACTCCAATATCCAGGATATCTCGTGGGTGCTTTCTACGATGTGTCAGGCTACCATTGATCGTGTCTCCGCTTTTTCTTGTCTCACTGCCAATTCCGTTTCTCTGATGTGCTCCTAAACTCTCATTTTAACCAGTCTTTTAGTCTGACCAACGTACGCCATCTGACACTCGGGACAACTTATTTTGTAAGCCCCGCTCTTTTCGTGCTTTCCCTTTGGGTCCTTCGTAGATCCTAGTTTATGAGATAGTTTGAAGTCTCTAGACGATGGTGCTGCAGTTACGTTCGATTTACCCAACAGCCGCTCTAGTTTTTTGTAACACGAAGAGTAGGTCAACTTCAATCTTGTTGTTACAAATTGTCGATTATCATATATAAATATGGTGTATTGCTATCTGCATTGATTTTCTTCCATTCTGTACATTCTTTTTTGTGTCAATTCTCTGGTATATCCACTTCTTATTGCGGTCTCAAATACTTTATATATTCCTTTTCTTTGAGTATTCATTCTTCTGACATGGGGACTGTTAGGAGTCTATTTATCATGGAGTTAAAGGCCGCCATTTTGTGACAATATAGATGATCTGAAATGCTGGGGATTGTCCTTTGAGTGTGAGTAATTTTTGGTTGAATTTCAAACTCAAGAGCACCGATGGTCCTGATAACCTTTAAATTCAAGAGCGGTAAAACCCCATTAGTTTCCTTATCCATTATAAAAACAATATTCTCGTGGGTTTTGTTGATATTCTCCAGTAGTTCATCTGCTTTGTTCTCCTTGGCAATTGCAAACACATTATCTACGTACTTCCACCATATTTGTAGCGAAATGCCTTTGTCTACCAATCTCCTCTCTATTTCATCCATTAAAAGGTCACTCAGAAAGGGGGACAGAGGAATTCCCATTGCTACCCCTGAAGTTGTTTTGTAATACTCCTCCCTGAACGTAAAATAATTTTCCTTCATGCAAACTTTTGCCAGCTTTACGTATGCTTTTGCTGTTCGTGTCCATTCTGATGTGGCACTATGTCTCTTCAGCCAGTCTTCAAACAATCCGAGAGCTTGCCTTACTGGGACGCTCAAGAATAGTGCTGTCATGACGCACGATACCAAAATGTCATCTTCTTCCACACTCGTTATGCGTTGCACCTTGCTGATGAACTCCTCTCTGTTTTTCACTGTTCTGATACCAATTCTTTCATTAAGCTTTTTGCATTCTCGTAGCAGCCATTTCGCATTTCGCCTCCCTGAGCTCATTGCCTTCCTCGTGCGTGGTAGGATCGGGTTCAGTACTTTGAGGTGTGAGATATTCCCAAGGACGGTTTTGCAATCTTTCAGCACTTTATCGACACCTTTAATGGACTCGGCTAGAGGATTTTTTCTAAGCGGGTGGAAATTACCCTTGTTTTATTTTACCTTTACGAAGGCCTCATATTGGTTTTTGTTCATTATCACGACTGCATTACCTTTATTGTAGACTCCTTTCCACCTTCTTTCATCCTGTCTCTGCACCAGAAATTGAAGATTTGAGAATTACTCTGTGGCTCTTAGGAGTTCGATTGTTGTTAAGGCAGAGAAATCAAAAACTTAAATTATTTCTTCTTTATTAGGGGAAGAGGTTGCAGTTCTGAATACAAGTTGCCAACTTCATGTTCGTTACACTTTGACAGCTGGGAACAGGAAGCCAAAGTCTCTCTCTCTCTTTTGAAAACTGTGTGGCCAACGAGGTAGAATGATTCCACGAGCAAATAATCATTATATTAAGTCATTGATTAATAATATACATTAGTTCAGTTAGTTAAACAACAATTGTGTTTAACGTTGCAACTACAACAACTCCAGCTACCAATTTAGGTGCCAATAACTTAAGGTTTTCCTTTATCCATCGTCCATCAGACTCACTCGAGATTTTCTTTGGTGTGTTTGTATCCTTGTTTTCAAATGAAAACCTTAGAATCATATGTTGAATTATTGATAAACTTTAATTAACAATTTTGCGTACTATGTGCTGATATTCACCATTTTTAAAATGAAATTGATTCTCGTTACTCAAGTGTTGTCCTGCGACCCATTGTAAATATGACACTGTTTGCCTATTTTTTAAGCTATCATAATGAAATTATTTTTTAAGAATAACATCAGAAACATACAAAATCAATATAGCAAAAAACAACTCGGATGTTGATTGTACACTTTTGACGCTAGGAGACAAAAAACTAACTGCATCAAAAAAGCTGAAATCTGTTCTATGCACGCGCTTTTGCTTTATTCCTACAAACAGAAGATTTGAAACAGTTTTTATTTTAAAAACTGCACCAAAAAATTGTTAAGATTGTTTTTATTTATTTACATAAGGACAACAGTTGGTTTAATTTTTATTTAAGTGCATCACAAAAACTATGTCACTGTATTTCTCCTCCCCCTGCTGTTATAAAACTAGCCAAGGTCCTACCGGCCACTTCCAGGGTACCTTGCACCAACTTACCTATTCTTCACTCAATCCACGCACCTGAAATAATCCCACTTCTCTGTCCTCTTGAATGCAATAACAAACACTCTATGGAATTTTTGAATTGCTGTTTTAATTATGATGTTGACGGGTACAACGTTCATTGTTCTTCTCGGCCCGGGTCCAATCCTTGATCTCCTCCTTCACTTCGCGGAGCAGCTCCTTAACCTGCCTCCGTAAAAGGGGCCGCTCCGCTGCTTTCGTGGAAATGTGGGCGAGTAGCCACAGTTCGTGCCTTTTGCCTGGCGAGATACTCCTGCACCGTGATAGACCGGGGTCCTGCTCGGGGTTCCACCTGGAGTGCCTGCTCAAGACTTCTGGGCAGTGCCGGATGGTGAGTTGTTGCGGTGACGTGAAGCCTCACTGTACTGGTTGTCAGCGGGTAAATCGGGATGCTGGCAAGCTGGCGTTGGCACGTAGGTCTTCCCGAGTACGTAAATGTGGGTTTTCTTCTTTGAATTGCGTCCGCAGGGGCCGCTTTCCCTGGTCCAGTGAAGGGGGCTTTCCTGCTGCTGGCCTGAAAATAGGAATTGCTGTCAAACTAGTGACACCACAGCGCTGGGCGCTAGAAAGTCAAAGGTGGATCACGGCTTTAGCCAACACCTTACCATTCAGCAAATTCCTATTTCACTACGGACGTAACTAGTTCGATGGATTTTTGGAATTGATAACAACAGAACGGCCGTAGGACTCGAACTTAAACGCGTGTAGTTTTTCGATTGACTCTCACCAGTTCCTCCACGACTATAAACATTAACTCAACTCGAGCTTTTGTTCTACTTCGCTGTTAAAATTGCTGAGGCGATGAGAACGTGTGTTCTCATTTACAAGGAACTTCTCCTCCCGGCTACGCCTTATTTGTTTGTAGATGATGGGACCCATTCTACGATATTTACGATATTACCGTAGCCAACTTGGGGGAAATATTTTGCATATGAGCGAGGAAAGCTTTCGCCTCCATATTTGTCGCAGCTCTCAGTTGGCTAGCGAAAGCTTTCTCATTTGATCGCTATAAGCTCCCTTAACTTGCTCATATAAAGAGCTTCTCGCTTGTGAAATATCGCCGAAGTGTACGCGTCATCCATATGCTAAAGCTTAATAGCGGCATATCGACCACAGCGTATATTGTCATCATTTACCGGCGCTTATCAGTGCTAACTCCCAGCTTGAATGTAGCTACATGGTTTTGATCATCTGCCGCAATGTACATTATCGTCATTTGCTGGCGCTCATCAGCGCTAAACGATAGGCGAGAGTTCCACTCGCTCATTCATAATATTTAGCCCTCATTCGCTGGCTCTAATCAGCACTAAATGGTAGGTGGGAAGTTTCCTCCGCTCGTTCATAACACTGCATTCCACAATGCTGGCGACACTGTTTTAAGACCTATTTGAAACGTTCTCATCAACACATTTTACACCACGGATGACTACACTTTGCTTGCGCAGCAGCTCCCAAGTTCAAGCCTCGGTGTCGCCATCGAGTTTAGGAATTAGGTAAAAATCATATGGTTGAGCATGATATTGACCATATCACCTCGGACTCCGTTGCCGATTTGGACTGTCGTGAGATGGATTCTTATGACAACTTGCGGAAAAAATTGTTGCGACTCCTCTTCCGATATGGGAAATTCCCCTTTAAAAACATTGATAAATTTATTGATGCTCAAACTTTCAAGTCATCAACACTCCTGATCTACGCACAGAGTTTGATGTCTGTAGTTGCTATAGTTTCGGATAAAAACTGCTGGGACACACAGACGGACGGAACGACGGACAAAAAAGGTTCCAATAGGGCTTTCCAAGTAGTATTAATCCCTAAGAAAGAGAGGGTGTAAACTTTAGTATCAAAATTCAGTAATTTAAGGTAAATTTAATCATAAAACCAGTGTGTTCTTAATATCTTCATGATCAGCGAATATAATATTCTTGTATTTGCGCTTATTAATAGGTGTATCGGTTAATTCGTATGTTTTTTTTCGAAAATTGAAGCTTTATTGCGAAAAATTGCTTTTAGGCGATCGGAAATAGTTTGTTTAGCGACGCCAAGTGATTTTGCAAGTTTTTCTTGCATTTGGGATGGATCTTGGTTGAGCAATGTCTTCAATTTGTGATCTTCAAACTTTTTTGGCTGTCCGGACCGTTCATCGTCCTCAAAGTCAAAATTGCCACTTTTAAACCATGCAAACCACTTCTCGGACGTACGCTCAGCTAAAACATGCAAACCAAATACTTCCACCAAAATACGATGACTTTCGGCAGCCTTTTTCCTCAATGAAAAAGTTCTCCCCGCAAAAACACTTTATTCGGCACAAAATTCGACATTTTCAGAGTAAAAAAAGTATTGTTGTTTACGCTTCAGCTAAATGACACATACTGATTCTGAAACTATATGACAGTAGCTTTCAAACACATATTTGGAATCACTGGAATAAAAATCAAGTTACGCCATCTATTAGAAAACCGCATGAATTAACCAGTACCCCTATTAATTTCTAGAGCTTTTAAAACACCTAATCTCGAGTCTTTATTTGAAATATATAAAGTTTTAAAATCAATGTTAAAATATGGCTTTACGATTCCAAGAAATGTTTTGCAAAATTAGGGGAACAAAATAAAATATTTTCTTAGTGAATTTGTAGAATTAAAAGAAATATTGATCTCGTAGTCAATTATTTTGTTTTTTATTTTTTTGATGAATGTGTCAATCAAGCTTGATTTATATCCATTATTTACTGCAATTTGTTTTATAACATTTAATTCAGTTTTGTATTATAAACGAGTACTAAATAATCTCTAGATATCGGATCTAAACGCAGTTTATTTGTGTCTATGTGGGTTATTAGAAGAACTACGTCATATCTGTTTGTGGTAAATGCTAAAAGAAAAATAATTATTACTATTCTTTAAGGTTAAATCGAGAAAATTGATGGAATAATCAACTTCTAGTTCCATAGTAAATTTATTATTTGTGTGAATTTCATAAAGTTGATTAAAAACGGAATATAATTGTCTATTAGTTGGCAGGCAGAAGTTTGCAGGTGTAATTGGTTTCTTGGAGCCAGTGCGATTTAGCACTTTCGCTCCATTCTTGTCTGCGAGCGTTCCTGCACTCACTGTAATCTGCGGCCTTTCACTAGTGATTGTCTAATTAGTAATTGATCTTATGGATGAATATATAATTTTTTGCCTTACGTCGGGGATTTTCAGGAATTCCATGGTTTTGTTGGGGTGTCTGTCTACTTGGTCAAAAAATTTCAAAGCTCTGTCACGTATGTATTTTTCTATTGTGTCCCATCTGAAGTACTTATGTATGTCCACGTTTCTGATATACCATGGAATTGAATCGATCCATCTCAGAGCCCTATTCTGTAGTATTTGGAGTGCTTTTTTGTTTGTCTTATATGGCTGGTAAAATGCAATGCTGCCGTAGAGTAGCGTTGGTGGTATTATTTGTGTGTATGTACGGGACTTAGAGATGCGAGGATTTGGAGGCAATGCTGTCTTTTTTGTCGTATACGCTGATTCCATGTTAAGTATGGTCGATTGCTAGTCCTAAGTATTTTGCTGTCTCGGTGGTCAAACCATAATGCACGATGTTAATGGTGAGTCACACCTTAACGTCAAATTTTTCACCCAACTTAATTTGAAATTTCTTTGTTCCAGTGTTTGACAAATGCATCCGTGGCAAAGTACACAGTTCAGCAGCGCGTTAAGGCTCTTGAGGCCTTTTACGAAAATATGCCTTCAAATCAAAATGCATTTCGTGTACTTCGTGATTTTTTTTTCAGCATAATCGACCAAATGTGTCCATAATCGGGAGAATTGTGCGCAAATTTCAGCAAACCGAGTCTGTAAGAAATGTGAAATCACCTGTGCATGCTCGCTAAGTTCATTGCTGTTGTTCACGATAGTGTGGCAGAAGAGCCGTCAACCGCGACCCGTCGTCAAGCCCAACAATTAAACATCTCACGGACATCACTGATGCGAATTTTGAATACAGATTTGAATTTACACGCTTACAAGGTTCAATTGACTCAAGAGCTGAAGCCTACTGGCCATTGCAAGCGTCAGGAACACGCCGAATGGTTGGTTGAACAGACAAAAGGGAATGGTGACTTTACAAAGAAAATCATCTTCAGCGACGAGGCACACTTTCACCTCAGTGGATTCGTTAACAATCTGAATTTCCTCATTTGGGCAGATAAGAATCCACGAGTGATTGTTGAAAAGCCGATGCATCCACAAAGAGCGACTGTTGGTGCGGTTTATGGGCTGGCGGCATCATCGGGCGTATTTCTTCGAAAATGAGGACGGCCAAGCAGTTACCGTGAATGGTGTTCGCTAGTGCGAAATGATGCCGGACTTCTTGTGGCCAGAAATTGAAGTAATGGACCTGGGCGATATGTGGTTCTCACAGGGTGGTGCCACTTGCCACACAGCCAACGAAACAATGGCTCTTTCCGCGAGGGATTCACTGGCCGTGTTATCTCATGTTGTGGCGATGTTAATTGGCCACCACGATCATGTGATTTGACACCATTGGGCTTCTTTCTCTGGGGATATTTAAAAGAAAAAATGTACATCAATAAGTCAAGAACAATGCAAGAGCTAAAGGATGAGATGATTCAGCACATTAATGACACTGAACCTCAATTATGTCTCAGAGTCATTGAAAATATGGACCATCAGATAGAAGTATGCCACCGTGGCGAGTATTTGGGCGATATTTTGTTTCACATCTAATTTTCATAGATCCTTCCATTATACTAAAAAAATATTAACACAATTCTCTGAAAACTTTTTGTTTTATTTACAATTAACATCGTGCTTTTGGTTGGATTACCACTTACTACCAGGTTTAGTAAAGCCATTTTCAGAATTTTTGCCACCTCCATCCTCTTCAATGTTCATTGAATCGTCTAGCCCAGCTAGCGCTGCATAATAATTTGTACTGACGTTTGGGCCGCCTGCGCTGAGGACATCTTCTTGATTAGGTTAGTGCTGTAGTTTCTTTAGTTTTTTGCCTTCGGTTGCTTTTGATTTTATTTCTTTTTTTTTCTTGGTCATTTGTTTTTCTTTATTGAAAATTTATTTGCCAACTAGCTCTTCTAGCGAATGCATTCTTAGTCGGAGTTCCTCATTTTCTCCCCCCCTCGCGATCGGGCACCTGTGATCCGAAAAATCTGAAAACAATTATGGAAGTTTATGAATACAACAACAACAAATATCTTAGAAGTCAAAATTCGCTCAGCTTTATTAATAATAGTATGATATTCGAATTTCACGAATTGAACGAAATTCAATATTTACGTAGTCCAACTAAAGGTCTGTAAGTTTGATGAATATCAAATGATATACACGAAAGTTATAGCATTTGAAATTTGTCCAATTACAACAACAATAACACATGATTTTTGGTATTTTCTGGACTTTCCATCGAATCGGTCACTACAGTTTTGATTCGATCTTCTTGAAATTTTCAAATAAAGTCAATAACATATATATTTTTTAGGAATCCATGATCTGAGTGATTTTTGTTGGTTCGCAACAAAATGGCGACCGTTAAAAATAGAATAACAATGGATTTTCTTTTAAACGTGCATATCTCTTTGACATATTTCTTGACTTTATTCGTTGCTGGTGACTGTATTTCTGAAGAGTTGAGTGCGAAACCCTTCTGACACGGGCGTAGGTCTGTCTACCTAAATTGTTCTCTCTTTCGAGTTTTTGCTTTAACTTTTTCTCGCCCGTCATTGTTAGCGATGGAAATGATCGTTCTACTTGATGGCTGAAGCCATCGGGCTCCTCCACCTGGTTGCTTGTACAGCGAGATTCGAGGCAATTTTCATCAACCGGGACCACCCTTATTGTCTTTCTGCCTATCAAGACTTCTTCAGAAGTGAAACTTCAGGTATTCGATAACTGTGCGAATAACTCGACGGGGTAATGTTTTCGAATTTAACAAATAAATTTCCAACTGTCTTTTGTAAAACATTATTTAATTTTTAGGGTATTGTAAAATCATTTTACAATACCCTACGAAAATCGCGCCCTGTCTGTCCATCCGTCCGTCCACCCGTCCGTGTGTCACACCACTTTTTCTCGCAAACTACATAAGCTAGAAACATAAACTTTTGAATGTATGTGTGAAGTGACGCCCTCTTCAAACTTTTATCGCAAAAAAATTTAAATGGTGTTCAAGGGGGGTCTCCTCATATAGGGGAGTGGCCCCCGAAAAAAAAGTTTCACCGCATGTAAGCAATATGGGTATCAAATGAAAGGTCTTGATGAGAACTTTCCAAAACAGGTTTTAAACTGACAAATTTTGCTTTGAGGGGTGCAGGGGAAAGGGAAATGTACGAAAACTGGTGCAAAACTAGTAGGGCTACATATCAATGAAAATAAAACAAAACTCAAGACGCAGTCGAGAAAAAATACCTCAAATACACAAAATATCACAGTTGGCGAATACAGTATCAACAATGTGAGCGAGTTTGGGTATTTAGGCGCCAAAATAACGAAAACGGGCAATGAAAGAGACGAAATACGCCGAAGAATACCAAATAAAATATTTTATTCAGTATTGACGATCTTGAAGGCCAGCTGCATACACAGGAAAACAAAGCTCCAAGTATACAAATCTGTGATAAGACCCGTGTTATGCTTTGGGTATGAAGCATGGACCCTAACCCAAGCATTCGCAAACATATTGAACGCCTTTGAGCGACAGGTCCTGAGGCGAATAATCGGAGTGAAGCTAGACGGGGCTAATGGCGAATACGATACAACCATGAGCTGTATGAAATTTTTGACGAACCGATTGTGACTGCGGAAGCTGCAATGGGCTGAACACATGAATCGTATGGACGAACAACAGATACCCAAGAAGACGAACAACAGATACCCAACGAATACGTACGGAGAACTGAAGGGCGGAGATCAGTGGGGAAGCCGAGGAATCGCTGGTGTGACTCCGTCAACGAAGACAATTCATCGCTGCTCGGATTTTGGAATTGGAGGACGTGGTCAATGGACCGAGACTGTTACGGCGCTGTTTGCAGGAAGCGAAGGCCCGAAAGGGGCTGTAGAGAAGAAGAAGAAGAAGAATACCATTGTGCATTGATTCTTGAGTGTGATATAGTGAAATTTGTTTATGGAACTCCTCGTCCGATTCTATCTCACTTGCTCTATTCGAGCATCTTACAAATTTCATTCCTTTATCAAATGAAAATATGTAGTTCTATAATTATCTATTGGACCTAATTGTAGTCGTGATCTGTAACTTCCGAGAATACTCCCGTTTTTCCATTCTTAATTATCCTTGATTTCTTCGACTCCCTCGAGTGGATTCAAATATATAATTCTTCTTCCATGTAAAACCTCTATTTCTTTACTAACGCTGTATGTTAATATGGGCTGCGTTCGCTATTTATTTACAATTTCCTCTTTGATTCCAATGTGTTCCAACTGTTGCTCATCAACTGAATTAACTAACTGTATCTGTTAAAGCGAGGTTTGAATCACTATCATTATCCTCCCCAATTTTTGGCGAAGTCTCCAGTCTGCTTAGAAAATCTGCAACCACATTCTACTTTCACTTCATATACTCGTACTCAATTTTAAAAATTTTTTCTTGAAGCCTCAAAATCCATCTCTGGTCTCATTGTGAAAATTCCTTCCCCTTGTACTTGCCATTCAAATATTTGATTCGCATATGATCCGTAACAACTTTAAACCTATTTCCATACAAATATGGGTGAAAATACGTCACTAATTAAACAATTGCTGAAAATTCTTTATCCGTAACACTATAATTTTTTTCGTGTTTATTAAAAGATCGAGAAACAAAGCAAACTGGATGACCATTTTGCGACAAAACGGCCATAATCACATAGTTACTCGCATCCGTTGTTAAAACAAAAGACTTATTAAACTTCGGATATTTAAAAATTGGGTGAGCCGTTATTAAACTTTTCAAATGTTCAAATGCAGAAATATATTGAGGATCCCGTTCATCCCATTTTAGGCAAGAATAATTCTTCAATTTTCTTGATCTAATTCGTGTTTGGTTTTATTCCATCTTTGCTCAAAACATGCACCAACAATTCTGTGTATCGCCTCATGAAACTGCACTTATCTCTTTGAATTTTTAAATTATGCTGTTGTAATACTTTAAAAATAACCGCTAAAGATGTGAAATGTTCCAGCAAGCTAGTAGAAAAAATTAAAATATCGTCAAGATAAACGATACAAACTACATTTATCTGTTCTCTCAATACTTCAAACATCATCCTCTGAAAAGTCCGAGGGGCGTTTTTAAACCAAACGGTACCCTCACATATTCAAAAAGACCCATTGGTGTTACAAACGCCATTTTTCCAATATCTTCCTTTTGCCAGATCTAACGTACTGAAATACTGCGCTTCCCCAGTTTATCCCATATACCCTCAATATTTGGCAATGGGTATTGATCATCCACTGTTACCTCATTCAATTTTCGGTAATCCACTACTATCCTGTACTTCTGAATCCCCGAATCGACTTGTTTTTTCGGAACCACTATTATTGTAGAACTATACCAACTATTACTCTTCCGGATTATTCAATGACTTCCCATTTCCCAAAAATGATGATGTGGAGAATGCAATTCTCAGTGAACGCCTTTTACAACAGCGTGAAAATTCAGCCGCTCGAGGGAGACCAACATCAACATTGATTAGTAAAAATAAGATAAAGTGTAAAATGGGAGCTCGTGAAAGATTATCAGGTTGGAATATATTTCGTACATTTTCTAATTCTCTTCCTTACCAACACATTTTTCCCAACAGTAATATACGCATACTATTATCATATTTCAATGAAACTTTTAGTATAAATATATATTGTTTCTATGTTACAGATCGATTGTCGATTGTACCAAAATGAGTACCTGGACCATGAAACAGAGCAGAAAATTTTAACAACGTTGTTGAATTTTGGGATATTCTTTTCGATGAGGATATAAGAAAGAAGATAGGAGAATATACTAATATTGAAATTGAAGATATTTGTTCCAAAATGATGGTTGATGACGCGCCTTTGCAGACATATCACCGCACTACTGATAAACTTGAGGTGAACGCATTCATTTTTTTTTTCTTGTGATAGGGAGGTGAAGGCATTTACGCCCGCCGAGTCTGGCAGTGTGGGACTCCCATGGAGGATACCCTTGGACTACTCACTAAACAACTCCCCTGTCAATCTGAGAACCTAGCCTGGAACCGTTTGACACATTACTTCGGGCCAGGTCTCGTTTTGTTACGCCGTGGGGCACCTTCAAGCTGGGGAGTCCCTTTCCTAGCGGGAGGGGAGAGGGGAAGAGGAAATTCCAGAAGAGAGATCCCCCAGCCCCAGCGCCTCCGGCTGCTGTGAGTCCCTTTTATATTTTAGGTCTGCCCGAGCATAATGTGCCACCTGGTTCCATTTGTCAACCGATTCGAGCATCACCGTAACTATATTAATCGGGGTGAGCTCTCCCGTCTCCCTGTAGAGTTCCCTTCCCAGCCCGACCCATTTTGTACACGCAAAAAATGTGTGACAGGCATTGTCCTCCTCTCCTGGGCAAAACCGACAATCGGGAGACCGTGACTTACCGATCTTGTGCAGGTAAGACTGAAAACATCCGTGCCCGCTCAAAAGCTGGGTCAAATAGAAGTCAGTCTCACCATGCCTTCAATTTAGCCACGGTCTCACATCCGAAATGAGGCGCGCAGTCCACCTTCCCTTCGTGCAATTCACCCAAGACTGCTGCCAATCGTTGAGCGAGCGCTGTCTCTCCTCGCGGACAACCACCTCCCTCGCATCCTCGTTTCGGCGCAGGTAAATAGCGTGGCAATCTCTAGCAAGGAGGGCGACAGGTATCACGCCTGCAATCACTCTCACCACCGAGTCGGAGACTGTTGGATACGAAGATGCAATTCTCAGTGCTCCTCTTCTCTGTACCTGTGCCAATCGTTTTCGGTATACTTCCTTGCTGAGAGCGTCGCCCAATACCTCTGCTCCATACAGTAGCACTGTCCCTACAGCACTCATCAAGAGGCGTCTTCTTGATGGGCTGGGTCCCCCCACGTTGGCCATAAGTCGACTCAGGGCCAATATTCCCGAAGCAGCCTTCTCAGCCGTTGCCCTGATTTGCTCAGAGAAACTCATCTTGGAGTCGATCAGTAGCCCCAGGTACTTCACTGCTGGCTTGGATTCGATTCGTATATCTCCAATACTGATCATCCTTACTCTAGGGACTCTCTTTTTTGTCAAGATGACCACTTCGGTTTTCTCCAGTGCTAAACTGAGCCCGCGAGCAGTCATCCCACTCAGCGCACTAGCATACCTAGCCTAAGTTGCGCTTGTTCAACGGTGCGTCCGGCGACCAGAGCCGCAACATCATCCGCATAGCCGACCAAGCGCGACTCATCTGGCATCTCAAGTCTCAATAGCCCGTCGTAAGACACGTTCCACAGGTCCGGACCAAGGATAGATCCCTGGGCAACACCCGATGTACTTTCCATTCTTCGTTGGCCCTGTGTCGTGTCGTAGAGCAGGTTTCGGTCCTTTAGTTAGTTCCTCAAAAGCCGCATTAGATATTCTGGAACTTGAAGAGTTTTCCAGCGTGTCCAGAATATCCACCCGTCTAGCGGAGTTGAAGGCATTCCTGATGTCGAGTGTCACCAACAGGACGATCCGTCGCTTGGTGCGACTATATGCCTCTGCCTTTTGGACCGCGTTCACCACCTCTGCAATCGCATCAACGGTAGAACGTCCTGCTCTTAAGCCGTACTGCCGAGGAGATAGGTCCCCAGCAGCACGAATCACGTCAGTGAGTCTTCCCTTGATGAGTTTCTCTAGCACTTTCCCAGCCGTGTCTAGCATGCATAACGGGCGGTATGCAGACGGCGATTCGGGATTTCCCTTCCCCTTGCTGATCAGCATGAGCCACGCCACCTTCCATCGTACCGGGAAAACCCCGTCCCGTAGGCAAGCGTTGAATGTGCTGAGCAGCAAGTCAGGACAATGGTGATAGATGAGCCGCAACACCTCAGCTGGAACACCATCTGGACCTGGAGCCTTCATCGCTTTCAAGGAGAGGACTGCCTCCTCCAGTTCCAGCTGTGTGAAGAGTGGGCACTCTACTACTGTTTCACCATGGACAGCGTCAACACGGACGGGATGGGCGGGGAAGAGTCCCCGCAATATCGCGTCCATCTTTTCCGCGTCATGTATACAAGGCTTCCGTAGGGCACCAAGTTTCCCCATGACCAGCTTGTAGCCAAGGCCCCACGGATCCTTGTTCACATTGTCCACTAGGTCTTGCCAGCAGCGAGCCTTGCTACTATTGATCAGTTTCCGAAGGCATTTCCTGGCCGACTTATATGCTGCCACCTAGTTGCTTGCCTCGTCACGGTTCCGCGGCCGTTGAGCCTCACGCCGAAGCTTGTGACACTCCCTCCGTTTTTCAGCGACTTCAATAGACCACCAGTACACTGGGGGCTTGCCGTGCCGGGGTCTTCGACGGGGCATAGGAGCGCAGCAAGCAGTCGTGATTATGCTCATAGTAGAGTTCACCACGTCTTGAGCTGCCAGTTCTTCCGTCCCCTCCGGAGCTCCCTGCAGCGGCTCACCTGCTGTGAGAACCTTGACGAACCTCTCGACGTCCATTCTTCCAATGTTCCATCCAGTTGTAGAAGGCCAAGAGCTCGGACGTCGGGAGAAAGCATCACTTATCTCAAACAGAATGCACTGGTGATCACTGGCTGAGTAGTCCTCTAATACTTTCCAGTTGTGTATCCTCCGTACTAAGGACTCCGTGGCGAATGTCACGTCCGGTATGGTTCCCTCACAGCCAATACGGCAGAAAGTCGGCGTGTTTCCGGAGTTTAGTACGACGAGGGCCGTTCTGGCCGCCATTTCCAGGATTCGTTCTCCTCGCGGATCCATCTGAGGCATGCCCCATTCGATTGCTTTAGCATTGAAGTCGCCCCCAACGAGCACTTTACCCTCTGCGTTCGAGGCAGCACCCTCCAGAGCATTAAGCTTGGCTTGGAAAGATGATATCGATTCGTTAGGCGTAAGGTACACACTAAAGAAGGTGATCCCTGAGCACCGAACCCACACGAAACCATCCCCCCGTCCACAACTCTCCGCTTGAATGTCACTGTTCCGAACCCAGATAGCGGCAGTACCAGTTTCATCAGAGTACCATAATGCAGGACTTTTATTATGGTGTTGCTCACTCAGCAGCAAGAAGTCGGCTTTCCTGTCCCTCGCAAACTGCTCAAGCAGATTTTGGGCGGTTGGACTGCGGTGCAGGTTTAGCTGCAGGATGCGGGTCATCGAAGCTCTGATTTTGCCTTGGCTAGGGCTCCCTGGAACACCCGGCATTTTCTTGATCCCAGGACGTGTCCAAAGTCAAGTTTTTGATCAGCATCCTTGCAAAGGATACAGTGTGCCTCCTTCGTACACTCTTTTCTTTTATGACCCGTTTCACCGCATTTGTAACATAGGGAACTCCTATCGGGTCCTTTGCATACTTATGTGGTGTGACCATAACCAAGGCATTTGAAACATTGAAGAGGCGTTGCTCTTCGCCGTATCCTACAGACAACCCACCCAATTCGTACTTTGCCCTTGTTCAAGAATTGTTCGGCGTCCTTTTCGGTCAAGTCAACTATGGCCATGCGTTGTCCCCTGTTGTTTTCTTGTGTCAGTCTCGCTTTGATCCTTCCCACGCTAGGGAACTCCTTTTTGATAGCCTCTTCTACTTCGGCCAGATCCGTCACGCAGTCTATGTCTCGTATTTCGATCGTTGCCATCGGCTCGAGCGGGGCTATAGTTGCGCTTTTGCCGAGGACTTTCTTTACTGCGTCACAGAATGCATCTTTATTGCCGGCCTCTGCTCCAAATTCGACCAGTATGTGGCCCGACCGCGTTGGACGTACTACTTTAATGGTAGTATTGGTGTCTTCGGGCCTTACGTTTCCCCTGATGTCCCGCAGTACTTCCGCGTAGGATCGACCACCTTGGGGCTTTACAAGCAGTGCCTGCTTCCGGGGTCTTCGTCGGGGCTTCTGCCTCTCCTGCTTTGCATCAGGTCCTTTTTGTAATTGGGCGTCCGTTCGAACTTTACTTTCTGCCTTTTTTTGAAGGAGTTTCTTTCAGCTTTCTTCGCTCTTTTTGTAAGCACTGTCTGGAACCCCTGATCTAGTGCTCCACGCCCTTCAAGTGCCTCTTCCTTCCTTCTTTTTTCCCGATCTCCTTCGATTGGGCTTGACGCCATTCTTTTATTGATGTTTAATAGTGGAGCTATCTGTGTGTCGCCTTTAGATTTCGCCCCAAGCGCCTCTTTAGCCTTCTCTTCATCTTCGGCCCTTAACCAGCTTCTCCAAAAGGCCCTATGCAATCTAGAAGCTCCTCTAGTTCAAGGAGCCCTTCCTTTGCTGCATTGCTGATTTTTGGGGAGTCGCATGCAGCTTGTATTCTTTTCAGAACATCTCCCGCTTTTCGGAGTAGCCTTTTTTTTTCATATCGCTGGGCCGCAATTGTACCTTGCAACCATCCTTGGGAGAGGTTATCGCGTTCCGTTTCTGAGTGCAGTACTTCCGCCACATTTTCAACTTTGGCGGTGCATTCACGCGGTGTCTGGTCACTCTTTGCTTTTAGTGCCGTAATCTCCTCGTTGGCTTCTGGATTTTTCGTTGCAATGTCGGGATTTGCGACCCTTGCATCGGTCGCTACGGTAACGATCGCAGCAGTGAAAATCGGATTTTCGGTGTTCTTTATGTTATCTCCCACCGCTCGAAAACCTGAAGTGTCCTGCAGAGTTTCCCGTTTCTCCTTAACAGGACGCTCGGGCGTTCGCATCATTTTTTTGCTGCGCCCGAATGCCGCAGGAATCTCAGTCTGTATTCTCCGTTTTTCGCCCGTCTTCACTGTCGTTATGTTAGTCTTTGTTTTTGTCGTTGTTAGTATCGATCGCGATGTACTGTTGACATCGTGGCTGCAACCGCTGGTTGCGTCGTCGTTATTATTCTTCGTTTCTTTTTCTGGGTATTTGTGGTCTTTTGATTTTGTGTGCTCCAGTTTTGTTGGGTCCCCCTCGAAGCCGCTATCTCCGTTCGTGTGTGTAGTCGCCTTTTTGGTCCCATGGCTATCTTTGCAGAGCAGGGAGGCCATGCGAGGGTTGGCACAAGCCCTTATGGGGACAAGTGCTCAGAGCCAGGCCAGCGCTTATCGGGAGTCCGTCTCAACCGAACCTACACCACCAACCCAATGGTGCGAACTTCGAACGTACTCCGAGGCCTGCCAAGGTTTTACCGGGACGGAGACGGTATGATAGTTGAATTGGAGCCGTTCACACATGAGTTTCACCTCAGCGCTACTGTGCAAAGCAACTAGGTCCAAACCATTACATCCGCCAGCCCAAAGCGTCATTTCCAGTACGTTGTCCAAAGCGTAGTCCAGATCCAATCACGGTCGTTACCTGTCATCCCAGGAGGGAACCTTACGGCACCCCCCATATCCTCGGGTCCGTGGGGGCCGCGCTCCCCAAAGAATGCTAGCCTCCAAGAGTGCTCTTGTTGACCGGCATTCTTCCTGCGGGAATTTCCTCAGGTACGTGGGGGCGGAACTCCCCAAAGAATGCTAGCCTCCAAGGGTGCTCTTGTCGACCGGCATTCCCCCTGCGGGCGAACGCATTCATTGGAATTATTTATTATGCAGGAATGTGGAAATCTAATCATGTTGATGTCAAGGAGTTATGGAGCAACTTTCATGCAACATCTTTTTATCGTTGCGTTATGCCAAAATCAAGATTTGCTTTCCTTGTTAATAGCTTACGTTTTGATGCTAGAGATAATCGATCTCAGGATGATAGATTATCACGTATTCGAGAATTGTGGATAAATTCATTAAAAATTGTGAATTTTATTACAATCCCAGCAATGAAATTACTGTGGATGAGCAGCTTCTTTCATTCAGAGGGCGCTGCAAATTTTGAATGTGCATAAAATCGAAGCCTGATAAATATGGCTTGAAAATTATTACAATGAACGATGCGCAGACTTTTTTGGTAATTTTTTTATTATTTATTTGTTATTATTTTTTTTCCATAAATAATAAAATTATTTATCTTATTTAGGAAAAACGGGTCACCTACGTAATCTATCTTCCGGAGAATATTTTTTCAAAAAAGTAACCGAACCTTTTCATGGTTCTAATAGATCTTTTACTTGCGATCCTCTTCTGAAAGATATGTTGGAAGAAAAGTGCAATATGTATGTAACTGGCACAATCCAGAAAAATAAGCCCGACATTCCTATTGAAATGAAGTTTGCTGGCACGGAAACACCTTCCACTAAATTTTGCTACCATGGCAATATCACTTTAGCCAGTTTCACGCCAATAAAAAAATAAAACTGTACTCGTTGTTAGTACAAAAATCACAACTGGAAATATTGGAGAAAGAGATAAACCAGGGGTTATCTTGTATTACAATAAAACTAAAGGTGGAACTGACGTTTTCGATAAACTGTGCCACGCTTATACAACTACCCGAGCAACAAAGCGTTGGCCAGTGCGATACTATTTTGGTATGCTGGATCAAGCAATCGTAAATGCCAGGATCTTATATATGTGTAAATATGCCAATGACGCTACCAAAAAGAAATCTGCTGTTGGTGCCTTTAAAGATGTTGTAGCTCACCTTGTTCACCCATACTTACGAGAAAAAATTAAAAACCCTTGTATGCGTACAGATATTAGGAAATGGGGTTGAAAATATTTTAAGAATAAATATCCCACCTGTCACAGTAGAGCATGTTCAGCTGAGTAACAGAGCAAGGTGTTCTTTGTGCACTCGTCAGCAGGACCACAAAACAAGTGATGCGTGCCCATCCTGCAGCCGACCGATGTGTAACGAGCATCGAGTATACTTGTGCAACGATTGTGGTGGTTATAATTGATTTTTTTATTTCCTACTTATTTTTTCTATATTATTATATGTTTTGAAGAATAAAAAATGTTTTTCCTACTGAAAAAAGTTAAAAAGCATGATTTTTTATACCCTCAAAATTACCATTACAAGTATGCGTAATGAAAACCTTTTTCTTGCAACCCTATATATAAGGCTGCTTTTTTGCCTTATTTAACTATGTCCTGAGAGTATTCATATGAATTTTTAGCTCAAAATATTGAAAACTGACGAAGTTATGAACCCTTTTTTTGAAAAAATATGAAAATTTTAAAATCTTCAAAATTGTCATCGTAAATATGCAAAATAAATATCCACCCGTCTAGCGGAGTTGAAGGCATTCCTGACGTCGAGTGTCACCAACAGGACGATCCGTCGCTTGGTGCGACTATATGCCTCTGCCTTTTGGACCGCGTTCACCACCTCTGCAATCGCATCAACGGTAGAACGTCCTGCTCTTAAGCCGTACTACCGAGGAGATAGGTCCCCAGTAGCACGAATCACGTCAGTGAGTCTTCCCTTGATGAGTTTCTCTAGCACTTTCCCAGCCGTGTCTAGCATGCATAACGGGCGGTATGCAGACGGCGATTCGGGATTTCCCTTCCCCTTGCTGATCAGCATGAGCCACGCCACCTTCCATCGTACCGGGAAAACCCCGTCCCGTAGGCAAGCGTTGAATGTGCTGAGCAGCAAGTCAGGACAATGGTGATAGATGAGCCGCAACACCTCAGCTGGAACACCATCTGGACCTGGAGCCTTCATCGCTTTCAAGGAGAGGACTGCCTCCTCCAGTTCCAGCTGTGTGAAGAGTGGGCACTCTACTACTGTTTCACCATGGACAGCGTCAACACGGACGGGATGGGCGGGGAAGAGTCCCCGCAATATCGCGTCCATCTTTTCCGCGTCATGTATACAAGGCTTCCGTAGGGCACCAAGTTTCCCCATGACCAGCTTGTAGCCAAGGCCCCACGGATCCTTGTTCACATTGTCCACTAGGTCTTGCCAGCAGCGAGCCTTGCTACTATTGATCAGTTTCCGAAGGCATTTCCTGGCCAACTTATATGCTGCCACCTAGTTGCTTGCCTCGTCACGGTTCCGCGGCCGTTGAGCCTCACGCCGAAGCTTGTGACACTCCCTCCGTTTTTCAGCGACTTCAATAGACCACCAGTACACTGGGGGCTTGCCGTGCCGGGGTCTTCGACGGGGCATAGGAGCGCAGCAAGCAGTCGTGATTATGCTCATAGTAGAGTTCACCACGTCTTGAGCTGCCAGTTCTTCCGTCCCCTCCGGAGCTCCCTGCAGCGGCTCACCTGCTGTGAGAACCTTGACGAACCTCTCGACGTCCATTCTTCCAATGTTCCATCCAGTTGTAGAAGGCCAAGAGCTCGGACGTCGGGAGAAAGCATCACTTATCTCAAACAGAATGCACTGGTGATCACTGGCTGAGTAGTCCTCTAATACTTTCCAGTTGTGTATCCTCCGTACTAAGGACTCCGTGGCGAATGTCACGTCCGGTATGGTTCCCTCACAGCCAATACGGCGGAAAGTCGGCGTGTTTCCGGAGTTTAGTACGACGAGGGCCGTTCTGGCCGCCATTTCCAGGATTCGTTTTCCTCGCGGATCCATCTGAGGCATGCCCCATTCGATTGCTTTAGCATTGAAGTCGCCCCCAACGAGCACTTTACCCTCTGCGTTCGAGGCAGCACCCTCCAGAGCATTCAGCTTGGCTTGGAAAGATGATATCGATTCGTTAGGCGTAAGGTACACACTAAAGAAGGTGATCCCTGAGCACCGAACCCACACGAAACCATCCCCCCGTCCACAACTCTCCGCTTGAATGTCACTGTTCCGAACCCAGATAGCGGCAGTACCAGTTTCATCAGAGTACCATAATGCAGGACTTTTATTATGGTGTTGCTCACTCAGCAGCAAGAAGTCGGCTTTCCTGTCCCTCGCAAACTGCTCAAGCAGATTTTGGGCGGTTGGACTGCGGTGCAGGTTTAGCTGCAGGATGCGGGTCATCGAAGCTCTGATTTTGCCTTGGCTAGGGCTCCCTGGAACACCCGGCATTTTCTTGATCCCAGGACGTGTCCAAAATCAAGTTTTTGATCAGCATCCTTGCAAAGGATACAGTGTGCCTCCTTCGTACACTCTTTTCTTTTATGACCCGTTTCACCGCATTTGTAACATAGGGAACTCCTATCGGGTCCTTTGCATACTTATGTGGTGTGACCATAACCAAGGCATTTGAAACATTGAAGAGGCGTTGCTCTTCGCCGTATCCTACAGACAACCCACCCAATTCGTACTTTGCCCTTGTTCAAGAATTGTTCGGCGTCCTTTTCGGTCAAGTCAACTATGGCCATGCGTTGTCCCCTGTTGTTTTCTTGTGTCAGTCTCGCTTTGATCCTTCCCACGCTAGGGAACTCCTTTTTGATAGCCTCTTCTACCTCGGCCAGATCCGTCACGCAGTCTATGTCTCGTATTTCGATCGTTGCCATCGGCTCGAGCGGGGCTATAGTTGCGCTTTTGCCGAGGACTTTCTTTACTGCGTCACAGAATGCATCTTTATTGCCGGCCTCTGCTCCAAATTCGACCAGTATGTGGCCCGACCGCGTTGGACGTACTACTTTAATGGTAGTATTGGTGTCTTCGGGCCTTACGTTTCCCCTGATGTCCCGCAGTACTTCCGCGTAGGATCGACCACCTTGGGGCTTTACAAGCAGTGCCTGCTTCCGGGGTCTTCGTCGGGGCTTCTGCCTCTCCTGCTTTGCATCAGGTCCTTTTTGTAATTGGGCGTCCGTACGAACTTTACTTTCTGCCTTTTTTTGAAGGAGTTTCTTTCAGCTTTCTTCGCTCCTTTTGTAAGCACTGTCTGGAACCCCTGATCTAGTGCTCCACGCCCTTCAAGTGCCTCTTCCTTCCTTCTTTTTTCCCGATCTCCTTCGATTGGGCTTGACGCCATTCTTTTATTGATGTTTAATAGTGGAGCTATCTGTGTGTCGCCTTTAGATTTCGCCCCAAGCGCCTCTTTAGCCTTCTCTTCATCTTCGGCCCTTAACCAGCTTCTCCAAAAGTGCCCTATGCAATCTAGGAGCTCCTCTAGTTCAAGGAGCCCTTCCTTTGCTGCATTGCTGATTTTTGGGGAGTCGCATGCAGCTTGTATTCTTTTCAGAACATCTCCCGCTTTTCGGAGTAGCCTTTCTTTTTCATATCGCTGGGCCGCAATTGTACCTTGCAACCATCCTTGGGAGAGGTTATCGCGTTCCGTTTCTGAGTGCAGTACTTCCGCCACATTTTCAACTTTGGCGGTGCATTCACGCGGTGTCTGGTCACTCTTTGCTTTTAGTGCCGTAATCTCCTCGTTGGCTTCTGGATTTTTCGTTGCAATGTCGGGATTTGCGACCCTTGCATCGGTCGCTACGGTAACGATCGCAGCAGTGAAAATCGGATTTTCGGTGTTCTTTATGTTATCTCCCACCGCTCGAAAACCTGAAGTGTCCTGCAGAGTTTCCCGTTTCTCCTTAACAGGACGCTCGGGCGTTCGCATCATTTTTTTGCTGCGCCCGAATGCCGCAGGAATCTCAGTCTGTATTTTCCGTTTTTCGCCCGTCTTCACTGTCGTTATGTTAGTCTTTGTTTTTGTCGTTGTTAGTATCGATCGCGATGTACTGTTGACATCGTGGCTGCAACCGCTGGTTGCGTCGTCGTTATTATTCTTCGTTTCTTTTTCTGGGTATTTGTGGTCTTTTGATTTTGTGTGCTCCAGTTTTGTTGGGTCCCCCTCGGAGCCGCTATCTCCGTTCGTGTGTGTAGTCGCCTTTTTGGTCCCATGGCTATCTTTGCAGAGCAGGGAGGCCATGCGAGGGTTGGCACAAGCCCTTATGGGGACAAGTGCTCAGAGCCAGGCCAGCGCTTATCGGGAGTCCGTCTCAACCGAACCTACACCACCAACCCAATGGTGCGAACTTCGAACGTACTCCGAGGCCTGCCAAGGTTTTACCGGGACGGAGACGGTATGATAGTTGAATTGGAGCCGTTCACACATGAGTTTCACCTCAGCGCTACTGTGCAAAGCAACTAGGTCCAAACCATTACATCCGCCAGCCCAAAGCGTCATTTCCAGTACGTTGTCCAAAGCGTAGTCCAGATCCAATCACGGTCGTTACCTGTCATCCCAGGAGGGAACCTTACGGCGCCCCCCCATATCCTCGGGTCCGTGGGGGCCGCGCTCCCCAAAGAATGCTAGCCTCCAAGAGTGCTCTTGTTGACCGGCATTCTTCCTGCGGGAATTTCCTCAGGTACGTGGGGGCGGAACTCCCCAAAGAATGCTAGCCTCCAAGGGTGCTCTTGTCGACCGGCATTCCCCCTGCGGGCGAACGCATTCATTGGAATTATTTATTATGCAGGAATGTGGAAATCTAATCATGTTGATGTCAAGGAGTTATGGAGCAACTTTCATGCAACATCTTTTTATCGTTGCGTTATGCCAAAATCAAGATTTGCTTTCCTTGTTAATAGCTTACGTTTTGATGCTAGAGATAATCGATCTCAGGATGATAGATTATCACGTATTCGAGAATTGTGGATAAATTCATTAAAAATTGTGAATTTTATTACAATCCCAGCAATGAAATTACTGTGGATGAGCAGCTTCTTTCATTCAGAGGGCGCTGCAAATTTTGAATGTGCATAAAATCGAAGCCTGATAAATATGGCTTGAAAATTATTACAATGAACGATGCGCAGACTTTTTTGGTAATTTTTTTATTATTTATTTGTTATTATTTTTTTTCCATAAATAATAAAATTATTTATCTTATTTAGGAAAAACGGGTCACCTACGTAATCTGTCTTCCGGAGAATATTTTTTCAAAAAAGTAACCGAACCTTTTCATGGTTCTAATAGATCTTTTACTTGCGATCCTCTTCTGAAAGATATGTTGGAAGAAAAGTGCAATATGTATGTAACTGGCACAATCCAGAAAAATAAGCCCGACATTCCTATTGAAATGAAGTTTGCTGGCACGGAAACACCTTCCACTAAATTTTGCTACCATGGCAATATCACTTTAGCCAGTTTCACGCAAATAAAAAAATAAAACTGTACTCGTTGTTAGTACAAAAATCACAACTGGAAATATTGGAGAAAGAGATAAACCAGGGGTTATCTTGTATTACAATAAAACTAAAGGTGGAACTGACGTTTTCGATAAACTGTGCCACGCTTATACAACTACCCGAGCAACAAAGCGTTGGCCAGTGCGATACTATTTTGGTATGCTGGATCAAGCAATCGTAAATGCCAGGATCTTATATATGTGTAAATATGCCAATGACGCTACCAAAAAGAAATCTGCTGTTGGTGCCTTTAAAGATGTTGTAGCTCACCTTGTTCACCCATACTTACGAGAAAAAATTAAAAACCCTTGTATGCGTACAGATATTAGGAAATGGGGTTGAAAATATTTTACGAATAAATATCTCACCTGTCACAGTAGAGCATGTTCAGCTGAGAAAAAGAGCAAGGTGTTCTTTGTGCACTCGTCAGCAGGACCACAAAACAAGTGATGCGTGCCCACTCTGCAGCCGACCGATGTGTAACGAGCATCGAGTATACTTATGCAACGATTGTGCTGGTTATAATTGAATTCTTTATTTTTTACTTATTTTTTCTTTATTACTATATGTTTTGAAGAATAAAAAAAGTTTTTCCTACTGAAAAAAGTTAAAAAGCATGATTTTTTACACCCTCAAAATTACCATTACAAGTATGCCTAACGAAAACCTTTTTCTTGCAACCCTATATATAAGGCTGGTTTTTTTCCTTATTTTGCTATATCCTGAGAGTATTCATATGAATTTTTAGCTCAAAATATTGAAAACTGACGAAGTTATGAACCTTTTTTTTGAAAAAATATGAAAACTTTAAAATCTTCAAAATTGTCATCGTAAATATGCAAAATAAATACTTTTTTTTAAGGGACATTATAGGGCCCATTTTCCCTTTATTTTGTTATGTCTTGAGAGTTCCCACGTAAATTTTTAGCCAAAAATATTATAAATTGAAAAAGTTACGATATTTTATGTAAAAATGCTAATTTTCGTTTTTTCAGGTTGTTCGCGAAGTTTTTTAGGTAGGCTAAGGACATTTAAGGCCTCTCTTATGTATGAGAATCACTAAAAGAGCTTTCAAACTATTTCTGAAAATTTTTTCAAACTAATATTTGTAGTGGGGGCGATACTGTATACGTTCAAAGAAGGTTGACACCATATGTACTCGATGATCGAAAAAATAGGTGTGTACTCGGAGGGTTAACTTCGCTCCTTCTAACTTGATTTGACTTACTTTGCCTAAATTGATTCGACTCACTTCGCTTAAACGCTTATGATTTATTTCCGTAATTTCTCACACAATCACTTCTCCACTTTCACTATACTGCTTCAAACTATTAAAGCTAGAATTCTTTTGAACAGAGCCTTTATCGATATTTAAATTATATTTATCCTCTCCAATGTATCCGTGCAAGATTTTTCTGATTCTGGAAAGTGATTACTGGTTACGAATTTCCTCTGCTTATGAGCCTGCCACTATTTCTTTTATCTTAAGAATTAAAGCACTACTTAAACACGTTACAATTTCATCCCGATCATTACTAAAGCTAGCACATTCTGTGATATTATCCACAATTCGCTAAATTCCATTTAACAATTCATGAATAGTAAATACCTTCAAATAGCTAATTTCCTTCGCTATAGTTATTTGGTCCCTCGTTGGTCAACAGTACACTCGCAATCTCTGCTTGCACTGCTCCCATCTGTTGCAAGATAATTCTTAGCTTCCCCGATGATCTTTTTGTGGTGAATGACTTCAAACGCTTCATTAGCCTGTTCTCCAAACTCCGTAAGAACACGATCAATTATTGCCGTAAACGATGATAATGTGCCCGGTTCTCCTTTGAAGCACTGAATATGCTTTATCCTTTTTAGGGTTTTGTAAAATAATTTTACAAAACCCTACTAGTTTCGCGACCAGTCTGTCCGTCTGTCCGTCCGTCCGTCCGTCCGTGTGTCACAGCAGTTTTTCTCGGAAACTTATTAAGCTAGAAACATCAAATTTTGTGTGTAGGTGTAAAGTGGTGATCTCTTCAATGTTCAATTACTAAAAAATTTATAAGGTATTTAAGGTGGGTCTCCCCATACAGGACAGTGACCCCCCGAAAAAAAAATTTCATTGAAGGTAGCCAATATGGGTATCAAATGAAAGGTCTTGATGAGAACTTTTCAAAACAGGTCTTAGTTTGGCAACATTTGCTTCGAGGGGCGCACAGGGAGGGGAAATACATGAAAAATTTGTGTCCCCCCCTCGCGATTGGACACCTGTGATCCGAAAAATCTGAAAAAAATCAGGGATGTAGGCTTTAGTGAGTACAACAACAACAAATACGTAAGAAGTCGCAATTCACTCAACTTTGTTAGTAATAGTATGATTTATCGATTTTATGTTTTCTTGAAGAAAATCTTAACGGTACCCTTAAATTCAATGAAATAAAGCACGAAGATGTTTATTTATAAGATTGATCTAGCCTGAAAGTTTCATTAAGATTGAATCATATTTAGCGAAGTTATAGCGGTTTGAACTTTCCCGTATTACTACGGAACAATATGCGCTGTATTACTATGGCAACATATGGCTATGGAACAACATGCGCTTTTTACCGACTCAGACACTACAGTTTTGCTAGGATTTGCATGAAAATTTCAGGAATGATAGTTGTCATGTATATCTTTGAGAATCGGTTCAGCTAGTGGTATCAGTAATCGTAAAACAAAATAGTGGCTGTTTGAAATGCGAAGATTGAATAATTTTTAGTTATTTTTTCCCAACTTCAACGTTTAAGGTGCATGCTTTGAACACTTGATTCAATTTAATGAATGACTGAAGATGAGTACCTAAAATTAATGCTCATAAGTGAAACAAGTCAAGGAGGTGGGAGAGAGCTCCTAGCAAAAGGGTTTTGTAACCATTCTAGGATTCGAAAATGATCTTCGTATTTCATATTTTCTCCAATAAAATCGTCTTTGACATGTTTCTTGACTTGATTCGATCTGGTGACTGCATTTTGTAAATTGAATACAAAACCCTTCTGATATGAGCGTAGGTCTGTTTACCCAACTTGTTTTTTCACTGCAGCCCGGATGTTCATTGGCTGGTTTTGTCTACACAGAAGCTCCGTCAGAGCCACTAAGCACTATTCAATTTGTGGTTGATTGGCCATTGTGATGTTGATGAGATTGATGTCGTGGCAATTCTTCACTGCAGCTGACCGTCGTTTCTCCGCACAATGTTAATTTCTCCTCACTATACTTCGTTCCTCGTTTTACCGAACTAACAGCTCCGAGCTTTGTTTTCCCTTTAGAACTCGATTCGATCACTTTCCTCCAACAATATGTGCTCGAGGGACACCGACCGCGCCAATTTGGTTCGAGCCTTGTTTAAAACAAGTTGGGTATACAGACCTACGCTCATGTCAGAAGGGTTTTGTATTCAATTTACAAAATGCAGTCACCAGATCGAATCAAGTCAAGAAACATGTCAAAGACGATTTTATTGGAGAAAATATGAAATACGAAGATCATACTATTATTAACTAAGTTGAACGAATGTCGACTCCTGAGGTTTTTGGTATTGTTATACTCATAAATATCTCCCTAGATAATTATTTCAGATGTCCATCCGCGAGGGAGGAAACACATTTTTCATGTATTTTCCCCCTGTGCCCCCACTTAAGCAAAAACTGACAGTTTAACAACTGTTTTGAAAAGCTCCCACGAAAATTTTCATTTCATACTCATATCGGCTACGTTTGATGATTTTTTTTTCAGGGGTCATCTCCTGTACTGTTATCATCGATTAATGGCCAATTTTTTCGAATCCTAGAATGGTTACAAACCCCTTTTGCTAGGAGCTCTCTCCCACCTCCTTGACTTGTTTCACTTATGAGCATTAATTTTAGGTACTCATCTTCAGTCATTCATTAAATTGAATCAAGTGTTCAAAGCATGCACCTTAAACGTTGAAGTTGGGAAAAAATAACTAAAAATTATCCAATCTTCGCATTTAAAACAGCCACTATTTTGTTTTACGATTACTGATACCACTTGCTGATCCGATTCTCAAAGATATACATGACAACTATCATTCTTGAAATTTTCATGCAAATCCTAGCAAAACTGTAGTGTCTGAGTCGGTAAAAAGCGCATGTTGTTCCATAGCTATGTTGCCATAGTAATAAATGCAGCGCATATTGTTCCATAGTAATACAGGAAAATTCAAACCGCTATAACTTCGCTAAATATAATTCAATCTTTATGAAACTTTCAGGCTAGATCAATCTTGTAAATAGGCATCTATGTACTGAATTTCATTGAATTTAAGGGTACCGTTAAGATTTTATTCAAGAAAACATAAAATCGATAAATCATACTATTACTAACAAAGTCGAGTGAATTGCGACTTCTTACGTATTTGTTGTTTTTGTACTCATCAAGGCCTACATTCCTGATTTTTTTCAGATTTTTCGGATCACAGGTGTCCAATCGCGAGGGGGGGACACACAAATTTTTCGTGTATTTCCTCTCCCTGTGCGCCCCTCGAAGCAAATTTTGCCAAATTAAGACCTGTTTTGAAAAGTTCTCATCAAGACCTTTCATTTGATACCTATATCGGCTACCTTCAATGAAATTTTTTTTTCGGGGGGTCATTCTCCTATAAAGGGAGGCCCCCTTAAATACCTTATAAATTTTTTTTCGTAGTTGAACTTTTAAGAGATCACCACTTTACACCTACACACAAAATTTGATGTTTCTAGCTTAAGTAGTTTCCGAGAAAAAGCTGTGTGACACACGGACGGACGGACGGACAGACGGATAGACTGGTCGCGAAACTAGTAGGGTTTTGTAAAATTATTTTACAAAACCCTAAAAAGACAATTTTCCACCGTAAACCACAATCTTTATTTTCCAACGTCTTAACTTAATCAATGTAAGCCAACAACTGACTTCTTACACTTACTGAATGTACAAAATTTAACATTTGATAGAGCAACAATTGCGTCTATTGCAATATCGCAATTGGTTGATGACTTGTACTCGAATTCACCTTCTGTCCTACTTTAATTCTTTACAAACATTTCTTTCACAATACCAGACTTTGCAATATTACTATGGGGTAACTGGGCTATATTGGGCTCACCATTATATGTCACTCGCGTGTAAGGAAAATATGCAGATACAGGAAATGAATGCTCTAATTACATTTAGAATTATTTACGAAATTGGAAAAAATGAATTTACATTTGCGCATGCAGGGAAAATTTCAGAATGATTTAATTATAATCAGAATGATAATGTAAGGAAAAATTGAATGATTATGTAAGCAGGTTGTTTAGACATACACAATGGAAGTATAGTTATGTAAGCATTTTCTTGAAATATTTTTAAAATTGCATACAATTAAATAAGAATTAATTATGAATTGCTAAACGAAAAAAAAATCTTAACTTAACAGTAGGTTCATTAAAAAGGTAATGATGATGGAAAGTAACTATGCGGCCAAGAGGGTAGGTTTTCAGCTATCCGCAACTGATCGGTTCGGTAGTTAATTTGCATTCAATGCCTTTTACCGCATCCGTATGGCGATCGGGAACGCATGAATCCGTTGTTGATAAATCGGTAGCTTTATAAAGCTAAAATTCAAAGTACTAGCGAAAAATTATCTTTGGGAAATCAGTGGGACGCGTTATGTTCGGGTACTTGAAATGGCTAGTAAATTGTATTCGCGCTTACGAGTATTCTGCTCGCGGAAGACCTGCGACCGAAATTCCTCTCCGAACTAGCTCGCCTGCCAGCAGCCACGTAGGCGTAGACTTAGGGTGTCCGGACTAGTTGACATATATGAGGTTGGTTTGGATTTCCTTCGGGAAATCTCGAACGAACAGACGACCAACAAAATCAGTACAAGATGCAATTGAACCTCTTGCCAACATTAGGTCATAATAAATCCGTTTTCGCCACTCATAGATCAGTTTCATTTAACCGGGAGTAGACCGGACGAATTTTCTCTCTTGAAGATATATTACCTGCTAACCTAATCTTTCACATTCAAATTAAAACGATTTTTAAAGGGCTCTAAATGTTCATTATACGCAAGCAAAATAATGCCTTTAAAAATCAATTAAATGCATAGAAATTTAAGCAGGAAAAATCTAAACAGCCATTTAGCGATGCTTAAACAAATCTTCAAAATTAAATGACATCTTTCTCTAAATAACGCTAATTCCATCCACACTCCTATTTTCCAAATTAAAACAGTCCAAAAATAACCCATGACCGAAAAACAGACATTAATATTTCAAACGCCATGCAAGAGCCATGTTCACAGCTCGTTAACTAAAATTGCATGCCAAAACATTGTCCTGCTTATCTGTAATTATTAATAAGCTTCCAACACAAACCTCACTTACTCTTATACGAGTACTACTCTTATATGAAAGTTTCCTAACTCTCTCATACTATGGCAAAGTTCTGCGCAACATCCAGAAACATTTATAAGCTTTCAAGCACCAACTTACTCGTACAATAGGCAATAAGAAAGAATGAATTCGTCGTCACAAGTGTACATTGTTTTTACTAAATGGTAAAGAAACAGAAATACGAAATGCATTGTTAAAAATTCTATTCACTGAGCTATGTCCTTAACATAAGTCAACACTTGAGCGATTGTGTTTTCGGTTGTCAAAAGGCAAACACAGGAATCAGATTCGCAAGCAGAAGATGAAAAAATTCACAAAAAAAGGGAACGTCTCTAGTTATTTAATATATTCAGCTTCGCGTTGATTTGGTTTCATCCTTTACTGATGCTTCAATTGCGAAGAGTACTCAGTTCACTGAATTTTATATTACAAAGTTCGCAGAAGCGTGAATTAGCTTTCCATCTTTGCTCCTTTCAGCTGTTAATTTTTCATGAGACAGTCTACACTGAATTGCCTGGAGATTATTTTCTCAGCGTTTCGATTGATTTGTTTCATTTCTGCAATGATTTCGGTGCAAATTCGAAATATTTTATGTATTATCCTTTCATTCGTTTGCTTCACTCAAACGGAAGTGCAAGTTATTACAAAAGATCAGGAAGATAGCTGGTAGATTATGGTGTAGAGAAGTACAACTACGAGTATGTAGGGTAAAAAGTTCAAGCATGACTCAGGAAGATATTGCGGAAAAAACTGTAATTGTTCTTTTTTATCGTTTGATTCAATTTAATGTAGATATTGGCTTTTGCTTCAAGGACAATCTCTTTCAGATTTCATGAGAAAAATCATATTGTACACCGAGGAGCGCTTATTTGATTTCAACTGGTTAGTATTCCCAGAAATTGTTTGCATTCTATTCAAGGACCATTTCAGCTATAATTAGAATGCATCATCCGAATGTACTTGAAAGGATGAAAAAATGTTCAAATTCCTTGTCAAAGTGAGTGACTTACACAACCTTTGAATATCATATGTTCAAAAAGTAATGTATGAACACGTAGTTCTTCTGAGTTTTGTCATTCGCTGCAGAAGGACATAAAATGGATTTCAAGAAAGAATGCATAGAGTCGGAGTAATGATAAATTGATTTTGACTTCACGAACAAGTAAATGTCTTTATTCCGGCAATTTTTTTATGATGGGAAGTGAAGGCTATTCACGCCCCAAGTATGAGACCAAAGCGCGCAATGGCTCTGGACTACCCACGGAATATCGCCCATGCTAACCTGAGAACATACCCTGGAACTCCTTGATATACTACTGTGACCAAAAAATAAGGTGACATTTGAATTTAAACTGCGCGCGTCGAAGGATTTAGATTATTATTTTTTTTAGGTTGGTAGTACTGTCAGTGACATCAATGTCAAATTTACATATCAAAATATTCATTAGTGTTTGAGATATGCGTCGTTTTGTGAGCTGCTTAAAGTGAGTTTGTCGTTTTTTGCGATGTCGAAATTTGTTGAATTTACATTAAACTTCGTTTTCGGAATCAATCTTCTGCTGCGGATACATTGAGGATAGTGCAGAAAGCCTTTGGTGATGAGGCTTTGTCTAAAAAAATGTTTACAAGTGGTATAGTGAGTTCCAAGCCGGCCGTGAACGTGTCGAAGACGAAGAGCGTTCTGAACGACCATCAACCTCTTCTCTTCTTCGATTATCGTAGTTTTGTGCATTATGAATTCCTTCCGCCTGGCCAAACAGTTAACAAGGAATATTATTTGAACGTTATGCGTCGTTTGCGAAAAGCTATCTGCCTAAAAAGGCCGGAATCGTGGAAAGACAATTCTTGATTTTTACACCACGATAATGCACCATCCCATATTGCACTCGTAATTCGTGATCGTTTCGCCAAAAACTCACCCCATATCATTCCGCAACCACTGTTTTCACCTGATCTGGCACCGTGCGACTTCTCGCTGTTCAGCAAGCTCAAAAGACCGCTCTCGGGACACCGTTTTGATACGATAGAGGAGATTCAAGCCGCAGCGAAGACGGAACTGAAGGCCATCCCGGTAACGACGCGTATCTCAAACACTAATGAATATTTTGACATGTTAATTTGACGTAGATGTCACTGACAGTAATACCAACCTAAAAAAAAATAATTCTCCCAATCCTTCGACGCGCGCAGTTTAAATTCAAATGTCACCTTATTTTTTGGTCACAGTAGTATGACTTCAGGCTAGGCGTTGTTTCCCTACGCCTAAAGGCAATAATATAAGCATGTTTCCGATTCTGCTGAAGAGGCCACTAAATTATATGCTCCATTTTTTACAGACGAAAAATATGTGGCAGGCGTCTTCCGAATCTCCTGAGCAAAAAACGCAGTCGAGAAAGCGTGACATCAATTTTGTGCTGGTAAGACCAAAAATATGCATGCGCGCTCACGTGCTGCGTCGGGTGGTGATCAGTCTCACAATCACTTCGATTCAGGTGCATAGTCCATCTTCTCTTTGTGTCACTCTTTCAGGACTGTTCCCAATTGCTGAGACTGCGCTGTTTCCCTTCCTTAGTAAAAACCTCCCTGTCACCTTCGCTTCTATGTAGATATTTATTTTAGTACTGTGGGAATATACTATTTTGTTTCTTCTTCAAATGAAAAAATCCAATTCAAATTAGCTAAACATTTTGGAATCACCCTATGAAAATTTAGTTGACTGCGAATACGTGTTTGAAACGAGTTCAGATAACAATGAATAGAACGCTTGTGATTTTGTTTATTTGGTTGGAGAAAAGGGTAGGCGAGTTGGAGTTGAGAGGAGACGAGACGTTCTCGGTACGACGAGCTCTGCGAAGGACGGAACACATGTGAAAGCTAAATTATTTGATATTCTTTGCAAACCTTTTCTGTATCAGTATACTTAATTAATAAATTACATACCTATTACGCACGCAAAGGTTTTATTCATTCCTACAAAGTGGGGGCTCAACCGGGATGAAAGCCACGTTAGCGGTTCGGGTAGAGAGTGAAATTAATAAGTATTCGCGAATGGAGATAGTTTAACGACGTAGACTTGTGAGAGTGCGGTACTAAGAAAAGACGCGAGGACGATTGAATACATTGAGTGCCGAGTTACAGAGTGAAAAAAAAACATTTGAACGGCAGACGGCCTAGTGATAGTTTTATCGAGTGATCTACAAGCTGTTCAGTTTGAGACCTGTTTTTTGTTCGGAAGCACGATGGCGGCTGTACCAAGAAGTGTTGATCTACACCTGGATTTTATGGAATCTGAAGAGTTGAGGAAAAGGTTAGAAGTGTAGAATCTGCCATTGAATGGTGGCAGGGCTGTGCTTGCTGGGCGATTAAGGAAAGCCTTGGCAAAGACTGCAGATGGAGTCTCAGGATCGCAAAGTAACTAAAATCAGCGAAGTCAGAGGAATCTAAATGCCCGTTTATCGGTGGATTAAAAATTTTGAAGAGACAGCAGAGATGTGTGATCGGACTGATTCGCGGAAAGTAATTTATGGAAAAAGATTGTTGAAGGGCTCTGCAAAATTGTTTGTAAATTATGAGTGCAGTACAAAAACGTGGAAGTCAATTAAAAAAGCGCTCAAAGAAGAGCTTGCGGAGGCCGTTAATAGTAAACAAGTTCATAGACAATTGAGTATTAGCAAGAAAAAACCTGAGGAGTTATACCAGGAATATATTTATCGGATGCTGGAGATTGCTAGTCATGCTAATATTGAACTAGAGGCTAAAATACAATATATTGTTGACGGGATACAAGATGACGAGGCCAACAAAACTATCTTGTATGGGGCTAAAACGATAAAAAGGCTTAGAACAAAATTTGGGCAGTATGAAATGATGCAGCGACGTAGCAACAATAGAAATAATTACTTGTATATTGAACTAAATATTTATTTTTTCGTTTCCAAAACCGTGAATTTATTGTATATAAATACATATGTACATTTTGCCCTTCACACTAGGACTTCATCAGTTACACTGATGAAGTCCTAGTGTGAAGGGCGAAATGTACATATGTATTTATATACAATAAATTCACGGTTTTGGAAACGAAAAAATAAATATTTATTTCAATATACAAGTAATTTAAATAAACCGTTGAGATTATAAGGGTTGATTGAGAAATCGTAATAGAAATAAACTTACACAACAAGACAAATCCAAACGCGCTAATAGTCAAGCAAAGGGAGAACAACTGTGGCGATAAAAACCATGTGAGTGCTGATTGTCCTAATAAGTCGAAGGGGACAAAGTGCTTTAAATGCAGAGAGTTTGGACACGTTGCGAGTAAGTGCGGGAAAGACATTGATAACAATAGTTCAAGTGGAGCTAAACCTCGCTGTGATTTAGCTAGTGTCAGTGACAAGAAAACATATAAAACTGTAAACATTCTTGGAAATGCCATAGACGCGATAATCGATTCGGGGAGTGATTTACATTTAGTGCGATCAACCTTGTACGTTCAGCTAGGTGCACCAAAAATACAAAAGAAACCGATTTTTTTAATGGTGTTGGAGCGATGGGTGGAAAAACGTTGGGACCATTTGATGCAGAAATAACAATAGATGACATATCGTTTGTTTTCAATTTTGATGTGGTTCCTGGTGATTACACAGGGCACGATTTGATCATTGGTGGCGAATTATCCGATCAGGCTGAGATCACTTTGAAGAAAAGACAAGCGACGTTGACTAAGATCGAAGAAGACGACCCACAAATTGATTTTCAATTGTCTAAAGCGAGCAATGTTGACTGGAGGGAAATAGCGATGGTAGACGTAGATTTTCCTGAAGATACAAACGCGATTCAAGCTTCTGTTGAACATTTAGTGGACCCAGAGATTAAAGAAGTAGTGCGGTAGTTAGTTGAAAACTATAAACCCGAGAAAATAGCAGACAGTGGCGTTAAAATGCGCATAATATTGCAAGACGAACATTCAGTTCATCAAAATCCGCGAAGATTATGTGAATCACAACGACGTGAAGTGAATGGATAAAAGACAAAATCGTGAGACCAAGTGTATCAGAATATGCCAGTCCGATTGTAATGGTTGAAAAGAAAAATGGTGAACTAAGACTTTGCGTAGACTATAGATTGCTGAATAAGAAAATTTTTAGGGATCGATACCCTTTACCTTTAATGGAAGATCAACTTAATAGACTTCAAGATGCAGCTGTATTCAGCACACTTGATCTCAAAGATGGTTTCTTTCATGTGCCAATAGAGGAGTCGAGTATTAAATATACATCATTCGTGACCCCTGATGGTCAATACGAATTTCTAAGAGTTCCATTCGGGCTCTCTAATTCGCCGGCAGTTTTTCAACGACATATTAGAGCAGTCTTTAGAGATTAAATTAACGACGGAATAGTGCTGACATATCTTGACGATCTATTATACCTGCACGAGATGAAGCTGAGAATCTGGAGAAACTAAAACGTGTATTAGAAACCGTGAGTAAATATGAATTGGTTATCAACTGGGAAAAATGTGAATTATTGGTAAAACGTGTCGAATATTTAGGATACATTGTTGAAAAGGGTTCAATCAAACCTTCAGATAAAAAGACATTAGCTGTAGCACGTTTTCCAGAACATAAAACAGTAAGACAAGTGCAAAGTTTCCTGGGTTTAACTGGATTTTTTCGGAAATTTATTCCCCAGTTTGCGGTGATTGCAAGACCTTTATCTCAACTACTGAGAAACAGTGTTAAATTTGAATTTGGTGCCAAACAACGTAGTGCTTTTAATCGTTTTAAAAATGCGTTGATGGAAAAACCAGTGCTGAAACTGTATTGTGTTGGAGCAGAGACTGAACTTCATACTGACGCGTGCATGTTAGGCTTTTTTTTTTTTTTGTGGTAGGGAGGTGAAGGCATTTATGCCCGCCGAGTCTGGCAGTGTGGGACTCCCATGGAGGATACCTTTGGACTACCCACTAAACACCTCCCCTGTCAATGTTAGGCTTGGGAGCAATTCTAATGCTGAAAGATAGTGAAGATGGTATGCTGGACCCTATTTATTACGCTAGCTGGAAAACTAATCCGACGGAAGAGAAATACGCAAGTTATGAATTAGAAGTCTTGGCAGTGATCATATCGCGCCAAAAATTTAGAATCTATCTCTTGGGCATTCCAGTAAAAATAGTGACGTACTGTCGTGCGTTTGCTTTGACTTTGTTAAAGAAAGATACAAGTTTACGTGTGGCTCATTGGGCTCTATTGATCCAAGAGTACCAGTATTCTATCGAGCATCGTCCAGGCAAGTCAATGAAGCACGCTGACGCACTGAGCAGAAATCCTGTAGATGTTCTGTTGGTGCAGGAAGGTCGAGACGTATTTGTTCTGCAAATTCAAAAGGCTCAAAAGGAAGATCTGGAGCTTCGACAGGTCATCGGATGTATTGAACGCGAAGAAAAGACGGAGTTCGTATTGAAGAAAGGTGTTTTGTATCGAGAGTGTGATGGAGATGTTCTTCTCGTGATTCCAAGGTCGATGCAACTAGAGATGATACGGCAAGCGCACAAAAAAGGACATTTTGGCCCGAGAAAAACTGAGTATATTGTTAAACAAGAATTTTGGTTTCCGAAAATGCAAGGAAAAGTTTATAAAAAACTGTGTCAAGTGTCTTCTAGCTGAAAGAAGGACAGGAAAACTAGAGGGATTTTTAAATCCGATTGATAAAGGCAAAACACCTCTAGATACATACATATCACATTGATCATCTAGGGCCGATGCCTTCCACTAAAAAGAGCTATAATCATTTATTTGCGGTGATTGACGCGTTTACGAAATACACTTGGCTCTACCCCAATAAGTCGACGACAACTGAAAAAGTGATGGCTCGCTTAAGTAAACAAGCAGTTACATTCGGTAATCCAAGACGAATAATATCAGATAGAGGAACGGCGTTTACGTCTAATGCTTTTAAAGAATACTGCGACAAACTGAAAATCAAGCACGTGCTCATAACGACAGGAGTTCCGAGAGGAAATGGTCAAGTGGAGAGAGTAAATTGAGTGGTCATTTCGATGTTGACGAAGCTATCAATGCCAAAACCAGCTGAGTGGCATAAGTATGTCGATGTAATACAGCAATATATCAATTCGTCATTTAATAGAAGTATTGAAAAAACTCCATTCGAACTTTTAGTTGGAGTTCCTATGAAACTTAAAGAAGATATTCGCCTCAGAGAGATCATTGATGAGGAAATTATTGGATCATTTGATCAACAACGTGATGAACTGCGAGAAGAAGCCAAAAACTACACAAATAAGATTCAAGAAGAAAACAGAAAGACTTTCAATAAGAGACGCAAGAAAGCAAATAATTACAAAGTTGACGACATTGTAGTAATCCAGAGAACACAGTTTGGAGCGGGACTCAAATTTCATCCTAAGTTTTTGGGTCCGTACAAAGTAACTTCGGTTATGAGAAAGAATAGATAGCGAAGTGAAAAAATAGGTGAGCATGAAGGACTTATTTGTACAAGTGCTTCAGCTGATCATATGAAGCCATGGCCAGCTCAACAAGATCCTGACTACGAGACTGATTACTCGGAAATAGAACTCAACGATGAAGAATTTAAACAGCCTACTGGAGAATATGAAAATAAGGAATAAAATGACAACTAGTGTGTATCGGGGCGATACAATGTACAGAATGGCCATATGTGGGAATATACTATTTTGTTTCTTCTTCAAATGAAAAAATCCAATACAAATTAGCTACACAATTTGGAATCACCCTATGAAAATTTAGTTGACTGCGAATACGTGTTTGAAACGAGTTCAGATAACAGTGAATAAAACGCTCGTAATTTTGTTTATTTGGTTGTAGAAAAGGGTAGACGAGTTGAAGTTGAGAGGAGACGAGATGTTCTCGGTGCAACGAGCTCTGCGAAGGACGGAACACATGTGAAAGCTAAATTATTTGATATTCTTTGCAAACCGTTTCTGTATCACTACACTTAATTAATAAATTACATACCTATTATGTGAAATTATTCATTCCTACAGTACCCTCTAACAAGAAGGGAAATGGGTATTTCCCCTGCGATCACCAATACCGCCAACCGAGAGACTGTTTGGTATAAATGTGCGAATTGCAGCGTTTCTTGTCTCTACATATTTTCCGCATAGTTCTAATCCGTAGAGCGATACAGAATGCATGGAGCTCATCAGACGTAACGACAAAAACCATCGATAAAATATCGATATTTTCGATAGTCGAAGCGTTTTCTGTTACTCCAAAGAATTTAAGGACATAATTGTAATTACATCAATAAAAAAGCAAAATCCGTTATGTTTTTTATGAAATTTGATTCGCACACATATTTGAATGTGTTGGGATGGCCACACTGATCATGACAGAAGAAGACTTGTCAGTTGTTATCAAAGAGTTGCAGAGTCAAGTCTAAGCTCACGGAGCTTATGTTGTAATAGCAAAGGATAATAAACTATTCTATATATATTTGTTCGTTCACGCGTACGGACGTGTTTTTTCATTGCTCCGTGTGAATTTGCTGCTATTTCGATAATTTCAAGTGTAATTTTCTTATTGCCGGTGACAAAAATATATATTTAATAGTAAACCTTACCGCATGTTTTCTTGAACTTGTGCTGATAAGAGTTTATTCAATGAATACGATGAAATATTCGTTGAAAACAAACGTATCAAACTTGAAAAAATATGTGATATGATAACTGGTGACGAACAAAGCGCTAATGTGTGCAAAATATTTAGTGGTACACGATGTTTTAAATTTTAAAATAGATTATGAAATAACTGAAAAGTGCAAGTCCAATGAACAAATACCAATCAATAAATTGACCTTGAACACATGTAAATGCTAGCATAATTACATTTCCCAGTGATACAATAAATTCTAGTGAGCCATTTCTAGACCTACTTACAAAGTGCAAGAAGAATAAACAAATAAACAAATATAGTGACATACATAGTGGTGTCTAACAAATAGCTTTATGTGTGCAAAATAATAATAACTGATAATTATAATTTAAATTCAAAATAAAGAAATTACTTCAAATGTTAGTCCAGTGAAAAAATAACAACAATTAAACAATTAATCAATTTACCTTGGCCACTAAGTACAAATTAAGTAGCGTTCTATGTGTTAGATCTGTAAGAATTTCAATCGTTCATTACAACCACAGAGTGACTGCAAAACTTTTATAAACTTTTAAATATATTAGAACCTTGCAAACCAATCTTGCTCATAATGACTGTTAAGTGTAGCTTACCGAACTGTATCGCCTTTGATAATACATTCAAGTTTGTGACGTGCAAGGCCTTTTGCAACAGAAAACTTCACGGAGCTTGCATGGATGCCCCGAGGGACTGGTACCACCCATATATGGATATGCACTTTATTTGTTCCGATTGTCAAGGTTTGGAAAATACTATAACTAACATGTATGATAAGTTGATCAGCAGTATCGAAAATTTAAATGAAGAAAAAAATCAGCTTATCTCACGGCAGCATTCTCAGACGAGAGCTAACGATGAGAGTTTTGTGGAGATGGTGAGCAGCTTCGACGAATTAGCTGCTAAACTGTCTGATAGCAACAAAAAAGTGTATAAAGCACTAGAATTATTGGAGAATCAGATAGTGTCAATAAAAGAGACAGTTACTCATATCCAACCATCGCAAAATAATGAAACTTTTAAGAATTCATCATTGTTTGAAAGTAACGTCTCGAGCGCCCTGCAAAATCTTAGTGAACAACTTCAACAAGTATCCTCACAGGCTGACAAATCAAGCGACCGAGGGGAATTTGCTCATACTCTCACCAGATTGAGCAGGCTCGAGGAGATGTGCACCAGTATTCTGAACCAGCAACATAAAACTTCATGGGCTCCCCAGACATTGCGCTCAACGGAAACACAACATGCCAATTCAATATCATCACCTGATTCAACTCCTAACTACATCTACAAGCTTGGAACCTTCTGGACAGAAGAAGAATGGGAGGATCGCATCAAAAGATTACAAAAGTCAATAATTAATCCTAGACCAACTCTGGTAAAAATCACAGAAGCAGCGTACAGCATCTTCTTTACGAAGGGGAAAAATTTGAATGCAACCGCTGTCAGAAAATATATTGAAAACATAATCCACATCAATAGCTGCAAGGTTGAAGAACTTTCTTCTCAGAACACTCGAAGGAAAAGCTTCAATGTGTTCATTCCATCACAGTACTCTTGACTCTTCACAAACTACAGAAAAAAGAACGGCAACTACAAGTGGAACGGTATGAGCTTTAAATTATTGAAGGAGCGTAGTGGAGTCACAGAATCCAAGGCCAGCCGTGACAAAAGTAATTATAAGAAAGTATGTATTCCTATTTCATCCAACATCTCTTATAATGCACATCCATCCTTACCTCCTCCTATTTTATTGAATAGAGAGACGTTAAATGAGCCAGAAGTGAACACCACTAAGGAGATTTGTGGCCAACCACGAAAAATTTCTGGAAAAGAGCGATCGAGTGTCGATGAGATGCCTAAAGATCCGTACTCGATACCTGAAACATCCATCTCAACAACAAGGTACAGTAATTTTGTGCGTGGTTAAGACCAAATACCACCAGCTACGAGCTCATCCGGACTGCCAACTTAATCAACCACATCAAACAAGAGCAAATCATTTCTAGATCCACTCTTGCCACCCACTGTTAAGGCCACTATTGTCTCGAGTAACGATCTGGAGAAAAGGTACCTTATTTCAAGGTTCAGAGAGCACAAAATTTATGAATGTGTTCGCCTTTACTTCTCCTACATGCATAAAGCACCGGAAACAACCTGTATTGAAGGTAAAACGAGGACTAGTCTCAACATCGTTATTCAAAGAGAAGGCCTTCCGGTCGATCTTGACGCCCTTCGAAACTTATATTTTTCGTATCATGAAGAGTTGAGTGTGTTACGTTGGCACAATTAATGGCCCCTCTATTTTCAAACCTTTAAATACCCCGACGCTGAGCTTCGCTTATCCGATGCAAAAACCAACATCATCTCAACGCGGCAGACGCAATCCAGCGCGCGTTGATGAAATGACGCGGCTGATGTAATCAAGCGGCTGAAGTTGAAATAACTTGGAGACGCGTTGATGAAATGACGCGGCGGAGGCAGTTCAGTTTGAGAGCGGATCGGAAAGAGTCGTGGTGAACGGACGTATAATTTTATGGCGTATCCCCTTTGTAGGAAAAAAGCCCTGTGAATCTCAATTCAGAAAGTTCGTAGAAAGATAGCCTCTTTTCGTGTTTGCAACAAAGGATTTTGTGGAATTTATATTTAGTATTTCCAAGGATTGTGATATTGTGTAAATCGTAATCAAATTTGTGTATTAATTGTTCGAGACATAGTTGTTCAGAATGGCGTGTGCATGTTTGTTCAGGTGCTTCATCATCGGTGACACGGGTGTTACCTCAGGCGGAATATAGATTTTCTAACGCATTTGCAATGTACAGCCTTGGACTTTCGTTTGGCTCCCTGAAACAGCTATTCGTTGCTCCAATATTCTAAATTTAGTGGCTTTACTACGCATTTTGTAAGATCTGTGTTCGTGAGTGTCATTTGTCTGGGCGTCGCTGACGTCTTGTTTTTGGAGTGATTTTCGAAGTATCAGCAAGTGCACAAACATTGACATGTCTGTTCGCTGTTAACAGTGTTCGAGGAAAGCTATCGAGGTCCTCCGACATAGACTGGTCGCATATGAGGGGATTAGGTGACGGATGTTGCCGCGGAGGGTTTGCTGCGCTTCCTTTATCAGCAATATGTACTGCCGTAATCAATATTTTGCTTATTTACTTTTTCTCCAAAGGAGTCAGAAAGTCGTGTCTCTTGGTACAGTTCACGGACAAGCGATTTCAACCCGTGCATGATTTAACGATTGGAGTTTGGTGCTCGCATGATAATAATTGATGGAAAACAAATAAACTTGCAAATTTGGGGATACAGCAGGCCAGGAGGCATCCAGGTCAATTACCCATTCCTAATATCGGGGTGCAGCAGGAGCTCTGCTTGTGTATGATATAACCCGTAGAGAAACATTCAACCACTTGACAACGTGGCTTGCAGATGCTAGGCAACATTTCAAATTCGAATCTGGTCATAATACTCGAAATCTGAAACAAAAGTGAAAACACAATCTGGCATAGGTGAGCAGTATTTATAACAAATGATTTATGTTCATGTAGAGACTTTTTATAGATAAGAAAAAAATCGTTTTTAAGATGAAACCCAATATTAAACCTTTCGAGACCAAAAATAGCGGAGATTCATTGTATAAAAATGATTCTAAATTATTTAATGTGTTGATTAAATCATTTATTGTAGTTAGTGGTATACTTACTTGAATTCACTGTAATTCGGATTCCAGTTTTAAGCTACATTTTAAAATTAAGTTTAATGCGTTTGACAAAGCATACATTTTCCGATAAAGAGGCTGATGAGTGAATCTGTCGATGAGCAAATAATAGGTGGAATCTGTTTAAAAATACAGTGCCGTTTTAGTTTGTATGTAATTATCTCAATTTGAAAATACTTTAAGACTCACTTGAATATTGTTAGAGCACTGATAGAACATTCCGAAAATAAATGTTCATTTTACAATCAAAACAGCCTAGAAAAATTGAAATAGTTAAATAGGTTCAATGTGCTGGATTAAGCCCAGTTTTCATTTTGTTTGATCCAATTCAATTTAATTTCAGGAAGTTATCGGAATCCATGACGCACTGGTGAATATTTTAGTGTGTGTGTGTGTGCGCGTGTTCGACATTATGGAGTTCTTTAAAAAACAAAAAAATTCTTTCTGTCTCTCAACCCACTCCCATACGCGGTGAGCTAGCCGTGGAACCAAAAAGATCTCCTCTTCAGTCACCATCATGTGACTTTATGTGGTTCCATAGGGAAACTGGTTTTGTTTAGTCAGCAACCTTTGCTGAATACCTTTTTAGGGTTTTGTAAAATAATTTTACAAAACCCTTCTAAAATCGCGTCCTGTCTGTCCGTCTGTCCGTCTGTCTGTCCGTCCGTCCGTCCGTCCGTCCGTCCGTCCGTCCGTGTGTCACAGCAGTTTTTCTCGGAAACTACTGAAGCTAGAAGCATCAAATTTTGTATATAGGTGTAAAGTGGTGATCTCTTCAAAGTTCAACTACTAAAAAATTTTATAAGGTATTTAAGGGGGGTCTCCCCATGTAGGGGAGTGACCCCCCGAAAAAAAAATTTCATTGAAGGTAGCCGATATGGGCATCAAATGAAAGGTCTTGATGAGAGCTTTTCAAAACAGGTCTTAGTTTGGCAAAGTTTGCTTCGAGGGGCGCACAGGGAGGGGAAATACACGAAAACTTTGTGTCCCCCCCCCTCGCGATTGGACACCTGTGATCCGAAAAATCTGAAAAAAATCACGAATGTAGGCCTTGATGAGTACGACAACAACAAATACGTGAGAAGTCGCAATTCACTCAACTTTGTTAGTAATAGTATGATTTATCGATTTTATGTTTTCTTGAATAAAATCTTGACGGTACCCTTAAATTCAATGAAATTCAGTACACAGATGTCTATTCATAAGATTGATCTACCCTGCAAGTTTCACAAGGATTGCATCATATTTAGCGAAGTTATAGCGGTTTGAATTTTCCTGTGTTACTATGGAACAATATGCGCTGCATGTATTACTATGGCAACATATGGCTATGGAACAACATGCGCTTTTTACCGACTCAGACACTACAGTTTTGCTAGGATTTGCATGAAAATTTCAGGAATGATAGGTGTCATGAATAACTTTGAGAATCAGTTCAGCTAGTGGTATCAGTAATCGTAAAACAAAATAGTGGCTGTTTTAACTACGAAGATTGAATAACTGAGTTATTTTTTCCCAACTTCAACGTTTAAGGCGCATGCTTTGAACACTTGATTCAATTTAATGAATGACTGAAGCTGAGTACCTACAATTAATATTCATAAGTGAAACAAGTCAAGGAGGCGGGAGGGAGCTTCTAACAAAAGGGCTTTGTAACAACTCTAGGATTCGAAAAAATTGGCTATTAATCGATGATAACAGTACAGGAGAGTGGCCCCTGAAAAAAAATTCATCAAACGTAGCCGATATGAGTATGAAATGATAGCTTTCATGGGAGCTTTTCAAAACAGTTCTTAAACTGTCAGTTTTTGCTTAAGTGGGGGCACAGGGGGGAAATACATGAAAAATGTGTTTCCACCGTCGCGAATGGACATCTGAAATAATTATCAAGGGAGATATTTATGAGTAGAACAATAACAAAAACCTCAGAAGTCGAAATTCTTTCAACTTTGTTAATAATAGTATGGTCTTCGAATTTCATAGTTTCTCCAATAAAATCGTCATTGATATGCTTCTTGACTTTATACAATCTGGTGACTGCATTTTGAAAATTGATACAAAACCCTTCTGACATGAGCGTAGATCTGTTTACCCAACTTGTTTTTGCTGCGAGAGCAACTCCTCAGTTGCTATTACTTACTTTTCTTGATAATGGATATTATATTTTTTTTATTTTTCCTGCGGAACACACCACCACATAACAGGTGTGACCATAGACCAGGCGAAAAAAGATCTTGAGACCTATGCTTTCTTTGTTAGTTCCAGTTATATCCCTTCACTACAAAGGACAAGAGAAAACCAACACAAATTTTTTCGTCCCCTTTCATAAGTCTATTCAACATAGTCTTAAACTGTTTTACCACAACTGTAGTGGTATCCGTAATCAACTGCCCCAAATATTTCTTGACGCAAAATCTTGCCATTTTAATATACCTACCCTGACCGAAACATGGTTAAATGACTCTCACAAAAATGAAGAGATTCTGGACAATAATTGGTCCATTTACAGAGACGACAGAGATTTCCTTAGTACTGGACAAAGACGCGGAGGTTGTGTATTGATTGCCGTACATAACTCTCTCCTTAGTGAGCCCGTCAAGACGCTATCAAATTCATTATTCCAGCATAAAATAGTGCAAATAAAGCTGCAGAAATTTTCTGTATATATTGGCGTTTTTTATGTCCCTCCAAAATCATGCTTACCTCCAGAATCTGTCGAAATTATCTATAATGCTGTATGTGATATTATAGCTGGAACTACTGCCGGAATTAATGAAGAAGACAGAGTCATTATAACTGGTGACTTTTATCGGCCAAACATTAAATTCGTAACCGATGAACTTGGTAATCTTCTTCCCGTCAACCTTCTAGACAGTAATGACTTTAACTTAGTGAGCACCCTTTATGGCAATGATTTGCAGCAAACCGCTCCTATCCCCAACCAGAACGGAAATTGGTTAGACCTCATTTTCACAAATGTAGTGGTCAATCCAACTGATGAGAGCGAGCACCTGTTTTCCAACACAATTCATCACTCCGCCTTTTCTGTTGAACTTCCCACTCCTGATTCAGTAAACCCTATTTCTTACAAAAATGAGATTGTATCTGACTTTCATAATGGCGATTATAACAATATTAACAGCCTTCTATCAACTTTCAACTGGACTGGTAGTTTGTCAACATAAGAGTTGGATCAAGCCTTATCCACCTTTTATCAAATCATTTTTGACGCTGTTGATCCATTTGTACCTAAAATTAAGAAAAAAGACAAGGTTTCTGAACCCAGGCTGGGAAGTGACCTCAGGCGTTTACGAAACAAATGAAACAAGCTATATAAAATATTAAAAAATGGTAACAACGTTGGCAAAGAGTTTAAGAGAAAATATGACGAGCTCGCTAATGAGTTTAAAATTAAACCTCAAGAAGCATATAAATCCTACATAAATGTTGTAGGTGAAGAAATCACTCGGAATCCTAGAAAATTTTTCGAATTCGTCAACGTAAAACGTAAGATACATGGTTACCCTTAAGCAATGAAATACAATTATTCTATCTCTTCTTCTCCAGAGTAAATCTGTGAGTTTTTTGCTGATTTTTTCCAAGGAATCTACTGCGACCGTGGAAACTCTCAAAACCTTCCGTCCCCTGAAATAGCACCAAGAGCACAGATCGATAGTATTTCGATATCTGAAGAGGAAATTCGTCAAGCCATCGAAGCTCTTGATTTAAATAAGGGACCTGGCCCCGATCTCATACCCCCTCGTTTTTTGGCCCTCTGTAAAGATAATTTGTCCCTCCCTCTTTTCCTCATTTTTAATAAATCGCTTACGATTGGTGTTTTCCCCTCACATTGGAAACCATCTTATATAATACCAATCCATAAAAAAGGCGAAAAGCGGACTGTTGGAAATTATAGGGGAATCGCTACGTTATCTTCCATACCGAAGCTTTTTGAAAAGATTGTATGCGATAAAATTTCACCTCTTATTGAACATTATCTCAACGACGAGCAACATGGTTTCCGGAAAAGCAGATCCACTACCACCAACCTTGTCGTGTTGACGTCAGACATTCTATGTGCGATGGATAAAGGTAACCAAATTGACGCCATATACACCGATTTCAGCAATCTAATCTGAAGGTATATCACATTATAAAATCGCATATTGACGCTTCCTTTCTTCAATCCAAATTAAATATTTTGCTCCAATGGTGCAACGATAATCAACTTGCACTCAATTTGGATAAATACCATGTCATAAGTTTTTCCAGAAAAAAAAAATCATCCTTAACGATTGTCAAATCAAAAGCACAAGTTTGAGCAGAGTTAAGAGCATAGTAGACCTAGGCGTAATCTTAGACAAACAGCTTCGGTTCAATCTTCAACATGACGAAGCCCTCTCTAAGGCTAATAGGATGCTAGGTTTCATCAAAAGGAGAGCCAAAGAATTCGAGAATATTTGGGTAACAAAATCACTATACACTTCACTTGTTCGTCCCATTCTCGAATACGCTTGTTTGATCTGGGACCCAATTTACAACATTCATAAAACTAGATTCGAGTCGGTACAAAAACAATTTTAACTCTTTGCCCTAAGGTCCCTCTATGACCCCAGAGATTTCCATAGCCTTCAATCCTACGATAACCGACTCCAAATATTGAATATGGCATCACTAGCTTCTAGGCGAACTGCGTTGTCCTCATGCCTAATTTTCGATGTGCTTAGGGGTAATATTAACGTGAAATTTATTTCCAGAAGGTACGGCTGAATAACCCTTCTAGAGTTACCAGAAATTCTCCAAGAACACATCGGACTATATATGCGGATAGCGCGCCGATAAATAGATGTTGTAAAGCATTTAACAAATTCAGTAATCATTATTCCCCAACCATTTCCAAGTCTCTTTTCAAGTCCATAATTACACAATCCTGCTCTTCCCGGATACAGTAGATTATTAGGTAACCTAATGTATAAATTGCAATATCTTTGTGTTTTGTTAAATGATGCCTTGTTTGGCAATAAATAAATAAATAAATAAATATATGTAGGATATAATTTATTTTGATACAAACGTAGCAAATTAAGAATTCAAACGTAAATACAATATATAACAAAAAAAACACGTCCTTTTCGGTTAACCGCTTACAATAGACTAACTGCGAAGTGGTCGCCGGCTCTCTTCAAAGAATCTTCCGTTTCATTCCCACACGGCCATTCCTGTATCCCATTCGACCCCGGATGGCCACTTCTTCAACAGGTTTTCAGATGTCGTCGTTCGCCCAACTATCTTACCATCGACGTCAAGACGAGCTAGGGCATATCGGTCCTTGCCCAACTTCACCAACGCTAAATTGAGTTTTCTTAAGAGCCACTAAGTCGCCCACTCAAAATCCTTGTACCATTCGTCTTCGCAAGTTACACTGTTGTCAGTTCTCTTGTTGAATCTTTTAATTTGGTTTCGTGCCTCTTCTCGAATTTTGCTTCGTTCGTCGTGGAGGAATCGCCTCCTCCATCAAAATTCGTCTCATATTATCATCTTCAGTGTTCCTCATGTTCACACCTATCATAAATTTGAAGGGAGTGGTATTGAAACTGCGATGATATGTGCTGTTTAGAAAACGCTGTAGTCTGCTGACATGTTTGCAACAATTTACAGGAGACGCACTTGAGAGTTTCGCTAGCGCTGGAACAATCACCCCATGCACTCGTTTGACCTGACCATTTCCACGCGGCACACCTGTCGTACTAAGATGTAACTCTATATTTGGTCACTGCAGTATTGCGCAAGTGACTTCGATGCGAATGCGCGACCTTTATCTGCAATGATTCGTCGAGGATTTCCAAAAATGGCTTCAACCATTTCCTGTTTTCGTAGAACATCCTCAACTGAAGTCGTTTTCACAGGAAAAATCCAATTAAATTTTGAAAATGCATCAGTTATTGTCAGTACATAGTTATCTGCTTTTCTCGTCGACGGCATCGGTCCGAGATGGTCAATATGGAAGATGTCTAAGGGTACATCTCCCTTTCGTATCGGATGCAGTTTGCCTTCCGATTTCCTCGCCTTGCGATTGGACTAAATGCAAGTGACGCAATTCTTAATACATGCCTTAATCTTGTTGTCAATACCACGAACATAGTACTCTTTCTCCAGCATGTCCTTGGTTTTCTTCACTCCAAAATGGCATCTTTCATGGTATCTCCGAATTAAATCCACTTCCATCGCAGTAGGTACCACTAACAGTTCTCTTTCTCCGCGTTGAATGCAAATGATACCTACTTTATTCAAATATTCCTTATGTGGATCCTTCTGTTGTATCGGTTTAAATGTCTGAATATGTTCATCTTCAACCTGAACTATCCATATTGACGCCAACATAGTGGGCTGAACTTTGATCATCATAATTGCTGCTCGAGACATTGCATCAACATGAGCCATTCTTTCAGCCTTTTGGTGCTCGATTTCTTAGTCAAACTCTCTCATCGCAAACGCATCCTTCGTAATTTTTGGATGCATTTCCTCTTTTGCCATAGCCATTTTCAAAGCAGAACAATCCGTTACGATTTTGAAATGAGTTCCTCGCAAGTATTGACGGAATTTCTTTGATGTTTGGATAACTGCAAGAAACTCGAACTCATATGAATGATAATTCCTTTCAGCTTCATTCGTTGTCCATCCATAGTAGGGTGCATTTTGTCATCTTCTCCTTGGTGCATGAGAATAGCTCCGATACCTTTCTTGCATGCATCAGCGTGGACGTCGGTTTTACTCTGCGGCTCATAAATCTTCAAAACAGGTTGTGTCGGCATGATACTCTTCATTTTATCGAACGATGATTTTTCTGCTTCACTAAAGCGGAAAGGAACGCCTAACTACATAAGATTGCTGATAGATCTCATGAAGACGGCAAGCTTGCTAATCCATATAGCCGCTGCAACTGCTTTACATTTGTCGGTTGCGGAATTTTTCCACATTGGCTTTTGCTGGCCGGTAATTTGCCTCGGTTATTGTACATCCAAGATAATCGATGGATCTTTGCAAGAATACACATTTGGTCCAGTTTATTTGGAGACTGGTCCAGTTTACTTGGAGACTATCTGCAGCCCTTTCCAAGACTCTCTGTAACTTTGACATTGCTTCGACTTCATCTATCGCCGCTATCATAACTCCTTCCTAGATAAAATCTTGGAAAACGTAGTCAATAAATGGGCCAAAACTATTGCAACTAATGCACAATCAACACGGTGTACTGTTGAACACGTACTGGTCCTCATTGGTCACGAACGCCGTATATTTTTTACTGTGTTCTTCTAATAGAAAATGAAAATATGAATTTTTCAAGTCTAATGTGGGGAAAATGCGCACGGTCACTAGTTTCTCTAAATTGTCCTCAATAAGTGGCATCGGAAATCTGTCCTTAATGGTTTTTTTATTAACTACACGAAAGTCTATGCAGACTCGATGGGTTCCGTCTTTCTTCGGCACTAGCACGACTTGATCAGCAAAATCACCCCGCGAATGTCTAAAAATCCGTAATCGTTCAACCACTGTTTTACTTGTTCGTGCACTATTTTTCTTTCGAAAGGAGATAATCGCCGCAGTCTCTAATAGACGAGAAGTTCATCTGCTAGTTTAATGACTGTCTGAACTTCTACACTTGCCACTTTCTTTGGCACATAGTTTTTCAAAAGATTTTGAACATCAACTATATATTTGTTTTCACGACAATCTAAGCCATCATTACTGTCCTCGTAATCCTCACAATTTATGTTCAACATAGCAGCGATTTCTTCATACGGCACTTCTGGTTCATTAAGTAGTGTAATTTCTTTCATATTATTTTGGTGCAAATCACTTGGTTCACGAGTTATTGGGAAGAACGTTACGTTGGAAGGGGTTATTATATAGTCAACAGTGCAACGAAAACTTTTCCCAATATTGAAGATTACGTCCATTGCCTTTTCCGGCATAACACAACATTTTATTTTATAACTCACTTCATTTGTTATCACTGGAATCATTGCTTGAGTTGTAGAAAAAGTATTTTCATGTCAGAATATTCTATATTCTCGGCTTAAGTATCTTAATGGTATTCCAAAAGTTTCTACGAATCAAGCATAAGTCAGCGTAAGTATCGACTACCGCCGAAAACGTTTGTTTTTTGGTCAATGTCACTTGGACCGTATTCTCATTCCCCTTCAAATGCTGGATGTAATTCACACGCGCGATATTCTTGTTTTTATCAATTGTCCGACAGTTCTTCGCCACATGATCGAAATGGCCGCATTTAAAACATTTAGGCCCCTTTAATTTTTCTGGACAAAATTTCGATTGATGCCCTATTTCGCCACAATAGAAGCAACGCTCTTTGTATCTAGTCTGCTGTTCTGCCGCTGGTTTCTTGTTCATCCTCTTCTGTTTCGAACGAATCTTTTCATACACTTCCAATTGTCGCTTTAGCTCTGCTATCGTCTCAGCTCTATAAAGAAATGCTTTGTTCATGGCATCATCGGGAATTACATCGCACACGTACTCGCAAATTGTCGCTTCATCAAGATTTGACTTTTTTGCAATTCACTGCATCTCATACACGTATTCCAAGTACCCCTCGTTGGTTCTCTTTCTTCGTGCTGAGAGAATTCTGTATGCTTCGAAAGAGCTACTCCTCTTTCCGAATGCGGATAGGAGTACGGTTTTTAGCTGACGCCAATTTGCGATTCCGGTTTGTGCAATTACAAACTTTCGTGCCGTTCCTCGGACGACTTTCTTGCACATTATAAACTTTCGTTGATCATCCCACTAAATGGAGTCGCAAATGTCTTCGAACTCTCGAATCCAGAGTTGCACGTCTTGCCCCTCGTTTGCGGCGAATGTTTCAAACGTGTCCTCCATATCTCGGAATGTATATTCGCTTCGCTCTTCTGTTTTCCCTCTTCATGCCGTCTTTTTTGCGTACTGGGCTTGATGTTCGAACCAGTTCTTTGTCAATGATCGTCTCGTTTTCTTCTTTTTCGGCGTCGAACTCCAGGATTCCCTTGGACAACTCTTCCTTTGTGCCGCTCGTGTTGAGCTGTCGTTTTTTGCACTCGTCCACTAAACCAGGTTTTGTAAACTTTTTCACCAATTCATCACACGCCGCCGTCGTCGTTATATTGAAGACCACATATTTTCTCACCAGATCGTCTTGATACTGTACTTGTCATATAACAGGATGTGCAATGTAGCTCGAATCACTTATTCCGTGCCCATTTGCCTGCAACCCACTTCTGAAACCATGTAAGATAGAATGTATTTTAATACAAATGTAACAAATCAAGAATTCAAACGTAAATACATAACAAAGAAAACACGTCCTATTCAGGTAACCGCTTACGATAGACTAACTGTGAAGTGGTCACCGGCTCTCTTCGAAGAATCTTCCATTTCATTCCCACATATGTATATATTTTAACTAGTCTTGTATCATTATTTGCTGAAGAGAGAGGGCTACAACAGTGGCGATGAGATTCAAATTCACGTATGAATTAAAGGCAAACACCATAACCTAGAAAGTGAATTGCAATTTTACGTGCGGTTCTCGCTAAAAGGATTCAATATGGATACGGATGCAGTTAAGGCGATAATTGCAGCAATGGCTGAGCAGCAAAGCAAGAAAACTTAGTAAAGCAAATGTGCCCAACAAAAGGCTGAGCAGCAAAACAAATTTGTCCAACAAATGGCTGAGCAGCAAAGCAAGACTAATACTATAATCGCGTTTTTAATCCAACAGTGGACTCAGCATCAGCCATCGGCAGCCCCAGCTGTCCCAGTAGGAACGTCGCTGCACATCAATCTGGCGGATCGTATGGAGAAATTTTTGTACTGTGCAGAAGACGACCTGACGTTTGAGTTATGGTACGCGCGTTATGAGTCCATTTTCGTAACGGGAGCTGCCGAAATGACAAACTCAGCAAAAGCTTATCTACTTACAGAGAAATTATCAACATCAAATTACCAAAGGTTAGCAAACACTATTCTCCCACAGACATATGCAACAATCCCCTTCGATGACGCTGTCAAGGAGCTTAAGCGGATTCCCGGTCATCAGGAGTCAAAATTTTCAATTATGTAGATACAAATGTCTGAAGACTAATGTAAATGAAAGTTTTTCAGAATATTCTGCACGAGCCAACGTAAGGTGTAAAAAATTCAACAACGCAAAGTGCAGTCCTGACGACTTCAAGCTTCTTATGTTCGTGCAGAGATTGAATAAAACACAAGACTCATTGGCCTTGGGGAAATTATTGACAAAATTAGAGCAGCGGGTGTTGTCGCGAGAATGTGCCGGCGTAGAATCACCCTAACCCAAGCATCCACAAATATATTGATCGGCTTTGAGCAACTGGTCCTGAGGCGAATAGTCGGAGCGAAACTAAACAGGGGCCAATGGCAAATTCGATACAACCATGAGCTCTATGAAATTTTTGACGAGCCGGAGGTCTCCACAATTTTCAGACGGCAGAAGCTGCAATGGGTTGAACACATGAATCGTATGGACGAACAATGGATACCCAAAAGGGTATTCGTTGGGGGAATTGAAGGCTAGAGACTAGTGAGAAACCGAGGAAATACTGGCCTGACTCGGTCGACAAAGATAGTTCATTGCTACTCGGATTTCAAAATTGAAGGACGCGTTCAATGGACCGAGATGGTTGGAAGCACTATTTGTAGGGAGCGAAGGCCCAAGAGGGGCTGTAGTGCTGTGAATAAGAATTAAATGGTAGTGCCAAGCTTAAATTTCACGACTGTGTCAACCTTGCAAACCGGCTGAGTGACTTAAAAGCTGAAAAGTCCATGGTTTTGTATCCGGAAAGCATATTTAATAGTGAGATATTGATAGTTCATGGAAAATTGAAGGAAAACGCGAACAAGCTACGACCAGAAGAAGGAGCCAGAAGAGTGCAGTACACCGACGTTGTAAAAGCAAGATTTCCGTGCCGCAAGAGACTGTCCATTCGGAAAGAAAGATTGCCCCAACTACAGAAGAGTCGAACACAAAAAAAAAATACTGTATGTCTGCATCAGCACGACGTCTTAGACGCTGACGAAACTTCAACGAGCGCAAGAGCTTCAAAGTTAGATCGATGGCTGGTTGGACGCGCAAGTTCGTTTAGCCCGCAATTGACAACATGAAGGTGAAATTACAACTTGATTCGGGTTCCGATTGGACGATTATCGCTGAGGTAAATTGGAAGTAATTAGGATCACTGACATTAGCCGTATGCGAGGAGCAAAGAGCTTCGCAAGTTCAACAGACGGTTGAAATTGCACGGTAGAGAGAGCAGACGCATCTGCTACGTCTCGGCATATAATTTGAATGTGCTTGGAAGCGACTGGATGGAAGCGCTTGACTTATGGAACGTGCCTATTAATAAACTTTGCAGCACAATTGGACAAGTGAAGCCACCATCACTAAACGAGGAGATGAAAGAGGAATTTTCGTCTCTTTTCAACAATGCATTGGGGCGATGCAATAAAATGAAGGCATCACTCACGCTGAAGGAAGGTGCCAGACCAGTTTTTCAAAATAAGCGGCCTGTCCCATTTGCTGCTGTGGCACCGATAGCTGACGAACTTAAGCAGTTGCAACTGTTGGGGGTGATTAGCCCTGTCAATTGCTCAGAGCATGCAGCACCAACCGTTGCCGTTGAAAAGAAGGATGGCAAGGTAAGAATTTGCGCTGATTATTCAACGGATTTTAATGACTCGCTTGAACCAAACAAGCAACCACTGCCAACACCCGAAGATATCTTCTCGAAACTGTCCCAATATTGGGTGTTCAGTAAGATCGACCTTTCGGATGCATTTCTTTAGGTGGAACTCGACGATGAAGCGTAGAAAATAGTGACGATCAACACACACTGTGGCCTCTTCCGAGTAAATTGCCTTCAATCTGGCATTAAAACCGCTCCAGACATTTTCCAGCAAGTCGACACAATGATGAGGGGAGCAAAAGGTGCAATCCCCTTCATTGACGACTTTATCGTGGGAAGGGCTAATGAGGCCAACCATCGTGAAAATCTATTTGAAGTATTGAGACGTATCCAAAGCTATGGGTTTCACCTCAAGATCGAGAAATGTTCATTTGCTCAAAAGAAATTAGAATTCTTGGGGTACGTAATCGACAAAAACGGTTTGAGACCAATTTCAGAGAAGATCGAAGTTCTGAAGAAAATGCCGGCACCGAAAGACGTTCAACAATTGCAAGGTTTCCTTGGGTACATTACATGGTACGGTAAATTCAGACATCAGCTGAGGGAGGTTCGCGGACCACTGGACGAGTTGCTGCATAAGGATGTCAAGTCCAAGAGATGTTTGAGAAGCTCAAGAATATACTTTCATCGGACCATGTATTAACCCACTATGACCCATAGAAGAAAATGATTGTGGCTGCAGACGCATCAAGTCACGGTATGGGTGCGGTTCTTATGCATGAGATGCCGGATAGGACTAAGCGACCGATAATGAATGCGGTGCAAACATTCACAAGCGCCAAGGAAAACTACCCACAAGTGCATCGAGAAGCCTAATTCAAGTTTCATCATTATATCTACGGTCGGAAGTTCAAGCTTCAGACCGATCATCAGCCATTGTTGGAGATTTTTGGTGCAAAGAAAGGTATACCTGTCTACACAGCCAGTCGTCTACAAAGATACGCACTAATGATGCTTGCTTATAGTTTCAAAATCAAGTAGATTAATACGGATAGTATTACATATCCAGACTTCATCTCGCGGCTGATAGCAAAACAATAGAAGTCTATCGAAGATGGTGTTATCGGTAGGATGGAGAATTGCTTTATAGCTCGCTTTGCGATTGACACAGCAGGAATGCTACCCATAACATTTGAAGCTCTAGAACAAAAAAACCAGCAGATGCCAAACAATGAGGGAAGTTGAAGATTATATTGAAAGCGGGTGGCCGCGAACTTCAAGGGAGATCGATAACGCAGGCGTTGCAAAATTATTTGCCTCACGAGATTCACTTACTAGCATTCAAGGTCACATTTTTCATGGACATCACATCGTTGTGCCAGCTTGTTATTGGGGGACAATATTGAAGGAGCTGCATCAAGGCCATCCAGGTGTCGCTTGGATAAAACTGTCGGCATGATGCAAAGTTTACTGGCCATCTATTGGCGGTGATATCGACAGGCTGGTCAAAAGGCTTGAAAGCTGCGCAATAAATTCTAAACCGCCGACCAAGTATTCGCTTCAATCATGGCTCATACCGGACGGACCATGGTCTCGTATCTAACTCGATTTTACGGGACCCATAAATAGATTTTGGTATTTAATTATTATTGATACGTTCAACAACTGACCAAAGTTATACGAAATGCAATCCACAACGACATCAACCCAATTGAATGACTGGAGGAAGCCTTTCACGGCAAGGACTTTGCGATACACTGATTTTCGACAACTGTCCGCAGCTGGTTTCAGAGGAGTTTGAGAGTTTCTGCACAGAAAACGTTATTAATCACATCAAAATGGCACCTATTCATCCCCAATCAAACGGTCAAGCTGAGAAATCTATCGACTCGTTGAAAACTGGATTGAAGAAGCTGGAGGGGGAAGGGAGCTCCGATCATATTTTGCGCAAGTTCTAACTATGCTATCGTTACACACCATCGGCAGCCCTTGAAATGAAGTCAACCTTCCAGGTCATGACCGGTCGTACTATGAAGACTAAGTTGGATTTATTGAAACGAGAGCATGACCGTTCTTGCAAGGGTTACAGGAATGTAGAGCAGCATTTTAATCAGCACCACGGAGCCAAATGGAGATAATTTGGTGTCGGCGAAGATGCCTTTATCAAAACGTACACCGCCAACAAATGAAAATTACCAGCAAATATTTTGAAAAGGCACGGTGCAGTCAATTACTTCGCGCATACGGAGAGTCTGTCAGGTGATTGCGAAGTCAACTTTCATGCAAACTAAATCAAAAAGCGGTTTACTTTCCTTGATAACGGAAGAAACATTCTACTTGATGGTCTTGATATCTCTATGCCGCAAACCCTTAGAGGAGTGGTGACTGGGTCCCAACTGAGTTCAGAACCTGAAGAGCCTGCCAACGAACAACCAGTGGACCAAGCAGCGGTGCAGGGAGACAAATGTGCTGAAGATCCGTAACCGCGTCGAGCTCAACGAACCAGTGCAAGAGTACTACCACAACGCTATAAGGACTATGACATAACGCGACTTGTACATAGGACCGTATGATCCATCTTAACGGGGTGAGATGTTGGGATGGTCACACCAATCTGCACCTCGACAAACATCTTGCGGTCCATCCTTCATATTTTCCAATCTATTGTAGAAAGTCAACAGCACGGACGTCGAGGCACAACACCACTGAATTCAAGCAGAATGCACTGATGGTCACTGGCTGAATGGTCCTCTAATACTCTCTAATTGTGTATCCTCCAAACTAAGGACTCCAAGGCGAATGTCACGTCCGGTATGATTCCCTCACAGCCAATACGGTGGAAAGTCGGCGTATTTTCTGTGTTTAGTGCGACCATTATTTCTAGGATTCGTTTTCCTCGCGGATCTGTTTGAGGCATGCCCCATTCAATTGCAACGAGCACGTTGCTGTCTGCGTTCGAGATGGCTCCTCCAAAGCATTAAGTTTGGCTTAGAAAGATGATATCGATTCATTCGGCAGAAAGTACGCACTAAAGAAGGTTGTCCCCGAGCACCCAACCTAGACGAAACCATCTCCCCATCCACAGACCTTTGCCTGAAAATCACTGTTCCGAACCCAGATGGCGGCAGTACCAGTTTCATCAGGATGCCATGATGTAGAACTTTTACCATGATGTTGCCCTTTCATCAGCAAAAATCGGATTTCATGTCCCTCGCAAAATGCTCAAGCAGATTTTGGGCGGTGAACTGGGTTCCTTACCTAGATAACGGCAGTACCAATTTCATCGGGATACCATGATGCAGAACTTTTATCATGGTGTTGCTCACTCACCAGCAAAAAGTCGGCTTTCATGTCCCTCGCAAATTGCTCAAGCAGCTTTTGGACGGTTGAACTGTGGTGTAGGCTTAGCTGCAGGATGCGGTTCATCGCAGTTCTGATTTTGCCTTGGCTAGGGCTTTCTGGAAGACCCAGCATTTCCCTGATCTCAAGACGGGGCCCAAAATCCGGTCTTGGATCAGCATCCTTACAAAGAATACAGTGTGCCTGTATTGCACACTCTTTTCTTTTATATCCCATCTCTCCGCACTTGTAACATAGGGAAATCCTATCGGGTCCTTTGCATACTTGTGCGGTAGAACCATAGCCAAGGCATTTGAGATATTGAAGAGGCACTGCTCTTCACCGTATCCTGCTATTCTTACTTTGCCCTTATTCAGAAATTTTTCGGTATCCTTTTCGGTCAAGTCAATGATGGTCATGCGTTGTCCCTTATGGTTTTCTGGTGTTTGCCTTGCTTCGATCATGCCCACGCTAGGGAACCTCTTTTTGATTGCCTCTTCCACCTCAGCCAGATCCGTGACGCAGTCAGTGTCTCTTACTTCGATCGTGGTCATCAGCTCGAGGGAAGCAATAGTTGCGCTTTTGCCCTTGGACTTTCTTTAGTGTATCGCAAAATGCTTCTTTATTATCAGCCTCTGCTCCGAACTCAACCAGTATGTGGTCTGACTGCGTTGGTCGTACTGCTTTAATGGCAGTGCTTGTGTCTTTGGGCCTTACATTTTGCCTGATATACTGCAACACTTCTGCGTAGGATCGGCAATCTTAGAGTTTTACAAGCAGTGCCTGCTGCCGGGGTCTTTCTCTCCTGTTTCGCGTCAGGTCTTTTTTCTTATTGCACGTCCATGCCAACTTTGTTTTTGGGCGCTTTTTGAAAAAGTTTCTTTGTGACTTTCTTCGCTCCTCTTGTCAGCACTATCAAAAACCTCTGATCTGGCGTTCCATGCCCATCAAGTGCCTCTTCCTTTATCCCGATCTACTTCGATTGGGCTAGATGCCATTTTTTTATTAATATTTAATGGTGGAGCTATCTGCGCGTGCACTTTATGCGTAGCCCTCAGCGCTTCTTTAGCCTTCTGGTCTTCTTTGGACTTCTGGTCCTCTTTGGCTTTTGACCAGCTCCTCCGATAATGTTCTATGCGGTCTAGGAGCTCATCTAGTTCGCCGAGCCCAACGAGCCTTCGTTGATTTTTGGCGAGTCGTATGAAGATTTCATTCTTTTTAGAACATCTTCCGCTTTTCGGATTAGCCTTTCTTCTTCATTCGCTGGGCGGCAATTGTACTTTGCGACCACCTTTCTTGGGAGAGGTTATCAACTTCTGTTTCTGAGTACAATACCTCTGCCACGCCTTCGGTGATGACGCTTTATGTTTCTTGTCATTTCTTTCTTTACCTGCCGTTATCTCTTTGTAGACTTCAGGATGGTTCATTGCTTCAGTCGCTACAATAGCAATCGCAGCAATAACCATCGAGTTCTCGATGTTCTTTGTATTTACCCCTTTCACTTAAAAATTTGGCGCATCCTGCAGTGTATCTTGCTCTTCCTTTTTAGGACGTTCTGGCTTTTGCATTATTTTTTTTTTTTTGCAGCGCCCAAACGCCGCAGGTATCTCAGTCTAGACAAGGCTCTCTGCTGATGTCCGTTTGTCGTTCGTTTTCACTGTCATTGTATTTTTGTCATTGTTAGCACCGCTCCCGATGCGCTGCATATATAGTCATCGTTATTATTTCTGCTTTTTTAAAAAAATTTTTGATCTTATTTAGGATTTTTAGTTGCTCCAGTTTTATTAGGTCCCACTCTGAGCCACTATCTCCGTTCATGTGTGTAGTCGCCTTTTTGTTCCCATGGTTATCTTTGCTCTGCAAAGTGGCCGTACGAGGTTGGCACAACCCGTACAAAGGTTGGCACAAGCTCTTATGGGGACAAGTGGTCAGAGCCAGATCAGCGCTAATTTCCATCTCAACGAAACGTACACCTCACTGTGCCCCCCATATCCTAGGAGTTTCCTCGAGTACGTGGGGACGATACTCCCTAAAGAATTCTAGACAATTATCATCATAAAATGCATCAAAATTACTTGACAGCCTTTGAGCTTGTGCTACGCGCATGGAAAGTTCAGGGTTCCTTCTCATAAATATTTAAAACTATTAGTTAAATTAAAAAATTTTACACATTTATATTACTTATGGAATTCTTTGTAGCTACATGAATGAGTTGCATATTATTTTAATAATTTTTCCTGAAAAATTATTAGAGAATAAAAAATGTTAGAAGAAGGTAGTTTCGACGTGTGTACTAAATCTCATCAGGCCATCACTCTTAGATACACACCGTTGATGGCGACCACCATGCTTAGAGGTGAGAGAGTTATTTTTAATTTTCCTACTTATGCGAACTAACTCTCTCATGTGTGACATCGAATTGCAGCGATGTCACACATCCAACGCATGGGTTGATACGTTACCAATCATCTCGATGGGCATACGAGCTGTTGCGAGAGAAGACATACAACGACTTCGTAACCATTTCATTGACTCACGACCTCGACTAATGTCTCGACATAGAAACAAACCAATCTTTGTCTTCAAAGAGCTTCCTTCATGTTCTCACGTACTCATACGAGTCGATGCACCTTGGCTAGCATTCGAGCAACCATAGAAGGTACGTACGAAGTCATCAGGCGAACCGACCAATACTACATCGTAAAAATTCCCAACGTCAACACGCCGGTAAGCATTGACAGACTTAAACCAGCTCTCATGCTTCCTGACGACAAACCAGAGAACTCAACTCCGCCGCCTCCACACAACGAACCAACTCCGTCGACGTCTGGCCATACAGCTCCAGCCTCGAGTACGTCATTGGAACCCGAAGACACATCGTCACGCAGACGCACGACGTCTTTTCGACCATGATCTTCCGGCTCATCGAGCAGCAATTCATCACCCCAACGACAACACAGAAAACGTGTGAGATTCAGCGGCAACAAGTAACTCATTTTCCTTTTCTCTTCAAATGGGGGGAGTAGTTGTTGCGGTCAGCAACAGTATTCGAAGCCCCGCACAAACATTTCTCACACACATGCAAGCATCCGCACTTCATTCGCGCAAACACTCATTACCTGAAATTGTATTGCATTTAGCGGTCAGTAGTACACACGCCATCAATCAAGCAACACGTGGAACTCCCAACTCCCAAATATTTAATTGCTATCCTTGAATAAATTTACAATTAGTTAGGTAAGAATTCGCGTTGTCATTTACTGACCAACTACAAAAAAAATTTAGCAAGTATAAATGTGCCTAATTTATCAATTACAAGCCCACATCATCAACGATCGCTCGTGGCGGATGATAGGTAAGTACTCCTTTTATTAAATAGCAAAATTTTTTGTGATAGTAGTTGAATTCCGGTGAGTTAAATTTTTATAATAATTAAATTTTTTTTATTGATAGCAAAAATGTTTGTGATAATTTTGGTAATTGGCAAATTTTTTTCAGTAATGCTAAATTTTTGAGAATAGTTGAATTTTGATGAGTGGAATTTTTGATAATAGTCAAATTTTTTCTGACTAGAAAATTTTTTATTGAAAATAATTAAACTTTTTTGGCAATATTTGAATGGTATGATGAATAAAAATGTATTAATGGACGTACATCAGTTCAGGAAAATGAAAAATAATAAATTTTCGATGTCGTTTCGGGAACATTATTAATAAATAGTTTCCTGTGCATTAAGTTGAAAGCACATAAATATTAAGATTTGGTATAATTTGCCTGATCTATAAAGGAAAGAAATAAAATGTAATGATAAGTCAATTATAATGTCGCTCTTTCCATTCGGTTTTTGAACGTGACCGGGTATGGGACTATGCATATTGGCAGACCCCTCCTCTATAATGAGCTAGCCTTCGGGTGAGCTAACCCCTTTCTATGTGCTCACAGGTTCTCTTTCCGGGTAAAGTGGCCTTCCGCTTGCATGCCCATTTATGGGATAGGATTATGTGATTCCGTCACATAATACTCTGACATAAAGTTGCCACGTTTATATTTTTCATTTAATGGAAAAATTCATTCAAATTATGTTTGTATGAGTTTTTCACTTAAATGGAAAATATATGGCCATGCTTACATTTGGATCTTGATCCGGCTGGGGGTGCGATTGGGCACCGCTTCCATCTGGATGCCCCACTCTTATTTGGGGGCCATAAGTATTGTCGATAACGATGAAGTCCTCTTAAGTCCGTCTGTTTTCTCCAGGCCCAGTTTGTCCTCTGAGTCAACAATTTTTGACCCTTAGTAGGTTACCTCATTCTCGACTTCAGTCGATATTCATTTGAACAACGAAATTCATGGATTCGAAATTTCTTTTTTAGTGCGTCCTCGTGCTGGGGAAAAGAACCCGCCCCACGACACCACATTGCAAGCCTGCCAGCGCATTCACGCGTCCTCAGACAAGGCTAATCTTGGCGAAACCCATGTAGTAATCGAGCAGTCACACAAACAAACTGCTCGACAGCCTTCTTAACCCTATCCGAAATTTTAATTGCAGATTTAGAAAAAAAGATTTCTTTATATCCATTCATAGTTACAATTTATAAAATATTTTTTTTTTCATTCTTATTATTATTAAATGTAATTTTATATCATTTGATTTGTATTAAATTGAAACGTTTCCCCTGAATTATATTTTTCATGATATTTACCTTTTATTATTATTTAAAATCTTGTACATTTTTCTTTACGTCTGTAAATTTTCGAAAAATTTTAAAACTGCAAATTAAAATTTCGAACATGGGAGCACTGCTTTAGTGCATTCCAACGGAGTATTGCATTACTGAATGCAATCGATCTCAGCTGGTTCGATTTACCGTAGCAACACGAGGAAAGAAAAAGAAAAGATCTGGACGGATCGGGAAGTCGACTTACGACCGCGACCGGGAAAAGAAGGAGAACATGGCCGCCGTGCAAAATACGTTCGGTATGAAAAGTGTTGGTAAAAGTACCGTTAAAACCATTTAAAATTGGGTAGTAAATTCAAAAGTTTTAATTAAAAACAATTTCCAACAATTCACCCTCTTAACTCCAATAAATTACCATCCCCCTGCGGAGTTTTGCTCCCAAGGAAAATTACATTTGACGGTGACCGTGTCTGTCTGCCGGTCGTCTCGAAAGCTGCTTCGTCTTATAGCCATTCGTAACGCTGCGATTTCTATTTGGAATTAATTCATGAAAGAGTTTGCATGGCATTCGTGGTAAAACGCATTGTGACAGCGGGAAAGTGCATGACGTGCCACGACCGCCCTGAAAATCGTTTTCCAGTGAAGTATTACATTGGTTGCGCAATAAAAATCAAATCAGATGTGCAGTGATGATGATCGTTGGTCGTTTCTCTGTGGATTATCAGTGACAAAGAGTGATACGGCAGACAGTTAACCTGGACGTCAGGCTGGCCAGCAGATTTGCATGCAAAGGCCACCTGCACCGCAACCACAACATCCTCACAGATTACGATCCGTTGGATACTTGGACCGGAGACTCGACCAGCAAACGCAGTCAGCTGCAGTAGGGCCTTTGGCATTCGGGTCGCTCCTTCGCATCCGTAGACTTTGACAGCTGACACACTCATCCAGCCATCGAGAGTGTTTGTATTTGGAGAGAAAATATCAATTAATCGACGATGCAATTGGCAGAGACGCAAGAAAATTGAACAGTGAGATTGAAGAGTTGCAATTGCAATTATATTTTTATATTTTTTTATGTTTTTTTTTTTAAATTGATCAATTCGAAATCGCAATAACACCTAAAGAGCCGTGACATGGCAGTGCTTGTTTTATTTTAAAATTTCAAAAATTTGAAGTTTTTTCCCGGCGTGAACAGCTTGAAATCAAAGTATTTGTTCCAAATCAACGAGAAGTGGTGAGTGATCGCTTTCAATTCGATTTTGCCGTAGGATATCATTGAAAGAAGTTCTTGGCCGAAAACGTGCATATTCGAAATCGTCAATTCGGAAGCTGAACTGCATTTTATTAATATCAACGTGATTGGATTGGCACGCTTGACTAAGGAAATAAATCAATATCAACGTCTCGTGGATTTTTCACGTCTGTAGCCCAAACTCGCTTCAGTTTCTTGCATTGCGATGAATGTTCATATTGTAGTTTGACTGAGGATAGGGCGGTCGCAAAATCAACCATGGCACAGCAACGCAATAAGTGAGAAGAGAGTAGTCAACCATACTTGTATAACCTTGCCAAGTACATGTATTAGAGCGAAGCATTTGCTGAAGTTCATAACTATAACCAGCCTTCAATTTTTATTACAAAGCCCCTTGTGATTTCGGTTATATGTGGTTGCTCAGTCATCAGATACCAGAAGCGTGTATTTGCGCATATGTGACGGTGCGTGAATAGATTTATTTTGAAATGAAACTCAGTGGCGTTAAGACCATGGATTGCGAATATTTATATTTCAAATTGGTAAAGGTTAACTCTCAGGCAGTCAATCGCTAATTATGCACTCAAATTTTATTTTTGCTTTTGGTTTGTCAACCACGGCATGAGAGGATCGAGAGAGATAAATGCTGAATTATATAGAAATCAATGTACATAACCACAATTTTTTCTTTTTTTTTCGTTTCAATTTTGATGTCATTATAAATGTCGAAAACGTAATTACTAGATTTTTTTCCAAGTTTTACACATACAAGCAAACTTTGCTTCTTGAAGACTAATTGCAATTCGTCGATAAGAAACATATTACGAGAAATTGCCTATAAAATTTAAAACTCAACCTTTCCCTTTCAATTAACCTGACCGGGTATAAGATCCGCATCGATGGCAAGCTCCTTCTCTAATATGGGCTAGCCATCGGTCATGCCCTTTCTTTCTCTTGTTTAACAATGGCTCTTGCCGGGTAAGGTGGCCCTCCGCTCGTACCTATTTATGGCATAGTGTTATGTGATTCCCTCACATTATACTATGACATAAATTCGCCACGTTAATATTTTTCATTTAAAGGAGAAATTTATTCAAATTAAGTTTGTATTAGTTTTTCACATGAATGAAAAATATAGCCACGCTTACGTTTGGATCTTGATCCTGTTGGGAGGGTGCGAGGGGGCACCGCTACCATCTGGATGCCCCACTCTTACTTGTGGGCCATAAGGATCATCAGTAACGACGAAGTCTCCACCAGTCCATCCATTTTTGCCCGACCCAATTTGTTCTTCGAACAAACATTCCAACCCAAGTAGGTAACCTCGGCCTCGACACCAGACAATCGGTATTTTTCAATGTTTAATTCGTGAATGCGAAATTGTTTTGTAGTGGGTCCTTGTGCTAGGAAGAAAGAACCCGCTCCACGACACCGCAACTCTAGCCTGCTAGTGCATTCACACGTCCCCAGACATGGCCAATCTCGGCGAATTTCAACATCCTCTACCGCTGAGGTAGCAGAGCATTGCTGCAGTCACTACACCCACCAGCAGACCATCGCTGCAGCCCTTGACGACTATTTATAATACATCTATTTCACTACACTTCGAAGGTTGAATACCGTTATGTTGCGAACTTGTTCTATGTGAACTCGCTTGTTAGTTCATATGCTCTACTTCAACTTAACACAACTTAAGCGAAGGTTGCTAATTGCTTCAGCTCTCACGACCGATTGCGGATCCAGTACTCTCTATATCTATGGTCTGATTCGTTCACTACTTACACTCCTCACTGCCTGCCTAACTACTCATGAGATATTTGAGGACCTTGCAGCAAAAGGGAGGCATGTCCAAATTTTAAAACTGTTGGGTATTAAGGAAAAACGTTTTTAAAAACGGAATAATACATTTATGTTTTAGAGCTAATGATATCAAATAATATGAACATTTACATATATTACTCAAGTTTTTAAGATGTGCAAACCAGTTTAAGAATTACTACAATTTTTTAAAGTTTGGATCTGCCTCCGTTTTGCACCAAAGTTCAAGAGAAATACTACCCTATATTGTAGTATGGATAGTAAAATGCATAGATATTAGGTTTTTTTTAAATTCAAGAACTATTACTCAGCATGTGGAAGATAAAACAATTTAAAGAAAAACAAAAACAAACAAGTGCTTAACAAATATTATGCTTAACCAACGTATATAAGTCAAATTCAGCTTGATCGTCATCGTCTTCGCGAGAAATGTCATCATTCGGTCCATCAGCTTCACTTTTAAGGGTGTTGTACAAATATAATTTATTTGTAGGAACACAGTTCCTTACCAGCTGCATAATATCTGTGGTGGCACGGGACGCCCCACCTTCAACAACTGCTTCCCGCGGCAGATTTTCGCAGCGCACCGCGGCGGAGCAGCATCTGCAATGCGGCTGAGCAGCATCTGCAATATCGCTGCCAGAAAGTAGAAAATAACTCGTACCGTTCTTTTAGATTCTCATAATCTGATATGACGGCACGAGCTCAACGCAAAAGGTCTCATCGCTTCGGTCAAGCTACAACGCTCTCCAGATTGTCTAAAAAGCAAATTCTTGTCTTGTTCTTGTTCTTGTTTCCGTCTAAAATAAAAACTGCTTTCGTGTGTAAAATAAAACCCGAGCTTTGTTCTTCATTATCTTTACGTCACAGGAACCAAACCCAAGAGTCCTTATCAGGACTGCTTGGCAGTGCCAACTTAAGACGTTTCCAAACAGTAAAGTACTTATCAGGACTCAACGTCAATAGTGAAGGCCTACTCACGAGGAGTCCTCTTCAGGGCCGCACGAGTGGGCTGGCACTATAGTGGTGACCCCGAGTCTCAAAAACACCTGCAGAATTGCCAACATGGTCCTTGGACGAGATGAAGATGACCCACGCATCGCTGCGCAGAGCAACCCGGAGCTCCGTCCGCAACAACCCAGTCCACCGACAGCTTTAGAGGTCAACGTCATCAGCCAGTGCAAGCTGCCGCCATTCTAGCGAGCCAATGCGGAGCTTTAGTTCTTCCAGATCGAGTCCCAGTTTGAGGTGCACAAAGTTGCACAGTTATCATTTGACAGTCTCCGTGTTCGATCACGACACCATTGCGGATGTAGCAGATATTATCCGCGCGCCACCAAAGACCGATAAGTACAAGTTGCTCAAAGCAACCATCGTCTCTCGCCTCACAGACTTCCCCGACGCCCAGCTACAAAAACTTCTCACAGGTGTTGAACTCGGGGACAGGTGACCGTCACAGCTGCTGCGTCACATGCGCTCTAGCCAGCACACGCGTCAATGACGACGTGCTCCAGATCAAATGGTTGGACCTGCTGCCACAACAAACGCGGCGCATGTTGCTTCTAATCAAAAATCAAACGCCGGAGGAACTTGCCACGGTCGCAGACGAGGCACACGACATGGGCTCGAAAGCAATGGCCTCGTCTTTCGGGCCAGGCGTGCGCACCACAACCCCCTCATCTGGCTGTTCGTCAACATCACCCGACTAGATCGCCGTCGAGCTGGCGGCCCTACGTTTAGCGATCATGCAGTTGACCGGCTTGACTCGTGAGATGCTTCAGCAACCGCATGCAAGTTACAGCACCCAACATAGGCACTCCTCATCCCGGAACCGCCTCGGTCAGAGAGCATGGTCTACCTCCCCAGGCCCTGCTGCGTGCTCGGGCCTTTGCTGGTATCCTAGCAAACATGAGGCCCTAGCAATCCACTGCAAGCAGAGGCACATTTCCCGCTTAAGCCACTGCCTCCAAATACTCGGAAAACTAAGTTCGCCGGCGGTGCACTCAGCGGACACCGCCGGTGACACCTCAGAAAAACGCTTCTATGTCGTCGACCGCTATACTAAAAAGCATTTTCTGGTGGACTCCGGCTCCGCCCTATTGATAATTCCGAGGCACTTCGTCTCCAGGCCTCTGAAGAAACAAAACCTCACATTAAAGGCAGCCAATGGTATGCCTATTATCACTTTTGGCACTTAGAAACTCGTATTGGATTTTGCGTTGATTCGCCCGTTTCACTGGCCGTTCGTCATAGCAGATGTCCAGACGGCTATTCTAGGAGCAGACGCACTTAATCACCACGGGTTGTTAATTGATCTACGAAACCAGCGCCTCTTGGATGATCGCACCAACCTCTCGACAAGCTGCGTCCTCGGCACGGCGCCACCGGTGCACAGCATCAGTGTTAGCACTATAGTCCAAGCATCGACCTCAGTGCGCACCGTCGGAGACCCGTACGAAATAATCATCGCCAAATTTAAAAGCTCAACTATCCGACCTGGTGAATTGGCCTCAATCGCCGACCTCCCCGTGCACCACCAAATAATAATGCATGGTCCACCCGTCTTCGCACGACCACGTCGGCTTGCAGGAGAACGCCTCATCGCCGCAAAAGCCGAGTTTGATCTCCTCTTAGCACGAGGCATTATCCGACCCTCATCAAGCCAATGGGCCAGTCCATTGCAAACGGTTCCCAAGAGCAGGGGCCGTTGGCGAGCTACGGGAGATTACCGTCAACTCAACGCTCGCACTCAGCCGGACCGCTACCCGCTGCCTATCATCGAGGACCTGATCCAGGAAGTGAGTGGCTCGGTTTTCTCAGTAATCGACCTCCAACGCGCTTTTTATCAGATCCCGGTCGCGCCCCAAGACAGTTACCGCGCTCTTTCGGCTCTTTGAATTCCTGGGCATGCCGTTAGGTCTACGAAATGCAGCCCAAACCATGCAGCGAACTCTAAACCACTCACTCAAAGGGTTCGATTAAGTTTCCGTGTATCAAGACGACATCCTAGTGTTTTCGGCCGACCACGACCACGACAAGCAGATTCTATCAACGCTGCAAAATGCGAAGCTCCAGTCCAATTGGGATAAGTGCCAAATTGGACAGGCCGAGATGATCTTCGCCGGCTACCACGTCTGCAAAACTGGATTTCGGCCACCAGCTCCCATCGGGGGACTATCCAAAGCCGACCGACTCCTCACAGCTAAGGCGTTTCCTCGGTATGCTCAATTTTTACCGACGTTGCATGCCACATGCCGCTGAGTTTCAGGCGCTGCTTTCCGAGCTCTTGAAAGGCTTCACGACCAAAAGAGCACCACTCAGTTGGACACCCGAAGCTGAAGCTGCTTTCGAACTGTGCAAGCTAGGAATCTCCAAGGCAGCCACGTTGGCCTTCCTTTCGCCATCACGTCCAATAGCCTTACGCACCGACGCTTCTAGCGCTGCCATCGGGGCAGCCTTGGACCAGCAACGGGAAGACGGTACATGGGTTCCCCTCAGTTTTTTCTCGAGAAAGCTATCTGAGACCGAACAGCGGTATTTAACCTATGACCGTGAACTTCTGGCGGTCTTCGCCGCCATCAAATATTTCCAGCGTATGCCAGAAGGAAGGAGTTTCATCGTATACACTGACCACCGACCCCTTACCTTCACTCTAATGCAGCGCTCAAACAAAGCCTAACCCCGCCAAACCAGACAGTTAGAGTTCATCTGCCAGTTCGACACAAGGATCGAATATACACCAGGTCAAGAAAACATCGTCGCCGACGCGCTTTTACGGATGGAATCAGTGACAGTACCCACCACATTCTCCGCTCGTACCATCAGCGAAGCTCAAGCCACAGACACTCAGTTGCCTCACCTCTTAGCAAACTCCTGCCTCGGGCTCCGACTGTTGACGCTAGAAGGCCACCAACTGCATGTGATCGAATTCAACGGTATCATCAAGCCCTATTTGCCAGTTACGCTCCGCCGCCAAGCCTTCGACATGGCTCACCAGCTCCCGCACCCTAGTGGGCGCGCCGCCGCGAAGAGCGTTGCGTGCAAATTTTTCTGGCCGAACCTGAGAAAAGACGTGTTTCGTTGGGCGCAACAATGTGTACCGTGCCAGCGATCCAAGGTCTATCGCCACAACCGTGCCAAGCTAGGCAACTTCAAGATACCGGACGCGCGTTTTGCCCACATCCGCGTGGACTTGATCAAACTCCCGCTATGCGAAGGCTATGAGAACTGCCTAACCATAATCGACCGCTATACACGCTGGCCACAAGCAATACCAGTGCGCGACTGCAAGGCCAGTACCATCGCCAGAGCTCTATTCGACGACTGGATAACCATATTCGGCACGCCACTCCAGCTAACGTCGGATCAAGGCCTTCAGTTTGAAGCTGACCTTCTTCAAAAACTCAGCCGATTCTTAGGCATCAATCAAGTTCACACCACACCATATCACCCTCAGGTAAACGGCATGGTGGAACGAATGCACGGCATTAAAATATGTCCCCGAGACGCCGTGGTTGCAGGCTCTATCAGCTATTTTGTTGGGCATGCGCACCACATTTAAGGAAGACCTGCAAGCTTCTCCAGCAGAGATGGTTTTCGGAACGCCACCACGAATTCCAGGTGAATTTTTCGCGCCACAGATGACCTCAGCCAGTCCTTAGTGTATTCAAAAATTCGATATTGAGATATTTTGAACCGTATCTTCTCTACATTTGTTATAACTTTTTTAAAATGACTTTCAAAATGGTTACTTAAGTTGAGAATCATGTTCTGATCCGCATTCACAACCTTAAAATGTTTAGATGCTTTCTTAATACAATCGGAATATTCAGAAGTTGTAAAAATGTAGTCTTCTCTCTATTACGCCAAAACACCGATCACATGACAAAAAGCTGTGTCCCGGCTCAGGAAATCGATGAACAATCTTTTCAATAGATGAACACCTCATAAGATATAGAATAGATATTGAACTAATGTCGAGTTCTTATTTGGTGCTGCTGCATTATCCAAGAATAAATACAGTATTTTAACTGTGCTTGATAAAATCTTATCTATGTAAAGATTTATGAAAGATACGACTTCGTTTAGTGATTTTCGAGCTATGGTTTCATCGTATGAATAAAAATGAGCGATGCCTGTTTTTGCTGAGTGGATACAAAATTATATGCCCCAAGTTGACTTTTGTAAAATACTTCACCTGCTGGAATTTTAGGTAATTGTATGTTCTGCTGATAGTCAAAAGTTAACATCTAACACTCGTCATTATAAATAGCAAGTTGACTCTTCTCTTGTAAATCTACAAAAAAAGTCTCAGCTTTGGTTTAGTGGAGACTCTTTTCTACCTGTGTTTGCCGGATTTCATCACTATCTAACGTCTTACCTTTTAATTTGTAATTCAATGTGTCGCACTTCTTGCATGTATCTAAACGTGGTAATCCAAAGCTGTATTTAAAATTTTATTTGAAGTAACTGTAGTAAAACCCAAAATATACTATTGGCTTAGCAGATGCTTCGAGACTAGGCTCATTCTGCTTCAAACATAAATCGTACATCCTTTTAACATTTAACTCAGATGATAGATACTAACGAGAGCTTTTATTCCTGCTGTAGTGAGACTCGCGTCGTGGAAAACTTCTAATGTGAGAGTCAACTTTGGAAGCCCAATCACTCGAAATATGATTTAGTTGATTTTGATGTTTTCCACGCTTAGATTTAGCTGGCATAATTACAGTAGGGCCACGATACTCCTTAGAAATATTGTCTACTCACTTTTTAGAGATCCCATGGATAGATGCAAAGCTATTTCGACAAACTTGTATATTTATATTTCCAAATGCAATGAACAACTGCGTTTCTTCCTCGTGCCAGTTTTTATTCTTTCCCTTTCAACATTTCCAGTTTTAGTAAGACCTCCTAAATATACGTTTGGCACATAAGTTTCTCCCAATTTATAAAAATTTTCTATATTATTTTTCGCATTTCTTTATTAATTTGAACAAAACATTTATACTTTTTGCAACAGCAATCCGGACCTGTTTTCTTTCTCCCTCTTCGCGCCTTTTATAATTTAAATAGCTTTTTTTAGTAGCAATAGCCTTTATTCATTATTCTAATTACATTTTAACTTTCCCACATTCCATGCCTGTAATTGAAATCCTATACTTTATATTTCTACTTCCCATTTACCTCATAGATCCTCATAACTGTAATACAAAAAGTATATCTTCATGTTTTCATAAACTTCTAACGTAATATTAATGTCACACGACAATCGTAGCCAAAACAATGTTGGTTCCCACCACATTTCATACATTCAGTACGTTCCCACGATTTGTTTAAATTAGCTCTGTAAGCATAAATTATGACTTAATTCACCCGCATTGGAATAACGAATTCATTAGTCATAATGCAACAAACGAGTTTGCATTCAGCCTTCCTTAAAACATTGCGTTTCCATTGTGAAATATTTGCAGCTTTTATTTTTTTTGAGATTCCACTACTCGTTGATGGGCATGGATGATTTACATCTGATTCATCCGAAATATTCATACCTTTATCGTTGTCTGCACTAGTTTGGTTTTGGAATGTTGACAAATCACGATCACTTCTATCACCACTTGAACTTGAGTCGTGTTCAGGAGGCTGGTAAATATCAGATGATCCACTACTTAATGGTTCGGACTCACTCATTTTATGCACACTTGAACCACTCAAAGTAAATGTATATAAGTTAATTAATGAACGTTCCGTACAATGAAAAAAATATTTATTTGAGGCAAAGCCTGGCAACTTTACAATTTTCACTTAATGACTAACTTACAATTAACAATTAGCCCAGTCATATTAGGGCTTTCACCTCGGAATGAAAGATAATAAGCTGCAAATTGGTATGAACCTTTGTTTTGTCATTCTAAATGTTGTCTCAAAAGTCAAAATCATTATCGTGTTCGCGTCTCAAGATATTCAAGGTCAAAGGTCACAAAAATCGGTTTTTCGCGAATATCTGGCTTCCTATCGGTTAAATGAGATTTGCATTTATTATAAAAGTTGTAGGCTATAAAATTCCCTACAACTTTTGTTTAAACTTTTTTTTCATACGACCAACCGTTTTGAAGGTAGAGCGCGAAGAGTGCACATCGTACAGTCATATACGGCCTAATGCAAGGTCAAGCGTGAGTTATGGTTATCAGTACGTTATAAAGTCAATTATTTACTTGGAAATTATAATTATTAAACAATGCCTATTATTTATGTACTAACTATTAATTATTTATATTTAATTAAAGTAAGTAACTTGATTATTTATATATAATTATTCATATTTAACTATTTAAGTATAAAATATTATTAATTCTGGATTATATATTTTAGTTTTATTTTAAGTTAAAATGATAGTAAGAGTATATATTTTACACATATTTTTATTTATTATTAAATACGGCATAATATACATTTATCAAAATGTGAGTTCAAATATCAAAAGTATCTTTGTTGATTTTAATTGTAATGAAATTGGAAATGGAAGCTAATTATCTTCTTCTTGTTCGTCGTCTTCTTCTTCTTGTCGCTCAAAAATGTTCGATTCATTGTCATCATCCTCATTATCTGTCATGTTCATCTCCAAACCTTCCAGAATATCGGGATCATATGTATTTTCTTCATCGGGATTACTTGGATACAGTGAAGCGTTGAGGCAAGCTTGTCCGTTGCACTGGCCGCAAGCTAAAGAACATTGTAGCCCTGATTTTCTGCATCCACAGCGGGAACCACAACCATTTTTGCAATTGCAAAATATTACGTTTAGTAGTTCGGCTGGTGCTGGAGGTAATAACGTTCGTATGGGCTCCAGGATTTCATTTTCAAGCATCCAGCCCCATTCTTTAGGTTCTAAGTCCTTCCCTAACCACGTTTGAATCTGGTAGTAGACACGTTTTATGTGTTGATGAGCTGCTACACTTGTTGGTGGAAGTGTTGACAGTTGTACAGGTTTATTTAGTTTTGTAAATTTGATGAATTGCGTGTAGCGGAAATGATCAATGTTGTCCTCAGATTTTGGAGCATTATATAATGCCAACAAGATGCGCACTCCATTTTCTAATAATGTTTGTTTTGGGCAGTTTTCTTGTTGAAATACTTCCACCAGTTTATCTAAATCAGGAATTTTTTCCAATGCTCTAGTAACAGTTTTTTTTTCCTTTTTTAAATAGCGCAGAAGTCGTGTCACAGCCACTGAATGCGTGTAAAAATAAAATGTGCTTTTTAGTACGAGGATATTGGTCAAAACTTTTAGTAGAATATATTTGTGTTTTGACATTGCCTTTGCCAACTTTTTTCAAAAAAATTTCCTGATGATGTGACTGAGTACGTCCAATTAAAATAACGAGCAAATCGATATCTTCTCCTATGATGACAGCAGTCTTTTGATGTTCTGATAAGGCAATAGCTGTGTCAATGATGAGTTAAATATGAATAATTATATATAAATAATCAAGTTACTTACTTTAATTAAATATAAATAATTAATAGTTAGTACATAAATAATAGGCATTGTTTAATAATTATAATTTCCAAGTAAATAATTGACTTTATAACGTACTGATAACCATAACTCACGCTTGACCTTGCATTAGGCCGTATATGACTGTACGATGTGCACTCTTCGCGCTCTACCTTCAAAACGGTTGGTCGTATGAAAAAAAAGTTTAAACAAAAGTTGTAGGGAATTTTTATAATAAATGCAAATCTCATTTAACCGATAGGAAGCCAGATATTCGCGAAAAACCGATTTTTGTGACCTTTGACCTTGAATATCTTGAGACGCGAACACGATAACGATTGTGACTTTTGAGACAACATTTAGAATGACAAAACAAAGGTTCATACCAATTTGCAGCTTATTATCTTTCATTCCGAGGTTGACCCCTTTTTTTACCTAATATGACTGGGCTAAATACAATTTCTTATATTATGTAAAATTGCTGACGCTATGTCTAGCAGTTTTCGTGGGAAACTGCATTTGCTGGATTCCCAAGTTGCATCACTTTGAGGTGTTATATTTCGGCTGGTCTGGGAAATTGTCGTTAACTCCTCCCCGCTTAGATGCAGTTGTCCGCAATTGTTTTTTTGAAGTATGGAAGGTTATTAAACCTCCTTGAACTTGCTTTTAGGCTGGTTGGTATGGGCGGTGAAGATTCAGGCAACATGGCTTGAGGTTGTATCCGTTGTTCTTGTTCTGGCTGCGATTCTGGAATAGGTGAATTAATAATTATTTTTGAATTACCTTTTCTGGGGCAAAATCTCCAGAAAAGAACTGCTGTGGTCAGGACTGCTAGCATTGCGATTAACCCATAAGAGGTAAGTTGATGGACCATACTGTTGGTTTGAAGGAACTCGATTCTTTCGGTGTTGTTGATGTGAAGTTCGTTCATCATTTCTAATGATAGGAGTTGTTGGTATGCTTCACCTTCTGGCGTTGGTTGGAATATTGCGAAGAGAGCTTGTATATTTGATACTTCTTGTGAAACGTAAGATCGTCCATTTATTCCAATGGTGGTGTTGTGGAATTTGATAAGGTAAGTCCCAGTCAGCTCGTGCCTAGTATTTTCAGCTTCAATGATTCCAGAAAAGTCACTAATGAGTATAATGCCGGTCGAAATTTCATCGATCATAGGTATGTGGTGTCCGGAAGTTTTATTGCAAGAACTTTTGAGTAACCTTGGTAAGCAACCTGAACTACTTATATCTATGATATCTGTTTCTTTACAAATTGAAAAATGATTAAATTCCTCGCATTTTTTTGTTATTGCGTAAATTTCATCTTTTCTTTCCAAAATTTTATCATATGAAATGTCGTTTACGAGGTTCCTTTTTTGATTGGTTTTATTAGAAGCGTATTAAATGTTTCTTCTCTAGTCATTGGGACATTTATAATATAAAGAATTGTCAATTGGTTTGCGATAATGTTAATTTCCGCAAAATCTAACGCTTCCTCGACAGAGGAGAATGGTAATCTTTCTTTATGCAATGCGTCTATGGCTAGTTTAATTTTTGTTTTGGACAAAATTAATGAATTAATAATTCCAGCTTTGGCCCAATGTAAAGCAAAATTTATGTTTTCCAATTCTTCTTTCATAAGTTTAATTTTAGCTTTGATTTCTAACACAATGTTATTGCTACTATTGCTGTCTTCTTTTAGCAGTTTTTGAATTTCATTAGTGATTTTAGTAATATTATTAATTCGATCATTATACAATTGATTGATTACAATTTGCCTATTGTGACTTCCCAAAACGTTGTTAATTTTTTCTTTAATGGTAATAAAGTCCTCATGATCCGGATTCCCGGCGAGCCACTTCCAAGCTGTCCCTATGAAGTTCACTGATCTTTTTGTCCTATGAGGAGCTAAATTTTCAACTAGCATTTCTATTTGTTCTATTTCGTGGGCCAAGTACCGAGACAGTGGATGGTGCTGGACTATAGATAAATTAAGGATTTCGTTGGTTCTGGTTATAAATTTTTCGTATTGGTTCAATTCTATTGTATGGATAATTTTAAAATTTCCGTCTCTTATTTTGGTTAGTCCTACATTGAAAGATACTATTTGGGAATTCGTGTAATCCAGGATTTGAACTGTACCGCTAATCGAGTAGGCGATGCATTTGGAAAGAAATTGGTTTCGTATTTTATCGTTGGGTACCCGTTTTCCAGACTCTGTAATGATGATAGTTCTTTTATTTTCTATAACTATTTCTTGACGGTATCGAGGTGTTAATTTGGACCCTTTCCTTTTGTTTTGTTTAACGCATATAACCTGCCCAATTTCATAGTCTTTTGTCGGTTGTCGTTTCTTGTCGTGATTCTGTAAGTCTTTTTCCTGTTTGAGTCGGAGTCTGTCGATGTTTGACTGTCTTGTCCTTTCAAAGTCTTCTGGGTTCACTCTGGGTGCTCGTCCCAAATAAAGTTCCACGGGTTTTTCTCCAGTGGTGGAATGAATCGTAAAATTGTACTCGTTTACCGCGCGCTCTAGGAGTTCTTCAAAACATCGGGGTGTTAGTTCTTGTTTCAAGCAGCGCATGATGCCCGTAAGGGTAGAATGGAAACGTTCTACCTGTCCATTCACTTCACTTTTGTAGGGAGGTGTTTTGTAAACCTTAATTTGTAGTTCATCTTCTATCATCGATGTGATGGAAGCGGACCTGAGGGCACCTTCATTGTCCACAACAACGTGTTCTGGAATGCAAAAGAAAAAGAGGATGTCTTGGAGTGGTCTCCTAATATCTTCGAGTGAGCGAGATTGGATGATCTTTGCCATGGCTAATTTAGTAAATTTATCTATTGCTGTTAGGACAAGATGTTTCTCGGTTGAGAAAATATCTATGTGGATCTATGTGTGAATTAGGGATTGGAGCCGTTTCCAAGAAAGGCTTGGTTAGGGTGACGATCATATTTGTTCTCTCTACATATAGTACAAAGTTTGACCAATTTCCTTATTTCCTCATCTTCGGAAAGTAAAAGTTTTCTATTATTTGGAGTCTATTTTCCTCAGCGTTTCGGTGAGCTCTTTTATGGACTTGGAGGATTCTTTCCTCTTGCTCAGCCTCGGAAGGAACATCTTCGACTGTTTTTTGAGTATACCGAATTTTGTAATCCCTGAAATGGTTGGGATATATTTTTTGTATGAGTCCCATAGTTGATTCATCGGTCAGTAATCCGTTAATTATATTGGGGTTGAGATAACGTTTGAAGATATTAATAATGTCTTGTTCTGAATAGCATCTTTGAATAATTGTATGTCTTGTGTAGTTGTCAAAAGGGTGTGTGATTTGATAACTATTTTCTTCTCCAATTTTAAGAATAATTTGATTTCTGAATACGTTGATGGGGGACTCTACGCAGGGTATTAAATTTTGAGATGAGCTCTCGTCGCTATGCTGCGTTGGAGTCATGGAATTGATTTCGGGTTCTATCGGTAGTCTTGGAAGGGAATCAGCTACTATATTTGCCTTACCCGGTTTGTATTTAAGCTCATAGTTATACTCCTCTAGTATCGCTTTCCAGCGTTTCATTTTGCTGTTTGTTTTTTTTTGCGCTAAGAGCGTATGTTAGAGGTTGGTGGTCTGTAAAAATCTTTACTTTGCTAGATCCATATAAGTAATTTCAAAGATTATTCAAGGTCCATATTATCGCCAACATCTCCTTTTCGTTCGTCGCGTAATTCTCTTCACATTTTCCTAGAGTCCTCGACAAATACGAAATTGGTTTGTTGTCTTGGGATAATAACGCTCCGATGGCATAGTCGGATGCATCGGTGGTAAATTCAAATGGCTTTTTGAAGTCTGGATGTATTAGCAAGACATCTTGTGAAATGAGGACGCTTTTAACCTTCTTGAAGGCGTCTAATGCGTCTTTGTTGAGTGAAATTGTTTTATTTTTTGAATTGTGTTTGGATGTTCGTCCATCCTCCCCTCTTAAGAGGGCTGTCAGGGGCTTGGCAATTTTCGCGTAATCTTGTATGAATCGCCTGTAGTATCCTGACAGTCCAAAGAATGATCTAAGATCCTTGTTTTGGGAGGTGGAAAGTTGGGATTGCCTCAACTTTCTTAGGGTTTGTTTGTATTCCCTCTACGCAAACAATAAATCCGAAGAATTCTACTTCCCTCTTTAAGAATTCACACTTGTCTAGGTTAATCTTCATATTAGCTCTTTGAAGTGATTCAAGACACTTCAAAGAGCTCAAGGTTTTCAAAATGTTGCTTTTCGTCTTTACCGAAAACAATTATGTCGTCGATGTAGATACGACAGCGTTTGCCGATATGTTCCTTGAGAATATTGTCTAGTGTCCTTTGGAAGATGGCTGGGCCATTCTTCAGCCCGAACGGGAGACGAAGGAACTCATATTTTCCGTTGTTTATGGCGAATGCGGGTTTTCTATGTCACATTCTCTTAAGAGAATTTGATGAAATCCGCTTTTTAAATCAATAATTGAATTGATTTTAGCCTAGATTAGAAAGTACTTCATTGATGTCTGGTATAGGATATGCATCTGTAACCGTAACTGAATTTAATTTCCGATAGTCAAAAACCATTCGAAATTTTCTTTCACCAGATGCATCATTTTTTTCGGTACCATCCAGACGGGAGCGTTATAGGGGGATTTGGATGGTCTTATAATGTTGTCTCTTAATAGTTTCTGAATTTCTTCCTCCACCTCGTTTTTAAGGGCCATAGGATAAGGATAAGATTTATCATAAACGGGATAGTTTGAGGTAGTAGGAATTTCTCCTCTTACAGAAGTAGTATACATTAATTTTTCATCCGGTTCGGAAAGTAGAGTATGATATTGTTTTAATATTAGCTTCAGACGAATTTCTTGCTCCCTATTCATATGGGAGACCCTTAAATTCAGATGGTTAACAGCCTCAGATGTGTGCTGTTTTAGTGGTATATCTATTTGCGGTTTGATTGACATTATATTAGAACTGGCATGAATTACTGCTTGGAGCTCTTTAAGGGTATCGTTTCCTATTTATCCTGCAAAGGTTTTATGGAGTGGTAATAAGTAGAATCTTAATTTTTTTGTGTTTGGTCCAAATATATTGATGAAAGAATGATGGGCTATATTGATTGGTCCACCCGCTGAGTTCGTGGTGAATGGTTTTTCATTTGGGATGGGGTTACGAACGAAGAATGATTGGATATAGTTATTATTTGAGCCGGTATCGATTAAAAACTTAAGCATTTCCCCGCTCTTCGCTGCATAGTCTATAAATGGCAGTGAAGAGCCCTTTAATCTAAAAAATGGATGCCATCTTGTGGATGAGTATTTTCTGAGTCACAGTTAGTCGTCTCGATAAAAATGTCCTCGTCAGGTTCATGATACTCGTATGTAGCGTGATTGTCAAAGTATGTGTTTTCATCCGTTTCTTCTGAGTTTGGGGGAAATGGAACAGTTGTTACAAACCAGTATACCCTATGTATACTGGTATGAACTGGGAGCTCATTTGATGTGTATCCAATATACATCATCAAGGCTCCCGGGGAAAGACTCTCTGTAACACCACTCACCTGCCACTCTGACCATCAAAACCCAAATCACCAAAGGCAAGAGTTCACTTTAAAGCATTACTTTTATTGTACTATTGTTATTTTCTAAAAACATTTACATTACATTAGAATTTCCAAATTATTTTAAAACACTAAATATCAGCCAGCCTGAAGAGGGAACCAACTTGTCGTATTAATGGTTCGGGGTGGCCACACGGCGTGAAGCGCCAAAGGGCCGGTTGAGGATCGCGGCGCAAGCCAACACCTCACCCCTCACCATTTCTTTGAACACTGGACAGCACTACCAATTCAAACTTAAACTCGAATACTTCGATGTTGTTAATGATAAATGGGTAGCAGCACGCTCCCTTTTGGATTTGAATACAAACTCCCTGGTATAAGACTGCCCAAGAACATTAAATACCATTCTTTCATGAGCTTTCAACCTAAATTCTCTTTAAAGGTGCTGAGTAGCCGAACACGTGCGCTCTCGTTCCACGAAAGTTTTCCCTCCCCGCTTCGTCTCGCTTGCTCGGCCGGTGAATATGGGAAGCTGGGGAAATTGAGCGAAAGAGTGTTTTTCGCTTAAGCTTTCGACTTCGAAAGAGTGCTTTCAGTTTAAGCTTCCGGCTTTCCCAAGATCTCTTGAGGTAAAATAGCGAAACTGGGGACATTGAGCGAAAGAGTGTTTATGCTGGAACTTTCGGTTTTCCTTTCCGCTTACCTCTCTTCGAAGCACCCCGTTCGTTCACGATGTGAATATCGTTGCGGGTTGAACTTTCTCGTTCACTTAACTGCTCGCTTATTTACTTGCGCATGTGTTTCCATGGCTAATTTTCATTGGCGAAGTGCGAGTACATAGGTATTGTTTGCTCGCTACTATTGCAGTAATGAAGCGGGAATATATCCGAGTATGTTTATGTGTTCACTCGCAACATTCCTCCGGCAGTTGAAAAAAGGATTTAGTGTACTTGGAGAGTACAATAAATCGTCGCTCTACTCCGGTGATCTGAATTACTTAATATACCCCAATAGATTACGCTCACTCTTGGTTTTTCGCAATTTTTGTTGTTGGTTGAGTCTCGCTACATTCCTTTTTGTGCAAATCATTCGTACTTATATCTCGCGCTGTTATCGCCATTGGTATTGTCCACTGTACTTCTCGCAACTTATTATTAACCGTTGTTTTGCTGCTAATTTATGCGTAATTTACTAGATGCGAACGCGCCAATGTTATAATTCTATCCAATTGACGTTACTTAATATGTTGTTACAAGTCAACGTTAGAATTGTAAATTTCCACATTTATGAATTAATGAGTTAATATTTGGTTTGATAATATTCAATGTTTTGTTTGATTCAATCATAAATTAATATAATAATATTTCGTTCGGTACCATAAGTTGATGCTAATTAATATGTATTAAATGTCAGTGTTGTATTTGCAAATTACTACAATCAAAAATTACTAAGTTAAGATTTGATTTTATACAATTATGTATCATATTTTCCTATTCTGTTTGGTACCTTGAGTTAATGTTAATTAATAAGTATTACATATCCATGTTGCTTTCATAAACTACTACAATTATAAATTAATAATTTGAAGTTTGATTTCATACAATGTTTTGTTTGATTTAATCATAAGTTACTGTAATGATGGATACAATGAGCGAAGATCCTGTTTGGTTTAATAATTTGTTTGCTTCAAACATTAAGATGTTACTATTTCATTTGATTCTATGCAATAATGGAATAGTGCTAAATTTGCTTCTGACGTAAATTACAGGATTATAGATTATTTCGTTTTACTATAATATTGAAAACCATACTGAACATATTTTTTCCGACCTTAAATTGTTTTTTCTTGACAATGAACTATTATTTTACAATCGAAAAATAGCGGACTACAATTTCTTCTTTTAATTGGTTTTACTTAATAATATGGTTACAACTTCTCTTAAGATTCATATTCAATGCCGATCTTTTTTTATATTCTGAAGTTAATGGTTTTCTCTTATTTTTAACATTACTTATCATCTTGGAACTTTTATTCTACTCTATTTTTGGCTTTTAATTTCCTCATTTCTTTCAAATAGTATTAAAGTTCTCTTGCGTATATTCAAATATTTTAGTTACTAATTGATTCGATGTTGCTTTTGGTTAGTGGTTATTACTCGTATTAGGGTGTTACTATTTGTTTAGTACAGGTTTTAGTAAATTATAACAGTTAGCGTTAGTGAGGATTTAATGTGGACGGCTTTCAAAATAGTTTAAATGTGCAAAGAAATTCGTTTTTTATTCCATTCATGGTTTATTAATATTCTATTAAATTACTTTCATTAATGCTATAAAAAAGCTCTTTATGTAAGCTTCTGCTAGCATTTTATTAAATTGTGTATTGTGCGAATAGGTTAGTAGGGAAGTTTCAATAGGAAATATTGTTAAAGCTTTAGCGGTTATTTATTGCGAATGAGTTAATATGTAAGCGGGGAATGAATATTTCACACGATCGTTACGTTCGGGAATTGATTCGCTTCGGAAGAAGTTTTGCCGAGAGAATAGCTTTCCATTGATTTAGCTTGGGAGTCGTTGTTGTTGTATTCCCACGACTTTAGTATAAGCTATCTTGGCTTTATAGGGTGCGAGTGAGTGTGATAAATAAACTTTCCCCTTAATATGATGGTTAATGTTGTTAATGGGAATGGGAGTCATGGATTGAAGGTTTACGTGATTGTTTTTGCTCGCCGCTAACGAGCTTTGAAGATATGATTAGCATTGCTTCTGCAATGATGCATGAGAAAATTGAATGAAGCGATGTATTGTAGCTTTTACATGCGCTGATCTGATTGCTAGGAAGTATGTGAAATATATGATATGTATGTACTAATTCATGGTTGGCTGCTAATGCCTTCAAGAGCATTTGTTTTTAATTAAGTTGGCTTAATGCATTTCGTAGTGGGCAGGGCTTTTAATTCATCTATGCTATACGATTGTGTAGGAGGAAGAGCTTTTAAGGTATATGCATTTAATTGTCGTTTAATTGGCTTAAGTCGTAAATTACATACTTGTTTATTCATTTGTAGTTGTAAAAAAGGGAGGGTTATTAGAAATGTATTCAGCAGTATGTGTAAATAGTTGTGGATTATTTATAAATCGGAATTATTATGTACGTTTTTTTATTAAGTATAGAAATGTTTAATGAGTTAATATGAATGAATTCGACCTTTTTCTCAAACTGAAATTAGAAGGAGTGATTTTGAGCTCTGTTTTATACTTTTATTGATTTTAGTGAATTGTTAAATAGATATACTGCATTGAAAATTTCTTGCGAGAAATTATTGTAAAAGATGATCGAAGCGACACAATCACTATATGGGCTTGGGAACATATAGTTTCGGTCTTCATTCAAGACCCTATATGTGTTCCGTCTAATTTTTCCCTAGTGTGTGTCTAAAAGATGATCGAAGCGACACAATCACTATATGGGCTTGGGAACATATAGTTTCGGTCTTCATTCAAGACCCTATATGTGTTCCGTCTAATTTTTCCCTAGTGTGTGTCTACTAAGTTTGGCATAATGCTGTCCTGGACCTTACTAGAAGACAGTACAGTGCCGTGCGAGGTCACTTCATTAGCCGTTAATAAATTTCTGATCTCGATCTTGAAAAAACGATTGTTTAAAACATCTTGAAGTATATATTATAGCATTCTAAGACGCTATTTGGTATTTTCGCCATATATGAAGTAAAAGGGTGGGAAATGGGTGGGTTTTGAATTGTCTTGCGCTTTCTACAGGGATTTTATTTGTGACTTTTTTCTAATAGTTAGCAGTTATATAATGCATTCATTGTGCAAGGAAACGTAGTGGCTTGTTTAAAGGGTACATGGTTGATAGTGTGTTGTAAACCCTTTTGGATCAACAGCTCAGCGGCTACGACTGGATGGTAAATTGATGTCTCTTTTGCATATGACTTAATACTATATGTAGCGTGTCTGCCGAAAGTTGAAATCGGGCAGCTCAGAGGCTCAGAGGGACTTATAACTAAAAATAGCGTGTCCGTCGACAGCTAATGCCAACGGCTCAGGGGCTGTTGTTAAATTTACTGGTTTTCATTCCAGTGATTGTGCAATTAGACATAGAAAAAGCGTGTCTGCTGATAGTTTTGCCTGCCACTTTTCCCGTTTCCTTAACATGATGGAGTTGCAGTGGATTTTGTAAGAGATAATTTGTTTTGGGGTAAAATCGTTTGCATTGTGCATTGTTCTTATAACTAAAATTCTGTTGTTTCAAATTTCCCATACTTTAATTGTTTCAGTGTAACTTGAAATTAAATTAGTTTCATGTTTATTTGCGTTGGAAAATTGCCGTTCTCATGTAAATTATTTTTTTTATTTGTTTAGCGCAGTTAATTTATTTAGTTTGCTCTTCAATGTTTTTGCATTTAAAAATATTGCCCAGATGTCTATCTATTCAATTTGCAGTTAAATGTTTGTTTTTGTTTGCTCTTTTAATTATGCTTCAGTTAATTCGAATGCTCATTCAATTCAAGAGATAAGACTTTAATATGCATGTGGGTACGCGTATTGTCCAAGCAGTCGGAGTGATAAGTGGTATCATATTTCGATAACAATGGGCACGCGTTTGTTTGCTCGTATTAAGTTTTCGTTTTGCTTATTTGTGTTTAATATTTACTTGTAATGTTTTGTGTTTTGCATGTTAGTTGATTGAAACTTTATATCTTTATAAATTCTACGTTGGGTTTGAACGAGTTAGGAGCCAGTTCGAACGACCTTCAGATAAGAAAGATGAGATTTAAGATATATGAATGAGGGAGTAAATGAATGAAGAATTAAATGTTCAAGATGACTTTTTGATTTTAGGACTGGTCTTATTTGATGGATATTATGAGTAGAAATATTATTATATTTGAATGTTGATATTATGTTTTAGTTATTAAAATGATCAATAGGATTTTTTGTTTCGATTAAGGAGTGATCTGGGTAGATGACCAGTATGGGTAGCGTTAAACTGATATTATGTTTTTGTTGTTTAAACGATTAACATGATCCCATATTTTTTAGAGGACTGGTGAAGTTTCATACTTTCTTTTTGTTATTTAAATGATTGAAATAATTATTTGATTTTTTTTTTTTCGTTTTAAGTAGGTTGATTTAGTTTTATGCACTGTATTAGTAGCGTTGTTATGATGTGGGGATATTGATACAATATTTTTGTTTTTTTAAAATGATTAAAATTATTAGTTGATTTTTTTTTAGGAAAGCTGATCTAGTTTGATGGACTGTTTGAATAATATTGATATTATTATATTTAAATAATGAACATTATCTTTTGATTTTTTTTTAAAGAAGGTTGATCCAGTTTGATGGACAGTATGAGTAGCAATGGTGTCTTACAGGAGTTGAATGGTTTGAGATATCGGCTGGGTGAATAGATTTTACAGCCCATTTAAATTTGCTACACAGCGCACTACACTGTGGTCTCTGCAAAACCGATATCCTACCGGCTGCGCCAATTTTGTTACAAACCAGTATACCCTATGTATACTGGTAAGAACTGGGAGCTCAACTTGATGCGTATCCTATATACAACATCAAGGCTCCCGGGGAAAAAACTCCTATTAACACCACTTACCTACTACTCTGTCCATTTTCACTAAATCAACCAAGGCAAAAGTTTAATTTATTAATTATTTTATTTTCTCTGTTCCTATTTTTATCCAACATTACATTTTACAAATTACATTATTGAAGACTTATATCAATATTGAGCCTGTAGAGAATCAAATGGACGTGTTAATGGTTCGGGGTGGCCATACAGCGTGGAACGCAAAAAGGCCGATTGAGGATCGCGGCGCAAGCCAACACCTCACCCCTCACCACTTCGTTGAACACTGGACAGCACTACCAATTCAAACTTAAACTCGAATACTTCGATGTTGTTAATGATAAATGGGTAGCAGCACGCTCCCTTTTGGATTTGAATACAAACTCCCTGGTATAAGACTGCCCAAGAACATTAAATACCATTCTTTCATGAGCTTTCAACCTAAATTCTCTTTAAAGGTGCTGAGTAGCCGAACACGTGCGCTCTCGTTCCACGAAAGTTTTCCCTCCCCGCTTCGTCTCGCTTGCCCGGCCGGTGAATATGGGAAGCTGGGGAAATTGAGCGAAAGAGTGTTTTTCGCTTAAGCTTTCGACTTCGAAAGAGTGCTTTCAGTTTAAGCTTCCGGCTTTCCCAAGATCTCTTGAGGTAAAATAGCGAAACTGGGGACATTGAGCGAAAGAGTGTTATTGCTGGAACTTTCGGTTTTCCTTTCCGCTTACCTCTCTTCGAAGCACCCCGTTCGTTCACGATGTGAATATCGTTGCGGGTTGAACTTTCTCGTTCACTTAACTGCTCGCTTATTTACTTGCGCATGTGTTTCCATGGCTAATTTTCATTGGCGAAGTGCGAGTACATAGGTATTGTTTGCTCGCTACTATTGCAGTAATGAAGCGGGAATATATCCGAGTATGTTTATGTGTTCACTCGCAACACAGTTTCTTCCAGGGATAGATACTCAAGTAGATCAGCTTGATTTAATTCCCGTTTTTCCTGTGCTAATGGGTCTAGTTCTATGTTGAAGTTGTGAGTATAGTAGGTGCGCTATTGCTTGTTTCCCAAATGTGCCTGTTGAAATGCTACTCGTTTAGTGGGAAAAGATCGATGTTGAGGCCTATTTTGGTAATTTACTGCATGGGTCCTTAAGGATTGATCTACATCCATGGGTTCGTACCTCCGCGGTTCAGGAGGCAGTTTAGGATACTGTATCTGCCTTTGAAATTGTGGGGCTGGTGGATCGCGAGGATTATGGAAGAGTTCAAGTCTGAAGGTTCTGCTTGGGGTATGCGGATCCAGCAACTGTTGTCTGAAATTATTTTTGGGTGGAATTGGCGAAGGTGTGCTATGTAGTGGTTTCCTATTCGTGGCATGCGAGTTGTTTGCATGCCGTGTCCTATAGTCAACGTTTTGAAGCTTAAGACACAAACGCAGAGCCTGTGGTAAATCGTCACGTTCACGAATACTCAATAGTCGCGGTAAATCTCCTCTCAAAACGCGTACAAATGTATCGAGCGCCTTATCCCTATAGCATTTGGTCATGCTTGTTAGTAACTCCGGTCCCATGTCCATTGTTGATAATTTATTTAATATCAACGATAGGTGGTGGTAAACGGTCTGATAGAACTCGTGTATGCTTCCATTACCCTGAACAAGTGTCGTCATCTGATACTCAAGCGTACCGAGATCACTTTTATCAGCATAATGGAGCGTTAGACATTTTGAGATTTTACTCCGATTGAGAGGAGTATTGTAGGACTCCAGAGCTATGTCAGCCTGGCCTACTATTTTATTGCGAATGACTGAAAGGATGCCATAGTACTTTGGCGTACCATTCAGATGGTCATAGATCCTTATGATCCGTTCTACACCCTTTCTCCATGAGGATTACTCGCTTGGACCACCTGAAAATGTCCTCAAACTTTTGACGACATCAGGGATTTTCTCCATATCGGATAAATTTCTGTCGGCGTCTTCATCTATTGAAACATTACAGTCATCATTAGCATCAGATGCTGGGTTAATGATGGAATTAAAGATCTCCATACCCCGGACGTTTAAGGCTTCCGAAACTATTCCAGTTATAAGCTGAATAAGCTCACCATTGTTATCCTCGATAGCCTGAGCGCCTGGGGGGTTATTTCGAATGTGAGACGGATCGTTTTGAGCCTCAGGTTCGAAAACGAGTCGGGCGAATGAGGTTGCTTTCATTTGCCATCGCAGGATAATAAGATCACTTCAAAATCTAAAAAATTGTACTCCAATAAGATTTTTGGGGAGGCACAAAGTCGCTTGGAATAACTTCTAAGAATGTTTATAAGATAATTTTTCAAAAATACCTTTTGCAAAAACTCTCCTTTATAAGGATATGCCTTTGCAAGATAGGATGTAATTTAAATTCCCTTTGAAACACTAAATAAATATAAATATCCTTTGACAAAACTCTCCTTTATAAGGATATGCCTTTGCAAGATAGGATGTAATTTAAATTCCCCTTGAAACACTAAATAAATATAAATGTCCTTTGCCGAAACTCTCCTTTATAAGGATTAACCTTGGCAAATAAGGTTCACTTCGTATTCACATGAAAATTCAAAATCAGCTTTACAATTTGAAATTTCCTTGGAAAATTCACTTTCTTTGTTTTATAAATTTTCACTTTCTGGTTTCTAAAAAATCACTTTACAAAAATGCATTTAAAAATATAATCAATTTAATTATAAATGAATCACTTACAACGTTGCTACCAAGGTTCTCATAAATATCATCCTTGATTCCATTAATAATTTGTTGGATCGATTGTCGACAGAGAGGATGGCTGTTAAAATTATAACTCCTTTTTTTTTAATTTGCACTACACTAAACCAACACTGGCACCATAACACTTTATAAAATGGAATTTATCAATATATAAAGGATTTATTGTTAAAAATATAGGAATGAATGGAAAGTGTTCAATTGCTTAGACTTACGTGACTAAAATTAAAATCCAGTCCTTCATTTCGATGATCCTTCGAGACGATTATCCTTTGTAGTACTCGTGGCAGTTGTTCGATGTTCCTTCGAGGTTCACAGGTTGCTGTTAATCACGGTTCGTTTTTCGCACTTTTCTTTTACTTCCCGCGTTTACTCCCGAGAAAATGTAAAAAAAAATTTTTGCAAAAATTAAATCCGCACGACTGCGCCAGTTACAAAACCTTTAACGATATTATATAAAAAAACAAAGGTTTTGTCTAATTTCTTTATTGTTGCTCCTGTCGATACAAGTAATAATCACGGACTGAACTTTACTTTCTAATTTAGCTAACTTGTTAACAATTTTTATGCTGACTGAGCAGCGTGTGTAAGTAAGGTGAGAAAAGTGTATTTTATGGGAAAATAATTCCGCATTTGTCGGAAATGATGATGCTATGTCTGGAGTGTCAGGTTGGTTCTGTGAATGCGATACATAACTGTGTCAGGTAGTTCTGTGGAATGTGATACATAACTCCTCCCCCCTTAGAAGGGCGATGGTTACAGGAACATCGGTGACGTGGCCATCGCAGGATCGCGTCTTGGATTCAGGATTAGTTTTATCTCCTTGCTGCGTAAGTATATTGTTACATGTACAAATAATTACATGTACAAATAATTCTGCGAGCTACTGTCGCAATTGTTTTCATCATCATTAAGAACGTCAACGAATGAATTTACTCGAACCCACGAGAATCCAACAAGCATGATCAACATCTGCAAGTGACGTCACTCCATTCATGAACTTGCTCGAACCTACCAGGTACCTCTCGGTAGAACATTCGCCAATGTGCGAGAAATGGGTGAATAGGTAGAGACCCTATATAAAGGCGAGCTGAATGAATGGGGAGAATCATTCATTCGACCGCGATAAGAACTGCGATTGTGTGTGTTCGAGTAGTAGAAAAGTGATTTTCGTAATAGTGAAGTAATTTAGAAGACAATTGCGATAGTGTGTTTCGTAATAGTGAGGTAATTTAGAAGACAATTGCGATAATAAATTTATGGACAAGTGTTATATTTTTTTAATAGTGACAATTAGAATTAGTGAAAGTGTTAACTGATTATTGTGCATTTTATTTAATAAACTCTTTTAACTTAAATTAAAAGACATTGCGTTTTCACTTTCCCGGAACATTTAAATTATTGGCCGCGAACCGAAAACACGCGACAATATGAAGATGATTGTTGCCAGGATGATGAGTGCGATGAAAATTTGGAAGGTGTGGTTTTGTTTTAAGATCTCGAACAGGTTAATTTCGGTTGTATCAGGGAACTTGAAGCTGGTAAGTGTGTGAAGATCGATATTTGGGGGACCAGTCTCGTTTTTTCCAGGAGTGATCGGGAAGATGTTTATGGTGTCCCAAAACACGCTGTTGGTGCTGCTATACGTGATTCCGTTTAATTTGATGCTGCATCCTTCAAAGTGGATTAGTATACTTCCAGAGATTGATCTTCTTGTCAAATCACACGTCGTTTCTAGAGGCGTCTCGGGGATATTGGTGGCGAGGACATAGTTCGGCTCTTTTTGCGTGATATCTGGCATATTTGCATCAGGTTCGGATTGGCAGGATGCTGTTTTTCCATTCATGATATCAGCGATGCATCTAGAATTACTTGCCAATTTGTTAACAATATGGTTATGTTTGCAATAAAAGGTTCCCTCAATTTTAGGACACATTTCATCAAAGAATTGAACACTTTGGGTTTCCAGGACGATATAGGGTGTAGTTATAATCTTCGAGTGGTTTTGTAGAGGGAGTGGAACAATATGGGAGAAAGGGAGTGTTGTATTGAAAAAAATGGGTATTTGGACATTGAATATAATATTGGTGTTATTATAGTATGCCTGAAGGTTTAGAAGTTCGTAGATATGTTCGTCGGATCGGATGTTGACTGATTGATTTTGTAGGGTTTTTGAGATTTCTGTAAGTTCGATTTTGTTTAAAATTTGTTTCGAAATGATGTTAAGTCTGGCTAATATGATAGCTTCGGAAATGTCTGAAAGGTGATTATTTAGGATGTCAATGTTATAATTAATTTGGTTCATGTGTTGCCTCTGCAACATGAAGTGTTCTCTTCTTATTTCATTCCGTGATTGATTTAGGTATTTATTTATAGTTTCGGTTTGAATATTGATATGTTTGGTAATGTTATCGAATCTTTCCATCTTCAAGTAATTTAGCTTTGATTGACTAGTGATCTGAGATTTCATTAAGGATTGATTCGACATTAGCTTTTCGATGTTGTTATTAATTTCAACAGCATCTTCTGCGTCCATGTTCCCAGTTCTACCCTTGACTACGGAGCCAAGCCCGTTTATAAGTCCTCGTTTGGTTCTAAGTCTAGATTTTAGTCTTTCAAGTTTGTGTGTAAGTTCTGTGATTTTAATTTTTCTAATAGCTAGAGTATCTGAATTTGTCTGGCCTTGGTTGAATTTCGTAATAGAAGTCCTGATGTTGTCGATTGCTTTTTCGTAAGTCTCCAGTTGAACTACGTGGATTAAGTTGCTGTAGGAAATTATGTTTCTAGTCAGCCCCAGTCGGAGTGGTAGAAGTCCCTGGTTGTTGTTTAATACTTGTATCTCTATCTTTTGCCCTTTCGCCATCAGCATTACCCTGAAATTTACGTTTAGCTTTTATTTTGGATTTGTGTAACTTTTGGTTTTTTGTTGTTATTAATGTAACTTGTTTATTGGTTTTGATTTTGTGCTTACTGAACCTAGGTGTTATTTTATTTCTTCTGCATTCTTTGCGGAACACTGTTTCATTTTCTTTCAGTCTGGGTGCTTCTTTTCGGTTTTTATTTAATTTTCCTAAATTTTTGTTAACAATTTCGTCAACTTGTCTTTTGATTTTTGGATAAATTTGGGATCGAAACTCGTTTAACTTTTTCAAATAATCGTGTTCATCATTGAATTTGACTTGTTTATCGAAGGTATGAGTTCTACTAGAGAATACTTCATGAGGGGTTAGTTTGGTTGTCGAGTGTATAGCGTTATTGTAAGTTATGAGTGCTTCGTTTAATATGTCGTCATGGTCCGTGTCCAGTTTTTCCTTTTTTCATTTTTCTAGGATTATTCTGTAAGTTTCTGTAAGGTTAGAGTGCCATCTTTCAATATAAGCGTTGCGCTTGTTTGTTGGAAAGATGTAAAGTGAACTTTTATGTTGTATTGCCTACAAAAATCTTTGAATATTATTGATGTCATTTCTGTGCCCTGATCTGCTACTAACTTTTTCGGAATACCGTAAAGGCCTATGAAATGTCTTAATGATTTATCGATGTTTAGGCTATTTTTGGTTTCTAAGGTATAAGCGGCGGCAAATTTCGAGAAGCGATCTATAATTGTAAATATTGATTTGCCATTTATGGTGTAGATGTCTACGTATATATTGTCTAGGGGTTTTCGAGGGCTATCGGAGTTTTGGTATTTGATTTTTAATGGTTTCCTATCGTATTTCTGGATTTGGCATGTTTCACAGTTGTTAATGATTTTTGTTATTCTCTCTTTTAAGGGGGGAAATAATACTCTCTTTCAAGATGTTGGAAACTTTCATTGATGCCTCGATGGTTACTATTTTGGTGATATTCATTAATTAATTTGTCTTGCTCATCTGTTTCAGTTATGTCTGTGATCAGCTCCATGCATCGAATTAACTTGAAGGTGCGTGACTGAGAAAGGAATTTTGAATAGACGGATTGTATTACTTTAAAGATTTCGTCGGATGTATATATGGCGTTAAGTTTATTAGGTGCTAGGAATTTTTTGAATAGTTCTTAGACATTATTTTCGTCGAATGAGTGCATCTGAATGGTTCGCCTTTGTCTGTTTTTGAAAGGCATTGCTAGTGTCGTTTTAGGTGTTTTGTCGGTTTTCTTAAAACAATTTCTAGGGTAAACTCATTTAAGGGACGTTCTGAGATCGGGATGCCATCATCCAAGTTTTTGATTGCTGAGTGTACGGTGGAGCCATGTTGTCAAGTGTTTCATTGGCATTGGCTTCGATAGGTTCGAAAAGACTAGTTTCGTTTAGCTTGATTCTGCTTAAGGCGTCAGCGTTGGAGTTTAGACTTCCTTTTTTGTATACAATCTCATAATCAAATTCCTCAAGCTTTAAACGCCATCTGATTAATTTTGAGTTGGGTTCTTTTAAGTTCATTAAATAAGTTAAGGGTTTATGATCCGTTATTATCTGAAATTTACGCCCAAATAAATATGGCCGGAAATATTTGACAGCCCATAAGATCGCCAATAACTCCTTCTCGATCGTCGAGTAGTTGACCTCAGAGTCTGTTAGGGTTCTGCTAGCGTAACAGATGGGTTTGTCGCTACCAATTGGTCGTTGGGATAAGATTGCGCCAATCGCATAATTGCTGGCGTCGGTGGTCAGAACAAACGGTTTGCCGAAATCAGGATATTGTAAGATGGGGACGTTTGTGAGGAGGTCTTTACACAAGTTGAACGCTGTAACATACTTCTCCGTAAGTTGGATGGTTCTGCCTTTCTTTAAACACTCGGTTAAGGGTTTAGTAAGTTTGGCAAAGTCCTTAATAAACTTACGGTAATAACCGATCAAGCCCAAAAACATTTTGATCTCCTTTTGTGTTCTTGGGATCGGGAAGTTCTTTATTGCTTTAATTTTATCGGGGTTGGGTTTTACTCCATTTGGTGTGACGATGTGGCCTAGAAACGCTATTTCTTAATGAAGGAATTCTGATTTATTCAACTGTATTTTAAAATTTGCTTCACGAAGCTTGTTAAAGACCTTTCTCAAGTTTTCGCCATGTTCCTGGAGTGATGTTGAGAAGACAATTATATCATCAAGATAAACTAGGCAGATCTTTCCTTGAAGATCCTGTAGTACATTGTCCATGACTCTTTGGAATGTTGAGGGTGCATTCTTGAGTCCGAAAGGCATTGGTGCGTATTCATAGTGCCCATTATCGATAGTGAAGGCTGCCTTTTTGATATCCTTGGGGTCCATCTCAATTTGGTGGAACCCGCTTGCGAGGTCCAATGTAGAAAAATAAAGACACTTTCCCAATTTGTCGAGGATATCAGTGATATTTGGAAGAGGGTAACGGTCAGTTATCGTCTTTTCGTTTGGTTTTCGGTAGTCGATAACTAACCTCCACTTTTGCTTGCCACTTGCATCCATCTTTTTAGGAACTATCCAGACCGGTGAGCTCCATGGTGAATATCTCGGTTCAAAAATTCCCTGGTCAAGCATATCTGAAATTTGCCTTTTCACTTCATCCCTATGAATATAGGGGTATCGGTACGATTTAGTGTATATGGGTGCATCGTCTGTTGTTTTGATGCAGTGTTTGATTTTGTTCGTGAAACTTAACTTTTGGCCCTCCCGAAAGAATATATCGTCATAATTTTGACATAATTTTGTAATCAGTTTTTTCTCCTCTTCGTTTAAGTGGGAAGTACGGATCAATTTAGTGATATCTTCAGGTGAAGAGTTATCAGCATTGGTGATGGGATCGATATTAAAGTTGTTTATGTCTATGAATTTTGAAAGTTCCGAAACCTTGAGTGGTTGTTCCAGGAAAAGAAGTTTTTCATCGTTGGATGTGTTGTTGATAGCTATCAAGCTGTACCAGTCCTTGGCTTTATAAATACCTTCCTCGATACGCAGGTTAGGTGCTACTTCGGTAGCCTTAATATATATATCGCCATCGCGAACATCAACAGGGTGTTTAACTATAAATTTTGATAATGCTGGTACAATGAGTTTCTGAGAGATTATATTGGGTTTAAATTCTAAGGGAATTGAGGCATTATTTATGGACAGTACTTTGCTTGCTAAGTCGACCTTCGCTCGTAGCTTGGATAAAATATCCAAACCCAGTAGCCCATCAAAGTATTGGTGGAATCTAAAGATTAAGAATTTCACCTCGCCTGGTTGCCTAAATTCAACGAAATTTGGAAGTGTCACTTGTTTGCTTAACACATGCTTATTCAATACGGTATTAATTATAACGGGTTTAGTAATTTCGATTTGGCTAGGGTGTACAAATTCAGGGTTGTAGAATGAAGTCGAAGCACCTGTGTCGATTAGAAATTTCAAGTCGCGTCCAAATGGAGAAGATATTTTAATGTATGGTAAATTAGATCCGTGTGAATTTATGTCTATGTATCCTGTTGGTTGTGTGAGGCAGCTATAATAAAATTTTCGTCATCGATTTCGCTAATATTTGGTTCGCGAATCGTATTAGGTTGGTCTAGTCCTTGGACGTCTTGTTCGTAGTAGTCTGCACTAGGTTGGGCAATGTCCGTTGCGTCAGGGTCTTCGTAGTAATAAAAATTGTCGAGTTCTTGTCTGTAAGTCTCATTCGGAGCGGGTTGGAAATATATGGTATTGTTTGTGCCTTTGGTAGTTGCTTCAATTTTGTTTATGTTATGAAGTTCTTTAGAAGTAAAACGGGGAGGGTTGGTTGTTGCGTCTGTCTGGCTTGGTTATTGCGTAAATGTGTATTGCCGGAGCTTGTATCCATTGGCTCAGGCCTAGGTAACGCGGGTCGATTGTATTGTAATCCAAATTGTTGGTTATTCAGGTAACTTGGGTAACTACTAAAATTATTATTTGAGAAATTTCTTTGAGGGAAGAAGTTTTGTCCTGATTGTTGAGGTCTAAAAATTGGTTGGGTAGGCCGGGAATATGGTTGAAACATTGGTTGGTTTGCGAAAAAAGGAGGTTGATTAGAGATGGTTGAGATTTACTGCCATTGAAAGGATATGTGGGTAGCTTTAAATTTTGGAGAATTGGAGCTTTAGACAAAGTATTTTGATTTGTTGGGAATTTTCTTTGTGAAGTCGAGTGATCGTGTGTTGCGCAGAATATAATTTGCTCCTGAACGCAATAAGAAAATGCTGTTGCAAGTTAGTCTGGCTTCATGGCTCTGATCGTTGCACCGAGAGGTTCGCGAAGTCCAGTCAAGAAGCTGTTCAAACACATTTCTGAAAATAATTCTCTTTTGGCCTTGATCACGTTTCCATCTGTTTCATGGATGAGAACGTGATTAATCATCGTAGAAAGGAGTTCTATTATCTCACTATAGGACTTTTCAACAGTTTTTTTCAATTTGGCGTGTGTCATGCAGATCACGAATCAAAGAGGTTTCATTCCGTTTATCGCTGTAATGAAGCGTGAGGTTTTTCTTCATTTCCGCCCAATCCAAGGGTGTTCCGTACATATTAAGGACCTCATTGGCGGGACCCTTAATTTTATTGCGAATGGCTCGCAAGAGGACTCTGCCATAGGCAGGTGAAGTTGGAAATATAATCGTGAGAATTTCCTCGACATTGTCGATGAAATCTCGAAGCAGTCTAGGATTACCGTTGAATTTCGGTAGGTCCTTGACCGCATCAGGAACTCTTAAGGAGTTAAAAACATCCGCTATGGTCGCCATTGCTGGATCAATCGTTAAGTTTAGTGAATGGGCGGAACGATCCGATAACTCACTATTTTCGGGTAAATCAAGGTTCACGTCAAACAAATTACCTAAATCAATTTCACTTCCACTATTTTGTTCAACAGATATATTTTCGAACGGCACTAATCTTAAAGTTCGTTGTCGCGGATAGGGATTATTACGATATCTCCTATTGAAAAATGGCATAAGGGGTGGCGATTTGAGAATATGATTAAAACTATTCAATTTTTCAAAGAAAAATCTGTAGTAGGACAAGGTGCAATTAGAATCAATTAGTTCAATTCACTTTGTAGCAGTTAGTTATAATTTTCTTTTAATTTGCACTACACTAAACCAACACTGGCACCATAACACTTTATAAAATGGAATTTATCAATATATAAAGGATTTATTGTTAAAAATATAGGAATGAATGGAAAGTGTTCAATTGCTTAGACTTACGTGACTAAAATTAAAATCCAGTCCTTCATTTCGATGATCCTTCGAGACGATTATCCTTTGTAGTACTCGTGGCAGTTGTTCGATGTTCCTTCGAGGTTCACAGGTTGCTGTTAATCACGGTTCGTTTTTCGCACTTTTCTTTTACTTCCCGCGTTTACTCCCGAGAAAATGTTTAAAAAAATTTTTTTGCAAAAATTAAATCCGCACGACTGCGCCAGTTACAAAACCTTTAACGATATTATATAAAAAAAACAAAGGTTTTGTCTAATTTCTTTATTGTTGCTCCTGTCGATACAAGTAATAATCACGGACTGAACTTTACTTTCTAATTTAGCTAACTTGTTAACAATTTTTATGCTGACTGAGCAGTGTGTTTAAGTAAGGTGAGAAAAGTGTATTTTATGGGAAAATAATTCTGCATTTGTCGGAAATGATGATGCTATGTCTGGAGTGTCAGGTAGGTTCTGTGAATGCGATACATAACTGTGTCAGGTAGTTCTGTGGAATGTGATACATAACTCGCGCGCACAAATTACTTCCGCGGTTATCCCTTTTTTGTCTTGCTACCTTCTTGCACCAAACGGAATAGGGTGGCACATACTAATTTTGTTACAGCGCGCTTGTTTTTAATCGGATCTGCCCCGTGCATACATCAAACGATAACCCTTATTTTTTTCAAATAGTAGGCAAAAAACGGTAATTGATAAAAATTTGGATCTTCCGCCCTTTTGCTGCAAGGTCCTCATTTGTTCTGTTTCAACCGTTGTTGATATCAAGCGCACCCACTTTATGCTAATGATTTGAATAGAGTATTTTAAAAAAACAATGCAAAACCCTCAAAAGTTCCCCATGTATCGCTACATATTCTTCATCACATGTGCTCGTTAGGGATTCAGGGAGTGGATAAACTGAGCATTTCTACCTTTTGCTTGAACCTGTTTAATCGCGACATATGTATTTAAAACTTCTCACATTTGGCTTCTTGGGAAACACAATTACAGGTACATCCAAGCTTTTCCAAACACATTTCTAAAAACGAAGAAAAGAATCTCCACTCCTATCAACTAATCATGTGTACAAAAAACAACTATTAAATTAATTTCTTATATCATAATTACGAGTAGAATAATCTCTTCAGAATATTTATTGAGAATTCTAAATTTCTTCTTTACTTCAAGAGTGAAAGCTCATCTTTATCGTTTATGACTGATTTGCATATTTTTTATAAGGAAAAATTGTTTCCGTAAAATCAAATTACGTCCATAGGCGAATTACGAGCGATGGTGCGAGGAAAAAGCGATGAGATGTTAATTTTGCGGTTCTTCGGGCTCAGCGACCTACAAAGAAAAAAAAATACAGAACGTCTGTCGAGATCGTCACGCCAACATCCTCGCGCCGTCATCAGATCCCACGGATAAAGTCTCATTGAAATTCCATGAAGTTGGTGTTTAATTTTGCATTCAACTTTGATACTGTTTTGAAATTGCTTCATTTATTTATCTAGCGACGAAGGCGGAAGTAGGAAGGATTCTATCTGAAGGTGAAATTCAAATCGATTGTATCAAGAACGTAATCATTATTATTTAAAGGCTGGGATCCTAAGTGTCTAACAATACGGCACTAAGGTTAGCTTGTTGGGGCATTGTACGCGAACAATAGCAAGGGAAGGATACGAAGTCAATTCAGGCATCGCATCCTTCAGAAAGGGAACTGAACGCGCGAGAGCAATGGCAGGCAATTCAAATTAGTGGAAACATGCTAAGCAAGGATACATGTTTATTTTCTTCGTATTTCGTTCATGACCTAGCAATTGAAAAGATTCTTTTTACATTCACGCATTCCCATCCAGAATGGCATGTGTTGTGTGCTGAATTTAAATACTCGTAAACGCGTGCTCCACGTTCCTCGTTGTAAACGATTGTTTACCAAGCTTTATGTTTTATGTATATTGTCGTGCATTATTTGCTGTAGTGTCATGAGGTGCATCTTCGTCCTCGCAACAAAGTTTAGCCAAAAGCAAGATTTCGAATGCATTAGCTGTGCTTACTTTATGTGACGACGTGCTACTTGCAAGGCAAAGTTCGGAGTGTCCTAATGAAGTGCCTTTTAGTCTAGAACAGCTTCACCATATTTTCCCGACAGATTGGTGTACATTTGCATCCTATTGCTGAGAACTTTGCCTTGGATAGCAAGCAGGAAACGAGTGCAGCGCATTTAATTCTGAAGACAAGTCACAGTAGCTTCGGTACAACGTCCGCAAGGACATCTTTTCGAGCGATTTGAGACAAACAGTTGCTACGACTGAGTTGTTTACTTTCCACACTAATGCAAGTATGTTTTGTTCACATCACAAAATCCATTTTTCACCTTTACCGTACTCCAAACTCGTGTGCAAAAAATGTAAATGTAAATCATATTTTTTGATGGGTGTAATAAGTTTCCTTCTGTTCCGAGCATTTCATCCTTTCACACCGAGATGATGTCTATCCGACCCCAAGCCATTTGGCATGAATGTGTCGAGGGGATGTTTTACCTTTCCAAGCACATCGTCCGGATGGATCTATAAGCGCACTTCATTTATCCTTAGAAAACAAATAGCCTTAGACCGTGGCTTATCGGGAAATAAAGGTTCGATGTTTTGTGAGAAGGATGTGTTGTAACCTGTCGTCGTCAGTTTCGTAGTTGTGCTCCATTTTTATGGGTTTCTCTTCTTTATGGCAGGCTTATTGGGTCTTCGAAATAAAGGATATGTGTCGGAGATGATTAGCAGGTTTATAAGCTTTAGAAATGTGTTTTGTTTGAAAATTTGCCAAATAAATTTGATTGTTTCTCGTCGTTTTACTGTTATTATGCTCATTTATTTTTTATAGCGATGAAGTGTTGTTGTTTAAAATCAATCTTGATTGGATCAAATGGATGAATGCTGGGAGATTGATATTTGATATCAACGCTTATGTTGAGGGCAATATGCATATACGGGATATGCATAAAACAAGGGGATCTTAATATGTGTATGCCTCCTTTAAAGGTATTCGCACATATTTTGATATTGATTTTGTGCTGCGATAAGGTAATTTCCTTTCCACCCAGTTCACAATTTAGTACTTTACTAAATGTGCAGGAAGCAAAGATATATTTCTAGTGCAGTACTATTCTAACTCCTTTAAGTCGTAACAAAACACCAGAGTGTGCAGGAAGCAAAGCTACATTTCCAGTGCAGTACTAGAAATATTTCGAATCGTTTATGTCATAGCAAAACACCAGAGTAAATTAAATAAACTTTGTTTAGCGCTGAAAAAACTACAACTGAATTTATTTCCCAAAAGCTTAAGTTTAAATACAACATTTTCTAATTTAAAACTGCTTACTCTAAAATTCATAACAAAGTTTCATTCCAATGGGAACAAAGATTGCAACTCAAGTTTCATTAAATTTTCCGCGACTCAAGAAACTCTACTCGGGACATAATTCTGCGGTATTCAGCCGGACAAACATTCCCATGAAAATTAAACGCGCTCAAGTTGCAATTTCTACTCGCGGGCGAGTGAGTAATGTGGTACATGATGTATATGAATTTTTAATGCATGTGAATTTGACTAATCGGGCAAGTAATTTACTTGGATTTTGTTACTTTCGCTATCGTAAGTGAACATCCTCCCCCCCTTTGAACGAACTGGTCAAAGATGGAATTCTGGATTCACCTGGAACTCCTCAGCATTCGCCTTGTATGGTGTGGGTATTGGGTGACGGTTGCTTGTAGGCCGCCTCCTGCAAAATTTCTACGCAAGATACAATAAAGACAAAACCGAGCCCAAGTACCCAATGGTGAAATGATACACGTGAGTTGACTTCCGTTCCGTTTTGGCGGCTCGCAGCTTGTTGATGCGCTGTTGTAGTGTCTTAACATCGTTTTCTAAATTGTCTTCGTACTCGATGAGGTCGAAAATATTTCGCGAAGAAATGATGGACGTTCTTATCATCGTGGGATGTACTTTGCTCGTCTGTAATATAGTAACCTCGTCTTTGATGCTGCATCCGCGAGTTACGTTGACGATCCCCGATCCGGATAGCACGCAAGTCGAGATTGTCGTTCCCAAAATGATGTTGATGCTCACAGGTTGGTTTGTTACGTAAATCCAGTGATTTGGATTCAAGAGCTGGGTCCATCTTACGGTTTCCTTTGTTTTGATGACTTCACAGCTGGAAATGTTGCCCGATTCAGTTAAGACTGCCATTTTGCAGTGTTTGATACTAGATCTCCATCGATGCATTGTGTGCCGTAGTTTTAAGGTGAAGTCGGAATAGTCAACAGGAAGACATTTTGAGATTTCCAGTTCGGACACCGAGTAAAATTGATCTCGCAATGTTTCGAATATTTCTAGTGATAGAAGTGGAAGCTTTTTTTCCACTTCTATCCACATTCTGCTTTCTATGAACATTATTCCGTATAATTTTGCTAAGTATCCATGTTGGTGGGAGGTGCTCTTTAATCATAATTAGCTAGTCTCATAGCTGTCTTGGAGTTATTACTTGTGGATTTACTTTGCCGTTATGAGCCCTTGTTATCACTTCTAGAAATGTCGATCATGCCCTTTGACAATGTGATATCATCAGTATTAACCGAATTACTAGAGTGTTGAAGTATTCAGATGTTTTTTCTTGATGGAACTCGTGGTTTATTCCTTTAATGGTGTTGAGCGTCTGGTTGAGGTACGTATTCTTCTAGTTCGTTTACCCGTCTTTCAAATGCTTTATGCGACTCTTTCAGAGACGCTGTACTGGTGACGTTGTCTTCGTTGGTTTCATCCTTCACTTCTGCGTCGACCTTTACTGGTAGTGGAGCAAGATTGTGGATTGCCCTTTTGAGAACAACTGTAGCCATTTTTACGATTGCAACTTGGACTAAACGATAATTTCCCTTTATAGTCTCCAGTATGCGACCAAGAGGCCATTGTATGGCCGGAAGATTGCTGTCCTTTATTATAACCATCATGCTAGGCTGGGCGTTCTGGTGTTGTTGCTTCCATTTGGTTCGATACTGTACCTCAGTTAAATATTCTTTGAACCATCACTGCCAGAATTGATTCTTGAGGTAAAGAGTGCGCTTCCAGTGTTAATGTAGATCTACTCGCTGTATGTTTTCAGTGGATTTGGCATCGCTGGTTAACGGTTCACCTATTAAAAAATATCCTGGGGTCAGCGCAGTCATGTCATTCAGATCCGAAGACATTGGTGTGGTAGGTCGTGAATTGAGTATCGCTTCTACTTGCACTATAACCATCTCCAACTCCTCATATGTCAGCGAATTGTTGTTTAGGCTACAAGGAAGCAAGTTTTTGGCTGACTTGATGGCTGCCTCCCACAGTCCACCGAAATGTGGAGCTCTTGGTGGGATGAAATGGAATTTGGTTTCTCTCAGTGTACAGAATTTGTTAATTTATTCTTCCGCTTCCTTTGAATAGATCGCTGGTCGAAGTTCTTCCAGTTGGTTTCGAGCTCCTACAAAGTTTGTAGAGTTGTCCCAATACAAATGTTGGCAGTTTCCATGTCTGCCCACAAAGCATTGCAGTGCGCCAATGAATGCGTTAGTTGTCAAGTCGCTTACCACTTCTTAGTCCACTGCCTTTGTTGCAAAGCAAACGAATAACGCTACGTAACACTTTTGAGGCTTTTTTCCTCAAGCTTTATAATGAATCCAAAATGGGCCGCAAATTTCAACTCCTGTTGTTCGGAATGGCTTATCAGATTTGTTTCTTCTTTCAAGCAAATTACTCATCATCTGGGATAAAAGTTTTGGCTTTGCTTTGCTGCAGTGAATGCAATTCAATACAATTGGCCGCGAATTGTCTTCCCTTTGATAGACCAACATTTTAGGCGCGTGGTAGTCCTCCTTGCGGTCCGACGTGAAAATGTTTAATATGAATGTCTGTCATTACCAGCCGAGTAAGTGTGTCATTGTATGGTAACAACATTGGGTGTTTTGCATCATATGTTCTTGTAATCGTCCTCCAACCCTGATAACACTTTTCTTGTCCAAGAATGGGGCGAGTGAACTTAAGTTGCTTTGCTTGTCTACTATGGCCGATTTTTCAAGGGAGGCTAACTCTTGTGAGAAGTTTCGGCGTTGTGCTTCCTTTATAAGTTGTGCCGTGGCTGCAACCAATTCCTAAACAGCTAGGTATGGTTGGCGTTTGAACCATCTGCTTTTAGTATCATTTACGAACCGAAGAACATAAGTGAAAATCCGTTGCAAATGTTAAAAAGAATTCCGGTGGTCAATCGCAGACAGTATGTCTCCTTCGTTTGCAACTGAAAGTGTCACTTTGCTTGCTTTGTTTCTAGATTTGTTTCAAATTTTTGATTCCTCTGCCACATGCTTTCACCACCATGTAAAAACCTTGGCCCATAAAACCAAAAATATTATTCTTCGATTTGTTGGGTGAGTTTCCACGGGAAACATACATACATATCGCCATTGTTCAGCTGTGATAAGCTCCTGTATAGCTGCTACTCGGTTTGCAACGAAGGTGACGTATGATGATGATGGGTTCCTCAGCCAGGCAAGAACTACCTCAGAGCCAGTCCAAAATGTGCATGGAACATCATTCCATTGTAGTTCTTTTATGACCCGAGTAGCGAGCTTGGTAGTGAGTGTTGTACCTTGAAGCTCCAAACGCGGAATCGTTGTAGCCTTGATTGGCACCTTTGGCACATAGCAGTCTCACGACCACGGTACCGTCAATTTGCAGTGATCGCACGTATATAGCTGTCTCTTTAGAGTTACCCAACAACTTAAGGTCTTTCATCAATGGTAATTTTACAACAAATCGTCCATCTTGTCCTCACCTGGTGTTAGCAGTGAAGTGTTCTTCACAACCTTTTTCTAGCTTCGTAAGGTTCAAGCCTGGCTCCACTTTGTCCAGTTTATAGAACTCTTGCACCCTTTCTTGGAAATTCACTGCAATCATGACTGCAGATGCCGCAGCTAAATGTGTGGGTGTCCGAATTTACCACTCGACCGGAGACGATCCATCCAAACACGGTATTCTGTAGGCTTGGTAATTTCTTCCCTAATCGTATTTGCCCAACCGAAAGTATCGGCAAAATGTTTTCTGCTCCAATGAGAATATCAACTTGACTAGGGTGATTAAATTGAGGAACCGCAAGCCACACATTCTGGGGTATAGGCCATGATACGATGTCAATGAATTCTGACGGTTGATAAGTTGTGATTCGCGGTAGAACAAAGGCGACGATTCTGGCTGATAGTCCTGATATTCTGGACTGTATCGAAAAATTTACTCTGGATTGAGCCTTTTGAATTCCTTGCCCAATCCCTTGAAAACACAATGCTTCGTGAACTTCGTTCAAACCAAGCTGTTTGACCAGATCTTTACTGATGAAATTTAATTGAGATCAGGAGTCAAAAATAGCCTAACATTCAAGTTCTCGGCCATCCACAGTCAATACCTTGATGAGTACAGTGCTCAACAAGATGTTGTTCCTCCGTTTTCGCTGCTAGGCTCATTAAGTTTGATGGCATTGTCGACGTTTCTGCTTGTGCTGGAGGTAAAGTAGAGCTTGACTTGGTACCCTGATCGTCGATGAGCAATAATGTACTATGCCGTTACAAACACTTCTTGCAGCCTCGAAGCGAACACTCCTGACTATTATGGTCCGCAGATTATTTTTCTTCACAGGCTGGAGACGAACCTTTGTCATATGATTCAGGAAAGTTTTGCAAGAGTATAGTGGGTGCGTTCCTTTGCACACTATGCTTGGGCTCTCTTTGGATTACGTCACTAGCGAGGCAGGCTTAGTTTGTTTTTGCTTTTGAGATGGCGAGCCCCCTTTACCGAGGGTTTCAAGGCTTTGAAAACGATTCTCCAGAAATGATAGAAAATGCTTCACAGTGCTTAGCTGCCGAAGGAGGCATACTGCATTCTTTGCAAGGATGCTGATCCAAAATCTGATTTTTGGCACGTCTTGGGATCAGAAAAATGCCAGGTGTTCCAGGAAGCCCTAGCCAAGGTTAAATCAGAACTCCGATGACCTGCATCCTGCAGCTAAACCTACACTGCAGTAAACCGCCCAAAGTCTGCTTGAGCAGTTTGTGAGGGACATGAAAGCCGATTTCTTGCTGCTGGGTGCCCAACACCATAATAAGAGTCCTGCATTATGGTATTCTGATGAAACTGGTACTGCCGCTATCTGGGTTCGGAACAGTGACTTTCAAACGGAGAGTTGTGGACGGGGGGATGGTTTCGTGTAGGTTCGGTGCGCAAGGACCACCTTCTTTAGTGTGTACCTAACGCCCAACGAATCGATATCATCTTTCCAAGCCAAGCTTCAGGAGGGCTTGGCTTGGAGGGCGCTGTCTCAACCGTAGAGGGCAAAGTGCTCGTTGGGGCCGACCTCATCGCTAAAGCAATCGAATAGGGCATGCCTCAGATGGATCCGCGGGGAAAACGAATCCTGGAAATGGTGGCCAGGACGGCCCTCGTCGTACTAAACTCCGGAGATACGCCGACTTTCCGCCGTATTGGATGTGAGGGAACCATACCGGACGTGACATTCGCCTCGGAGTCCTTAGTACGGAGGATACACAACTGGAAAGTATTAGAGAACTACTCAGCCAGTGATCATCAGTGCATTTTGCTTGAGATAAGTGATGCTGTCTCCCGACATCCGTACTCTCGGCCTTCTACAACTGGATGGAACATCGGAAGGATGGACGTCGAGGTGCTCACAGGAGGTGAGCCGGTGTAGGGAGCTTCAGAGGGGACGGAAGAACTGGCAGCTCAAGACGTGGTGAACTCTACTATGAGCATCATTACGACTGCCTGCTGCGCCTCTATTCCCCGTCGAAGACCCCAGCATGGCAAGCCCTTAGTGTGCTGGTGGTCAATTGAAATCACTGAAAAGCGAAAGGAGTGTCACAAGCTTCGACGTGAGGCTCAACGGGCGCGGAACGGTGACGAGGCATGCAATCGGGTAGCAGCATATAAGTCGGCCAGGAAATGCCTTCGAAAACGGTTCAACAGTAGCAAGCCTCGCTGCTGGCAAGACCAAGTGGACAGTGTGAACAAGGATCCATGGGGCCTTGGCTACAAGCTGATCATGCGGAAGCTTGGTGCCCTACGGAAATTGTATACATGACGCAGAAAAGTTGGACGCGATAGTGCGGGGACTCTTCCCCGCCCATCTCGTCCATGTTGACGCTGTCCATGGTGAAACAGCAGTCGAGTGCCCACTCTTCACACAGCTGGAACTGGAGGAGGCAGTCCTCTCATTGAAAGCGAAGAAGGCTTCAGGTGCAGATGGTGTTCCAGCTGAGGTGTTGCGGCTCGTCTATCACCATTGTCCTGACTTGCTGCTCAGCACATTACACGCTTACCTACGGGACGGGGTTTTCCCGGCACGATGGAAGGTGGTGAGGCTCGTGCTGATCAGCAAGGGGAAGGGAGATCCCGAATCGCCGTCTGCATACCGCCCGTTATGCATGCTAGACACGGCTGGGAAAGTGCTAGAGAAACTCATCAAGGGAAGACTCACTGACGCGATTCGTGCTGTTGGGGACCTATCTCCTCGGCAGTACGGCTTTAGAGCAGGACGTTCTACCATTGATGCGATTGCAGAGGTGGTGATCGTGGTCCAAAGGGCAGAGGCATATAGTCACACCAAGCGACGGATCGTTCTGTTGGTGACACTCGACGTCAGGAATGCCTTCAACTCCGCTAGATGGGTGGATATTCTGGATACGCTGGAAAACTCTTTTCAATTTCCAGAGTATCTAATGCGGCTTTTGAGGAACTATCTAAAGGACCGAAGCCTGCTCTACGACACGACACATGGCCAACAAAGGATGGAAATTACATCGGGTGTTGCCCAGGGATCTATCCTTGTTCCGGATCTCTGGAACGTGTCTTACGATGGGCTATTGAGACGGGAGATGCCAGATGAGTCGGGCTTGGTCGGCTATGCGGATGATGTTGCGGCTCTAGTCGTTGGACGCACTGTTGAACAAGCGCAACTTAGGCTAGGTATGCTAATGCGCCGAGTGAGGGACGGGATGACTGCTCGCGGGCTAAGTTTAGCGCTGGAGGAAACCGAAGTGGTCACATTGACAAAAAAGAGAATCCTTAGAGTAAGGATGATCAGTAGTGGTGACTTACGAATCGAATCAAAGCCAGCGGGAAGTACCTGGGGCTACTGATCGACTCGAAGATGAGTTTCTCTGAGCAAATCAGAGCAACGGCTGAGAAGGCTGCTTCGGGAATATCGGCTCTGAGTTTACTTATAGCCAACGTAGGGGGACCCAGCCCATCGAGAAGACGCCTCTTGATGAGTACTGTAGGGTATGGGGTGGTGCCCTCAGCAAGGAGGTATACCGAAAACCATTGGCACAGGTACAGAGAAGAGGAGCACTGAGGATTGCATCTTCGTATCCAACAGTCTCTGGTTCGGCGGTGAGAGTTGTTGCAGGCGTGATACCTGTCGCCCTCCTCGCTAGAGAGCGCTGCGCTATTTACCTGTGCCGAAACGAGGATGCAAGGGAGGTAGTTGTCCGCGAGGAGAGACAGCGCTCGCTCAACGTTTGGCAGCAGTCTTGGGTCCATTGCACGAAGAAAAGGTGGGCTGCGTGCCTCATCCAGGATGTGAGACCATGACTAAATCGAAGGCATGGTGAGACAGACTTCTATCAGACCCAGCTTTTGAGCGGGCAAGCGTGTTTTCAGTCTTATCTGCACAAGATCGGTAAAACACGGTCTCCCGATTGTCTGTTTGGCCCAGGAGAGGAGGACAATGCCCGTTACACATTTTTTGTGTGTACAAAATGGGTCAGGCTGCGAAGGGAACTCTACAGGGAGATGAGAGAGCTCACCCCGTATAATATAGTTGCGGTGATACTCGAACCGGTTGACAAATGGGACCAGGTAGCACATTATGCTCGGGCAGTCCTAAAATATAAAAGGGACTCACAGCAGCCGGGAGTGCTGGGGCTGGGGGTTCGCTCTTCCAGCATTTCCTCTTCCCCTCCTCCCTCCCACTAGGAAAGAGACTCCCCAGCTTGAAGGCGCCCACGGCGTAACAAAACGAGACCTGGCCCGAAGTAATGTGTCAAACGGTTCCAGGCTGGGTTCTCAGGTTGACAGGGGAAGTGTTTAGTGGGTAGTCCAGTCACGCATGGGAATCCCACACTCTGTGCATAAAAAGCATTCACCTCCCTACCACAAAAAAAATGTTGCTATATTTAAGACCTGTAATTTTTCATTTATATATCGGAACTTCAGGAGAACAAAGTTAAGGGTACTATGATTCTATTTTTAAATCTTTGCACTAATAGAATTGATGCTGCGCTGACCGAACCTTGTCCTACAGGATTAAAAAGTAGATTTGCAAAACATAACAACATAAGGACATTAACATATATTTTTTTAATTCAAATGGAATAATTAGTTATAAAGTCCTCACTACAAAAACTTTCTCTTGCCTAAATTTCACTTCACAAGTCCTATTTTTCTAAACTATATACTACAACCAACCATGTTTTGACCCTTTCCAGGGGCAAGTTTAACCTGGAAAGCGTCATAGCCTATTTCCAGCATTTTTCGAATTCAAAATATCAGAATATTATTTTCATTTTAAATATTTTATTAGTAAATCATTCAAATCTTTCATTGCTCCTTAATTAACATCCTTATACTTAAAACTTCTTACGGCGGCATTCATAAAGGTCAGTTCGACGTTGTTTGAAAAGTTCCACTTGGCGACGGCAATCTTCCAAGACTTTCCAATCAACATCAGCAACTACTACTTCGTCTCCAGTGCCAGCCTCCTTGATGATCTTTCCCCAAGGATTCACCACCATGGAGTGTCCCCACTGCACGCAGACAGAATTTTCATCCCGAGCAGCTGAGATACCGCAAACATACATTTGATTGTCAAGTGCTCTGCACCGTAACAAAATTTCGAAATGACTTAATCCTTGCGAAACAACCAGCGCGAAGGGCCAGATCAACATTTCGCATCCTGGAAAAAAGAATCCAACAGTGTTGAACGACTTCTCTACAGTCTTAATGAGACTAAAGTATTTTACCTTCGTTACGGTATGTGCGGCAAAACTCGTCGAACCTCATGTCATTGCAGATGCCAATTCCAACCTTGTGACCATCAATGTCGACAATAGTGAAGTCGCTTCCTGGCGTGAATCCATCAGATTCAGTGAAGGTTATGTCACCCTCAATTGCGGTATCGTACAAATGAATCTGTTAATTGATGTTTCAGAACAATGTTCCAAGTATTTAAAGAAGAAGAAATTACCTTCCTGTGCTTAGCTAAAAACCTGCCATCAGGACCCCAAACTGTGGCGCAGTTATAGACCTTGTCTCCATCCTTTTCAGGAATCGATCCAGCGACGAAATAGATTCCTAGTTCCTTCGCAAGAGCAGATAGTTGCTTGCAGGTTGGGCCATTTGGCACCGGTTCCGCGTAGCCGGCAAAGTATGATGTGTCGTATGGGCAATTGAAGCATTCAGGTAAAGCAACAATTCTTGGGTTAGATTCTTTGCAAACTTGTCTAACCTTACCAATTACACGTTGAAGATTTTCATTCTTATCGTCAAAGACGTAGTGCTGGATGAGAGCAATCCTGGTTGCTACATTGTAAAAAAAAGAACGTTATTTGGGATTGCGGCACCTAACCGCAACAGGACTTACTTTTTGACATCTTGAACAACGCTGTAGTACTTCGCTTCACTCCTGGTTGAGACGGCACTGTCGGTCTATTGTTACGGGAATGCCTTTTATACTAGTATTGTATCAGAACATAGGTGATAGTCATAGTGATTTTTAAACTTTCCTGATTAGAAATGTCACAAAGGTCAGTGCGATAGTCTTAATTGTAGGCACGCGGAACAATGCGGACGCACTGCCAGTTGCAACCAGCTCTGAGGCGACATTATATTTTTATTAGATTAGAAGAGTTCGATCAAATTCATTGATTATCTCGTACGTTAATCTGACTCGCTTGCTTACTGGTAGGGTTCAGATGATGCATCATTAAACATACGTTAGGTCAAATTACACTTCATGGCACTATTAACAGCAGTTTGATGTTTGAGAATCATTTGTTATCATTTATGGATGTTTCATTTCGTAATACTGTAATGTATAGTATGTGCTAATTACTGTTTTCTTTTTTTTTGTGAATGATAATTCGAAGTACGGGGGAACCTAAAAAGGCTAGAAATTATTAAAATGAACACAATATAAATAGCTAAATATTACTTTAACAGCGTCAATTAATAAGAAGTCTACGTCTAAGAATGTCAATGTGAGCATTGTACTTTGTCGGGAATTGGCAACGTTGGAACGCAACGATTTTCAATTTTTTTTCAACACCTCGAATTTTGATCCTAAGTGAAGAAATTAGTTTTTCTACGATATATTATACTAAAACAAGCACAAATAGTACCATAACCGTCTAAAAAATTTTTGGCGATTTCAGCCTTTCCAAACCATTTTCTTAGATTCGCGAACCTCTGAAATAAACATGTAGTGGGAAAAACTTTGCTGAAAAATATAAAAAACATCAGACTTTAATGTATCTGCTTTTGAGAAAAAACCAACCCTACAGATCAAACCGCGAATTCCCCTTGTATCGGTCCTTGCTTCCCATAGAGACAATCGAGGGGGACCAAAATCCTTATAGAGGTATATTTGGCGATATATCTGCCCTCAAAATTTGAACCACTTGAAAATTTATATATTTCTTGCAGATCCTATCGGAACGATCACACAAGTTGAAAGATAACTGATCGTCCGGATCACATCGTAATAGCGTGCGGAAGATGGATCCGCGGGGAAAACGAATCCTGGAAATGGCGGCCAGGATGGCCCTCGTCGTACTAAACTCCGGAAATACGCCGACTTTCTGCCGTATTGACGGTGAGGGAACCATACCGCACGTAACATTCGCCTCGGAGTCCTTAGTACGGAGGATACACAACTGGAAAGTATTAGAGGACTACTCAGCCAGTGATCATCAGTGCATTCTGCTTGAGACACGTGATGCTGTCTCCCGACGTCCGTGCTCTCAGCTTTCTACAACTGGATGGAACATCGGAAGGATGGACGTCGAGAGGTTCGTCGAGGTGCTCACAGGAGGTGAGCCGCTGCAGGGAGCTTCGGAGAGGACGGGAGAACTGGCAGCTCAAGACGTGGTGAATTCTACTATGAGCATCATTACGACTGCTTGCAAAGGTTCTATGCCCCGTCGAAGACCCCGGCACGGCAAGCCCCCAGTGTGCTGGTGGTCAACTGAAATCGCTGAAAAGCGAAAGGAGTGTCACAAGCTTCGACATGAGGCTCAACGGGCGCGGAACGGTGACGAGGCACGCAACTGGGTGGCAGCATATAAGTCGGCCAGGAAATGCCTTCGCAAACTGATCAACAGTAGCAAGGCTCGCTGCTGGCAAGATCTAGTGGAAAATATGAACAAGGATCCGTGGGGCCTTGGCTACAAGCTGGTCATGCGGAAGCTTCGTGCCCTACGGAAGCCTTGCATACATGACGCGGAAAAGATGGATGCGATAGTGCGGGGACTCTTCCCCGCCCATCTCGTCCATGTTGATGCTGTCCATGGTGAAACAGCAGTCGAGTGCCCACTTTTCACACAGCTGGAACTGGAGGAGGCAGTCCTCTCATTGAAAGCGAGGAAGGCTCCAGGAGCAGATGGTGTTCCAGCAGAGGTGTTGCGGCTCGTCTATCACCATTGTCCTGACTTGCTGCTCAGCACATTCAATGCTCGCCTACGGGACGGTGTTTTCCCGGCACGATGGAAGGTGGCGAGGCTCGTGCTGATCAGCAAGGGGAAGGGAGATCCCGAATCGCCGTCTGCATACCGCCCGTTATGCATGCCAGACACGGCTGGGAAAGTGCTAGAGAAACTCATCAAGGGAAGACTCACTGACGCGATTCGTGCTGTTGGGGACCTATCTCCTCGGCAGTACGGCTTTAGAGCAGGACGTTCTACCATTGATGCGATTGCAGAGGTAGTGAACGCGGTCCAAAGGGCAGAGGCATATAGTCACACCAAGCGACGGATCGTTCTGTTGGTGACACTCGACGTCAGGAATGCCTTCAACTCCGCTAGATGGGTGGATATTCTGGATACGCTGGAAAACTCTTCAATTCCACGAATATCTAATGCGGCTTTTGAGGAACTACCTAAAGGACCGAAGCCTGCTCTACGACACGACACATGGCCAACGAAGGATGGAAGTTACATCGGGTGTTGCCCAGGGATCTATCCCTGGTCCGGACCTCTGCAACGTGTCTAACGACAGGCTATTGAGACTTGAGATGCCAGATGAGTCGGGCTTGGTCGGCTATGTGGATGATGTTGCGGCTCTCGCCGCTAGACGCACCGTTGAACAAGCGAAACTTAGGCTAGGTACCTAATGCGCCAATTGAGGGACTGAATGACTGTTCACGGGCTCAGTTGAGCACTGGAGAAACCCGAAGTGGTCATATTGGCAAAAAAGAGAATCTCTAGAGTAAGGATGATCAGTATTGGAGACATACACATCGAATCGAAGCCAGCGGTGAAGTACCTGGGGCTACTGATCGACTCTAAGATGAGTTTGTCTGAGCAATTCAGGGCAATGGCTGAGAAGGCTTCTTCAGGAATACCGGCACTGAGTCGACTTATGGCCAACGTAGGGGGACCCAGCCACTAAAGAAGACGCCTCTTGATGAGTGCTGTAGGGTCAGTGCTACTGTACGGAGCGATTGCACGAAGGGAAGGTGGACTGCGCGCCTCATCCCGGATGTGAGACCGTGGCTAAATCGAAGGCATGGTGAGACTGACTTCTATCTGACCCAGCTTTTGAGCGGGTGTGGGTGTTTTCAGTCTTACCTGCACAAGGTTGGTAAGTCGCAGTCCCTCGATTGGCGGTTTTGCCCAGGAGAGATGGACAATGCCTGTCGCACATTTTGTACGTACACAAAATGGGTCAGGCTGCAAAGGGAACTCCCCCCCCCCCCCCAGCTGGGGCTGGGGGATCGCTTTCCTCGAACTTCCTCTTCCCTCTCCCCTCCCGCTAGGAAAGAGACTCCCCAGCTTGAAGGCGCCTCACGGCGTAACAAAACGAGACCTGGCCCGAAGTAATGTGTCAAACAGTTCCAGGCTGTGTTCTCAGGTTGACAGGGGAGGTGTTTAGTGGGTAATCCAGTCGTGCATGGGAGTCCCATACTCTGTGCATAAATGGCATTCACATTCCAAACACGAAAAAAAAATTTAGTGTGCGGAAAACCACAAATGACGATTTAAAGTTGATAGCTTGTAAATCTACTAAAAATTCAAAAACATGATCGAAAAATTATTAAAAGTGCTTAATACTGTACATTTAATCAACAGAAAAGCCTATTCAAACAATTTTTGCATACAAATTTCGTGTATTGAGGTAAACGATCGAAACCGACAATCCTTGCAAAACTTTAAGAATCGAAAACCTTTATATGTTAGAATGTGTTTCAAAAGTTATACTACGACAACCTCCTGATACCTGATAAATGAATATATATATATATATATATATAGACGGTCCCAAGCCCGTTTGAGAAAGGAAGAGGGAACCCCTTGTTCCCCCAACCCATAGCTTCCATGATTCCTCATCCCAAAACCCCCAATTAAATGGTAGTAAATGTTCTCGGGGTGCGCATTGGGTTTACTGGTTCCCCAATAATGTAACATTAAATGTCGAGAAATGCCAATAACTGTAAAAACATCTACAGCTCTGCTACTAAATCCTACTTACAACTCCTTTGTGTGGACGTAAGAGGGTGAAGGCGAATCTTCCGCGCCTGATAACGGAATCGACGTAATAACCATGCCACCGGAATGGAGGCTCGGCGACGGGCTAACTCCCCGTCCCTGGAAAATCTTTAGTTGCTTCGAAACCAGCAGATAGGCCTCGGAATGGATTGGACTCACGGCAACGACCTCGCAAGCAAAAAAAGGACTATGGCATTGGATCCTGGAATGTCAGATCACTCAATTACCCTGGCGCTATTAGGGACCTTTTACAACAGGCCAGTCAATAACAATTAAAAAAAATGGCACTCGAGGAAACACGAATTGGACTGGAAACGACATTCAAGACATGAGATCCCACACTATATTTAAAAGTGGGAAGCCTACTGGAAAACGAGAATTCGGAGTGGCCTTCATTGTGGATACGAAGTTCAAATCGCACGTTATTGATTTTAAGGCAGTCAATGAGTGGTTGTGTGCGATCCGTATAAAGGCGAAACTCTTCAAAACCTGGCTGATAAATGTTCACGCCCCGACCGAAGAAAAGGACGAAGAAACGGAGGAATCGTTTAAAATCACCTGAAAAGACTGGTGGACTTATTGCCCACAAATAACATAAAAATAGTTCTGGACGATTTCAACGCTAAGGTTGGCAATGAGCTATCTCATCGGGGAACGACTGGAGGATAAAACCTCCACGATGAAACAAATGACAACGGCCAGTGCTTGATTGACTTTACATGTAGCAGGAATGTAGTCATACATTCGACATGCTTCCCACATCAATGCGTTCATAAAATGACCTAGGTATCACCGGATGGCAACACACAAAACCAGATCGATCATGTTCTGACCCAACAACGTTGGGCCTCGAGCATACTTGACGTCTGTACATACCGAGGAGCCATTTGTAACTCAGATCATTACTTGATCAAATTAAACTATCAATGTCGTATGTCAAAGGCATATTCAGCGAAGACCAGCCCGCTACAAAAATTGAACAGCGAAAAGCTCCAAACGGCGTCTGTGGCCGAAAATTTCACGGAGACCCTCGACAACCAGCTAGCTCCCATCTTATCAGACGCATCGTTAAAGACGAGCAACGAGCTCTGGATGGAAGTGAAAGCGGCTATCAGGACCGTGGCAGAACAGACAATCGGACATCAAGCCCGGCGCAAGAAGAATGTTGGTTCGATGATGAGTGCAGAATCTTTAGGTAAAAGGAATCAGTCGTATAAAGATTACCCAAGTATGGAAACCAGGACGAAGAGAGAACACTATGAAAAGTTCAGAAGAGTAGTGAATAAGCTAATTAGAACTAAGAAAAGAAAATACTATGACGACCAATTGAAAAATATTGATGTAAGTTTTGCGAGCAACAACACAAGACAAGCATACAAAGTAGTGAAAAGCCTGAAATGTGGTTATCAGCCCAAAACACGCTCTGTTGTGATGACATCGGCAATATCATCGCTGATGAAACAAAGATTAAGGAAAGATATGCATCATATTTCAAGAACCTCCATAACTCTCCACACAGCTCCAGTACATCGGAGTCTATAGATGTTTGCGGAGAGCTTCCATTGGCCCCACCAACTCTGGATGAAATTTGATCCATCATCAAAGCCCAAAAGAAACAATAAAGCGCCAAGCATCGATGAAACTCCAGTGGAGCTATTCACTAAGTCATACAGCACATTTGGCAACAAGAACATATGCCAAAAGAGTGGCGCCAATCAGTTATATTCCCTTTCCACAAAAAAGATAACAAGTGACAGTGCGAAAATTATAGAAGCATATCACTACTTTGTACGGCGTATAAAATATTTTCAAAGACCTTAGAAAATAAAATCTGATCATACGCCCACAGTATTATTGGGGAGTATCAAGGTGGTTTTAGGGCGAGTTGATCGACAGTAGACCAATTGTTCACAGTCAAGCAGGTACTTGAAAAGTGCTGGGAGTTCAACATAGAAGTGCACCAAATTTTCGTTGACTTAAAGCAAGCATTCGACAGTATTGGTTGTAACGTACTTACCAAAATAACAATGATGTCGACGACCTCCTGAGTCCGCATCGATAACCAACTCACCGATGCCTTTGACACAAATATTGGACTAAAGCAGGGAGATGGGCTGGCTCCATTGCTATTCGAGTTGGCTCTGGAATATCTACGTCATAAGGAAGCTACCTTTTGATACACGAGGTAAATTACTATACAAGTCGAGCCAAGTAATAGCCTATATGAACGACATCAACACTTTGTCGCCGTCATTAACAGCTGCCAAAGAACTCTTCCTGAAACTCGACAGCGAAGCAAAACTAGTCAACGTCGTGCTCGTGTCAGCATCGCAATCGGTAGTTACTTGCTCTAAATATTTTGAATTTTAGCTAGTCAAGCTTCTAAAAATTAAAAATTTGTTATTAACGTCGTGAGAAGTGTTAGTGGATCAGAAACTCATTCCTTTTATCAACACATAAACAATTTGTAATCTTCGTGAAGTAAACTAATATTAAATAAAATGAGCTCCATATTAGAGTGCCTAGAGTGCAATGAACCCATTGCAGAAAACAGTGACTCACTAGACTGTATTGTCTGTAAAAAACTGTGCCATTTCTTCTGTGTTGGATACAGTGAAAGCAGCTTCAGAAAACTCACTAGGGAAAGAAATTGCAGAATCGCTAATGATCCTGCTGCTTAAAGTTCAAATGAGTTCAATAAGGAGATAATTGAAAATTTGCGGGCGATGAAAAGTGAGCTCCAATTTCAAAATACGGAATTCACTGAACTAAAAAAGTTTTTCAAACAAGAACTGGCAGAATATAAAAAATCATTGGACTACTGTTGCAACAAAATTGATGATTTTAATGCAAAAATGATGAGTTACAATAAAAAAATTGAGGGGCTGGAGGCGCTGTGCAATAAGTTATCGAACGAAAATGAAAAATATTACGTGCAAATTAAAAGCCTCACACTGCAAGTAAACCAGTTACAACAGTCGAAGCTGGCAACGGAATTGGAAATAAATGGGATTCCATTGACTCCAAACGAAAATACAACCGCTGTTGTTCACAAAGTAGGCGAGCTGCTCCATATTGATACTAACAAAAATCAACCAATCTTTTCAATGCGAAAAATGATTAAACGACATCAAACTAACGCATCCCCATCAATTGTAGTACGATTTGCTACGGATGAAGCGAGGGCTGCGTGGATGGCAGCAGCTAAAGCGAAACGTGAGCCGCTCATATGTTCAAAAATTCACGGAAGCTTTAAAGCAGACAGGTTTTATGTGAATTTTCACTTAAGTCAACACTATAGACGGCTACTTTACACAACCAAAAAATTCGCAAGAGAAAATAGTTACAAGTATGTATGGATTAAAGATGAAAATGTATTTATTAGAAAATCAGAGCAGGGAAAAATTTATAGGATTAACTTTGAAGAAGACTTGAATTTAAATCTACTCCAATGAATTTTAAGCAAATTGATCATATTCGAATAACACTTTTTTCTCCTTCCAAAATGTTTGATATTATTAATGAATTAGAAACAAGCAACACTATGTATTTAAACGATCCAAAGCTTAGTAAATATTTTATTTTCGATTTTCAAAGCCTAAAAATATTTCATCTAAATATTCGAAGCATTGCTAAAAATTTTGACGAATTATGTATGCTTCTTTCTTCTTTTGATATTGTTTTTGATGTCATAGTTTTAACTGAAACGTGGCTTGATGCCTCTGATAGTTTTGAACTTAGTGGCTACAATAAAATAATCAAACCCATAAAAAACAATAAATGTGATGGCATTATAGTGTATATAAAAACTAATTTAAATTTTCAAGTTTTAAATGAAGAAATCGGCAATTGCAATTCACTTAATATTGTTTTTGATATGTTGAAGGAAAAATTACTTATATCTTGTATATACCGATCCCCAAATGATACAGATGCAGTATGTTTTGTAGATGACTTAGAAATGTTTTTGGGGAACTTTAAAGACATTGGAAACCAAATCTTGATAGGAGATATGAATATAGATATAAAGGAAGAAAATTTAAATCAAATTGGCCATGAATATTTGGCGACACTAGAACAATACGGGTTTATAAGGTCGTTGTATGGTTGCACTCGAAAATCGATTACTCGAGAGTCCTGCATAGATCACCTTTTCTTAAAGTCAAAACCAGATAATATTTTTCAGACAGCAATTTATACAACATGCGTAACTGATCATTTTGCTATTATGGGTCATATTAAATGGTTCAAAGAAGAAAATAGAAATAAAGCTTTAAGTGAGAATCAAAATAAAGATATTAAAATCATAGATTATTCACTGTTCAAAGAAATTCTGTCGCAAGATAATTGGGAAGATGTATTTATGGAGACAAATGCCGAGAAAGCTTTCTCTTTATTTTATAGTAGAGTAGTTTATGTATTAAACTGCAGCTTAAAGATTGCCGTAAAACCTTCTAGTAGACTGAAAAGGTTGAAGCCGTGGATAACTAATAGTTTGATTAAGGCTATAAGAAAATGGGATAATATTGCGAGAAGAATGTCTAAAGAACCGTTTAACGTAAACTTACAAACTTTTTACAAAAACTACAAAAATATTTTAAAATCTTTAATAAGGAGAGCAAAAAGTAATTATTATAGAAATAAATTAAGTGAATGCGGCAATGATAATAAAAAGATTTGGATGCTAATCAATGAGTCAGTGGGTTGTAGAAATTCGAAGTCTAATGTTACAGCCACTGATATTTTCACCACAGAGGGAGTAAAAGTGTCTCATAGTGATCCTCAAAATATTGCTGAGCATTTCAATAAACATTTTGTAAATATTGGAATACATATCTCAAACAATATTAAATCAAATGTTTCAGTAAATCATATTCGAAAGTCTTCAAACAGCAGTTACAATATTAAAGACTCCTTATTTTTAGTACCAGTTACCCAAGAAGAAGTGAAACAACAAATTTCAAAATTAAAACCAAATGTTTCTCCTGGTATAGATGGTATTCCATCTAAATGTATTAAAGAAAATGCGGAAGCACTAGCTGGCCCACTTTCTCATGCCATTAATCTATGTTTTTCACAAGGATACTTTCCAAAGGAATTGAAACATGCCCTGGTGATACCCTTACATAAAGCAAATGATAAAAGAGATATGAACAACTATAGACCTTTTTCTCTTTTGTCATGCCTATCAAAGATTATTGAAAAATTAATTAAACAAAGATTAGTAGATTACCTGGAATCGAAGGAAATATTATCGAAATGTCAGTATGGTTTTCGTAAAGGTGTCAGTGCTGAAAATGCTCTTTACTCAGTAACCAAAACAATCATTCAAAATCTTGATAAAAGTAATAAATGTCTAGGCATATTCCTAGACTTTCAGAAGGCTTTTGATACGGTGAATCACGAAATTTTAAAAGAAAAGATGCATAGAGTGGGAATACGAGGAGTTGCTCTGGATCTTTTTTCGAGATATCTAAAAGACCGGACCCAGGCGGTGCGTTATAACAATAAAATAAGTAAACCCCTTACAGTTGATAATTTACATAAACGATGTTCATAAATTGATATTACCTAACTGCTCTCTTTGCTCTTTTGCTGACGACACTGTCGCACTTTTCTGGGGTGATACATGGAACGAAGTGGTTGTAAAGGCAAATGAAGGGATGAAACAAATACAAAATTGGCTTGTAAGCAACTTAGTGAGTTTGAATGTAAATAAGACGGTGATGATTCCTTTCGCACTTACTTCTATTGGGCTACCTAGAAATGAACTGAAGGTAGTATTACACATCCCCGACTGCTCTTACAAGAGAAACGGAGATTGTGTCTGCCCGGTTCTCCCAGTGTGTCACAGTACCAAGTACCTCGGTATCATTATAGATTCTCACCTTCGCTGGAGTCAACATGTCTCTTATTTAGCTTCCAAAATAAGGAAAATGATCTTCAAATTTGTTCAGTTGAGAGATATATTATACAAAGATGAGCTTAGGCGTGTTTACTTTGCTTTAGCACAATCCTTATTGGAATATGGATTGATTGCGTGGGGAGGTGTAGCGATTACCCTCGTTTCGCCATTGAAAATAATTCAAAAGAAAATTATTAAGATTTGCTTAAAGAAACCGAAAAGATATCCAACTGATCTAATATATAAAGAATTTAAAGTAATGAGTCTGCATGATTTAAGCCATCTAAATTTACTAAAATTTGTACATTTAAATCGTAAAGTTTTTCCATTTGTAATCCATTCAGTGCATGCAACTCGTCGCCAGATGAGCCAGATTCTTTACGAACCTCGTTATAATACAACTGCAGCCTCATTACACCCTTATTATGACGGACCACGCCTTTTTAACCTACTCCCCAAAAGCATTTCTAACTTAAATAACATCAACTTATTCAGATCTAAACTAATTAACTATCTAACGGGATAGTGCATAAATGTTCACGAATAGAATACAGAAGTAATTTATCCTCTGTTTACTTGTTTTTCTTTTATTTCTGAAAAAAGTTATTGTAAAATAATACACATGGAAATTAAATAGGCTGATAAAAATTGTAAGCAGTGATGCTGACATAAGCAAGCCATTTCCTCGACACGAGCCGTGCTCAATGAGGAATGTGCTCATATAAAGACTATAGATATAAAGGTTTTTGAATTATATTTTTGAATAATTGTTACTTCTTTTTCTTAAATAAGATAACACATGTATTATATTTGTATTTTTTTTTTTTTTGAGCAATAAATAAATAGAATAGAATAGAATAGGGCTACAAATTAATGAAAATAAAGCAAATCTCATGACGCATTTGAGTTGAAATACATCAAATACACAAAATATCATTCTTGGCGATTAAAGTATCGAAAATATGCGTAAATTTGTGTATTTAGGCGCCAAAATAACGAGAACTGGTAATGAAAGAGATGAAACACGCTGAAGAATACAACTCGCAAATAACATATTTTATTCAGTTTTGACGATCTTGAAAATTAGCTGCATGCACAGGAAAACAAAGCTCAAACTATGCAAATTAATGATAAGACCTGTTTTATGCTATTCACACGACCCCAACCCAAGCATCCGGAAATATATTGAACGCCTTTGAGTGATGGGTCCTGAGGCGAATAATCGGAGTGACGCTAGATGGTGACTAATAGCGAACTGGATACAACCATTAGCCGTACGAAATTTTCGACGAGCTGGGGGTCTCAACGGTTGTAAAATTGTGGAAGCTGCAATAGCTGGACACATGAATAGTATGGACGAACAACGGATACCCAAAAAGATATTTGTTGGGAGAACGGAAGGCCGGAGACCAGTGGTGAAGCCGAGGAAACGCTGACCTGACTCGGTCAACGAAGACAGTTTATCGCTGCTAAATTTTGAAATTTGAGGACGCGGTTAACGGACCGAGAAAGTTGAGGGCACTTTTTAAAGGAAGCGAAGGCCCAAGAGGGGCTTTATTGCTACGAAAAAGAAGAAGAAGTAGATTGAAGTTGCCTAAATAGACAGTTGAATTTTTATGAGAAGAATAAAATTAAAAATTAATATCAATTACTAAACTAGCCATATTCTCTCCCTTCCAATCATTATCATCATCATCTATGGCGGAACAACCCAAACTGGGCCTTGGCCCCCAGGATTAATTTCTTCAAATCATCACAGTTCTGCGACCTTGTCCACCAATTGTTAACTCCCAACAAGGATCTGCTGTTGGCTTCTATTGTGTCTTCCCATCGAGTCATTGGTATTTCTGCTAGACGTCTAACTTGTGCTCTACCCGTCAATGTTCCTTTGGGGAGCTGGTTTTCTTCTATTCTTTCTACATGGCCCATCCATTACGATTTACGTAACTTTACACAAGAGGAAACAGGTGAAACGTCAATAGTTCATACAACTCATCGTTGTAATGAAGTCTCCACTCCGTTTCTTGTTTCACTGGGCCGTAGATTTTCCGGAGCACTATGAGATCAAATACGTCCACTGCCTTTTCGGACTCGCTTGTCAAGGTCCATGTTTCACTTCCATATAAGAGCACAAGTTTGAATGGTGTTTTATAAATGCCGAGCTTATTTTGCCTGTGCACAATTCTCGACCTTAGAATGGGAAGTACGGAGCAATATGCTTTATTTGTGGCGTCCAATCCTGTCCTTTTCGGAGCCTCTTCTATTCAGATTGGCTCCAAAGTACACAAAATTATTCAAACTGTCAAGGTTGTAGTCGCCTATGGTCAGGTTTTGTCGAACTGGAGATTTCTTCCTCGTTTGAGTCATGAATTTAGTTTTAGTTTCTTTAACTCGTAGGAAAATTCTGTTTGCTTCAGATTCTAGACTCAGAAATGCTCCTTTGGCATCTAAGATTGAACATGCCATAATATTGACGTCATCAGCATATATTACCAATTTTGTGAATTTGAAAATTAGTGTAGGAGGAAAGGAAAACAGGAGGTAAGTATGCGATGAAGAGGCGGGTTTTCTTTAAATCCATGACTGATCGGTTTGGTTTGATTACGCGGTCCCATACTTTGTGTTCGTGCTTTTTTTAGTTGTTAACATAAAGTATATTACTTAGAATTCGAGTAGCTTATGGCTGGCACTACGTCGATATTGAGATTAGGAACGCGTGGATTTGACTTTGGTTATTGTGGAGTAAGGAAAAGCCTCATGAAGGCATAATTACGTAAATTTTTCTTCGGGACACGTTTCAAACGGTCATTTGACTCGGTGGTTGAAAAACTGTATGCGGACGTGGTCTCCTCGCGTAAAGCCTGTAACCGAAACTCCTCTCCAAACTAGTGTTACCAAACTTTGGGGATATATAAAAAAAACATCATGCGAATACGAGACTATTGATTGAGCGACTGATAGATCACCCTTGCAGCGAAAATAAGAGATCAATAGAAATCGATAGAAATACTCAAGAGAATAGCAAAAGGTTGCATGATGGCAACCAAAAAGTTGTGTTATTTTATGCCACCCGGTAGCTCACCTTCGACGGCCTGAGGGTACAATGAGCTGGCCTGAAGTCAGGAAGAAAAGAAAGGTTTACTAAGGAACATGTGTCAACTCCGATCCCCTCCAGGACATCAATGCCCACACACTCACCTCCTGAAATTGTCTTCAATGCACTATATTTTTCGTTCAAATTTTCAATAAAAGAATCATTTTTAAATTAATTACAAAATTATTGACATTCTTTATTAATCCATTAAGTTTATTTTTATATTGCATTCAGTTCTATTGTGTCATTTTACCAGCCAATGGCATAATGATGCAACAATAAATATTTGTATGACATTGTTCTTTACTCTTAAATGCTCTTATGTATACTCAAGCCACATCACATAGATTTTAATATTATTATTCAGTGACGCACTGTGTTAAGAAAAAACAATGTCCATTATATGGACGCTTACATACATGTGCAATCAAGGTTCCTATTAATGAAATAATTCTGTTCAATATTTTCCAATTATTATTATATACGTATGTGCGTATGCGAATTGTTAACTAAAAGGAGGTCTTTGTTTATTGTCAACCCATGCGTTTGCGTAACTATAGAAGTTCATAATTATCAATAGTGACAATTTCAATGGATTTAAATCAATTAATCACTTCTCAATTTCACTCAATGTTGTAATTTCCTAAAGCTTCGCCCCACCACTATCCAATCACACTTTATATCAAAACTTCTTGACTGGTATACACCTACGAAGTGATTACTTCGTTATCAATTATTTGAAAATGTTTGGGGGACTCTTCAGACTATTTCAGACAGGCTTTTCCGCGAATTGTCAAAATATACATTGGAGCCTAATGTATTATGGCTAAGCAAACGTGGGCTTCTAGTTAGGGTAGAATCCAGCTGGTGCAAATAGGCCTCTTGCACATCGAACAGAATCCTGAAATTTTAATTTAAAATAAAAACTCCAAAAACTCCATATACAGGGTGCGTACGGTATTTGAGGAAAACTTGAGAGTAAAATTAATTAGCTTGTATTCATAACGAATTTTAATGAAATTTCAGGAAGTTTTTATACAACATTAAATTAATATATCTATGGCTATAAAGTTATTCAATAAAATCGCCATTAGCAGCAATAACCACTTCGATCCTGGCCCGGAAACGATTACATGCCCGAATCAAATGCTCCTTGTTCATATTGACCACAACGGCATTAATAGCAGTCTTCAGCGAAGAAGTGATATTTGAAGGACGCTTATTTGTCTCACGCTTAACTATGCTCCATACGTAATAATCCAAAGGATTAAGGTCTGGGGAGCTAGGTGGCCATAGGTTCGGTGTTATGTGGTCATGAACATTTTCGGCCATCCAATCTTGTGTCGCCATCGCTTTATGTGAAGGAGCAGAGTCTTGTTGAAAAATGTATGGTCTGCCTCCGCTTACATTGTCTATCCAGGGTTTTGCAACCATCCCCAAAACCTTGATGTATGCAGCAGAGTTCACTCGTAGTCCTTGAGTAAAAAAGCGTGGTGGCATAACATGTCCTTCGTTGCTGACAACACCTAAAACTATAGCAATGGCTGGAAATTTTGTGTGCATAGCAACAGGAGCTCCCGTAGGATTTGAACATATCCATCTGTCATTTCTGCGATTGGTCGTTTGATTTTCGTCGGAAAAAAACCATAACATTTTGGGCGCCTCAGAGTGTTTGATTTTGTTTAAAAGACGTTTTGATCGGAGAACTCTCTGTTCCCGTGTTCATTCCGACATGAACTGTCCTCTTCGCATCACGTAAGACTTATACCGAAGGTCTTCGTGGAAAACTCTACGAATAAGGCGCTCAGAAACATGAAGCTCACCCGCAAGGACCCTCATTGATTTTGAAGGGTCGTCGTCTATGATCGCTTGCACTTGCTTTAAAAATTCTGCAGATCAGACAGTGTCAGAACATTGTTCATGCTTTTTGCGTTTTGCAGCCGATTCGGTATCGCCTCCTGATGCTTCCAATTCACGGTGAACCTTATGCACGATTGAACGGGTGCAATTAAGAAAATTAGAGATTTCTAAATCTGTATGGTTCGCGCATATAGCGACGATGACAGCATGTTTCTTCGTTTCTTGAGTGATGTTGTAGTCCGCGATTTCTTATCTGAAAAGGAAAAAAAAATAAAAAAAAAATTCGCGAAGTTATCGTCACATTTATGCATGTCCTCAAATACCGTACGCACCCTGTATCGTCGGTGGCTTCCGAAACACGGTGGAGATTGAATGGCCGTCTCAAATATTCCATTTGGTTGGCCCATATCACGGATTTTTAGGTCACATCACTCGATGCCTGGCTCGGCGAATATTGATGCATACCATTTTTCCTTGGAAATGTCTAAGTGAATCGACCCGTTCTGATCCACATTCGGACGAATGCATGGTGTGAGGAATTTCACTAGAAACACTGAGTAAGGATAAGAATTGGGAACTCGAGCACATGATTATCTTCAATGGCCACGGTTTCTTCGCTAGGTTTTATTGGGTTCAATAATTGAAGATTGATATTTTGGGCCAATTAGATTACAAAAAAGGAAACTATAACACTAAATATATTTTTTTCGATTTCACAACAGTAACTTAACCAACTTTTACTAACTTTTTAAGGTCTTTCCACACTATTGAAAGTATAGCGTAGTCGGGGAGCTCGTAATATTATAAGGAAACTTCCGCCACAAAAATGTCTCATAACTTCACAACTAACAATGTTATCGCAGAGCCAACTCGATAATTATTTTTTGTGTTTCTCGAGTACTTTCGACCCGCATTGGTCGTTGTTCAATCTCGAACTGACGCGCCGCCGCCACTTTCTTTCTTCTTCTCACCCGGGCTATGCGCTTGAGATTTTTCAATTCAGCGCTGGACTCCATCATCCCTTGTGTCGTCAGCGAAGCTTCACCAACCTACAGGGGTGCATCAACCGCATGATGTGGGGCCCGTATAAGAGATGTGTTCTTTATTTTGAATGTAAGCGAGAACGATAATTGAAACTGTCAATTATTAGCTTAATTATTTATTAAAGCCAAAGGTATGCTAACGTAATGAATAATTAGAAGCTAGAGATAAGATAAATGTAACAAACAAAGGAATCAGCAGAGAAGGGTTAAAGGTAACTATTCATGTAATGTGATACGCGAATTATAACGATAACGATACGGTAATCCCATACGATAATTATATACGATAATGATACGGAAATGCGATACGATAATTATATACGATAATGATACGATAATGCGATATGATAATTATATAAGATAGTTGAACACTATAGCGATACTTTAAAACGGTAAGACCGTTATGGATTAAGCAAAAAAGGTTATATAATGCGATAAGACAAAACAAAGGATTTTCCTTAAAAATATAGATGATCATTAATTCAAGACAATAATAGTTAATCGGTCAATCCAATATTATTAATATTACTTAAACTATAGAGTTTAGATAACGTAAGCCTGCAAGCAGCCACCTTGGAGTAAATTAAGGGTACCAGGACTAATTGACCTGTAGGGTACAGTCCGTTGGCACATAAGACTTTACGTCTTTAATCGATTAAAAGTCTGTTTAACCTCAAACGAGCGAGAAAAATCATTACATGGATCCCGAGAGTGCTTAGACCACTTCAAAAATATGAGTGAGTCGAATGATCGCGCGAGTTTCTGGGCTGCTATGGAGGGTAGGAAGATTAAGTTCTGACTTGGATTGTTGCTAGTAATGAAATTAAGATTCAACATCATGACCCTGTGTCAAGGCAAGAGGCGATGCAGTATCACAAAAAAGGCATACCTCCTTCTAAAAAAGTTCAAAGTGTTTCAGTCGGGCAGAAAAAGCATGTATCCTTTTGATGGATTATAAAAAAAGTGATGCCTCCATAACAGAATAATACTATGTTCCTTTATTAGAGCTGCGTGGAAAAAAAATTAACGACGATGATGACTTCTCCTCGTAATCAAAATTAACATGGAGATATGAGCGCAGTGTGGGATCCTTTTCAAACAAACCTTTTCGATGCGAATCAGACTATGTAAGACTTATAAACAAAGCAATTATTGAAACAAACAAAATCGAAACTTTTCTCAATTTCGTGCTTTTGTTATAATATTTTATTTACTTCCAATGGATCAATTCATACGCTTTAGCCTGCTGCCGTTGTTAAGAAGAACGTGACGGTGAGATCTCTTTCTTTTAACTTCGCGTCCACCCGGTCAAAAAAATGGATTTGCTTCTTGAGGATGGTAACAAGCAGCAGCGTATTATAGTTTTTTAGGGTTTTGTAAAATAATTTTACAAAACCCTACTAGTTTCGCGACCAGTCTGTCCGTCCGTCCGTCCGTCCGTGTGTCACAGCAGTTTTTCTCGGAATCTACTTAAGCTAGAAACATCAAATTTTGGGTGTAGGTGTAAAGTGGTGATCTCTTCATAGTTCAACTAAAAAAAATTTATAAGGTCATTAAGGGGGGTCTCCCCATATAGGAGAGCGACCCCCCGAAAAAAAAATAACATTGAAGGTAGCCGATATGGGTATCAAATGAAAGGCCTTGATGAGAACTTTTCAAAACAGGTCTTAGTTTGGCAAAATTTGGTTTGAGAGGCGCACAGGGAGGGGAAATACACGAAAAATTTGTGTCCCCCCCCCCCCTCGCGATTGGACACCTGTGATCCGAAAAATCTGAAAAAAAATCAGGAATGTAGACCTTGGTGAGTACAACAACAACAAATACGTTAGAAGTCGCAATTCACTCAACTTTGTTAGTAATAGTATGATTTATCGATTTTATGTTTTCTTGAATAAAATCTTAACGGTACCCTTAAATTCAATGAACTTCACTACGTAGATGTCTATTTATAAAATTGATCTATCCTGAAAGTTTCATAAAGATTGAATTATATTTAGCGAAGTTATAGCGGTATGAATTTTCCTGTATTACTAAGGAACAATATGCGCTGCATTTATTACTATGGCAACATATGGCTATGGAACAACATGCGCTTTTTACCAACTCGCTAGGATTTGCATGAAAATTTCAGGAATGATAGGTGTCATGTATATCTTTGAGAATCGGTTCAGCTAATGGTATAAGTAATCGTAAAACAAAATAGTGGCTGTTTTAAACGCGAAGATTGAATAATTTTGAGTTATTTTTCCCAACTTCAACGTTTAAGGTTCATGCTTTGAACACTTGATTCAATTTAATGAATGACTGAAGATGAGTACCTACAATTAATGCTCATAAGTGAAACAAGTCAAGGAGGTGGGAGAGAGCTCCTAGCAAAAGGGTTTTGTAACCATTCTAGGATTCGAAAAAATTGGCCATGAATCGATGAAAACAGTACAGGAGATGGCCCCTGAAAAAAAAATTCATCAAACGTAGCCGATATGAGTATGAAATGAAAGTTTTCATGGGAGCTTTTCAAAACAGTTGTTAAACTGTCAGCTTTTGCTTCAGTGGGGGCAGAGGGGGAAATACATGAAAAATGTGTTTCGCGGATGGACATTTGAAATAATTATCAAGGGAGATATTTATGAGTATAACAATATCAAAAACCTCAGAAGTCGAAATTCGTTCAACTTTGTTAATAATAGTATGATCTTCGTATTTCATATTTTCCCCAATAAAATCGTCTTGACATGTTTCTTCATTTGATTCGATCTGGTGACTGCATTTTGTAAATTGAATACAAAACCCTTCTGACATGAGCGTAGGTCTGTTTGCCCAACTTGTTTTTAAATGATCTTCAAAACCTTACCAGGAGCAGACCTAATCAGATGGGTACTGCCGAGTCGGTACTCTGAGCGAATTCAAAAACGTACATAAGAACTATTTAAAATATTATGTGAAAATATATCATGGACTTCATTTTTTAAAATACTACATAGCATGAAGAGATTTCGATTCGAGTACATTAGTGAGCTTATCGTTCGAACAATAGCCTATAGTGAAACGAACCCCCGTATTTCACACAAAGTAAACCCTCAAAATTGTTATACGAGTATCATTACTAATCATTTCTTCTTTTTTTTTTAACGCCATGGGGCCTTGCTTTATTGGCTCAGCAGATACGTTTTGACTCTGTTGAGTCATCTTCAGTGTCTAAAGTATTTTTGGAATAAAATGAGTTTATATCGGTATAGGATGGGTTCAGCAGATAGGTCCTGGTTTAGGCCAGGTAGAAGAATATTATGTTGCATCTACTCTTCCAATGAAGCAAAGCACGAAGGCTTTTCAAGAAAAAAGAGAATTGGCCAGTGAATTTCAAACAAACAAAATAATTGATTAATCATTTCATTGACCTCATCGTAGGAGGCTGAATATAATCACCAAAAATTAAGAAATATCAAATCAAATACTTTTTTTCATTAGTCGCTTATCTTTATCACCAAAAAAAACTCAAATAAAGCTCACCATTTGAACAACATCCAACAAACATACTTAAGTTTATCCCCATGACATTGTCTCCATCTATCACAAAAATCACGAGGGGTGTGTTTGACTTTGGTTATTCAATTGATGAAAAAACTAACTCTAAATCTTACTCTCCCACAGGGGTCAAATCCGCTGGCAAACTCGCCAACCTTTATCAGCACAAATGGTGCAATTATGTATATGAGTAAGAAAGTATTCTGAAACAATTCAAAACATTAGCAATCTTTATTATTAAAACCACATTAGGTATTTTATTTCAAAGTTAAAAAATTCTAAATGTTCGACGTCTAGCACAAAAAAATTATCAAATTTAGTCGAGGCAAAACAAAATAGCTTTCGGTAATTACCATTCAAACCGTTTTCAAATAACACTTAAGGATTAATTCGCTGATTATTTTTCGAGTTCAAGCAAAAAGCAAGCAGACAAGATTTCATACGGTATTTTATAAATGTTATCAATTATTTTTGTTGGTTTGCTGTTCCTCTCATAGAAGTCCATCAGGTATAGAAGCTTTGATTCATTTTTAATGCTTTTCCCCAACACTTACTGGAAAATTGTGAGCACATATTGCGAGTAAAATGGTACCTCATTTGTTAAGCCCACATAATATGGTTTTTCAACGATTCAAGTCAAGTCAAGTCAAAAGCGCTTTATTCAATACCAATCGTTATAAATTTTTAAAAGAATATAAAGCAAATTCCAAACAATAAAACTAGGAAAAACTTAATGGCCCGAATGCCTCTCTAAATTTATACGTTATCAATGAAACACATTTAATGAAAGAAAAACACTAACAAATTTAAATCAATTAAGATTATTACATATTTTTTGATTCAATTGGAAAAAGGAGAAAAAACCAACCAGCATTATTCAAAAATTACTTATATTACTAACACAACTGTGAACTTTTATCCTATACCTAATATGTTACACCCTAATTCTAAATAAGTTCAATCAAAAAAAATAGCATTACCTTATATTGAAACCTATCCCTAATTTATAATACAACTAAACAACAACACTAGATGTAGCAATAATGAGATGAAACTAAAAACTAAGTAACGAGAAAAAAACACAAAAACAGAAACTAAACACGAATAAGTTAGACATTGTCATTCAGCCACCAATACCTAGATTGCTCCATCTCAGCTCGACCAGCCTCCACGAATCTAGAAAATGAGTATCTCCATTGGAATTGTTGGTCTCGTGAACTCAGATTCGGAGGATATTCTATCTTCTCATCGGTGGCCCGTCGATATATGTGATATATGATTGGGACGCCGTCAGAATCAAAAACATATCGATTCATGTCCAAATACACGAATGCTTCTGGAGGAACTAAGCCAGTAGTGAAGCAAGTCACAATATACCCGTCTGTAGGGTGGATCGGCCGTGAAATCCAGGGGTTTTCACTCAGAGTTACAGATCTTGCGATATCATTCCAAAGAAGTTTCAATATGAAGATATCGACTTTTGTCACTTTAGCGGCTTGATAAATTTTTCTATTCGATATATAGTGCTTCCAATCCGTCTCAGGCTTTCTGTACAAACCAGTACATGCACGAAGACATTTCCTTTCGAAGACTCTTTATCTTTCCATTGTACTAGCACTCTGATTGTACCAGATCTGACATCCATATATGAAAACTAGTCTAACCAGGGTCTTGTAATGAGACATGCTCCAACACATTCTTTGTTGTTTAGTTTCCACCAGATGTCTGAGGTTACTTTCGTTATTGCATATATGGTCGAATGCCTGGCACGAAAACCAAATTGGCAATTCGGCAGCAACTCATATTTCTCAATGTGGGCGTTTTATGCTCTGTTGAGTATCACTTCCAACACCTTGCTGATGTTAGGCAGCAAGCTGATTGGGCGATAGCTTTTAGGGCATGGAGATTCTTTTCCTTTCTTCAAGATCGGAAATACCTTAGCCTTTTTCCACTCATTTGGGAAATATGAATTGTTCAACATGTTGTTGAATAATATGCAATAATTCCTAATAGCAACCTCAGGCAAATGTCGGAGAACTATATTTGGAATACCGTCAGTACCACATGATTTTTTGTTATTTATCCTGTCAAATATGAAACACAAGTCTTCATAGCTGACAAAATAATCAATAAGATTCAAGCTCGGTATGAGGTCAGATGTTAATGTTTGATTGAAATAAAGAATTGGTTGGCCGTTCAGGTTTGATTTGAAGTCGGAAACTTTTTCTTCAACGACCTCTGAAAATATTTCATTCCTTCTCTGTGGGTTTGGCGATGAACCGATTCAAAATGTGTTCTAATCAGGGCAAGTTTATGCAATTCATCACATATAATCATGTTTCCATTTCTATCCGGAGTCGTACTATCAATTTCGATACCAGCCCTATCGAGAAGATTTATCTCATCACTAGCGACTTCAAGATTCGATACCTTCACTCGAGACTTGCTATTCACTTTCGCAAAAACGCCATCTGGGTCCTGTGGGCTAATACCCCTCAATTTTTTCGCCCATTGATTGCTGACCTCACTCTTGGAGTATGAACGGATTAAGTTCCGGAGATTCTTCAGGGGATGGTTGTAGTCCAAAAATCGTCGATAAATATTGTTGACGCGAGTGAGAAGAAAGCTTTTCAATCTTTTCAACCTTGCGATGGTTGGTGTTTCATATGCTTCCATATTGTTTCGATGTTTAATCTTAGGAACTACTTTCTCAATCATTTCGAACGTCAGCTTCTCTAACTTCGATAAATAGAGATCTATTTCATCGTCAGTTAGATTTCTGTTATTAGGAACAATTGAGCAAGCGTTGCCATCATCAGAAGGAGGACATTGCTTCTGGTACTCGCGATTAAACTTCTTTTGAAACTTTCCCCAGTCTGTTTTTTTTTAAATTCCACCGATGGTTTTCATGTTGAACTGGAATGAGGAAGGCATCATCCCTTTGATGATTGATTTCCATTACGATTGCGTTATGGTCACTATCGTAAGGAAGCACCTGCAGTTTCCGTTGAGGACTATTAAAGCTGAATTCAAGTCTTGCGTCAGCAATGCAGAGGTCCAAATATGAATTTGTCCTAGAGTATGTTGGGAACTCCAACCCATATAGGTTGCACGTGTATTCAATTTGGTTCTCTGTTATCCATGATTTCAGGAATACAGCTCTTGGATTATTGGTGGCATTTTGCCATGATGTATGCTTGGCATTCAGGTCACCGGCAAAAATATAACAACTATGCAGCCTGTTCAGTTCGAGTATTTCAAACAAGGAATTGAGTTCCTCCTTGAACTTGAAAACATTTTGACCAGTTGCATAGGCAGAGATAACGAAGAGGTTAACCCTACCTGGCGGTGAGATTTTGATGACGGACACTTCAAGAAATTCAAAGTTTTTGAATTCAACTTTTTCAATATTTTGGAAACAATAGGGTCTTCTAACCAATATCCCGGTGCCACCTCCCCCATCACCTATTACCCTATCGATTCTTACGAATGCAAAATTTTTGAATTCCATGGAATGCCATGAATTGAGGTGGGTTTCAGTGAGAAGCATGATGTCAGGTTTTTGCTTAACAATGAATTCAAGGAGATGTATGGCAACGATAGAGTTGACGTTGATCGATATGGGGCGAAGCCTATCCATGGGAATATGACTGGATGACAAGTTATTATTAGGCATTTGAAAGACCTAAACGGCTTTAGGCTCCGTCTGAGCCAATTTGCTCTCACCGGGAGCATGAACGTCTTTGCACTTAACGCAACGATAATGCATGGCACAATTGGCAGCCAAATGTCCAAATCTTTGACACCGGTAACACTGGTTGACTTCTCTTTTCTGGAGGCGTTCACACCTCACTACTCTGAAATTCAAGTACCTTATTTGTTGAAGGGCACTTGGAATGCTCTTATTTGCAATTTGTACCAGGTAATGTGGTAAATTCTTCCTTTCTATGGCTGACCTTCTTGTCGCAAAGGCTTTGATTGAAACAAAATCAATATCTGGTGCAGCTTCTTTGAGCACCTGAAGAAGATCGACCGTATCCTCTCCGCTGTCCAAACCCTTCAACAAGAAGGTCTGATTCTTTTCACTTTTTGGGGTATACGTGAAGTGTGGAACCTCCCCAGAAATCAGCGCATCTTTGACTGACTTGAAATTAACCAGTGATTTCGTCCTTATATTTAATTTTTCGGCATTAACTTTTTTGATCTCGAAATTGGCCAATTTATTTTCGGCTGCCAATAGCCGAACCATATCTTCCCCGGTTTGTCCAAACACGTTGATTGGCGGAACTTTTTCTGTCTTGTTGGGAGCTTTTTCAGAGGAACCAGCAGAACTGTGGGCTGGTTTTTTCTCCTTATTTTCGTTCTTTAAATATTGAATAAAATTGAAGTCATTATCTTGATTAGAACTACCTCCGATATTTTCTTCAATTTCCATATCTTCGGTTAATCCCTCCAGCGCTACAACATAGTTTTGGCTCTCGTTGGTGCCACCAGCACTTAGAACTTCTTCTGGAATTGCTTGCTTTGCACTTTTCTTCTGTTGCCATTGATTTTGCAGCTGCGTCTTTTGAGGCTTCATCCCTTTCTTGAAGAGATCCTTGAGAGCCTGTATCTCTTGGCTTAGTTCATCATTTTATTTTTGCAATTTGGCCATTTATTGATTGTCTGCTATTATTTGCAGCTTGCACCCTCCAACTGCGGAGTTTTCTTCGTTATGTTTTCTTTTGGTGATTATCGCCAGTTTCGTATTCGTCGCTTCCCCAGGTTGCCCTGACGGTGGGAAGCCGTCGGGCTCCTCCATACCAGCGGCGAAGTTTTCTTTGGTAATTTGTTTTTCGTTACCAATCGAAGTAAAAATATTCGATAGAAATTTCCTGAGTCGATTACTTCGACAATATAAGATGTTTTCCAATAAAAATTAACTTCGGACTAACGTTTTTAAAAAATTAGTTTAATTTTTGAAGACTTTTGACAGGAGCAATTTAAAAGACGTCTATACGCAAAGACTACTACAATCCATTCCGGCTTTTCAACGATAAATTGCGAAATACATCACTTTGAACGTAAGAACTTTACAATTTGATACAATGAGAACCCTGCAGGTATTAGAAATTTGGATACCTAACATTAGTAACTCTAAAATGGTTCAAAACTGTTTGGTGATAGATATTCAGTTCCTTAACAATGTCATGGCTGCTTATATGTCGGTCTTCTACAATTTTTTGTAAGATTTCATTGACTTTTTCAGTGATTGGTCGACCTGAGCGAGGTGCATCTTTGACGTAAAAATTTCCAGAACGAAAGCGAGCGAACCATCTCTTGGCTGTGGCTTTTGATAAAGTATCTTGACCGTAGGCACCACAAATTTTTTCACGAGCCTGCGATGCGTTCTCAATTTGATCGTAGTGATATTGTAAAATATAACGAATTTTTTCAGAAATTTCACTCATTTTCAAATGAATACAACTTTTGACACAAATGATGAAATACAAATCTGCCCACATGAAAATTGTAGACTGAAATGTCACCTTTCAAACAAATGTCAGTTTGACTCAATTTGATTAGTATTTCCCGATATATGACAACGAACATCATCTAGTGACAAAAAAGACTCAATACATTTTTGATTATCCAATATTTAAGAACAGTAATATTCGCTCCGTTTCTTGAGAGTTGGAGTTAGGACCAAAAGCTACCAGCGGTTTTCAGCAGAAAACAAGTTGCAGTAGCTGAGAAGTGTACCTGTGAGAAGGGTTTTGCAAATAAATTAGTAAACCAGCAAAAAGTATGCTACAAATAATAACTACGCTTATAAATAGAATCTCTCAATCACAGGCAGCTCTTCATTTATGCGAACAAGGTGACGCCTAGATATCCTCATGTTTCAGGGTCATGTCGCCACCAAAAGCCGCTGCATTCAATAAGCTGCCGAAAATCTTAGTGTAGTAATCAAGCAGTCCTCGCATACGACTTGCTCGAGGGGCTTCCAAGAATAGTAGCTCATTTGAACAAAATAGAGTAATACAGAATGACATTTAACTGCCACATATGGAGATATAGTATGTTTTGGTCAGTGACTGGGTTTTCATAGAAACTATTTATGGAGTAAAAATAAAGAAATCAAAGTGCTTAATGAAGTCCGCAACGAAGCTAATCACTCGACTATCGCAAAGGTGCTGTTTTGCGTAATTTCTGATCACATCAGATGTGAGAAAAACTTATGTAGAACCGCCAACGAACAAACCATGGGCCCTTTTGTTGTCGAATCGTGGCGGAAGTCCCAAGAACTAATTACAGCCAACACAGAAACAGCAATGTCACCACGAAGCCTTGAGGGTGAGTTGATGGGCCCAATTAGTGTCGATATACTCAAGAGGACGATGACCGCAAAAGAATGTTCGCATCGATTTTGCTCTAAATGTATCATAACAGCTTTACAATGTGGAATAAAAGGTCTGACACGCCGAAAGAAATTGGTTTCAAAACGTTCTTTGTGTTCTGATCACAGCTTTGATTTATTGATTTGGAAAATATATCCCAGTCGTGAGGAGTATGAGCCAATACAGGAACGAGTCCGTGGTAAATTTAACTAAACACAATCCTGATAAGCGCTTGCGAATCCGATCAATGAAGGGATCAAATTACAATCAAAAAATCGGCCCGGCTACTATCGTCGTGGTACGGAAACTGATCAACAAAATTCTAATTATGCAAGCTCTAGCTCACAATCTCACAACAATGGAGAAAATTCGCAAGGTGTAGAAAGGCAATATAAGTCAAATCAATCAATCCGATGCATGAAAATTACAGCCGACGCAACGATTGATCATCTCAGTACTCTACGTCTAGCCTTTGTTGCGTACAGACGTCTTTTCAAAAGCTCCTGTCAATAATTTTTAAAAAATTAAAAAAAATTTTTAAACTTTCTCATCGAAACTAATTTTTAGGGTTTTTTACTAAAATACAAAACTCTATTGCAATCATGGCCTGTGTCCGTCTGTCCGTCCGTCCATCCGTTTGTATGTCACAGTAGTTTTTCTCCAAAACTATAGAAGCTACAGCCATAAAACTTTGTGGAAAGGTCAGAAGTGGAGACTTCTACAAAGTTTTGGGGTGAAAAAATTTTTCAAAGGGGTTAAAGGGGGTTCTCCTCATATAGGATGGTTGTTGCAAAGAATGATATCAAAATAGTACATAGACAATTTGTTGATAATTTGGTAAACTAAGCTGTCAATGTCAAGTGCCCTTTTGTTCTTTTTCTCAATAAATAGTTAGTTGTTACCATACAACAACGTGTTTTACTTATAGGTTATGGGTCCAGACCTATTTAAGTTGTAATTACGGTTTAATTGTAGTATTTTTCGTGTTGTATAAGTTAAAAATGAGTTCCAGTTATCTCGGTAACGTGCGAACGTTAAAAAGTCGCGAGAACTTTGACGATTGGGTGTTCGCAGTTGAGAGGTTGCTAATTTTGCAGGGGGCCGACAAGTACCTAAAGCAAGATGGAACGGATGAAAATGCAGCAGATGCAAAGGCACTCGCAAAAATGATTTTGAAAATTGATTCATTGCTATTCGTGCACATAAAGTACACAACGACCGCAAAGGAATTGTGGACAAAGCTACTTTCTTTGTTCGATGGTTCAGGATTTTCCAGGAGGATTACGTTGCTTCGTCATCTAATTTCTGTAACATTAGAAAACTGTGAAAATATGACGAATAATGTGACACAAATTCTTGAAACGTGTCCGCGTTTAAGCGAAACAGGCTTCGCTATAAATGATGAATGGGTTGGTTCATTGTTACTTGCCGGATTACCAGAGCAATTTATGCCTACGATAATGGCTATAAAGCATTCTGGGATTCAAGTAACTGCATATTCGATTAAGTCGAAATTACTTAATATGCCAATGGTAGATACGAGTGAAACGGAACGCAATTCAGCACTAGCATCAAAATGGCATAGAATCTTGAACGAATAGACGAACAAAAACAATCATTGCAAGATGTAGTTGTCCCTCTTGCCACAATGGGGTCATACAAGTAGCGTTCCAAAATAAACGAGACTTCTGTCTTAAAATTTGTTTTGGTGGCGCCATCTGTGAATGAGATAGTGCGTTGAAAAGTTACATCCCTCCCTGACTTTCAGTGAAGATTTGGTGACATTCGAAGTTATTGCGTCTAAAGTGACAGTATGTTTGTGTCATCGGTACAAAAATAATTTCAAACAAAGAGCTACTCATAATATCAAATTTTGTTTTAAAATCGGTAAAACTTTTACCGAAACATTTGAATTGATGAACAAAGTTTATGACGATGATTGTCTATCTCGTGCCAGAGTTCATAAGTGGTTTACACGTTTCAGAGATGGTAGTGAGGTCATAAAGACGATTTACATATGTATGGGCCGCCCAAAATCAGTGGTCACTGAAAACTCCATCGAAATTATGCGTGAGCTTATCAAAAATGAGCCGAAATCATCGTTGAAATTCCTTGAATCGGAGTTGAATATCTCCAAGACATCGATTAATCGCATTTCAACTGATCATTTGGGCTTACGCACAAGTTAACGGCTGACCAAAAATTGCTCAGAATTCAACATTGCCAATTGGAAACGAGAATTTGGAGTGGCCTTCATTGTGGATAGGGAGTTCAAATCACCCGTTATTGATTTTAAGGCAGTCAATGAATGGTTGTATGCGATCCATATAAAAGCGAAATTCTTCAAAATCTGACAGATTAATGTTCACGCCCCGACCGAAGAAATGGACGAAGAAACGAAGGAAATGTGCTACAATCACCTGGAAAGACTAGTCGACTCGTTGCCTACAAACGACACAAAAATAATTATGGGTGATTTCAATGCGAAGGTTGGCAATGATCTATCTCATCAGGGAACGACTGGAGGATATAGCCTTCACGATGAAACAAATGACAACGTCCAGCGTCTGACTGAGTTTCCATGTAGCAGAAATCTAGTCAGACGTTTGACTTGCAGGTTCATAAAATGACCTGGGTATCACCGAATGGCAGCACACAAAACCAGATCGATCATATTCTGATCCAACAACGTTGGGCTTCGAGCATACTTGACGTCCGTACATACCGGGGAGCCTATTGTAACGCAGGTCATTACTTGATCAAATTAGGATAAAGAAAAGAAAATACTATGCCGACCAATTCAGAAGTATAGATGTAAGTTTAGCAAGCAACAACAAAAGACAAGCACACAAAGTAGTAAAAAGCCTGAAACGTGGTTATCAGCCAAATGTCTGCAGAGAACTTCCATTGGCCCCACCAACTCTGGACGAAGTTTGTTCCATCATCAAAGCCCAAAGGAATAATAAAGCGCCGGGCATTGATGAGGTTCCAGTGGGGCTAATCAAATATGGTCGCAGTACTATTCATAAAGCTATTACAAAGTCATCCAGCACATCTGGCAACAAGAACATATGCCGAAAGACTGGAGCCAATCAATTATATTCTCTATTCACAAAAGAGGTGGCAAGCTACGGTGCGAAAATTATAGAGGCTTATCACTACTTTTTACGGCGTACAAAATATTTTCTAAAATCTTAGAAAATAAAATTGGATCAAACGCCAACTGTATTATTCTGGAGTATCAAGGTGGTTTTAGAGCAGGTAGATTGACAATAGACCAATTGTTCAATGTCAAGCAGGTACTTGAAAAATGTAGGGAGTTCAATATAGATGTACACCAAATTTTCGTTGACTTTAAGCAAGTATACGACAGTATTGATCGTAACCTACTGTACTAAATAATGCTTTGCTTTGGCATTCCAGCCAAATGAGTCCATCTTACCAAAATGACAATGACGTTAACGACCTCCTAAGTCCGCATCAATAACCAACTCACCGATGCCATGGACACAGATATCGGACTAAAGCAGGGAGACGGGCTCGCCTCTTTGCTATTCAATTTGGCTCTAGAGTACGTCATAAGGAAGCTACCTGTTAATACACGAAGTACATTACTATACAAGTCAAGCCAAGTATTGTAGTAGCCTACGCGGACGACATCAACATTTTGTCACGGTCATTAACAACTGCCAAAGAGCTCTTCCTGAAACTCGAAAGCGAAGCAAAACTAGTATGGCTACAAATCAATGAGAATAAAACAAAGCGCATGATGCAAATACGTCAAATTCACAAAATATCTCACTTGGCAAATATAGTATCGAAAATGTTAGCAAATTTGTGTACTTAAGTGCCAAAATAGCGAGAAATGGCAATGAAAGAAACGAAATACGCCACAGAATACAACTCGCAAATAAAATATATTTTTCAATTTTGCAAAGTTATTCGTTGGGAGAACTGAAGGCTGGAGACCAGTGGAGAAACTGAAACAGTTTATCGCTGCTCAGATTTTAAAATGAAAGACGCGGTCAATCGACCGAGACCGTTGGAGGCTGTAGTTCGACGAAGAAGAAGGAAAAGATATTTTGTAAGGTCTACAAATTTCTTGTAAAAACTATACTCCAGCCTGTCCAAAGTTTGTATAAATTTACGTCTCCTCATGGTTCTCTTGCAACGTTAGCAGTAAGAATTTGTTGTCCTGCTATTGGTGCTTATTTCATTTAGTTCTACAAACAGGCTATATTCATTGCCTATGTTTTGTGTAGACACTGGGCAAATTCATACGCTTCAGCTTACTGCCGTCCTCAATCAGGTAAATCCAGTTTTCTTAGACAAAATGCATGTGACGTCGAGGGAAAGAAAACAAGCGTCATGAGTCCTAAAAATTTCTTAACAACCTGGCCGCACGCCTCAGAAATTTTCCTAAATCTCAAGGCTCATCTATTGCTAGTTCAAGGGGAAAGAACTCGTATGGGAGATTGGAAATACGTTCTTGGTCTCTGCATGAAACTAGTCAGGGCTAGTGCTACCATCTGACCGGATGAATCCAGTCATGACCGGATTTTAAAACTTAGACCGGACTCTGCCCGGATTTTGTCCAAGACTGGATTTTTCGTCATGCCTCCCAGTCGATTGCATTTAATATTTAACTGAATTATCATAAACTAAATATTTTTTTATCATTCAAAGTATGCCGCCAAAATAAGAAATTAATAAAAATGTACCACGACACAAATATTGGACTAGAATATTTTATGTCATTGTTTTCTGGCATTCAGAATTGAGATAGATCCATCGCGCGCGTGTATTTTAGTTTGTTCTTTTGCGTTACGGTTACTTTCACGAGTTACGTTGATGAACATTATACATAGCAGTGGCCTTTTCAATTAAAAAACACTGTATATTCACAGATCTACTAAAGGCAAAATAATCGTCGTTTAGGGAAAGAAGGAACGAGCAAGAAGTCAAGTGTACTATTACTATTTGTGATTCATTTATGTCTATTGGGTAGAAAAGTACTGCTGACATCGAAAAACATATACATACCGCAAAACACAAAGACTGTAGCGAACAAGTGCATCAACAAGTAAGTTGGCCAGTTTTGTTTGTAAGCAAGGTAATAGAGGCAGTGCAATTGATGCCACACTCGTATTTTAATTGGTCAAACACCATCAATCATACAAAAGCCTGGACTGTACTTCGTCGTTATTAAAGAAACTATTTTCTGATCCCGAATTGGCCAGAAACTTAGCTTGTGCGAGGACAAAATCTGAGGCAATTGTTACCAATGTCATTGCACCTTATGCTGTTGAAATTTTTCTACAGAGCCTACAATATATTTCATTTTTGGGTTTGTGGACAGATTCCAGCAATCATAACGCTGACAAAATATTTCCTGCCGTTATTCAGTATTTTGTTTGGAAGACCGGGATGCAAAGTTAATTGCTGGAATTATCTGCATTGGAAAATGAAACTTCGATAACCATTGCGAATCATTTACTGACTACTCTCAAAAAGTATGATTTTAAAAGTAAGTGCGTCTCTTTCAACGGTGACAATGCAAATGTGAATTTTGGAGGAGTTGCAAGAAATCCGGGTAACAATTTAATCTCTCATTTAAATCAAAACTTGGATCAAGAGATTGTTGGTGTTGAGTAATGATTTTACCATCGCACACGTCTCGTACTTTCGAGATTACCTGAAGGAAATCTGAACTGACCTCTCATCGGTTCCAGGCATGAAGTCTTGGAACGTGACAACGGACTGTACGCATCAAGTCAACAAGTCCGGTGTACTCCGAGGTGGCTGCCGGCTAGCTAGCTAGTTTGGAGTAGAGTTTCCGTCACGGGTGTTACGAGAGCAGACTAAGTCCGAAATACAAAAATTCAGCCACCGGTTCACATGCCCGATTTAATAACGCGTCAAACAACTTCCATCAACTTCTCTAAAACGCATCTCCCATCCTGGAGGGAATGAATAAAAACAACCGCCAACAATACGCGCTCCCGAATGTCACCGACACGGTGCCCGAAATATACTACTCGAAGACAAAATCGAAAAAATCTACGCTAGTAAAAAAAACACGCAACCACAAGCTATGGTACCGCGTACCGACCGCAACGCGAAACCACCCATTCGCGGATTACATGAACCTTACCCTTTTAGTGGCATACTCACCATTCGCTGACATTCTCCTGCTGGAAAAAAACGGTTTTGCTGGAAAGATAAGACTTGGTTAGCCTAGCAATTCATTTTATTCATTTTTATAAACTTTATATCAGGAAGTGTTCACCGTTTCTACGATTAATAATGAGCCCGTAATATTTTACAAAAAATCAAATTTAAAATAAGATTTTAAACAGTTGCTAGTTACAAGAACTAGTACACATTTTAGTATTAACGTATGAATTTAAATGGCCTAACTTACTTTACATACTAAATTTCTTAATAATTTTTCATTTTTTTGAAATTTTCTTGGACTTAACGTTTATTTTATTCAATAAGGTACTTGATTATTTTCCAAGATCGTATAACGAAATTGTTTATTTGGTAAGTTATTGAGAAATGTTATTCTGTCCATAACCGTTACAAAACTAAAAGATACAAATTTTTCGTACATAGTACCATTTGACATATGACAATGTCCTTGTATTTGGCGATTTAACTGAAAGCTAGGTAAGCCAGATTTGAAGAAATATAGCAATTTGGGAACCGAAACAAATTCTTTTCCTAGTTGATGGACGTTTCACTTTGTTCAACTTTTTTTTTAAAGTTTATCATGCAGCCCCGAAGTAAATCACGGTAAACTTATGAATATTCGGCCAATTTGAGGGGGGCATTTTATTCATGTTTTTGAAGGAATTATATCAAATAAACAACATAATTGACTAAATAGCTTCACTTTACGTTTTGGGTAAGTTTCATAGCTTTGAAACATATTGTATAATTTTGACAACATCAAAGCTTGTACATAGTCAAAGTCAAAGTCAAAAGCGCTTTATTTAATACTAACCGTTATAAATTTTAAAAGAATATAAAGCAAATTCCAAACAATAACAATCAAAAACTTAATGGCCCAAATGGCTCTCTCAAATTTATACGTTATCATTAACTCATTTCATCAACAAAAAAAACTATAGCAAATTCAATTAATTACGATTATTACATATTTTTAAAATTTAATTGGAAAAAGGAGAAAAAACCAACCAACACTAAAGCTTGTGCATAGAACATAATACGTGTATTTATGAAAACCTAAATTTGTATTATAACGCATCATGTGAAAGGTACTGAAACTATGTACTCAAACAAATATAAGTATGACATTGATATACCAGATAAATAATATTCATATGCTTAGTGAAAGCAAATTTAGGTAATTTTGAAAAAGCTTTTAGACGTACAAGGTTGGGAATTTGATGGTTTAGAAATTATTGGCTTATACCATTAATATTTTACTGTAAGAGAAAAACCTTACAAAAATTTCTTACCAGAAGGTGTTTATCGCTCATTGCCTCCTACAGAAAAATAATGAGTTCCCTTTTAGATTAAGTTTATTTCGGCTTTAAATTGAAGAATATGCCTTCATTATTCCACTTATTTTTATTGATTAATTAAAATTAAATATCTTGTATAGTTTCTTACATCTTTATCTAAAATAAAACGGATTGCGAATGAGCTTTTTATCAAACTTCCATAAACATTATTCAAAGTAATTCTTCAATTAGGAAGTAATCTTTTCGAACAAGAATTTGAGAGATAAATTAATTAAACTTAATAAAAACAATATTATTCTTTAATTACTTTGGTGTCACTCCATAAGTCATTGTTTCTTTTAAAAAACGAATATCCTTCCCTTTACTGTTATATACAAATCTCATTTCCTTCCCATGGGCAGGATTCTGAAGTGAGCGTAGCATTACAGGTTTATAGTTCACGATTTATGGACGTATTTGATATTCGTGGCCTACAATTTCTATGTACAATATTCCTTTGTTTGGCTTCACAAATCTAGCCAATAAGAGCAATGTGGAAAAATTCTGCACCTAACAGCTCTAACTTTTAATGTTTTTATTTTTTTCAATAAAAGTTAAGAATCGTTAATTTCAATGTTAAAATTCTTCACATTAAAGATTGAATTTCATCCGGCAAATTTTTGTGAAATACAATTAAAAGGCATTACTGAATATTTCTTTTAGCATTTTTACAGTCGATAAGATAAGAAATGGTTGTAATCAATGCACTGGTTCCATTCGACTGACTATGCCTGGTTGGAATATATTAAATAGTATTCAGTATAGAGATACTGATCCGTACGATCCCACAACCATGTCCATAGCAGCCCAGTAAAGTAAGGATATGTTTATAGTAACTATTTAAAATACGTCGACACTTGCTACCCAATTGGGGCTGATTACAGAGACGTATTTGAAAATTTTCAATTTAACCTAGAAGAATGCCATCTACTGTCGCTGTTCCTAGGGGAGAAAAAGAATATATTCTTCCACGGTCCTTAATAAGGCCACATCAAATGTCTACACCAGTTAATTTCTGTAAAGTTCTATGTGACTACACTAGGATTAATACAGAACTTACTTTCATACAACTCCGCACTGAATTTGTCCTTTTTAAATTTCCGTGTGTCACTGTCATGGTTGAAATTTTATGCCGGAATGCCCGCCGTTTACGAAAATATAAGTCAGTCGCCAAATAGCCCTTTCCTTTGCACTTAAGAACCACTCTCCGTTGTACGAACCGATGATCAGATACAAATTTCACTGTCGTGTTGTCAATGAGGAGTATCGGCTTGCTCGTTCGTATTTCTATCAAAAAATCTCAACAGGTTCGTTCTTGTCCAGATCCAGCGATAATAATTCTTCGCAATGTGTTGTGATTGCGTTTAGTCCTAAGTTAGTAGCTTGCTGGCATCCAGTTAATTCCAATGTTTCCCTCGGGTAATAGTGAACTATATGCATTAGGACATAGTCGGCCACGTAAGGGGTGTAAGCGAAAGAAACGACCTCTAGGTTGTCCACAATGAGACATCCTTCACCTAGCGCTTCTCAATAAGATATGTATAACTCCACCACGTTACTTTGATGTGACGACCTCACATCACGTCCACTGCTCCCATCATTAACCATTCACACTTCAATCGTTTCGCTGCGCTTCCTATTTTGTTGGAAGCTGTAGTTGGTGGGAATTCCACGCCACTGACGCTGGATTCGGAAACATTAGACTAGCTGTATTTTAAAAATCTGTCGTACCTGTAAAGTTAAAAGGGCTTCGCTCGTCATGGGAAACTGCAGGATTTTCGTCTGCGACAGATAATGATGACCGGGAAGCATCCAATAAATGGGGTGGCTGCCACTGTCACTAACTATTTTGGAGCCGGGATCAGCACCGCTGAGATTTAGCGCAACGTGGAACTCCCAATCAGCGCGAGCCGGACGTCCTCTCTGTCTCTTTTTCTTTTTGACACATGCCAAATCGCGTTTCAGTGGCAGCGAGTAGTTAAAAAGTCGCTCCCGAACTGTCAACGTCAAGAGCGTAGGGCACATAGATCGACTGATCGACGTGTTGAAATTCAACGTTAAATCTCTGGTGATGAAAATTTTTAATCACTTTTCGGTGTATACTGTACGAACTGAAACTCTGAAAGAGTTATGCAGCTATATTAAGATTCATTATGAAAAATTGCTGTATCATATGTAGTGAAAGTTGGTAGAAAAATGTCCGTAAAGGACTGCAGCGATGGTCTACTGCCTCGGCAGAAGAGGATGGTAGTATCCGCCGAGATTGGCCTTGTCTGGGGACGCGTGAATGCGCTGGCAGGCAGCGTTGCAGTGTCATGGGTCGGGTTTTTTCCCCCTAGCACAAGGACCCACTTCAAAAAATATTTCGCATTCACGAATTAAAGGAACCTACTAAGGGTTGACATTGCTTGTTCAAAGAACAAGTTGGGCCGAGCAAAAACAGACGGACAGGTGGAGACTTTGTCGTTACCGATGATTCTTATGGCCCACAAGTAAGAGTGGGGCGTCCGGATGGAGGTGGTGCGCCCTCGCACCTTCCCAACCGGATCAAGATCCAAACGTAAACGTGGCCAGGTATTTCGCATTTGAGTGATAAACTCATACAAAAGCATTTTGTATGACTCTTTTCCTCAAATGGGAAACACAAAAGTAAGCAATTTATGCTACAGCGTTACACAATGAGATTACACAACCTTATATCATAAAAGGGCTCGCGAGCGTAAGGCCACTCCACTCGGCAAGAGCCCCTGCTAACAACAAACAAACGGAGGAGCGTGCCCGATGGCTAGCCCATATAAGAGGAGGGGTCTGCCATCGTTGCGGGTCCTATATCCGGTCAGGTACAACGAAATGGAAAGACCAAGTTTTTAAGTTTTAATTACCCATTATTATTATTTTTGAACATTTCTCGATTAACATAATACAGTTGCGCTTTCTCTTATCAAAAACTTTTACGGGAAAACTTTGATACTTTGTAATATGTAACTCTAAATAAAGCGTGACAAGTATTTTGCATGATAAACCCGTTTCCCAAGATTCAAATCTTTATACTCTACTGTACCAAAAGTTTTTCCTATTAATTGATAAGTTTGCCAAAAACCATGAATGAATGAATTAAATTTCTATTAAATCTAATAAATTGTACATAAATATTCAATAATTTTATAAGGACTTATTCATCGTAGACTGTTTAAACGTTGATTGTAAATAATTGCTACTAAAATTAACCATAACTAAAAATAACTTCAAGTTGTATAGCATCCCATCATTTTTTCCGTATTTTTCATAAGAATAAATTTTATTTGAAAATACCATAAATGCTTGTCGATTGATATGTTTGCAAATATATTATTCCTGTTTAATAGCCATCTACTCAATAAAAATCATTTAAATCCACGATGCACTTATTCCATATGCAAAAAAAAACAACTTCTTATATTCGCTGTGCGCAGCGTTATCTACGATGAACATAAAAGTGCACTTCAGAGATTGAATAATATAAATTAAAATGGAAACACCATTATTTTTTAAATTCAAAGAAGGAAATAAGGTCTCTATAATTACAAATATTTCTTAAAGTACATATATTGCTACCTCAGTTTTTATTTGATAAGACTCTGTCCAAACTTGTTTTGATAACTATATGTTCTGCATATAACGCCTTGTTCGAAAAATTTAACGTCGACCTCTTCTTTTCTCACGGTGTCCGCGCTGTGTGTCGATCTCAAGCAGACTCCCCATCCGTCCAAATCTTTTCGTTCTTTCCCTTTCTCCCGTGTCGCTACCGGTTAAAATCCAATCAGCTGCCTGCTCAGCCGAACTCGAATGCACTCCGTGATGTAATACACCGTTGGGCTGCACTAAATCTGTGGTCCCATATCCTAAATTTTAATGGGCAGATTTAAATTTTTTCAGGAAAATTGATTCAGTAAAGAAAAATGAAAAAGATTCTAAATAGTAATAGAAGTTAAATCTCATGAAGAATATAATTAAAGAAAACGTTTAGAATTTAATATAGAGGGAAATTGAAATAAAGTTACATTTAATATAAAGGAAAATTGATATGAAATTACATTTAATAAAAAGGAAAATTGATATAAAATTACATTTAATAATAATAATAATAAGAAGAAGAAAAATGATTCTACAAACTACGATTGCAAAGGAAATAATTACATATTTTTTCTAATTCTGCCATTTAAATTTTGGATATGAGACAGGAGGGTTTTCGAGCAGTTTGCTTGTATGCTGCTTGGTTACTACACATAGTAAAACGAGGTGGCTAAGCCTTTCTCTAGCAATCGAAAGGATTCTCAAATTATATGATGGCTCAAAAGAATTCTTTTTGACAACAGAAAAGCTCCCAGTGCTGATCAAAAAGTTTTTTGAGAGCAATACCAGCGAAATATATTTGTATTATTTTCATTCGTTGATGGCTATATTCAAGAAAAGCGTCACTGGAAAAGGAGAAAAACTCAATTGTTGCAGTGCCTTCTACTTTAAAAGGAACGACAGAGTCACTAAATCAAAGAATCAAATATAACTTCGTTCCTTTAAAAATACGAGATCTTTTTGGAAAAAATAAAATTAACGAAGACAAGCGCCACAAAATAAGTACTGAAATTAAACTCATGTATCAAGAAAGGATAAATTACATAAATATTTGGATAAAACCTTTGGAATCATTTAAATGCTTTGAATGGCTGCTATTGAGGAAAAATCAGGAGCTACAATTCGATAGTAATACAGACTGTATTACATTTTTGAGAGACAAAGGCATCAGTATTGACAATATTAAGCTCTTTGAAGAATTCTGCCTACTAAAAAATTTTCTTAACACTGGCCAAAGTGATTTTTATGATGAGTTAGCTGAAAATTACTGGGTAATTTTCTTCAATGCGTGCAATGACAGAAGCTGTTTTACAGAATTGCTAAAAATTGCTCAATACTTTTTTTGCATCATGCCACACAACGCAAATGTAGAGCGAATTTTTTCACTTATGACTTCGCATTGGACGAAGGAGAGGAACAGATTGTCAGTTGAATCAATCAAAGCAATATTATTAACACAATATAACTTCAAAGACATAACTTGTGGCGAATTTCACAATGAAATTTCCTTAAAATCAACCTTTCTGAAAGCTGTTAGTAGTGGGCGAAAATATAATGTTCAAAAAGTTAAATAAATGTTAATAAAATTTACTTATAATGCACTTAGTTTTAGTATTAGCTGAAGGTCGGACTTTTTACAGGAATCAGGACTTTTTACGGCAAGCAACCGGCTTTTCAGTTTTGACCCCTGGTAACCCTAGTCAGGGCGATAATCTCATGTGTATTGCTCGTGTTCACTTGTCGATGGCTCATAATGAAATGGACTCAATGGTACGCATACAGTGAAAAAATGTGTATCGTATAGAAAAAGAGCATTGGTACAATGTTGGACCTTAGCCTACGTCTAGGCTTGTTCACTGACAGTGTCAGTTTTTCTGCAGCTGATTCTAATATGGTTCTTCGCTTGGGTCGACAAGTACGCATACGTGGTCGAAAAACGAAGGAAGTCAGCTGAGCTCGGCTTTTGTTTTAGTTCACTGATTTTAAATGTACAATTCGCCAGAGATTCTAAAAAGTCATTACTATACGTCTTACGAGTTACATATGTCAAAAAAAAACAAGATTAAATAATACCGATTTTTTTCTTTCTTATTTTTTTAATGAAATAAAAAAAATTATAAATCGATTACCTTTAATAAAATAAGCATGCAGTGACTGCAGTGACATGCTCGTACATATGAATCAATCTAACCAAGCAGTCAACTCCAAAAACAATCTTGGAGTGTATAACCCGTCTTACATTTCTGAAATGATAATATAAATTCGTCTCATGTGAAAAACAAAAGAATGAAACACAATCGATTAGATGAACGCCAGTGCATTTACTCACAGCTGATAACATACAAATTATTACATCCACGGGTTAAAAATTATCGGCGTAAAGGCTGAGATGATCCTGTCATTGAATAAGATCAAGTATTGTTTTATAAATATAGCAATTATTGATAAGCTTTCACACATAATAACAGCACCTGCATAGATCGAAGTATATATGATTGATAGCTTTTAATTTAAACTGCATTGCAAGAGACAAACGGAAAAGTGTCATTATTTATAATAATTTGTAATAAAAGGTGTCGTTATATATAATATATTGCTAAGTCAAAAAAGTTTTGAGCCTTTTTTTCATTTTTCGATTGAATATTTCTTTTATTTAAAATGGATTTTATTTAAGAACATATTGTCTGTTTTTATCTATGACCTTTTGCCACTTTATGGGTTGAGCCATTATTCCATCTGTGTAGAACTTCTGTGGTTTATCGGCGAAAAACTTGGCGAAGTGATTTTCACAGTCCCCTTTTGAAGTGCATTTCTTTTCATTAAGAAAGCTTTGCAGAGACCGCTGGTACAAGGTCTGGACCATACGGTGGATGCATTAAAACTTCCCAGCCAAGCAAGGTCATCAAATGCCTGGCATTGTCATGATGTAAGACAAAGCCCTTTCTATTGATCAATTCTGGCCGGTTTTTTTGAATTGCTTGTTGCAACCTGGTTAATTGCTGATAGTACAGACCCAAATTGAGTGTTTGGCCAGGTTCTAGTACCTCATCATAAACAATTCCCTTCCAATCTCACGATACACATAGCATAACCTTATTTGGTGTCAATCATAGCTTTGAAGCCGTTTGTGATGATTCACCTTTTTTGACCATAATCTTTTTCGAACGACATTCTCGTGTCTTACCCATTTTCCATCGCCCGTAATGATTTGCTTCCAAGATGGCTCGATTTCGTTGCGTTTTATTATCATTTCGCAAAAGGAAATTCGGTCGATCAAATTTTTTTGTGTTAATTCATCCGGCACCCAAACGTCGAGTTTCTTTGTGTATCTAGCCTTCCGCAAATGGTTCAAAACTGTTTGATGATGATGTCATGGCTGCTTATGTGTCAGTCTTTTTCAATTTTTCGTAAGATTTCATCGGCTTTTTCAGTGATTGGTCGATCTAAGCGAGGTGCATCTTTGACATCAAAATTTCCAGAACGAAAGCGAGCAAACTACCTCTTGGCAGTGGCTTTCGATAAAGTATCTTGACTGTAGACATCACGAATTTATTCACGAGCCTATGATGCATTCTCACCTTGATCGTAGTGATATTGTAAAATATAACGAATTTTTTCAGGAATTTCACTCATTTTTAAATTAATACAACTTTTGACATGAATGACGAAATACAAAACTGTCCGTTTGAAAATTGTAGAATGGAATGTCACCTTTCAAACGCATGTTAGTTTGACTCAATCTGATTAGTATTGCCCGATATATGACAACGAACACCGTCTAGTGACAAAAAGGGCTTAAATTTTTTAGACTATCCAATATTATCAAATTTAAGGATATTAATCAATAAATAGGGTGGTTTCCACTAAAACGCACGATGTTAATTGTAAATAAAACAAAAGACATAATTGAGGTTCAATGTCATTAATGTGCTGAATTATCTCATCCTTTAGCCCTTGAATTGTTCTTGGCTGATTATCATACACTTTTTCTTACAAATATACCTAGAGAAAAAAGTCCAATGGTGTCAAATCACATGATCGTGGTGGCCAATTAATATCGCCACAACGTGAGATGACACGGCCATTGAATTTCTCGCGCAAAAGACCCATTGTTTTGTTGGCTGTGTGGCAAGTGATACCATCCTGTTGGAACCACATTTCCTCCAGATCCATAACCTCAATTTCTGGCCATAAGAAGTCCGTTATCATCTTGCAATAGCGAACACCATTCACTGTAATTGCTTGGCCGTCCTCATTTTCGAAGCAGTACGGCCCGATGATGCCGCCAGCCCATCGATGCCGCCAGACCATAAACCGCACCAAACAGTCACTCTTTGTGGATCAATCGGCTTTTCAACAATCACTCGTGAATTCAAATTTGCCAAACTGTGACAATTCTGCTTGTTAACGAGTCCATTGAGGTGAAAGTGTGCCTCGTCGCTGAAGATGATTTCCTTTGTAAAGTCACTATTCCCTTCTGTATGTTCAACCAACCATTCGGCGGATTGCCGACGCTTGAAATAGTCAGTAGGCTTTAGCTCTTGAGTATGTTGAGCCTTTTAAGCGTGTAAATTCAAATCTTTATCCAAAATCCGCATCAGTGATGTTCGTGAGATGTTCAATTGTAGGGCACGACGACGAGTCGAGGTTGACGGCTCTTCTGCCACACTATCGCGAACAACAGCAATGCTTTTCGCACAACGGGCTGGGTGAGCATGCATAGGTAATTTCACATTTTGAATTCCTATTTCCTATTTTCGTAAAAGGCTTCAACAACGTTGACGCGCTGCTCAATTGTGTATCTCTCCATGGTTAAATTTGTCAAACATTGAAACAAAGAAATGTCAAATTAAGTTGGGCAAAAAACTTGACGTTAAGATGTGACTCACAATTAACATCGTGCATTATGGTTGGACCATACTTTATATAAACCTTGAACCAGATATTCACGAGTCACTGACCAAAATAAGTATTAGTATTGACTCAGCAATAAATATTCTAAAAATCTTTAAAAACATATTCAACCCTCCAAAGACTCCTTAAAAAGATATTTTCAACATTCAAATGAAAGCACGTTATCCTTTTCATGATTCAGAGAAATTATTTATTTGGGCTATAAATCAGTTTGTCAAAATCAAGAAGGAAAACGAAGTCACAAAATAAATTCCAATGACGTTCATAATTTAGATATCCTTCCTCTCACAGCTGTATAAATCCGTGCGGCGTTGCTCGAACAGATGAACTTGCCGACGACAATCCTGGACAACTTTCCAGTCTAAATATGATGGGATAAACAAAAATGTTTACACCAGCAATACCGAAAATTTACATAATTTTTACTAACCGATATCAGCAACAACAACTTCATCTCCAATGCCCGCTTCCTTCACTACTTTACCCCAAGGATTCACAACCATCGAGTGTCCCCATTGAACACATGGTGAATTCTCATCACGAGCCGCGGAAATTCCACACACGTACATTTGGGTGTCAAGGGCTCTGCATCGCAGCAATACTTCGAAATGGCTTAGTCCTTGAGAGACGACCAGCGCGTATGGCCAGATCAGCATTTCACATCCTGCAAAGATAAATTCCGTAATAAAATAATCACAACAGCAGACATGGAGCGTGAGATGTTATGATAACTTTGTGGGAAACTTATGCTACAAGGATCCTTCCGATGATACATGCATCCGAAAGTTAAATGGTGGGAGAATTTGAAACAGTTCATTGGCTCTTGGATTTGTTTTAAAATTTAAGGATTACCTTCATTCCTATAAATCCGACAGAACTCATCGAAGCGCATATCGTTGCAGATACCAATCCCCACTTTATGGCCATCAATTTCAACAAAAGTAAAATCACTTCCTGGCGTGAATCCATCTGACTCAGTGAAGACAATATCTCCTTCGATGGCTGTATCGTAAAGGTGTACCTAGGGACAATGTAAAACTTCAACAACGTCAACATGCAATATGCAGCGGTGCAAATCTACCTTTCTGTGTTTTCCAATTAATTTACCTGCTGGTGACCAAACAGTGGAACAGTTGTAAACATTCTTCCCATCCTTCTCGGGAATCGATCCAGCCACTAGATAGATGCCAAGTTCCTTCGCTAGAGCGGACAATTTTTTGCAAGTCGGTCCATCGGGAACAGGCTCAGAGTGGCTTGCAAAGTATTTGGTGTCGTAGGGAGTGTTGAAGCATTCTGGCAAGGCTACGATCCTGGGCTTAAATTGCTTTACAACTTGGCGGATTTTAGTTATGACGCGCTCCAAATTTTCGCTTTTATCCTCGCGTACAAAGTGTTGAATTAAAGCAATTCGTGAAACTGGAGCTTAAACTAATTATGAAAAACCTGAATCTGAAATCACTTTCTCTTACCTTTCTCCATTTTATTAAGTTGCGACTGAAAGTATCCTTACCAGTGAACTGGACACCATTCTGATCAATCTTGCTTTTTATACGTGAGAAGTTGACTTCACCATACCATTACCAGGTCAACTGCAGATAGCAAGAAAAATATTTACACTTAAGTGCAGTTCAATTGAATATTTGTGCTACATGCATGATGCGATTAATGAAGCAATAAAGGTGATAATTCCATTGCTTAATTATGAATTAAATTTCCTCTCAGGCTGTTGCTTTGTCTTAAATGGGCTCTAAATGATTAATTTATTTACAAATTTCAAAGAAGAAATTCCATAACGATTTCTCAGATGATTCACAATAAAAAGCGCGATCGTATTGACTGAAATTTTTATGCAATTAGAGTTTTTGTCTGAGGTGAATTTCTTGAGAAACGTCCATTAATTTCGAAAACTGTTTTTCTTTTAATTCGTTTCCCTCTGTCCCTTTAGTGAGATTTGGTCATATAAAACAAAGTTAGAATCAGAAAAAGCACAACTATAATAATACTTCCCAAACATTAACAAACAAGACAGAATATTAGAAACAAACAAGTTGGGTAAACAGACCTACGCTCATGTCAGAAGGGTTTTGTATTCAATTTACAAAATGCAGTCACCAAATCGAATAAAATCAAGAAACATGTCAAAGATGATTTTATTGGAAAAAATATGAAATTCGAAGATCATACTATTATTAACAAAGTTGAAAAAATTTCGACTTCTGAGGTTTTTATTACTGTTATACTCATAAATCTCTCCCTTGATAATTATTTCGCGAGGGAAGAAACATATTTTTCATGTATTTCCCCCCTGTGCCCCCACTGAAGCAAAAACTGAGAGTTTAAGAACTGTTTTGAAAAGCTCCTATAAAAACTTTCATTTCATACTCATATCGGCTACGTTTGATGAATTTTTTTTTTCAGGGGCCACTCTCCTGTACTGTTATCATCGATTAATGGCCAATTTTTTCGAATCCTAGAATGGTTACAAAGCATGTTTGCTAGGAGCTCTCTCCCACCTCCTTGACTTGTTTCACTTATGAGTATTAATTGTAGGTACTCATCTTCAGTCATTCATTAATTTGAATCAGGTGTTCAAAGCACGCACCTTAAACGTTGAAGTTGGGAAAAAATAACTCAAAATTATTCAATCTTCGCATTTAAAACAGCCACTATTTTGTTTTACGATTACTGATACCACTAGCTGAACCGATTCTCAAAGATATTGATGACATATATCATTTCTGAAATTTTCATGCAAATCCTAGCAAAACTGTAGTGTCTGAGTCGGTAAAAAGCGCATGTTGTTCCATAGCCATATGTAGCCATAGTAATAAATGCAGCGCATATTGTTCCATAGTAATACAGGAAAATTCAAATCACTATAACTTCGCTAAATATGATTCAATCTTTATGAAACTTTCAGGATAGATCAATCCTACAAATAGTCATCTGTGTGCTGAATTTCATAGAATTTTAAGGGTACCGTTAAGATTTTATTCAAGAAAACATAAAATCGATACATCATACTATTACTAACAAAGTTGAGTGAATAGCGACTTCTCACGTATTTGTTGTTGTTGTACTCACCAAGGCCTACTTTCCTGTTTTTTTTTCAGATTTTTCGGATCACAGGTGTCCAATCGCGAGGGGGGGACACAAATTTTTCGTGAATTTCCCCTCCCTGTGCGCCCCTCGAAGCAAACTTTGAAAAACAAAGACCTGTTTTGAAAAGTTCTCATAAAGACCTTTCATTTGATACCCATATCGGCTACCTTCAATGAAATTTTTTTTTCGGCGGGTCACTCCCCTATATGGGGAGACCCCCCTTAAATACTTATAAAATTTTTTTTGTAGTTGAACTTTGAAGAGAACACCACTTTACACCTACATACAAAATTTGATGTTTCTAGCTCAAGTAGTTTCCGAGAAAAACTGCTGTGACACACGGACGGACGGACGGACAGACGGACAGACGGACAGACAGGACGCGATTTTAGTAGGGTTTTGTAAAATTATTTTACAAAACCCTAAAAACAGAAAAACTGAAAACTAATGTATAGCCAGGGAAGTCAAAGTCAAGCAAACAACAACCGCAATACCTATCAGGGGGACCATTAAGCCCCGGAAGTAAAGCATCTAGATGAAAATCAAATAAATTTGTCTCCGGGCTTATACAAAATCTTTAAATGCAACGATGCCCTTAAAAATTATATTCAAGTAAACTGTAAAATCGTATTTATTCTGAAATAGACTCAATGAAACAACATTAGTTTGAGATTGGCAGATCCTGGTTTCCATCACCCATCATACATTGACATACTTCTTGGTGTCGACATATACGGTAGCATTTTGGATCGCAGTTTCATTCAAAGACAGCCATGTGCTCAAAAGACAAAGCTTGGTTGGGTTCTGTTTGGATCAACGGCATGCATGCGCACAGAACCAGGCTCAACATCCTTTGCAGCTTATGAGGAGCTTGATAAAGCCCTTAAGCGATTTTGGGAGATTGAGGAGCCGTCCATAGCACATAAACAGAAATCAAGAGATCTTGGAGTTGAGGAACATTTTGTCGAAAACACAAACCGACAACCAGATGGAACTTACACAGTCATGTTACCGTTCAAGCCAAACGTTGATCAGAACAAGGACCTGAAGGAGTCAGTACGAATAGCATACATTCGATTCAGACAATTGGAAAAGCGTCTGTCTAGTCACCCTGATCGAAAGAAGGAATACCTTAGACTTGGTCACATGGAGAAGGTACCAAACCCATTCATCCAAAACACAGACTGTTATTACTTACCCCATCATGAAGTTATAAAGGAAACAAACTCCACCACAAAGCTGCGGGTAATTTTTAACGCGTCACAAAAATCACTCGGTGGCAAATCGTTAAATGATCTTCTCCAAGTTGGCCCTACAATACAATCGAACCTTCTGCACGTGTTATTATGATGGCGCAATCACCGTTACGTAATTGCTGCCGATATAGAGAAAATGTATCGACAGATACGAGTCCACGAAAACGATCGAGAATATCAGCGAATCCTGCGGAGATTCAACACAAAGGAACCAATTGGGCATTACAGGCTGAAGACCGTGACATATGGTACAGCATGTGCCCCATTTTAAGCTATTCGCACACTCCAGCAACCAGCAATTGACGAACGCGATGCACATTCTGAAGTTACCGACATAATTCTTCAAGATTTTTACATGGACGATCCACTCACAGGATTCGATGATATAGTTCGATTAAAGCGTGTACAGGAAGAGCTCAAGTTCGTCCTCAGCAAGGGAGGGTTTCATCTACGGAAATGGGCAGCAAACGACAAGATGCTTTTAGAAGCCATTCCAGAAAATGATCGAGAGATCCAGAAACCATTGGAGATTGCTTTTTCAGAAGAAGTCAAAACACATGGATTACAACGGCACCCGGCGCAAGGCCACTTTTCCTTTAAAGTTACACCAGCTGAGGAACAAAAATTGACGAAACGGTCCATAGTTTCAGAAGTATCAAAACTATTCGACCCATTAGGTTGGTTGCAACCTTATATTATCACTGGGAAAATTACCATCCAGAAACTCTGGCTTCCAAAGTTAGGCTAGGATAACGAAGTCCCTTCAGCTACAGTAAAAGATTAGGTTGAAACACGGAGACAATTACCGATCATTGAGAAGCTGCAAATTCCCAGATGAAATGGATCTACACAAAACGGCAAAGTAGAACTACACGGATTCGGCGATTCATTAAACGCAGCACATGCAGTACCAGTTTACTTGCGAGTAATCTCCACTGAAGGAAATATATCAACCTGTTTGCTGAGTGCAAAATCTAAAGTCGCTCCACTAAAAACGATATCAATCCCATGACTTGAGCTCAGCGGGGCTGTTCTAATGTTGGAACTAATGAAGCAACTCAAACAAGCGTAAGAATGGGCAAACATCAACACTCATTTCTGGATGGATTCAAAAGTCGTTTTAGCCTGGATCCAAAAACCAGCAGCTACGTAAAAGGTATTTGTTGCAAATCGTGTAAGTTTGATACACGAAGCCTTGAATCCAGATGATTGGCACCATATTCGCTCTACCGATACCTTGCTGATCTTCCTTTAAGAGAGACTCAACCAGAGCAGCTGATTCACTCATCCTTTTGGTGGAAGGTTCCAGAATGGCTAGCAAATCAAGAAATTTCAACAACATCAAATTTGGCACTTTCAGCAACAGAGCAAAATGCCGTCACAAATGAAATACGCATCCCTGAAATAGCTAGAGAAACTCATCAAGGGAAGACTCACTGACGCGATTCGTGCTGCTGGAGACCTATCTCCTCGGCAGTACGGCTTTAGAGCAGGACGTTCTCCCATTGATGCGATTGGAGAGGTGGTGAACGCGTCTTGTTGGTGACACTCGACGTCAGGAATGCCTTCAACTCCGCTAGATGGGTGGATATTCTGGACACGCTGGAAAACTCTTTTCAAGTTCCAGAATATCTAATGCGGCTTTTGAGGAACTACCTAAAGGACCGAAGCCTGCTCTACGACACGACACAGGGCCAACGAAGGATGGAAATTACATCGGGTGTTGCCCAGGGATCTATCCTTGGTCCGGACCTGTGGAACGTGTCTTACGACGGGCTACTGAGACTTGAGATGCCAGATGAGTCGCGCTTGGTCGGCTATGCGGATGATGTTGCGGCTCTGGTCACCGGACGCACCGTTGAACAAGCGCAACTTAGGCTAGGTATGCTAATGCGCCGAGTGAGGGACTGGATGACTGCTCGCGGGCTCAGTTTAGCACTGGAGAAAACTGAAGTGGTCATCTTGACAAAAAAGAGAATCCCTAGAGTAAGGATGATCAGTATTGGAGATATACAAATCGAATCGAAGCCAGCGGTGAAGTACCTGGGGCTACTGATCGACTCGAAGATGAGTTTCTCTGAGCAAATCAGGGCGACGGCTGAGAAGGCTGCTTCAGGAATATCGGCCCTGAGTCGACTTATGGCCTACGTAGGGAGACCCAGCCCATCAAGAAGACGCCTCTTGGTGAGTGCTGTAGGGTCAGTGCTACTGTATGGAGCAGAGGTATGGGGCGACACTCTCAGCAAGGAGGTATAACGAAAACGATTGGCACAGGTACAGAGAAGAGGAGCACTGAGAATTGCATCTCCGTATCCAACAGTCTCCGACTCGGCGGTGAGAGTGATTGCAGGCGTGATACCTGTCGCCCTCCTTGCTAGAGAGCACCGCGCTTTTTACCTGCGCCGAAACGAGGATGCGAGAGAGATGGTTGTCCGCGAGGAGAGACAACGCTCGCTCAACGATTGGCAGCAGTCTTGGGTGAATTGCACGAAGGGAAGGTGGACTGCGCGCCTCATCCCGGACGTGAGACCGTGGCTAAATCGAAGGCATGGTGAGACTGACTTCTATTTGACCCAGCTTTTGAGCGGGCACGGGTGTTTTCAGTCTTACCTGCACAAGATCGGTAAGTCACGGTCTCCCGATTGTCGGTTTTGCCGAGGAGAGGAGGACAATGCCTGTCACACATTTTTTGCGTGTACAAAATGGGTCAGGCTGTGAAGGAAACTACAGGGAGACGGGAGAGCTCACCCCGGTTAATATAGTTGCGGTGATGCTTGAATCGGTTGACAAATGGAACCATGTGGCACATTATGCTCGGGCAGTCCTAAAATATAAAAGGGACTCACAGCAGCCGGAGGCGCTGGGGCTGGGGAATCACTCTTCTGGCATTTCCTCTTCCCCTCTTCCCTTCCGCTAGGAAAGAGACTCCCCAGCTTGAAGGCGCCGCACGGCGTAACAAAACGAGACCTGGCCCGAAGTAATGTGTCAAACGGTTCCAGGCTAGGTTCTCAGATTGACAGGGGAGGTGTTTAATGGGTAGTCCAAGGGTATCCTCCATGGAAGTCCCACACTGCCAGACTCGGCGGGCGTAAATGCCTTCACCTCCCTACCACAAAAAAAAGGTGGTCCAACCATAATGCACGATGTTAATTGTGAGTCACACCTTAACGTCAAGTTTTTCGCCCAACTTAATGTGACATTTTTTTGTTTCAGTGTTTGACAAATTCAACCATGGAGAGGTACACAATTGAACAGCGCGTTAAGGTTGTTGAAGCCTTCTACGAAAAAAGGTTTTCAAACCAAAATGCATTTCGTGAACTTCGTGATTTTTTTGGTCAGCATAATCGACCAAATGTGTCCACAATCGGGAGAATCGTGCGCAGATTTCAGCAAACCGGTCTGTGAGAAATGTGAAATCACCTGTGCATGCTCGCCCAGTTCGTTCTGCGGAAAGCATTGCTGTTGTTCGCGATAGTGTGGCAGAAGAGCCGTCAACTTCGACTCGTCGTCGTGCCCAACAATTGAACATCTCATGAACATCAACAATGCGAATTTTGAATTAAAATTTGAATTTACACGCTTACAAGGTTCAATTGGCTCAAGAGCTGAAGCCTACTAACCATTTCAAGCATCGGCAATACGCTGAATGGTTGAACAGACAGAAGGGAATAGTGACTTTACAAAAAAAATCGTCTTCAGCGACGAGGCACACTTTCATCTCAGTGGATTCGTTAACAAGCAAAATTGCCCTGTTTGAGCAAATGAGAATCCACGAGTGATTGTTGTTAAGGCGATGCCTCCACAAAGAGTGATGTTTGTTGCGGTTTATGGGCTGGCAGCGTCATCGGGCCGTACTTCTTCGAAAATGAAAATGACGGCCAAGCAGTTACCGCGAATGATGTTCGCTATTGCGAGATGATAACGGACTTCTTATGGCCAGTAATTGAGGCTTTGGACCTGGACGATATGTGATTCCAACAGGATGGTGCCACTTGCCACACAGCCAACGTGTTGCATTTTTAAAAAGATCTGGTTATTATTTATGACTTTTGGGGTTCTGATATTTTCGTATTTGGTATTTTTGATTTTAACTACGACGACAAGAACAGCGAATAGTAGGTTAAGTATGAAATTCATTCACCGCGCGATCATTTAAATGTTTTATTATAAGAGAATATATGAGTTTTATTACTATGTTTTATCACCTCGAGGTTATCTTGGAAAGTTATCGACAATGAATTCCTTTTTTGTTGATGTTTTTTGCACAACAAAAGCAAGAATTTCAAAGTAGATTTTTGATTTTCTCACCACTGAGGGGCATCAACACTGTTACAGAATTAATTGACCGATTCAATCATAAATGCCGGGGAGAAAAAATCAACATTTTTATCACGCTACATTCACGCGTACCCGACACAATTGCCTACATTCAATGCTATCGACAACAATCAAATTATATTAAGCCTTTACATTGGGGAACCAATGAGGCATATTTTATTGCCGACAATAATTTTTTATAATTTTTCTTTACTGCCGGAATACAGCAACCGTAAGCCAGGTAAATTTACGCTATCATCATAACTGAGGGAACTTGGCCGATAAATTAATTACGACTTTTGCTTATTATTTTATATCACATCTATCCCCAGTGAGCAATTATTTGTTTACTGTTACGGCACTACTTTCAAATTATGCTAATTAGATACACGTCTGACATTCTTAATTTTTATCGAGGACTAAGGACACAAGCCGTCACTACAGTAAGGGAACTCCGATTAAATATCCCTGAAGTGAACACGTTGGTGAATCTCAAGTTTAATTGTACAGTAAGAGCCCCAATGTGGAGGCTCTCGGGCAATGATATCCGGCAGAATCGAGTTCATGTGACCGTATGCGCGGGATCATGGCTTCTTACTCCCAAAAGCACTTTCAACCCGACGCAATCCACGCACAGCACAACCCAATTGGATTTTCCTCATTGAACCGAAATGCATTTACTGGTGACTTTTTCGTTGAAATTATTCCTCCACTACCACTACCCGTTAGCGAACCACTCACATCAGAAAATTGCTTCAAGGGCACGTCCGGGGATGTAACGTTTCACGGGGATGTGGCTGTAAGGGAGCTGGCCTGGTAGAACACTTTCCTATTGCTCGGTACTGCACTCCCGAGGGAAGCCTATCGAATCCTAAACGATTTTTAAGCATCTAATTTTTAACTAAATCTCCGCTTGCCGGCGCAGTTCTCAAGGCACGCTCGCTGTGTGGCGATCCGCAACAGACTCCTCGATCCGCTCAAGCAGATCTCTCACTACATTCGACCAGCCACCATATGGTAAACGCCGCAACGGAGCTTTGTGACGGATCTCTCACCCATCCACTGTAAATTGCATTAGGCAACGCAATTCGTGGATGAGCTGCATCATACAGGTGGTGCCATGTCCGAATTTTAATTGCAGATTTGAATTATTAAAGTAATATAAGATAATAATACAGAAAAATTTAAATAATAATAAAAAAAGATAAATATTATAAATAATATAAATGTAAAAAAATTTAAATTTAATATATGAAAAAAAATAATATAAAATTTATATTTATAATAAAAAATAAATTTTTTTTACTTTTATAATTTATAAACCTATAAATTTGAATAATTAGAATTTTCAAATCTGCAAATAAAATTTGGATTAGTTGTTACCGGACCCGGCTTGCCATCAGATTCTTTGGTTTTGAACGAGTTGACTGTATCATTTGAAGTGATAAAGTTCATGTGTTACGATCCCAGCATCGATTCAATTAAGTCTGCAGATAACAAGTTATTTTGCGCCATGGTATGCGTTGTCGTCTCGATATGCAATTGATTGAATTCCGGTAACATATAATCAAGTATATGAAGAATGAATGCTTTGGATTGAATGATTTGTTTTATGCTCACTTCATTTCTCTTCATATTTTCAATTGCTTATTTTTATGTTCTTTAATTTAATTTAAGTTTCCGTCTTTGATGCTCCAGTTGGCTCGGCTGGTGTTGGACTATCGTTGTTACTATCACGTGAGCCATCTGTTTAGTTTTGTACATTCTCATCGTCGGAATCTTCCTCTTCATCATCGAAATCATCAAACGACGGGTCATCATCCTTATCAAGTCCCATATCTACTAGCGTATTTAATATAATAAATTCATATTTTCGCCTTCTTGCTCCATCTTCGAGTCATCATCCTTTCATTTATTAAAGTCTACTTTTATGAAGCGTGGCTTCTTTTTGTCATTTGTCAACATTGGCAAAAAAGGTCCTGATTCGGCTTGGTAAACCTTGAATTCCAGTGATCGCTTATTATTTAAAATTCGCACTTTATCTGGATTGATGTTGCGAAGGAAGTTGAAGGTGACTTCATAAGGTTTATTATCAACTACAAATGTCCCCTTGAACTGCATGCTATTTTCCGTGAACTTATAAACGACGTCTTGCATTCAACATTTATCGTCACATACAGTAAATCGGATTGCTGGGCCCATGAAACCGGAGGTGCTACCGCAATGGCTGGCGACATCGTATATTCACAGTTTTACTATTTTTAGGTCTTTGTAAAAAAATTGTTTACAAAGACCTGCTAGTTTCGCGACCTGTCCGTCCGTCTGTCCGTCTGTCCGTGCGTCACAGCTGATTTCCCCAGAAACCATAGAAACTAGAATGCTCAAACTTTGTGAAAAGGTCAAAAGTGATGGTCTCTCAAAAGTTAAGGACTTAAGAAAAATTTAAAAAATTTTAAGGGGAGTCCCCCCTAATAACGAATTGGCCCTTAAAAATTTTTTTAATCAAAGGTAGTCGAGTGGGGTATCAAATGAAAGGTCTTGATTAGAAATCTTATAATCTGAAATAAAAAAAACCTTTTTATGAATTAGGGGGTCCAGGGGAAGGCAAAATGTAGGCAAAATATGTGTTCCCCCGCCTCGCGATTGGACACCTTTCAGCCGAAAAATCTGAAAATTATCACGAACGTAGGTCTTTATGAGTACAAGGGCAACATATACCTTAGAAATCGAAATTAGCTCAACTTTGTTAATAATAGTATGATTTGTAGATTTTACGTTTTTGCCCAACGGTACCTTTAAACTTCTTGAAATATTGCAATTATATAGACTGACATAAGATATATATGTTCACAAAATTTAATTGAGATCAAATCATAATCAAGTGAGTTATAGCCATTTCAATTATATGGAATTACAACGACAATAACACGTGTTTATTGTTTATATAGGGTTTTCCAATAAGAGGTGTTATTTTAATATTAAAAGAAAAATGCCATTTTTTAATATAAATGATCGGATCATTATTTTATTGTAAAGAAGAAGATATGCCGTTAATAGAAAAAATTAACATCAGGCAAATAACCACTACGACACGCTTACAGGACCATATCCTCTTCATGAAATTTTCCATAACCAAATCGCAAAGTGGCTGCCCTATGTCCACGATAGCCTCATCTTTGAGATCTTGAATCGACGCTGGGCTATTGGCGTAGGCTTTCTTTATCACGTGGCTCCAAAGGAAGAAGTCGCAAGGTGTTAAATCACAAGATCTATGCAAAATAACACCTCTTATTGGAAAACCCTATATATATTTAAAATTGACTTAGGCATTTTTATTTTCTTTCAATTTTCATGAAAATTTAAGGAATAGTGTTTAACTTGAACATGTTCAATTGGCCGAGCATTCAGAAAAATCATTTAAGCTAGATTAAAATGGAGGCTGCACTGTGCTTATGAAAGAAACTGTGCATCTTTTGTATAAATTTGAACGATTTCATATCCAAGTATTGGATGAATAATTCAAGTTATTGTTTCTAACCCTAGGATGGTTACAAAGACCTGCTGGTAGGAGCACTCTCCTGCTTACTCAACTTGTTTCTTCTGTGACGTGAATTCAGATTTTTCCATATGAAACTTCGTCCGCGACAAAAGACAAGGAAATTTGTTCACGATGAATGTCAATTTACAATGTTGTATGGACAAGCTATCAATTGGAAATCGTATCCTTTAGTCCGTATGAGAACACGAATGTATAGAGAAATTCAATTAAGTATTATCAAATCCATTTTCGTCTGAGTTCCTTCAAGAATTTTTCTGTGCATCTATGACTTCGAACTGTTGTTGGGTAGTTGTGAGGCGTTAGAATTGACATTTGGAGGTGTATTCATTTTATTCTTCAACCAATCTCCAGCTAACCTATTCTAACCTATTCAACTATTTATTCTATTTGATTCAACTATTTTTTTTTTTTTTGTTTAATATAATAATTTTTTTCCTTTTCGTTGTTGTTTATTTTCACTTTAACATTTTTATTTTAACTTTTATAACCTTGACTGGGATGGTATTTTAACGACCGCATGAAAAGAGTGCAAAGGGTTTCCGTGACACAGTGTTATACCGGTTTTCGAGCAGTTTGCTTAGGCGACTGCTCGATTACTAAAATGTAAGGGATCATAATTACTTGTTATATTATATACTATCCGGAATAAAATTCTTGAGTTGATTCTTTTTATCAAAATAAAATTATAACATAGGGTTCACATGTCCACACAAAAGCAACTTATAGTTCGAGAAAAAAATGAGAGATTCAAACACATAATTGCAACTAAATAATGCTTTTCCTCTCATATCTAGCGCTTCAGCTAAAATTAAATATTTTGACGTTAATGACCATGATTTAAACTTTAATGAAAAAGGTAAGGCGCTATGTAGTGTTGATCAGTACTTGATATTGAAATGCCCTACTGTCCTTTGTAGTACGTGATCAATGTTATACGTAATGTCAGCTTATCTACTAACTAGAATAAAGTATAGAGCATAATTCGTAGTTAAAAAAACCTATTGAGTTTGCATAAGTAGGAAAATTAAAAATAACTCTCTCGCCTCTAAGCATGGTGGTCGCCATTACCGGTATGTATCTAAGAGTGATGACCTGATGAGAATTAGTACACACGTCAAAACCACCTTCTTCTATTATTTTTCTTCTCTTATAATTTTTCAGAAAAAATTATTTAAAAAATATGAAACTAATTTATGTAACTACAAAGAATTCCATATGTAAAGTATAGACAGTTAATCTACTTCTAATAAAATCTTATTCGACCAATGAAATAACTCTTATATGAAAGTGGCGGAGTCTGCAGATATGTGTCATAAAGTAGGCTTCAGCCCTTCCAGTTGCCCCTCAGAAGCCGTATCAGATATTCTGGAACCGGAAAAGGAATTTTCTTGCCCAACCGAAATATCCACCCATCTAGCGGAGTTGAAGGCGTTCCTATCATCGAGTGTGACCAACAGAACGATCCGTTGCTTGATGCAGCTATATTTCTCTGTTTTTTGGACCACGCTCACGATCTCTGTAATCGCATTAATGGTGGAGCGTCATGCTCTAAAGCCATACTGCTGAGGAGATAGGTCCCCAGCAGCATGAATCGCGTCAGTGAGTTTTCCCTTGATTAATTTCGCTAGCACTTTCCCAGCAGTGTCTAGCATGCATAACAGGCGGTATGCAGATGGCGACCCGAAATTTTCCTTCCACTTGCTGATCAGCACGAGGTTCACCATCTTCCATCTTACCGAGAAAATCCCGCCCCGTACGCAAGTGTTGAGTGTGCTGAGCAGCAAGTCAGAGCAATGGTTATAGACAAGTTGCAACACCTCAGCTGGAATACCATCTGGGTCTAGAGCCTTCCTTTCTTTCAATGAAAGGGCAGCCGCTTCCAGTTTCGGCTTTGTGAAGAGTGGGCACTCGATTGCTGTTTAACTTTGGACAGCATCAACATGGCTGGGGAAGAGTGCCCGCACTATCCCGTCCATCTTTTCCGCTTCATGTACGCGATGCGTCCGTAGGGCACCAAGCTACCGCATAACTAGCTTGTAGCCAAGGCCCCACGGATTTTTGTTCATATTGTCCACTAGATCTTGCCAGCAGCGAGCCTTTTTATTGTTAATCCATTCGTGAAGGCATTTTCTGGCCGACTCTAATGCTGCTACCCGGCTGCATGCCTCGTCACGGTTCCGTGGCCGTTGAGCTTCACGCCGAAGCTAATGATACTCCCTTCACTTATCAGGAACTTCAGTTGACCACCAGTACACTCGGGACTTGCCATGCTGGAATTTCCGATGAGGCTAGAAGCATTGTAAGTAGTCTTGATGATGCTCATACTTGAACTCACAACATCTTGAGCTGCCATTTCTTCTGTCCCCTGCAAATTACCCTGCAGCCGAGCACCTACCGTGAGTACCTCAACAAACTCCTTGACCTTCATCCTTTCAATGTTCCACCCAATTGTAGAAAGCCAAGAGTGCTGACGTTGGGAGAAAACATAACAGATCTCAAGCAGCATGCACTGATGATCACCGGCTGAGTAGTCCTCTAATACTCTCCAATTGTGTATCCGCCGCACTAAGGACCCCGAGGCAACTGATACATCCGGTATGGTCCCATCGAAGCCAATACGGCGGAAAGTAGGCATATTTCTGGTATTTAGTACGACGAGCGCCAACCTGGTCACCATTTCTAGGATCCGATCTCCCCGAGGAACTGTTTGAGGTATGTCGCATTTGATTGCTTTGGCGTTGAAGTCTCCGCCAACGAGCACGTTGCCGTCTGATTTGACACAGCTCCCTCCAAAGCATTAAGCTTAGCTTGAAAAGATCATATCGGTCCATTGAGCGTTAGGTAGATACTAAGGAAGGTGATCGCTGAGTAGCCCCATCTACAGTTCTCTCCCTGGAAATCACTGTTCCGAACCCAGATAGCGCCAGTACCAGTTTCATCGGGACAACATGACGCAGAATGGCTATCGTGGTGTTGCTGCCTCGCAAACTGATCAAGCAATTTTCGGGTGTTCGAACTGCGGTGTAGGTTTAGCTACTGGAAGTGGGTCATCAAAGTTCTAATTTTTCCTTTGCTAGGGCTTCCTAGAAAACCCAACAATTCCCTGATCCCTAGACGTGCCCAAGATCAGGTCGTGAATCAGGATACAATGTGCCTCCTTTGTACACTTTTTCTTGTATATCGCATTTTTCCGCATTTTTAACATAGAAATCTCCTATCGAGTCCTTTGAATACTTGTGTGATGGGACTATTGCCAAGGTATTTGAAACATTGAAAATACACTGCTCTTCACCGCATTCTGCAGACAACTTACCCTATTCTTATTTTGCCCTTATTCAAAAATCGTTCGGCGTCCTCTACGGTCAAGTCAATGGTGGCCAGGTGTTGTCCCCTATGGTTTTCTGGTGTCAGCTTCGTTTTGATCCTGCCCACATTACGGAACTCCTTTTGATTGCCTCTTCTACTTCAGCTATGTCCGTGAGGCAGTCAATGTCTCTTATTTTGATCATCGCTATCGGCTCAAGCGAGGCTACAGTTACGCTTTTCCCGAGGACTTTCTTTACTGCGTCGCAAAATGCTTCTTTATTGTTGGCCTTTGCTCCAAATTCGAGCAGTGTGTGACTCGAGCGTGTTGGTCATACTGCTTTAATAGCAGTGTTGGTATCTTCGGGCCTGACTTTTCCCCCGATATCCAACAGCACTTCTACGCAGGGATCGGCCAACTTGAGCTTTTACGAGGAGTGCCTGCTGCCAGGATCTTTGTCGGGGCTCCTTTCTCTCCTGTTTCACATCAGGTCTTGTTACTTGTTGGGCGTCCGTGCAAACTTTATTTTCTGGCACTTTTTGAAGCAGTTTCTTTGCTACTTTCTTCTCTTCTTTTATCAGCATTTTCTGGAAGCCCTGATCTAGGGTTCCACACCTATCTTTTACCCCAATCTCCTGTGATTGGACTAGACACTATTCTTTTATTGATGTTTGACGGTGGAGCTATCTGCACGTGCCCTTTAGGCTTAGCCCTCAGCGCTTCTTTAGCCTTCTGCTCTTCTTTGGCCTTTAGGTCCTCTTTGGACTTTAACCAGCTCCTCCGGTAATACCCTGTGTGGTTTACGAGCTCCTCTAGTTCTAGGAGCCCTTTCGTTACTCCTTTGCTGATTTTTAGCGAGTCGCATGCAGACTTTATTCTCTTTAGAATATCTCCCGCTTTTCGTGGCTAGCCTTTCTTTGTCATGTTACTGGACAGTTATTGTACTTTGCGGCCTCATTTCTCGAGCGAAGTTATCGGCTTTCATTTCCGAGTGCAGAAGTTCCACCACATTTTCAATAGTAGCAATGAAATCACACAACGGCACTTTATTTGTCCGGCCACTCCTTTCTCTTCCTGTCGTGAACTTTTTGTGGACTTGAAGATGGTTCGCTATTATTTTGATCACTTTGGTGGCGATCGCAGCAGTAACTATCGAATTTTCGATGTTTTTTATATTTTTCCCACCGTTCAAACATCTGGCGTATCCTTCAGAGTTTCCCGCTCTTCCTTTTTAGGACATTCTGGCGTTTGCACTATTTTTTTGTTGCACCCGAATGCCACAGACAAGACTGTCTGTTAATCTTCGTTTTTCGTCCGTCTTTGCTGTCATTGTATTCATCGTCCTTTGTCTCGCTTCCAATGTGCTGTGCACATCTGTGCAAAGCAATTAGATCCAAACCATCATATTCGCTAGCCTAAAGGATCAATTTTAGTTCTTTATCTAAGGCATAGTCCAGATTCAGTCAGGAACATTACTTGTCATCCCAGGAGGAACCTCCATATCCTCGGGTCTATGGTGGCAGCGCTCCCCAAAGAATGCAAGCCTCCAAGAGTACTCCTGTCGACTGGCATTCCTCCTGCGGGAGTTTCCTTGGGTACGTGAGGGTGGCACTCCCCGAAGAATGCTGGCCTTCAAGAATATTCCTGTTGGTCGGCAATCCTCCTGCGGGCAGTCAAAAGACTCAACAACTTAAAAGGTGGTAAGCATCACACTAATGAGTGAATTCCCGAAAGTTGAAACTATACAACAGAAATTTGAAGATTTCATTTGAAACCCGATCAAGCAATTTCTCGGGCTTAAAAATAATACTAACCTACTCAGCAAATTGAATTAATATCATTGGTTGGAGTTTGCTCATTTCGCAAATGAATTTTTGCAAAATAGGGAAATAAAATTCAGTTTTTAGCTGCGTAATAAAGAATGTTGTCTCGAAATCTAGTTAGTTTTGCGTATTGCTGTTAATATAAATATCTTCATCTCCATAGCAGCGTACGAAACTTCTGTTGAAAACTTAAAGTGTTATGTCACCCAAAAGTTTGGATCATCCGTTAAAATTTTTAGTTGTCATAAGTTGACTAAGGAAAATTTAACGGACAAAGTAGTTGCCTCATTTAAATTGGTGATTTCTGCTAATACTGATATTGTTCTGAATTCAAATTACTGGCCTGCTGTGTACTTGTTAAGCTGTTTGAAATGAGACGAAGAAATTTTTGTCGGTCAATAAACGAAATCCCAAAGCTTAAGTCTCAAGTAATCTTGATGAATATTCTTATAATCATAATGCTAATTCACTGTATCCTCTTTAAATTTCAATGAATCTCTTTCAAACATTAATACTGTTCAACTTAACTTCTCTTCTGCTAATAAAATGTGAATGTCTATTTTTTATCAAAATGTACGAGGATTAAGGACCAAGCTTGAGGAAATCTTTATCTACTACCAACATAGCAATGATTCTATTATTTGCTTCTCCGAGACTTGGCTAAATGTAAACATTTTGAGTAGTGAAATGTTTCCTGATCAGATTGTATGTAGATGTGACCACGACCTAATTGCTACTGATAAGGCTGATGGTGGTGGAGTTTTGGTTGCAGCAAACAAAACTCTACCTAGCTTTCTTTGTTCTGATTTCTTTTTATTGTCAAAATTTCCCTGCCTCATAATACAGAGCTCTTGATTTCGTATATTTATATCGGCTGTAATTCACCGTTAACTGCTTATGAGACTTTTTTTGATAATCTATCCTCTTATCTAATTTTGTGGCACCCTCACGCCAAAATATTGGTTTGCGGGGATTTTAACTTACCATACATAGAGTGGCAGAATGATCCTATTCCTTCTATCTCGTCAGTTGTTCCTTTTTGTATAACCCTGTCATATTTCCTATCTCATTGCTCCTTTCTCAATTAAATCACATCCGGAATCCTCATAATCGCTGCCTTGACCTTATTCTGTCAAATGTTCCAGTTAGCTGCTTATCTGAATCTCAAACCATACATCCGTATGTTCCTCCTGATCGGCATCATCCTCCTTTATCTATAGATCTTATAGTCGATGAAACTAAATTTAACAAACCTCATGCTACCCCAAAATTTCAAAACTAACTATGAAGCTATTAGTACAGAACGACTTTTAGTCAACTGGCTAAATTTCTTTAGAGGTCTAAATTGTGAGGCTACTTCAGATAAATTTTACATTGATACTTATAATCTTATTCGCTGTTTTAGACCTCTTCAGACATCCCGTAAAGTAAATCAAAAACCTTGACTTACAAGGTGAGTTCTAAATGGCCTACGAGCAAAAGATAAGGCACATTGTGTCTTTAAAAGACTCAGCACTATTGAAGCTAGATCTAATTTTAGCAAGCTGGGTGCTATTGCCAAGAAAGAGAGCAAATATACTCTGAAAACTTATTTCAGTAGTCTGAATAGTTCTCCTGTGGCTAATAATACAAAGCCGGTTTGGTCTTATATTAGGTCGCTGAAATCCTCTTCTTCCAGTCCTAGTAAGGTCCGTTGGAATAGTGCAGAAGTTTCATCTCCTCAAGAAGTTACTGACTAATTCGCCCAATTTTTCTCTTCGACTATTTCTCCTCTCGTTGCAGTCGTACATCCTGTTGTCTTACCTAATCGTCTTTCCTTCCCGATTTCCTATATTTGTACAGATGTATCTGAACTCGAATCTTTGAGCAATGCTCTTGATCCTAATATCAGCCCTGGGCCGGATGGTTTGCCAAACATATTTGTGAAGTCGTTAGCCAAAGGACGACCCGACCATTGTTGACTCCTTAAGTCTCGAAATCGGTAGCAATAAACGCTGGTTGTGGGACTTCAAGGGAAATATGGTCAACTGAAGGGGTAGCTAAGTGTGGTATCAAGCTAGGGAGTGACTCAAGTAAGAGATTTGATTTCGCTTCCTTCACGTACCTGTCCTGAAGAGCCGACTGGTTTTCTGGGTAGTCGTTTGCAAGTTTTTTGATTTCCGAAAACCCCGTGGTAATGGAACAGCGTTGGTTTCATACGACAAGCAGAAAAACGATGCCCCGGTTTTCGGCAGTTCCAGCTTATCGTTGGATTGCCTACGGTCATTGCTATAAGTGCTTCCGATTCATATTTCGTTCCTACATTCCATAGATCCGATAGATATGAGGGATTATGTGAGTCCCCCATGTAAGACAAAGGTGTAGTTAGCTCAGCGGTGCAGGGGGTGCCCGGCAGTTCCCGAGTGACGCGTGGTAGGTCGTTGCTCATACATCGACTCCTAACATGCAATTGCAAAGACTGAATAGTGTAGATCGGAACATGTACCATACTATTTTTAAGCTCAAACCCTAAAGTGTCATTAATAATAGTCATAGATAAACGTAGCCGTGCCGCGACTCTCATTATGCTTATATAGAATTCGTCAATTGCTTCATGGGCAATTTTTCCTTAGACAAGGCCAATTCCAACGAGCATTAATATCTTCGCTGGCTGAGGTAGTTTTTTTTTTTTTTTTGTGGTAGAGGGAGGTGAAGGCATTTACGCCCGCCGAGTCTGGCAGTGTGGGACTCCCATGGAGGATACCCTTGGACTACCCACTAAACGCCTCCCCTGTCAATCTGAGAACCTAGCCTGGAACCGTTTGACACATTACTTCGGGCCAGGTCTCTTTTGTTACGCCGTGGGGCGCCTTCAAGCTGGGGAGTCCCTTTCCTAGCGGGAGGGAAGAGGAAATGCCAGAAAAGCGATCCCCCAGCCCCAGCGCCTCCGGCTGCTGTGAGTCCCTTTTATATTTTAGGACTGCCCGAGCATAATGTGCCACCTGGTTCCATTTGTCAACCGATTCGAGCATCACCGCAACTATATTAACCGGGGTGAGCTCTCCCGTCTCCCTGTAGAGTTCCCTTCGCAGCCTGACCCATTTTGTACACGCAAAAAATGTGTGACAGGCATTGTCCTCCTCTCCTGGGCAAAACCGGCAATCGGGAGACCGTGACTTACCGATCTTGTGCAGGTAAGACTGAAAACACCCGTGCCCGCTCAAAAGCTGGGTCAGATAGAAGTCAGTCTCACCATGCCTTCGATTTAGCCACGGTCTCACATCCGGGATGAGGCGCGCAGTCCACCTTCCCTTCGTGCAATTCCCCCAAGACTGCTGCCAATCGTTGAGCGAGCGTTGTCTCTCCTCGCGAACAACCATCTCCCTCGCATCCTCGTTTCGGCGCAGGTAAATAGCGCGGCGCTCTCTAGCAAGGAGGGCGACAGGTATCTCGCCTGCTATCACTCTCACCGCCGAGTTGGATATGAAGATGCAATTCTCAGTGCTCCTCTTCTCTGTACCTGTGCCAATCGTTTTCGGTATACCTCCTTGCTGAGAGCGTCGCCCCATACCTCTGCTCCGTACAGTAGCACTGACCCTACAGCACTCATCAAGAGGCGTCTTCTTGATGGGCTGGGACGTTGGCGATAAGTCGACTCAGGGCCGATATTCCCGAAGCAGCCTTCTCAGCCGTTGCCCTGATTTGCTCAGAGAAACTCATCTTCGAGTCGATCAGTAGCCCCAGGTACTTCACCGCTGGCTTCGATTCGATTTGTATATCTCCAATACTGATCATCCTTACTCTAGGGATTCTCTTTTTTGTCAAGATGACCACTTCGGTTTTCTCCAGTACTAAACTGAGCCCGCGAGCAGTCATCCAGTCCCTCACTCAGCGCATTAGCATACCTAGCCTAAGTTGCGCTTCTTCAACGGTGCGTCCGGCGACCAGAGCCGCAACATCATCCGCATAGCCGACCAAGCGTGACTCATCTGGCATCTCAAGTCTCAGTAGCCCGTCGTAAGACACGTTCCACAGGTCCGAACCAAGGATAGATCCCTGGGCAATACCCGATGTAAGTTCCATCCTTCGTTGGCCCTGTGTCGTGTCGTAGAGCAGGCTTCGGTCCTTTAGGTAGTTCCTCAAAAGCCGCATTCGATATTCTGGAACTTGAAAAGAGTTTTCCAGCGTGTCCAGAATATCCACCCATCTAGCGGAGTCAATTCGTCAATTGCTTCATGGCCTATTTTTCCTTAGGCAAGGCCAATTCCAACGAGCATTAATATCTTCGCTGGCTGAGGTAGTAGACCATCGCTGCAGTCCTGTACGGACACTTGCCAATCGCTGAATCACTACACAAGGCCGTTCCAGCTGAGCACGGATCTTTCGCTCGCTGAGGCAGCAGCCCACCGCTGATCTCGTAAACAGACATTTTAACATCCATTTAAACACTACAATCGTAAAGAAAACACTAGGTGTAAGGGCGTTAAATTTAATTCCCTAGTTTATGCAGCAGTTTTTTTTTTTTTTTTGTGGTAGGGAGGTGAAGGTATTTATGCCCGCCGAGTCTGGCAGTGTGGGACTCCCATGGAGGATACCTTTGGACTACCCACTAAACACCTCCCCTGTCAATCTGAGAACCTAGCCTGGAACCGTTTGACACATTACTTCGGGCCAGGTCTCGTTTTGTTACGCCGTGGGGCGCCTTCAAGCTGGGGAGTCCCTTTCCTAGCGGGAGGGGAGAGGGGAAGAGGAATTGCCAGAAGAGCGATCCCCCAGCCCCAGTGCCTCCGGCTGCTGTGAGTCCCTTTTATATTTTAGGACTGCCCGAGCATAATGTGCCACCTGGTTCCATTTGTCAACCGATTCGAGCATCACCGCAACTATATTATCCGGGGTGAGCTCTCCCGTCTCCCTGTAGAGTTCCCTTCGCAGCCTGGCCCATTTGGTACACGCAAAAAATGTGTGACAGGCATTGTCCTCCTCTCCTGGGCAAAACCGACAATCAGGAGACCGTGACTTGCCGATCTTGTGCAGGTAAGACTGAAAACCCCCGTGCCCGCTCAAGAGCTGGGTCAGATAGAGGGCAGTCTCACCATGCCTTCAATTTAGCCACGGTCTCACATCCGGGATGAGGCGCGCAGTCCACCTTCCCTTCGTGCAATTCCTCCAAGACTGCTGCCAATCGTTGAGCGAGCGTTGTCTCTCCTCGCGAACAACCATCTCCCTCGCATCCTCGTTTCGGCGCAGGTAAATAGCGCGGCGCTCTCTAGCAAGGAGGGCGACAGGTATCACGCCTGCAATCACTCTCACCGCCGAATCGGAGACTGTTGGATACGAAGATGCAATTCTCAGTGCTCCTCTTCTCTGTACCTATGCCAATCGTTTTCGGTATACCTCCTTGCTGAAAGCGTCGCCCCATACCTCTGCTCCGTACATTAGCGCTGACCCTACAGCACTCATCAAGAGGCGTCTTCTTGATGGGCTGGGACGTTGGCCATAAGTCGACTCAGGGCCGATATTCCCGAAGCGGCCTTCGCAGCCGTTGCCCTGATTTGCTCAGAGAAACTCATCTTCGAGTCGATCAGTAGCCCCAGGTACTTCACCGCTGGCTTCGATTCGATCTGTATATCTCCAATACTGATCATCCTTACTCTAGGGATTCTCTTTTTTGTCAAGATGACCACTTCGGTTTTCTCCAGTGCTAAACTGAGCCCGCGAGCAGTCATCCAGTCCCTCACTCGGCGCATTAGCATACCTAGCCTAAGTTGCGCTTGTTCAACGGTGCGTCCGGCGACCAGAGCTGCAACATCATCCGCATAGCCGACCAAGCGCGACTCATCTGGCATCTCAAGTCTCAGTAGCCCGTCGTAAGACACGTTCCACAGGTCCGGACCAAGGATAGATCCCTGGGCAACACCCGATGTAATTTCCATCCTTCGTTGGCCCTGTGTCGTGTCGTAGAGCAGGCTTCGGTCTTTTAGGTAGTTCCTCAAAAGCCGCATTAGATATTCTGGAACTTGAAAAGAGTTTCCAGCGTGTCCAGAATATCCACCCATCTAGCGGAGTTGAAGGCATTCCTGACGTCGAGTGTCACCAACAGGACGATCCGTCGCTTGGTGTGACTATATGCCTCTGCCTTTTGGACCGCGTTCACCACCTCTGCAATCGCATCAATGGTAGAACGTCCTGCTCTAAAGCCGTACTGCCGAGGAGATAGGTCCCCAGCAGCACGAATCGCGTCAGTGAGTCTTCCCTTGATGAGTTTCTCTAGCACTTTCCCAGCCGTGTCTAGCATGCATAACGGGCGGTATGCAGACGGCGATTCGGGATTCCCCTTCCCCTTGCTGACCAGCACGAGCACGAGCGGTTTTCCCGGTGCGATGGAATACCGGGAAAACCCCGTCCCGTAGGCAAGCGTTGAATGTGCTGAGCAGCAAGTCAGGACAATGGTGATAGACGAGCTGCAAAACCTCAGCTGGAACACCATCTGGACCTGGAGCCTTCCTCGCTTTCAGGGAGAGGACTGCCTCCTCCAGTTCCAGCTGTGTGAAGAATGGGCACTCGACTGCTGTTTCACCATGGACAGCGTCAACACGGATGGGATGGGCGGGGAAGAGTCCCCGTACTATCGCGTCTATCTTTTCCGCGTCATGTATACAAGGCTTCCGTAGGGCACCAAGTTTCCCCATGACCAGCTTGTAGCCAAGGCCCCACGGATCCTTATTTACATCGTCCACGAGGTCTTGCCAGCATCGGGCCTTGCTCTTGTTAATAAGCCTGCGAAGATATTTCCTGCCGGACCTGTATGCTGCTAGCCTAGTGTCTGCCTCCTCCCGTGTTCGCGCCCGCTGGGCCTCTCGCCGAAGTTTGTGACACTCGCTTCTTTGTTCGGCGATCTCGTTTGACCACCAGTATACTGGAGGCTTACCATGTCAGTTTGAGTTGGATGATTGCGTTGATGGATATTGCCTTATAGAAAAATCTTCTACGTTCAAGATAGAGTCTGTGGTGTGGGCAGTGAGCTATCCAGGCTCGAATACGAGCAAGCAGTAGGCTTAAATATACTCAAATAAATCCAAAAAACATAAGCATCGTGGAAATATAAATTTTTAAGTGGGTTATATGTCCATTGTTTTCTAATGTATATAAGTTCTTCTTTAATACTGAAGATCGCAAATAGTGGTCGAAAACGTTGTACGAGTGAAAAATAAAGCGTTAATGTTTATAGAAATGAAAAACATCTTTCTATATAATAAATTTTTGTTTAAGTCTATTCAAATAATTTGTAACGTAACACTATACTGTATTGAGATCTGAGTTTTGGATTCCGCTAGTAGATACACAAACCTTTTATCACCACAGACATCATACCAACCGCTTGCAATCTTTTATACGTCGTCTCGTAGTGTCGTATACTAGTTCATTTCCATTCATTCTCGTCTTATAGTTCTCTATGTTTGTTTCTCTCCCATTTGGTGTTTGCTTCCGCTCAGTTTACAAACAAAATTATGACAGTGACAAGCCCAGCAAATCTAAATGAGAATTATAAGATGGAAAAGTGAATGATGGAACCTGTGACAACTTTATCGGCAAAGCAAATCAAAAACATTTAACACCTTTCGTGCGGGGTTAAATATTTACGAAATGTAAATGCAACCCTAGCAATTAGTAGGCGCGTGTAAATTGATATCAACAATCTTAATTGGAATTTGTACTTGGGTACTTAATAGTCGCAAACTAGTTTCGTTAGCAGCTTACTAATAACGTCAAAAAGCGCGCCCCGCTATAAACCCAAACCGCACAGCTTGTTTCATCTTCCCCCGGCTAGCTTTGTTGTTTAGATGCGCTTCACGCCCAAAACAACAGTCTCAATGCGCAATCTCCACATCCCGAGTCAGTCCTACAATCGATTGCCGTCAAATGCCATGTGTTCGATTATTTGAAGACTTCTAGTCGAGTATTTCGGAAGCTTTTCCTTAATTTTAATTGACTGCGCGGTTCCTATTCAAATCTTATCAGCAACACCTCGCCGTGTGGATTTAGATTATCTGTTCGGTGGAAGACGATAAGTTTCGAGTACATTAACCATCGTGTCTTTTGATTCACTTAGTGTGAAGAAGTAGCCGATAAAAAGTACAACGTTGTCGCCAATTGACTCATTAAATATAAAAGGAAAGTTGCCAGGAATAGCAAGAATATAAGGATTTAATGCAGGGATGACATCACAATCAAGCAATGGATCAGTTGTAGATAATCGCGTATCTAAGGAAATAAAGGGTGTCATACCCCAAAACAGGTAATTTAGGTCGCCTCTGCAATTTTTCCCACGCCGGTCAACCTCATTACATATACGACACAAAATGTTTCAAGTATGTATGAATAATTTATGCTTAATAGTTCGTCTACCCACACAAATGAGTTTTATTCAGAAAATAAAAATTTCAAGCATTAACTGCTTCAGTAGATCTGCTCATTTCCAGTGAGCGTAAGTTTATAGTCCTGTCACTACCATTTTTTCGTCTGTCTATTTGTCACCATTTGCTTCGTGCGTACGTATGTAAAAGCCTGGAGTAGACAAGTAATAACCGAATAGTTACCGGTAACTGATAACAATGATAAGATCGTGCTACAAGGCACCGACTTGAATTGAATACTGACTCATTCCAAATAAAAAACTACCAAATATTTTTTTAAACTATTCCACGTCAATCGTTTCATCGGGAATTTTTCAAAATTACCAACAGCAATATCAAACATTTCCACCCTATTTACATTCATAAGAATAAAGATTTGTATATTTTTATTTAACTGTGAAAATACTCTGTACCATTTGTTCGAAATGATGTATTGGCGCCCACCCTCAAACCTGATTGTCTGAAAAGAATTTTACATAAATCACCATGAAGGTGAACAAGTTTATACACTACAAGGTGATGAGCTTTTACATTGACGAAGTCTTAATCACAATCGATTAACACGTTGATCTTTGAATGCGGATGATAATGTTAAAATTTTGCTGCTGTGAAGTGCACATATGTACCTCTTATAGAAAAATTATCGTTTAATCAGAGCCCAAGGCTTTCCATAAGTAGAAATCTAATGATGTTCCTTTGATGCTTATAACTCTTCTTAACACACCATAAATTCTTTCTACATTACTCAGACAACAGACCATTCTAATCTTTCAAACATAATAGGATTTTGCAAACCCTACTTCGCATAGCAAAACTACCGATTTGCTTCACGCTATATAGGGCTATAAAGAAGGAAACAACTTTTTTCCGAAAGACTTGTGTCTGAATTAAATTTAGCGTTTGAAAGATGATTTTTCTGAAAATAAGCTTAAAAGTAGTATCAAAAAGATTCAATAGCGGAGCGTTCTTTTAGGCATATCAGAAAGAACTTTCACCATAGTTCTATGGATTTCCTATCTTAAGAAGCCAAAACTTATTAAATTCAATTGATTTTATAAAGCATCTAATGAAGTCATTTTCTAAGGAAGTTCCTTTTCCTCCTTTCTTCCTCCTTGTATTTGTCCTCTCTTTTAAATCCGACATATACATATATATATATATATATATATATATATATATATATATATATATATATATATATATATATATATATATATATATATATATATATATATTATAAATACATCAAGTCAAAGTCAAAAGCGCTTTATTCAATATTAATCGTTATAAATTTTCAAAGAATATAAAGCATAGTCCAAACAATAAAAATACTTAAACGTCATGGCCCAAATGGCTCTCTGAATTTATAGATTATTAATCAAAAACAACAGATTCAATTTAAAATTATTACATATTTTATGATGTAATTCGAAAAAGCAGAAAAACAACCAACACTATTCAAAAATTAATTATAATATTTACACAACAGAACAGTGAACTTTTTCCTACATCTAATATTTCATAAACTAATTCTAATGAAATTCAAGCAAAAACTTTATCTTATTCTAATACAATGCTATCACAATATTCCTAACCCTAACGTTAAATCTTACCTCCAAACTTAACATATTCAACATAATAATTACCTATCCTAAATATTGAAACATATCCCTAATTTTTAACAAAACCAATCAACAACACTGAATGTAGCAATAATGAGCTGAAACTCAAAACGAAGTACCAAAAAACGCAAAAACAAAAAATAATCACGAATAATTTAGACATTTTCATTCAGCCACCAATTTCTAGACAGCTCCGTCCCAGCTCGAGCAGCCTCAAAGAATCTAGTAAGTGAGTATCTCCATTGGAATTGTCAGTCTTGTGAACTCAAATTCGGAGGATATTTTAACTTCTTATCGCTGGCCCATCTATATACGAGTATATGATATATAATTGGACACCTTCAGAATCAAAAACATATCGATTCACATCCAAATACACGAACGCTTCCGGAAGAACGAAGCTAGAAGTGAGACAAATCTATATACCTGTCTGTAGGGTGGAACGGCTGTGAAATCCAGGAGTTTTCTTACAATATGATTCCGAAGAAGCCTCATTATGAAGTTATCGACACTCATCACTTTAGTAGTTTGATAAATTCTTCTATTAGATATATAGTGTTTCCAATCTGTCAGACTTTCTGTACAAACCAGTACATGCACCAAAATATTTCCTTTCGATAACTCTTAATCTTTCCATAGTACTATCACTCTGGTTGTATCAGATCTGACATCCACATGTAAAAACTATTCTAACCAGGGTCTTGTAACAGATATTCCTATTCCAGACACCCTAGAGGTCACATCCCTGCTTAGACCACAGTGGTTTTCTTTGAAGTGTTTTTGTTGCCGTTTTCATTTTCATAAAATGTAGACTTCGATGAAGCTAAATCCGAAGACATCGGTCTTTTAGGAATAGCACTTGTGTTTCTAAAGTGCTTGCCCTCTAGTGCGAAGACAGACAGGTGAGTATCCTCTTTAATTTTGTGAACCTGGTGTAATTTAGAGAGTGATAATTTAGTGAAAAAAAGAACAAATGTTCAAGAATGGAACAAGGTGCGGAAGACCGCCCTCCTGACCCGCGATTAAGAAATGAATTTAGTGTCAGTGAAATAAACGCAAATGAAAAAAAAGAAGGACAAATGCTCGACACCAACGGGTCCCAAGCAAAGGGGAAAAAAGGACTTTAAATTCAATACCATTATGTCCAATAAAGCCTTCAAATTCGTACCAACTACGCCAATGGAAAAACAATATTAACGTGACCATCAATAATGAGGCAAATCCGACCAACGAAAAGCTAGTCCCACCGGTTATCATGGAATGGGAAATCTACGGTAAACCCGTCATATTAACACATGAAATTCTTCATGATCACAAATGCAAACCAAAGCGCCCTTAGACTCGAAGTTTTCTTTGATACTCCTAACGAAGCCAATGTTGCGACTGAAAATAAAGTCCTTAAGGAAAAAAACATAAATGTGTTCATTCTAGGCATATTCGCCTGCAGTTATGGTGTAATTCGGGTCTCGCATTAGACTTTGACCTGAAGGTGTAGTGAAATGAGAGTATATAAGTGTCCGTGAAGGACTACAGCGATTGTCGGCTACCTTGGCGAAAGAGGATGGTAGGATCCGCCGAGATTGGTCTTTTCTGAGGACGCGTGAATGCACCGACAGGCTAGCGTTGCGGTGTCGTGGGGCGGGTTCTTTCCCGCAGCACAAGGACTCACTACAAAAAAATTTCGCATCCACGAATTTCAAAAGGGTCAAAGAAATATCAACCAAAGTCGAGAAGGAGATAACCTACTAAGGGTCGTTAAATTGCTGACTCGGAGGACAAACCGGACCTGGAGAAAACAGACGGACTTAGAAGGGCTTCGTCGTTACCGACGATGCTTTTGGCCCACAAATAAGAGTGGGGCCTCAAGGTGGAAGCGGTGCCCCCTCGCACCCTCCCAACCGGATCAAGATCCAAACGTAAGCGTGGCCATATATTTTCCATTTAAGTGAAAAACTCACACCAAAAGTAATTTGAATGAATTTTTCCTTTAAATGAAAAATAGAAACGTGGCAAATTTATGTTATAATATTATGTGAAGGAATCACATAACACTATGCCATAAATAGGTACGCGAGCGGAAGGCCATCTTACCTGGGCAAGAGCACCTGAAACGCATAAAAAGGGGAGAGCTCGCCTGATGGTTTGCTCATTATAGTGGAGGGGCCGGCCATCGTTGCGGCTCCAATACCCGATCGGGTTCCCAGCGAAAGGAAAGACCGAATGTAATTCTCTACTCACACATTTTCTTTGTTATACTTATCAGTTCGATTATTTACTTAACATACCAACTTCAAAATATCAATTAAGATCGCGTTGAGGTAGTAATTCAATTAAATCCTTTCTTGCACAGTAAAGTCTACTGTAATTAACGAAAAACTATGGGGAGCATTTTCACGCATGTACAATGGATTTACGTACATATCAAAATGGATTTAACATCAACGGACACGGCTTCAAATGCAAAATAAAAAAAACAACGAAAGAATAAGTTCAGTGTTGGACATTTAGTTATTTTATTCGAAAATTTTCTGCATCAACTTAAATATACATATTATGTGTGTATATATATATATATATATATATATATATATATATATATATATATATATATATATATATATATTTATATATATGTGTGTGTATATATATATATATATATATATATATATATATATATATATTAGAATCTGGTTTTAACAAGTCATTCAACAAGCACCCATCTAATTAATTTGACTTCATTTGTTGTGTTTCTAATCTAACAATTGTCCAGCTTTGCTAGTTTAAGGAGGAATGCTTGTTGGAAAATGTTCTACTTTTTTCCTTTTTATTCCTGAACCTTTAGTCTTCCTCCCTCTTTCATTTGTTCCTTCAAAACAGGATATTTTACTTTTTTGTTTTTTTTTGTTTTGCCGGAAAACCCATTCATCAAAATAGTTTCGGATTTCTTTGTAATGTTTATCTCAAATTTATATTATACAAATCCCATTTGTTTTTTTTTTCTCTTATATACATATAAATATCAAAAAATATATGAAGAAAACAGAACGGTGTACTCACCGACATCCTCGCCGGGCGCCCGCTGGTGATGTGGTGATATGATATTGCTGGAGATTAATTATCGCGTTTCGCACTCAATTGAAATGGGGAGGAAAACTCCAAATCACACTTTTGCACTGTATACAAATTAATATCATTATTGGAACCGAATAGTATTTCACATTTACACATTTTTCATAAAATTATTCGTTATGAGACTATTTTTACATAAAAACAAAAAGGATAACTGTGCATTCAGTTAATGGTAGGGTAATTCCAAGTTCATGCCAGCGTGTATTCCGTGGTCACAAAGTTGGATTGGGTCCTTGTAGATATTGTACCAATTCCTCAGAACGATCCGCTCGCTCTTGATGCAAACGTTCAATGCTTCCTCGACATAAATTCGTCGACAATGTGTAGCGATGAAGGGGGCAAAGCAAGAACATTTATTAATCAATGCTCGATGGGGTCTCTTCGAATGTAATCTAATAAATTGTTTGCCTACTTCTCGAACAGATACTCCAAACCTTGTTCGATTTCGATTAGGACTCGGTCAACATTTAAGAATTAGCTCAACTGACAAGGATAATGCAAAGGCAAACGACACGGTCACAGATTTCACTAGTTCGTCACATTCATTCTTCGCTAATGCAACACTTTTCATTATGTAAATGTTGGATCGCGAATAAACTAAAATTTTTTTTTACTTTCTCTCTCTCACTTTATTTGCTTTCTTTCAAAAATTTACGACTGTGCACGCCAACCAGCGCGAAGAATACTCCTATATGCCACACGTCCAACGTTTCATAACTAATCCTTACGATTGCTATTCATTTCGTTTCCCTTCATTGAAAACTTTGCGATCTTTCACACTCATTATGCATTTGCTTTGGACTTGCATAACTTTGCATGACTCCACTTTTCCATCGTAAGTGCTACATTTGTTTTCTGAAACGTTTCGCTATACGAGATGCACATGGGGCCCACCTCGCAACACGCCTTGGTCAAAAATGCATTCGCTAGACGCGCTATCGAGTTTTAACACTTCCGTCTCATCAAGGCCATTCAAATGCGCGCGAGCATAACAGAAAGCTCAACCGTTCAAGCGATTTCGACAGCACTCTATGACGAATCCTGGGCAATAATAATCTGAGACAGCCGATCCTCTAATCCTTCGAGCAATCCGCCCGCTGGCTTGGCCACAATAGCCCACAACCGTGTGCAAGTCGCAATACATAATAATGCGACCAACTATGCCAGAAACCGATAAGTCTGCACAACCGGAAACGAATGATTTCGCTTTGATCCTTACCCCTGAAGTCAGGCAAGATTTGCAGCACACGCAGAGAGGTTTATTGTACGCTTGAACAACCGTTTATCGACCGGGACAGCAGGCTGCACTATGCGATTTTAAAACATTAAGTCCGTATCCGAAACTAAGTTGGAGTTAAGGTTGTAAAAGTGAGTCCAGCCGAAGCCCAAGAAACTGTGATTTCTTATTATCCGTGGTTCAATATGACCACAATACGGGACTCGACAACAAATTAAAACAAGGTCAAATGAGCGTCGTTTGCGTTGTGCGACGGAATGGGGATAAATCATGAATTAGTGCATAATCTGACTTTGGACGTTTGCGACATATGAAATTATTTAGTTCACACTCCGATTTTCTGGCGGAAATGATAAATGAAAAAAAATATGTATAGCTTCTAAACACTTGTCTTAAAACATTCATGCAAGCACAAAACAGCATCTAGATTGGAATGTTTATGCCCACCAACAATCAACGGAAATGTTACGATCATGTCACGTTACAGTTTAAGCTATTTCCCTTTCTTTTTCACATCAAATTTTCGAAGCACTTTTCCGTATTCTATTTACCGCCGTATAAATTGCCGTTAAGTTGCTAAGATGTTTTGTTATTTCCACTATCCGTGACTTATCGACAAACGATTATTGACTGCACAATTTCCATCATTACCATCCTACGAAGATGAAAAAAACTGGAAATCCGAAGAACCCATTTTTTTACCAAAAACCGCCATCCCTAATGTGAACAATTGGTCTGTCGTCGATCTACCTGCTCTAAAGCTACCTCGATACTCCCCAATAATACTGGTTGGCGTATGATCTGATTTTATTTCTAGGATCTTTGAAAATATTTTGTACGGCGTACAAAGTAATGATATGTATAGTTTCCATACTGTAACTCGTCATAATATTCATATAATTTGGCACCACTCGTTCGGTATATGTTCTTGCTGCCAAGTGTGGCTTTATGGATGGCATTCTGAACACCGCTGCCACCATATTTAATGTGCTCAAATAGAGTCTCATCGATGCCAGGCGTTTTATTATTCTTTTGGACTTTGATGGTAGAATAAACTTCATCCAGAGTTAGTGACGCCAATGGAAGATCTCCGGGAATGTCTATAGGCTCCGAAACTCTGGAGCTGTGCGGAGGATTTAGGAGGTTTTTGAAAAACAACGTAATGCCGATCTTTCCTTCATCCTGTTTTCATCAGCGATGATGTTGCCGATATTATCACGGCAGAACGTCGTCTGGAGCTGATAACCTCGTTTCAGGCTTTTCACTACTTCGTATGCTTGTCTCGTGTTGTTCGCTAGACTTACATCGATGCTTCTCAATTGGTCGTCATAGTATTTTCTTTTCTTAATTCTAATTATCTGTTTCGCTACTCTTCGGAGATTTTCACAGTGTTCTCTCTTCGTCCCAGTTTTCCTAACTAAATTTAGTTTTCCTAACTAAATGTTTGTACGCCTGATTCTTTTTTCCAACGCATCAGCCTCCACTATGAATAATCGAACCAATCATTTCATTTGCGCTGGGCTTGATGGTCGGTTGTCTGCTACGGACTTAAATGTCGCTTTCACTTCCACCCATAGCTCGTTGCTTGTTTTCAGTGATGTGTCTGATAGGGTTGAGCCAGCTGGTTGTCGAGGGTCTCCATGAAATTTTTTGCCACAAACGCCACTTGCAGCCTTTTGACGTCGAATTTTTGTAGCGGGCTGATGTAACGATGTTTCTTCGTTTGATGATGCCGATGGTCTGGCACAAGTGTCAGCGAGCTATAAAGAAGGCTGAGCTCAGCAGACTAGCTTCGCTTGACGACCGCGCACGGTATCATATGAGGCGGGTTCTTGTCCCACCACGAAGTTGCACTACAACATATTTATCACTCGTACTCTACTCTACAAGACATTCCGATAAATTTTTATTATCTTTAGTAATGTTCTATTATGTGTCAATTAAGCTACTCTACAGTAATTCAAAATTTTTTGTCTCGTTAAAGTCAGCGGACACGGAGGCTTGAGACAAACGCAAACATTGTACAATATAAAAAGCAACCCTTACTACCCCTGAAGAAGGTCGTTGCATTACAAGGGGAAAGTCAAACTTAAAGATGTTAAAGTGATTGAAGTGTACCACTTATACCTGCCTAAAGGATGGAAACTTGACAGGTATAGTTAACTTTAACCTAGTAAAACAAACTAAGTGGTTTCGACGGAGCGACCAGATTCCCTCCTCAAGAGCTCCCACTCCTGATCACGACGGGGCTGCTCGACTGCTTACATTTATTACACTGGTCTCCGCCGAATACGCCGTTGACATACGATATCAATAGGTTAATTTGATCAAGTAATGATCCCAGTTATAATTAGCTCCTCGGCTACGGACGTCAAGTGTGCTCGAAGCCCAACGTTTTTAGATCAGAACATGGTCGATTTGGTCATTTTACATATGTGGCCGTCGATGTGGGAATCATGTCGAATGTATGACTAGATTTCTGCTACATGCAAAGTCAATCAGGCGCTGGACGTTGTCATTTGTTTCATCGTGGAGGCTATATCTTCCAGTGGTTCCCCGATGAGCGTTGAAATCACCCCAAATTTTTTTTGTGTCGTTTGTAGGCAATGAGTCAACTAGTCTTTCCAGGTGATTGTAGAACGTTTCCTTCGTGTCTTCGTCCTTTTCTTCAGTCGGGACGTGAAAATTTATCTGTCAGATTTTGAAGAATTTCGCTTTAATACGAATCGCACACAACCGTTCATTGGCTACCTTAAAATCAATAACGTGCGATTTGAACTCCCTATCCACAATAAAGGCCACTCCGAATTCTCGTTTTCCAGTAGGCTTCCCACTTTTGCATATTGTGTGCCAACCATTTATACCTAAAGTTAATCAATGAACATAAAAATACACATTTAACTTTATTCAAGTTTTTTTATTGAAAAAATTTGCTAAGAAAAAACCGGCCCAGTTCGTTTCCTGGATTGCCAGTATTTCCAATTTATATTGACTGGCCTGTTGTAAAAGGTCCTTAACAGGGTAATTGAGTGATCTGACATTCCAGGATCCAATGCCATAGTCCTTTTTCCGTTTGCGAGGTCGTTGCCGTGAGTCCAATCCATTCCGAGGCCCGTCTGCAGGTTTCGAAACATTGTAAGGTTTCCCAGGGACGGGGAGTTAGCCCGCCGGTGGCATGGTTATCACTTCGATTCCGTTATCAGGCACCAAAGATTCGCCTTCAACCTCTGACGTCCCCATAAAGGAGGTGTAAGTAGGATTTACTAGCAGAACTGTAGATGTATTTACAGTTATTAGCATTTCTCGGCATTTTATGTTCCATTATTGGGGAACCAGTAAGCCCAATGTGCGACGCCGAGAGCATTTATTACCATTTAATTGGGGGGTTTGGGATGAGGAATCATGGAAGCTGTAGGTCGGGGAAACAAGGGGTTTCCTCCTCCTTTCTCAAACGGGCTTGGGACAGTCTACGGCGGAGTGTTTTATTATTGGCCAGTTAAATTTTAATTTATTTGTACCCAATAAAAATTTTTACATTTACCAATTATTCTGTTCCCATTTCAAATATAATTTCTCTATTATAGGCAGAACGTCCTAAAGTGGTATGGATGGGGATACAAAGATGCTCGTTTTTCTTTTAAAAATGGTTCGATAATATTCGAAGGCGACCAGTAAGTATTGAAAATCTGACCAAAAATATTCTCAAGAACGTACACTTTACAGATACTTAATAGGAGGTCAAGCATTGCCACATTTCACAAAATGGGTTGAAGATAAATTTAATTTCAAAATGACTGATGTCGAAAGATATCCTAAACTCCCAACTGACTATCCAACACCTCAAATCAATGAACAATTTATCAAATCACTGCAAAAGTCGGGCCTGACATTTTCGGACAAAGGAATAGATCGCTTAATACGCTGTCATGGGCAAACACTTCACGATATATACTATCTTTGGGAAAACAAATACACAAGGATACCCGACCTGGTTGTTTGGCCAAAAAGTCATAATGACGTAGTTTACTTAGTAAATCTTGCAAATGAACACAATGTAGCCGTTATTCCCTATGGAGGAGGAACGTCGGTGTCAGGCTCCATAACGTGTCCACAAAATGAGGATCGTATGATTATGGTTGTGGATATGCTAGAAATGAATAAAATGCTTTGGTTGGACCGAGTAAATTTGACTGTTTGCTTCGAGTCGGGGATTGTTGGACAAGATTTAGAACGAACATTGCAAAGTTATGGTCTAACAGTCGGCCACGAACCAGACAGTTATGAATTTTCGACACTTGGTGGATGGGTAGCAACGCGAGCATCAGGAATGAAGAAGAATGTATACGGCAACATTGAAGATCTAGTTGTGCGGGTCAAAATGGTTACTACGAAGGGTGTACTAGAAAGGGACTGTTCAGCTCCACGTGTATCTTGCGGACCTGATTTGAACCATGTTATCTTAGGATCAGAAGGTACTCTTGGAATTGTGACTGAGGTTGTACTGAAAGTTCGTCCACTGCCTCCCATTAAAAGATACGGTTCTTTATTATTTCCCGATTTCGATAGTGGTGTCAAATTTATGCGTGAAGTAGCAAAGCGGCGATGCCAACCAGCAAGTGTCCGTTTGATGGACAATGAGCAATTCCGTTTTGGACAAACCTTAAAGCCTTTGAGTTCGTGGTATAAAAGCGCACTGGATCAAATTAAGCAGGCATATGTTACTAAAATTAAAGGATATGACTTGAACATGGCGTGCGCAGCTACGCTACTATTTGAAGGAGAAGCGGAGGATATTCAGCGACAAGAAAATGTGATCTTTGAAATTGCCAAAAAGCACAAAGGAATCCCAGCGGGGGCAACGAATGGAGAGCGGGGTTATATTTTAACATTTGTTATTGCTTATATCAGAGTAAATTTAGATATAGTTTTCGGTAGAAATTTGATCTGGAATTATTGCTTTTCAGGATTTTGCTTTAAACCATCATATTGTTGCCGAATCTTTTGAAACGTCTGTACCATGGGATAGGTGTGAAATTCTTTGCCGAAATGTAAAGTACAAAGTTAAAAGCGTAAGTCTATGTTTTTAAAAGTGTTAAAGAAACAAATTTAAAACCATAGAACCACATAAACTGTCTCTCTTATTTTCAGGAATGCGCTGCACGTAACATAACCAACTTTTTAATATCATGCCGAGTTACACAAACTTACGACGCAGGATGTTGTGTATATTTCTATTTTGGCTTTAAGTATGATGGAATCAAAGACCCAGTAGGGACATACGAAGCCATAGAAAATGCAGCACGTGACGAAATACTCGCTTGTGGAGGATCTCTATCACATCACCATGGTGTTGGGAAAATCAGAAGCAAGTGGTATCCAAAAACTGTCTCAGAGCCTGGAGTAGGTCTCTACAAAGCAGCCAAAAATGAATTGGACCCTAAGAATATATTTGCAGCTGGAAATTTGTTGCCAAATCAAAATGATCATCACAAAGCCAAGCTATAGTATTATTAAAAGTATTATCATATTTTTATTATTTGCGGTAGAAGTATTATTGTACTAGTGTTTTGTTTTTTTATTGTACTAGAGTGTTATTTTTATTGCTGAAGTACCAAAGATAAGTAACTAACTGATACTAGTGAAATTTTGAAATCTTGCTTGTTTAGTTGCAACTGGTTTTTAATTCTATTTAATTTTGCAGTAAATAAGACCGAAATACTTGCCAAATGCAAATGTGTTTTATTGTATCCAGATGTTTTGGACAAGCAATCATTTCACTGATGCTTAATATAAGAAATGGCACCCGTGAAGCGATGTAATCATTTCCCATGTTTCTGCAACTCTTGAAAATTCAAGTCAATGTATCATACTTGAGTTTGGACTCCTCTTAGTTCTGATAAAAATTTTTAAATTCGAAGGTCAAAGTCAAAAGCGCTTTATTTAATACTAATCGTTATAAATTTAAAAGAATATAAAGCAAATCCCAAACAATAACAATCAAAAACTTAATGGCCCAAATGGCTCTCTAAATTTATACGTTATCATTAACTCATTTCATCAAAAAAAAACTATAGCAAATTCAATTAATTACGATTATTACATATTTTTAAAATTTAATTGGAAAAAGGAGAAAAAACCAACCAACACTATCCCAAAATTATTTATAATTAAGACACAACAGTGAAACTTTGATCCTACACCTAATATGTTGTAACTTATTTCTAATAAAATACAATCAAAAACTTTATCTTATACTAAAAAAATTCTGTAACAATGTTCCTAACCTAAGTGTTAAATCTTACCTCTAACGGAATATAGTAAACATAACATATACCTAACCTATACCTAATTTTTAACAAAAATAAACAACAACACTAAATGTAGCAATAATGAGCTGAAACTAAAAAAAAAACGAAATAACGAAAAACACCATAACCGAAAAATAAACACGAATAATTTAGACATTGTCATTCAGCCACCAATACCTGGATTGCGCCGTCTCAACTCGATCAGCCTCAACGAATCTAGCAAATGAGTATCTCCATTGAAATCGTTGGTCTCGTGAACTCAAATTAGGAGGATATTTTATCTTCTTATCGGTGGCCCGTCGATATATGTGATATATGACTGGGACGCCGTCAGAATCAAAAACATATCGGTTCATGTCCAAATACACGAATGCTTCTGGAGGAATGAAGCCAGTAGCGAGGCAAGTCGCTATATACCCGTCTGTAGGGTGGAACGGCTGTGAATTCCAAGGGTTTTCACTCACAGTCACAGATCTAGCGATATGATTCCGAAGAAGTTTCAATATGAAGATATCGACCCTCGTCACTTCAGCAGGTTGATAAATTCTTCTATTCGATATATAATGTTTCCAATCCGTCTCAGGCTTTCTGTACAAACCAGTACATGCACGAAGACATTTCCTTTCGAAAACTCTTAATTTTTCCATAGTACTAGCGCTCTGGTTGTACCAGATCTGACATCCATATGTCAAAACTGGTCTAACCAGTGTCTTGTAACAGATAATTTTGACCTTTTGATCGATGTATCTGGAATGAAAGAGTTTTCGAAGGGCCATGACTACTTTTAGTGCCTTACTGAGCATGATTTTCACATGTTCAGTATAGTACAGATACTGATCGAGATAAACACCGAGGTATCGAACACAGGATTTATGTGGAACCCGTTCTAGACTACTCTCACCAGCCATGATGTGGAAATCTTTCCAATTACGTTTCAGGTCTTGACTGACCCCCTGCAGCGTTGTCCGAAACAAGATTATTTCACACTTCTGCGCATTGATTTTCATTCCAACAGATGTCTGAGGTTACTTTCGTTATTGCATGTGTGGTCGAATGCCTGGCACGAAAACCAAATTGGCAATTCGGCATCAACTCATTTTCCTCAATGTGGGCGTTTAATGCTCTGTTGAGTATCACTTCAAACACATTGCTGATGTTAGGCAGCAAGCTGATTGGGCGATAGCTTTTGGGGCATGAAGATTCTTTTCCTTTCTTCAAGATCGGAAATACCTTAGCCTTTTTCCACTCATTTGGGAAATATGAATTGCTCAACATGTTGTTGAACAATATGCAATAGTTCCTAATAGCAACCTCAGGCAAATGTCGGAGAACTACATTTGGAATACCATCAGTACCACATGATTTCTTGTTGTTTATCTTGCGAAATATGAACTTAATCCGGTCATACTTCAGGAGTGAGGTCAGCAATCAATGGGCGGAAAAATTGAGGGTTATTAGCCCACAGGACCCAGACGGCGTGTTCGCGAAAGTGAATAGCATATTCCGCAAGAAGTCTCGAGTGAAGGTATCGAATCTTGAAGTCACTAGTGATGAGATAAATCTTCTCGATAGGGCTGGTATCGAAATTGATAGTACGACTCCGGATAGAAATGGAAACAGGATTATTTGTGAAGGATTGGATAAACTTGCCCTGATTGGAACACATTTTGAATTGGTTCATCTACCAAACCCTGGAAGGGGGAACGAAATTTTTTCACAGGTCGTTGAAGCAAAAGTTTCCGACTTCAAATCAAGCCTGAACGGCCAATCAATTCTTCATTTCAATGAAACATTAACATCTGACCTCATACCGAGCTTGAATCTTATTGATTATTTTGTCAGCTATGAAGACTTGTGTTTCATATTTCGCAAGATAAATTCGAAGGTCTGATGCTATTGTATTCGATTATCAATTTTTAAGGTGTTTCTTTCGATTTTTTAGCAAAATTTTAATCTTATCTTAATCGATCATTTCTCAGTGGAGCTATGAACTGGTTTTAGAGATGATATACGGCGTCAAGGCTATGTAGGCATGCCCAGGATAACCTAAAAGCAAGAAGCTAAACATTAATTTTTGTTGTTCTATAGCTCCTGTTTCTGGTATTATACTTATTATTCGACTGAATTTGCTCCACCAAAAGCAGTCACTACATCAAGAACATAAGATCCAAAGATTATGCTTAGAGGCCACTTCCTGAGAATTTTCCAATTAAGAACTGAGCATGGCAAGTTAATATAGTGGTATTGGCTACGTCTCCTCTGTCTGCCACTGGAGCAAATCTTCATTCCCCTGTTCTGTATCTAGCCCTTCGAGTCTGGGCAACTAAGCATCGCAAAGCATCTGTTCCACGGTACAGCATTAGTGCCAAAGGATATTGCGACAATGTAAACAATTGAAGTGAATTTAAAGTGAAAGTGAGTTAAAAGTAGACATTTAAAAAAAAGTTATTGTAAATAATGTAGAAGAATAAAAGTAAAAATTCGTCATTACTGCTTTTGGTGAATTTTAACCAATACTCACTCGTGATACTGCCGCGAGAAATCAATGTGCTGACTTTACCATAATTAAAGCTAAAGCTAAAGCTTAAAATTTCGACAGGAGGTAGCAAGACGGAGTTACTTCTTCGGTTTACAGAAGCACTCTAATTCGAATTTTTCAATGGAAAGACCTGTGCAGGGGGAAGAGAAAAGTGTCCGGTGAAGAGCTCATGTTGTTCTTGGAGCATTAATCAACAAAATTAGAATAAGTCAATTAAATTAAAGGTAGACAAACCAGAGGCTGGGCCAGGAATCAACCGAAATCGGTACAATAAATAATCGAAATAAAAGTGAGGGTAAATCAGGACCCAGGAATTCCAAACTTAAATTGGAAAACAAAATGAAATACTTTGAGGAAAGGGTTGGCCAGTGGGGTAAACTGAAATGTTTAGGGTATGTACCGATGTTCTGGCACTAGGGTCAGCGAGCTATAAAAAAACGAGTTGAGCTGACTAGCGTCGCTTTGCGATCGGGTACGCATACTGTTCGGCTAGCTATTTACGGGATAATTTGGGGAGGGTTTTTACTGCGCCATGAAACTACACGACAAAATCATTTATCGCGCGTACTCTACTCCAAAAGACATCCTGATAAATTTTATTGTCTTGTATAAATTGTTAATTCAACTATGTTTGTTACTCATGAAATTATAGGTTGTCGACACTTTTTCTTCTTTGTAGCACTACAGCCCCTCTCGGGCCTGCGCTTCCTGCAGATAGCGCCTCCAACTCTCGGTCCATTGACCGCGACCTCCAGTTTTGAAATCTGAGCAGCGATGAATGGTCTTCGTCGACCGAGTTAGACCAACGTTTCCTCGGTTTCCCCACTGGCCTCCGCCCTTTGGTTCTCCCAACGAATATCTTTTTGGGTATCCGTTGTTCGTCCATACGATTCACATGTCCAGCCCATTGCAGTGTTACAATCGTCCAGACATCCGGCTCGTCGAAAGTTTCATACAGCTCATAGTTGTATTGAATTCGCCATTGGGCCCCGTCAAGTTTCGCTCCAATTATTTCCCTCAGGACTCTTCACTCAAAGGCGTTTAATATGTTTGCAGATACTTGGGTTAGGGTTCATGTTTTACACACATAGCATAACACAGGTCTTATCACAGATTCGTACACTTGAAGCTTTGTTTTCCTATATATGCAGCTGGTCTTCAAGATCGTCAATACTGAATAAAATATTTTATTTGCGAGCTGTATTCTTTATTATTTGAACGCCTAAATACACAAATTTAACCACATTTTTGATACTGTGTTTGTCTAGTGTGAATTTTCGGTATTTTTCCTCGGCTGCGTCATGAACTTTGTTTTATTCTCATTGATTTATAGCCCTACAGTTTTACTTTGCTGACCAGTCACAGGAAAAGTTATTTGGCGGTTGTTAACGACCATGACAAAATGTTGATGTCGTTAGCACAGGCTACCACTTGGCTCGACTTGTATTGTATTACCTTTTGTATCGACAGGTAGTTTTCTTATGACGTATTCCAGAGACAAATTGAAGTGCAATGGGACAAGCCCATCTCCCTGCTTTAGTCCAATATTAGTGTCAAAGGCATCGGTGAGTTCGTTATTGATGCGGACTTGGGAGGTGGTCGGCGTCGTTGTCATTTTGGTAAGACGGACTAATTTGGCTGGGATGCCAAAGCAAAGCATTATTGGGTACAAAACTGTTGTATGCTTGCTTAAAGTCATCGAAAATTTGGTGTACGTCTTTGTTGAATTTCTCAAGTACCTGCTTGACAGTGAATAATTGATCTATCGTCAACTCACCTACTCCAAAGCCACCTTGATACTCCCCAATAATACTGTTGGCGTATGATCTGATTTTAATTTCTAAAATTTTTGAAAATATTTTGTACTTCGTTCAAAGTAGTGATATTGTTTTCATCCTGTAGCTTGTCATCTTTTTTGTGGATAGGGAATATGATTGATTGGCTCCATTCGTTTGGTATATTTTCTTGCCAGATGACTTTATAGATGGCTTTCTGGACACTGCTGCCATGATATTTCCTGAGCTCCACTGGAGTCTCATCGATACCCGGCGCTTTATTATTCTTTTGGGTTTTGATAGTGGAATAAACTTCATCCAGAGGTAATGTGGCTAATGGAAGCACTCCGGTAATATCTATAGGCTCCGATGCTCTGGAGCTGTGCGGAGGATTTAGGGAGTTCTTGAAACATGATGCCCATCTTTCCTTAGCTCTGTTTTCATCAGCGATGATATTGCCGATGTCATCACAGCAGTGTCGTCTTGGGTTGATAATCTCGGCTCAGGTGTTTCACTACTTTGGATGCTCGTGTTGTGTTGTTACTCGCTAGACTTACAACGACGCTTCTCAATTAGTCGTCAAAGTATTTTCTTTTCTTAATTCTAATTATCTTATTAGCTATTCGTCTGAGATTTTCATAATTTTCTCTTTGTCGGGATTTTCCTACCGAAATATTGTTTGTACACCTGATTCTTCTTATCTAACGCATCCTGGCATTCGTCATCGAACCAATGACTTTATGCTGGGCTTGATGTCCGATCCTCGGTTCTGTCACGGTCGTAATTGCCGCTTTGACTTCCATAGCTCGTTGCTTATTTTCAGCGATGTATCTGATAGGATGAGAGATAACCATAGATATAGAAAGTACTGGATCCGCAACCGGTCGCGAGAGCCGAAGCAATTAGCAACCTGTAGTGAAATATGGTATGTTAAATGTCCGTTAAGGACTGCAGCGATGGTCTGCTGCCGTGGCGGAAGAGGATGGTAGTATCCGCCGAGATTGGCCTTGGATGGAGACGCGTGAATGCGCTGGCAGGCTAGCGTTGCGGTGTATTTCCCCCAGCACAAGGACCCACTACAAAAGAATTTCGCATTCACGAATTCCGGGGTCAAATAAAAGTCGACCGGAGTCGAAAAGGAGGTAACCAATTAAGGGTCACAAATTGCTGACTCAAAGGACAAACTGGACCTGGGGAAGACTGACAGACTTAACGGGACCTCGTCGTTACCGATGATTCTTATGGCCCACAAATAAGAGTGGGGCATCCAGATGGAGGTGGTGCCCCCTCGCACCCTCCCAACTGGATCAAGATCCAAACGTGGACGTAGCCATATATTTTCCATTTGAGTGAAAAACTCATACCAACATAATTTGCATGAATTTTCCCAAAAAAAAATATAGACATAGCCAATTTATGTTATTGAATTATGTGATGGAATCACATAACTCTATACCATAAAAGGACACGCGAGCGGAAGGCCCCACTACCCGGCAAGAGCCCCAGTTGACAATAAAAAACGGAGGAGCGCGCCCGATGGCTAGTTCATATTAGAGGAGGATCCTGCCAGCGTTGCGAAACCTATACCCGGTCAGGTAACACGAAATGGAAAGACCGAGTTTAAATGTTTAGCAATTCATTGTATTTTTTCCAATTAATTAAATTCACAGTTCATTATTTTTTTCAATTAACTAAATTCCGATTTTTTTTCAAGACGACTAAATATTTCTGAAGATATTTTAATTATTTTTTTATACATGCTTTCTATTCACCCCTTTTCGTATCATTTTAATCATGTCATACGAACCGAAACTGATTTCCAAAGGTAAATAAAAACTAAAATAGGCATGACTATAACTCAATTTGCAAGAATATTAGCTAAAAGAACTATAAAAATATATAAAAGATCTTAATATGTATAAAAATGTAAAATGTTGAATGGAATGGAAGTAAAAATAATATAGTAGTGTTTCCATGGATTCACTATGGAACGTCGAAAAAGATTTCACTTATGTCAATGTTGGGGAGAAGGGAGGTTTTATTGTCTTTTTCACTTACATAACTATCTACAACAGACTGAGACTCCCTTCTAATTATTATTGTGACTTGTGCACCGTTGAATATATATATATATATATATATATATATATATATATATATATATATATATATATATATATATATATATATATATATATAATAATTAAAAAAAATATAAAAAAAAGAAAAGGCAAAATCTATACTCACCGGCGTCTTTGACGAGCGCCCGTTGACGATGTGGTGAGTTGCTGATAAAAATGAATTCGCTGCTATTTGTTAAAACAAATAAAATTGAAGTCTAGTTATAGTGATGAACTCCAGCAAATACTTCGCTCTAATATATGTCCTTGGTAACATCGTACACATATGGTTGACTCCTTCCATCTCACTAATGGCGTTTTTGTACCATGCGACTAAAATACGAATCATTCATCGCAATGCAAGAAACTGAAGCAAGTTTGGGCTAAGGCACCGTATCCAACATTGGTTCGTAAAATAAACAGTATCCCGTTCATTCAGATATTATGATATCACTTTCTCAATCCTATCCGGCATTTTCACGTCCTCGACTTTTCTTACTTAAAGCAACGTAGATAAAGTACTGCGACGCTGGCAACTCCTACTAGACTTGAGCCCATCAGATAGCCAAGAAGCTATAAATTTGGAATGTCGTTGCAGTTGTTTCCGTATTTCTTGTTCTTCTTTGGGGACCTGATTATTTCTGGGAGCTAAAGACTGACTTTTTAGCAGATGGTTTAAGGGAGGGAATAACCTTTGCACACCCAAGCAAAAACACTTCCACCACACATGTTGATGAGCCCCCAAAGTTCATTCCACTTTTCGCTAATTCACACGGCCCAAAGTGCTCACAATTTGCACAATAACTTTATCTGATAATCAATACACTACAGCATTAGTTCAAATTTCCCCTCTTTGATTATTATCATTTAAGAAGTGCCTTGCTTGAATAAACTTCATGGATAAATTCTTTCATCAGCACTGGCGCATGTCGCCATTTGGTCCATTTCAGCTATTTTCCGTTTATCGTTATTACATTTATCTCTAGTGTTGAACACTTTTTCGTTTCCATTGATGGGGCGTGCATGAAGATCGAGAATAATGTTTCTTTCCAAATGGAAATATGAATTCCTGTTTTTTCTAATTAATTTTCCTGCTTACGACAGGGCCCAGAGAGATAAGGCTAAATTTCGCATCATACATATTTGTTCCATTCATGGCGATATCTCTTCCTATAGGAACTCTGGTGATTATTCGGTTACCGCTAACTCCTCGTGCCAACTGACTACCGGGCACTATTGGCGTCAACGAATACGAACCACACATAGAAATGTACAATGGATTCTCACAAATTAATTAACACATGCACTGTGCTTTTACCACCAATGAATTTGTACGAAACGATTTGTTTTACCATTCTAATCCGCACAAATTTCACCGAATCGCGTTATATCGTATCCGGAATATCAAATTTTACGAAACGGCTATCTAGATAATCCGCAAAATAATACAATATCCGATATTATCTTCCCCGACGTGATCACTGGTACTCCTGTATTTAGCCGTTAATGCAACATTATGATTTTCTTCGTTGCCTGAAATTTCATCGAGAAATCTTAATTCAGGAATGATAACATTATCTCCAATCCACTTTTCTAATGCTTCAGGGGCTTGTACTTCAAAGGTATTGTTTTGAATGTGTTTTATAGTTCCGTCAGTAATCGAAAACAAGTCCTGATAGCAATGTATTTGCCTCAAACGTCACTGAATGCTGGCTTCTTCCAGAGAACTATTAAATGCGTCACAAGTAACCGCTAAGTTAATTTTGGTGCCGACGAACATGGTTTCGCATGGAAAACTCGTGGTCAAATCTTCCTTGCTCTGAGTTTCCATCAACGGCAATCTTTTAGGCAATTATTACGGCGAACACCATCGCATCCATGACTATTCTACTTGAGATTTTTAATGGGAAGCAAAGGAACACTATTTTGTTGGAGTTTTGCTAGTGGGTTGGTATTCTGGGGAAGAATTGAGTCACTTGCAAGAGACCACCATCACTGAACTTGTAAAAATACGATCAGAAATAATCTGCAACTACGGAAAATTTATGCAGTGTGGTGTTATATGTTTGCCGGCTAGAACTGCACTCCGCGATCGAACATTTTCTTTTACTCTAAGTAATTTCTTTTCTTCCCGGCCGTTCTCCGCGTGCTCGCCGTGTCGGGGTCATAAGTCAACTCTCAGATCTGCCCCAAAAACTTGTCTTTCCTCTTTCTCATCCCGTGTATACGGTAAAATTGCATCCGCTGAGTTCTATTGCCTTCCACAAGGTAATACATCGTTGGGGTGTACTCAATCAGCATTCCCACACTCGAAATTTTATTTGGCAGATTTAAATTTGTTGAAAACAAAATTTAACTGAAGTGAATAAAAATGAAGAACATTTTAAATAGTAATAAATATTAAGTCTCCTGGTGAATATAATTAAAGGGAAACATTTAAATTTAATATAAAGGAAAATTGATATAAAATTACATTTAATAATAATAAGGAAGAAAAATATTTTACAAATTACGATTATGAATGGAAATAATTAAATACTTTTCTAAATCTGCCTTTAAAATTTTGAATAGGAGATAGGAAGGTTTTCGAGCAGTTTGCTTGTGTGACTGCTCGATTACTACAAACCTTGGCTAAAGTTGTGTGAAGTTGAGGTTTGAAGTGATATGTTTTGCACTTAATTCACTCTGAAATACATTCATGTTTATAAAGTTTTTGGTTTTGAAGCTCGCGTGTAGGAAATCGGCATTTTAGTTCTCTTTTTTTATTGAAAACTTACGAATTTTCCATCGGCTTTGACACATGAGTTTTCTTGCCTCTACGAATTTTCATCAACTTTGACGTACGAGGTGATTGTAGAACGTTTCTTTCGGTCGGGGCGTCTACGTTTATCGGTCAGATTTTAAAGAATTTTGTTTTATATAGATCGCACACAACCGTTCATTAACTGCCTGAAAATTAATAACATGTGATTTGAACTTTCTATTTACGATGAATGCCACTCCGAAACCTCGTTTTCCAGCAGGCTTCCCACTTTTGAATATTATATGTGATCTCATATCTTAAGTATCACTTCCAGTCCAGTTCGTTTCCCGGATTGCCAGTATGTTTAATTTGTATTGACTGGCCTGTTGTAAAAAGTTCTTAATATCGCCAGGGTTGTTCAGTGATCTGGCATTCCAGGATCCAATGCCATAGGCTTTTTTCGGTAGCGAGATCGTTTCTGTAGGTCAAATCCATTCAAGGCTCTGTTACAGGCTTTGAAACAATGTAGGATTTTCCAGAGGCCTTCACCCTCTTACGTCCCCATAAATGAAATGTAAGTAGGATTTAGTTGCAGAGCTGTAGGCGTACGAGGTGTGTTCAAAAAGTATGGTGACTTTTCAAATTTTGCGGGGGATGTACATTCGATTATCGAGTTTTTTATGTTGGTACACTCGTCATGAACATATATTTACAGTTTCAGCTATATAATATGTTTAGTTTGGTCGTGAAAAGCATAACGGTTAGAAGTGTTTTGGGTGCTCGTAGATTTTTTGCTATCGAAAAAAATGGATCAAAGATCAAGAATTTTTTGACCAAAAACAACACCACAAGCATGCCTCAGCCACCATATTCAACGGATTTGGCCCCATGTGACTTTCTCTTGTTCCCAAAACTAGAGACCTATGAAAGGACAGAGATTTGCAACGATTGAGGAGATAAAGACTGCATCGCTGGAATATAACAATATAAATGTTGACGAATAAATAAATGTTTTCTCCTAAAAATACAAAGTCACCTTACTTTTTGAATACAACTCGTATTAACAATTATTGCCATTTCTCGGCATTTAATGTCCTATCATTGGGGAAACCAGTATTATGCTAACACGAGACCATTTGCTACCATTCGGTCGTGGGGTTTAGGATGAGGAATCATGGAAGCTGTGGGATGGGGAAACAAGGGGATCCCTCCTGCTTTCTCAACCGGACTTAGGAGCGTTTTAATAAAAGTCATTCGGAAGAAAAAAATTTTTTTTCTGTGTCTGGTTTGAATAAAATTCCACGCTCGAGTTTGGTTGCCAAGTTGAGAAGTATTGGTAAGGAAATGAGTGGACTCGGTCTTGTCCTTTCCCCTGCAATCTCTGTAGGTGTAGTCTCTCCATTTGTTCCATTCTCAAAGGGGGCGACCCATTTCGCTGCCAGTGTCAAAAGAAAGGTTAGGTTCCGTCGCCTCCAATGTGAAGATCGGAATCGAATTTCGTTGGAGTTGAGTTTTATAGGCATTATTTCCAGGGTCGTCTTCTTTTAATTGTGTGGTGTCGGAATCTCTTTGGATGGAACTGGCTGTGCAGGGCCTGGTTGATAAGGTGAATTTGAAGTATCAAGATGCATGTGGTGAACACTGTCGATGCATCCAAAACTCAACTTCGACAATCTCTCCCGTTTCTATGATATTGATGAAAATTCTTATCAAAATCCGTTCGGAGATATCAATTTCAGTTCAGATTTTGTGGAATTTGAAAAACAGCTCAGACAGTGAAAAGATACCGATGAAAAACATCGAAAGGATGGCTAGTAAGCAATATACACATCGCACGTGAGTGAAACAACAGCAACAACAGTCAAGACGTCTTAAAAAGAAGTATTCGCATTTTACAAATCTTATTTCATATCTCGTCATTAATACAAACTCGATCAAATATGTCAGTTTTTTTTCTTTTTTATAATTTTATTTTAGAGAAATGGTTTTTAACTAGGAAAAAAATAGATTGAATATAATAAAAATAAGAGTGCAACACCTGAACAATTATCAAATAGATTGAAGCATTTGCTTGTTCTTCAATTTTCTTCATAAATAATTTATTATGCATATATAATTTGAGGACAGAGTATGTAGCTTAATTTTATTTTCAATTATAATTTAATTTGTCCCAGTAATACATTTAATCTGTAATTTAAATAAAATATTCATGAATCTTCAAATAATTGGGATATTCCCGGAACAAAGATTGAATCTTGTAATTCGACTGAATTTGATATGTCATATTTCTTCAGATCAAAATGCCATTCGTTGCTTTATTTAATCAGCTTACAAAAAAAAAATACAGTCGAAATTCCTAATTTTTTACGAAGTTAATAATAATTTTTTCCCCTTTTCATGTGATGTACGAGTATACAATTTTTTTTTTCTTATTTTTTTAAAATCAAGTGGATTTAATTCACATATAAATACGACTTCAATGCAATTTCATAATTAAATTTAGGAAGTATTGTCAAAAGTTTACAACAAAATAATTATAGTAGCAAATATAGAGTGGTTATTCATACACACGCTGATTTAATAATAACGGATTGCTAAAGTATAACATGACTTTCCTTTCCAGCCTGCACTTCTTTTTCAGCAGGAGTGAGAATGCATGGTAAGTATGCCGTTACAGGGGTAGGGTTGTATAAATCCGCGGATGGCCGGTTTCGTGTCGTGTGCGGTACGCGGTACCATCGTTTGGCTTGCGTTTTCATTAGAATAGCGTTCGTCGGAGTTAAAGTAACGTAGTATATTTTTGTGTACCGCGTCGGTGAGCTTCGGGAACGCGGAATACAACCTAGTTTTCTTATTGTTGACTGAAAGAATGAAAGAAATACGGCATAACGTAGAGATAGGCTTCGTTTCCGTATGTTTGAATTTTTGTCGCGTTTGAAACAGACACTTGATGGTGGCTGAAACCATGCGACCGAAATCCTCTCCGAACTAGCTGGCCGACAAGCAGCCACCACGAAATGGATTACGGGTGCACGGACTGGTTGACCGGTTTGTACCATTTGTTGGCACGACTCAGACTTCACGTATAGAACCGATGAGAGGTCGGTTCCGATTCCGTTCGGGCAATTTGAAACGGAAAATCATTACGAATTCTAACTTTGTAATTAGAGAAAGCATACCCGAACACGTTTTGGCGAAATATTCAAAAGCTCCCAACCACACGCTTAACTTTTAGCACTGACTTATTTTCGAATCCTAATGCTAGTCTTTTATTTTCTACCTCTCTTAATCAATTGGAAAACCATGGAAACACGCAAAACTCGATGCCCGTTTCTGTTTTAAAACTTTTATCGTAGAATAAAAGATACTGTGAGAGGAAACGAGTAATAAGCCGTAAACTGTTGTATATTGTGATTATTTTAAAACCGTTGATTCCCTCCGCAATGTGACATGGACTGATACTGCATCATTTCATATGTTTTTTATATTTATTTATATTCCAAAACATTTTCTAATTTTTTCTAACCAAGAAACGATGCGTTGCCTCAAATGTGTTCACGAGTTCACTATGCAAAATACTAGGAAAACCACTCTATATAAAAATATAACGATCGACAGTGTCACCCAAAAAATCGCACATGCCTGTTTGTATGAGATGAGGTTATAAATGTAAATAAATGATTTTTAATTGACGTTTTTTACTCGAATTAAAAGCGATTAATGGAATTTTTTTTCAAACTACATCTATTACTTATTTTGTTAGCATTATTATGCAGTTTATAAATGCAGACCTGTTTTTCAACCATTTCTTACACCTTCTTGATATCGAAAAAAAATGTTACAGTAAATGAAGAAAATGTGAAATAGAAATAGTACAGCATACAACTTGAATATAAGTTATTAATCTCCCTACGTGTAGTATATTAAAAAGAGATACAAAAAGCAGCAACATAAGATTTTCACTATGATTTTTTTATTTCTATACTTCAATCTCTCGTTTGGTCCCAAGACTATTATACCTTATTTTCCTACAACATGTAATTATTTGTTTTCTTTTTCTACCCTATATCATTTAACAATGGTAGATTTTTCCCACAATCACAACAATCCAATAAACTTTCTTTGTATTGATAACGAAACTTAAATATATCTAGATCAGATGAACTAAAAGTCATCGGAGGATTTCCGCGACGCGTTTTAAACGAGCATTTGAATTGGTGGCTGGTAAGTTGTATCTGGACTTAGCCTACTCACACAAGACCTGCAACCGAAATTCCTCTCCGAACTAGCTAACCTGCAAGCAGCCATCTAGCAGTGTGGACTAGCTGACCTTTTGGGTACAGTCCGTCTTTAACTGATGAGAGGCCTCGAATGTACCAGAATGCCTACAAACGAAGCAAAGGACTTACGCTTGACATCCTAGAAAGACTTGAAATATGTATAGTGAACATAGAAAGACAGACGGTAATATTACATTGGACAACTTACTACAAATTTTGACGGTAACGGAAGCGAGACGAACCAGAACAAATGGATATCCAAATAACTAATATAAATAATGAAAACCGAATATCCTCTACCAGGCTTAACCTAAGGGCCACCTCCTAAACCTATCCTACACTTATATAAAGTAATTTACTTCCACACGTTCGTTAGACATTGAAGATGACTCAAGGTAGTTAAATCGCGTCTGCTCACTCAAAAAAGCAAGACCCGACGGCGTTTTAAGAAAAAAATTATTTGATTTGTAGTTGCTGATGTTAAAATTATAACCTCTCCTGGGTCAGGTGGAATATCCTACCCCTTTCCCAGCTCCATTATAGAGTATGTGGTAGCACGAATAACTTAAACTTCCGCTCACACCAATCTATTAATAATTTCAGGGGCACTCACCTGTATAGTAAAATTGATCGAAAATCCAGAGATCAGCGGATCGGTTACATCATTTCCCATGCAATTTATGCGGGCGTAGCCCCTCCATTTTCATTTCATTCCCTTTTGGTGCCATGAGAGTGTGAAAACGTAATTCACATGTTTATAATATTATTTGATATATATATATATATATATATATATATATATATATATATATATATATATATATATATATATATATATATATATATATATATATATTATATGTTGTTTGATAAATAAACGCTAGGAAAAATAGGAGAATGGCCGGAAATCCCGCTCGATAGCAGGATTTTCGGCCATTCTTCTATTTTCTTGCTATGTTTACAAGGCCTCCAAAACATTCACTTGTTTTCGGGGACTGTTGAAAAAGCAGAACTGGAGGGATGAATGGATATGGATTTTTACAACTAACATAACAAATGCTAGTCCTTAAACTAATCCCGTTCGAATGACATCAAAATCAACTGGCGCCTCGTTTACCCAGTTTATGCTTCTTCCTGTTTATTTTTAAGGAAACCAGATTATTGTCTTCGCCTCCTAATACTGTTGAGCGTGGCTCCCATATATGAGTACATACAATATATAGGCACCATGCCATGTATTGAGTTATTCCAATAAATCGTGTTATAGGTTCGAGCTGCTAAGGCGGCAGCACTTATAGGTTATCAGCCATATACTTTGTCAAAATCAGCTGTGGTAAAAATATAATATACATATACATTTGTTTATATTCTCCAAATTCGGTGATTGAACTTGCTGCCGCTTGGAAACGTCATACAACGAGCACAGCAATATAAGCTCTGGTAATAGCGTGCGGCTTTTTGTCAATCGCCGGTCGCGTAAAAAATCAACTTAATGAAGTAAGCACGTGAATTATTCTAAAAACAATCACAGTAATATACAAAATCAGAATCATCTTTTACACCCTATTAATTGATTTGTGATTCTCCGCTATTAGATCGAGTTGACTGGTTAGTAAATGTTAGTCTTCGAGCCACTTCCATTGGTAGCGTGCGAAATTGGTTACTCTTCATCTCCACTCGAAGTAATTGAGATAACAAAAGCCCGATAGCGCTCTTCTGTTCATAAGTACTGATTATCAGTGGGAAGTAGTTGGTCTTTTCAATAGCTCTTGATTACAATCAATTCTGCGAATCACGATGCAGCTTAGCGATATTTCAATTAAATTCACTGAAGATACGTTGGATGAAATAATCCGCAAGAAAGGAGGCACAAAATGCACCGGATGGGCATTTGGAGTTGGTTTCAAAAAGGGCGACTCCTATTTAAGCAATGCCTTCCGTTTGAAGGTTCAAGGTGTGGATGAAAATGGGTAAGAAGATTGAGGAAGCTGCAAAAACTTTATTGAAGTGCGAAATTACATATTTTCAGAAAATCAGTTGAAGTACAATTAGTAGTTAAAGCCTTGCCTAAAAATGAAGCACGTAAAAAGTTGTTCCGGATTCCAGTTTTCTTTAGAAATGAAATAAACTTCTACACTAAAGTTCTTCCGGCATTTGAAAAATTCCAGAAGGAGAGGAATGCTAAAAACCCTTTTAACGAATACCCAATTTGTTATGCGACGTATTGTGATGGTGTAAACGACTTTGTTGCTCTAGAAGACATTGGCGTTGATGGATACGGTGCAGCCTCCAGGTAATTTTATTAAAATTGATTCCATACATGGAAATCAACCTCATTCATACATGCTGACTTTTGGAGGAAACGTCATTCAAATTAGATAAATCTTGCTGTACAGGTTATGGAAAAGCATCATGAGAGCACCGATAATTTTTCGTTGTAACTTGCATAAGTTCTAAATCAAAATTGCATGCAAATTAAAACGATAATGTGTTCGATGTTAGGATACTGATGCGCAATTGTTAAATTTTATTGCAATTACGAAATTTATTTGCATAAATCTTTACATGGACTCGTCAAGTTGAAATAATGCATTCAATTGAATCGAAAAAAAAAACACTAACGTAATCGATTTGATTTCTGATCTGATTCTGATTAATGATAGAATATTAATGCATGTCTTTATTGTTGCGGTGAGATTTTAAGATTTAATAATAATTGAAACAAATCGGGTTTGGTATTCAACCAATAAAATATACACTTTCATCTTAACCTAATCATAAATAAATTTAATCAACAGCTTGTGGTAATAGCATATGCATTAAGTGCGAAAATACGCGAACATTTTGTACGTTTCCCCCTCTCTTGCACATCCCGAACCTGAATAAGTCTATTTTGAAAAGATCTCATTGAGACCTTTCATATGACACTCCCACTCCACTACTTTTTAACGAAAAAATAATTTTTTCGGAGTCACATCCCCATAATATGCCCTTTAAAACTCTGAAAAACCTTTTACCTCAAAAATTTGAAAAGGGAAGGGTAGGAAAGTGATATCCAACCTCAACTTCCCTGGCTGCTGTGAGTCATTTTTATCTTTTAGGACTGCCCGAACTTAGTGTGCCACGTGGTTCTATTTGTCAACCGATCCAATCATCTTCTCGGGGAAAGCACTCCTGTTTCCTTGTAGAGGTGCCGGCACAGCCTACCCCATCTTTTACACCCCACAAATGTGTGGCAGGCATCTTTTTCCTGTCCTACGCAAAACCTACAGCCGGGGCACCGCGACTTACCAATCTTGTGCAAGTAAGACTAAAAATACCCATGTCCATTCAAGAGCTTGGTCAGGTAGAAGTTAGTCTCACCGTTCGTTCAATTGAGCCATGGTCTCAGATCAAGAATGAGGCACGCAGTCCATCTTCCGTTCCTGCTGTTTACCCAGAACTGCTGCCAATCATTGATTGAGCGTTGTCTCCTCGTACCTTTCTTTCGATGCAGGAAGATAGTACGGCGCTTTCTAGCAAAGAGGGTGGTGCACCGCCAAATCAGAGACTGTCGGATATTGATGATATGATCATCAGTGCTCTTTTCTGTACATGCGCCAAGCGTTTTCGGTACACCTTGTTGAGATCGTTGCCCCATATTACTGCTCCGTACAACAGCACAGACTCTACGGCACTCATCAAAAGGTGCCTTCTTGATGGGTTAAGTTGATTCACAGCCGATACGCCTGAAGCCGCCTTATCAGCCGTTGCTCTGATTTGCTCAGAGAAAATCATCTTTGATTCGATCAGCAATCCCAGGTATTTTACGATGATTTCGATTCAACCAGTACCTCCCCAATACTGATCGTGCTTACTCGAGGGATTCTCTTCTTAGTCAAAATGACCACTTCGGTTTTCTCCAGTGCCAGGCTGAACCTGCAAGCAGTCCTGCAGTTTCTCACCCGGCGCATTAGCGAAGCAAACAAAAAAAATGAAATAAACACTCAAAACAAAAAAATTTCTACAAACTAAAGGCGGATCCCTTACATATTAACCCTTACATATTTAACCTTGCAAAAATGGTTTCAATATTTAAGGGTGGTGATAATTATCTCTCGGTTGCGTTTATGACGGTATTTAGTAAGATATTTGAAAAAATATTAAACATTTTTCTGACATCATTCTTACTTGAAAACTATCTTAAACCAACACCAGTTTGGATTTCAGAAGAACAAGGGTACTTTAGATGCGCTACTTTCTATCACGTTTCATTATTGTAGAACTTGACGGAGGAGATTATGTTATCGCTATTTTGATGAATTTGAAAGAAGCATTTGATGCAGTTCATCATGACCTATTACTTCTAAACTTGAATCGTATAGTCTAACCAATTGTTTTAAAGTTACTTAGAGGGAAGACTTCAGAGAACTTTAATCAACAATGTCTTGAGCGACCGAGCACCTACAAAATCAGGAGTTTCCCAAGATTCAATACTTGGTTCAACTTTGTTCCTGCTATACACAAACAATCTAAATACATGTGGACTGACGGGATATTATACATTATATGCTGACGACACGGTTTTACTTTATTCGGGACGAGATGTCGACCTAAATATTAACGGCAAAAAATTGCAGAGTATTAGAAATGAAATATCTTGGTCTTATCATCGATCATCGTTTCACCTGGTTGCCACACATAAATAGCTTAAGGAGACAATTAGCTCCCATATTATGCTCATTAAGAACAGATATGAGGATTATCCAATGCACATGAAGAAACTTGTTCTAAATGTATTTCCGCTGATAAAATGACATTATCGAGTATTTATTTGGAGTCAATCGGCAAAACAAATTCTTAATATTATATCTAGGCTGCTGACCAAAGCATATTACAAATATTCTAAATCTTCCAATGTTCATTAGCCTTTAGCCAAATCATTATAGTGGAGAAAGCTCAATTTATCTTCAAATATTTAAAAACTAATAGATCGAACCAAGTACCATTAATTAAAGTATCGCGGTCGAAACTTGGATGAGAGGGAGGTGGTCGTTCGCGAGGAGAGACAGCATCTTAGGTGAATTGCACGAAGGGAAGGTGGACTTTGCGCCTCATCTCGGATGTGACACCGTGGTTAAATCGAAGGTATGATGAGACTGACTTCTATCTGACCCAGCTTTTGAGCGGGCATGGATGTTTTCAGTCTTACCTGCTCTAGATTGGTAAGTCACGGTCCCCCGTTGTTGGTTTTGCCCAGGAGAGGGAGACAATGCCTGCCACACACTTTTTGCGTGCATAAAATGGGACAGGCTGCGAAGGGACCTCTATAAGGAGACGGGAGAGCTCACCCCGGGTAATATAGTCGCGGTGATGCTCGAATCGGTTGACAAATGGAACCAAGTGGCACACTATGTTCGGGCAGTCCTAAAAGATCGCTAGTCTGGCACTTCCTCTTCCACTCTCCCCTCCCGCTGGAAGATGGATCCCCCAGCTTGAAGGCGCCCCACGGCGTAACAAAACGAGACCTGGCCCGAAGTAATGTGTCAAACGGTCCCAGGCTAGTTTCTCAGGTTGACAGGTGAGGTGTTTAGTGTGTAGTCCAGTTGCCTTCTTGCGAGCATAGGAGTCCCACACTCCACCTCCCTACCACAAAAAAAAAGAATCGCAAATCGACCCATACTTGTATAATGCGAGGAATGCAAATAATTTCGTAATACTTTTTGCCAGAACGGATCTTCCAAAGAACGATGCCACAAATGATGCTCTGTGTGTACATAACAATCTTCCAGAGATAGTGAAGGAAGCAAACTCACTTTTGGTATTTAGAAATATGTTCGACTTAGGGATCATTTAATGAACACTGATCGAAGCGTGGATCTGAAGGTTTTTTCGACTCAGTATCTCAGGGTATTTTTGACGCCGAGTTTTTTTTAAAGCGTCGCATTTGTATTAGCTTGTACAGATCCAAAAATAGGAAACTTTATTTTTTGAACGTTGCTTTTACCTAAATCCTATATGGTAGGAAACTCTACCAATAGAATATATTCAGAAATGAAACCAAAATTAAAAGAAAACAAATTGTTTTGTCCTTCCGAAAGCTGTTAACACCTTCAACCTGCATTAACAACTCTCCTTTATTTTTCTTAACATAACGCTTAAATAGATCACAGAAAAATGCAGACGCTAGAACATAAAAGCACAATAATTTTTCCATGCGCGAAAGAAAAGAAATTCCATGACGCGAAACTATTTTGCTGGCACGATGTCTAGCTTAAGACAATTTTGCATGGTAAAATTACTGCGGTACACGTTTCAAGGTTTTGGTATCTTTTTACACGAATTGAATGTTGCAAATTATATGAATGAAATCTGATATAGAATTATAGATTTTAATTGAATGGATAGCTTTGAAAATTCCTTTGAAGACTTTTTTAGCAAAGAGTTTTACAAAATGAATTAATGATAAACATTAAATGAATTTAAAGTTATGATAAAAATAGTGATAATATAATAAGAATAGTGATAATATAAAGAATTTAAAGTTATGATAAAAAAAAATGATAATATGAACACTTCTTGAACAATATTATATGAGTTTTTTATCTCTGAGAGCTGATCACGAATTGTTCTAGATAATCAAGACCGCTGTATTGAACATTGTTTGGGTGGAACACTTTACCAAGCGGCAAAATGTGAATGCAGATCACGTGAGCGTTGTCTGACGAAGAGAGAGTACTGTAGAAAGTGATAGGGAATAGTGGTACTAAAAAAAGTAGAAAATATTCCGGAAACAGAAAATCATAAAAAATCATAAAAGGCGAATATGTTAACTTCACGTAGTTATATTCAAGATATAATTACAGCGGAAAAGTCTCCTATTGCGAGAATAGCATGATGGATAGTAGAGGGATTTACGACAAAATATCAGCAAACATGGAATGCAGAGCAGAGAAGAACTAATTAAAAAATGACGACAGGTGAAGAAACTCAAGGTCGACGAATTCATTGTTCCTCCATGATTTTTTTTTCAGATTTTTCGGATTACATGTGTCCGATAATGTGGGAGGACAAACATTTTTCGCATATTTCCCCTCCCTTGCACCGCGCGAAGCTGGTAACACTGTTTCATGACCTGTTAAGAAAAATCTCCAGAAGACCTTTCTTTTGACATCCCACACAATTAGCTTCGGTAAAAAGAACGTTAAGGCCCTCCGTACGTTATGGGAGGAACCCTCTTAACACCTTTTGAAAAATTGTCGATACCCAAACATTCAAGAAGTCATTACATCTGACTTACCTTTCACGTTTGGTATCTGCAGCTGCTATGGTTTCGGAGAAAAAGTGGTGTGACACACGGACGGACAGACAGAGCCAATTTCAATAGGGTTTTGTAAGTAGTTGCAATGAATTTCTTCCGTTTGTCCGATATTTCCCGAATGAAATCTAAACTGACCTCTCATCGATTAAAATGCCCGTTTAAAATGCGTTTAAAAATTTTCCGAAGAAAAATTCAGCCCTTACTATATGGCAGCCTTTTCGAGGCTTCCAACAAATCACCAAGAAAAACTTCAACCTTATGCGCTCCTGATCTACGTACCGACGCGATGCTAGAAATAAGCTACTTAATTCGGACCGAAACAAACTACGCTAAGTGAAATCTAAAATATATAAAAACTACGACACCGCGTAACCGAACCGAAAGCACTGAATCACTTAGTCGCGAATTACATCGAATTCCGCCCACTCGACGACATACTCACCTCCCGTTTCTGTTTCCGCTGAAAATCTTTAACTACTAAATGGAAATAGAATGCTTAGATTTAGCAATTTATCTAATTGCATCCACAAAGATTCTTAATTTCCAAGATAACTTCTAATATTCAATATGCCTAGTTTTATTTAAAATTTTTCTCCTAATCTACATATCACGCATAACATCACCAATCTCGAATTTTTGTTTATTTCAATAATAATTACTGTTTCGCATATTTTTCTTAAAGCGTATGAAAACAATAAAAGTACACCGTCGTTACAATGATCAATGGAATCTTCTTACAATAAAAGTTTAATGTACATCATGCTACAACTGTATACTATAGGGTAGGTTCTCAAAAGCTGTTTAATCGTTCTTATGGCACTTATCTCTAGAACTATAGTTGCAGTTATTTCTCTTAATTGCCTAAGAAAATATTTACTGAACATGCGCCACGCTTTTCTTATATATTAAAATCATTTATGTAATGAGACTAGAGTTGGTAATAATTTGAATATTTTTCATATATGTTACGGATTTTTCACCTTTTTACGCTTTTTCTTAATTTTTTTCCTTCGAGTATCGAGTAAATATTGAGCTATAATCTTCTTTGTTCATCAGATCGAAAGGCAAATAATTTATTAGTAAATTGTCGAATATATGGAATAATCAGAACTGCAGCCCTCTTCCAAGCCCAACAAAGACCTATCAGACCACAACAATTTCAGATCAATCTCTTTAATAAGCGTCCCCATTAAAATCATTAACAAGATGCTGAAACTCAGAATCAAAAGGATTATCGAGCGTAACGGGTATCTACTTCCACACTGTTTTGCTTTTAGAAGCAATAAAACTTCTTCTATATGGCCTAGCACTCCAATTTCTAGTGTTGCAAAAACCAGGTGCCAAATTCAAAATAGCGTTCATTTAAGACATCACCAATGCCTATGATAGGGTTAACATCTACGCCTTGAAAAAAATTGTCATCAGAATGGGTATTCTGAATCTGTTTATAAATTAGATTTTTAAACTCTTCAGCCGAAGAATTCTACAGCTCAATAGTCAGAGGGCAATAGTAACAAATAGTCTACCACATGGGGATGTCCTAAGTCCACTGCTCTTCAACTTATGCACGAGTAACCTGCATATCATCAGGTACAACAACACAAAACTACTACAGTATGCAGACTATTTTTTAATCCTACATGAAGGTATGAACCTTATAACGACGTTAAAGACCTTACAATTGAGAACAAATACCTTCAACCGCATATGTGAAGAGCTTATAATTTTCGTTAATCCGGATAAGGCACAAGCGAGAATCTTTCTTTGAATGGAACAATAGCTTCAAATATCTAGCGAGCACTTAAAAAGACCATATTCCTCAAGCACAACCACCATAATATTGATCAGCTGCTTTGTAAACCACCGAATTACTTTAAACCATCCCTTGCCCTTAATATTTTTCGTTCTCTCATAAGTGCTATTATCATGAACTAAAAGTAAAGTACTTAAACGGTGTCTAAAGCTCCCGTCGGGTGCACCCAATACATATGCGTTTGAATTAGCAGCTGAGTTGAAGTCTAAGGATAGAGCGGAGTTACCTATCGCCAGAGAACTCTGTAAGTCACTCCATGATAGAACAATTAATCTGATCGATGTTGAGCTGGAATCTTCTAAAGGTAATTACCTCTGGATAATCATATCTACAATACCCTCGGCAAGACCGAATAACTGCTCTTTTTTCTGAATCATGTAGTGTTTAAGTGTAAACTATAGATTAGTCCATTAACGACAGCAGCAACATTTACTGCCTCAGTGAGCAAAGTTTGGACTTCCTGATATGACTTTGCCTGACGATGCGTAGGCACGCTGGCAGCTAGCTACTGAAGTGTCATGGGGTGGGTTCTTTTTGCCAGTGCAAAGCACACTACAAAGAATTTATTCGTACGTACAATTCCAAGTTCTGATTCGGCCTGACGGCAACCGCAGGGGGTCTATTATCCTGTCTATCGTACTGATGACACAAGTCATCTTTCCGTTTCCTACGGAAAAGCTAGCCACTACTAGAACATTGGATAACCGGTTGGGTTTGGTGCCCCCATGCACTCTCCCGTCCTGATTGAAATCCCGATGGCTAGGTCCTTCCTCAGGGATCTACCATCATATGGCGTGAAACCCCTAACACCAACGAAGAATTTGGGCAACCATATGGGGCTCAACCCCGAAGTTGTAGCCCCCTCGTAGCGATTCGTTATCCATTTCAGGGATACAGAAGAAGACCCAGTTTTGTTCGTTTAGTAATCCATTTTATTTCGCTTCTCGCCTTGAAATCAACTAAACAGTATTTTTTTTACAATCTCATTTAAACATTTCTTCGAAACGATTTTAAAAACATCATCTATAATTTGATGATGCTCCCTTATAGGGATATTTCCTTATATAGGGATTTCCAATAAGAGGTGTTATTTTGATATTAAAATAAAAATGCGATTTTTTAATATAAATGATCGGATGTTTATTTCATTATATAGAGGAAGGTATGCCGTTAATAGTGGAAAATAACATCAGGCAAATTACCAGCACGACCACGCTTACAGGACCATATCCTTTTCACGAAATTTTCCATAACCAAATCGCAAAGTGGCTGCCCTATGTCCTCGATAGCCTCACGAATTCCGTCTTTGAGGTCTTGAATCGTCGCTGGGCTATTGGCGTAGACCTTCTCTTTCACGTGGTCCCAAAGGAAGAAGTCGCAAAGTGTTAAATCACAAGATCTATTCAAAATAACACATCTTATTGGAAACCCCTGTACGATGGTTATTTTAAATTATCCACTAACTTTTCTAACTTCCTATAACAATTATTACCATTGCGTTTATATATAATTATTACCATGGCATTTCAATTTCACAAAAAGAAAAGTTACATACATTACACATTTCAAGTTATTAGACAACGCGTTCCTACTGCATCGAACAGAATAACTACTAACTCGCAACTAATACTTGGGCTCTTCTTCAAAGCACTACAGCCCCTCTCGGGCCTTCGCTTCTTGTAACAAGCGCCTCCAACTGTCTCGGTCCATTGACTGCGTCCTCCAATTTCGAATTCCGAGCAGCGACGAGCTGTCTTCGTCGACCGAGTCAGACCAGCGTTTCCTCGGTTTCCCCACTGGTCTCCGGCCTTCAATTCCCCCAACAAACACCTTTTTGGGTATCCGTTGTTCGTCCATACTATTTATGTGTCCAGCCCATTGCAGCTTTCGCAATCTTACAATCGTTGAGACCTCCCGCTCGTCAAAAATTTCATACAGCTCATGGTTGTATCGAGTTCGCCATTGGTCCCCGTCTAGCTTCGCTCCGATTATTCGCCTCACGGCCCGCCGCTCAAAGGCGTTCAATATATTTGCGGATGCTTGGGTAATGGTCCATGCATAGCATAACACAGTTCTTATCACAGCTTTGTATACTTGGAGCTTTGTTTTCCTGTGTATGCAGCTGGTCTTCAAGATCATCAAAACTAAAAAAAAATTTTATTTGCGAGCTATATTCTTCAGCATATTTCGTCTTTTTCATTACTAGTTCTCGTTATTTTGGCGCCTAAATACACAAAGTGTGATATTTTGTATACTTGAGGTATTTTCCTCGACTGCGTCATGAGTTTTGTTTTGTTTTCATTGATTTGTAGCCCTAATAGTTCTGCTTTGCTGTCGAGTTTCAGGAAGAGTTATTTGGCTGTTGTTAATGATCGTGACAAAATGTTCATGTCGTCCGCATAGGCTACTACTTGGCTCGACTTGTATAGTAATGTACCTCGTGTATTGAGAGGTAGCTTCCTTATGACGTACTGCAGAGCAAATTGAATAGCAATGGGGCCAGCCCATCTCCCTGCTTTAGCCCGATATTTGTGTCAAAGGCATCGGTGAGTTGGTTATTGATGGGTCTTGGGAGGTCGTCGACGTCATTATCATTTTGTTAAGACGGACTAATATGGCTGGGATGCTAAAGCAAAGCATTATTTGGTACAGTACGTTTCGATCAATACTGTCGTATGCTTGCTTAAAGCCCACGAAAATTTGTTGTACACCTATGTTTCAAGTACCTGCTTGACTGTGAACAATTGGTCTATTGTCGGTCTTCCTGCCCTAAAACCACCTTGATACTCCCCAACAATACTGTTGGCGTATGATCCTATTTTATTTTCTAATATTTTGGAAAATATTTTGTACGCCGTACAACGTAGTGATATGCCTCTATAATTTTCTCACTGTAGGTTGTCACCTTTTTTGTGGATAGGGAATATAATTGATTGGCTCCACTCTTTCGGCAAATATTCTTGTTGCCAAATGTGCTGGATGACTTTGTGAATAGCTTTATGAACAATACTGTCACGATATTTGATGAGCTCTCATTGATGCCCGGCTCTTTATTTTTCTTTTGGGCTTTGATGATGGAACAAACTTCATCCAGAGTTGGTGGGGCCAATGGAAGCTCTCCGCAGACATACGAGTATATGGGCTCCGATGTTCTGGAGCTGTGAGGAGGATTAAGGAGGTACTTGAAATATGATGCCCATCTTTAATTAATCTTGGTTTCATCAGCGATGATATCACCGATGTCATCACGACAGGGCGTGATCTTGAGCTGATAGCCACGTTTCAGGCTTTTCACTACTTTGTGTGCTTGTCTTGTGTTGTTGCTCGCTAGACTTACATCTAAACTTCTCAATTGGTCATCATAGTATTTTCTTTTCTTAATTCTAATTATCTTATTCGCTACTCTTCTGAGATTTTCACAATGTACTCTATTTGTCCTGATTTTCCTACCTAAATATTCCTTGTACGCCTGATTCTTTTGGTCTAATGCATTCTGGCACTCATCATCGGATCAATCATTTGTTTTGCGCCGGGCTTGATGTCTAGGATGTTTGGAGCCTACCGATGTCAAATTTTTGTAGCGGGCTGGTCTTCGCCGAATATGCCTTTGACATACGACATCGATAAGTTAATTTGATCAAGTAATGATCTAAGTTACAATTGGCTCCTAAGTATGTACGGTCGTCAAGTATGCTCGCAACCCAAGTAATTTTATGAATGCGTCGATATGGGAAACAAGTCGAACGTATGACTAGATGTCTGCTACATGCAAAGGCAATCAGGCGCTGACCGTTGTCATTTGTTTCATCGTGTAGGCTATATCCTCCAGCCGTTCCCCGATGAGATAGCTCATTACCAACCTTAGCGTTGAAATCACCCAGAACTATTTTTGTGTCGTTTATCGGCAATGAGTTGACTAGTCTTTCCAGGTGATTGTAGAACGTTTCCTTCGTTTCTTCGTGCTTTTCTTCGGTAGGGTTGTGAACAATAATCAGCCAGATTTTGAAGAATTTCGCTTTTATAGGAATCGCACACAACCGTTCATTAACTGCCATAAACACAATAACTTGCGATTTGAATTCCCTATCAACAATGAAGGCCATTCCACTTTTAAATAAAGAGGTTTTTCTACCACATAGTGACGAAAGTTGATTGCCAGTATCGTCACCTTTTGCGACTACTGTACTTCCATTACTACTGTTTTCATTAGATGCAATAGCCATTTCATCCCCTTCATCTGATCCAAGGTATAAGAGGTCCTTTTTTCGTTTGCGAGGTCGTTACCGTGAGTCCAATCCATTCCGAGGCCCTTCTGTAGGTTTCGAAACATTGTAGGATTTTCTAGGGATGGGCCTTAGCTCGTTGCTCAGCCTCCATTCCGGCGGCATGATTATTACTTCAATTCCGTTATCAGGCGCGGAAGACTCGCCTTCACCCTCATACGTCCCCACAAAGCAGGTGTAAGTAGAATTCAGTAACAGAGCTGTAGATGTATGCACAGATATTAACATTTCTCGGCATTTAATGTCCCATGATTGGGAAACCAGTAAACCCAACGTGCGACCCTGAGAGCATTTACTACTATTTAATTGGGGGGCTTGGGATGAGGAATCATAGAAACTGTGGGTTGGGGAAACAAGGGTTTCCCTCCTTTCTTAAATAAGCTTGGGACCGTCTATGGCGAGGTTCTTTGACTTGGACCTATAGTTTGCCATACCACTAAAACTGATTACTGCATGCCCTTAAACGTACATTTCAATATGCAAAATTTCAAATTAGATACAATTTTATGCCCAAGGCTCATGTTAACGCGCATGGACGATAAATTACTTTAATTAGATCAGCAAATGTAAAAATCTTGGGTTGATACAAAATTAAACATTTTTATCAACATCATCTTAAATAACTGGTCTTGTGTAAGGAAGTAACATGCTATCTATCAACATTATCAATTGTTGCATTCTGCTCCATTCGTGCTTAAAGAAGGTATCACTGCTATCCAAAATCGCACAAACAATGTTTCAACAGCAAACTACCTGTTGTGTAATGTAGCGCAACATATGCGTACTCATACAAACGGAAAAATTCAATTTTTTTCACATTTCTCGCTTAGATCACGTTTTGCCCACTTTTCCGCTTCGAACAACCGCGCGCTTATCGTTTGCGGCGATCCGCTGTAGACTCTCAAACTACAACACGCAAATCCCCACCCTCTATATTTCCAACTGTCTATTATCAAATTAATTGTGTACAAAAATCACAGGGCGACGAGACAACAAGCGCACACAAATCAATTTAATTTTCCCCCATCCCATCCGCTGTGCACAACGAACAAAACCCAACTCCACAACTCAAACCGCCCAGCAACCAGCCTCAGCTGGCCGGTTTTTGAGCAGCTCGCATATCATGCAAGTTTACCTAAAAACCAGTCAGGCGAGTCTTGGTATACAAAAAAAAATACTGTTTGTCACTGGTGAAAGAACCATAAGTTACCGAAAAATTATTCGGCAAAACTTATGTCGTTTCATACAAAACAACACCATACAAGGTAGTACAGTGGAACCTCGATAAGTCGAAAACCTTTATAACTCGAAGAAAATTGTCATTCCCTTCCTTTCAAAGCATAAAACCTCCGTTACTCGAAATCTAAAACCTCTATAAGTCGAAATAATAAATACTTACGAGCAAGGTGTCTCAGTATAAAATTTCCCTCTATAACTCGGGAAAAAATGAGTTCAACCTCTATATCTCAAAGAAAACAATGTTTGATGTTATCATCTCTATATAGCGAATTTTTATGAATATACCGCCTCTGTAATTCGAAGAAAAGATTAATCCGTTCAAAAGTTTTAAAATGTTGCCTTTATTGTTCTATGCAGGAACAGTCTTCCATGGATGAGATTTTCTATTCCAGAAAACAAATGACCCTGACACGTGTCCCCAAATTGTGCATACGTTTTGTGTGTTTATTATTAGTGGTGTAGCTTTTGAGCTGTGAATTCCTATTGAACGAAAAGTTGAAACGTGAGTAGTAAGTGTAATTAGAAGATTAGTGGCGGGAAAAACAATTAACAACTTTAAGCCTGTCTGAAAAATGAAATGTGATAGAGGCTGTGAAAACGTGTAAAAGACAGGAAGATGTCACTGATCAACACGGCATACCGATGAGTACTCTCTCAACAATAATTAAAAAAGAAAGTGAAATAATGTGCAAAACAGAAAATGGCCAAAATTTAGCTAGTAAAAGAAACAGAGCAGCTGAAATTTAAAAAGTGTCGGGGCAACAATATTAGCGTTAGTGGACCACTGCTCCAAGAAAAACCGGAGGCATATGCTAAGTCACTTGGGATGCAAGATTTCAGGGCAGGTAATGACAGGTCCGAAAAATTTAAAAGGAGATATGGTTTTTTTTTTCAAAAAAATTTATGGGGAAAGCGCCAGTGTTAACAATGAAGGATGCAGCGAGTGGAAAGGTGATTTGAAAATTTGTTATGTAGCTACGCACCGGAAAATATTTTTAACGCAGATGAAACTGCTCTTTTCTTTAAATGTCTGCCTGACAAGACCTTAACGTTCAAAAATTATAAATGCCATTGAGGAAACCATAGTAAAGAACATTTGACTAAAATACTCGCTGCAAATATGTCAGATATGTCAAATATGTACAGCGAAGCGAACAACATTAATTATTGGTAAAGCCAAAAAAACACGATGTTTTCGGGATGCAAATCCTTCCCGTTAAATTATGTAGCTAATATAAAAGCTTGGATGACTTCTGTCGTATTCGAAAGTTTGCTTATACAAATTGACAAAATGACTAAAGAAAAATTATATTGATAATTGTACTTCACATAATGATACTGATGAAAGCTATTCGTATACAATATCTTCCTGCCAATACAACATCAAAATTACAGCTAATGGATCATTAAAATCTCAAATCATTTTACCGAAAGGAAGTAGTCAAGAAAATATTTGATGATATGGAAGAAAACGCTAGTTCGTCTATTGACGTATTGCAAGCGATGAGAATGGCGGACAAAACATGGCAAAATGTAACTATGACCACAATAAAAAATTGTTTCATACGGTGTGGCTTTCCATTACCATCAACAGCATACAACAGAGCCTCCTGTAGGATGGAATACGGTTCTGTCTGACATGGAACTTTCTTTTGAGGACTTCGTCACTTTAGATAAAGAAGTGGTAACTGCTGGACTATATCTGATGATGAAATAACTGACTTAGTCGGTCAAAACACGGAGATTTATTAGATAGAAAACGAAGAAGACTCAAGTAACATACCACAGGCTCCTCAGGTTTCTATCAAACAAGCAAGAATTTCTCTGAATATTTTAAGGCGATTTATAGAGCAAAAAAGCAAAACAGAAGACACCGTAATGCAATAGATTCAGCATGTTCAAATAATTTAAAACAAAAAACTATTACAGACTATTATTAATTTTTAAGATATTGTTAACATACTTAGTGGACCTAACTTGGAATTGAGTACAGTAAGTTCAAATAATACTGAAATAAATTAAGGTGGAATAATATTTTAAGTGAATTGAATTGAAGTTCAAATAATACTATGCTCAAGTTAAAAATAAATTTCATATTCACGTCTATAGCAGGTATTTTTATTAAGTTTTCCTCTGTAGCTCTGCACAAGATTGCTTCGAAAGTAAACCTCTATAAGTCGAATTTGTGCCTACAAAAGTCTCTCTAACTCGAACACTTCCATAAGTCGAAACCTCTATAACTCGAATATTTTTGCGTGTTCCTTTCATTTCGACTTATAGAGGTGCCACTGTATTACGATCAGAAAAATATTGACGTTCATCTAATATTCCTTGCGAGAAATGTTCCAAAACTTGAATTAGGTGGTTTGCTTTCATGTCATTAATATACTCGCCATTGATGGCGGTTCCTTCAATCACAAATATCACATTAGCCATGATATCGATGTTCATTTATGGACACGAAGACATTGAAGAAATATTTAGCCATAGAGAAAGCCATATCCCTGAATATTCTAGAAAATTATGTTATTTCACTTAAACGTTATAACATGGATAAATGAACCGGGCTTTATTGCGACCGAGACTCTATGAATTTACATCCATTAACTCCGTTTTCTTCTTTAAAGTTCATTAATGTTTCATTATGATCATTTCCCATGTGTTTATCATCAATATGATCGATTGTACTGTCTTCATCATCAGCAGTTGGATGCTTTGATGCCGATTTATTTATTTACTAATTTTTCTTGCAGTTTGCATGTGCGGGCTGCTTGATTGCTACAATGAACTAGTCAAATCTTCAAGAACTATCGAAACCTTAATAGCAATGATTTGAACATAATTTTCAATTTAGCCATTCTTGCGTTTACCGATTTCAATCAAGTCTCCTACAATACTGACGAAACGAAAAACTTCTTTGGCCCCGGCTTAGCTATAGAAAAATGCAACTACAATGTTTCCAAGATATATAACCTTAGAAACTTGGTCACAGCCCTTATATGCCATTTTAGAAGCAATAAAGGATGTACCTCTTCCAGATCGCTGCAGAACAAATACTTTCATAGACTCAGCCAATGCTTTAGCTAATATCGACTCGAACAAATATAACAAGAGTGATGTTCATAACATCGGACGGCCGTGAGAAGCAACCATAGTACCCACTGGATCCCCGGACACAGGGACATCACAAAGCAAGAAGAAGGTTTGATGAGTGATAACCACCTGAACACCCTTATTGAACAGGATGAAATTGTAGAGTTGATTACCGAAAAAATACAAACCTGGAGGGAACAAATAGACGACACAATGTTTCTCTGATTGTATTTAGAAAGAAGCACATCACCTATAGAGCTACAAACCTGGATTTCAAAAGCTTAAGATTACTCACGAATAGAGGTTATAAAAGAGCTAGACTCAGAAAAACAAATAGGATAGAAACTGATATATATATACACAATAAATTGGCACCATCGATCAGGAAAATTTTTTGGTTGCACGGAATACTTTAGTAAAAGGAGTAATTTTAGATCTATAACATGCCGAATACTAATATCACTAAAGATGTATTGCAAAGAGTTAACCAAAACCTCGTACTGGAGTTTAGAGCATTCTTAGAGTTGGCTAAACAAGGCTACCTGTATTTTATCCTTAACTAATATCACTCGACTTTACTAACATTTCCCCGACGTAATTAATCTACCAGCACTTATCGTAGCTTACGGGTTACACAAAAAATGTTGAAGCAACTCAAATGATAACGCAGGCCACTGCATCTCAAGCCCAGGCCAATTCCCCTTTGTTGGCTCTGGTAGACGGAGCTCTGAGGAATATGCAAAATAATATATTCAATTTTTTTATCGATTCCTGAAGCCATTTCTGGTTTCATCCACCGCTGATTACAAGCAAGAACATAACTGATAAAATTTATTACATATTTTAAACATTTTATCTCTCTTTTCATTCTGGCAATCACCTTAATGGATGTACTATTTAGTGCATATGTATCTCATCGCCCGATGTTGTTCTCAGTTTATTTAATAAATCAGAATGTAATTTCAACTTCGCCCCTTTTTTGTTTGTTAACGCTGTAAATAAAACAATAAATTAATTTTTATTCCAAAAATATATATTTTCCTCTTTGGCGACAGCAAATAAATTAGCAAAAATACACATTTAAAATGCCCTTTTTTCCTTTAAATTATTGTAGGCTCGGAACAATCGACGAAGAACATGGTCGTTTGATCATGAAAGGGCTTGGTAGGTTTCATGGTGTTTCTCTAGCTTTCAAAGAACTGCAGCCGGAAGAATTTATGAAAGTAACTCAACATCTAGAAGTAAGCATAAATCATATAGTAAGCACCAAATTGTTAAATCATTTCTACCTAGGAGACATATTACGCAGAGGAATTCCGCAAGTGGTATGAGCCTTTCCTTAAAGTGGCGATTGCTGTTGCAGAAGATGCTGTAACAAAGGAGTTTCCTGGAACAAATTACGAAATAAAAACTAAAAAGTTTTTGCACTCCGATCTGTATAAAAATCAAATAGATTTAGTGTCCCGTAAAAGTATGTTGTCCAACATCAATTTGAACCGACAAGTTTGTTTAAGCTCTATAAATTTTAGATGAATATTGTGTTATTCAGCATGGTGATTGTTGGATGCCAAATTTCCTTATGCGATACAAAAATAATACTCCAATTGATTTGAAAATCATTGATTTTCAACTAGCGAGGTATGCATCACCAGCAGTGGATTTATCATTCTTTTTATACTCGTGTACAGATAATGAAATGCGTTCGAAACACTATGAAAGCTTATTGAAGGTTAGTAAATTGTCTATTAATTCGTTCACGTTGATGGCTTCAAAATTCAATAATTTATAGGCTTACCACGAAGGAGCTACAGAAGTAATTAAGGATTTAGGTGTTGATGTGGAAAAAGTATACCCATACAGTGCACTTTTAAATGAAATGAAAGAAGTCGGGAAATTTGGATGTGGAATGGGAATTGAATCGTTGCCGTTGTCGATGAAGGAGGAAGATGAAATTGCCGATCTTGATGCACTATTGGATATGAATGCTATCTTAACTGACGTGTGGAAAATATCGCCGTTGCCCGATAAAAACAATCGATTACGCATTGCCGAAGCATTCAAACATGCTATCGATATGGGATTTATTGATTGAAAAACATATCTCTTAGAATAAATATGAGCAAAAATTGGAGTTTGCTTTTTTGCCGTGATTTTAAAGGTTTGGTTCTAATAAGACACACATATTTGGCAACAATTGAAACTTAACCAGTAAAGTTAATTGAAGATTTCAATATTACTATTGAAAAGATATTAATAAGCCTAAACGAGAGTATCGCTATTGTATTAAAATACAGGGATTTATATTTTAATGGTAAAAAAATGTCTGCAAGTTACTTTTCGATAGAACCATTGTACTACACATTCCAAGAACATATTATTCTTTATCTGCCTGAAATTGGAAAATAAATTTTCTAATAAAACTTCCTTACTTAAACGATGTGATATTTTAATGCAGTAATTTTTTATATTCTCATAGTTAATATCAAATTGTAAATTTATTTTCACTAATATTTATCAGATTATCATGTTTAATGTCATGGTGTCAAATGGGATATCTGAATAACCATGATATTTGAAGGGACAGCAAAAATTTCTTGAAAACGTCGATTTTTTTTTAAACGCTGACCGTGATTTAGAACATTACAGAACACAATTCCAGCAATATATAATTGTGTAATTTTTTTTCTTCGATTACCCGTAGAAATTGCAGAAAATAAATGATTCGATTTTTTAAATTTACCTCATAGTGCAGCGAAAGCGGGATGGCGTAAATGGAAGAAACATGATCAGACTATAAAAAATACAGAAAACCAACCACAACTGATCACACTATACACATAACATCTAACCAACCCGCACAACATAAACTAGCAGCGTACAGATCAATGGTGCAGAGACTCCATTCCATACCCATGACTCCTACCAGCTACTCTACGGAACTAAACAATATTTACAGAATAGCTAGTAATAACGGATAAAACTAACGTGACAATGACGAATTTATTACACAGTACAAACAAAAACAGGCACGCCAACCAATTGAAATGCATAAGAACGACCAACAGTGGATTTCGTTAACATACTCGTACCTAGGCAAAGAGACATACAGACTATCAAACTTCCATAGAAAATACAAACTGCATTCAAAACTAACAACAACATTGGAAACAAACTGAAACCAAAACTGAATGGCACATCAACTTATGAGAACAGCGGCAAATAGCGGCAAGGACTGTGACATGGTATACATAGGAAAGACCACACGGAAACTAACGACAAGATACAAAAGGCACTTCCGATCTTTATTACGTAACAAGGCAGACTTCAAATACGCGACGCCCCACAAAACCGCGCATACAAGCCCGACAAAATCTACCCATTGTTACACAAACAAAGCAAAGTAGTCAGGCTTGATATCCTAGAAGACTTAAAATATATAAACATTGGAAGACAGACAGTAACATTTTCAACGACAATTTATTACAAATTCCAACACAATTTTCTCTGTAGTAGACCACACGCTCTGACGGGAACGGAAGCGAAACGAATCGCAATAAACGAACATCCAAAAAAATAAAAACCTACCTACCTGGCCTAAATAAGTACCTACATGTACCTGCTTAACCCATCCAACACCTATATAAAGTTACTTCCTTCCACACATCCTTTAGACACTGAAGATAACTCCAAGGAGTCGAAACGCATCTCTTCACACAATAAAGCAAGGCCCGACGGCTTTTCGTGAAAAGGAGAATTGACCTGTGGATATCAAATATACCAAAAAAAGGAGTACAACAGTAATGTCCCTAAATAAATCACTACATACTTTTTTAATGTCAAATCTGTATTTCGGGACTAATTATGCTCCCTTCTTCAATATCAAATACTTTCTGATGATAAATTGTTATTCGCTCTGAATCGCTCCCAGATACTAGACTACTTAACAAGTTGAGTAGGCAGGAGAGTGTTCCTACCAGAAGGGCTTTGTAAACCATCGTCCAAAATATATTTTCTGATGACATAAATCAATGACTTGAATTATAAATCCATTGAACATACAAGAAATCGTTCGATTATATAGAAAAGATCGAGGGTTCTTTTTTATAAACACAAAACAGCCGCCATTTTTTTCCATCTTAAATAAATTTTCTGAATACTCGGCCAATCGAACATATTCAAATAAAATACTTTTCTTGAAATTTTCATGAAAAACCGAAAAAAATATTAGTCTCTACCTCGATTTGAAATATATGCCATCCACTATCACATGTTTTGTTAATTACAATCGAATTAAAATAGCTATATCCACTTAATTATTTGATTTCAATGAAATTTTTGTCTTATGTATATCTACTTAATTGGGAAATTTTAAGAAACGGGAAATCCACAAATCATACTATTACTGACAAAGTTGAGTGAATTTCGATTTTTGGGATATTTGTTGCCCTTCCACTCATAAAAACCTATGCCTGTGATTTTCAGGGTATTGCAAAATAATTTTTTTTTACAACACCCTACTATAATCGCGACCTGTTTGTCCGTCCGTCAGTGTATCACACCAAGTTTTCTCGGAATTCACATTAGCTAGAAACATAAAGTTTGGTGAGTAGGTCGAAAGTGGTGCCCTCTTGAAAGTTGCAGTATAAAATAATTTTTATAAGATTTAGGGAGGGGTGATCCTTAAAACAAAACTTTTACCAAACGCTGTTGATATGAGTATCAAATCAAAGGTCTTGACAAGAACTTTTCAAAGCAGCTCTTAAAATTACTCTTCACTTCAGGGGATGCAGGGGAAAGGGAAATGTACGAAAAATATGTGTGTGTGTGTGTGTGTGTCTTCCTCGCGATTGGACCGAAAAATCAGAAAAAACCAGGAATGTAGGTCTTTATGAGTACAATGGCAACAAATGCCAAAAAAACTCGGTTCATATTTGTTAATAATGGTACATTTTATGAATTTTACGTTTTCATCTATAAAATCGACCTCTTCGTAGCACTATAGCCGCTCTCGGGCCTTGGTTTCCTGCAAATAGCGCCTCCGACTGTCTCGGTCCATTGACTGCAGCCTCCAATTTTGAAGTCCGAGTGGCGACCGAATCAGACCAGCGTTTCCTCGGTTTGCCCACTGGTCTTCGGCCTCCAGTTCTCCCAACGAATACCTTTTTGGGTATTCGGTGTTCGTGCATACGATTCATGTGGCCAGCCCAATGCATCTTCCGCAATCTTACAATCGTTGATACCTCCGGCTGGTCAAAAATTTCATAAAGCTCATGGTTGTATCGAATTCGCATTGGTCCCCGTCTAGCTTCGCTCCGATTATTCGCATCAGGACCCGTCGCTCAAAGGCGTTCAATATATTTGCGGATGCTTGGGTTAGGGTCTATGTTTCGCATCCATAGCATAACACAGGTCTTATCATAGATTTGTACACTTGGAGCTTTGTTTTCCTGTGTATGCAGCTGGTTTTCAACTGGACAAAAAAATTTATTTGCGAGCTTTATTCCACGGCGTATATCGCCATGTAAGTTACGGTGCAAAGTCGGCCTACTAGTGGTCATGGTGCGGTAGTACGCGCTGCTGCCATATGGCTCCATATCTTACATGAGCTTTGATATGGTCCCCTTAAGCTGTCAGCCAACTTCGGCAAAAGCAAATGATTAGAAGGCGTAAATTTATACTATGTTTTGCATAAAAAAAGTACAAACCGAATCCCTTGTATCCTTACACTGTTCACTGTACTCCTACACTTTGTAAGACGGGTAAATGAAGCATATGATCTGCACTTCCAACTGATAGCTAAGCTTTGAAAAGTAAACAAACTCCTATTCATTTATTTTTAAATTTTCACCTTACAAGGAGCGCTATTATGTTTCCTGTGGACCGTCGGGATTTCGCTGTAGAAATCCGGCTCTAAACCGTACAAAAACTCAAGTTTTCGTTATCATCTCCACAATTCTTCATATATCGCCATATAACTCTGCGAAAAAAGTCGGCCTACATGTGACCTCTTTTTTTAAGGAGTTTGTAGATAATGAACTTAAGTCGGTTAAAGTGGCTTTAGCTTAAAATTTAAATACTATGAATAAAACTGACGAAAATAAAGAAATAACAATGGCAGTTGTCGATAATACTGGTGCATATTCGTCCCTAAGTGATTCTATAGATCAGGACTTGATTTATTTTTAATTAGCTAGTCGGAAATTATTTACAAAACGGAATAAAATTAATTTTAGTAGCTCAGTAAATTTAAGTAATGTAAATAGATTTTCACCATTAGCTAATAATCACCATGAGCAAACTACTTCTATGCTAATCAAACCATCGTGGTTACCTTCAATTTTTATAAATAATATATCTGCAATAAATTTCGAGTCTTTTTTTAAAACCTCCTCAGAAACGAAACATCGGGTGAACTCATTTTCAAACTCCTTTCATAAAATTTCAATCAATAATTCTAATGCGTAGGATGTGCTCATGAATCTTATGAAGGAAAAGAAAACTTGGAGAGTCCTTTTTTTAAGCCAAATATGCTTTATTTAATACTAATCGTCATAAATTTTAATAGAATATAACGCAAATTCCAAACTTACAAAATACGAAAACTTAATGTCCTAAATGGCTCGTTATCAAGTTAAAAACATTAAATCATAAAACAACATATTCAAATTTATTAAAATTATTACATATTTTATGATTCAATTGGAAAAAGCAGAAAAAACCCAGTACAGTATCGAGAATGTTAGCGAATTTATGTATTTAGGCGCCAAAATAACGAAAAGGGGCAATGAAAGAGACGAAATACGCCGAAGAATACAGCTCGCAAATAAAATATTTTATTCAGTATTGACAATCTTGAAGACCAGCTGCATACACAGGAAAACAAAGCTCCAAGTGTACAAATCTATGATAAGACCTGTGTTATGCTATGGGTGCGAAACATCGACCCTAACCCAAGCATCCGCAAATATATTGAACGCCTTTGAGCGACGGGTCATGAGGCGAATAATCGGAGCAAAGCTAGACGGGGACCAATGTCGAATTCGATACAACCATGAGCTGCATGAAATTTTTGACATACCGGATGTCTCAACGATTGTAAGACTGCGGAAGCTGCAATGGGCTGGACACATGAATCGTATCCGTTGGGAGAACTGAAGGCCTTTGGCCAGTGGGGAAACCGAGGAAACGCTGGTCTGACTCGGTCGACGAAGACAGTTCATCGCTGCTCGGATTTTGGAATTGGAAGATGCGGTCAACGGACCGAGATAGTTGGAGGCGCTGTTTGCAGGAAGCGAAGGCCCGAAGGGCTGTAGTGCTAAGAAGAAGAAAAAACCCACCAATACTATTCAAAAATTATTTGTAATTTTAACAAAACAGTGAACTTTTATCCTATACATAATATTTTATAACCGAGTTCTAATAAAATCAATCAAAAATGTTATCTTTTACTAAAACAATACTAATTTTATCTCTAAACCTAATATGATAAACATAACATATACCTGTCCTAAATATTGAAATGTATTCCTTATTTTTAACATAAACAAACAACACTCTATGTAGCAATAATGAGCTGAAACTCAAAACGTCACTCCGTCCCAGCTCGACCAGCCTCAACGAATCTAGCGAGTGAGTATCTCCATTAGAATTGTTGGTCTCGTGAACTCAAATTCGGAGGATATTTTATCTTATCGGTGGCCTGTCTATATATGTCATATATGATTGGGACACCGTCAGAATCAAAAACATACCGATTCATCTAAATGCGAAGAATGAAGCCAGTAGTCTCAATATACCCGTCTTTAGGGAGAACGCGGTCAACAGACCGAGATAGTTGGAGGCGCTATTTGCAGGAAGCAAACGCCCGAGAGGGGCTGTAGTGATACGAAGAAGAAGAAGGGTGGAACGGCTGTGAAATCCAGGGGTTTTCCCTCACAGTTACAGATCTTGCGATATGACTCCGAACAAGCCTCAGTATGAAGATATCGACTTTTGTCACTTTAGCAGTTTGTTAAATTCTTCTATTCAATGTAGTGCTTCTAATCCGTCTCAGGCTTTCTTTACAAACCAGTACATGTACGAAGACATTTCCTTTCGAAAACTCTTAATCTTTCCATTGTACTAGCACTCTGGTTATATCAGATCTGACATCCATATGTCAAAACTGGCCTAATCAGGGTCTTGTAACAGATAACTTTAACCTTTTGATCAATGTATCAGGAATGAAAGAGTCGTCGAAGGGCCATGACTACATTTTTGCTTTACTGAGCATGATTTTGACATGTTCAGTATAGTACAGGTACTGATCGAGATGAACACCGGGGTATCGAGCACAGGATTTATGTGAAACCCGTTCTGAACTACCCTCACCAGCCATAATGTGGAAACCCTTCCAATTACGTTTCAGGTCTTGACAGGCCCCCAGCAGAGTTGTCCGAAACAAGATTGCTTCGCATTTCTGCGCATGGGTTGTCATTCGCCAATTCTCGGTGTAAAGCTGCACATCATTAAACATTTTTTGAAGATTGCTCTAAACTATCGTAGCTTTTCAGTCTGCTGTTTAGATGATCAGATCATCAGGAAACGCTACAATGATTGCGTTGGCAAAACGTTAAAATCAAAGCCATTCAATACCTTGCGAATGAATATTGAGAAAAGCAGAGGCCATTCAAGACCTTAAAGTCGCGCATTGTCGTCAGATTTCCATCAGTACAACAATTGGTTTCCCGTATAACATATTGCATATCATGGCGACAAGGTGTCTGGAGAACCTGTCCTGAAGGAGCTTAAAAATTAGTCCACACCATATCGAAGGCTTTCTCCATATCAATGAGATATGCTCCAACACATTCTCTGTTGTTTAGTTTCCAACAGATGTCTGAGGTTACTTTCGTTATCGCATGTATGGTCGAATGCCTGGCACGAAAACCAAATTGGCAGTTCGGAATCAACTCATATTTCTCATTGTGGGCGTTTAATGCTTTGCTGAGTATCAATTCAAACACCTTGCTAATGTTAGGCAGCAAGCTAATTGGGTGATAGCTTTAAGAGTTCAAAGATTCTTTTCCTTTCTTTAAGATCGGAAATACCTTAGCCTTTTTCCACTCATTTGGGAAATATGAATTACTGAACATGTTGTTGAATAATATGGAATAATTCCTAATAGCAACCTCAGTCAATTGTCCGAGAACTATATTTGGAACGCCGTTAATACCACATGATTTCTTGTTGTTTATCCTGCCAAATATGAAACACAAGTCTTCATAGCTGAAAAAATAATCAATATGTTTCACTGAAATGAAAAACTGATACGCCGTTCAGTATTGATTTGAAGTCGGAAATTTTTGCTTCAACGACCTCTGAAAGTATTTGGTTTCCTCTCTCATGGTTTGGTAGATGAACCAATTCAAATTGAGTTCCAATCACGACAAGTTTCTGCAATCCATCAAATATAATCCTGTTTAATATAATATGAAACACAAGTCTTCATAGCTGACAAAATAATCAATAAGATTCAAGCTCGGTATGTTTCATCGAAATGAAGAATTGATTGGCCATTCAGGCTTGATTTGAAGTCGTAAACTTTTGCTTCAACGACCTCCGAAAATATTTCATTCCTTCTCTCTGGGTTTGGCAGATGAACCAATTCAAAATGTGTTCCAATCAGGGCAAGTTTCTGCAATCCATCACATATAATCCTGTTTCCATTTCTATCCGGAGTCGTACTATTAATTTCCATACCAGCCCTATCGAGAAGATTTATCTTATCACTGGCGACTTCAAGATTCGACACCTGCACTCGAGATTTCTTACAGAATAAGCTATTCACTTTCGTGAAAACGTCATCTTGGTCCTGTGGGCTAATACTCCTCAGTTTTTCCGGGGATTGATTGCTTACTTCACTCCTGAAGTATGAACGGATTAAGTTATGGAGATTCTTCAAGTGTAATTTCAACAAAGCAAATGAGGGCTGGTTGCAGTCCAAAAATCGCCGACAAATATTGTTGAGGCGTGTGAGAAGAAGGCTTTTCAATTTTTTTAACCTTGCTATGGTTCGTGTATCATATCCTTCCATATTGTTTCGATGTTTAATCTTGGGAACTACTTTCTCAATCATTTCCGACGTCAGCTTCTTTAACTTCGACAAATAGAGATCTATTTCATCGTTAGTTAGATTCCTGTCATTAGGAACCATTGAGCAAACGTTGCCATCATCAGAAGAAAGACATCGCTTCTGGTAATCCCGATTACATTTTTTTAAACTTTCCCTAATCCGTTTTTTTAAAATTCAACCGATTATTTTCGTGTTGAACTGGAATGAGGACATCATCCCTTTGATGATTGATTTCCATTACGATTGCTTTATGGTCGCTATCGTAAGAAAGCACCTGCAATTTTCGTTGCTGACTATTAAAACTGAATTCAAGTCTAGCGTCAGCAATGCAGAGGTTCAAATATGAATTAATCCTAGGGTATGTTGGGAACTCCCAACCCATATATTCTGGAATGCACCTGTATCCACGATTTCAGGAATACACCTCTGGGATTATTGGTGGCGTTCAGCCATGATTTATGCTTGGCATTCAGGTCACCACCAAGACTATAATAACTATGCAGCCTGTTCAATTCGGGTATTTCAAACAAAGAATTGAGCTCCTTCTTGAACTTAAGAACATTTCGAACAGTTGCATAGGCAGAGATAACGAAGAGGTTATCCCCACCTGGCAGAGAAATCTTGATAACGGACACTTCAAGAGATTCAAAGCTTTTGAATTCGACTTTTCAATATTTTGGAAACAATACGGTCTTCTCACCAATATCCCGGTGCCACCTCCTCCATCACCGTCTACCCTATCGTTTCTTACGAATTCAAAATCCTTGAATGTTATGGAGTGCCGTGAATTGAAGTGGGGTTCAGTGAGAAGCATGATGTCAGGCTTTTGCTTAACAATGAATTCAAGGAGATAGTCAGGTCGATGTAGAGTAACAATGGAGTTAACGTTGATCGAAATGAGATGAAGCTTATCCATTGAAATGGGACTAGATGACAAACTATTTTGAAGCATGTTGGCCCAAACGTTGAAAAACGAAATTGATTTTTTGATCTTCCTTATTTATTCTTCTTGAATGAGATTCAAGTTCTTGGTAAATTTTGAGAAGCAGCTCATTATTGCCACTTACATTATTTATTTGATTTATATTGTTATCTGCTGGTCTTCTAGCAGCAAGTGCAAATGATACTCCGGGCTTGATGAAGTTGGGATGTAACAAATTGTGACGTACTTGGGTTTGTTTTGGTGAAGTTGGAAGGAATGACACTGCGATGTATTTGGGTTTGTTTTGGGGAAAATTTAACTTTGGCATCTTGATATCGAGGGCATCCTCGGTATAATGCTGGATGACCAAATATACGGTAGTTAACACAGTATAATTTTTTTAGCTCCATTTGAGCCAATTTGCATTCACCTAGGGCATGAATATCTTAAAATTTAACACACGGATAGTGCATGGCACAATTGGCAGCCGAATGACCGAATCTTTGGCACCTGTAACACTGGTTGACCTCAGCTTTTTGTAGACGCTTCCATCTCACAACTCTAAAGTTCAAGTACCTTACCTTTTGGAGGGCGCTTGGACTGCTTTTGCTAGAAATTTGTACCAAATAAAATGGTGATATTTTGCCTTCAACAGTTGATCTCCTGGTAGCAACGTTTTTCACACGAATGAATTTGGCAGCTGGTGCTGCTTTCCGTAACATTTCAAAGAGATCAACTGCATTCTCCCCACAGTTCAAGCCCTTCAACAGGAAGGTCAAATTTTTTCCGCCTTAAGCGAGTATGTGAAGTGGGGAGCTTTTACACTATTAAGAGCATCTTTCGCTGGCTTGAAATCTTCTCCATCTTCTTCTTAGCACTACAGCCCTTCACTTCCTGCAAACAGCGCCTCCAACTGTCTCGGTGCATTGACCGCGTCATCCAATTCCGAAATCCGAGCAGCGATGAACTGTCTTCGTCGGCCGAGTCAGACCAGCGTTTCCTTGGCTTCCCCAATGGCCGCCGGCCTTCAGCTCTCCCAACGAATACCTTCTTGGGTATCCGCTGTTCGTCCATACGATTCATGTGTCCAGCCCATTGCAGCTTCCGCAGTCTAACAATCCTTGAGACCTCCGGTTCGTCAAAAATTGCTCATTGTAGTGAATATTAAGTTCAAAAATATGTCCGTGAAGGACCGCAGCGATGGTCTGCTACCTCGGCAGAAGAAGGTGTCGGTATCTGCCGAGAATGCCCTCGTCTGGAGACGCGTGAATGCGCTGGCAGGCTAGCATTGCGGTGTCGTGGGGCGGGTTCATTTTCCCCAGCACGAGGACCCACTACAAAAAATTTCGCATTCACGAATTGGACTGCTGGAGATCAAGAGGCGACCGAAGTCGCAAAAAGTGTAGATAACTACACCGAGGGACTTAGAGCTTGTTACGAGAACAAGTGGAACCTGAAAAGAAAGGCGGACTTGGGGTGACCTCGTCATTACCCGACGAAGTTCATGGCCCACAAATGAAAGAGGGGCAAACGGGTGATGGTGGAGCCCCTTCGCACCCACCCAACCGGAATAAATCCATATATATTCTTGTTGCAGTGGCCAGGTATTCCTCTTCTGAGTGGAAAACTCATACAACTTGAATTGCATGAACTTTCCCATCAGAAGGGGAGTACTCCGGTGACCAATTTATGCCATAGAATTATACAATTTGATTGCATAACGCTATGCCATAAAGAGGCACTCGGCTTGGGCCACTCAACCCGAGAAGTCACCTGAAACAAAAGATGGATTAATGCGTACCCGGTGGCTGGCTCGAGTTTTGAGGTGGAAGCCTGCCACCGTACCGGGTCCAATACCCGGTTAGAATTTTCGGAAAGGAAAGACCAAAAATTGTAAGTTACTCAACCATTATTATTCTCAAAAATTCTATAAACATAACTCGCCGATAAACAATTCCTCAGTACTATTCATCATTCAAAAAAAAATTTTTGTTTCTTTATACAATTCACAATTTAAACAATTTTTAAAAGTCAATTCAAATATCAATATGATTGAATCAAAAACAATGCCTTTATATTAATATAAGCATATTCCCAATAAAATTTTTTTGTTTTTTTTATAAAAAATAGAAAAAACATATCAATTTAAAAAGACAAATTTCAAAAAGAGCAATTTGAAAAAAGACATGAGGCAAAAGAGGTACTTACCCCACATGGTCCTTCGAGCGCTCGTCGAATAATGCGGGGGGTCCACTGAAACGTTCATTAATAATATTGATTTGTTATTTCTATATATTGCATCAACTCATTTAACACTATTCATTCTCATTGCAATCACTGTTCTTTAAAAAAAAATTTTTGATAAGAAAGAACGTCTAATTAGATCATTATTTTCATTTTATAGCCTTCTCCAAAAGCGTTTTACTTGTATAAACAACAAAAATTGATAAGATTATTAGATTCCAAGATATAAGCGCAAAATTATCTTCCTCTTTCAATTCATCACTATCATCCGTCGTTACAGCATTCTAACCTCCATTCTCTCGGACACGCCAGGTTAGAATCAAATCCAATAAGATGCACGTGGCTCTATTTTTGCACCCACACGAAACATAAACACTTCGAAATTCGAGTGTAGGAAAGACGGAAAATCTTTTGGGCACCGATCAAAATGCATAAACGCGTGTGAAATAGGAAACGTGCGGCCGTTGTAGCGGAAGGATGTAGTTTTGATCGGATAAAATTCAAAAGAATATCTTGCACTTAATATTTTATTCTCAAAACACTTTTTATTATTCAAATCACTAGTTTTGCACTCGGGCTATTATTCAAAGTAATTTCCACGTCGCTTGCCAATATATCATTCCGTAAAAGCATTTACAACAAGCATTAAAGCACTTAAATGATTCCCCGTTACTTGGTGGCTACTGCGACGGATATCAAAATCAACGTTATCCACAATCTTAGGCGGAACCGAAACCCGACCGACTTCAACGACTGCTCAACTAGCACTCCCGTCGCCAGTTATTTATAAACTTTCGTTAATCATTAATTTTTTGCTTTTAATGATAATACACCGCATAATATAAAAATGCCTAAGTAACTAATATCACCGAACAATAGAAAATCTTTCTGTTCGTAGTTGATTGTTCCTTCGCGTAATTTGAACTGCCATTCTTCTCCGACGGGCTCTTTTTCTTCTCGCAATTCTAAATCTTCCACTCTACCTCGCTTGCGGAACTCGTAGACTAGCGGGAAAATGGTTTCAATTGCTGCTTGTACATTATACGCAGCACAGCTACGATGGAAACATTTCGAGCATTGATAGCGTGCCGCTCCGTGAACTTTCCCGATATGATCGACAAGTCCGTTGGTATCATTATGACTTTTTTATGGGATTGAATAAGATTAATATTTATATCTTTTATTTATTAATTTCTTCTTTAGTTATTTATTATAGAAAGGAATATATAGAGGAGGATATAAATATTAATCGGTTTATTATATTAGTTTTAATATTTGTTTTATCAATAATGTTATTAATTATTAGTCCTAATTTAATTAGTATTTTATTGGGGTGAGATGGATTAGGTTTGGTTTCTTATTGTTTGGTAATTTATTTTCAAAATGTAAAGTCTTATAATGCTGGGATATTAACGGCCTTGTCTAATCGTATTGGTGATGTGGCGTTATTATTAGCTATTGCTTGAATATTAAATTATGGTAGATGAAATTATATTTTTTTATTTAGAAATAATAAAGGTTGATTTTGAGATAATAATTATTGCTGTGTTAGTTGTTTTAGCGGCGATAACTAAAAGTGCTCAAATTCCTTTTTCTTCGTGATTGCCCGCGGCAATGGCTGCCCCTACCCCGGTTTCTGCGTTAGTTCATTCTTCAACTTTAGTAACGGCTGGAATTTATTTATTAATTCGGTTTAATATATTAATTAGTGGGACTTTAGCTGCTAGAATTTTATTATTATTGGGCGGGTTGACAATGTTTATATCGGGTCTTGGTGCTAATTTTGAGATTGATTTAAAAAAAATTATTGCTCTTTCTACTTTAAGTCAGCTTGGTTTAATAATAAGAATTCTTTCTATGGGGTTTCCTAAAATAGCATTTTTTCATTTATTAACTCATGCTTTATTTAAGGCCTTGTTATTTATATGTGCCGGAGCTATTATCCATAATATATCGAATTCTCAAAATATTCGTACTATTGGTAATTTAGTAATTCATATGCCTTTAACTGTTACTTGTTTAAATACGGCTAATTTAGCTCTTTGTGGGCTGCCTTTTTTTAGCCATAACTCCTCGATTACTACATCATGGTTGTATCGAATTCGACATTGGTCCCCATCTAGCTTCGCTCCGATTATTCGCCTCAGGACTCGTCGCTCAAAGGCGTTCAATATATTTGCGGATGCTTGGGTTAGGGTCAATGTTTCACACCCATAGCATAACATAGGTCTTATCACAGATTTGTATACTTGGAGCTTTGTTTTCCTGTGTATGCAGCTGGTCTTCAAGATCGTCAATACTGAATAAAATATTTTATTTGCGAGCTGTATTCTTCGGCGTATTTCGTCTCTTTCATTGCCCGTTTTCGTTATTTTGGCGCCTAAATACACAAATTCACAAACATTTTCGATACTGTATTCGCCAAGTGTGATATTTTGTGTACTTGAGGCATTTTTCCTCGACTGCATCATGAGCTTTGTTTTATTTTCGTTGATTTGTAGCCCTACTAGTTTTGCTTCGCTGTCGAGTTTCAGGAAGAGTTCTTTGGCAGTTGTTAGTGACCGTGACAGAATATTGACGTCGTCCGCATAGGCCACTACCTGGCTCGACTTGTATAGTAATGTACTTCACGTATCGACAGGTAGCTTCCATATGACGTACTCCAGAGCCAAATTGAATAGCAATGGGACCAGCCCATCTCCCTGCTTTAGTCCGATATTTGTGTCAAAGGCATCGGTGAGTTGGTTATTGATGCGGACTTGGGAGGTTGTCGACGTCATTTTCATTTTGGTAAGACGGACTAATTTGGCTGGGATGCTAAAACCAAGCATTATTTGGTACAGTACGCTACGATCAGTACTGTCGTATGCTTGCTTGAAGTCAACGAAAATTTGGGGTACGTCTATGTTGAACTCCCAGCATTTTTCAAGTACCTACTTGACTGTGAACAATTGGTCTGTTGTTGATCTACCTGCCCTAAAACTTTAAATCAGCCAGTGTTTTTGTTTTAATTGTGAGTTTATCAGCGGTCACTGTCTTAATTTCGAAATTATCGATCTTATCTTCGGCTGCAAATAGGCGAACCATATCCCCTCCACCCTACCTAAAGACATTAATCGGAGGAACTTTCTCGGTTATCTTATTATTTTTAATAGGAAAACCAGCAGACACACTGGTTGGGCTCTTCTCCTTATTTTTTGATTTTATGTGTTCGATAAAGTTAGCACTAGATTCATTAATATTACCTATGTATCTATCATTAATATTACCTAAGTACCGCATAGTAATTTGCGCTGTCGTTTGCTCCTCCAAAACTTAGTATGATATCAGCATTATGGATTGTTGGCTTCTTCGTTTCTTGTAATGTTGCTTTATTTTTTTGTTGAGCCTTTTGCGTGGCTACTTTATTTTCGCTTGTCTTATTTGTTGTGGCTTCTTGTTTTCCGTACGTACTTTGTGGCTTAATCACTTCACTTTTGTCGACGTTTGATAATTTATGGATCATTTCCTCCAAATTTTGAATTCGGAGTTTCATCTCTTCATTTTCTTGGTTACTCTTTCCAGTTCCTCCCTTGATAGCGTAATTCGCTTACCAAGTTCAAGATTTTCTTGTTCGTTTTTCCTTTTCATTGTTTTTTCATTTGTTCCATTTGAAATGTCTGGCCCCTTGTTCCCCAGCGGTGGGAAGCCGTCAAGCTCCTCGATACCCCCAGTGCAAAAAGGTTTCTTCTTTTTTAAACTTTTTGAGACTTCTTCGCGAGTAAAATCCAGATATTCAATAAATTGTTCGAATAATTCGACGATATAATAAAATTTTTAAAATTAGTTTCTAATTGACGTTTAAAAATTATTTTAAGTTTTAAAAATCATTGACAGGAGCTTTTAAAAACCCATCTAGATGCAACGAATACTAGACGTAGAATTATAAAAAAGCACTCCACCTATCGAACGCACTTTATAACATTGAATTCGGAGCATTAGGGCGGCCTCAGGAATTTTTTAAAATTGTAAAGATTTTTTTTTATAATTAATAAACTTAATATATCGGTAACTATTGATTCAATTTAAATTTAAAAAATGCGCTGGAAAGTACTGTAAAAGATGCTTCTTAAAAAAGAAAAAAGTTGAATAATGTGCACTAGTTTTTTGAGATACAACCGATCAAAATTGACCGGCAGCTTGAACGAAGCTATGAACAACAGGATGGTAATGTTTGAACCATTACCTTTGTCTCTCGGAACTCTTTCTGGATAGAAATTGAATCTTTAAATAACAATAACTTATATTATAATAATAAAAACAATCGGTATTGCTTTTGAAAAATACCAAAAAAAAAAACATGATTAGGAAAATTGAAATTTAAGTTTCAAAATCGTTACACGGCTTGTAGTGGAGTGATTTTCATATTTTTTTAATCCGATGTAACTCGAAAAGAGTTGCTTAAGCATCGCACTATCAAATCCCAAAGATGTTTTTGTTTTGTTATAAATAAATTAATTGATTTGTAACAAAATGAAAACCTGGAGTTCTTTTAGTAAATCTTCCCCGACATAGACCGTTCAAAGCACTAAACAAAATTATTTTATTTTCATTTTAAGGTTGTATACTTATTAAACAATTTTTGTTTAAAGAAATTTAAAATAAAAATTCTCTTATTTAAATTGTTTTTTAACGATATATTAAAGATAACAAAAATAAAATTTTATATAAGTTCTTTAAAAAATATTGATATTTTTTAAGCTACAATTGATATAATATTTTTGAAAGAAAGACGCACTGTATGTCAGCGTTTATGTATTCTTAGATAGTCATATATAGACTATTTAATATTGAAGTGAGTTTTTTGGTAATTTTTGGTGGGAAATTCTATTGGTGCCACGTAAAAATTACCATCGTATGAAGGTACGTGTAATTATATAATAAATAAAAAGACCATTAATATTTTAAAGTGATAATGTATAAGATTAGTGATTTTCATTATTTTTTTCATAGTACACATGTTTGAGAAATAATAGAGCGTGATGGAAAGAACTTTATATTTTTTCCCTAGAAATTTAAATTATACATGAAAAAAAATAGGTTCAATGAATTTAATTTTTCAAAAAAGTCTTAATTCTTATGAAGTTTCATTTAAAATTATAATTTTTTTGTAGATTAGTAGGCAAAAGATTAATACTACATTTAAAAACGGTTATTTATAGTACGATTTGCACAGTATTCAATTAGTATTATTAGTTTATTCATTTATAAGTAGTCACAATGTGCATCTTATATTATTTATGTATTCGTTAATATTATATACACATTATATAAATGAATAAAACTAGTAATAATAAAACAAGAAACAAGAAGTCGTGTTTCTAAATAATGTACAATTTTTAAAGATTATTTATAATTTTCCTTTTTATTAAAAAAAAAGATTTAAAACGAAAAATTTCTTTAATACTGTTTATGACTTGTTTATTACTTCGCCGCAAATGTCGGTCAACTTTGACCAGTTGTATCTCAAGAACTAGTGCACACTATTCAACTTTTTTTTTTAAAGAGCATCTTTCAACTGTAGAATAAATAAATTGAATATCTTGGTTACTATTACTTACTTACTTAAATTAAATTTAAAAAAATGCATTGAAACGTACTGATTTCCCAGCCAACGCCTGCTTACTCAGGCCTGAAAGGAATGCAATTAACGCACATGACGTCACAGTGAGAACTGTCGCATTGTAACGTCATGCTTCCGCTTTCGGACCTGTGTGATGAGGCATTTTTCCAGCCAATGCCCCCTCACACACTAACCCAAGTGCATTTCAAGTGGTAAAAAAAATTAAATACAAAACGGCTGTTATTTTCCTTTATATATATGTGGCGGCACGAGAGGTCCCGCCATCAGCACCTCCTTCACGGCGCAAACAAACTCTCGTCCCTCGCCAGATCTATACTTGCCAGCCCAAATCGTCCCACCGGCTCAAGCAATCCACCATGAGAAATATGGAATTCATATGACACCGTTCTTCTAGATTCTCACATGTTGATATAGGAGAACGGATTCATACACCCACTCTCTCAGTGTGTTTTAGCAACGTCCTCAGTAGCGAACGAACAACGTTAGCGACATCAGTAGCAAGCAAACAACGAAAGCGACATCAGTAGCAAGCGAACGACGCTAGCGACATCAAAAGCAAGCAAACAACGATAGCGACATCTGTAGCAAGCGAACAACGTTAGCGACATCAGTAGCAAGTGAACAACCAAAGCGACATCAGTAGCAAGCGAACAACGATAGCGACATCAGTAGCAAGCGAATGACGACAGCGACATTCATCATCATCTTCGTCGTCGTCCGTCGTCCGACATTCATCATCATCTTCGTCGTCGTCCGACGTCCGACATTTATCAAGAGTAAAAGAAATAAATAGATTAAGAGTAAAAGTTGACCTTTTAAAGTGGTGACCCCGAGTCGGCCAACAGCATGGTGCTTGGACGAGACGACGAGGATGCCGCGCGCATCGCCACGCAGCACGACGCAGAGCCCTTGGTCTCACTGGAACAGCCGCCCAGCCAGCCAGCAACGGCAGGTCAAAGCCGACAGCCTCTGCCTACAAGAGCGACACCATTCGACCTACTACAACAGCCATCAGCGGAACAGGTATACGGTGTAGGCTACTGTAAGCTGCCATCCTTCTGGCGTACTAGCCCGGAGCTGTGGTTTTTCCAGGTTGAGTCCCAATTTCAGGTGCACCAGATCACAAGGGACTCAACCAAGTACCACCTCACGGTATCATCATTGGACCACGAGACAATCACGGATGTAGCAGACATCATCCGTGCGCCACCCGAGCACGACAGGTACGGAGCGCTCAAAACAGCCATCGTCGCCCGCCTCACCGACTCACCTGATGCGCAGCTACATAAGTTGCTCACAGGTGTCGAGCTTGGAGATAGGAGACCATCGCAGGTACTACGGCACATGCGTTCCCTCGCTGGAACGCGGGTCAGCGACGATGTTCTCCGAGTGAGATGGCTTGACCTCCTGCCCCAGCAAACGCGCCGCATGCTTTTATTAATCAAAAATCAGACGCTAGAAGAGCTTGCCGCTGTTGCAGACGAGGCACAAGACATGGGCCCGGGAGTTATGGCCACATCATTCCAACCACCCACGCGCGCAACAACACCCACATCTGGTCGTTCCTCACCGCACACTTCTTCGGACCAAGTCGTAGTCGAATTAGCTGCCTTGCGTCTGGCAGTTACACAGCTAACAGCCTTGACTCGAGAAGCGCTTCAACAACCACACGCCTGCGCTAATACGCTGCGGGAGCGCACCTCTTCAAGAGATGTAAGCCAACGACGGGGACGCTCCGCCACTCCCGGACCAGATAGTCGCACGGGACACTGCTGGTATCACACCAAGCACGGGGCCTTGGCAATGCGATGCAAACAGCCCTGCTCTTTCCCAGCTCCAGAGCACACCATTAGGCGCTCGGAAAACTAGGGTTGCCGGCGTTGTACTCAGCGGACACCGCCGGCAACACCTCGGAGAAGCGCCTGTATGTCTCCGACCGTACTACAAAAACCAGGTTTCTGGTAGATTCCGGCTCCGCCCTCTCTATCATCCCAAGGCATTTCATCGCCAAGCCTCTTCGCAAACAGAATCTCGTACTACAGGCAGCCAATGGCACTCCCATAACCACGTTTGGATCTCAGCAGCTCACCCTGGATTTCGGGCTACGTCGGCCCCTCCACTGGTCGTTCGTCATAGCAGACGTCCAGACTGCCATTCTAGGAGCCAACGCACTAAAACACCATGGTCTACTCATCGACCTTCGCAACCGACGCCTCATGGACGATCTCACCAGACTCTCCACAGCCTGCGCCATCGGTCGAGTTCCAACTATACACAGCATTAGCGCCGTCAACAATGGTTCGTCCTTGAAGGGCACCATTGGAGACCGGTACAAAGCGATCATCAGTAAATATGCAGATGCACCCGCACAACCCGGGGAACTAGCCTCGGTAGCTGACCTACCTGACCTACCTGTCCACCAATGGACCACCGGTTTTTGCGAGACCACGTCGCCTCGCGGGAGAACGCCTCACTGCAGCAAAAGCCGAGTTCGCTTTCTTGCTGGAAAGAGGCATAATTCGACCTTCATCGAGCCAGTGGGCTAGTCCTCTGCACATGGTGCCCAAGGACGGCGGCCGTTGGCGAGCTACTGGGGATTACCGTCAACTCAACACTCAAACTCGCCCGGATCGTTACCCACTACCCATCATCGAGGATTTGATCCAAGAGGCCAGCGGCACAGTCTTCTCGGTAATTGACCTCCAGCGTGCCTTCTACCAAATCCCGGTGGCTCCTGAGGATATCGGTAAAACGGCAGTCACCACGCCTTTCGGACTTTATGAGTTCCTGGGAATGCCTTTGGGTCTACGCAACGCAGCCCAAACGATGCAGCGGACTCTAAACCATCTGCTGAGGAAGCTGGATTTCGTCCGGGTTTATCAGGATGATATCCTAGTATTCTCGGCCAGCCACAACCATCACCAGCGCCACCTCGAGCAACTTTTGTCCATGCTTCAAGCGGCAAATCTCCACGCTAACTGGGATAAATGTCAAGTCGGTCAGGCTGAGGTCATCTTTGCCGGATACCACGTCTGCGAAACAGGATTCCGACCACCAGCCCCCAAGACACAAGCCATCGGATCCTTTCCCAAACCGACCGATTCATCCCAGCTAAGACGTTTTCTAGGGATGCTGAACTTTTATCGCCGCTGCATGCCACACGCTGCCGAATCCCAAGTACCACTCTCGGAACTGCTAAAAGGATGTACGACAAAGAGAGCACCACTCACCTGGACACCAGAGGCGGAAGTGGCTTTTGAACGCTGCAAGCAAGGCATTGCCGAGGCAGCCACGTCAGCCTTTCTTTCGCCTCTGCACCCATTGGCACTTCGTACCGACGCATCCAGCACTGCCATTGGCGCGGCCTTGGATCAACAACAGAGCGACGGCACTTGGGTACCGTTAGGTTTCTTCTCAAGGAAGCTCTCCGAAACCGAACAGCGCTACTCAACTTACGACCGCGAGCTCCTTGCTATCTTTGCTGCCATCAAGTTCTTCCAGCGCATCTTGGAGGGAAGGCACTTCGTCATTTATACCGACCACCGGCCACTTATATTTGCTCTGACGCAACGCTCAGACAAAGCCTCACCCCGTCAAAGCAGGCAACTGGATTTTATCTCCCAATTCGATTCGCGGGTGGAGTACACACCAGGGAACGACAACATCGTCGCCGATGCACTATCACGTGTGGAGACGGTCGCGATACCCCCCGCAATCACAGCTCAAGCCATCAGCGAAGCACAGGACACAGACGAACAGTTGCCCCACCTCCTGGCGAGTCCCCGTCTCAAACTGCATCAGTTGATGTTGGATGGCTACTCAGGATACTACGTAGAGTTCAGCGGCACCATTAAGCCTTACCTGCTGGTTGCACTCCGCCGTCAAGCTTTCGACATCGTCCATCAGCTATCACATCCAAGCGGACGTGCCACTTCGAAGCGCGTAGCGCTGAAATTCTTTTGGCCTAGTCTGCGGAAAGATGTATCCCGGTGGGCCAAGCAATGCGTACCGTGTCAGCTATCGAAGGTCCACCGCCACAACCGTGCCGAACTGGGAAATTTCAAGACGCCGGACGGGCGCTTCGATCACATTCATGTGGACCTGATCAAGCTGCCACAATGCGAAGGACACGAGAACTGCCTCACCATTATCGACCGCTACACACGGTGGCCTCAAGCAGTGCCAGTGCGTGACAGCAAAGCTAGCACCATCGCCAGGGCACTATTCGACCACTGGATCTCCATATTTGGCCCGCCACTAGAGATCACATCGGACCAAGGACGCCAGTTTGAAGCCGACCTATTGCATCAGCTTGGACGCCTCTTGGGCATCAACCGTGTCCACACTGCTCCATATCACCCTCAAGCCAATGGCATGGTCGAACGGATGCACCGCACCCTCAAAGCAGCGTTAAAGTGCGTTCCCGAGACACCATGGCTACAGGCACTCCCACCGATCTTACTGGGCCTACGAACCACATTCAAGGAGGACCTGCAAGCCTCTCCGGCAGAAATGGTTTTTGGCACATCGCTCCGGATCCCGGGCGAGTTCATTACACCTCAAAACGTACCAGCCAGTTGCCCACAAGACTTCGTCACCGACTTACGCCACCTTTTCCAGTCGATCCGACCAGTTCCGTCAGCCAGACACTCCGTTCATCAACCATTCGTTTTCAAGGACCTGAACAGCTGCGAATATGTCTTCCGCCGCATCGACGCAGTCAAAAAGCCGCTCGACCAACCGTACTCCGGACCACACCATCAAGAGGATCAGCGACCGCACCTACGTCATAGACGTAAATGGCGTCACCAAGACCCTCTCCACCGACCACTTGAAGCCAGCGTACTTGGAGCATTCCGATGCCCATCCATCAACACTATCGTTACCACCCACCCAGCCAGCCTCACCACAAGCGCCCACTCCAATCCCACCGCTGGCATCACAGGCGACTCAACCGGCCGATGGCAAACTGATACAGCAGCCACCCTCATCGGCACCACAGTCACCTATACTACCGCCTCCGCTACCAAATCAGGCGTTTCACCCGGCCGCCACCTTGCTGCCAAATCAGGCGATTCAACCCCCCGCCAAGAAGAAGGTCACCTTTTCACTCCCTTCGACGAGCACGAAGGTCATTGGGGAGGGAGTGACTGTGGCGGCACGAGAGGTCCCGCCATCAGCACCTCCTTCACGGCGCAAACAAACTCTCGTCCCTCGCCAGATCTATACTTGCCAGCCCAAATCGTCCCACCGGCTCAAGCAATCCACCATGAGAAATATGGAATTCATATGACACCGTTCTTCTAGATTCTCACATGTTGATATAGGAGAACGGATTCATACACCCACTCTCTCAGTGTGTTTTAGCAACGTCCTCAGTAGCGAACGAACAACGTTAGCGACATTAGTAGCAAGCAAACAACGAAAGCGACATCAGTAGCAAGCGAACGACGCTAGCGACATCAAAAGCAAGCAAACAACGATAGCGACATCTGTAGCAAGCGAACAACGTTAGCGACATCAATAGCAAGTGAACAACCAAAGCGACATCAGTAGCAAGCGAACAACGATAGCGACATCAGTAGCAAGCGAATGACGACAGCGACATTCATCATCATCTTCGTCGTCGTCCGTCGTCCGACATTCATCATCTTCGTCGTCGTCCGACGTCCGACATTTATCAAGAGTAAAAGAAATAAATAGATTAAGAGTAAAAGTTGACCTTTTAAATATATATATATATATATATATATATATATATATATATATATATATATATATATATATATATATATATATATATATATATACTGCAATTTGGCGGTAAGGTAACATTTTAAAAGTTTTAATCAATCATATCTTATGAAGAATTTAATTACACAGCTTTTATACCCTCACAACTTTGCTATAAAATGAATCGTTTTGAAGTTAGAAGTGAGAAAAGTAGGAAAAAATCGAGTTTATTTTTGTAATTTTTAAACATTTCGATTTATTTATTAATGTTCCTTCCCGTTGCCTTCTTACTCAGGCCCCAAAACGGAAACACCGCGTCACGTCGCGAACTAACCACTTCGAGCAACCTAATCAGCGCCATCTAGTGCTGTTTACATCAAACAAATTTTTTAAAGATTTTTGACAGTACATATGACTGTAATTTGAAATTTTATCAGTACTATGTAAACGATTTATTTTAAATATGAGACGTCGCAGACATTAGCACGCAAATATATGTATTTCGATCCCGTTTGTATCATTTCCGCAAAATTTCATCTGAGAAATGTCATATTTGACAATCCCGAAAGTAGATGTTTATCGAAATTTAGAGCCACTGATGAAATTTAGAGCTACTGTTTCCGGTACGGGAAGTGACGTCAGGTCAAAACTGACGATAGATACAAGCCATATGGCAGCAGCGCTTACTACCACACACATAACCATTAGTAGGCCGACTTTGCTGGCTAACTTACATGGCGTTATATGAAGAATTGTGGAGGTGCCAACGAAAATTCGAGGTTTTGTATGGTTTAGAGACGGATTTCTACAGTGAAATCCAGATAATCCGCGGAGAACACAATAGCGCTCCTAGTGAAGTGAAAATTATTTCAGTTCTTATACCCGTTTAGTTTTTATCGCCTTCCAAAGTGAATTTATAGGAGTTTGTTTACATCTCAACGCTGAGCTATCAGTCGAAGGTGCAAAACGTGTGCTTCATTTGCTCGTCTTGGAAAGTTTAGGAGCACAATGGGCTATACAAGATGAATTTATAGCATGCACGGAATGCGTTTGGCACGTTTTTTATTCGGAAAATAGTATATATGACGAAATATAAGCATTTGCTAATGCCGCAGTTGGGTGACAGCTACCGGAAGCTTGTCCATAGTAGGCCGACTAATACATATGCAAATTGCTACCATATGGCTTGTATCTATCGTCAGTTTCGCGTCAGGTACGTTAATTGATTTCCTTATGGGCCTGAGTAAGATGGCAACGTCCCTCCCCTACCTCTACTGAAAATAGATTTGTGCTTGTCTATATTGGTTACGACCGAAATTTACACAATTACAATAGTATCGCGGACAGTATGCTTCATTCGTTTCTTGTATATTCATGTATCTATAAAGGCTCAATAACTTTGTATCTATGTTCCTAGGTGTGGTCACGTGTTCGGTAGTAAGCGTTGCTGCCACGTCTTACACCGGTTTAGCCCACATCCCTTCCTATCCTTCTTATACAAAACCCAAGTTCTTTCATAGAGTGCAGGAAGCGCTCAAATTTACATAACGAGCGTTTGGTCGGTTGCGCGCAATTTTCGAACGGACGTCATCTGTTTCAAATGTTTCGTTAAAAATCTGTGGAGTGTAATTTCTTCGTTCGGCATGATAAATTCTCTCTGAGAAACGGAGAAAAAGCGCAAAGTAGTCTCGTGGTGCTTCAGAAGTAGTGTTCTCGCATTCTTGTTCAGACATTTTTCCCTTTGATGAGGTTGATCTCTTTCATTCTTGTAACTTATTCGTTCTCGGATTGCTCGTTTCATTTTGACGACCTACGAACTGTGGGCGCTATTTAGGAAATATCCTCTGACGACACTTGCACGGATATACGTGACCGAAGAATGATATCTCGCATTGCCGCGTTTACACGTCGGTCACAATAGCAAGTTCATCCAGCTATAATCAAAACAAAGGAGGACGTGGTGCACGATAGTGGTGATCGGTGCCGTTGTTAAATTTTCGAAGTAAATTTCGTCGCAGCTGTTGCTGAATATTTGTGAATCTTTAGTTTCAGCTTAGAACGGAAGATTATTGTTCAATTGAGAAGTGAAATAACAAGGAATTTTGTGAAACCTCGGTCCACGTCAACGCAAACAAAGGGCGGCAAGAAATCGGACGTGACTCGGGAGAAACGCCATTTCAGCTTTTTGTTTCGCGTAAATGCGCAAATTTCCATAGCGGGTGAAATTATTTATTGCGTGGAGTGTGGTTTTGGTAAAACGAGTAAAACTGAATTAGAAGGCATCGGCCGAAGTGCGGAATGTGTCGATTTTCTGTGGCATTAATTTGAAGCTAGCAACTTAAGTAAACCTTCTAGTGAAAATAAACTTTTGCTTTCCATATATTCTCTAAAGTTATCAGTGCTTCAATATGACGACAACACCTCCACGATCTGGAGAGGATTTATTGGGTGGTAAGTAAATTATTTGAAAGTATCAAACTAAGCATTTTTGAGAGCAAAGTATGGCGTAGTATGTAGAGTATAAAACAATGCAATGACAAAAAGCCATACCATTCAAGCGCGGTTTTGGTAATCGACACGAAAATACTAGCAACAGTGGCTCATCACTGAAGCGGCAGCTTCGATGAACGCAAAATGGCAACAAACAAGAACAAAAACCGACCAAGCGTTTGTCATGCCACTTCGAAAATCTCTGCGCAAAAAGGCCACAGTCAACGTTACTTGATACGATGCGTGTAAACGATTTCACGAATGTGCATCGTTGCATCGAATTCTTTGTAATGTGACCTTGAAATTATTATATTTTGGTCTGAATATAATTTTATTTTCAAACAGATGCATATTGCGAATTTCAGTGGAAGTTTGAAAAAAATGTGGTCTGTAATTAGAATATTTTGTAATTTAATATTCTTATATAGGGTGCAGCTTAACATGGTACAATCAAGTAAATTAAATGCTCAATGATTTTAAAGTTTTACAATCAACGACAATATGAACGCTTTCGTTCGAATTTATCCTATTGAACTAGAATATTTGAGGAAAAATTAGATTTTTCTTTCTCAGTTAATAAATTTAGTATAATTTAGTTTAGTATAATTTAGTGCAGATAAGTATCAACTTCGTTTGTCAGATAAAAGCTACCAAATTAAATTCCTTTAGAAGGGTGTCCTTCTAAAGGAAAAAAGGATGTCCTTCTAAAGGAAAATAGGATGTCCTAAAAAATATACAGGTGCCCTTCTAAAGAAGAATAGTTTATATCGAATGTCTCCTCACCTTATTAAGCCCGATGGTGCTGAAATATTTCATCCGAGAACGGGTTTAAGTGGCAAATATATGAAGATGAGGAAACATTCGATATTAACTATTCTTCTTCAGAGGGGCACCCGTCTAATCTTTAGAGGAACAACCTTTTTCTCTTTAGGACACCCTTCTAAATAAACTGACGAAAGACTGGTGCTTTTAATGTCATGTCAACACTAAAATACATTAAATTTAACTAAAAATGTACTTAAATCTGATTTTTTTTTGCTGTACAATTGTGAGGGAGACACATTTTTCAGATGTTTTGATCCCCCAATTGTTGAACATCGAGAGCACGGACGTGAGGAGATAACATCACGGATCTCAAGCAATATGTACTGATGATCACTGGCTGAGTAGTCCTCTAATACTCGCCAATCGTATATCCTCCGTACTAAGGACTCTGAGGCGAACGTCGCCTCTGGTGTGGTTCCTTCGCAGCCAATACGTCAAACATTTGGTGTATTTCCGGTATTTAGCGCGACGAGCGCCGTCCTGGTCACCATTTCTATGATTATTTTTCCCCCGTGTATCTGTTACAGGCATGCCCCATTAGATTGCTTTAGAATTGAAGTTTTCCCACAACGGGCACGTTACCATCTGCGTTCGAGGCAGCGCCCTCGGAAGCATGAAACTTGTCTTTTTTTGTGGTTTGGAGGTGAATGTCATTAACACACAGAGTGTGGGACTCCCATGCTCTTAAGAAGGCGACTGGACTACCCACTAAACACATCCCCTGTCAACGCGAGTACCCAGCCTGGAACCGTTTGACGCATAACTTCGGGCCAGATCTCGTTTTGTTACGCCGTGAGGTGCCTTCAAGCTGGAGGATCTCTATTCTAATGAGAGCGGAGAGGGAAAGAGGAATTGCCAGACAAGCGATCAGCCCTAACACCTCCGGCTGCTTTGACTTTGACTGCCCGAAAATAATGTCCCATTTGTCAACCGATTCGAGCATCAACGCGACTGTATTATCCGGGGTGAGCTCTCCCGTCGCCCTGTACAAGTCCCTTTAATCTGATTCATTTTCTGCACACAAAAAATGTGTTGCAAGCATTGTCTTCCTCTCCTGGGCAATACCGACAATCGGGAGACCGTGACTTACATATCTTGTTCAGGTAAGACTGAAAACACCCATGCCCGCTCAAAAGAACTGGGTCAGGTAGAAGTCAGTCTCACCATGCCTGCGATTTATATTACCCACAGTCTCACATCCGGGATGAGGTCCACCTTTCCTTCGTGCAATTCACCCATGTCTGCTGCCAATCGTTGAGTGAGCGCTGTCTCTCCTCACGGGCAACTGTCTTCCTCAGGTCCTCGTATCGACGCAAGTAAATAGCGCGGCGCTCTCTAGTGAGGAGGGCAACAGGTATCACGCCTGCAATAACTCTCACCGCCGAACTGTCGGATATGAAGATGCAATCCTCAGTGCTCCTCTTCTCTGTACCTTTGCCAAACGTTTTCGGTATAACTCCTTACTGCGAGCGTCGCCCCATATCCGTGCAGTAGCACTGACCCTACAGGCCTCACCAAGAGGCGTCTTCTTAATGAGATGAGTCGACTCAGAGCCGAAACTCCCGAAGCAGCCTTCTCAGCCGTTGCCCTGATTTGCTCAGAGAAACTCATCTTCGAGTAGTAGCCTCAGGTACTTCATCGTTGGATTCGATTCGATTTGTATGTCTCCAATAATGATCATCCTTTCTCTATGGATTTTCTTTTTTGTCAAGATGACCACTTCGGTTTTCCGTAGTGCTAGACTGAATCCGCAAGCAGTCGTTCAGTCTCTCACTCGTCGCATTAGCCTACCTAGCCTAAGTTGCGCTTGTTAAACAGTGCGTTCAGAGACCAGAGCCGCAACATCATCCGCATTGCCGATCAAGCGCGGCTCATCTGGCATCTCCAGTCTCGGTAGCCCGTCGTAAGACACGTTCCGCAAGTCTGGACCACGGATAGATCCCTGGGAAACACCCGATGTAACTCCGATCCTTTGTTGACCCTGTGTCGTGTCGTAAAGCAGGGTTCAGTCCATCAGGTAGTTCTTCAAAAGCCGCATTAGATATTCTGGAACTTGAAAAGGGTTTTCCGGCATATTCAGAATATTCACCCATCTAGCGGAGTTGAAGGCGTTTCTAATGTCGAGTGTCACCAACAGGACATTAGCTATATGCAGAGGCATATAGCTTGTTGCGGCTATATTCCTCTACCATTTGGACCGCACTCACCACCTCTGCAATCGCATCAATAGTGGAGCGTCCTGCTCTAAAGCCGTACTGCAGAGGAGATAGGTTCCCAGCGGCAGGAATCGCGTTAGTGAGTCTTTCCTTGATGAGTTCCTCTAGTACTTTCCCAGCAGTGCCTAGCATGCATAACGGGCGGTATGCAGACGGCGATCCGGGATTTCCCTTCCCCTTGCTGATCAGCACGAGCCTCGCCACCTACCATCGTACCGGGAAAACCCCGTCCCCTAGGCAAGCGTTGAATGTTCTGAGCAGCAAGTCAGGACATTTGTGATAGACAAGTTACATCTCAGCTGGAATACCATCTGGATCTGGAGCCTTCCTCGCTTTCAGTGAAAAACTGCCTCTTCCAGTTCCGGCTGCGTGAAGAGTGGACACTCGACTACTGTTTCATAATGGGCAGCGTTCACACAGATGGGGTGGGCGGGGAGGAGTGCCCGCATTATCTCGTCCATCTTTTCTGCGTCATGTCTGCAAGGCTCCACGGATTCTTGTTCACTTTGTCCACTAAATCTTGCCAGCAGCGAGCCTTGCTGTTGTTAAACAATTTGCGAAGTCATTTTCTGGCCAACTTATATGTTGCTACCCGGTTGCATGCCTCGTCACGGTTCCGTGCCTGTTGAACCTCACGCCGAAGCTTGTGACACTCCCTTCGCTTTTCAGCGATTTCTGTCGGCCACCAGTACACTGGGGGCTCCTCGTGCCAGGGTTTTCGACGGGGCATACAAGCATTGCAAGCAGTCGTGATGAAGCTCATAGTTGAGTTCACCATGTCTTGAGCTGCCAGTTCTTCCGTCCCTATAGCGGAGCACCTGCTGTGAGCACCTCGACGAACCTCTCGGCGTTCATCCTTCCGAGGTTCCACCCAATTGTAGAAAGCCGAGAGCACGGACGTCAGGAGGCAACATCATCCAGCATATTTTTGTGTATGATACACATCATGCGTATGTGTGTGCGTGTAATAATTCTCGAAAGCCGTCTTCAGCCATGCGCAGAACTAACATGTTCAGCAGAAAGTATGTCTTTGCTAGGAATACATTAGCTCCGTTTTGCTTAAGGCAATCAGTGGGAACTTAGATATGGCAAATAAACAGAGCGGCGGCATCATTATTACTAAGGCGAAAGAAAAAATCAATTACTTCAATGCATACTAGCAAAAATGATGTGCGCCTGCGCGACTACTTCAAAAACTTGCGACCCAAAAATTGTCATGCCTAGTAAATTAATTTCAGCAAAAATCGCAAATTCTCGCAACAATCGACATGCTAGAAATGTCGCAGAGTCGCAGTGTGCGCGCTTCCATTTAAGCATGTGTAAATCGAAATAGTCGTGCGACTATCTCGTCGTAGTCTGTTTCACCCCTTATACTGCCATGTATGTTCGTCCGGGCATCGTATATTGCACCTATGTACTCACTTATCCTAGAAACCGACCTGCTATTCAGAAAACTCAAGCAATGAAGGAGCTAATAGCTACGTAGCAAACTTTCATCTTTTGCTTTTGCTAATAGCTACGTAGCAAACTTTCATCTTTTGCGCCCGTATCTACTACGCTCAGCGCCGTCTTTGCTAGACACCCAACAGGTGTCCTCAGGTGGTCAATATCAAATGCTTATATACTTTGCTCAAAAATTTTCCTAAGATATACGAGGTGTGTTCAAAAAGAAAGGTGACTTTTCAAATTTTGCGGGTAACGTACATTCGATTATCCATTTTTTTTGTTGGTACACTCGTCACGAGCATATATTTACAGTTTCTGGAGTAAAAAATTGGAGTAAAGCTTGCAATACATCGATTTTTGACGCCTTCATCTTTCTCATATTAAACTCAAAAGAATGGTATCATCCTCGTCATCACTTCTTTGGTCTTCACTTTCTCAGATCTGCGATAAAATATTCCTATTGTAAATAGAGATGTGGCATCTTTTATGTTTAATTCTTACTCGATTTCCCAATAGCAACAGACTTTTTTGTAATACAGACTTGCAACAGACTTTTTTTGTAATAGAGTTTGGTAATTCGAATCACATTTTGATCCATTGGGTGGGTAAGTGGCATGACTATAGCTGGCATGTACATTGCAGATATAGATGCATCATCTATTTTTAATACATACATTCCCTGGTGGATAACATGGCGCGTTATCTGAAGTTAAAATGGCCTTTTTTGGCAAACCTTGTTTTTGTAAAAAATCATGTACCTGCGAAGTAAATTGCATATTGCTCACGTCAAAAAATTTGTTTTTTTTTTATCTGCGGAACAAATAGGGTAAAAATTATTCTTTAAAAATGTCTGCTGTCATCCAGGCATTTTTAGAGGAACGATAATGCACAGGAATATCAAAATTTTTAAAGGGCCAAAATTTTGTGCTCGTCCTATAATTAAACGTTTCACTTTATGGGAGACCAAGAGCGTTAGTGCACACTAAAAATGTAATTCTTGCTTTTTTCGTTTTTCTACCACAAGCCGTTTTTTCTGTACTGGCCACATAAGTTTTATCGGGCAATATTTTGCAAAATAAACCCGCGTTATAAATTTAGTTTCTTGGACAGCTTGTGCCAAAGACATATAAACAAATGGACGAGCAACGAGAATCTGTGTACTCGTCAATGTGAGAAGCAAATTTGCCACATAAATAAGTTATAAATAACTTACGCTCTCGAAACTATATGATTCCCTCTGCTTCTCCTTCCCCTTTTTTCCTGGCAGGTTTTTCTTTTCTCTCTTCAGAAGAATCGCTTCCCCCAATGACACCCGCGCACACCAACGAAATTTCATTTCAGTTTGAGTATAAACAACAAACAACTCTCACGGAAAACTCGAACGTCAAAGCAAAAGAAAATCGAAAAGAGCGCGAACCACGCGGGAAAACTCATGTGTCAAAGCGGATGGAAATTTCGTAAATTTTTAATTAAAACAGTGAATTAAAGTTCCGATTACGTACGCGCGATCTTTTAAATTAAAAACTTTTTAAATGTGAACGTGTTTCGCCGTGAATAGAGTGCTAAATTAAAAGCATATCGCCTCAAACCTCAACTTCACACAACTTTAGCGCAGGTTGCCAATTGCTTCGGCTCTCACGACCGGTTGCGGATCCAGTACTCTCTATATCTATGGCTTGTGCTCATGAATTACTTCTTCCAGTTTATTTTTAAATGGTTGGACAGTTCAACCATCAGACGAAATTTTGAATAGCCGAATGCCACAACGTGATTTGTATCCATGTAGTCAACCAGAACTGGCATTAAAGCTCTTTTCATTTTATGCGTGACACATATGTAATTCCAAACAAAACTGTTTTTGAAAAATTGAAAGTATCTCCGAATGATTATGGTATACTATTCTTCAAAAATTATTGTAATATTGTAAGTAGTAGTAGTACTTTATTGAAACTTTACTTGTGATATATGTTACTTAATCTACTTTTAGTGTTACGATTTATTAGACAGTAACACTTGTGTCAAATGTCCTTAGCTTTTTTATACGGCCTGAGTCTATAGTTTACAGTTTTTGTTTGTCTTTTAGTTGCTTATTTACAGATTAATACCTAAACTAAACTAACCTAACTTATTCTATTCTTAGCCTAATTACATTGTAACTCTTCTTTGTAGTTTTGGTTGGTCGTGTATTCTCTTCAAGCGTTACATCCAAAATTGCGTTTCAGAAGAGGCACAGTTCCTACCGACCTGATCTTCAGAATATACGGAAGTTATTTTTTTTTATTTAATCGGTTACTTAATTATTGTTTATTTGGTTTTTATTTTTGTCCCGATGGAAATTTAAGTTGATTTAGCCCCTGTAGGTATTGGGGGACGGTATATAATAGAAAATAGGTTTTAGGGGGTTTGGTTGGGGTTCGGTGTTAATCTGGAAGTCTTGGAGGATTCTTATGGGAGAGAGATAATATGGGTTTTCAGAGGTGAGGGTACTATTGAAGAGGTGAGGTCCCGGATTAGATTTGATTCAAGCATATATTGCAGGATGGGGGTCACTTTAGTTTCTTGGTAAAGAACGCTGTTTTTATGGTATTGTTTATTGGGGCGTCGGTATTTCGATATAAATTTTCGGAGTATCCTCCTCTCGAATATGTTATTTGCAATTCTTCGGCTACTGTTGGTGAAATCGTTAGCCAGGCTTGGAAGGAGTATGTGATAATGGGGCGAGTTAGAGTTTTATACATGAGGAGTTTCACATTTGGGAAGACGGATTTGGAGGATAGTAGGGGTGAAATTCATGCAGCAGCTCCTTTGGCTTTGTTTATTGCTTTTCTTGCATGTGGGTTCATTTTAAACCTGTTGTTGAGGTTCACTACCAAATACCTAATGTTATCTTTTGGGTTCACCGTGTACCCTTCGATAACCGCCGTTATCAGTTTTCTTTGCCGAACAGCTAGTTTTTGCCCTTTACCACTCGCGTTACGGAAGCATATATCCCAATATGGATCCTTGTGGGACTCCAGACAGGATAGGTATAGGTGTTGAAGTTTAGTGGGATATTTCAGTTGTTAAATATCTATTTTGCGTGAGGGAAGGATTGCACATTGGTAGGGAGTTGTGTTACCAGTTAGTAGGTCTTGTGATACTAGAAAGTTGTCTAAGAAGGAGGTGCTTCTTGGGTATGAGGGGACGCCTGCGTTGACGATGGCGCATGTTATAAACGCGCTCGACAGTAACCATTGATATATTCTTTAGCCGTTTGGGTCCCGTGTGGAATCCCCCCAATGCTCATGGCTCGCGTTGAGGTCTCCGCCGAGGAGGTCCCTGGTTTCCTGGGACGCAGATAGACCCAATTAGCATTTTCCCATGACCACATGTGTCTTCGCATGTTTAAAGTTGCTAGTGTGCAGGAAATGTCAGGATGGTTAAAATTTATTTGGTCGACTGATAAGTGGTCTCGATATAGAATGGCGGTCCCTCTGCCTGCGTCGTTTCTATGTACTTGGCAGTTTTCTATTCGGACATTGTGTGTCGGTTTTAAGACTGTTTCGTTAAGGAAAGCTATGTCTGGTTGAATGGATTTTGTAAGGTTAGACACGAATATTCTTTTGTCATGGGAAACTAGAGAGTTTATGTTGAGACAGATAGTAATCAGATTATTTACAGGTTGAGGTATAGCTCGATGAGCAGAACTGGCTTGTCCTGTGTTGGCGTTTCATCATATTTCGGCCAGAATTGGGCAATCTTTTTTAGGAGTTCCCCCGGTGGCACTCCTAAAACTTGGACTGTTTTGTAGTGGAGTCTTTGAAGGGGGTTCACTTGTGGTACTGCGTTCCGGGGCATAGTTGAATTTCTTCCACTCATGACTTCCTAGTATAGAGGTACTGATTGTGCAGGTGTGGCTGTTGCTATTGAGTTTGGATATATTCGAAAGATGGGGTTTAAATGGGGGGTTGTTCTTTTATTTTTTAAAAGCGCTTTTGACTACCAATCTTCTCCTTTCCGGGCATCCGGAGAAGTTTGATGGGTGGCCTTTCTCTTTGCAGAGGACACAGAAAGGTGGGTTACTCGTTTTGTTAATGTCATTTGTTGGGCATTCTTGGCCGTTGTGGTTCTCTCCACAAGCTACACATCTTGCCTGGAAGGCACAATTCGCCGAGACTTGGCCGAAGCGCTGACATCTATAACACTGGAATAGGTCACTTCTTCTGGGCTTTTCCCATGTCGCTTTCTGATGAACGATGAAACGGAGCTTAAGGAGGCGGTCTTGGTCTTCTTTTTGGCTGAGTATTATTTTGTATAGGTCTTGCCGTTCGCTTTAGGCCATCCGGTGGTTAACGGTAAGACATTGTCGATTTTGATGGCCGGACATTGTATTTCGATGTCTTCTTTGACCTTTGTCGATTTTGATGTCCGGACATTGTATTTCGATGTCTTCTTTGACCTGTGTAGCTCCGAATGCCGAGTCTACACCTCTGAGTATGACTGTGTATTTTTTGCGTTCCGTTGGTGTGAAGGAGTAACCTTCCGCCTTAGATCTGCGGATCAAATCCAGAGGTTCATCATGGATGGCGACTTCGTCAACTGTGATTTTTAATTTGCTCACGCTCAGGCGAGTAATTCTATACTTTGTTGTGGGGCTCCTTTCCATGATATTTTTTACCGTCATTCCTTCTACGAATGGAGGACACCAAGACTTTTTCTTTACGGGAGCTCTCCCAAAAGAGGCGCGTATGTGGGGTTGGTGCTTGGATAAGAATGGATGACTTTCTTTTAATTGCCAATTTACCTTGATCCATTCTAAATCCTTCCGATTCCATGTTGATCCGGTCGATAATTACCCTGTTTGGAGCGTTTTCCTGGCCGCTTTCGTTCTTGGTGGGTGCGCCTTCTCGTCATTGTCCGCCTCGGACCATCTTTGGATATTTGGGGACTCGCTTTGTACCTCTGCTGTTACCAGTTTTCCGGGCTTTATTTCCTTTGTTCCGCTATACTTGTATTTTGTTTTTTTTTTATTACTTTGGTTTTTGACACCTTAGTGTTTTCGCTTGCGATGTGTTCGGTTTGACGCCTCACCATCGACCTAATATTATAAGTTTACCTGACAGTTATCCAATTCTTGAGCCAAATTCACAGTAAATAGGGTTCTTATACTAAAGTTACCCATATCGAATTTTTTAGTAATAGTTGGAAAGAAGTAATTTTTGTCGCTGTTACAACCCTGACTAAGGCTCACTGATCTGATTAAACCCTTCACACAATAAAACTGATAACAAAACATTCGACACCGTAACTAGCTCTCTGGATTCTGGATAATGAATGAATAAAGGCATAAATTTACTCAGTTTTCACCGAAAACACTATCAGGCCCGTTTCACAGTAAATCACGCATGAAAAACTTTACATAGTCTGGGCGTAGGACTTACGTGCCTTTTGACTTTATCATGGTAAATCGCGGCGTTTCTATGTTTCATAGATCGAAAATTTTCAGAGTTTGGAATATCAGACTAATTTGTAAATTACAGTAAGAACGATGTCTACGGAAGACCACAGTATCTCGTCGTGTACTTACTGTCTTTTCTCGTAGTCGCCCTTACTGTGTTTATAATTGTGATTGTACACAAGAACAGTAGTCACTGTGCTTAAAAACTTTTACATTTCGCAATAGGATTCATTTCCGGGAACACTGAGTATGCAATTAGTTAGATTAAAATATAATATATGTGCCCAAGTCATTTTTTTTTTCAAAATATGCAGTTACTGTTTTTTCCTTTGAGACAGCCGATTCCTTTTGGCATAACCTATCGGACCAACATCATTCCTAAAAATATTATGAACTGCCGCTCTCTCGGGCGATAAACCAGCTTCAATTTCTTACCAAATCGTACCATCAGCCGCAACATTGGCTCATTGGCCTTCAACATCATTATTACTTCCTGAACTCGACAATTGACCTTTTCGTTGTTCTACGTATATTCAAAATATACTCATCTTCATTATCTGAATCTGACTCGAGTCCTTCCGTGACTTCAAATGAGTCAACTCTTCACTTACAGAGAAGTCGTTTGCACTTATTTCTGGACACTCTTCATCTTTATTGTTTATAATTTCTAGAAATTTCACAAAGGAGTAAATATTAAAAAGTGCATCATATTTCATAAAAGTCGTAATACAAATTGGCGAAACTTTATTGTCATGCCATAGTACATTCACATAGTATCCAAATCTAGTCTCCGAAAAAGCTGACTACAAGCCGAGAGCGAACCATAAATCTTCGGCAGCAGGTAGGTACGTTAATGCTGACGTGAGGATTGGCGCGAATATACGAGTAAACATGTGCTTCGATGAGAGATTTGAGGATTGCCAGATCTCAAAAAATTAATAACTTTGCAGAAAAACAAATTCGTTCTATGCAATCTTTGAGTGTTTTATGAGGATCTGACAATACTCCCTATGTTCAGAAATCCATAAAATAACACGTGCGTCGAAAATTTTATTTGTTTTTATTTTGCTTTTTAAATACGACAGGCCTCTGCTCAGCTGACGTGCCCCGACTCAACTGACCGGCCCCTTGGAAAATTCAGAAAGTCAAAGCTATACGATATTAACGTCCGAGGACAACACACGTCTGGATGGTGTTAGGGTGGCTGTGGCACGATTATTGCAATATCCCTTAGTAGTTACCTACCCACCGAAAATTCGGGACACCTAGTAGGGTATCCTAGAGACGATTGACATGATCATTTTAGTGTAAAAAACATTAAAAAAATTAGTCATGATCGCTGACGGTGAAGTACAAGATACTCCGAAATGCATCCACGTTCATACAATAATTTTTTTTAATTAAGATGAACTGGGTTTTTGAATGATTAAAGTTAAGCTCGGTCGCTTGAAGTGTAAATTTAATCTGTCATTCTATAATAGTGTCGGACCGTTCTAATATGGACTTAATATTTTAGTACATTTTTACAGCGTTATGGTAATAAATTGCAGAGAGAAATCGCTCTAGACAAATTTCTATTATTAGAAAATATTGTCATGTTATTCCACATGTATATGATTGTGTGAAAATTCCCGACTTTGAAAAATTTTGAACCACAAGTGACAAACATCACAGGGAAATTTTGAGAAGAACTTTTTAACAACAGTATGACATGCGCGGAATTTGGAAAATTATCGGCAATTTTAATCTTACTTGTCAAAGTTAGAAACCCACAATAAAGCTAAAGGAAATAATTTTGAATCATACATTCAAATAAGAAAATCAATTGTTATATTTCATTCAATGATTCAATGCATTTTAAGACAAAATGTATTAAGTTATTATTTTGAAAATGAAAAGGATATTAATCATTTGTTCTTAAAGCTTTGTTATGGATCATCTTATTTTATTATCCATAAATTATTATACTATAGTGCGTTCTTCAAGAGTTCATAAATAGCCAAAGATATCGAATTAGGTTACTTTATCCGTAAAGATTAGAATGCTTTGTGTTTTTATGTTTTTCTTTTTTTATCAGTCTAAGGTTATCACAATCTCGGAATGCTTCTTAGTCACATTTTCGTAAAATTAATTCTTTTAATCACAAGTTTGTAAGATTAAACACAATTGATTATCACTTTCGCTCATCTGTGGCTAATGTTTTCATGAACGATTATTCATCAGAGAATTTATGAGTGTTTTGATTTTGGGAGTAAGATTATGAATGAGGTAGTAAGTACGGACTTTTGGTTTTAAAATGTACACAAGCCAGAAAATGTCATTTAATTCATTCATCTTATGAAAATGTTGTTTAAGCACGACTTCATCGGATGTTCATTGAAGTAGAAAATAAATTGATTTTTAAAAATATCGTTAAGGGTAACATGCCCCATTTTCTCTAGAAAAACGCATATCATTGCAAAGAATTATATGTATCAATTATTCCATGACAATAAACTACTTCATAATTCAATTTTCAATATTTTGTATGATTAAAATTCCACTATCTCAACTGCTAGCGTTGAAGGACATTTAATTATCCTGTATCTATTCTGCCAAAAGTCTAACATCGTTTAACTTAATTTAGTTTAAAAATTAATATTCAAAATAATCCACGGTAGCATAAGTTACTTAAATTTAGTTAGAATAAATTACGTAGCACATCGAATTATTCATAAAAGCATGTTTGGATCGATTATTCAGACTGTTATTTCCACCGTTTCGGTTGTTGTCTTCTCAAACCTAAACAAAGATTGAAATTGTTTACATTGACGGTTCATTCGCGTGTAAATAAATGTTCACTATAGCTTTATGTAAATGCTATGCTGCCTGCAAACACTTTGAACTAAATACTCGTATCTTTGTATCTGAGTCGAAGAATTCTGACGTCAAAGTTAGCGTCACCTGTGTCAAGAACGGCATTTTCTTGCACACTCCATTCGCATTCGTCGTTCTCAATGAAATGGTTAAAAATAATATCTATTCAACAATTTTCAATGGCGCATTACTTATTATTTTTAGTGAATTGATCAGAACAAGTACGCAATAATTTTAAAAAACTTTCGCTCGTGCAGATAGGGCACCACGCTTTTGTGTGTGGTGGCCAAAGAGTGATTGCGCTGTCTTTAAATTTCATATTTTACATTGAAAAATTTAAAAAGAGTAGTCTTAGTGTTCCGTGATTAGAAATATGATGAAAGCTGTGGGGAAGTTCAATGAGCTCGAAACTTGTTGGATGTTTTGAAACTTTTAATCATTGCATCATATTGTAAATGAATTTAGACTTCACGCTTGGTATGTAATAATAAATATATTTGACTGAAAGTTGCAGCACACAAGTAGCGATAACATCGGAATGTTTTTAAGAAAATCGTTTTTTGTTTGCTGAGATAACTTGGTGCAAGCTATGTAAGCTCCCTAAATCGGCAAATAATACGATATTGACTAATCAGTGCAATATAATCACTCCATATTTAATATATTGTAAATTAGAGTTCATGCAATAAAATGCATAGTCTTTATTTTTTTTAGCAGGAGCTTCAAGAGGGCACCGCATTACACCTATATACCTATGAAATTTTAAATTACCAGTTTACGTTGTTTTCGAGAAATCTTGTTGTGACACCCGCACGGGCAGAAAAGTGGCTATTTTAGTAGGGGGAGACCCCCCTTAAGCACCTTGTACAATTTTTTTCATAGCGAAACTTTGAAGAGGGCATCACTTTACACCTATGTACAAAATTTTATGTTTGTAGTTTATACGGTTCGCGAGAACAAGTGCTGTGACATACGGACGGACAGACAGGCGCGATTTTAGTAAGGTTTTGTAAAATTATTTTACAAAACCCTAAAAATTGGTTTAACATGTTTCAACATGGTCGCACGTCGGTTTTTAATAAGCCATGCCGAGCTGCCCCAAAACGGCTACCATGAAGGATAACGTGACACAAATCCACGAGCTCGTATTGACAGACCGCTGATTGAAAGTGCGCGAGAAAGCTGAGACAACAGTAGGCATCTCAAAAGACCGCTTGGGTCATATCCTGCATGAAATGTTGGGCAGGAGAAAGCTGTCGGCGTGATGGGTGCCGCGTTTGCTCACTTCGGACAACAAACACAACCGTGAGACCACTTCAGAGTACTGATTGACACTGTTTAAGCGCAATCCGAAGAAGACGATGTATGGCTCCATTGGGACACGCCAGAGCAAGGACCAGTTGAAACAGTGGACTTCACCCGTCGTACGTGCTTCGAAGAGGGCGAAGACTGCCCTATAGGCCGGAAATGATGGCTACCTTTTTCTGGGATTCACAAGGTGTGATCTGGATCGACTACCTGGAGAAGGACAAAACGGTCACAGGGCTCTACTATGCCGAATTATTAAGCCGATTCGAAGGCGAATTGTAGAAAAAAGGCCCTATTTGGGGAAGAATAAAATGCTCTTTCACCATGACAACACACCGGCTCACACCTCCGCTGTCGCCACGGCCAAATTGGTCGAATTGGGCTATGAACTGCTACCCCATCCACCATATTCTCCATATTTGGCCCCATACAACTTCTTTTTGTTTCCAAACTTGAAAAAGTCACTCGCCGGGCAGAAATTTGAGTCGAATGTAGAGGTCACCGCCGCCTAGGAGGAAACATATTCCCAAAGCTTCAAGGGAAAATTAAGTTCACCACAAAAACGAGACATGTGTTCTCAAAGGAATTTTAAAGCCATTTGATTTAAAACAAAAACGATGGCCTACACGTTTGATGGTAGCCTCTTATAAGTATACCCTGATATTGTCCATATTTTTCGAGGAAATATTAAAAAATTACAATGCTTTTAGTTGAATGTACATTCTTCCATTGCCAAAAAATTATGAAAAACAAAAAAAAAACATGATCCTAAACCTATCTCCCCCTTTTATACGTTACACAAGGCATGTACGCGTAGATTTATACTTCAAATATTGATATATGTATAGTATCACATATCAGGAAGGGAGTAGATTCGTTTTTTCTAGAATTCCAAACTATTAAACTAACTATTAAATTATTAAGATTTCTTAGATACCTTACCCGGCAATTTGAAACTAAAAATCTTCCAGCATTAGCTAAATATTATCGGTACGTCTATAAAAATTTGATCGCAATACTTGTAACAGCCAACGGTTTTTCGTGTTTTAACCAATTTTGATCATTATAGTTTATATAGCAGCAAAGTGAACTTCTGCTAGTACACGAATGAGAAGAAATTATGTAATTTATAGATAAATACTCCGACCGAGAGAGTGGTTAGAGCGCTAGTCAACTCAAGTCGATGTTCACTGGTTCGATTCACGTCGCAGCCTATGCGATTTGTCTTAACTGATGTTTCCGCAGGAGGCATCAGTCCACATAGCTGTGATGAGTAGATTTTCCGTGCATTTAGTCTCCCCCTTTTGTTTCAGATTCTGAGAGTTGTAATCAACATATTTCGTTCGATACTCTACCCAACTTACCATTGATAAACAAATTCTTAAAGGGTAACTTCAGCATAAGGAGGACCTTATTTAAAAACATTTGAAATTTTAGATAAGGTAAAACTCTTGAAAAACCTCTATTTGTGACCTCGCCAAGTTTGAGAAAACTAGTTGTAATGCACGGACATACAAGCAGACGGACTGACAGGAAGTGAAACTAAGAGGTCTTTGTAAAATTCGTTTTACAATGCCCTAAAAACCCTTCAGTGTATTTTAATTTTTAACACGTCTTGGAAAAATTATCCGAATCATGTGTTTTCGGCCATTGTTTTGATTTTTTTCTTTAATTTCGATATAGATGAGAGAAAATCTGCTATGCATTAAATTAGGTTTAGTGAAAAATTATAACTAGGCAAGAAATCTATGCTCTATTTTTCCTTATCTTTCTGATATAAGAGTTAAATATTAAGAGATGAGGCATTTGGAAAGTCTTTTGAATAGTAAAACAAAAATGAATTCATCACGAATTGTTGTGTTAGAGTTCCTAGACAAAAATTGAAGATTACCAATTGTTAGCTGTTTTTTAACATCACTTTTTAACAAATGGTTGTGATCATGTCCCTAATAATTCATTTCTTGCATTCCCACCTCTACTTCTTTCCAAAAAAAACTTTGGAAATGCCAGGGGCATGTACGGTTGGCGTTTAATGGGGACTTGAAAACTTTCGAATAATATTATTAAGTTAAATAAGCCGAAGCAATGTTCATTGATTACTGCTGGGCTGCTGTAAGAAAGTAACGGTAAAAATTGCTGTTTTCGGCTCGTAATATTTTTTAACTCGTGTGAAGGTGCGCCTCAAAAGTTAGGCAGATAGGCTCGCGTGAGAAAAATGATCACACTATTTCAAAACTTGAATATTTTAAATTAAAGAGCATCAATTCAGTATATTAAATATTTTATCAAAAATAAGTAGTATAAAATGCCGATTTCCAAATCATTCAATAAGCCTCTGAACTTGCTTTATATTTCGGCAGATTTTAATGCAAAATAATCATAGCGCTCCTCACGTGTTAATACTATCCAGAATAAGTGAAATTCTAAAAGTTTGAATTATGCTCCGGTTCAAAAGGTGCAATCTTGATTTAGGATTGGAAAAGGAAAATGAATTTTAAGTGACCTTATATTTGTGGGTTGTAAAATTTTGCGTTGTTCCTTCACGTCACTGTTGACGTAGATAAGGCAAGCCTTAAACGCATCATCATCGTCATCATCCATGACTTTGAACCTGAATGAACCATAAGAACTGGGGTTATTCTATTGTAACAACAAAATTTCCTATTATAAGTGGTATCAGCTCTTGAGATCGGTCCATATTACAGGCTAAAAAGACAGTTATGAGGATGCTCCAAAATTGATGATTCTCGGATATTTTTCTGGTTGTCGAAAAAACTTGTTAAAAAATCATATGACGAAAAGATCATTGGAGCGATAAAACAAAAAATGAAGAGAAAGGAAGTCACCATAATCGAGTACCCCTACCTAAAAATGTTTACCAAAAACTTTATGCACGCCTACTTAATGGTAATATACATCGGGTGCTCTGCTCCTGCCTATTGTATACTCCTACACCAGCGTAAATAATATTAACTGCGGAGAACATTCTCCCTCCAGACCGGAGAAAATGCTAAACAAAACGAGTAGATGGTTAAGGCTCCTATCAACAAGGATTTGTACTTATTTTTCGTTTTCTTCCGCGTCCGTTGCCTATCGCATTATCAATATTGAAATTTAAAATTCTAATATCAAAAGATATCAAGACCTTTCATTTGACACCTTACTCGACTCTGTAAAATTCGTTTTAACAAAGCCCTAAAGATAATAATTAATAGTGAAAGGTTATCTACGGGAAGTATGATTGCTAACTAGATATTCTTATATTTTGGAGGTCGTCTATTTTGATGAAATTTTCAAAATTTTTAATACTCACCATCAATGAACTTCATCGAACATTTGACTTGAAGAAGCTTCCATAGTACCGGAAGAAGAAAATGACACCGATTATGGTGATTATCCCACCCGGTCCAGCTCAAGTGTCCGACGAAGAAAAAGATTAAAAGAAATTGCAAGCTAATAACTAAGATGTAATAAAGGGTTTTACATTAAGACCATAACAATTTTATCTATCAATGAAACACAGAAAAATTTGAGATATTGAGATTTCGGTCATATGACCACTACGAGCCCATTTACAGCGGTCGATTCTTTGGACCCAATTTTCTACCACTCTGGCACACATTTCGACCGGCACGTTGGCAATTTCGCGTTGGATGTTGTCTTTGAGCTCGTCTAAAATTGCTGGCTTGTTCGCATGGACCAGTGACTTCATATAGCCCCATAAAAAGAAATCCAATGGCTTTAGATCGCATGATCCCCATTCGGCCGGACCATTTCTCGAGATAACCCGTTCACCAAATTTGCCTTTCAATAAATCCATTGTGAGGCATGCTGTGTGGCTAGTGGCACCATCTTGTTGAAACCACATATTGTTGATGTCAAGTTCATCCAATTCCTGCCGCAAATAATTTTCCAACATAACACGAAAGCGCTCTCCATTGATGGTAACAGGACGGTCGTTTTCATGCACGAAAAAATACGGCCCAATCACGAAAGTTTAAGGGTGCGTTCGTATAAAGATATAAAATTGCTATGTCTCTAATGGAAAACCCTATACGTCGTCATAATTTTCCTGACTCATCCGAATGCGATGAGAATGAAGATGCATTCCTATTTAGTAGTAGCACTAAACATGGGTCGCTTTCAAGGTGGAGAAAATGTGCCCCACTTACGCTCACTCATCAAGACTACTTAGTAATGCGTGACAATCTTGTAAAGATAATATTAAGGCCCAACTAAAAAATTTGTCGTTTGTGAATATTTTCGAAAAAAATATTTTTTTAAAGAGGTTTTCTTTCGCATGAATAACGTGATGTTATATGCCAGGCAGATCAATAGACACAATTTCAACTTGGACAAAGATGAATTACGTGCATTTTTGGGTGTTATGCTTTCTGGATATCATCGACTACCAAGAGAAGGGCAGTATTGGAGTTATGATGACGATCTTCGGCTGCCTCTAGTAACAAACTGCCTATCTAGAAAACAATTTCTAAACATAAAAAAACTTGGACGTGATGTAATACCTTGGTTACTACTTGTACTTCCAATGATAAAATATTCGAAGTTATAAAATATCCTGGTCACCACACAGCTAAACAATTCATCAGAGGAAAACTAATCCGATTCGGCAACAAAAACTGGGTAGCTGCTAGGTCTGATGGATTTTGTTACAGTTTTGATTTATACTGTGGTAAAACTACCGAAATTACGAAATCACCAATTGCAGCTCGCATGATCAAATCATTACTTTCAAAAATGCCGCTAGTTCCAGAAAAGCACATACGAGTACAGTGATATTCTTCGACAGCTTGTCCACCAGCTGTGATTTACTAAAGGATTTGCAAAACTCAGGTTTTAGAGCAACCGGGACAATACTTGACAATTGCACGATGAAATGTCCCTTACCAGCTGTAAATGACATGACGAAGTTTGTAAGAGCTAGGTACGATTTTATATTTGAAAAAAAAAACAACATAACTCTTGCTTACATACATATTAACTTTGATAACAATGCCTTTGAGCGACGGGTTCTGAGGTGAATAATCGGAGCAAAGCTAGACGGGGACCAATGGCGAATTCGACACAACCATGAGCTGTATCAAATTTTTGACGAGCTGCAATGGGCTGGCCACGTGAATCGTATGGACGAACAACGGATACCCAAAAAAGTATTCGTTAGGAGAACTGAAGGGCGGAGACCAGTGGGTAAACCTAGGAAACGCTGGTCTGACTCGGTCGACGAAGACAGTTCATCGCTGCTCGGATTGCAAAATTGGAGGACGCTGTCGATGGACCGAGATAATAATTGGAGGCGCTATTTGCAGGAAGCGAAGGCCCGAGAGGAACTGTAGTGCTATGAAGAAGAAAAAAAAATCTAGTTCATAAATATGTTTACTGAAGTCTAAAAGAACTAATAAAGAAATAATCAGATAGATATCGACGTTAACGTACCCAATGAGAGGAATCTTGTAGAGAAAGCGAAATTGCTAGCTCCGTCATTCCTGAACATCAGGTTTTCCAATTCAATTGTTAAGAAAGCCAACTAAAATGCGCAAATTCGGCTAGAAAAAGGCCAGAAACACGCACGAATTTTGATAGATCTACTCAGCAACCACTGCTTAAAATCGTTTTCTTTTGTGTAGTTTTGTGTGTCGCACTATGAGAATTTTAAAACCTTTCGAAGTTTTACTTACAAGTTACAATATATTTTAGTAGTTTTAGGTCAGTTAAATAAAAGTACTCGAATTATATTAAATTATTTTATGAATTCCAGGGCCAAAATTATTCGCTCAGAATTGGATTCCCTTCAGTCGAAAATCATTAAAATTCAAATAAATATGTATTGATTTCAATAGAGTCAAAAACCACGCATCTTCAACATTTTCTCATTTTTAAACAAATTTATATATTTTTCTAAATCATTTTGACTACAACAAGCAAATCGGAATATTTAAAATGAATATGAAATACTATATGCTATTAGAATAACTACATTAAACAATTCTAAACCACATTACCGCAGCATAATCGATATTTTATGCTTATTTCCTCCAAAATTACTACAATGCTTAGGAATTCTCTATTCTAACATGTGTTATGTGCCCCATAATTCGTGGAAGCATTACAAGGAGGCGTTAACTGTTATCGATTTTTAATTTCATGAATCAAATCCACAGTAACATTTGCTTCAATATAGAATTTTCCAGGTCATTTGCGTTCAGCCATTTGTTAATAATCAATGGTACAATGTTGAGATAATGTCAAATCATGGACAACAATCTTGGAATTTTCCAAAAGAGACTATGCTAACACCCTTTGAGATACCAAAAGAAGTTCTCCTCGCAAACAACTTCTAATGACTTGTAAACATAAATTTAGGTCACACAAGAAAATGATGGAAATGGTTATTTTCCTTTTGCAAGTTAGGAGGCTTTTCAAATATATGTATGTATGTTTGATTTAAATTTTAAAGAAATTTTCCAGATCTATAATTTAGCGCCAAATTGATGCCACGAACATTAATTATAGTGCTCTATGAATAGTATCTTTGGCGCTAAAATATGTTGATTTGATTCATTGATGCGAATTTAAAATACCTGAGTGATACTTTTTTTAAGACATATTGTATTATCTACCCAATTGAAAATGAGGTAGATCTTTTTCATTTCTAACATCTTCTCTATCATCATCTGGAGGATGCGTTGAAATAATAATCGCACACGTTGTTTATCAAAGCTTGATATGTTGGATTGGTTGTATACATGATATCTAAACAGAAAATGTTTTCCGGTTTCTTGTTTGCTTTGCGACGTGTTTTTCACTCGAGCGCATTCACATGAAGTTTGAGCTCTTGCCACGCCTGTTTCCCAGTCTATCAACTGGTATTTTTAGCTCGTGGTGTTGACAGAAACGAGAATAAGCATCGAAATCAAACAAAAAATGTTTAAATTATACGTGTATGTAGGCATATAATCAATATGATCTTAAAACAGAAGAAAGCATCCTCATGTGAAAATAAATTTGAATCACTTAAGTTGAAAGAAACAATTAAAAATGTGATAAAAAATGATAGATTTTTAACTTAAGTACTGCGAGAATGCATTTTGTTTACTGAACATTCCTACATTGTGCAACGTGATTTCACATTTAAAAGGAAATGTGTTCACTTGAGAAAAGTCGGATTCTTTTCTATTGCCTCCTTGAAAGACGTTAATATTTCTTTTCAAGCTTGGTTATGTGAAATCCACAATGCTCGGTAAAGTGAAGCCAGTTCAAGGTAAACGGGTTATGGTAAATAGATTGGTTTGATGGTTATTTTCTCAAAGAAGACTTGTGTATTGAATGCATCGTTAGAATAAATATAAGTCGAAATTGGTCTTGTTGACTGTACTCCATTCATTTTGCTTGAAGGTAAAAGAAACTATTAAAGTGAAACATCTCAAATTGTGTGAAAATCTAAAATTTCTGTTGAAAGGTTTCATTTACTAAGATATGCAGAAGGAAACTTATTTCATAAATTATTGCGCTTGCAAAGAGAAGCCCGACTAGATCATAGACAATGGCGAGTATTCACATCGAGCATAAACTTCACTTGCCGAAATTTCCAAGAAAACTCAATTATGATTAATTTATTGTTTACTTAAAAATAATAATAATTTATTTGATACAACATTCCTTGTAGGAGAATGTGACGATTAAGAATGGATAATTCGGTATGGTTTTTCCTAAAAGATAGATTTAGAGCTACAAAAATAATGTAATACAACCCAATTATAATATTCTATAATTTGAAACCTGAGGGTCCCTAAATTATTTGAAAAAAAATTGTAATGATTTTCTACTTTCCAGATCGAACGCGGAACCGACCTCTCATCGGTTCTAGACGTTAAGTCTGAGTAGTGCCAACGGATGGTACCAACAGGTCAACCAATCCGTGCACCGTAACCCATTCATGCGGTGACTGCTTGTCGGCCAGCTAGTTCGGAGAGGATTTCGGTCGCGGGTCTCCGAATGGGTTACGCTCAATTACAATATTTTCAGTCACCTGAACATGCCCGTTTTTCAAACGCGTCAACTATTACTCATCCAGAACGGGAAACCTACGTTACGTTAGTCCTGGATGTGATCTATCCACAGATCTCAAATCAAAAAAACGCTACAAAATCCCATAGGCGCGTTACCGATTCACCGACGCGGTACCGAAAAATATGCTACTCGAACTTAAACCGAAGAAAACTACTCTAAAGAAATGACGAAACAAGCAAAGGTACCGCGTACCGCGCGCGACGCGAAACCGACCTCAGCGGATTTGTCGAAACCCTACCCTCGCGACGGCATACTTACCCTACACTCTCTGTTCCCACTGAAAAAAGAAGAGTCACTGAAAAGGAAAGTCGTGGGTTAACTTAGCAATTCATTTTTAATAATTACTAATTTCGATACAATCTGATCATATAGATATTCAAGATAATTTTAAATAATATTAGAGTACATTACAGAAATCATACTTGAGAATATTTAATGTTTTAATTTTGTTTTTGTAGGACATAGTTTCCTTTAGTTTTATAATAACGTAATAGCAATATATAGTTTTGGCTTAGTAATTTTTCTGGTTGATTTTACTTTATTTTATTAAAAAAAATGTTGTACTAACAATAACGGAACAACTAATGATCGAATAATTAACAGGATTTTTTGTTTTTTCCTTCCCCAGATAGTTATTTTTCAATGCCTTAGATTCTTTCATTTCTTGGAATTTTTCTTATATTTTATTCTTTGAATTCAAGGAGATATGTTGAAATCCTAAATTTTCATTTACCAAACCGATAAGAAATTCATGCTTCGAACAATACTAAAAAGAAGCATATGAGCATTTAAACTAAATCGTTTTCTTAAAAACTAAATGATTAGTTGCAATAATAGAATATGGATCGAAAACAAAAGACAAAAGGAGCCTTCTAGTAGAAAATTTTGTTTGAAAAAAATTCCATACATTGTATATGCATGTATGTGTGTTAAGGTTATGTGTGTATTAAAAATTAAACAAAAACGCTTTAATAAAAAACTATTATCCCTAAAAATGTGTTCACATTTCTTTATTACTTTTATACCCTACTTATTTTATTATTATTAAGGTCACCCGAATTAAACGCGAAAAACGCGACGCGACCAAATTCCCGTGAATTTGGTTTAGGTACATACGAAATCACGATTGACCTCTTGTTTGTTTCAATTAATTTTAAGCAACTTATGTTTCCAATGAAATGCTTTACATTAAACGAATAAAGAAGTAATTGGTTTTGATAACTACCACCCAAATCGAAGCAATTCATTGAATACACGTTTGTTTGTTTTCATTTTAAAGGACTATTGTTCTTAACCTGCTAACATAAAATGGGAACTTTCGTCAAAATACAAATCAATCATTCACTACTATTTGTTACCCTCATCATAATCACATGTACATAAATCATTCCAGAATATCACGAATCTTGGCTTGTATATGAAAAAAATTTACAATTATAAGAATTGTGCCGTTCTGACTAGATTCCCATAGTATGATTTATGGTCGGTAGGCCGAAAGCGAACGAACGACGAGATTACCCGAGCGGATCTTAGGGCGGAGATACAAATGCACGCGACGAAAAAACACCGACGATCAAAACGAGTTTTTATTTCCCCGAAAATTTTATTTATTAACGTATCAGTTATTTGTTCTACTGGCTATCGAGTTCTTTTATTTTTACCACTTCCATTACATGCTGCTCTAATTTAAAGATTTTTCCCAAGAAATAATCAAATGTAGATCTTCTGTCAATGGACTCCATACAATTGTAAGTACAAGTCAACTGGATTAGAAAAACAAATAATTTTTAAGAACTTCTTCAGTTTTATCGGCAAGACTGAACGATAGGCTGCATTAGTTTCTATTGGCTCTTTAAGTTTTTAATTTCCACTGGATAAGATCAACTCAACGCTTGTTTCTTGCATTGTATTGAGCATTTGACAATCTCCTACTAGATCGCAACAAAGAATGAATAATATCATGACCATTACTTTGTTCTATACAAGCCTATGTTTTCAAGTTAATGAAAGGTAACATTTTTAGAATTTAACTATTAGATATAATACAAGGACTGTTTACATTATTATAAAACAATAGTTTTAAAACAATACCGTATGCGCGTCAAGCGCTATCAATAGGCACATAAAGGTGTTGGTAATTTTACATACAAAAGTCCAATAGTCTAAGATGTCGACTTAGATTTATACATTTCTATTTAACTCATCACGAAAAATTTATTCTTTATTGCGCTCGCATGTTTCAGTTCTTTTGATTCTTTGATCGCCTCGAATTATAGCGCCGCTTTGAACTATAACTTTCCCACTCAAGACAATGTTCTGAGATCCACAGAGGACAGTTTGCCGACTTAATTTATTACCCGAAGCCGTTTCAACATATTCATCGCGACTGTAATACAAATCAGGAACTTCCATGATATGCGGCGCCGAACGATTGGACCGCCGGAAACTTGCTTTGGAAATGAAGTCTTTGAGGAATGGTTTTATTCTCAAAGAATCAAATATATACTTTCGCTTTCAGTCGGTAAAATACGCCGGGCGGAATATAAACACTGCCCAATGAATACCGATATTTGACCCGGTCTGCAGAACTGACACAAAAACTAACCAAACAACTAGGCAATCATGGATGTCTAAGAGATATTTCTTGCTAGGCCATCGAGTCTACTTGTGCTAGACAGCCCAGCAACCCCATATGCCTCGTTTCCTATAAATAATCCCGATACTTAGCTGGATCCTCCACAGCCTTGAACTGACAACAGCTCTGCGGTTTGTATTCTCGGGCGTTATCAACCTCTTCTTCAGAGTCATTCGATTCGGTTAAGTCGCTCGCAGTCACCCCTTCTTTCGATGTCTTCTTTGTGTCGGTTTTCCTCTTTTTCTTGGGAGATTTCGATTTACTTCGATCTAAAGATCCTCGTTTGGCTGCTACAACGACGAGGGCGATGAACTGCAAACAAAACCTGGTAAGGCATTTGTCGACGTAAGCCGAACGAAAAAAATTTACCTCTTAATAATTTTACACCACCTAGGACCGCGCCAAGTCGCTACCGACACCACACCATGACACCATTTACCTTTTTCGCCATGTGGCTGTCAAGCTCAACCGGTTGTCACCTCGGACAAAACAGAGGTGTGTGGAATGGCACTCCACATGGCGGCAATGTGCCTCTCCATCTGTCGCCAGTGGCATAGTTTTTGATGGCCACGGTGGAGGGGCATTTCCAGATGGATATGTCTCGAAATGTGTCGGGGTGTGGATTAATTTTATATTTCGAATATTTATATCCACAGATCTAAATATTTGGACAGAAAAAAAAATATTTTCTGCGCAACGATATCCGCACGACAGGTGAAGTCCGCTGGCACTTCGAGGACATATCCATCTGGCCGGTTGCAAGGGTTCGGGATCGGAATCACTTCGATTCCCGGGCGTAGGCGTCACATTACACATCCCCCCCCCAAAATCGAAGTAATTACGATCCCGTCTCCTATATAAAAGGTCTTGGTTAGGGCCGTGGCGGGTCGAAGGTCGGTTTCGAAGGATAGGCTACAATCATGTTCGTGAAGACTTGACAGTGACTATATAGTAGGGAGTCAGGTGTTACTCGGAGGTCTTCGTCTAGGCAAAGATTGGGGTAAGCCAAGGTTTTTCGTGGGAAATAGTTGCACTTCATCGTCTAAGGTCTTTTGCGTGGTAAATTCCCAGGGTTTTACCAGTCATGTCCGCGATGAGGTATCGGGTGGGGCTTATTACTTGTAGAACTCGACACTTCACGAATTTCTTGTCTAGTTTGGCATTGTAATGGCGGGTGGCATCGCTCTGTCGGAAGTTTCGACGATATATCTCGTCGCCTGCCTTAAAGCCAGAAGGATGAGATCGCAAGTTGTACCGCTCCTCTCCCATCCGTCTACTTTCTTCAATCTTCTCCCGCAGTTGATCTCGCAGAAGTTGGAGCTTTTCGTGCGGTTCTAGAACCACGATTGGGTCCTCTAGCGATTTCAGCTGCCGCAATAGCCGGTAAGCGCTCCCATGACAGATCATGTACTGGCCGAACACTGCGAAATACGGCGAAATGCCGGTAGTGGCGTGGTACGACGAGCGCAGCGCACCAGTGATGGCGGACAATTTGCGATCCCAGTCCCTCTGATTCGGGTGGACATAGGCGCGAATGGCCGCTATGAGCGTACGATTCAGTCGTTCGGATGCGTTGGCTTGTGGTGAATAGACGGCAGTTCGTTGGTGGATGATGCCGTATTTGGACATTAGGTCGCGGAACTTGCTGGAGGTGAACTGGACCCCATTGTCGGAGACAAGTTTCTCCGGAACTCCAAACATGTGAAAGACTCGGTTCTCCAAAAAGCTGATTATTGGTCCAGTGTGCATGTTACGTAGTGGTTCTATGACAGGGAATTTAGAGAGCTGGTCCAGGACCACGACAGCTCCCGTGTGACCAGAAGCAGATCGAGGGTAAGGACCGATAAGATCAATGTACAAGCGCTGGAACACGCGTTCGGGGACCTCAACCTTACCCATGGGTGGCCGAAGAATGGTGTTGGGCGCTTTAGTGCACTTGCATAGCTCACAAGAGGCTACGTACGCTTTTATCTGTTGTGCCATCTTAGGCCAAAAGAAACAGGTTTTCAACCGCCTAAGTGTACGACCGTAACCGCCGTGCGCACTTGATGGGTGGTCATGGGCCCGTCTGATAAGATCAGTGGTTAATTCTTCGGGCACCCACAACTTCCACTGTTCTTCTTCTTGTATGGGGTCTCCGGATGCGTGTCCCATCCGCTTATAAATAAATCCATCCGTCAACCGCAGTTCAGGAAGCTGGGGCAGTTGGTTCTGGATAGTATGAATCAGTTGTGTGTAGGTTGCTGACTTGAAGGCAGGATGGTCCAGATCGATCAATTGGGGACTGTCGTCCTCTTGGACCAACTCGGCTCCTTCAGGGGCGAACATTCTGGATAGGGTGTCGGGGACTACATGCTGGCTTCCTTTTCGGTGGCGAATTGTGAAGTCAAATGCCTGTAGTTTCAGTGCCCACCTGCCAATCTGCCGTTGAGATCAGTCTGGCTCATTAGCCATTTCAGAGAAGCGTGATCCGTAACGATTTCAAAGGTGTGTCCCTCCACATAGGCTCGGAAGCGTTTCACTGCCAACACCGCCGCTAAACATTCCTGCTCGGAGACCGTGTAATTTCGCTGGGCTGGGTTCAGCTTGTGAGACATGAAGGCTATAGGTCTCTCCTCGCCGTCTTGTGCAACCTGGACTAAGACTGCTCCCACCCCATGTTGACTCGCGTCACAATGGATTGAGAACGGTTTGTCAAAGTCCGGGCTGTGCAGAACGGGGGCTGTAGTCAGACTCTTCTTTAGCTCTTCAAAGGCTCGCAAGCTGGGCTCTTCCCAGACGAATTTACGTCCCTTACGCAGCATGTCGGTCAAAGGAGTGGTTATGGTGGCATAGTCACGTACAAAACGCTGGTACCATCCGCATAAACCTAAGAATCGGCGTAACTGTTTGGTGGTCTTGGGTAGTGGAAAAACGTCAATCGCTTGAGTCTTTTCCGGATCGGTCTTGATATGGCCATGCCCAATGATGTGACCTAAATACTTCACCTCCGTCATCACAAACTGGCTCTTCCGTATGTTGATGGTTAATCTTGCCCTCCGGATGTGTAGAGCCACCTCCTGAAGCAGGTCGATGTGTTCATCAAAGGTCTCGGTTATAAGCAACAGATCGTCCAAGTAAACGAAAACTTGGTGCCGCAAATGAGGTGGTATCACCTTGTCCATAAGGCGCGTCATTGTTTGGGGGGCATTACACAATCCGAATGGCATGGTCACGAATTGATATAAGGGCCGGCCTGGGACTGTGAAGGCTGTTTTCTCCTTTGAACCGGGGTCTAAAGGAATTTGCCAGAAGGCGTCCTTGAGGTCTAAGCTCGTGATGAAATGGGCTTTAGGCAATCGACTCAAAATGCCTTCGATCAACGGTAGAGGATATGCGTCCTTGACTGTGACGGCGTTCAAGCGTCTGGCATCTAAGCATAACCGGACCTTGTTCGGCTTGACAACTAAGGTGACTGGGGAAGCCCACGCGCTCTGTGATTCTTCGATTACGCCTAATGCTAGCATTCGATCCACTTCGGCATATAACGATTTTTCCTTCGCCGGAGATATGGCGAAATGTCTCTGTTTTATGGGTTTAGCGTCCCCCACATCTATCGTGTGGAACACCAGGGCAGTCCGCCCGAGACCTTCTTTCTCGTGCGATGGAAAAGCCGATATAGCCGAGTCAAGACGCAGTTGCTGAGTTACATCCAGTGTATGCCGTAATAAGTTAGTGGGTTGAGATTGGTCAGGAACGGTGGTGACGGACTCCAGGGTCGAACCGGAAAATAGTGCCGGGGCCAAGTTAAATTTTCGAACGAAATCCACTCCTAAATAAAGATTCTGGGTTAACTGAGGTATGATGAAAAATTCCATAGGTTTAGTTACCCCTTTAAAGGTGACATCCGTCATAATTTTTCCCACTACAGAGTGACGAGTTCCGTCCGCCGTGCTTAACCAGGAGGTGAAATGACGGATTTGGTCCGCGTGCTTTGCCAGTACCTCCCCTGCAAACTCGGCAGAGATGCAATTCACACTGGCTCCCGTATCGACTAAGCCTGATACTCGTTTTTGCAGGAGGTGTACTGACGCATATGGCCGAACATCATCCCTCAATAATTCGTCTAAGTATATGCCCTTCAACACTTTCCTCGACTGCCTGACTTTTCTCCAGAAGCTCCGCATCCGACGCGTGGCTCGCTTGCTTCGCGGTGGGACAGTTGTGGCCAATTCCTCATGGAAGATGCGCTGTCGAGTAGCCAAATAATTCCGCAACCTGACATGAAAAGGTTTTACATGCCAAGGAACCTTCGTCTCGCTATCATTTCCCTGCGCATTGGCCTCGGCGAAGGACGGCGTCGGTTGTGGAACTTCGGGAGAACTGTGTTTAGCGGTGCGAGTCAGCAGAGTTGGAGTCATGTTGGGAGCTGGGTCATAGCTGGTGATGGGGTCTGGATTGGTTCGTCCGGGGTCTAGGAGTGCCGACGGGTGGTCGCGGCACTCGGTGGCAAGTTTTTTCGCCCTTTGCAAGTTGCACAGTCAGGGGCGTATGTGTCGGCCTTCCCGCAGCGGTAGCAGAAAAGCGTCGGCTCCGCTGGACATGCATAGAACCGATGTCCCGGTTGTCGGCAGTTCCAACAGACCGTCGGGCTTGTAATCGCTTCCAGGGAGGGTCGATCAATCAAGGCTGGGTCCTCAAGCTCCGGTGGTGCTCCGCTCCTCGGTACTGGTACTGGATCAGCAAGCAGGTGGTCCGCTGCCATCAACTCCGCGGTGTGATGATTTCGGGGATTTGGTCCCGTTATGCGAGGTTGTGGACGGAAGGTACCACGCCGCTCATCCAAGTGTTCTTGTCTGCGGGCATGGAGGCGCAATCCCTGTATGGTGTTGATGGGAAAATGCAGAAGGCTGTTCTGGAGATCCCAGCGCATATTCTCTCTGATAATTTCTACCAATTCGTCCTCGGGCATGGTATTTCGCAGGCGAGTGCTCAATCTCACTATACTGGTGTAGTACTGGTCGAACGGTTCGTGAGCGCCTTGTTTCCGTTTCTTTATTTGCTCTCTTAGCTCTCTCTCAGTGAAGCCATCCTCAAATCGATTGCGGAAGGCTGCACTGAAAGAGTGCCAAGTAGGACGTGGCGTTGACTCTTTAAAGCTCCAGTACCAGTCGGCAGCGTCGCCGCTGAACAAAAGATGTGCATGCCGGAGGAAGGCCGAGGAATCACCTCCCAGGGTGCTGGATACCAACGCCTGAATCCGGAAAAGGAACCGGTCCGCCGATATCATATCGTTGAACCCTGTAAAGTTCAGGCGCCAACTCTCCATGATACGAGGTGTCGGGTCTCGAAAAGGTGCCAATGCGTTCCCGGGGGGAATCACATCCTCGATTGACCTGTTGTACTGAACTGCCTCGGGGGCTGGAGGTACCAACGGAGGTCCGGTACTGTGTCGCGGTCTGTATTCGGGAGCTCTGGGATCCATTCCCGAGTTCCTTGGAGGTGGGACCCATTGCTCGGATTGTCGGGAGTGGAGCATCGCCACACTGGGATTTGGCTCCCAGCCAAGCGGAGTTCTCACGCGGCTGGGTGGTTGGCTCAACGGGAGATTCTGGAGCTTTCCCTCCAGGTTGCCAATCCTCTCCGACATATCCCTCATCAACGCCACGAGGGTGTCAATGGAGTGGGCGGAAGGCATGGGTGTCACTTCGGACACGACACTTGCGGCCGGAACTTCACCGCCTACGGCTCCTTGCAGTTCTAAAAGTGGTTGGGACTGTTCGGCCTCTGGAACTCCTTTCGCCACTGCTCCACGCGTTGGTAGGGGCGTTCCGAGGGGGACGTCTAGGGCGGTCCGCTCGATGGGTCGCCGACATAATGGGCAACTCTCTGACGTGAGGAGGAGCTGTTGTACACAGGCACGATGGAATAGATGTCCACAATCCAATCGCACGCTGTGTACGCCCTCCACTACGTCTTCGAAGCAGATCCCGCAGTTAGCTGGTTGGACCGTTTTAGATCGGGTCCAACGCTTATCTGGGGTCCGCTTCGTTGCCATGTTTGTTCTTGCTAGTTTTTTTGTGTGGTTGCTAATATTGAGAAGAAAAAAAAAATATAAAATACACTTATTTCTACTATAAACCTAATAAACCTAATATATATATATATAGAAAACCTAAGAATACGTTAGTAGCCGATAGTGGCGAGCTAATGATAAGTGGAGAAAAAAAAATATTTGACAGTCACTTTCCTTTTCAGTAGTCGACTCCTTCAATGGGAAAAGAGAGTGCGTGGTAATCTGCCGAAGAAAGGGTGCTTTTGGTCGATTTACGAAATTTAACCCCATACCCACATACATTACAAACCGTTTCTAATCTACGTTAAATGACTCGACGAGACAAGTGGTATAGCTACCGTAACAGCTTAGTACGCGGTCAAAACTCCCGACGCGTGGAAGCATTCCGGGCTTCGCAACTCCAGCATACGCCACCGAACGTTGAACCGATACCACTCGTCTAACACGCATAAGAAATAGTTAGAATCCTTCCGCGACATAAAGGCAAGGTAGCCTTCTATTTTCTTGAGAGTCCATGCTGATAGGTAAACCCATCAGACTGGCAGTTCCATCAAGAAAATAGAAGGTCCTTACAGGGGTTAACCTGGGACAACACATCGGAAGGATTCTGTCGCGAAGCAAAATCAAACAAAGGAGAGCGGAAGCTACAACTCACGTGAAGCGACTTCTAATGTGTATCACACAACTCCACTGCTCCTGATAGTGGGACTCGAGTACCAAAGTACCTTACATCCTCCGTAAAGGACCAACTCGTCAGAAGACGCGAAGTTCTTTCCCCCTTAGGATGTTTTAGGCCCCACGTTGGGCGCCATTTGTAATGATTTTCTACTTTCCAGATCGAACGCGGAACCGACCTCTCATCGGTTCTAGACGTTAAGTCTGAGTAGTGCCAACGGATGGTACCAACAGGTCAACCAATCCGTGCACCGTAACCCATTCATGCGGTGACTGCTTGTCGGCCAGCTAGTTCGGAGAGGATTTCGGTCGCGGGTCTCCGAATGGGTTACGCTCAATTACAATATTTTCAGTCACCTGAACATGCCCGTTTTTCAAACGCGTCAACTATTACTCATCCAGAACGGGAAACCTACGTTACGTTAGTCCTGGATGTGATCTATCCACAGATCTCAAATCAAAAAAACGCTACAAAATCCCATAGGCGCGTTACCGATTCACCGACGCGGTACCGAAAAATATGCTACTCGAACTTAAACCGAAGAAAACTACTCTAAAGAAATGACGAAACAAGCAAAGGTACCGCGTACCGCGCGCGACGCGAAACCGACCTCAGCGGATTTGTCGAAACCCTACCCTCGCGACGGCATACTTACCCTACACTCTCTGTTCCCACTGAAAAAAGAAGAGTCACTGAAAAGGAAAGTCGTGGGTTAACTTAGCAATTCATTTTTAATAATTACTAATTTCGATACAATCTGATCATATAGATATTCAAGATAATTTTAAATAATATTAGAGTACATTACAGAAATCATACTTGAGAATATTTAATGTTTTAATTTTGTTTTTGTAGGACATAGTTTCCTTTAGTTTTATAATAACGTAATAGCAATATATAGTTTTGGCTTAGTAATTTTTCTGGTTGATTTTACTTTATTTTATTAAAAAAAATGTTGTACTAACAATAACGGAACAACTAATGATCGAATAATTAACAGGATTTTTTGTTTTTTCCTTCCCCAGATAGTTATTTTTCAATGCCTTAGATTCTTTCATTTCTTGGAATTTTTCTTATATTTTATTCTTTGAATTCAAGGAGATATGTTGAAATCCTAAATTTTCATTTACCAAACCGATAAGAAATTCATGCTTCGAACAATACTAAAAAGAAGCATATGAGCATTTAAACTAAATCGTTTTCTTAAAAACTAAATGATTAGTTGCAATAATAGAATATGGATCGAAAACAAAAGACAAAAGGAGCCTTCTAGTAGAAAATTTTGTTTGAAAAAAATTCCATACATTGTATATGCATGTATGTGTGTTAAGGTTATGTGTGTATTAAAAATTAAACAAAAACGCTTTAATAAAAAACTATTATCCCTAAAAATGTGTTCACATTTCTTTATTACTTTTATACCCTACTTATTTTATTATTATTAAGGTCACCCGAATTAAACGCGAAAAACGCGACGCGACCAAATTCCCGTGAATTTGGTTTAGGTACATACGAAATCACGATTGACCTCTTGTTTGTTTCAATTAATTTTAAGCAACTTATGTTTCCAATGAAATGCTTTACATTAAACGAATAAAGAAGTAATTGGTTTTGATAACTACCACCCAAATCGAAGCAATTCATTGAATACACGTTTGTTTGTTTTCATTTTAAAGGACTATTGTTCTTAACCTGCTAACATAAAATGGGAACTTTCGTCAAAATACAAATCAATCATTCACTACTATTTGTTACCCTCATCATAATCACATGTACATAAATCATTCCAGAATATCACGAATCTTGGCTTGTATATGAAAAAAATTTACAATTATAAGAATTGTGCCGTTCTGACTAGATTCCCATAGTATGATTTATGGTCGGTAGGCCGAAAGCGAACGAACGACGAGATTACCCGAGCGGATCTTAGGGCGGAGATACAAATGCACGCGACGAAAAAACACCGACGATCAAAACGAGTTTTTATTTCCCCGAAAATTTTATTTATTAACGTATCAGTTATTTGTTCTACTGGCTATCGAGTTCTTTTATTTTTACCACTTCCATTACATGCTGCTCTAATTTAAAGATTTTTCCCAAGAAATAATCAAATGTAGATCTTCTGTCAATGGACTCCATACAATTGTAAGTACAAGTCAACTGGATTAGAAAAACAAATAATTTTTAAGAACTTCTTCAGTTTTATCGGCAAGACTGAACGATAGGCTGCATTAGTTTCTATTGGCTCTTTAAGTTTTTAATTTCCACTGGATAAGATCAACTCAACGCTTGTTTCTTGCATTGTATTGAGCATTTGACAATCTCCTACTAGATCGCAACAAAGAATGAATAATATCATGACCATTACTTTGTTCTATACAAGCCTATGTTTTCAAGTTAATGAAAGGTAACATTTTTAGAATTTAACTATTAGATATAATACAAGGACTGTTTACATTATTATAAAACAATAGTTTTAAAACAATACCGTATGCGCGTCAAGCGCTATCAATAGGCACATAAAGGTGTTGGTAATTTTACATACAAAAGTCCAATAGTCTAAGATGTCGACTTAGATTTATACATTTCTATTTAACTCATCACGAAAAATTTATTCTTTATTGCGCTCGCATGTTTCAGTTCTTTTGATTCTTTGATCGCCTCGAATTATAGCGCCGCTTTGAACTATAACTTTCCCACTCAAGACAATGTTCTGAGATCCACAGAGGACAGTTTGCCGACTTAATTTATTACCCGAAGCCGTTTCAACATATTCATCGCGACTGTAATACAAATCAGGAACTTCCATGATATGCGGCGCCGAACGATTGGACCGCCGGAAACTTGCTTTGGAAATGAAGTCTTTGAGGAATGGTTTTATTCTCAAAGAATCAAATATATACTTTCGCTTTCAGTCGGTAAAATACGCCGGGCGGAATATAAACACTGCCCAATGAATACCGATATTTGACCCGGTCTGCAGAACTGACACAAAAACTAACCAAACAAGTAGGCAATCATGGATGTCTAAGAGATATTTCTTGCTAGGCCATCGAGTCTACTTGTGCTAGACAGCCCAGCAACCCCATATGCCTCGTTTCCTATAAATAATCCCGATACTTAGCTGGATCCTCCACAGCCTTGAACTGACAACAGCTCTGCGGTTTGTATTCTCGGGCGTTATCAACCTCTTCTTCAGAGTCATTCGATTCGGTTAAGTCGCTCGCAGTCACCCCTTCTTTCGATGTCTTCTTTGTGTCGGTTTTCCTCTTTTTCTTGGGAGATTTCGATTTACTTCGATCTAAAGATCCTCGTTTGGCTGCTACAACGACGAGGGCGATGAACTGCAAACAAAACCTGGTAAGGCATTTGTCGACGTAAGCCGAACGAAAAAAATTTACCTCTTAATAATTTTACACCACCTAGGACCGCGCCAAGTCGCTACCGACACCACACCATGACACCATTTACCTTTTTCGCCATGTGGCTGTCAAGCTCAACCGGTTGTCACCTCGGACAAAACAGAGGTGTGTGGAATGGCACTCCACATGGCGGCAATGTGCCTCTCCATCTGTCGCCAGTGGCATAGTTTTTGATGGCCACGGTGGAGGGGCATTTCCAGATGGATATGTCTCGAAATGTGTCGGGGTGTGGATTAATTTTATATTTCGAATATTTATATCCACAGATCTAAATATTTGGACAGAAAAAAAAATATTTTCTGCGCAACGATATCCGCACGACAGGTGAAGTCCGCTGGCACTTCGAGGACATATCCATCTGGCCGGTTGCAAGGGTTCGGGATCGGAATCACTTCGATTCCCGGGCGTAGGCGTCACATTACAAAATCCATTTCTTTTTTATGTTTTTAAACGTTTTCAATATCGAGAAATAACACTTTACAATCATGTTCTCCTGGCTCTCTTCAGACTAGACCCAATCCTTTGCATTATCTCATATATTTTAGTAGTTTTGCAGTCACCTATTAGGGAGCTTGCTCATCAAAATCAGGTCCTTTCCGTAGCCACTTGTTTCGCCAAATCTTGAGCACTTATTTTTGAATTACTGTTCACTTCTTTTAGAATAAAACTAATGTCTCTGCGCGACAACTTTTTCGGTCGGCCAGATCGCGGCTTATTTTCAATGGAACCACTGTTTTCAAAGTTTTTGAAGATTGTATACACAGAAGTTCGTTTAAGTTTCAGTGATTTCGCGATTTCCGAGAACGATTTATTGTCTTTTTTATACTCTACGACCAAATTTCGAATATCACTAGAAATTTCTTTTCGCAATGTCATTTTGCGGTCCTTACAGTTAGATACTAGCGATAAAACTAAAACAGAAATGCAGCAGCACATATACGGAATGATAACAATACCAAATAAACGAATATTGATGATATTCCGTGACGTTTAGTTGGACATTTTTTGTGTATAACTGAGTCAACACTGACTGTCGTAGACTTTTGTCCATTCAATTTTTTATGTTTTTAGCACTTTCTCCTCAATTCTGGTATGAAAAGTTTTTATCTTTATTTTTTTTATAAATATATTTAACTTACTGGAAAATGCACTTCAATGGATTTTTGATTAAAGCTTCCAATCAACCCGGATCTCAATATAAGGAGTTGTCGTAGACTTTTGTCCGTCACGGTATGTTACATTTTCAGTAGCCTTTTTAAGGAGGGTATTCTTCGTACAATGATACGTTTGAAATACAGAAATTTTAATAGCAGGGTTCTGTTTGTTGTATTTTCAGCCACCAGATCAGCCCTTAATGATTCAACAAAAATTAATAGAGCTTATCCGTTGTTAAAATATCAATCCATAAAAAAACCGAGATAATCAATTAGAAATCTATCAAGATATACAAATAATTTTTAAGGATTTGTAAAATAGTTTAAAGAAGCTATGGGCCACAAACATCTTGAAAATGTCAGAGGTGGTGGTTTCCTAAAATCAACAATTTCAAAGGTTGCTTAGTGAGTTGGCGATTAGCGCCAGCACGGTGCTACAATGTAAGGGACTTGATTAAATGTGACAGAGTATTCAATAAAATTATGTATCGCTCTCTCCTGCCACATCCATCGACTTTACTTACGTGTTTTTCTTATATCTCCAAATACACTAAAAATTGGCGACGAGGTTTGCAAGTCAATCTAATAAAATCGACGATATTAATAACAATCGTGTGAAATTATTAACAAGTAATGCAATTTTTGATGTTCCGGATTTGTAGAAAATGTTTAATTATTTTTATTATTATTTCAAAATACCCTTTACTTCACTAAATTTATTTTATTTTACTATAACAAATAAATTACAATATATATTGTCGCGTGTTATGGTTCGCGGCCAATAATTTTAATGTTCCGGGAAAGTGAAAACGCAATGTCTTTTAAATTAAATTAAAAGAGTTCATTAAATTACTTAGAAATGCACAATCACTTATTTGGTCTATTTCACAATTTTTAATTTTGACTATTAAAATCTAACTTCCACTTGTCCATAAATTTCTATCGCAATTGTCTTCTAAGATCACTTCACAATCAACGAAAATCACTTTTCTATTACTCGAACAATATCGCTTTCCACACACTATCGCAGTTTTTTTCGCGGTCGAATGAATGATCCCCCCATTCATTCAGCTCGCCTTTATATAGGGTCTCTAATCATTCAACTCAGTTCTAGTACATTGATGAATTAGCGGGAACATTCGAGCAGCGTAATGAATGGGCAGTGACTCACTTTCAGATGTTGATCATACTTTGTGGTTTCGAGTAAATTCATTTTGTTGATGTTCTTTATGGTTGTGAAAACAATTGCGACAGTAGCTCGCAGAATTATTTGTACATGTAACACTGCCCCCACCTCAGTTCTTTTCGCCCCGAAAAGATGTGTCGCCAGTTGTAATATGGGGCAAGACGGTCCAGGTGCACGATTTTTATTTTGGCTCTTGGCTTACGATGTTCCTGTATTCGGTATACGACGTCGTTGATTCACTTTGCAACTCGGTATGGTCCCTCCCAATTATGTTGCAACTTTGGAGACCTCCCCTTTCGCCGTTGCGGGTTATATAGCCACACCGTCATCTTGCTGGAAGCCAGTAGAATTTGCCTTTAGATCATACCTGGTCTTCATGCGGTCAGTAGCCAATTCGAGGTGTTTTCGCACTGTCCGGTGTATCTGGTTCAACCGTTCTCTTAGCTCACTTGCGTACTCCCAGATGGTTTGGGGTTTCTCGGGGGGCGTTCCGAACTATATTAGCTGGCAGACGAATAGTCTTTCCAAAAATGACTTTGGCTGGGGCTTGGCCCGTCGATGCATGTTCGGCAGCTCTGTACGCCATCAAAAATAGTGGAATGTGCCGGTCCCAGTCCCTTTGGTTCTCGTCAACCATCTTGGCCAGGTGTTTATTGAGAGTGCCGTTGAAACGTTCGACCATTCCATCGGATTGGGGATGCAGCGGTGTTGTCCTCGTTTTCCGTATTCCCAGCAGCTCGCACATCTCGCTAAAAACTAGTGACTCGAAGTTTCGGCCTTGATCTGAATGCAGTTCACAAGGTACGCCGTATCTACTGACCCAATTTAACACCAGCTGTTCGGTTACAGTAGTTGCTTCCTGGTTGGGAATGGGGTAGACCTCGGGCCACTTGCTGAAATAATCGGCTACAACCAGCGTGTATCGATTTCCCCATTCAGATTCAGGAAAGGGTCCTGCGATGTCAACAGCAATCCTTTCAAACGGTACCCCCACATTATAGGTTTGCATTTGTCCTCTCAGTCGTCGCTTTGGACCTTTGCCGGAAGCACAAATTGTGCATCTGCGACACCAGTCCTCTACGTCTTCTCGAGCGTGGAGCCAGTAGAACCTTTCTCGCAATTTCACTAAGGTTTTGTTAACACCAAGGTGGCCTCCCGAGGATCCTTCATGCATTTCCTTAACCACATCGTGGATTCAGCTTTTGGGAAGTATAGTTTGCATCCTATAGAAGCTGCCATCCGCCGTTTCCCATTTCCGCTTGAGTATGCCACCCTCCACCTGAAGGGAGTTCCATTGTGCCCAATAGCTTTTCAGGGTTGCGCCATGCATTGAAACGTCCTTCCACTCCGGTCGCCCAGTCGTCTCCTTCCATACGAGCAATGGTCCAATGTCTTCATCGGCTTACTGGGCATTTCGAATCTCCTCCAATGACCAACCTTCATCAAATTCGGCCGTTATCACTTGCAGATCAACTGTTGGCTCCTTTTCCTCAATCTGTCGGCAATGCTTGCAGTTAGCTGGACATGGATGACGAGATAGGGCGTCAGCATTTCCATAGGCTCTGCCCTTGTGAAGTAGTTGGGGCCTCACTAAGGCTGGTTGCATAGTCGATCGGGTTGCACTAGTGTCGTTTGTTATGGTGCAATGTTCTTCATCAACTTGACCAGGAAGGCATAAGTCTGCTTCTCCACGATGTTGCCTTGACACGGTGATGGGGGTGCTGGGGATGTCGATCCTCCTAGTCGACGTCCGTTGCACGAAGTTGGCCCTTTCAGTTTGATGGGCTTCTATTCTAGCCTCCTGACACGGTCTGGATCTCCACCATTCTGGACAATAGCTCCGTTTTCTTTGCTTCTTGCAGTCTCTTTGCAGGTGCCCCTTCTCACCGCAATCCCAGCATCAAGGCGCGCCATTTACTTGCGGCTCTCGCTCATTTTCTACGTGGTCACACCTGCACTCATCTGCCCCTACCTTGCGAACCCGGGCAGTCGTTACGAGTCACATTTTTCACTGCCTCAAAGTTCAGACTATAAGCCAATGCATCCTTGACTGTTTGCTTTTGGGCTAAACGCACAGCTTGTTGCAATTCCGGGTCCCTTAATGCGCTAATGAACGCTTCTGTTGCTGCGTCATCTCGATGTTCTGGGTCGTAAGCTGGGTAAGCCAAAAGCGCCAGTCGCTCAATGTCTTGGGCTAGCTGCTGTAAGGTTTCGCCAGACTTCTGCATCCGATGCCGTAGCTGTGCCCGATAAATCTGCTTCAGATGATTGCCTCCATAATGTATCTCGAGCGCATTCAGTATAGCAGCCGGGTTTGAGTGTAACTCAACGGGGATAGTCTGCAAAACCTCGGCAGCTGGGCCTCTTAGAGCAAGAATCAATGCAGTTGCTTGTTCCTGCTCGTTCCAGTGATTTATCCTAGCGGCGGCTTCAAACTGGATTTTGTAAATACTCCAGACCGTTTGCCCATCGAATATTGGTGCTTGCACATTTCTGGATGTGCTTTGCGCTGCGGTTACAAGCGGGGCTGGTGAGGTGGTTACTACTGCCTTTGCTGCTTCTAAGTCCTTGTTCACTTTTTCCATCTCATGGTTCATTCTCTCTTCGACCTGGCTGACCTTTTCCTCGACCTGGTCAACCTTTTCCTCGACGCCTTTAATTTGTTTGTTCAGACTGCCGAGCTCCGCTTTTATTTCGGTGGACTGTTTTTGAAAATCTGCCTTGATTTCGATCGCTTGTTGATCCAGCTTCGCTGATTGTTCATTTAGCTTCGCAGTTAAATTGGATGACTGTTGTCGCTGCTCTTGCTGCATCAACATTTGCATCAGCGCATTTTCTGGTTCCTTTTGTTTTGGTGTTTCGGCTTCACCACCTTCTGCGCCTTTTTCTGCATCTGAAAGCTGACCCGAATCCAGATTCACGCCTTCCGACTCGATCGTATGGCCTTTGTACCTTGTGTGGCCAGACTCCGCTGTTCCAACTCCTCCTTGAGCTCCGATATGGTCAATTGATAAATTTTTTGATGAAAGTTTCCTGGCATTTTTATTGTTTTGGCTTTTATTTATTTTTCCACCAGTTTCCACGTTAGATTTCACTATTGTGCATTTTTCTTTTTTTTATGTTTAAACGTATTTCACTTTCAAAATTCTCTTTCTCACTTCTCGACACCACTGTCGCGTGTTATGGTTCGCGGCCAATAATTTTAATGTTCCGGGAAAGTGAAAACGCAATGTCTTTTAAACTAAATTAAAAGAGTTTATTAAATTACTTAGAAATGCACAATCACTTATTTGGTATATTTCACAATTTTTAATTTTGACTATTAAAATCAAACTTCCACTTGTCCATAAATTTCTATCGCAATTGTCTTCTAAGATCACTTCACAATCAACGAAAATCACTTTTCTATTACTCGAACAATATCGCTTTCCACACACTATCACAGTTTTTATCGCGGTCGAATGAATGATCCCCCCATTCATTCAGCTCGCCTTTATATAGGGTCTCTAATCATTCAACTCAGTTCTCGTACATTGATGAATTAGCGGGAATATTCGAGCAGCGTAATGAATGGGCAGTGACTCACTTTCAGATGTTGATCATACTTGGTGGGTTCTCGTGGTTTCGAGTAAATTCATTTTGTTGATGTTCTTTATGGTTGTGAAAACAATTGCGACAGTAGCTCGCAGAATTATTTGTACATGTAACAATATATATATATATATATATATATATATATATATATATATATATATATATCGAAAACTTTTTGTTATGACCTTTAAAGGGATAATTTCAGGTAATAAAACTAATTAGTTTCAGGTAATAAAACGTAATTAGTTTTGGAAGGTACGTTTCCTAAATCAGTATTCATTCTACATTGTTCAGGTAGTTTTAAAATATAGTCCAATTTAAATTGGGTTCTTAATATTTTTATTACTTCTACGTCCTGAATTGATAGTGGATGATCCTCTTCGATGATATGCCGTGCGACCGTTGTCCTGATACCTGTTGTTGCCCTTTTGTTCCTTTTCTGTCATATTTCCGCTTTTTTTTGTGTTCTTTGAAGCATGTTGGCAAAACACTTGTTCATTTTGATCCGAACTTGCCGATACTTTTGACGACTGACGCATCTTATCTAGCAATTGCTAGAGTCTTAGCACATTTTTGAAAATGAAGGCAAAAAATCAATCCCGCTTATCTCATAGCGCTGAACAGCACTGAGAGAAGTTATAGTACGATTGAAAAAGAAACAATACTTATTAGGTGTCAATTTCATCTTGCAAACCGATCACATACCACTTTTGCCTATTTTTGGTCAATACAAAGGCATCCCAGTGAAGGCTGCATCACGAATGCAACGATGGACTTTCACACATATTATAATTCCAATCGTACAGACAGTTTGTCTAGAATGGCTCAATCAGAAATTCCTGAGTTGATGCCGGAACCTAATTATATAGATTATTAGGTTTCTACTTATTAATCCTTTGAATTTAAGTTATAAAGCAATTGGATAAAAGAGATCCAATTTTGCTGTTAAGATGGAACTTTAGAAAAGATGGTCGGAAAAAATTTTGAACAATTCACAGTAAGGAATTCAGAGCGTAAGCTCTGCCGAGAGAGATTGCATATTGTGGGGCTATCGCACCTTGATGCCTAGCAAATTGAGGAAAAGTGTGTTTGATTTATTACACGAATCACATTTTGGTATAGTGAAGACCAGAAAAGCTGCTTTAATTCTTTGGATCTGTACAGATTCATCCTGGCAAAGGATTCATGTTGGTTATGTTGGCCCAGTCAGAGGTTGTTATCTTTTGTTGACTGTGGACTCCTTTTCAAAATGGGTTGGAGTTTTTATGACCAAAGACATAATGTCCTCTTATACTAGTAACAAGCTTCGTGCAGTATTTTACAGATTTGGTTTGGTCAAAGCATGGTTTAGTGACAATGGTAAGCAGTTTACATCCCAGGATTTCAAGAATTTAGTAAATATGAACGGAATTAGACATATTTTCACTGCTCCTAGTCATCCCACTACTAATGGACAAGCTGAAAACTTTGTAAAAACTCGAATAAAACTTTACAAACAACATTGCAGATCGACAAGTCTGATTTCGAAGTGATTTTAAAAAGGTTTCTATTTGATTATCGCGCAATGAAGCATTCTGCAATTGGGCAATCACCAGCAAAATTATAATTTAATAGAGAATTTAGATCTCTGTTTAGTCTGTTGAAACCCCCGCTCATAAAACAAAATATTAAAAGATCTCAAGATATTGCTAATATGTAATAAGGATTCAAATTTTTCGATTGGTCAGTAAGTTTATGTGAGAAACTATAGTTATCCAGTTAGTCGCCAGCCGTAATAAAAAAAAAAATAGCCAGAGAAATTACACTTGCTTATTAAATCATGGCAATCGAGACATAAAAAGACATCTTGTTCAAATTCGTCTCGCCAGCCAGAATGCAATGCCGACCGACGAATCAAATAATCATTTGGAACCCGCAATTGTACCGAATATCCATGAAGTTTGCACTGGTCAGGCGCAGTAGCCGGTGGATGATTCGATGGCAACCGTAGACACCGAAATAAATTCAAAAGAGAGAGGTAGTAGGACTCCTAGAATAGCTTCAATCAAAGCCAAAGAAACAATCAGGGAAAAAAAGTAAATTTAAGAATAATTCATCTTGAACTTATAAACAATGAGGTATTTGAATTTAAATATCATCCTGAACTGTTATTGAGGATAGATTTTTATAAAAAGCTTGTAGATACTTTAAGAATAGGACCGGGGTTTATTCATCGCATAACGTTACTTAAGCTACAGTACACACCTTGGAATAATTAACCTTTGCACTCGGTAGATGACTCTCACTCACCGCATGATTTAATGCCGCAACCCAAGAAGTGACTCTCATCCACGACTTTATTTTTGGTGGGGAAATTCGAAGCGCGGTAATAATTCACCAAGAGCGCTGTAAAACATTTTGAGTTTCTAATTAGTTCGCACGAAAACGGTCTCGAGTACAAAGGGTTAATTGAATAATAACAACAAGGGAGTACATTACGTAAATCAACTGATTCGATACTTTACAAAAACTTGGATTACCTTATGACGACTTTAAGCAATAGCATTTAAAATAATTCTCTTGACTGTTGTTTCCTATATTCTATTTCACTGTACTTAAATATTTCATTTCACCGTAGATTCTCTCATTTAATTTACAATTTTTGGGGGACTTCAATGACAGTTGTACTTTAAAAACTACACGCTGTTATGACATGATGACACTTAGAACGGATATCTGATTTGGCTTGAGGTACCTAACATTCGTTTTCAACATTTAATTAGGCAGATTTGCATTTAAGCACTGTCTTTTTCGGTTGAAAGAGAATCGTTGCTGTCACTTCGTCAAGTTGTAGAAAACAAATACACAATGTCTGATCAATTTTAAAATTTAAAAAATTGAACAAAATTTTTCTTATTAGTTAAAAAATAAAAATAAATGCATATTTTCTTTATTTTTAGAATCATGGATCGAATTGAATCCAAACAGCACTGGTGTTAAAAGCCCAGACAGAATCATTCCACTTCCGTTTTCATCAGGTGAAGAGTACTTAAGATTGCTGCGCGAAGCGCAAAGAGAATCAAATCAATCAAGTAGAGTAGTTTCACTAGCTAGCTCGCGGCGGGATACGCCCGGGGACAGGTAATTATGAAATTTGTAATAGTGCAGTAGCCACCAATACGTTTTTGTCTTTAATAGTCCTAAATCTCCACCAAACAGTCCAAACACAGAACTATGCCCAGATGATGAACTGAAAAATGTATATATAAATTATTGGAGCAAAGTAAGTCAAAATTCCATATATTAATATATTGTACCCCTAGTATGATTCTTAGTTAATATTAATAATAAGTAAAGTAATGGACATAACAAGTCCAACTAGTAGGAGAGTCCTCCTGACAGAAAGGTTTTTAAAACCAATTAGTAAATCAAGCAACGTCTTGTGAATATCAAAACTTGCACCCTATATAGATTCTATAAATTAAGTACGAAAAACTTGAATATGGTTGTGTTCAAATTTGCCGCCATTTTTTTTTCAGTGTTTTGGGATTTATTGGTTAAGTTGTCACAACATATCAATGTTACAAATCATTTCTAAAATGTTCATTAAAATTCCTACATGTATGTAATGTCTAGATCCATTACAAACGTGTATCTCCACAGCGTCACGTGTTGTCGATTGTTGTGAAATTTCCGGGGCACATACATTTCTCACTACGATATCTAGGTATGCGATTTTGGCAAATTTAACGGTCCCCTTTCGATTTTATGGACAAACACGTTAAACCATAAAATGTATGTACAGTATGTATGATTAACAAAGTTGATCGAATTTTAACTTCTGAGGTATTTGTTGGTCTTGTACTTATGAATGAAGACCTACTTCCATGATTTTTTTTCAGATTCTTTGAATCGATGGTTTCCAATCGTGAGGAAGTGGGAAACAAATTTTTCGTACATTTCGCCTCCCTCTGCACACCTCGATGCAAATAGTGGTAGTTTAATACCAGTTTTTATTTGATACTCATATTGTCTATCTTTGGTAAAAAATTTTTTTTTAAGGTTTACCCCCTATATGGTATCCCCATGTAGAGGTTGATCCTTAAAAATCGTATAAAATTTTTTTGTAATGAAATTTTGAAGAGAGAACTACTTTGCACCTACCTACGAAATTTCATGTTCCTAGCTTTTGTGGCTTGCCAGAAAACTTGCTGTGACGCTCGCACGGACGGACATACTATAGAGGTACCCATTTTAGTAGAGTTTTGTCAAATTATTTTATAAAATCCTTAAAAATTTTAAAAACAATATCACTGTGAATACATTCAATGTGTAATGGCATAACTTCAAATCACAGCAATGCTGGTCCATTTAAAATTAATTGTTGCTCTGCTTTTATTAATTTTTCCGACCTAGACGCACTGTACATACAGACTGCAGCCAATTGCTAGTTTCAATTTATAAAACGTACACGCATTATGAAGCAAGTTGAATGGAACATAAAAATTTCATAATAAAGCATCTAGTATATGCGAGTTAAATGAAAGTTAGGAATTCTTGAAATTAAATGAATGTTGGATATTGTTCTTCTAAGTAACATAGAATTTATTCTAGTCGATACGTATAAATAATTTGGCAGTGTGATTTTATAGAAAATATTTGCATTAATCAGACGATTGGTAATCGGATCTAGAAAGAAAGATTTCGATTTTCATTTCAAGCGAGCCGAATATAGAAATAGTCGCCTTGCTTTTCACTTTGCCTTTCAATTCTGTAACAAAATTTCCTGTAATTTATGGATTTTTTCGCTCCTATATGAGTAGACATACAATCTCATATGCATGCCTATAAGCGTATGTGCCTTTCAATGTGTAGGCAGGAAAAATACTATAAATTACTACCGCTCCGAATTCGATGTATTAATAATGATCCATAACTTCGTCCAATTGTATTCTAGGCGTTATTATATTTAATTTCGCCTCCGCAACGGTATTCTAAAAGTGATATTTGGTCAGTTGATCGTTCAATTGTATGTGATTATTACCCAACTGTATATCAGTGCTATCGCTCTAAGTAGCTTGGCGGCGTCGAGATATGTTTCCGAGTTATTCTTCGGACGGACTAGGAACCTATCCAGCGGTGATGGTTAATGATTCAAATCAAGTAATTACAAATGTGATACTGAATATAGCATATTTTCGAGTACCGTTACGGTCATGAAAATATGATCTTGCATATCTGAATGTCAAGGTTCAATCTGAACTATTGGAACGTGTATATAAATATTTTGATCTTTATTTTAAAACAAAAAGTTTTTCAATTGGACATCGCTGAAACCAAATAGACTCAACCGAAGTTTTCATTTGTCGCCACATGCGAACTCACCACTTGGAAGCTATTCATTCCTATCTTTTATTGGTCATAAGTAGCAGCGTTAAATCAGGGCGACAACATGTCTGAGGAAGTGATCTTGGTGAAACTTTTTATTAGGTCCATTGAACCAGAATGATATTCCCTCTGCCGGATGCCTATACTTTTCCTTTATACGTGATTTTGAGATTTTTCTTCGTTTTGTTTTACATTCGTTTCATATTAAAATTTGAAGGAAGATTGAAAAGTTGTAGTGACTTCGATTCTTTAAAAATATTGCTATCACGAGATACAAATGGTAATAACATCCAATTGAAATTTTTTTTCACAAAAACCAATACCTGATATGTACAATACAAAATTTTTGATGACATTAAACTATGACTTGAATTATTCATCCAATACTTGTATAACAAATCGTTCAAATTTAGCCAAAAGATGGAGGATCCCTTTCATAAGCACAGAACAACCGTCGTGGTTTTTTTTTGTTTAAATAATTTTTTTGAATGCTTGGCCAATTGAACAAATCTAAATTAAACACTATTCCTTTAATTTTCATGAAAATCCGAAAAAAATGGCAGTGCCCCTGTTGATTTCAAATATGTCTCAACCATCAACTTATGTTATTGTTGATGTGATTCCACACAATTAAAATGGCTGTATTTCACTTAATTATGATTCAATTTCCATGAACTTTTGTGACCATAATGATCTTATAGGCATTTGCATAGCTATGAAGTTTAAGGGTAACGTTTTGATTTTATGGGGGAGTACGTAAAATTTACAAATCATACTATTAACAAAGTTGAGTGAATATTGATTTCTGGGGTATTTGTTGCCGTTGTACTCAGAGACCTACCTACATAATTTTTTCAGATTTGTTCGGCTCAAAGATGCCCAATTGCGAGAGCGGGGGAGTACACAAATTATTCGTACATTTTGCCTCCTCCTTGACCCCCTGATATACACAAACTGCTTTCTTGATTTCAGATTCTAAAAGCTAATTGATACTTTTCATGTGATTCCCCACTTGACTACCTTTGATGAAAAAAATTTGTTAAGGGTCCCTTCTGTATAAAGGGGCGAGAAAACTTGCTGTGACACAGGGACAGACAGACAGACAAAACGCGAAATAAGAAGGTCTTTGTAAAATTCGTTTTACAAGCCCTAAAGATCAATTTGTCCATAACATATCGTCATTCAATGCATGAACCCATCGCATTTCTTGAACTTAGATAACGAAATATTTTCATTTCGACGCATATCTCTTTGTATTCCAAAAATGATCACATTTCAAAGCATTTCAGACAATTTAAAAATTTCTTCACAAATTGACTTCGCAAAGAGATCAGATTTCATCAAAAAACGAAAATCTTAGCAGATTTGTGTCAGATAAAATATCGAGAATTTTATAAGAAATTCAGGCTCATAACCTTGAGCTTATTGCGCATAGAAAGGGGATGATTACAAAAGTTAAATCGTAATATCAAAAAATCGTGTATTATCTTTCGCCGTGTCATTGTACTTGCACCTGTTTAGGCTGTGTTTATTATTTATTTGAATCAGACATGAAAATCATCGCGCAATACGGCAAAAATAACACAACTGATCATTCACACGGTGGTGTAAATTTATTTTAGACTTGCTTGTATATGCTAAATAGATATTTTCTCACTGTATACCGATTTTTTCTTTGTCAATGAGACAAAGTATGTACACTTATATATTCATATTGTTGTTATTTTTGTTGCATTGACATTGAATAAGAACGGTGCAAGAAAGTTTTGCGGGGTCAGTCACGGATTGTGTAGAAGGTGTTCTTAACGCTTACTCACAATAAACATTTGAATAATGATAAACAAGTTGAACAGTCAGCAGTGTGCTCCTACCAAGAGGATTTTGTTAGGAATCTAGAGCATAGTATACTCAAATAGTAGCCACACCTTTCATTTACCCTGTGTTGCACACTTTTTGAATTTTCCCAGGGGCATTACAGCTGATCCGGGGCATTACAGCTGATCCATTTTTGGCGCGCTCAAGAAACAAAGCAAAATGCAGATAAAATTTCCGACGCACGTGTTCTTTTACGCATTTCAGAACATAGGAGTGCTGCCAGATCCTAATAAAAAACTAAAAGATTGCATGGAACGAATTTGGTTTTCTGCAATGTTATTGATTTTTTAGCTCTGGTAGCCCTGAAATCTCTCTCATCGAAGCATATGTTTATTTTCGCGCCATTCCTCGCATCAGCGTTTACCATCTACCTGCTACCGAAGATTTATGGCTTGCTGTTCGGCTTGTGTTCGGATTTTTCCGGAGGGTTGATGGAGTGTGGTTACTATTTGAGTATACTATGATCTAGAGTACGCCTATATTTTTTCCAAGCCATTTATGAATGATTTTAAAAATGTTCATTGATTACTTTCAATGTTTTTCGCGTGAGTAAAAATTATTTGAATTTCGTTCTGATTGATTTAAACCAACCCCAGTTTGTTTTCCCGTTGTCAGTTACATTGAGTCGTAAGTGATTACGAGATGTGGCAATTTATAAACGAGAATTAATTTTTGTAAGTGTATATACATATAACAATCTTCCTTACTTGGCTAAAGCAGCGAACTCTCATAGTTTAAAAAAAAAGACTTCAAGGGCTATCCAATGAAGAACAATTCAATTTCAATCCAGTAATAGAGTGAAACCCAGTGCCTGCCAGACCTACGTTAAAGTATAAAAGCTGAAATTTTTTCTATATGTTCTCACTAGCATAGAGTACAATGTTTGGGGGTTGTAAACCTTGACTGGTAGTGCCTTCGCCAGGTATCAGGTAATAAGGCGCATCATACATGAACTCTCTCACGTTAAAGTATAAAAGCTGGAATTTGGATATTATCTTCAAATGACTATTTAAAGTCAGCATTTAAGAGACCAGACCTTTCCGAAGGGTGTAACACTCCCCCAGACGCGGTACAAACCCGAGTCCCCGAGATCGTATTGCCCATGCATATGACTAAGTGTAGGAGATTTTCAATGGAATTGCCAATAAATAAAATTTCTAAATATGTGTTCAAAATTTACTCTATGATAAACAATCAGACATAACTAAAGGGTTGTACATCCCTTTAAACCGAATAAAGGTTAGCTGGAACTGAGGGAGCATTGTCGAACTGTGGTCAGTTAAATTAATCTAATAAAAGAAAAATTCTTTGTTGGGTTAACTTTTTTTATTTAATAATATTATAAAATAATTGTAATTCAGTTTATATTTATTGATTGACAGATATGTATAATTGATATTTTTTCAGACTTAATATTACATTACAATCAATCATCTTCATTATCATCGTTGTCATTGTCATATCCATTATTTCCATCATTTTCCCAATCATGTAATTGATCGCTTTCGTTAGTTTCAACACTGTCACCTTCTGATATTTCTGTAACACATAATCATGTTAATTTTATTCTAATCTATTATTAAATTAGAAACGAATTGTTTTATCAAAAAAGTATCTGATGGAGTTTGAATCGCATCACTGACGAAGTTTGGTAATTGATCTCCTTCGAACCACTTAAAGTCATACTTGTTGTCATTTAATACCCATCCGTAATCTTCTGGCTTGTATATGTAGGGGTTGTTTGAATGAGCATTTCACTACATTTTCAAGTACTGGAGGTTCTTTGTGGTCTACTGAAGCTGATGTCTGGGTCTTCATGATATTTTTTCATCAGTGATGTAAATGTTTTTTAGCACTCCCTATGATAACCACCTTCTTTCTCTTCACTTGGTAAAACCACACCTATATATTGGATTTTTTGTTTTTGTCATAATTTTAATATGTTCTTATACTTTTTTAATGTTTATTACTAAAAATAAAATCACGTTTCCACTTGTCTCATGACAAAATCCGCAATCTACATGATTGATTTTAAATTTTGTTCACTGTAATATTATCACGAAACACTACCCTCAACTTCGAAAGTCAAAAATATACTAGCATCTGTTGAACCAAATGCTCCGTAAAACGCTTTTGAAATGTGAACATTGTACTGAGTAGGGAGAGATTTTAGGCCCTTCGAGATTGTCCAGCTGTCTAGGGTCTATTGTGAAATAGTCATCTATATTCCACCTGTATATTTCGTCATCTCTAAAATTTACTAAGACTCTTTTACACAGATTCATGCATACGAACACGTTCTTTCACTTCTACTCTGTCAAACGACGTATAAGACCTTACAAATAAACGTGTTTCTTCGCATACTATTGTCAAATAGTTATTAAATAATTTATTATATATATATATATATATATATATATATATATATATATATATATATATATATATATATACATAGTCTAGCCATAAATACTGTTACAAACTTTTTGAAGCACTGTTCAATAAAAGAGGTGTTATATGTTAAGAAATCATTGTTTATTTATCAAATGCATTGTCAACTACGGGAATTGCAACAAGTTATTCGAAGTGATTGCCTTTTGCCTTTACACAAGCCTTTAATCGAGCTGGCCACTCATCTATGGAAGCACGCACGACTTCAATCGGAAAGTTGGCGACTGCATGTGTAAGAGACTTCTTTAAGGATTCGATATTAGAATGTCTTTTAGAGCACGTCATTTTCTCTAAGACAGACCATAATTTGTAATCCAGCGGATTCAGGTCTGGGCTAGACGAAGGCCAATCTTCAGCTTTAATAAAATCTGGAACATTTTCTTCAAGCCATTTTTGGGTTGACTTCGCCTTATGACCTGGTGCAGAATCTTGCTGGAAACTCCAAGGTTGATTTTTGAACAATGACGTGTTGAGAGGTTTCACTACACTTTCAAGGACACTTTCTTGATTAACTTTGGCAGACGTTTTGACGCCCTTCTCACAAAAATGTAACTTTGTCACCCCGTTGTAGCTAACACCCCACCAAACCATTACTGAGGCCGGATGATGACCTCTTTGAACCTTTGAGAAGCTTCTCTGGCACTGCGAGCATAAACCCTATCGTTTTGTTTATAAAATGTTTCTTCGACAGTAAAAACTTTTTCGTCCGTAAACAAAATTTTACGGTGTTCTTGGTTTGCGTACCGGCAAAGTAATCGTTTTGATTTTTCCACTCTATTTTTTTTTTAACGAATCTGTTAGTAAATGTCCGGTAGATCTACGATAAGCACCCAACCGTATGTCACTTTTGATGATACGTGAAATTGTTCTTTGGGGTATTTTCATCTCACGCGATAAAATTGTTTGTTTCCGGAGCGGATTACGGCGAATTCTCTCGCGCACGGCTTTAACCGCTTGAGGTGTTCGAGTAGTTCGCGGACGGCCACTTCTTTGACGATCACTTACTCCAGACGTATCATTAAATCTTTCAATAGCCCGATATACAAACATTCGGCTTATACCAAGGGTATGCAGAGTCTTAAAAATATCACTTGGTTGCATTCCTACTTTATGAAATCCATGTTCACATGTTCCATGTACACTAAAAATTAAACTCAAATGATGACAAATGCATCAAGCGCAAGCGTACTATAGCGATAAGCTCAATTTTTAAGAAATGCAATATAACAGTTCCTTTCTGCAGGGTTGCCAAACCTTGTAACAATATTTATGGCTAGACTAGGTGTATATATATAAATATATAATATATATATATATATATATATATATATATATATATATATATATATATATATATTACATTGAAAAATTTTAAAAGAGTAGTCTTAGTGTTCCGTGATTAGAAATATGATGAAAGATGTGGGGAAGTTCAATGAGCTCGAAACTTGTCGGATGTTTTGAAACTTTTAATCATTGCATCATATTGTAAATGAATTTAGACTTCACGCTTGGTATGTAATTACAATGAATATATTTGACTGAAAATTGCAGTACACAAGTTGCGATAACATCGAAATGTTTTTAAGAAAATAACTTTTTGTTTGCTGCGGCAAACAATACGATATTGACTAATCAGTGCAATATAACCACTCCATACTTAATATACAGGGTCTGTATAATAAGTAACCGGACTGAGCCTGCCCGCGCCGTCAAAGCGTCTGCTAACCGATATCTGTTGCTGTAGTGGTGATGGGAGTCTAGGTAAAGGGAACCGGGAGGTAGCATCGAGCGAGAGCGGAGTGCGTGTTCAGTTACGTCGTCAGAGTGAAAATAGAGCGTACGATCGAGCAACCGAACCAGAATTTTTTAACCACGTTATTACAGGAGACGAGACGTGGGTTTTCGAATACGATCCTTTGACGAAGCGGCAGAGTTCGGAGTGGCACACACCGGCGTCACCACAACGGAAAAAAGCGCATGAGCAAATCGAAGGTGAAGTCGATGCTCATTGCTTTCTTTGGCGTGAAAGGCATTGTTCACAAAGAGTTTGTGCCAGCCGGCCAAACTGTAAACGGCCAGTACTACAGAGAGGTGCTCCGTCGACTAACCGCCCGGGCTCGCCGAGTCCGTCCGGAGATTGCCGATTCGTGGATCCTCCATCACGACAATGCTCCGCCGCATACCTGCCTGCTCGTCACCGAGCAGTTGGCCAGACAGTCGAGGGCAACGTTGCCACAGCCTCCTTACAGCCCGGATATGGCACCAGCGGACTTCTTTCTGTTCCCCAAGATCAAGAGACACCTTAAGGGGACGCGGTTCGGGACTCTGGAAAACGTTCAACGTGCTACGACGAGGGCTCTAGACAGCATCGAGGTTGCCGACTTCCAGGGAGCGTTAGGGGGTTGGAAAATCCTGTATCAGCTTGTTATCGACTCCAATGGGGACTACTTTGAAGATTTCTAAAGAAAAATTGTAAATATTTTGCCAATAAAAAATTTCCTGAGGTCAGTCCGGTTACTTATTATTCAGACCCTGTATATATATATATATATATATATATATATATATATATATATATATATATATATATATATATATATATATATATATATATATATATATATATATATATATATTTGCATAAAAGTATACTTTGAAATATTCACATATCTTGCAATATCATCTAATTATTCTCCAATTTTTTCATATATAGCCATTTTTTTATGATTTTATTATTTATTAACATTTATACTTATAATCTTATCTAAATATATGTAAAAATTTCAATACTTTAAGACTATTAATTTATTTAAAAATAATTATTAATGCTTTCTTACATTTAGTCATACGCATGGGCAATACGCTCTCGCGGGATTCGGCCTTGTACCGCGTCTGGGGGAGAGTTAGACCCTTCGGAAAGGTCTGCCTTCTTAAATACTGACTTTAAATAGTCATTTGAAGATAATATCCAAATTCCAGCTTTTATACTTTAACGTGAGAGAGTTCATGTATGATGCGCCTTATTACCTGATACCTGGCGAAGGCACCACCAGTCAAGGTTTACAACCCCCAAACATTGTACTCTATGCTAGTGAGAACACACAGAAAAAAATTCAGCTTTTATACTTAAACGTAGGTCTGGCAGGCACTGGCTCCTTAGTCTATAAGTTTCAACAAAGTATCTTAAGGCATTTTTGTCCCTATCATTGAAAACTTGAAGAGACAGCTATTATGATTTAATCTCAGTCAAAAAAATTTGAACAAAATATCCTAGGGCAGTTTTTTAACTCTATCTTCGATATGATATAAATTCAGATTTTTTTTTATTGCGTCGAATTATATATATTTTTCTATGTTTGAGAGCTGATCACGAATTGCACAAGATGAGATTAATGGGATAACCATATAATTTTGTATACCCCTTATTTCGATGTTCTAAACATTGTCTGGGTGGCAAACCTGATGAAATCGATGTACCGTGAAATGCAGATCACGCGAGCATTGTACGACAAAAAAAGAGCGATGGAGAGAGTGGAAGGGATGGAGATATTTAAAAAAACGGTAGGGTTTCTGGTGCTCGTCGACGCGGCCTCAGGTTGTGGAATAGAGGAATGCTTACTAGGAAATCCGGCGAGTAAGTGGGAAATAAAATACAACTCATGGATGAAAAACAAAACTGACCTGAAGCGTTAGCAACTTTAACTCTAATTCGATTGAATAACGGAAACGAACTTGCCACCGAAAAGCGGACTACGAGTTTGATACTTGAAATGTGAGCTTATTTTACTGAACTAGAGCTCTACAACAACAGCATCCTTGTACATAAGGAAATGAATTGGCTGGGCAACGAGATTGATGATCCCACCGAATAAGGAAAAGTACGGGAACTGAAAATTCGGAGGTATTTTTAGTTGAAAAGCAATAAAAACAAACTGATTTTCGACATCAAACTAATCAATAAAAGATTGTGTGCAATTCAATTAAAAATGAAGTTCTTCAACACGAACTTCCTGCAAAGCTATAAAAAAATTTTAATTGCAGACATCAACGCAAAATAGAAAAGAGAAGATCCACTGGAGGAGACAATCCTCATAACGAGTCCAATGAAAATGGTCCGCGGCTCATCGCATTTGCTACTAGTAAAAATGTAGCGGTAAGCTAGATTTGATTCCCACATCGTGCCCATAAAATCATCTGGGGATCGCCTCATAGAACGTCCTTATCAAAAGAGGGCTGCGTTAAATATGAATTTGCAATTCGCTTTGCGAATTGGGACATAACCACTTTTTTCTAAGGGTCTTGCTGTGGACGTCATTTAAAATCTTGACCAAAATCATAGAACACTTCGCTGATAACATCAATTGAGAATACCAAGGCGATTTTAGAGCTGGCTGATCAATGGTGGCAAAACAGACGATCGGACATCTAGCCCGGCGAAAGAGGAATGATTGGTTCGATGATGAGTGCCAGAATGCGTTAGATAAAAAGAATCAGGCGTACAAAGAATACGTAGGTAGGAAAACCAGGACGAAGAGAGAACTCTATGAAAATCTTAGAAGAGTAGCGAATAAGGTAATTAGGATTAAGAAAAGAAAATTCTATAACGACCAATTGAGAAGTATAGAAGTAAGCCTAGCGAGCAACAAGACAAGCATACCACGCTCTGTCGTGATGACAGCGGCATGATAATCGCTGATGGAATCAAGATTACGGCATCGGAGCCTATAGATGTCTGCAGATGGCTTCCATTAGCCCCACCAACTCTGGATGAAGTTTGTTCCATCATCAAAGCCCGAAAGAATAATAAAGCGCCGGGCATCGATGAGATTCCAGAAGAGCTCATCAAATATGGCGGCGGTAGTGTTCATAAAGCAATTCACAAAGTTATCCAGCACATTTGGCAATAAGAACATATGCCAAACGAGTGGAGCCCTATCCCTATCCACACAAAAAAGATGACAAGCTACAGTGCGAAAATTATAGAGGCATATCACTACTTTGTACGGTGTACAAAATATTTTCAAAAATCTTAGAAAATAAAATCGGATCATACGCCAACAGTATTATTGGGGAGTATCAAGGTGGTTTTAGAGCAGGTAGATCGACAGTAGGCCAATTGTTCACAGCCAAGCAGGCACTTGAAAAATGCTGGGAGTTCAGCATAGATCGATACGCGAGGTATATTAACTATACCAAGTCGAGTCAAGTAGTAGCCTATGCGGACGACATCAATATTTTGTTACGGTCATTAACAACTGCAAAAGAACTTTCCTGAAACTCGACAGCAAAGCAAAACTAGTAGGGCTACAAATCAATGAAAATAAAACAAAGCCCTTGACGCAGTCGAGGAAAAATACCTCAAATACACAAAATATCACACTTGGCGGATACAGTATTGAAAATGTCAGCGAATTTGTGTATTTAGGTGCCAAAATAACGAAAACGGATAATGAAAGAGACGAAATACGCCGAAGAATACGGCTTGCAAATAAAATATTTTATTCAGTATTGACGATCTTGAAGACCAGCTGAATACACAGTAAAACAAAGCTCCAAGTATTCAAATCGACGATAAGACCTGTGTTATGCTATGAGTGTGAAGCATGGACCCTAACCCAAGCATCCGCAAATATATTGAACGCCTTTGAACGACGGGTCCTGAGGCGAATATCGGAGCGACCAATGGACGAATTCGATACAACCATGAGCTGTATTAAATTTTTGACGAACCGGAGGTCTCAACGATTGTAAGACTGCTGAAGCTGCAATGGGCTGGCCACATGAATCGTGAGGACGAACAACGGATACCCAAAAAGGTATTGGTTAAGAGAATTGAAAGCCGGGAAACCGAGCAAATGCTGGTCTCACTCGGTAGACGAAGACGGTTCATCGCTGCTCGGATTTCGAAATTGGAGGACGCTGTCAATGGACCGAGACAGTTGGAGGCGCTATTTGCAGGAAGCGAAGGCCCTAGAGGGGCTGTAGTGCTAAGAAGAAGAAGAATCAACGGTTGATCCGATCTCAGTCAAACAAATTTTGAAGAACCCCTGTGGCCATAACATCGAGATATTCCAATTTTTCTTAGATTTTCCACAAGCCTGCAACCGTATCGAGTCGAAAGCTCTTTATAAACTAATTCTTGAGCCTCACTTAATTTAATTTGCCTGATAAGGAACAAAGTATTTAAATGAAGATTCGAAGTTTTCTCCTCGGAAAGAGGTTTAAAACAGGAGTATTATCTTGCACAATTTTTCTTCAGCCTGACGCTTGAGTAAGTTACAAGAAAAGTTACGTTCATCGAAATGAACGGTACACTGACAGTGAAATCAGCACAATCAGTGCCGACAAGTGATTTAAACTTTAAACAAGTTGACCGCATTGTGCAATTAGAGTCCCAGGTATCAAAAGACGGCAGTGGGCAGGACGAGATCTAGCGGTCAATACCAACAGCAAACAAAACATATTTAGCATTCCTCTCTCTTTCTCCTTCTTTCTCCTTCTCTTTCTCTCTCTGTCTCTTTCTTTCCTTTTCTCTCTCTCTCTCTCTCTCTCTCTCTTTCTCTGATGTTCAAGAAACTGAATCGTGAAAATAAATTAAAACTATCAAATTCTGATAGGCCCATACTTTTCTATGATCACGAAACGTGGACTCGTAGGCGTCGGAGGAGAAGATTGGCGCATTTGTACTACGTATGCTCCGAAAGCTATTTCGCCCGATTAGGCATGGAAGCGCATCGCGAATCTGGTACGACGATGAATTGTATAGTCTTTTTAAGGAGCCACAAGCATCATTCATCAATAAGCTCAAAAAACTTCAATGACTGGTCCCGTAGAGTGGAAACCTGAATCCACAGTGCCCATAAATGTACTGAAAAGACGGATTGAAAGTAATCGGCCCGACGGAAAAGTACGAAAACCATGGGAGGACTTTCGCAGCACACAGATGAGTGCTTCTTAATGTACCAAACCCGTAGTCGCGATTACAAGAGCAAGGCTAAGACTCGACTTGGAATAGTGCGGTCATGGAAGAACTTTCATTTATATTTTCTGGACCAAATCATATGCCATTCCATCACAGTACTTTCTAACGAGTGTGACCTTGTTATCCTATCTGTCTTATCACTTTTAAAAGCTGTTACTGAATGGCCTGGATTGACTCAAAATAACATCATTTTATTGTCATCGTGACTACACTCATGTCAAGCCTTTGCTTTCTTATTACGATACCTCGAATCGTCTCGCTTCAATGATTACGTCCTTCCGGTACTCTGCAAGTGATCTGCTTTCAGAATCACTAAAGCTTTTCATCGCAAAAAGGGAAGTGTTATTGACTAATCTAGTTCATCATTTGAGATTTTGTCCAGTTCGTTTTCATCTTGGCTTGGGCTGTCGCGGCATAGATGATGATATTTGTCCTAGTTTATTCGGTCTTATAGATACGAAGTTTGACATCGCTCTCTAATTTTGTTGTCAAGGAAACACAATCTAAACAAAACCGTTGCCAGGGCAGCAACAGGCGCTCGCATTATTTACTTCTGAGGATGCGATTAATAGATATGTATTAAAATATTCATAACAGCGTAAGAATACAGTAATGAAGGCGAAGCGTGATTTTGATAGTATTCAATCCAGATTGGCGTAAGGAATTGTGTTCTGAGAATGTTTTGTATGTCAGCCTGTCATTGATTCGAGGGAAAACCAAAAAACTCTGGAAATTCAGGCGTCGGGCAGACTGAAACTCAAAGTCAAAAGCGCTTTATTCAATACTAATCGTTTAAATTTTCAAAGAATCTAAAGCAACTTCCAAACAATAAAAATACGAAAACTTAATGGCCCAAATGGCTCTTTAAATTTATACATTGGCCTGCACGCGTTCGTGGGAGCCACTCAGCCGGCCCGATGCCTGAAGGCGATTAGACTATCCAGAGACACTGAAGGGTTAGCGACAAACCAACGTTATGGCTGCTCTGTCTTCGCTAGTATATCAGCTTATTTTTGCACTCAATTCCGAATCATGTGTTATTGTAGGGCCTTATGGCACATATTGAAATAGCATAGCTTTTTGCCAGGCGTAGTAGATGATTGGTCTCGTTAATATTTGCCCCCTATGTTTCCGCAAACCATAAGAGCTTTAGCAGACCTCGTAGTTACCGACTTTTATGCTATGCTCATCTTATAAAAGTATCACAGAATAAATATCATTTTTCATTGGAAAAATTATTGAAACACTTGAACTTCTCAGCATTTTAATGATTAATAAAATTAGAGCATAGGTAAATGATTAAGCAAGTAAGCTTTTATATTAATGTACCCGCAATATCTCTCTTCCATAGGATGGTGAAGCGCAAAAAGATACGGACTGGATTTGGGAATGGAGTAGCCGACCCGATCAGCAACCACCAAAGTAATTTTTTTTATGAGAAAGGATACTATTTACTTTGAATTGAATTCTTTTCAGAGATTGGAAATTCGAACATCCCCGAAGGCGGACACCAGGCTACTCAATTCGACTAGCTAAAGTGGGCAAGAATTCTCTATTTTCCAGAGAAGTGTTATATTCACTATTGTTAACTAATGTCTTGTCATTGCTTGTTGGAGCTGGACTAGGGTTAGTAAAATTTATAGAAATACTTTTACTGATTAAAAAATTATTTTGAGCTCATCCTAATGTGAAAAGATTACATTTATTAGCTGAAACCCTTGACATTTAACCAACAAATATAATCGTCTATTTTCCAGATTATGGCTAAGCAAACGAGGTATTTTATTCACACGAGTAGTGATCGACTAAGAAGTCCACATGCATTGGCATTAGCAACTGAACGAAATTAGCTTTTTGATGGCTCATGGGAGAATGAATGATTTTTATATACCGGAAGATTTAAAAAACGACAAAAAATTTTTATACATTGTTTAAACATAATCTAACGCTATACATTACACCCTATGTTAATAACTTTACATACATAAAATGCTTTTACTGAGACGAAATGGAAAGGATAATGTTTCAAATGATTACATATTACCTTATTTAAAGATTATGATACACATTGATGTAGATTATATTTTTTAAGTGATTATTGAAAATGAAAAGAAATTTAGTTTTGATGGGTATCTAATGTTTTAGAAATTTTTGATTTAAATTATTTGATCTTTTACTATGAAAAGTTCTCGTCAAGTAGATTTTTGAATGTAATGAAACTTCACTTTAAAGATGAAGAAATATGGCATCGTCGTATAAATAAATATTTTTGAACAAATATGAATTCATCCCTTCACTCCTTTATATGCTAATGAAAGTGCTTTAAGATACTATATTAATTGGATATTGACATACTGCTGCATATCCATGTAGAAACTATTCCAATTTGTAAATTTAAATCGAAATTGTCGTAATAAAACTTATTTTGATGGAATATATTTGGAGTTAAAGTAAAATGGGAATGTGATTTTGAATTCACAGATAAGTGAGAATATCTGAAATATCACTAAATTGACTGTATAAACCGCTAGCTAAATTGTCGGTTGATGTATTTGTAATTGCATTATATTCGGTTGTCTTATTAATCATACAGCTGTAAAATGATCGTTTCGATATACACTAAATGTTTTTTGGAACCTAGTTTTTATTCAGGTTTAATTTTTTCATTTTATATTGTTATAGCTAAATAAAACTTGATAGCATTTACAAATTCATTCAGTTTTATTTTAATCAACATTAACCACTTAACCTGCCCGCCACTTAAGTCGTATCAACTCAACGCCTCATAACGGTAATCTCTCCAAATTTCGACCGCCATCTGGAAAAAGTTCCGCCGTGTACCTTGATTTAGACTTGATTTAGTTTTCTGATCAATTTAATATTTCTATTCATTTGAAGCTGAAGTTCTATCTTGATCGGATCGGGAAAATTATTTATGAAAATAGAGGCATTTCGAGAGAAAAAAAAATTATTTGTCGTGTTATTTTCTATAGTAAACAAATTATTGCTGAGCTGATAAGGCTTTAAACGATCACACAGTGATATCAATTTTTAAATAGCATGACATAAAAAATTCCTACGGGCGCCAGTTCCCAGCCCGCCTTTGCCTGACCTGCTGGTGTACATATTGCTTCTTTTTTATTTCAATACGTCGTGTTATTCTTATTTCAACGCTTTAATATCCATATACCTAAGAAAACAAAAAAAACACGATCCGCTCGTCTACAAAAAGGGAAAAACACTACAAAATGATCTAACATACCAGGAGAAAAAATAAAAATACTATTGGAGTAGTCGATACCAAGTGAAGATGAGGAAGAGAATGTCAGAAAGAGATTTTGAAGTGATGATAGCTTCGGCGGTTGGTTCTACATATTGACTGATAAGGAATAAAATAATACAGAGTCTAATGAAATAATAGCAAATATGTTTCAAAAGCAATCAAGCTTAGCTTGAACGTGACCAATATTAAGACAAGGCACTGGATCTGCACCTCCTTGTGGGCGCACTCATGTCAGGGATTCGGTACCATCAATTCAATTAGCTACACTAACAGAAGAAAATCGAATTGCTTCAACTGGCTCGAGAGAGGTAGCTCGCCTCTTCCAAAACTGGAAGCCTTTGGTCCATTTGTGGAACTACGCAATCCTGGAAGAAATAAATTCTAGCTCAAGTGAATTTAAAAATATTATGAGGAGGAAGAAGCATTTATTTTTACGAAGGAATAAAGGAGTATTTCGTGGAGACTCAAAGCTATCAGATTCATTCAAAGAGCTAATATCTCCATTTCAATGTTTCAAATAGTTTTTCACATTGAGTTATTTAAAAAATTTTCGATGAAACAAATCGTCATGCTCGAAGGGCGAAAATTCATATCAAATTTCAAGTGTCTGTTCTTAAATACAACTCATTGGTATACGCATTTACATGTCATTATTCTTCTTCTTCGTAGCACTACAGCCCCCCTCCGGCCTTCGCTTCCTGTAAATAGCGCCTCCAACTGTCTCGGCCCATTGCCCGCGTCCTCCAATTTCGAAATTTGAGCAGCGATGAACTGTCTTCGTCGACCAAGTCAGACCAACGTTTCCTTGGTTTCCCCACTGGTATCCGGCCTTCAGTTCTCCCAACGAATACCTTTTTGGGTATCCGTTGTTCGTCATGTCGTTATATCGGTATCCAAAGATAAAATAAATACTAATGGGTTAGACATTTCTTCGAAGCCATCAGAAATACAATGACAAAAGAAATTCGCTAAAATAAAAAACAATTGGATTTCAATGAATATGTCGCCGAAACAGAAAAGAGGTCAGCCTGACTATGATAGTACAGAGTTAGCCCTGTCATTCATATATTAAGTGATAAGCTTAATTCGATTACAAAATTGCCAAGATTATGCGTGGATGAACAGATGTGCCCTACAAAAAAGCAGTCATGGCGACGAAAGTACATATATGCCTGGTAAACCCCATAATTCAAACCGTTCGTGTTGTGCAAATTTAACTGACTTTTCTTATAAATTCGAGGTATATTACGGTGCTGGTAATAGCGTTGTTCCTCTAAATACACCAAATTTTGAAGCCTGTTCAAATATTGTTTTCAGATCTCAACCTTTACCGGATTTCAAAAACGACATCTTATATTTTGACCATTTTTACACACATTGTCATTGCTAGTTTATCTACAATCTTGAGGAACCTATTTGTTGGGAACAATTCGAGCCTTACGCATTCCAAATTGCAAATCGCCAGGCGAAAAGCAAAGCACTAAGAAAAATAATGATTCTGTAAATATTAGAAAAAAAAAGGTTTTTCAATGGAATACGTACAGACTGTTGCAGACGTAGTTATTTTTGACAGCAGATGCCACTTCAAAACCAACAAAAGCAATTAGATATGCTAGAACAAAAAATACATTGAATTGGACTGCCCAAATGTTCTTACGGAGTAAAACAACCATATAGGTCATCAGGAGTTTTGCAGTATATTTTGTTTACCATTTTCTCTATATGGCATTGGTAAATGCATATCTGCTTCATTGTCGGATTCATGTTAAAACATTACAGATACCAGAGATCCGCTCAGAAATTGCTGATGTCTTCTGTTCACTCACAAAAAAATCTGTGAATAGACCGCCACAACCTACTCAGCCAAAAAATTAGATTAGTTTTCATTTACACTTGGGTTTACTTCTTCATTACTGTACTGAAGAAGACTACAAATAGTAGTCGAAAACGCGTTTTCTAGAGAAAAAAAATATTTATCCAATGTTACAAAAATTATATTACTTTAATTAAAAGTCATTGGAAAGAAGTACTTCTTATTTTATTGATTCTGCAGAAGGGCCTCGGAATGGATTGGACTCACGGCAACGACCTCGCAAACGTAAAAAGGACCACGGCATTGGATACTGGAATGTCAGATCACTCAATTACCAGTTAAATCCTTGAAGACTGCAAAATAATTTGCATTAAATTAAAATTCAATTTTTCGACATCAATGTATCATAGTGAACTGTTATATCTACAGAGTGCTTAAAAGGGTTACAATTCTGTACCGATACATTTTAGTTCTATGTTGCCCTTCACTTCAATCCTCTAAAATCCAAACCCTTACACGCGTCGATAAGTTATCTTGAAAAAATACCATTTTAATCGAACGTAAAAGGAAGAAAAGCGTATCATTTGTCGATAACGGGGCTCTTCTATCTATCTCTGTTCAAAAGTTATGCGTGAAAATACATGAAAAAAGCAACAAAATATACGTGATGAATTGATAACCTTCTTTCCTTTGGAAGTCGGTTAAAAAAGGAGAAAAGTTAACTCTGCAAATCCGAGAATGCTACGTAAAGGGGGAAATGGTGCCTGAACAAACTACTGTAATCGAGCAGACGCCTAAGCAAACTGCTTGATAATGGCCATAACACTGATCTAAATTTTAATTGCGGATTTGTAAAATTTAATTATTCAAATCTACAATTCAACACCTTTTCACGCAGCACATCCACGTATTGCATTGCCGAAGGCAATCTATGCAGACGAATGAACGGTGCTCTTTGACTCCCGGTGCGACAGATGGAGTTGACTAGCAACAAAATGTGGAGACTGATTTGAGATCGCGAGCGAGCACGTGAATAATAACAATAAGGATTAATGAAAATAAAGCTTGCGACAATCGTCGGAGTGGAATTGGTGATCGTGATCAATTATATCATGCTCAAAAGCAATGATCATTTCAATTCAATTGCTTTAAAAATGTCAGCAGGGACATTTCGATTTAGTTTACTTAAAACGTCTCTACCCTTTCTAAAACCTTATAATTCGTGAAAGTCAGTGTAAACTTGCAGTGTTTAGTTATTTATTTAAACATCTACACCCCATTTTCCAGAGAAGGTTACGAATTCAAATAAGAAATTGAAAAATTTTGTGTAAACGTGCCCTAACTCCAACCTAAAACCAGATCCGTCGAGTTTTAAAGCACCGTTTCAACCTTGACCACAAAACATCTGGTGTATGTGGTATCAAACTGCATTTTAAGTGCATACATACGCATTCCAAAGATCAAGAAATTTGTATCGATTGATAACGGAACCCTCTATCATACGTACGTCGTATGTTCGGATTGCATAAATAACAGGAAGCGGTTCGCCGTCGCCTTTACTGCCGCGCGGTCGGGTTCATTCACAATTTGTCAGCCGTCGTTGAAATCGTCACCGTCGTCGCCGCCGCTAATTTGCAATTGGTGTTGAAAATTGTGTGGAATTACCTCCGCGAGTTTTCCGTAGGCACTGCACGCGGCCGTGATATCCGAACTGGGTTCGGAATCATGGAATCAGAATCACCGGGCTGGGGCGGCTACTAATGATCACCTGAGTCAGGTAGTGAGTGGAAAAACTGGAGACGGCGAGCGCTGGGACTTTTTCTCGCGCGAGAATTGTGTGCAAAACAAGACACATGAAGGAGGCGCCAAAGAATTGGATACTATCGCGAAGGAATATTTCGTACGTGTGTAACTTGTGAAAGCGGTTGAAATTGGAAAGAAAGTGGCTCGCGAAACCATCGGCGGTTTGTGTTGAATAGAAGGTACATTCAGTTATATCCCAATGATCGTTTTACCACCAGGATATTTGTGTTGATCGCGAACGTTTTTATGGTCTAATATAATAAAATTTAAGAGCAACGTTGTTATTGACAACAAACAACATACGTGATAACTGTTATCAAAGGAAAATTCGAGGACGTGGAAATACCAGATGGAGATAGAGTTGGGGATATAAATGAAAAACAATTTCCAGAGTGTGTTATCGTTTAACTCAAAACTAATCAAATTATTATACTTTGGATTATCTAATTTCGGAGCTTTAAGATATTCACATTTCATAAAAAGAGTCGGTTTATTTATAGTTATAGGTGTAATGTATCCATTACCCCTATGACTACTACTTGTTATTTCTGAAACGGAATTTAAAGAACCATGTGCAGTGTGAAAGATTTAATATAACATTCGATGAATTCATACTCATGTCCTATCAATCACTTTCGTCACTTTGGAAGATCACCGTTTCATCAATTCATTCCATATGGTGTATTACGTAAGGCTACAATTTGTGCAATATTTTACTACCTGAATGTTGGATTTCCGGCGAATTTTTGTAATAGATCAGTTTCAGGAATCTTCCACATCATCAACGGGCACTCGTTAAGGATGCTGGGTGAGTATCCGTTTGTCTTCAATTATTAATTTTTTCATATATTTATATTTATTTATATAATATCTAATAAGAAATTCGGAATAGAGTAAAGTGGAGCTTTCGAAAATACGAATGCTGCTATGTCAAGCAAATTTATTTTTAATCAGTTTAAATTAGCCTTTTACAATTTATGATTTATAACTTTGGATTAAATCAAGCGACTATGTAAGATTCATATTTTAGAAGTGATGTAAGAAATCCTTCGAAATACACGAGAAATTATTCATTGTATATTGTCAGTTTGAAATCAGACCACTGGGAAGTTATTAGTTAAAAGACTTTTGTCATTAAGAGCGGGAGACTCTTTTGTTTAGTTATGCAACCCTTCATTTCCATAATTGATTATTTATTTTCATTTTCCATAGTATCCCACCTAAAAATAAAAATGGCTAATAGTTAAAATTAAACTCGGTCTTTCCTTTCACCTTTGAAACCTGACCGGGTATGGGGCCCGCCACGTTAGCTGGCCCCTCCACTATAATGAGCTTGCCATCGGGTGAGCTCACCCCTTTTTAAGTGTTTATAGGTGCTCTCGTAGGGTAGAGTGGCCTTCCGCTCGCGTGCCCCTTTATGGTATAGTGTTATGTGATTCCACCACATATTACTATAACATAAATTTGCCACGTTCATGCTTTTCATTTAAGGGAAAAGCTCATACAAATTATTTTTGTATGGGGTTTTCACTTAAATGGAAAATATATGGCCATGTCTACATTTGACCTTGATCCGGATGGGGCGTTGTGAGGGGGCACCGCTTCCACCTGGATGCCCCACTCTTATTTGTGGGCTATAAGTATCGTCGGTAATGACGAAGTCCTCATGTCCGTCTGTTTTCTCCCGGCTCGGTTTGTCATTTGCGTTAGCAATTTTTAACCCTTAGTAGGTTACCTCAGCCTCGACACCTCTCGATCCGCATTTGATCTCCCAATTCGTGAATGTGAAATTTTTTTGTAGTGGTCCCTTGTGCTGGGGAAAAGAACCCGCCCCACGTCACCGCAATGCTAGCCTGCCAGCGCATTCACGCGTCCTCAGACAAGACCAATCTCGGCGAATCCCACCATTCTCTTTCGCCGAGTCAGCAGACCATCGCTGCATTCCATTATGGACAGTTTATCTACCATCATGGTATCCTGATGGAATTGGTACTATTGCCATCTGGATTCGGAACAGTGATTTCCAGGTGGAGAGCTATCGACCGGGGATGGTTTCATGTTGGTTCGGTGCTCAGGGACTACCTTTTTTAGTATGTACCTAATGCCGAACGAACTGATATCACCTTTTCAAGCCAAGCTTAATGTTTTGGAGGACTCTATCTCGAATGCAGGCGGCAACGTGCTCGTTAGGGGAGACTTCAACGCTAAACCAATCAAATGAAGCGTGCCTCAAACAGATATGCGGGGAAAACGAATCCTAAAAATCGCGGTCAGAACGACGCTGGTTATACTAAACACCCGATATACTACGACTTTCCCCCGTATTGGCTGTGAGGGGGTCATACCGGACATGACCTTCACCTTGGAGTCCTCACTACAGAGGATGCACAATTGGAGAGTATTAGAAAGCTACTCAGCCAGTGATCATTAGTTCATTCTACTTCAGATCCGTGGTGTTGTCTCCCGACGTCCATGCTCTCGACCTTTTATAATTGGTTGGAACATCGGAAGGATGGACGTCAAGAGATTCGTGGAGGTGCTCCGCTGTAGGGTGATTCGCAGAGGGCAGAAGGACTGGCAGCTCAAGACGTAGTGAACTTATTCATCATGAATGCTTGCAGCGCTTTTAAACTCCGTTGAAAACCTCAGCACAGAACCCCCCAATGTATTGGTGGTCACTTAAAAGCTAAGGAAGTGTCACAATTTTCGACGTGAGGCTCAACGGGCAAAGAACCGTGACGAGGCATGTAACTGGGTAGCAGCATATGAATCAGCCAGAAAATGCCTTCGCAAATTGATTAAAAACAGCAATGCTAGCTGCTGGCAAGATCTAGTGGACAATGTCAACCAGGATCCGTGGGACCTTGGCTACAAGCTAGTTACGCGTAAGTTTGGTGCCCTACAGATACCTTGCATATATGAACCAGAAAAGATGGACGAGATAGTGTGGGCGCACTTCCCTGTCCATGTTGAAGCTGCCTACGGTGAAACAGCAATCGATTGTCCACTCTTCACTCAGCCGGAACTGGAAGAGGCAGCCCTTTCACTGAAAGCGAGGAAGGCTCCAGGTCCAGATGGTATTCCAGCTGAGGTGTTGCGGCTTGTCTATCATCATTGTCCTGACTTGCTGTTCAGCACATTCAATGCCCGCCTCCGGGAAGGCGTTTTTCCGGTATTACGAAAAGAACTGGGGCTCATGCTGATTAACAAGGGGAAGAGAAAAACTGGGTCGCCGTCTGCATACCGCCCGTTATGCATGCTAGACACTGCTGAGAATGTGCTAGAGAAACTCATCAAGGCAAGACTCACTGACGTGATTCATGCTGCTTGGGCCTATCTCCTCAGCAGTACAGCTTTAGAGCAGGATGTTCCCCCATTGATGCGGTTGTATATGTGCCGACCGCGGTCCAAAAGGCAGAGGCGCATAGCCGCACCAAGCGACGGATCGTTCTGTTGGTGACACCCGACGTCAGGAGCACCTTCAATTCCGCTAAATGGATGGATATTCTGGATACGCTGGAAAACCCTTTTAAAGTTCCAGATTACCTGATGCGACTTCTGAGTGCCTACCTGAAGCACCAAAGTCTGCTTTACTACACGACATAGGGTCAACGAAGGATCGAAGTTACATCGGGCGTTGCCCACGGATCAATCCTTGGTTCAGATCTGTGGAACATATCTTACGACGGACTACTGAGACTGGAGATGGCAGGTGAGTAGTGCTTGATCAGCTTTGCAGATGATGTTGCGGCTCTAGTCGCTGGAAGCACCATTGAACAAGCGTAACTTAGGCTAGGTACGCTAATGCGACAGAGTGACAAACTGGATGCCTGCTCGTGGGCTTAGTCTAGTACTGGAGGAAACCGAACTGGTCATCTTGACCAAAATAGAATCTCTAATGCAAGGATGATCAGCATTGGAGACAGACTAATCGAATCGAAGCTAACGGTGAAGCACTTGAGGTTACTGATCGACTCGAAAATGAGTTTCTCTAAGCTAACAAGGACAAGGGCTGAGAAGGCTGCTTCGGGCGTATTGGCTCTGAGTCGACTTATGGCCAATGAAGGAAGAACCAACCCATCAAGAAGACGCCTCCTGATGGTGCTGTAATGTCAGTGCTACCGTATGAAGCAGAAATATAGGGCGACGCTCTCAGTAAGGAGGTATACCGAAAACGCCTGGCATAGGTACAGAGAAGAGGAGCACTGAGGATTGCAACTTCATATCCTACAATCTCTAATTTGGTGGTGAGAGTTATTACAGGCGTGATACCTGTTGCCCTCCTTGCGAGGGAGCATCGCGCTATTTACTTCCATTGAAGCGAGGACGCGAGGGAGAGGAAGGCATGGTGAGACTGACTTTTATCTGACCAGCTTTTGAGCGGGTATGGGTGTTTTCAGTCTCATCTGCACAGCATTTGTAAGCCACGGTAGTCAGTTTTGCCCAGGAATGGAAGACGATACCTGCCACACATTTTTGCGTGCAAAAAATAGGAGAGGCTGCGACGGGACTTCTACAGGGAGATGGAAGGGCTGACCACAGATAGCATACCCGCGGTGATGCTAGAATCAATTCACAAATGGATCCAAGTGGCAGATTAGGTTCGGGAATCCCTAGAAGATAAAAGGGACTCACAGTAGCTAGGCACACCGGCCCTGGCGAATCGCTTGTCTGGCAATTCCTCTTCCCCCCCCCCCCCCCCCCCCCCCCCCGCTAGAGGAGAGATCCCTCAGCTTGAAGGCGCCCCGAAGTAATGTGTCAAACGGCTCCAGGCTAGGTTCTCATGTTGACAGGGGGGTGTTTAGTGGGTACTCCAGCCACTCGCGTGCATAGGGGCCCAACACTCAGTGCATAAATAGAACTCAGCTCCCAAACATAAAAAAATAGCCACAAACCCAATATCCCTATTCGACCTGTTGTCAATTACCACCCACGTCTTGCATACAACCTGGCACGGTACTTGGTAACGATGGCTGATGTCAAGCTATTTACGACAAACACCCATTAAAGAGCAGCCGTGTTCTAGTGGACTCTACCACCTCTCAACATTCATTAACAATTGTCGACTTGTATCAATAGATATCACCAAACTCTACAACACATCTATATCCGTCAATGAAACACTAACCATACTAAGAGAAAAGCTTTCGTTCAATAACAGCCGACGATTCACAGACCAACTGCTCAATCTCATAAAAACCACAATCAAGCAAAACTATTTTAGGTGCAATAATAACATATACTATACGTTGCCAAAGATGGTTTGAGTATGAGACATCCAAGAAGTCTTTATACCCAATATTGATAAAAGATTCAATATAATATTTTACAAACGATATGTGGATGACTGTTTCATCAATATTGATTCACAAGGAAAAACCACAGAAACTACTTACCTGTATGAATGAAATACACCCGAATATAAATACCTGTATGAATGAAATACACCCGAATATAAATTTCGAGCCAATCGATTACTGAACTGAAGAGTGGAGACCAGTGGGGAAACCGGGGAAACGCTTGTCCGACTCAGTCGATGAAAACAATTTATCGCTACTCGGATTTTGAAATCGGAGAACGCGGTCAATGGACGGAGACAGTTGGAGGCGCTTGCTGCAGGAAGCGAAACCCGAGAGGGGCTGTAGCGCTACTAAGAACAAGATATAAACATAGAAAGACAGATGGTAGCATTAAGAACGAAACAACTTATTACAAACTCCGACGCAATTTTCTCAGTACCAGACCACACCCTCCGACGAAAACGGAAACGAGACGAACCAGAACAAACGGATATCCAACAATCCAAATAACAAAAACCTAATATCCCTCTACCTGGCCTGACCTAAGGCCTATTTGCTTAATCCATCTTGCAACTAAATGAAGTAGTTTCCTTCCACACATCGTTTAGACACTGAAGATGATTCAGAGTTGAAACGCGTCTGCTCAATCAAAAAAGCAAGGCCCGAGGGCTTTTCAAGAAAAAAAAGAAATGGCCTGCGAATATCAAATAAACAAAATAATTGAATAAAAACATATATTTGTGATAACCTGCATTTTTCATTGGAATGGTTGTATGCATTTTTTATTAAGGGACACGAATATTATGGGCAAATATTTTGATCTTTCAAAGAATCAAAAACACAAGGTTTAAGCAGTATTTAAAGCATTCAAATTGGCACTCTCCTTCCTTCTTCAGTTCCTGTTTTTGTTTCTCTACTACTTTTGCTTACGTTTACTCTCTAGTTGCTTGGCGGCCTTCTTTTTCATTATTTGTAATCGCTGATCTGCGCTGATTATATTTATGTTTGGCGTTACCGAAGATGAAGATTTAGAGCTACTTGAACTTCCTATTCCACTTGAAGACGAAGCGAGTAGGGCACTAAAAGGAGATTTTCCTCCACTATTACTGCTGCTTGACTTCGTAGAAGATGACTTGTTTTTCGAACTAGAGGATGAATGCTCATAACTTTTAGAGTAGTGTTTTTCATAAGATGAGGACGAAGATGATGATTTTTCAGGCGAAGAAGTAGTTGCAGCTGCGGTCTTAGACATCATTAATTTATTTTTGCAGTCACTGCAACACCATGAGTATTCCTGTTCATTGGCGTCGTCATCCGAAATTTGGGGTTTATGACATTCTTGATGATAAAGTGAATGACATTCGGCACACTCGACCAATCGGTTACCAGCTTTTAAAACCATGGCTCCACATACTACACACGCAAGATCACCAAATTCCTGAAAACAAGAGAACAAACGTTGATATGTAAAAGTATTATTGACTTCAAACTATAAAAACATCCCATTTCAATTAATTAGGAAGAGCTCACCTTTAAGTTTTCTTCGTCTGACCCATCCCCGAGGGAGAGAGAAACGCCATGAGGATTTGCTACAGGTTCCTGGGTGACATTACACTTCGATGAGCTTGAAACCTTATCATCTGATTTTCTTCGTTTAATCGTACCAGGCGAAGAAGATTCCTCATCTAAATATTTTTTGCTCAATGAGTTAATAAGCATTTTTCTGGATCCATAGCGTTGCTTTATAATTTCGTCAAGAGTAAGTCGAATCTTTTCAGCTGAATCAGGACTTGAAGAGTGGAGAAACTTTAACGCCTGTTTAATCGTTGGATCCACCTCCATAGTAGCACTCATATTCCACTAAAATTCCGTAAATTCACTTTGCCGGTTCTGTACAAATAGCTCAAACAACGCTTTGCTTCACTGACAATCATATGGTATTGGGCGAATGTTTATATTTTATTTGACAGCTGCCCAGGCAGGGGCTTTTTAGGTATTTATGTAATTTATTAATTGTGATTACAGCGGCCTTTCAGTAAAAATAATCCTAAAATATGATTTTTCAATTAATTACAAAAATTAAAACAGGAAGGAATAGGATTAATTCCTCAAAAGCTTTAACTATACTATCATTTACTTGTATGTATAACTTGAATCACTTTTGAATACTAAAACGAGTGTTGCATAACATAACAGAAAACTAAATTGAGTGCTTTTCACTCGAAATGAACTCTTCATCAATTAATGTGTGATTATTTTACTCAATGCATATCCCTTTAAATCAACTTCATTGTTCTTGAATCCGGCTTAATGTTCTAAGTTTTAACTATTTGACAAATATATGGGAAGTTGCCATAAGGTTGTCGAGGTAACGTATCGTAATTAAAGTTAATAAAGCAGAATCATGAAAGAAGAGAATTTGTTCAATTCAAGGTGAAGCAGTTGGTGTTACATACACCATATCTTGAAAAAAAGCAATATTTACAGAGGAAGATATTCATATAGCGTATAGCACATTCGTATTCGTACACTATGATGTTCCTACAAAAATCACAAAAAATAATGCTTTAACTTAATGGGGAATCGATGTTTAACGAAACTCAGTTATTGGAAAATGAACGATTATTTTTATTTCAAAAGAAAAGTTTTTAAACTACAGAACAACTAATTTATTATTAATTTTTCAATTTTTTTGAACGCCAAATTTGTACTTGTTGTGGACCATGTGTAGTCTGTCGAGTAGGTATGGCTCAAAAAGCCAGCGTGCGAGAGCTTGTCTCGTTACCACTCTGGGCCTAAAATTTTATTAAAACTGTTCAAATAAATAATCTCTGGAATTGACATATATTTTTATTTGTTCTTCTTCCATCTTCCATCGAGCCAACTCATTCCATTTTACAAGCTAGCAGATTACTGCACCATGTTCAAAGCAGAGCGATAGGAGGTAAAGCTTTTACCATCGCGCAACTGCAGAGGTATACAAAGCTCAACCAAGATGAATGCAACCAGAACAAGTTATCGTATTGTTAGCTTGCAAATTATCAAATACAAAAATTTTAAGTGAGATTTTAGTCTCCGAATTTTTCATTGATGAACAGTTAATCCCCAAGTAAATACGACGTATACGTTTCACTCTGTTTGATTGTGCTGGACCAGACGTTCAAAACTTGAAACAACTACCGCTAATATACGAGTATTAGGAAAGTTATACAGACATTTCATCATATCCATCCATTAACTGAAACGTTATTAAATATTTCAAAGTGAAGGTTATACTTCTGTTATCCTCAAGTATTATGTGAGTGCGATCTAGTTTTATCCACTTTGCTATATGCAAAGTCGTCCTCAGTATTAAATTCAAACGAACATCAAATTAAGATAAAAGCATTATTAACGCTACAATCATCTTTAACTTTTGTCGTAAAATGTAACATCGTCTCACAGTTGAAGCAAAAATTACAGTTTCCATCATTAATTACATTGGATAACCTTCGCTTGTTTAAATTCTTGAAATGAACAAATAATACACTCATAGAGCCTTAATGAAAATAAGCTCTCCCAAGTATTCAACAAACGCCAAATCATTAATAGAAAACAGTAGTTATTAAAAGCAGTCGCATATGATTGATACATCCATACTTGTACAAAATTCAACATGGTACAAATAAAACAATCAATTCTCTTGTGTATAAAAATAAGATATCGAAAAACAAAAATCAATTATCAAAGTTTAAAATTGCACCAACACCAACATCAAACATACAATTATACTACCATTCCTACATTTATTAATCTTAATATAAAATACTTTATATTAATGGTAAAACCAACCATCAAACAAAAAAGCAACCCAAACGCAAATGAAAATACATGTGGACATCAAACACAGATTAATTAAAAGAAAACAACAAACAAATAAAATATACAAATATGATAGCAACTTAAAATGTGATGATTTCAAATACATATACATTGAATAGATAAAAACAATTATAAATGAAACTATTGCCAATTCATTTTCTAACACAAGCATAAATGGGAAGAGAAGAAGCGATCCAACGACAATGACCAAGCAAGAGTACTGCAAGAAGTACAGCAAGTTGAGTGGCCAACTCCACGACATCTGCAGATAGTTGAGCTCACGATCGGTAGGACTTACAAACACTACGGGGGGTCTGCTTGAGATCGTGAACCAGCGTGGACGTCGCGAGAAATAGAGAGGTCGAAATTGACACGCGCGATAAAACAGTTAGGCTAGCACGCGATTAAAGGTCGATTTTTGGTTTTAATAACTTTAAACTATGCGCAATTGGTTTAACTACTGTATGTTGGTGTTAGATCTAAAGAAAATCCTACAATCGATTTCTGATAAATAAATGATCATGGCGGCTGTTTCTTGAATTACTCGGATTAAATATTGATCGGTGCAGAAAGTTATCAAAAAACACAGTGTTATTATGATTATCAGTTATACGCAACTGCAATCGTAAACGGCGTGAAAGAAACGTATTTTAAAAGTTTCGGAAAAAGATAGGAAATATTCTCCACAGTGCAGCGGCTCACGAAATACAATGAGATTCGTTTGCACGTGATATTGCCATCGTTGAACTTCTTAGTGGCTGGCGGCCTCTTCAGCTCGACAATAGTCTTTGGGTTTGCCGGCATTCTTGCCTTCTACAATTTTCAAGCATGCAAATATCACATGGTGTACCAATAGCTGACCAATGTTCGGCAAATTTTGTTGATCACATAGAGCATTGAAAGGAGAGATTAGTGAAGTAACCGCTCGATTCTCGTCAGTGTTCGCATTCTCAAAACAGACCTGATAACTGTTATCAAAGGGGAATTTCAGTGTCCATGTATTCAAGTTCACGAGCAATATTCGGTTTCGCGTGTGAAAACGTTACGAAACCACGCCCTGGAAGTAGTGCTCTGCAGTCGGATTACACAAAAGTGTTCGTTTAACGGGATCACCGTAAAGGAATATCGGTCAAATTTCATACAAGACTTTTAAGGAACTTGATGGTCATATTGAAAGGCAGATCTTTGAACCGACAATAACAACACTTCATTATCATTTTGCTGAAGCAGAGAAGGGATCTGGCAGCACATACTGCGAAGAATGTTAGGCCTGTCGAACAGCTTATTTGGTTTATATGTGCACTGAAACTCGCCACGAAAAGACTTTTTCGAAATATATCGAAATTTGTTGCAACGCAATTTAGATTTGTAATTGAAATAAACGGAAGCGGCCAGTGTAATTTCACTGCTAAATGAAGAAACTGAAGTTACAGGCATATTGTATGCATTTTCACTGTGCGATTTTTCGGCAGAGTTGCTCGAACGGTCGTGTCCTAATATAACAGAATAAGGATTGAAGGAAAATCAGTTAGCTATACAATAATAGTTCTCCAGATTTGATCGATCATTTATCGTCTTCAGAACGCAGTGTAAGGTGGCATATGATTCGTATAACAGAACTACGCGAGCTTTCAGAAAAGTGAATTTAGACCAACGCGAATTAAAAATTGCGGCCTCTGAGTGGTTCCTGCTCATCGTGTATCACGTAAACATCGGCATTCTCGACTAAATATCATCACATTGATGTCATCATCATCGCCGGCGCGATTTCTTGACATTTCGTTTAAAATAAAATCTACTCTTCACACTTTGCATGTTTCTTCTGGGAAACAGATTTTGGAACATCGATTCTATGGGAAAAATTCTCGCTGACGTGGCATATTTTATTGTGTTGTGTGGACCGTTATTTGCGAAAATTGACTTCACGGAATATTTTGATGTCAAGGCTGTTTCGTTAGCAACATATGATGTTAATTGTTTAGTGACCGTATCTGGCGATTCGGATTTAACTTGCTCTGCCAATAATTGTAACGTAGAGGATTATCATAATTTTTTTGTGAGTGTCCCAAGCCCAGTACTTAATTAATATATCTGTAAATTTTCAATTTGCAAGCCAGGACTTACGCACCCCACCTCGTCAACGAGCGCTCGTCGTCGGAAAGGATGGGTAAGTACCCTTTTGAATGTTTTAAAATGTTTTGACAGACGTTTCAAATTTTCTATATACATGTAATGTTTTTTGTATACATATTTCAAATCTTATATGCACTTTACTTTACCTCTACATACTATAATGGGCTTTGGAAACAAAACAAAAATTCATAGGGACGGGGTGTGACATTCTTTATGAATAATTGTAAAGAATCTCTTACATCGACGTTAATAGAATAACACTTCTGTTCCCTTGTTCCATTTTAATTCTTTACATCGATGTTTACATAGTAACGGAAGAAGATTAGATTTATTATTAGTTATAAATCATTACGATCGAATTCAAACTTGATATTGCTTGTGCTTGAGATTTTTTTGTATCGATCCCCAATCTTGAAATTATTGCGATTATTAGTTATAAATCATTACGATCGAATTCAAACTTGATATTGCTTGTATCGATCTTCAATCTTGATTTTTTGTATCGATCTTCAATCTTGAAATTATTGCGGAATAAAGATAAAAATGAATCTGTAAATTACGAGTGAAATCGGTCTTTCCTTTCCGATAACTCTGACCGGGTATAGGACTCGGTACGGTGGCAGGCTGCCCCTAAAACCATGAGTCAGCCGCCGGGTACAATCTAATCCTTTTTTCTTTATTTCAGGTGACATCGCGGGTTGAGTGGCCCAAGCAGAGTGACTCTTTATGGCATAGCGTTATGCAATCGAATTGTATAATTCTATGGCATAAATTGGTCACCGGGGTACTCCCCTTCTGATGGGAAAGTTTATACAAGTCAAGTTGTATGAGTTTTCCACTCAGAAGAGGAATACCTGGCCACTGCAACAAAATATGGATTTATTCCGGTTGGGTGGGTGCAAAGGGGCTCCATCATCACCCGGTTGCCCTTCTTCCATTTGTGGGCCATGAGCTTCGTCGGGTAATGACGAAGTTACCCCAAGTCCACCTTTTTTTTCAGGTTCCACTTGTTCTCGGAACAAGTACTTTCTCCCTCGGTGTAGTTATCTACACTTTTTGCGACTTTGGTCGCCTCTTGATCAATTGACCACCAAATTCGTGAGTGCGAAATTTTTTTGTAGTGGGTCCTCGTGCTGGGGAAATGAGCCCGCCCCACGACACCACAATGCTAGCCTGCCAGCGCATTCACGCGTCCCCAAACGAGGGCACTCTCGGCAGATATTTTCATCTTCTTCTGCCGAGGCAGCAAAACATCGCTGCAGTCCTTCACGGACTTCTTGAAACTCATAATTCACTACAAATGGTGCCCAACGTGGGGCCCCGAAATGCCCGGCTGTATCATCAGTCGTGAGCACGAGACAGTTCATCGTCTCTAGGTGTCCCCACAAGGTGTCAATATTATTGGCGGGTAGGTAACTCCCGAGGGTTTTTGCACTAATCGTGCCCCAGCAACTTTAATAACTTCCAGACGTGTGTTGTCTTTGGACATCAATATCGTTTGGTCCTGCTTTTGAATTATACTTTGGTGGTTTACCACAATTGTATGACTAGTAAGGCCAAATGATATTAGAGTCCCTATTTGTGTTCGGAAGTTATTATCTCAACATCCATTTTGCGGAGGATTCTGATCCGCTCCCCAAACCAGCGGTGCCTGAGTGTCTTAAATTACATGGATCTTGATTTCATGTGATTGGCTGATTAGCTAATCCATGACTATCCATGACAAGACACGCGCTGCTTGTGGATCAAAATTCAACTCTGGGCTGACAAGTTGTAACTTGAAAAAACTTGCGGATGAGGGAGCACTTCTGAACCCTGATTCTCAAGGTGCCGCAAGAGAGTTGTCCCTGAAACGCTACAGAAGGAATGTGCCATTGGTGTCCTTGCTTGGGAAGAAGGAACGGAATGGAGAGACCGAATTCTCATGATACACCCCAATTTTTTTTTGATAGATCGTGTCATTAGTTCGCCACTGACGGCCACTTCAAGAATTTTATATTTTACATTTGTTTTCATACTTTTTCTTATCTATATATTTATATACATAAATTTATTTTGATATATATATTTTTTTTATATATTTATAGTTCTGTAGTTTTTGCTAATCACCATTGTTACAGGAATGCCCACCAAAAGAACTCCAGAGAGGAGGAAGTTGAGGTCAGATGCCGGACCAGCGCTCTTGTGCTCCATATGTCATGAGGACATGGATGAACTTACCAGTCAGAGGTTGCAGTGTGGACACAGGCTACACCAGCTGTGTTTGGTCCAACTGCGGCTAACCTCATCCACGTGCCCGCTCTGTCGTCAGCCTCTAGAAACCACCCAGCCAGCAACAGAACGACCTCAGTCCTCCAGCGCAAGTGGAACAGTGGCCAAAAGCGGACCCCTTCCATCCACGACAATGGGTGCACGAGAGGAAGACTACCGAGCCGAAGCAGTGCCGCCTGCGGAAGGGCCGAGACCCACCGTGGCTGTGGAGGCGACAGTCCTACAGGATTTAATGGTGCTCATGCAGGACCTGACCACCTGGGCAGCCTCGCTGGAAAGCCAGAAGGAGAATCCAGTACCACCTCGGCCAAGAACGCCTCCGATGTGGAATCCATCAATATCGAGCCGATATTCTTCGGCTGAATGACCAGTTGTCAGAGCCGATGTCTTCTACCCAATTGCTGCGGTTGCTAAAGCGCAATCTAAGGTCGGAGCTTCGTCGCCATATCGTGAACTTCGATCCGCAGAGTATGGAGGCACTGCTGAGGACTGTGAGACGCCTAGAAGGGTTTGAGGAAGACCTCCGGGACCGGCCTACTTACTAGCTAGGATGGGTCCTCGGCGAGGAATCGCGGAATCAGCCCCAGATTATACCACCATGGATCTGGAGGAAGATATGGACCAGGACCAGCTTGCTGTAGCAGCGGCGGGAAGCCTTACGACCTGCTGGAATTGCAATCAAACCGGACACTGGTTCATTTCATGTCGAGCAGAGCGTAAGGTTTTCTGCTACGGTTGTGGCAAGCCGGACAATTACTTCCCGGATTGCCCTGAATGTGCCGCGCAAAAAAACGGCCGAAGGAGTACCCGACCACCTCAGCGGTACTCGAAGCCCCCGCAGTAGCTCCTCAGCCAGCTACTCACCTCCACAAACCTGACATTAACCCACCAGCCATGACCACTATGACTGCGGATGTTCACTCTCTTCCGGAGACCTCGCCAACGACAATATTAAAGCGACCACCGCAGTCACTGCCAGAAGAACCCCGGCAGCCTCAAATACGCACTCTAAGACCTTATCATGTTCGACTGCAGGAATATCGAGTGGCTCGAGAGCGAATATTTGCTTCCGAAGTAGTCACTTCCCGCCCGCGCAAGACAAAATGGTCAACCCGTCGTTGGCGGAGTTTCCGCAAGAGTGCGCACCTGCCGTCAAACCCTAAACTCTTGTAACATCTCGGAGGTTGCTGAGAATGAGATCAGGCCTTATCATCCAATTAAAGTGTTGGGCGAAACCGTGTTTGCATTGATCGACACGGGTGCCAGTATCAGTTGTCTTGCCTCGAGCTTTGGCTCGAAGGTGCTCCAAGAATATCCGACCTTGATCAAATCCTGGCGCACTGAATCAGTACATCTGATGGCACCAAACACCCTATACGAGGTAAACTAACCACACCCGTAACGTTCAGGGGTCAGACGAAGGATATTACTTTCTACATTATCCCGTCTTTGACTCAGAATGTGTACCTTGGCATCGATTTCGTCCTTCTTCTTGGACTGGCCTCCAATTTATTCACAGGTTTGTCTTTGAATACCAGATATGTCAACGAACTCACTTCTATTCCCGATAGGCATGAACTGACGCCTAACCAAGGGCAACGCCTGGAAGCATCGATCGCTGCTTTTCCATCTTACGCTACCCAAGGCCTTGGCCGCACCACCCTAGTCTCACACGCCATCGACGTTGGCGATAGTAAGCCGATTAAGCAGAGACACTATGCCATCTCACCGGCCATGGAGAAATTGGTGTATGCGGAGCTGGATAGGATGCTCGAGTTGGGGGTCATAGAGGAGTCCCAAAGTGCCTGGTCATCACCGGTAACCTTGGTGGTGAAGCCAGGTAAAGTCCGCCTTTTTCTAGATGCCCGTAAGGTAAACGCGGTTACCATCAAGGACGCGTACCTTCTTCCACTCATCGATGGAATACTAGGGAGACTGCCGAAAGCCAATTATATTACCAGTCTCGACTTAAAAGACGCCTTCTGGCAAATTCCACTCGATGAGGGGTCGAGGGATAAGACTGCCTTCACAGTGCCTGGACGACCATTATATCAGTTCGTCACAATGCCCTTTGGCCTGTGTAACGCGCCGGAAACGATGACTCGGCTGATGGACAAGGTCATCCCACCTCACCTGAAACACCAAGTGTTCGTGTACCTGGATGATCTGTTACTCATCACGGAAACGTTCGATCAACACCTCCTACTCCTACAAGAAGTAGCCCTGCACATCAGTAAGGCGGGACTCACCATCAACGTACAGAAAAGTAAGTTTGTCATGAAAGAAGTCCGATACCTAGGACATGTCATAGGACATGGCACTATCAAAACGTATCCAGACAAAACTCGTGCGATTGATGAGTTCCCCTTACCAAAAACAGTGAAGCAGCTACGACGTTTCCTTGGTGTGTGCGGTTGGTACCGAAGGTTTGTTCGGAATTACGCAACAGTTTCAGCGCCCCTGTCAGACATGCTGCGGAAAGGGAAGTTCGTTTGGACCGAACTCAGCCGAAAGGCATTTGAAGAGCTGAAACAAGCCCTCACATCAGCCCCAGTCTTGCACAGCCCCGACTTCACGAAGCCCTTCTCCATTCATTGTGAGGAGTTGGAGCCGTGCTGGTGCAATTGACCGATAAGGAAGAGGAAGCTCGCATCGCCTTCATGTCCAATAAGCTGAATTCGGCCCAAAGAAACTATACTGTGTCCGAGCAGGAATGTTTGGCAGCGGTAATGGCTGTGAAGAAATTCCGAGCTTATATCGAGGGTCACCAATTCGAGATCATCACGGACCACGCTTCGCTACAATGGTTGATGAACCAGGCAGATTTACATGGACGCCTAGCAAGATGGGCTCTTAAACTGCAAGGGTTCAAGTTTTCCATCAAACATCGGAAAGGGACCCAGAACATCGTACCCGACACTCTCTCACGGATGTTTTCCCCAGAGGGAGCCGAATTGACAATAAATGACGAGGACCCCATCGAAATAGATTTGGACAGCCCACATTTCGAATCAGACAGCTACAAAGAGTTGAGGCAAACCATCGCGACCCAACAATCGCAGCTGCCTGATTTGAAGGTAATAGACGGCTACGTGTATAGACGAAATGAATACGCCACTGGTGATCCTTGGCAGGAAGAAGAGTCCTGGAAACTCTGGGTACCGGAGGAAATGACACAACATCTGATCCTCCGCGCACATGACCATCCTTTAAGTACCCACGGAGGTTACGGTCGGACGTTACGGCGACTCAAGAAATACTTCTTTTGGCCTAAAATGGCTACCCAGGTCAAAGACTACGTGAGCGCCTGTGAGACCTGTAAAGGCACCAAAGCGCCCAACCAGCCTCTTCCACCTCCTATGGGTCAACTCAACGTTCCAGAACGCGTATTCCAACGTCTATACATCGATCTCGGTCATCCATGGGACACATCGGAGCTACAGTCGTTCTAGACCAGCTCTCAAAATTCCCACTGGTGGAACCTATCCGTAAATTCACAACTCCATCTATCGTGAAATTCCTAGAGAACCGGGTATTCCATGTGTTCGGGGTTCCAGAGAGTGTGTACTCGGACAACGGAGTACAGTTCCGATCTCGGCAGTTTAAGGGCCTACTTGAGCAGTATGGCGTTGAACACCAACTGGCGCCCATATACTCTCCTCAGTCTAACGCCTCCGAACGGTTGAATCGCACCCTATTGGCCGCGATCCGTTCCTACGTCCACCCATCTCAAAAAAATTGGGATCGGCGATTGTCCACCATCACATGCGCCCTGCGATCCTCGTATCATTCCGTCACTGGTGTCGCCCTTTACTTTGCCGCCTTTGGATAGCACATGATTTGCCACGGTAAATCATACCGGCTGTTACGGCAATTGAAGTGTTTGGGAGACTCCGTCGTTGCACTGGAGCCCCACGAGCGTTTAGGAGATCTCCGCCAACAAATCGGACGGAAGATTAAGGCCGCGGGACGTGCAAATGAGGCGCAGTACACTCTCAGGTCACGATCTGCTAATTTCAAAGAAGGAGATGAAGTTTTCCGGCGCAATTTCCGCCAAAGTGACGCCACGGGGCATTACAACGCCAAGCTGGACAGGCGATTCTTGAAGAGCCGCATAAAGAAGGTAATGGGACCTAACCGTTACCTGATAACGGACCTATCGGGAAAAGAAGTGGGAATATACCACGCGAAAGACCTGCGCCGATAGATAATAGTCACGTCTGTTTTGTCCGTCTGCATGTATTTTCAAAAACGCGCAAGGGTTGTATACTTCCGGCAAACATAAACATAAGTCAGTCCGTCCGTCTGTCAATTGTGGTTTTCTTTTATTGTTCGCCACATCGTGTCCTGACGCCGAAGACAACCCATGGTACCCTGAAAGATCCTTCAGCTCCTTTTTCGCAATCCGCATCGCCTTGGGATCACGAGAAAATTAGCTGCCCTGCAGTAATCGAGTAGGTATGGCTCAAAAAGCCAGCGTGCGAGAGCTTGTCTCGTTACCACTCTGGGCCTAAAATTTTATTAAAACTGTTCAAATAAATAATCTCTGGAATTGACATATATTTTTATTTGTTCTTCTTCCATCTTCCATCGAGCCAACTCATTTCATTTTACAAGCTAGCAGATTACTGCACCATGTTCAAAGCAGAGCGATAGGAGGCATAGCTTTTACCATCGCGCAACTGCAGAGGTATACAAAGCTCAACCAAGATGAATGCAACCAGAACAAGTTATTGTATTGTTAGCTTGCAAATTATCAAATACAAAAATTTCAAGTGAGATTTTAGTCTCCGAATTTTTCATTGATGAACAGTTAATCCCCAAGTAAATACGACGTATACGTTTCACTCTGTTTGATTGTGCTGGACCAGACGTTCAAAACTTGAAACAACTACCGCTAATATACGAGTATTAGGAAAGTTATACAGACATTTCATCATATCCATCCATTAACTGAAACGTTATTAAATATTTCAAAGTGAAGGTTATACTTCTGTTATCCTCAAGTATTATGTGAGTGCGATCTAGTTTTATCCACTTTGCTATATGCAAAGTCGTCCTCAGTATTAAATTCAAACGAACATCAAATTAAGATAAAAGCATTATTAACGCTACACTCATCTTTAACTTTTGTCGTAAAATGTAACATCGTCTCACAGTTGAAGCAAAAATTACAGTTTCCATCATTAATTACATTGGATAACCTTCGCTTGTTTAAATTCTTGAAATGAACAAATAATACACACATAGAGCCTTAATGAAAATAAGCTCTCCCAAGTATTCAACAAACGCCAAATCATTAATAGAAAACAGTAGTTATTAAAAGCAGTCGCATATGATTGATACATCCATACTTGTACAAAATTCAACATGGTACAAATAAAACAATCAATTCTCTTGTGTATAAAAATAAGATATCGAAAAACAAAAATCAATTATCAAAGTTTAAAATTGCACCAACACCAACATCAAACATACAATTATACTACCATTCCTACATTTATTAATCTTAATATAAAATACTTTATATTAACGGTAAAACCAACCATCAAATAAAAAAGCAACCCAAACGCAAATGAAAATACATGTGGACATCAAACACAGATTAATTGAAAGAAAACAACAAACAAATAAAATATACAAATATGATAGCAACTTAAAATGTGATGATTTCAAATACATATACATTGAATAGATAAAAACAATTATAAATGAAACTATTGCCAATTCATTTTCTAACACAAGCATAAATGGGAAGAGAAGAAGCGATCCAACGACAATGACCAAGCAAGAGTACTGCAAGAAGTACAGCAAGTTGAGTGGCCAACTCCACGACATCTGCAGATAGTTGAGCTCACGATCGGTAGGACTTACAAACACTACGGGGGGTCTGCTTGAGATCGTGAACCAGCGTGGACGTCGCGAGAAATAGAGAGGTCGAAATTGACACGCGCGATAAAACAGTTAGGCTAGCACGCGATTAAAGGTCAATTTTTGGTTTTAATAACTTTAAACTATGCGCAATTGGTTTAACTACTGTATGTTGGTGTTAGATCTAAAGAAAATCCTACAATCGATTTCTGACAAATAAATGATCATGGCGGCTGTTTCTTGAATTACTCGGATTAAATATTGATCGGTGCAGAAAGTTATCAAAAAACACAGTGTTATTATAATTATCAGTTATACGCAACTGCAATCGTAAACGGCGTGAAAGAAACGTATTTTAAAAGTTTCGGAAAAAGATAGGAAATATTCTCCACAGTGCAGCGGCTCACGAAATACAATGAGATTCGTTTGCACGTGATATTGCCATCGTTGAACTTCTTAGTGGCTGGCGGCCTCTTCAGCTCGACAATAGTCTTTGGGTTTGCCGGCATTCTTGCCTTCTACAATTTTCAAGCATGCAAATATCACATGGTGTACCAATAGCTGACCAATGTTCGGCAAATTTTGTTGATCACATAGAGCATTGAAAGGAGAGATTAGTGAAGTAACCGCTCGATTCTCGTCAGTGTTCGCATTCTCAAAACAGACCTGATAACTGTTATCAAAGGGGAATTTTAGTGTCCATGTATTCAAGTTCACGAGCAATATTCGGTTTCGCGTGTGAAAACGTTACGAAACCACGCCCTGGAAGTAGTGCTCTGCAGTCGGATTACACAAAAGTGTTCGTTTAACGGGATCACCGTAAAGGAATATCGGTCAAATTTCATACAAGACTTTTAAGGAACTTGATGGTCATATTGAAAGGCAGATCTTTGAACCGACAATAACAACACTTCATTATCATTTTGCTGAAGCAGAGAAGGGATCTGGCAGCACATATTGCGAAGGATGTTAGGCCTGTCGAACAGCTTATTTGGTTTATATGTGCACTGAAACTCGCCACGAAAAGACTTTTTCGAAATATATCGAAATTTGTTGCAACGCAATTTAGATTTGTAATTGAAATAAACGGAAGCGGCCAGTGTAATTTCACTGCTAAATAAAGAAACTGAAGTTACAGGCATATTGTATGCATTTTCACTGTGCGATTTTTCGGCAGAGTTGCTCGAACGGTCGTGTCCTAATATAACAGAAGAAGGATTGAAGGAAAATCAGTTAGCTATACAATAATAGCTCTCCAGATTTGATCGATCATTTATCGTCTTCAGAACGCAGTGTAAGGTGGCATATGATTCGTATAATAGAACTACGCGAGCTTTCAGAAAAGTGAATTTAGACCAACGCGAATTAAAAATTGCGGCCTCTGAGTGGTTCCTGCTCATCGTGTATAACCGCAGCTTCACGCCGTCTCCTTGAAACCTAGCCGTTCACGTAAACATCGGCATTCTCGACTAAATATCATCACATTCATGTCATCATCATCGCCGGCGCGATTCCTTGACATTTCGTTTAAAATAAAATCTACTCTTCACACTTTGCATGTTTCTTCTGGGAAACAGATTTTGGAACATCGATTCTATGGGAAAAATTCTCGCTGACGTGGCATATTTTATTGTGTTGTGTGGACCGTTATTTGCGAAAATTGACTTCACGGAATATTTTGATGTCAAGGCTGTTTCGTTAGCAACATATGCTGTTAATTGTTTAGTGACCGTATCTGGCGATTCGGATTTAACTTGCTCTGCCAATAATTGTAACGTAGAGGATTATCATAATTTTTTTGTGAGTGTCCCAAGCCCAGTACTTAATTTATATATCTGTAAATTTTCAATTTGCAAGCCAGGACTTACGCACCCCACCTCGTCAACGAGCGCTCGTCGTCGGAAAGGATGGGTAAGTACCCTTTTGAATGTTTTAAAATGTTTTGACAGCCGTTTCAAATTTTCTATATACATGTAATGTTTTTTGTATACATATTTCAAATCTTATATGCACTTTACTTTACCTCTACATACTATAATGGGCTTTGGAAACAAAACAAAAATTCATAGGGACGGGGTGTGACATTCTTTATGAATAATTGTAAAGAATCTCTTACATCGACGTTAATAGAATAACACTTCTGTTCCCTTGTTCCATTTTAATTCTTTACATCGATGTTTACATAGTAACGGAAGAAGATTAGATTTATTATTAGTTATAAATCATTACGATCGAATTCAAACTTGATATTGCTTGTGCTTGAGATTTTTTTGTATCGATCCCCAATCTTGAAATTATTGCGATTATTAGTTATAAATCATTACGATCGAATTCAAACTTGATATTGCTTGTATCGATCTTCAATCTTGATTTTTTGTATCGATCTTCAATCTTGAAATTATTGCGGAATAAAGATAAAAATGAATCTGTAAATTACAAGTGAAATCGGTCTTTCCTTTCCGATAACTCTGACCGGGTATAGGACTCGGTACGGTGGCAGGCTGCCCCTAAAACCATGAGTCAGCCGCCGGGTACAATCTAATCCTTTTTTCTTTATTTCAGGTGACATCGCGGGTTGAGTGGCCCAAGCAGAGTGACTCTTTATGGCATAGCGTTATGCAATCGAATTGTATAATTCTATGGCATAAATTGGTCACCGGGGTACTCCCCTTCTGATGGGAAAGTTTATACAAGTCAAGTTGTATGAGTTTTCCACTCAGAAGAGGAATACCTGGCCACTGCAACAAAATATGGATTTATTCCGGTTGGGTGGGTGCAAAGGGGCTCCATCACCACCCGGTTGCCCTTCTTTCATTTGTGGGCCATGAGCTTCGTCGGGTAATGACGAAGTTACCCCAAGTCCACCTTTTTTTTCAGGTTCCACTTGTTCTCGGAACAAGTACTTTCTCCCTCGGTGTAGTTATCTACACTTTTTGCGACTTCGGTCGCCTCTTGATCAATTGACAACCAAATTCGTGAGTGCGAAATTTTTTTGTAGTGGGTCCTCGTGCTGGGGAAATGAGCCCGCCCCACGACACCGCAATGCTAGCCTGCCAGCGCATTCATCGACAGTGACGAGGGCATTCTCGGCAGATATTTTCATCTTCTTCTGCCGAGGCAGCAGAACATCGCTGCAGTCCTTCACGAAGCAGAAGAACATCGCTACAGTCCTTCACGGACTTCTTGAAACTCATAATTCACAACACATGAATTAACTGAAAAGCTAACGATTAGTATGTCTGTAAGGTTTGAAAGTTAAGAAGCTTCTTGGACATATAAGAAGTTTGAAAATTGTTTTGAATTTTATTTGGAAGAAATTAACAATGACACAAAATTAGGCGAAAATCCACAAAGCTATCAAATTAACTACGAACACAATATCCTGGCGTGAAGAAAGAAAATCTTACAGTAAAATAGGAAACCTAGTGCAACGGAGTCGTTCAACTATTTGTGGCGTCTCAGTATGTACCGACACCGATACCCTCACGGCGCAAACAAACACAGGCCCCGCGACAAATCTTCACTTGTCAGCCAGATCCATCTTTGAGCCAATAATGCTTGGTTCCAACAACACACAGACATGTGTGGCAATATTCCATTCTGGCTCCAGCATCGACAGTGCACACATGGCAAAGAAGCCCAATGGAACGCCTTCTCTCTCGACTTTGAAAAGTCCAGATGTACCAACCAGCCGCACGAGTTGATTCATAAAATTACGAAATTCCTTTTGGGAAATTAACAGAATATTGAATAGCCACAGCCTTTTTTTGTGGTAGGGAGGTGAATGCCATTTATGCACAGAGTGTGGGACTCCCATGCGTGACTGGACTACCCACTAAACACCTCCCCTGTCAACCTGAGAACCCAGCCTGGAACCGTTTGACACATTACTTCGGGCCAGATCTCGTTTTGTTATGCCATGGGGCGCCTTCAAACTGGGGATCCCTTTCCTAGCGGGAGGGGAGAGAGGACAGCCTTACGTTTTAGTTTGAGTACAAAAGTGCGGTCAAACAACTGAAATTGCATAACGGTGACCCCTCTTTACGAACACGCTGTTATTCAAGCGTCCGTTTTCTTGGATGGTTCCGTCGGGAGTGCTGATCCCGAGCTCTCATATTGCATAAAGTTATACGCCACTCATTCCACGTTTCCAAGTTTACGCGCAGCTGTGGTTGATCGCCATCAATAGTACAACCTAAGCCCGGCCACCACACAAATCTACTTCACTCACTGCTGTTCAGGCACGCCACCATCTTTCTATAGGCAGTGCACTGGCAACAGATGGCACAGTATCCTGATATGCAAGCAGCCTCACGGTCGAGATTGAATTTGATTAGATTATGTTGGATATAGGCTAAAAATTCACTTTTGTGTAAGTATTATATTTAATTTTTGAATAAAGTTTGGTTGGGTTTCTCTCCTTTTTCCAATCGAATAAAAAAATATGTAATCATTTTAATTAAATTGAGTTTGATATTGTTTTTTTAATCGATGTTTTTTAATTGATAATGTATAAATTTAGAGACGCATTTGGACCATTAAGTTTTCGTATATATATTGTTTGGAATTTGCTTTATATTCTTTGAAAACTTATATCGATTAGTATTGAATAAAGCGCTTTCGACTTTGACTTTGTGCTCGGTCGGGACGGTGGTGAGATTTTCGTATTCCTACGCTGCTTAACGCTGAGCTCCGTCCCATTTAAGTTGACAGCAGACAACTAGCCAGTGGCTAACCAAAGCCGAACCCCTCTGCCTCAAAGCCAGACCCCATTCAAACTGTTCTAACAGCCGCTGACCCAAGAGGTCAACGTCGTCGACCAATGCAGCCTGCCACCTTTTTGGCGCTAGCCATGAGCTTTGGTATTTCCAGATTGAGTCACAATTTCAGGTGCACAAATTCATAAAAGACAGTGAAGTGCAATTTAACGGTCTCTTCACTGGACCACGACACCTCCACTGAAGTTGCAGATATCTTTCGCGCGCCAACAGAGTACGACAAGTATGCAGACATCAAAGTAGGTATTGTTTCTCGTGTCGCGGACTCTCCCAATGCTTAGCTGCATAAATTACTGACAGACGTTGGGCTCCGGGACAGACTGCCCTCACAGCTGCTGCGCACATACGCTGACATGGGGGTCAGTGACAATGTCCTGCGAATAAAATACCTTGACCTCCTGCCACAGCAGACGTGATGCATGCTATTATTGGTTAGAAACCAGATGCTGGTGGAGCTCCCCGCTGTTGCAGACGAGGCACATTACATGGGCCCTGCAGTAATGGCCACTTCAATGGAACCTACCATGCGTTCTGCAACACCCTCATCTGGCTCATCACCATGCAGCTCTCCAGACCTGGTAACCGCGGAGCTAACTGCCCTGCGTCTGGCAATTGAGCAGTTTACTAGTTTGACCCAGACCCCTCGCACAGGACATTGCTGATATCACAGCAAATATGGAGGGTTAGCAATTCGCTGCAGATAGCCTTGCTCCTTCCCAACTGAAGGCACTACCACTAAATGCTCAAAAAACTAAGATCATCGGCGCTGTACTCGGCGGACACCATGAGCAGCACCTTGGTTCCTGGTGGACTCTGGCTCCAGTCCCTCCATCATTCCGAGGCACCTCTTTGCCAAGCTGCTTTGCAAGCAGAGCCTCATACTGTAGGCAGCCAATGGCACGCGAATCATTACGTTCGGTATCCAGCAGCTCACATTGGACTTTGCAGTACACCGCCCATTTCATCACTTATTTGCAATAGCAGATTTCTAGATGACCATCCTGGGAGCTGAAGCACTCAAACACCAAGACCTGCTCATCGGTCAACGCAATCGATGCCTCTAAGTGGATCTCACCAGCTTTTCTATGGTCTATTGCCTTGGCCCAGCTCTACCATTACCCAGCACTAGCATTAGCGCCGTTGCCAAGCCGTCGATCTTGGAAGACACTGTTGGAGAGCTCTACAAGCAGATCACAGCAGCAAAACCTGAGTTAGATTTTCTATTTGAACGAGGCGTCATTCGATCTTCATCAAGCCAGTGGGTTAATCACCTGCACATGGTGCCCAAGGGCGGCGGCCGCTGGTAAGCTACTGGGGATTATCACTAACTCAATACCTTGGGTCGGACAACACACACACATGTGTGGCAACATTCCATTCAGCTCCGGCATTGACAATGCACACACATATGTGGCGGGTTGCAATTACAGCGATCTCTACGGAACAACTTTTATCTCGGCTTCGAAATAGCCCGGACGTGTTGGCCGCACGAGTTGATTCAGAAAATTTTGAAACCCCTTTTGTAAAATAAACAGAACATTGAATAAGCCCAGCCTTGCGTTTTAGTTTGAGTACAAAAGTGCGGTCCAACAACCGAATGTGGAAAAAGGGAAAAGAATTCATATAAGAAGCGTTTTGAAAAGAAGACACTGGTCATTCATCATAAGGAATATTCGAATAGATCCTTCGTTAAGTTCACCAAAACTTGGATAACTTTTGGAAAAGCCAAAGTCAAAGTCAAAAGTGCTTTATTTAATACTAATCGTTATAAATTTTAAAAGAATATAAAGCAAATTCCAAACAATAACAATCAAAAAACTTAATGGCCCAAATGGCTCTCTAAATTTGTACGTTATCATTAACTCATTTCATCAAAACAATTATAGCAAATTCAATTAATTACGATTATTACATATTTTGAAAATTTAATTGGAAAAAGGAGAAAAAACCAACCAACACTATCCTAAAATTATTTATAATTAATACACAACAGTGAAACTTTGATCCTACACCTAATATGTTGTAACTTATTTCTAATAAAATACAATCAAAAAACTTTATCTTATACTAAAAAATTCTGTAACAATGTTCCTAACCTAAGTGTTTAATCTTATCTCTAACGGAATATAGTAAACATTACATATACCTAACCTATACCTAATTTTTAACAAAAAAAAAAATAACAACACTAGTAGCAATAATGAGCTGAAACTCAAAAACTAAATAACGAAAAAACACCAAAACTAGAAATAAACACGAATAATTTAGACATTGTCATTCAGCCACCAATACCTGGATTGCGCCGTCTCAACTCGATCAGCTTCAACGAATCTAGCAAATGAGTATCTCCATTGAAATTGTTGGTCTCGTGAACTCAAATTCGGAGGATATTTTATCTTCTTATCGGTGGCCCGTCGATATATGTGATATATGACTGGGACGCCGTCAGAATCAAAAACATTTCCATTCATGTCCAAATACACGAATGCTTCTGGAGGAATGAAGCCAGTAGCGAGGCAAGTCGCAATATACCCGTCTGTAGGGTGGAACGGCTGTGAAATCCAAGGGTTTTCACTCACAGTCACAGATCTTGCGATATGATTCCGAAGAAGTTTCAATATGAAGATATCGACCCTCGTCACTTCAGCAGTTTGATAAATTCTTCTATTCGATATATAATGTTTCCAATCCGTCTCAGGCTTTCTGTACAAACCAGTACATGCACGAAGACATTTCCTTTCGAAAACTCTTAATTTTTCCATAGTACTAGCACTCTGGTTGTACCAGATCTGACATCCATAGGTCAAAACTGGTCTAACCAGTGTCTTGTAACAGATAATTTTGACCTTTTGGTCAATGTATCTGGAATGAAAGAGCCTTCGAAGGGCCATGACTACTTTGAGTGCCTTACTGAGCATGATTTTCACATGTTCAGTATAGTACAGATACTGATCGAGATAAACACCGAGGTATCGAACACAGGATTTATGTGGAACCCGTTCAAGACTACCCTCACCAGCCATGATGTGGAAATCTTTCCAATTACGTTTCAGGTCTTGACTGACCCCCCGCAGCGTTGTCCGAAATAAGATTGTTTCACACTTCTGCACATTGATTTTCATTCTCCAATTGTCAGTATACAGCTGTACATCATTGAACATTTTTTGGAGATTGCTCTGAACTATTGTAGCTTTTCGGTCTGCCGTGTAGATGATCAGATCATCAGCAAACGCTACCAATGATCGCGTTGGCGAGACGTTAAAATCAAAGCCGTTCAATAGCTTTCGAATAAAGATTGAAAAGAGCAGAGGCGCAGTAACTGTTCCCTGCTGTAGACCATTCAAGACCTTGAACTCGCGCATTGTTGTCAGATTTCCATCGGTTACAACAAACGATTTCCCGTATAACATATTACACATCATGGCGACAAGGTGTCTGGGGAACTTGTCCTGAAGGAGTTTAAAAACTAGTCCATCTAACCACACCGTATCGAAGGCTTTCTCCATATCAATGAGACATGCTCCAACACATTGTCTATCATTTAGTTTCCAACAGATGTTTGAGGTTACTTTCGTTATTGCATGTGTGGTCGAATGCCTGGCACGAAAACCAAATTGGCAATTCGGCATCAACTCATTTTCCTCAATGTGGGCGTTTAATGCTCTGTTGAGTATCACTTCAAACACCTTGCTGATGTTAGGCAGCAAGCTGATTGGGCGATAGCTTTTGGGGCTAGAAGATTCTTTTCCTTTCTTCAAGATCGGAAATACCTTAGCCTTTTTCCACTCATTTGGGAAATATGAATTGCTCAACATGTTGTTGAACAATATGCAATAGTTTCTAATAGCAACCTCAGGCAAATGTCGGAGAACTACATTTGGAATACCATCAGTACCACATGATTTCTTGTTGTTTATCTTGCGAAATATGAAACACAAGTCTTCATAGCTGACAAAATAATCAATAAGATTCAAGCTCGGTATGAGGTCAGATGTTAATGTTTCATTGAAATGAAGAATTGATTGGCCGTTCAGGCTTGATTTGAAGTCGGAAACTTTTGCTTCAACGACCTCTGAAAAAATGTCGTTCCCTCTCTCAGGGTTTGGTAGATGAACCAATTCGAAATGTGTTCCAATCAGGGCAAGTTTATCCAATCCTTCACAAATAATCCTGTTTCCATTTCTATCCGGAGTCGTACTATCAATTTCGATACCAGCCCTATCGAGAAGACTTATCTCATCACTAGTGACTTCAAGATTCGATACCTTCACTCGAGACTTCTTGCGGAATATACTATTCACTTTCGCAAACACGCCATCTGGGTCCTGTGGGCTAATACCCCTCAATTTTTCCGCCCATTGATTGCTGACCTCACTTCTGAAGTATGACCGGATTAAGTTCCGGACATTCTTCAGATGTAATTTCAACAAAGACAACGAGGGATGGTTGTAGTCCAAAAATCGTCGATAAATATTGTTGACGCGTGTGAGAAGGAGGCTTTTCAATCTTTTCAAGCTTGCGATGATTGGTGTTTCATATCCTTCCATATTGTTTCGATGTTTAATCTTGGGAACTACTTTCTCAATCGTTTCCAACGTCAGCTTCTCTAGCTTCGACAAATAGACATCTATTTCATCGTTAGTTAGATTCCTGTCATTAGGAACCATTGAGCAAGAGTTGCCACCATCAGAAGGGGGACATTGCTTCTGGTACTCTCGATTAAACTTCTTTTGAAACTTTCCCCAGTCTGTTTTTTTGAAGTTCAACCGATGATTTTCGTGTTGAACTGGAATGAGGAAGAAATCATCCCTGTGATGATTGATTTCCATTACGATTGCGTTATGGTCGCTATCATAAGGAAGTACCTGCAGTTTCCGTTGAGGACTATTAAAGCTGAATTCAAGTCTTGCGTCAGCAATGCAGAGGTCCAAATATGAATTTGTCCTAGGGTATGTTGGGAACTCCGACCCATATAGATTGCACCTGTATTCAATTTGGTTCTCTGTTATCCACGATTTCAGGAATACACCTCTTGGATTATTGGTGGCGTTCAGCCATGATGTATGCTTGGCGTTCAGGTCACCAGCAAGAATATAATAGTTATGCAGCCTGTTCAATTCGAGTATTTCGAACAAGGAATTGAGTTCCTCCTTGAGCTTGAGAACAGTTCCACCAGTTGCATAGGCAGAGATAACGAAGAGGTTATCCCCACCTGGCAGTGAGATTTTGATAACGGACACTTCAAGAGATTCAAAGCTTTTGAATTCGACTTTTTCAATATTTTGGAAGCGATAGGGTCTTCGAACCAATATCCCGGTGCCACCTCCCCCATCACCAGTTACCCTATCGTTTCTTACGAACTCAAAATCCTTGAATCCCATGGAGTGCCATGAACTGAGGTGGGTTTCGGTGAGAAGCAGGATGTCAGGCTTTTGTCTGGCAATGAATTCAAGGAGATAATCACGCCGATGTAAAGTAACAATGGAGTTGACATTGATCGAGATGAGACAAATCCTATCCATGGTAATGTGGCTGGATGACAACTTATTTGGAGGCATTTGAAAGCCCTAAACGCTGAAAAACAATGTTAATTTTCGAATCTTGTTTATCGATTCGCTCCGATAAGGAATTTAGTTGTTGATAAATTTTAAGGAGCAGCTCATTATTGCTACTTACATTATTTATTTTATTTACATTGTCTGCTGGTCCTCTCGCAGCAAGTGCAAATGACACCCCGGGCTTGACGAAGTTGGTAGGTATCGAACTGCGGTGTGCTTGAATTTGTTTTGATGTGACTTTAACCTTTGCATCTTGATACCGGGGGCATCCTCGATATGATGCTGGATGACCAAAGGCACCGCAGTTCACACAATATAGTTTTTCTTTTGGCTCCGCCTGAGCCAATTTGCACTCGCCGGGAACATGGATGTCTTTGCATTTCACACACCTATATTTCATGGCGCAATTGGCAGCCGAATGCCCGAATCTTTGACACCTGTAGCACTGGTTGACCTCACTTTTCTGGAGGCGTTCCCACCTCACCACGCGGAAGTTCAAGTACTGTATTTTCTGCAGCGCACTCGAACTACTTTTGCTGGAAATTTGGACTAAGTAGTGAGGCAAGTTTTTGCGCTCCACAATCGATCTTCTCGTTGCAAAATTTTTAACTGAAATAAACTGTATTTCTGGTGCAGCTTCTTGCAGCACCTGAAGGAGATCGATTGTGTCCTCACCACAGTCCAGACCCTTCAATAAAAAGGTTTGGTTCTTCTCGCTTTTCGGGGTGTACGTGAAATGTGGAACATCTCCAGAATTTAAGGCACTTTTTGTTGCCTCGAAATCAACCAGCGACTTTGTCCTTATTGTCAACTTATCGGCATTGACTCTTTTTATCTGAAAATCTTTTAGTTTATTTTCGGCTGCCAGAAGCCGAACCATATCTTTTCCCGTTTGCCCAAACACATTGATTGGTGGGACTTTCTCTTTTTTTTCATTAATGTTAACGGACGGACCAGCAGACGGACCAGCAGACAAACCTTTTGGTTTTTTCTCCCGGTTTTTAACTCTAAGATATTCAATGAAATCACTATCTAATTTTGACGTTTTACCTGTATCCTCTTCAACGTCCATTGTTTCTTCCAGACCAGCTAGCGCTGCATAATAATTCTTGCTTTCGTTTGCGCCTCCTGCGCTGAGGACATCCTCTTGATGAGCTTCTTCCTGTGGCTTCTTAATTTTCTTTTCTTCGGTTTTTGGGTTTGTTTGTCGGCCTTTCTTGCTTTCGTTATCCTTGTTGAACGTTAACGTTCCAACAAGTGCTTCCAAAGATTTAACTCGCAGCTTGAGTTCTTCATTTTCTTTTTCGATTTTTTCAGCTCTATCTTTTTCGTGGATAAGCTGTTCGATTTCAGTAACCGATAGGATTGTCGGTTTTTCTGCTTTATTCTCGTGACTTCTTTTTAGTTTTTTTTCGCCCATCATCATTGGCAGTGGGCATGATCCTGATTGATGGCTGAAGCCATCGGGCTCCTCCATCTCGTCGCTTTCGCAGCGAGACTGGAGGGAATGTTCTCAGACCGGGACTTCCCTTGAACGTATTTCCACTTTTGATATTTCTTCAGGAAATGAATTTCAGGTATTCGATAAATGCTCGAATAATATCGACGGTGATAGTTTTCCCAATAAAATCAAAATTTGCTTTTGACTGGCTCGTAAAAAAATATTGCAATTGTTTGAAACTGACTTTTGCAAAAAATTAATTAATTTTTAAAATTAATGACAGGAGCGATTAAAAACACGTCTACACGCTACGAGTGCTAGACGTAGAATTCACTTTTGGAAAAGCATTGTCGAATAAATGCTGTTTCAAAAACTGTCATAAATGCATTGAGTTAAAAGTAGAATTGCCCGAAGAAAACCTTTTATAAGTGAGATCAACAGGAAAAAATGATGCCTGCTATCCTCGCAAGGATATTGGAAATGCTATCAACATTCATTTATGTTGTAACAAGGGGCCGAATAATATTCTAATTTGATATAAGCTACACATAATACTCTTTATTGTGACAATAATGGCATGCAATTTACATAGAAACATGGCCAAAACACACACGGCTCGGCACTCACTACTTAATCGACTGAACGAGACAGTTCTTTACTATAGTCTAGATCGAACACGTTCGTACTCTGCACAATAATACAGTCTGAGGCGAATATGCTTGCACGCTTCACTATAGTCACCCCCATTTATTTTAAGGAACTGGAGCAGAGAGATTGTTGAGGCAGAAGACAGAGCATCGCGGATTATGCGAACCTTTACCCACTTCAACTTTGAATCCATGCACATCAAAAAGAAATGTCCATCTAAAGGGTCCGCATAGTCCATGTGCACTCTTTTCCAATTTTCATCAGAATGATCCCAGGGATGAATTAGCGCTTTCTGTGGACTATAATGAACTTTGGTGCAGGACTCACAGCTCTCCACAAGATGCTCTACGTCCTTGTCTAAGCCTTCCCAATAAATGTATCTCCTGGCGAGCTGCTTCATCTTCGTGATTCCCACATGCAAAAGTGGCTCATTATCTGTGACGAGAGCCAAACGTTTACCGAATAAAACAGTTGAGGAGGTGCGTCGCTGCGTATACGATAGCCAGCGCTTCTCTGTCAAGCTGACTGTAATTTGACTCAGCCTGCATCACAGCTCGCAATGCGTAGCCGATTGGCCACTCGTGACCATTAATTTCGCGGCTAAGTACTGCGGCTATTCCGCTTGGTGAGACATCAGTTGTGAGCATCACTTGTTTTGAAGGATCAAACAAATTGAGCACTCTGTCGGAGCATAGTTCTGTCTTTAGATTCAAGGAGGCCTCAGCAGCTGCACACCAAAAGAAACGTTCTACCGTACTGAGTAAGCAGCGTAGTGGGAAGGTCTTTGAAGAGAAGTCTGGAATGAATTTGGCATAATATGTGACTAAGCCAAGGAATCTCCTCAATTCATCCACATACTTTGGCCACGGCATTCGAGAAACTGCTTGAACCTTAGCTGTGCACTTCTGAATCGGATCATGTGACACTACATGACCGAGGTAGTTTATGCTTTTCTTGAAGAATGAGCACATAGCACAATTGAGGTGGAGATCATTTTCATTGAGACATTCCAGGCAGGTGTCAAGATTTCTGGAGCACTCCATTAAAGTGTGCCTCGACCTTTGGAAGGCCATTCAGGAATTGCCCCAGAGACCCAGCTGAATTTCGCTGTAGCGATCTTAATATCGAAGCGAAGATGGTTCATTTTGAATATATCCTTATGCGTTGAAATCGTTTGAATCTTACTCCCTTCTTCATTGATCCATAAATGCAAATTTGCCTTGTTCAAGTCTAATTTACAAAAGTACTTGGAACCTCTGAGACTATGCAAAACCTCATCTATTCTGCAGATGGGGTAATTTAAAGCAACGAGTCTGAAACTCACCCCACACTTGTAATCCACGTATAGCCTTACCCCACGTCGGGCTTAGGTATAACAACGAGTGGCGATCCCCAATCGCTTGATGCAATCAGATTGATGACTCCTGGAGACCCCAGTGTGGCTAACGCTCTCAACTTGCTTTCGCAATGCAAAGCTATTATGGCTATCTATCTCGTTGAGGCTGACGCTACGAGTCCACATGTATCCGAGCAAAGCGTCATACTCTGTTGGCACTATGAATAGATCGGCTTCCATTGAATTCGATTTGTAGGTGCCTGAGACGGGGACTTTACCTTAAGGAATGATGATGTGATCTGAGCATAGCACATTCACCTAGTACCCACACCTTTCATTTACCCTGTGTTGCACACTTTTTGAATTTTCCCAGGGGCACGTCAGCTGATCCAGGGCACGACAGCTGAGCCCAGGCCTGGCGCGCTCAAGAAGCAAAGCAAAAAGCAAATAAAATTTCCGGCTCACGGGTTCTTTTAAGCATTTCAGAACATGGAAGATTGCATTGAACGAATTTGTTTTTCTGCAAAGTTGTTAATTTTTTGAGATATGGTAACCCTGAAATCTCTCATCGAAGCACATGTTTATATTCGCGCCAATCCTCGCATCAGCATTTACCTACCTACCTGCTACCGAATATTTATGGCTCGCTGTTTGACTTGTGTTCGGATTTTTCCGGACGGTTGATGGAGTGTGGATACTATTTGATTATACTATGGATCTGAGTAAGATCGGAAAGAGACTGAAGTTGGTTGCATCGGTACTTTGAGTCCCAATTTCTTGAAAGCAGTTTCTGAGAGCAAAGAGAAACGTGCTCCTGAGTCTACTTTGATTGCTTGCAGCTTGTTGGGTGTGACCGCAACAATATATAGTATTATCAGTGTCTGGTCCAACCTCGTACAAATCCTCGATGTTTTCAATGTGAGCGATACCATATTCGCTGTTGAGATGACGATCTTCTTCTTCTTGAGGATGAGTTCACCGCGTGTTGGTCTTTGATTTTCGGAGCCGGGTGGGGATGCAGACTTTGATGACATAACCAATTTTTCCAAAAGATATGCACTTCATGGACCATCGAGACTTAATGACCGATGATCCAAACGGCTTCTAGAACTGTGGGGCTGAGAACGATAACGCAGATGAGAGCTGGAATGAGGACGATTGTCTTGAGACTTATAACACTGGCGGCTACGACGATTTCCTTTTTGACGACGATTGATGTTGTTTGCATCTGTAACTTGATTCTCTAGTGGCTTACTCAGTTGACTTGACTCGGACCGAGTACTGTGAGTACTGATGAACTGAACACGAAGAAATATATCTGCTATGGAAAACTTCTTTTTACAGGTGGCATTGGGATACATAGTGTAGAAATCACAGTCTTTCAACTTCCTTTTCAGATTTACGATAAAATCCGAGATTGACTGATGTGGCTGCTGAGTGACGTGTAAAGTAGTGCTGAGAAACGACGGTTGAGACTGATGGAGCCCGCAATTTTTCAAAATGACCCTTCAAGATTTTGAATTCGATTTCCTTGATATGATTATTTGGTCCTAGAAATGCAGCTACATCGTTGTAGTTATCTTTCCCAATCGATAAATGCATGAGTTGAGTCTTTTTTTTATTGTCACTAACGTTTTTAAGATCACAATAGTTGTCAAAACGCTCCATAAACTTGAAAACCTGTTCATTTATGGCGTCACAGCTTTCAAAAGGTGTCACTTGTGTTGCTAGTGCGATTTGCTGTTTTCCAAGAGCAGATGTAAAACCGATAAGAACCTTTCAAACTGCTCAGAATTTGGAATTGCTCACCAATTTTGAGTAGGCCCAAAATGCGTAAATTATATCAGAACTAGTGTAAAAATGCCAAAAACAGTGTTTGGTTGGCGAAAATAGGAAAATTGGAGCAGAAAGTAACTTTGAAGTGGCTACTGGAACAGTTGAAACCATGGCGGAACTTAAAAGAATTAACAAACTGGGCGCAATGGCGACTAGTTAATGTTAATGTCATCCACTTTTCACAATGTTTTGCAGTTTTTTTTTATTCATCCTCGTCGACAACTTGTTGTGACAAGGGACCGAATAATATTCTAATTTGATATAAGCTACACATAATATTCTTTATTGTGATAATAATGATATGCAATTTACATAGTGACATGGCCAAAACACACGCGGCTCGGTACTCACTATTCAACCAACTTAACGAGACAGTTCTTCACTATAGTCTAGATCGAACACGCTCGTACTCTACATAATGATGCAGTCTAGGTCGAATATGTTCGCAAACTTGACTATAATTTATTAGATAAACTATCCAAGCATTCTGTTCAAGTTGAAAACTAATACAAGGAGTTAGCTGTGAAAGAATCACAGCCTAGTACGTCAAGGGAGATCATATAAGAACTACAAATTTTTACTGCAAAAATTCTGATTAAGCATATTCAAACTCATTTCTCATTAGTTATTTATACGCAAGGGCGCTTCTGTAAGTATTCTAAAATCTATATAAGTTTCATTTTCTATGTTTAAGTTATAAATAAGTCTGGAATAGACACAGACATTCTGAAATTAACTATCAGTCTTTCCATTCCTTACTCCTAAAGTTTTTTGCGGTCACACTTAAAGAGGGTCACATGGTCCTTTTCTACCACCGATCTTACTAGCCTAACGGAAACAGAAATTTTTTAATCTACCGAGGAGCTACACTTTTAGTAGTCTCCTTAAATGAGTTAAACACTAAAAAATTATCGAATTCGATCACCTTGGTTTATGCTAAATATGCCATGGCCATTTAAATGTCTTCCGTCGTAAGGAAGACTGAGGAGAAAACAAGTACTCTTCGTTAAGAACTATCAAAACAAAAGTATCTAGTTTTGGAGTCAGTTGATTTTTATGGACATGAAAGTTGAATTTAAAATTTTCAGACAGAAAGGTTAAAATATGGTGGGAAAAGAACATAAACCTTCACAGACGGAATCTAATACTGACCTTCAAACATGGGGAGAGAATCTTTAATGGTACGGGGATGTTTTGAAGCTTCGGGGGTTGTGTAGTGGTTAGAGTCCTCGCTGCGTAAGCCGAACGCATGGACTATAAGCTCACACTCAGTTATGATATGTACTGGTTTAAAATCACCTTTTCGATACATTCAATCAAGATAATGAGGTACTCTAGCAATGTCTAAGCGAGAGCCCGAAAGGTCATGCTAAAGCAAAAAAGGAATTATGAATTCCCAGGCTAACATTGATATTTCAAGTAAAAATTTAAAACACAGTGTTTCAAAGCTTGGCCTTTGCGATGAAAACATCTTCCAACAGGACAATAAACCAAAACATACGGCGCTAAATTTGCTTTTGTGGATCATCTACTCGTATAATTGTCCAAAACATTTTAAAAAGCCTCATCAGAGTCAGAACCTAACTACCTAAATCCTAAATTTGAGGTCAAATAAAAAAAATAAAACAAAGAAGTATCAGATTATTAACCTACAGGACTTGAAATTTGCTTTGCTTCGATTGGGATGAAATTCAACAGAAATTAATGGAAAAACTGGTGCAGTCAATATCTGGAAGGCTCAATGCAACACTCCATGAAGAAGAAGTGGAGTGACCATATGCAGCACTAAAAGCAAAAGGACGTGCAACAAAATATTAGTATTCGAAAAGATTATTTTTTTGTTAAAATGTTCACTTGTACGAATCAGAGTTTGTTGTGGAAATAAAATTAAGTATACGTTATTTTCGTCGGTTATTCTAAGAAATTTAAATTATAATTTTTTCAGAATGATAAAAGAGACTATCACCTATTTTTAGGTTTGATTTTTAGTGTTTTCAAAAAAATTTACTTAAAATTTGTCAGAGAAAATCGAGGTGTACGAGTACGAGTGTGATATACTCGTACTGTATATAATTCTAATTACAGTGATCCTAAATCAAGCATAGAATCATTTTAATATTAGGGATTGATTTTGATCGCACAAGTACAAGTATCGCGATTCGATCAGATTAACCACAGAAATATATAAAATAAATAATATTAAGTCATACCTTTAAAGGCATAAAGTAATATACTGTGAGCGTCAAAAGAAAGTAAACACCAACTTTTCATCTTTAAATTGTTATATTGCAAAGCTATTATTGACTTGCGATAAAAAGTAATATTAATGAGTTTACTACTAAACCATTTAGAGATTGATTACTATTAAACATGAAATCAAAACAAGTGGCAACATTGCACAAACCTCGCCAAAGTAAAGTGGAAATGCATCACATTTTACGCGTCAAAAAAAAGTAAACAGTGGTAACACTTACTTCGCTTCTTTTATATTTCGGGGAAGAACCTTAACTTTTGTTGACAATTTGTGCTGTTCGCGTGCTTTACTTCCCCAAAAGTCGTTTTAAGTTCATTTGTTCTAATTAATATTAAAAATAAAGACGTAAAAGAAAATAGTTTCACTATGGGAAAGCAAACATCGCCTGATACTCGGAAAATTATAATAGACTTAAAAGAAAAAGGTAAATCCTTGCGTGAAATTGGCGAAATCGTGGGCAGAAACCACTGCACAGTAAAAAAAAAATATTGATAAGTATGCCAAACATCATCTCGTTGAAGATTTACCGAGGTCTGGATGCCCAAAGCGGCTTAGTGGTACTGAAGTTGCTGTACTGAAGAGCTGCAGTAAAAGAAGTAAGGGCATATCCAGCCTCAGAAGACATAACGCAGGCATCAAGCAAACCAGTAAGTGCGAGTACAGTCAGGAGAGCGCTTCATAAAAATGTTCTACATGGAACAATACCACGGAAAAAGCCATACATATCCAAGGCGAATCAGATCAAGCGTATGGACTTCGCTAAAAAATACAAAAACGAGGCTCCATCTTTTCGGGAAAACGTATTAATATACAGATAGAGCAAATTCGAAATTTTCGGCGCGAAAAGGCCGCCAAAAATATGGCGTGCTAAGAATGAGGCCTTCAAAGAAAAGTGTGTTACCAACACTGTTAAGCACGTTGGTGGTTCAGTTATGGTATGGGGTGTGTGGTGGCAACTGGTGTTGGTAATCTTGTTTTTGTTGACTCAACAATGGACAAAATGGATTATTTAGCCATTTTGAGGGACAATGTTGCCCCTAGCGTCGAAAAATTAGGCTTGTCTGGAAATTGGATCTTTCAACAGGACAACGATCCAAAGCATACGTCCAAAATTGTGAAAGAGTGGCTACTGTACCGGACTCCTAAGACACTTGATCATCCGCAGCAGTCCCCAGATCTTAGCCCGATCGAGCATCTGTGGGAAAACCTTGACAGAAAAGTGAGACAAAGGGTTATTTCAAGCAAACCCGACTTAAAGAAGATTATAAAGGAAGGGTGGAGCCAAATCTCTCCCGATGTTACCAAAAAAAAAATTTGTCGCGTCGATGCCTAGAAGACTAAATGAGGTGCTTAAGTCCAAAGGAAAACAAACGAAATATTGAAAACTTTAAAAAAATCGACTTTTTCTATGAAGTTCTGTTATGTTTTGTTTGCTGTTTACTTTTTTTTTTGACGCGTGAAATTTGGTCTTTTTTTGGTTAAAGTGAATTTATCTGTTTAATGTTTATGTTGTGTTGTTTTTATTAAATAAGTCTTGGATTCCTTATACACATTTTTGATTTTGTGTTAATTACCTTGTGTTAACCAAATTCCTAATACAAGTATCTAAGGTGTTTACTTTCTTTTGACGCTCACTGTATACAGAAGGGGAACTGATCATGAATTAAAGGAGACTAATAAGTTCAAAAATAGTAGTTTTTTATTCGCAGTGTTCATAGGACCTGCTTTGTGTAGGAACGGATTTTCTTGAGCAATTTTTCTGAAAGTACAATTGTCAGGATATTGACGAAATTACATACTCGGAAGGGGGCGGCAAAAAAGTTGGTCCACCTAGCGTCATTTAGATACTGCTCAAGATATTAAAGCAGAATGCCTTAGCTGCATTCGGTCGTTCGGTATTGATTACGTCCAAATCAAAAGCCGTTAACAACAATTTACATCTGCAGTAGTCAGCCGAAATACGTCAAATTCCGAACTCTTTCCGCCTACATCGCCCTCAAAATTCAAAGCCCTCATACAATTTCATTGAGCACATATTTCAAATAAACTAGAATGTAACATCCTTGTATGCTAGAAATATACCTTGCATTGTCTACCGTACACTCTCCCAGCTTGGTCAATGTAGAGCTTAAGAGAATTTAAGCCAAATTTCCTGTATCAACCATTCTCCTTGGTTTTGTCCATCGTGGTTTTCTGGCGGACCAGTTTTCGTGGGATACCTGGTTCAAGGAGTAGTTTTTAGAGGGCGTTTCAATAGACTGACGACCAGACATAGGAAGTCCATTTCAAATAAGCAGTCTAACTACCCCGAGGTCATTAGCTACGACAGTTCCTGATGATAAAAGCTTTTTACCTCGTCGAAACTGGTTTTCAAAAGAAAGAATTTGGTTGTTAAAAAAACATAAAAGCGACAGTCATACTGTAATTTCGGTAGATATGAATGGTTCACCTTAGCCACGTTTGTATCTTTTGGTTTGATACCCTATATGCTCCCGCCCTTTTCCTTATCATGCAAAGACCTTATTCGGAGGAAGAATCGAAGTTTTTTTTCTTTTATATGATCTATGCACTCGTCTCAAGCTTCTCTGTCCGCTAATCTTGGTGAGACGAAATTTTTGAATATTGGTTGAGCAGCTTGATCGACATTTACAGTAACAAAAAAATCAATTGTAATAGAAATTGCTCGGAATGTGCAGTAACGTAGAGTACCCGTAATAAATTGTTTTGTAGTGCAGCTTCGTGGGGCGACAAAATGACCTGCCCCGTATGATCTCACTAATAGCTAGCTAACAATCACGCGTACGCAGTCGAAAAACGAAGCAAGTTAGTTGGGCTGGGTATCTTAATTGCTTGTTGATCCGTGTGCCAGAACATCGGCACCCGCCTTGTACGAACTTGGGATTTGAAAATCACTACAATGTGCTCGATACAGGAAATTCGTTAGCAAACCTTGTAACAAAAAACAAAAGAGACGTGTAGATATTAGATCAGTATTGGTCAAACACATTGACGAAACAAAGTACAAGATCCATGCCGAATATCTTATGGCATAACTAGGATACGTCAATTCTGAGGAATGGATTCAATAGTAAGTTTACGCCATCAATTTAATCAATTAATTCGACTAAGAATTTGATATTGTAGCTTGAAGTTTAAACTCAAATTCTTATTAGAATCGAACTCTACAAATTAATCTCATCAACTAATTTACAAGTACAGGAAAATTTAAAGCTGATTTTCCTTATCGCTGAAGAGCGGTCGAGATTAAAGATAAGTAAACATCTACAGTATTGACATGCTTGACAAAGTTCTGAATAAAAGAGATATAAATAATCAATCCCAGGAACCTCACTTCTGAGAGTTCGTTTAATATCCAAAGAAAATTTGAAATGGAAAAGCAATAATTGAAAATAAGAGACGAGCAATTTATTTCCAACTTCAAATCTTTCTATTGTCTCCTAAGTTTATAAATTTTTAAGATTTATACCACTTTATTTCATAAAACAGACGTACACTTTAAAAGTAATAAAATATTATAAATTTGATGTTCGTAACATTAAAATAGTAATATATGTATAAATATAAATCCATATTGTATAGTAACTTACTTCAGTGCATTATCAAGACACCTAGGGTTTGTTCTAGTCTTATGTACACATAAGTATATACATTTTGAGAATTTATTTCCAAAGAACGAACATGACGGGCATTTATTGTTATCTTTTCTTAGGATTAACTTAAATTGTTTAAATCTTTAATGAGAATACCATTCCGAGGAATTGTTCATAGTGAATTGTAATTACTCCATCCATGTCCGTATCGTGTTGTTTAAAGGATGCCGTGAGCGTCTGAAACATAATTTAAAAATATAAAATTGAAGCAGTAGAATTATTTTACCAACTAAGATCGGTTTTGTTTCGATATACGAGTTTGAAAACTTATAACAGATTAGATTTAATTAATTAGGAGGTAAGAGCCAAGTGAGATGGGGATGAATGGCGAATGCGATACAACGATAAACAAGAATTATTCACGAGCCAGAGGTTTTTACTGTGTTAAAACTAGGAAAGCTACAATGGGTTACCGACTCTTTAGATGATGATAGCAAATTGCTACTCGGATTTCAAAACAAAAGGACGCTATCGAATGGACTGAGACATCTGGAAGCGACCCCTACAGGAAGCCAAGGCCTGAGATTGAATGTAGTGCCAAGACGGCGAATTTAGGAACATAAAGTACACAAATTATAATTAAATTAATTACAACTCGTCCAACAACAAGACGCTACACGTAAGCTTAAACTAATCGTTGTTTAAATAAAGTCAAAGGCATCTAGTGACGAAAATCTAAAAAGTTAAAGACACGTCATGTTTCATCATCTTACAAATGACGTCGAAAAAAAGGTCCAATTTTCGATTATTTTCTTACAAAATTAATACGAATTATATTAAATTAAGTTCTTTTTTCATCCATCATTGAACATATATCTTCAAGTACGTACTTCGTTTAAAACCTCAGAGCTTTCTACTTTTAACCCGACTATTAATTATTATGTATAAGCGACATTTTATAATACTTACATAAAGAATTATGCAGCACTGAATAAAATCATCAAACAAAATTGTTCCACGTCCATGTCGATCGAATTTCCGCATCATCAGACTTACGAGATTATCGGACAATCGGTATCCAAATGCTGTCAAAGCAGTCTTTAATTCATTCTTGTCTATGTTCCCTGAGTTATCTGTATCGAAGGACCTGAAGCAATTTTGCCAATCCGTGACATATTTCCACAGAGCTCCAAAATCTTGGAAACTTACTGTTCCACGATTTTCTCTATCAAACATTCCTGCAGAGTACAACCGATCATAAAAATGTTTGAATTGCTAGAAGTTTCTGCTTACCAATCATAAGACGCACCGTTTCTGGATTAAATGGTGTCCACGTCCCATTTGAAAGGGCCATTTGGAGTTCATCCGCAGAAATGAAACCACTTCCATCTTTGTCCACCCTTTGAAAATTAAAAGAATGAGCGAATTACAATATTTATGATTTTTACAACTACATACCTTCGGAAAATGTCCCAGAGGAATTGTTGATCCGGCACTCCTGCTGATTGATAAGCCATTGTTTTCTCTTGTAAATCTGCTCTTCTGTATCTCAATAGAACTAGCTGTTACCGCTCGATCAAATTCAATACAATTGTTCGAATGACTTATTTAGACTCTTGATTGACTTTCACTATGCAGCGCAATATCGAATCGTAGTTGATAATATGTACCCCTGAGGTTGTCAACATTCAGCGAATAGCCGATTAAAGAGCAAGAGCGATGTGCGGCAGGTCATGCGGTGACTGATGACTCACAAATCAAATGACAGTTGACATTTCCATTTTACTTTTGAATATGCCTGTACCATTTACAAAGATAATTTTCATGACAACGCCAGAGACAATGGGCAATAATTAAGGCAGAGTGTAGACTACATTCCGTGTTGCGATTTTGGTTCTCGCTTTTGCGAGTATATTAATGACAAACAATTGCTAAATTTTGTCATCTTGGCTATTTAACAGGCTGATTAAAATTATATACATACCTAAGAACATTTTATACATAATTTCAGTGCGTTATTGCTTTTCGTTGAATATAATGAACAAGTCAGCAAAACTTCAAGAAAACTTCAACTAGTCATAACATTAAAGTTAACAAATTTCAATCGACTTATCGAAAAATCACAAATGTAAACAGGGTTATTTCTTCTCAACCCTTTATTTTCAAGTTCAAACGTGATTTATTTCATCAATCACGAATTAGTGGCCACTTCGCATCCTAAATTCAAACAATATTGCAATTAAAAATTATTCAAAAATAAAAAACATAATTCTTTTAGCGTGAACCACAATGCTCCTTTTCCGCAACTTTCCATTACGTGGCGAAAAACACTGCCCACAATGGTTCCTTTCCGTAACGTAATTTGAAAACTCTACATTTTCCTTCATTAAAAATGAACGATTAATGCGTTGAAAATAATAAATTTTAATAATTTTTACACATTGTGGGCGACCTTCTCGAGCTGTTATCATATTTAGATTATAAGACATTAGTGCAATTTTGCCCTACCATCCGATCCTTTTCGTTCCGTAACGTTTCTCATATGCACTTCGTTGACAGGCCAACGTAATAGTAAGCATTGTGACGTGGTTCACCTTTTAATCAAATGAAATTTATTACATATCAACCATTAATTGTAAAAATAACTTAACAACCATACAACTATTGATAAAATTATTAAGCATAATAAAAAGAGAACAACAAAATAATTTTTGTAAAGTTACATAATTGACCAGACTGACTCGATCGACGAAGACAGTTCATCGCTGCTCGGATTTCGAAATTGGAGGACCCGGTCAATTGACCAAGACAGTTGGAGGCGCTTGTTGCAGGAAGTGAATGCTCGAGAGGGGCTGTAATGCAACGAAGAAGACAGTTGACCAGATAATCATTCCGGTCGAAAAATTATCTTTGACTAAGCTAAAGACACTGGTCAGTGGATCCGATATTTTGCCCTGACTATAGGGCGACTGATTCACATACTGAGGCCAAAGCGGGCACAATCAAACTTATTAGTAAAAGAATAAAGCTAGGTGATGTAAGTATCAGAGGTAGAAGAATCGGGAAAAAAGAAATGGACCATGACCCTCCTTTAAGCGTGTAAAATTAAATAGAAATGATTTAATTTGGTGAAAAAGCCACAGAAATTTTTCGTGGATTTTGCCTCCGCCTGGATCCCCTCATGCAAGAAATACTTTTTTATTTCAGATTCTGAAAGTTCTAATCAAGATATTTCATTTGATACCCCACTCGACCATATTTGACAAAACAAATTTTTTAGGGTCACTTTAGGATAGAGAGGACCCGATCCTTAAAAAATTTTGAAATATCTTATCAATCTGAACTGGTGGCTGTTTGTGCTGGATATGGGTGGATCCTTCACCCTCAGATGTCCAACATCATGCAATTTTAAATCTTGAGCTTAGCAAAATCTATATAAACCCTGTAATGAATTTTCTGTCTAAATTGTGCGAACGAAGTCGGAACTGACCTCTCATCGGTTTTAGACGTGAAGTCTGAGTCGTGCCAACGAATGATACCAATCAGTCAACCATTTCGTGCACCCGTAATCCATTTCGTGGCGACTGCTTGTCGGCCAGCTAGAACGGAGAGGATTTCGGTCGCAGGTCTTAAAATGGATTACGCTCAATTACATATTTCAGCCACCATTAAATGCCCGTTTCAAATGTGTCGAAAACACAAACATACGGAAGAGAAACCTACTTTACTTTATTCCGTATCCATTCATCCTTTCAGCCAATCACAAAAATCTAATTTCCATTTCGCGTTCCCGAATTTTACCGACGCGGTACTGAAAAATACACTACGTTAACTCAATCCCGAAGAACTCTACGCTTAGAAAAAAAAACAAGACAAACTGAGATACCGCGTACCGCACGCGACGCGAAACCGGCCATTTTTAAAACCCTACCCTCGTGACGGCATACTTACCATTTGTAATGTGACGCCTACGCCCGGGAATCGAAGTGATTCCGATCCCGAACCCTTGCACCCGGCCAGATGGGTATGACCTCGAAGTGCAAGCGGACTTCATCTTTCGTGCGGATATCGTTGCGCAGAAAATATTTTTTTTTCTTTCCAAATATTTCGATCTGTGGATATAAATATTTAAAACATAATATTAATCAAAACCCCGACACATTTCGAGACATATCCATCTGGTAATGCCCCCCCCCCCCACCGTTGTCATCAAAACACTATGTCACTGGCGACCAATAAAAATGCACATTGCCGCCATGTGGCGTTCCATTCTGCGTCAGTTGCGACGACTCCCAGTCCACATCTGTTTGGTCGGAGGTTGTCAGCTTGACAGTCCGACGCCACGAGGGAGAGAAAACGCGGGAAAGAAAGTGCGTATTTTCACAAGATCTGAAACGGTTGCCAGTGATTTTTTCAACGTTCTATTGTGCTAAAAAGTGATTCCAAACAAACGTTCTGCAGTGATTTTCTATGCGCCCTTCGTAAAAAAGCAGATTTTAAAACGAATTTGTAGATGCGAAACGGATTTCCTGCTACTGCTGATTTGCAAATGGATTTTTCAAGGTGAGCAACACTGGTGTTTTGATTGCAAGATATATACTATTGAAGAGCGATTGTGTTTCAAGGCAGGAATCCAAAGAAAAAATGGTGGGAAAAAGATAGCAAGACGATTCCTCAGGCCAACGACCTAACAGAAGACCCACAACAACGTTTTGATCATTAACGGCAACTACCTAAGAACAATACTGAAGATATTTTCGGTGATGGTTCTTACAACCCGGAAATCGAACAGATTTTGCGCGCAATTGAAAATTCGATAGTACCAGGTGAATGTGTTGCGAAGGCATCGAGCGTCACCATATCAAAACCTACACAAGATGCGCCTGCTGGTACAGGTAAGAAAAGAAAACGATACAAATTAACTCCAGTGAGCTGTGATCTGAGACAAAGTTTGTGGCCTTGCGAGCTCCACATGCAGAAACAAAGACTACGCGATATTTTGGGACAATTGGCTGAATTGGATATCCGTCAGCATGAAATTGTTCGTTTTCGGTTCGAGCAGCTGTTCGGGGAGGATAGTGAAGATGAATTCGCCCCGTACAGTCCTAGTCTAGAATTAAATGGAATTTTAATGTCGAGTTGTATGAAACGCATCGCGCCGGTAATCGTTAAGTATTTGATGCATCCCCTAAAGGAGGGTCTCATAGCGAACCGATACATCTTCAAAAAATTAGCAAAGAAACTGGCCCATAACATAGTCCTAATAGATCAGTATGCAGATGAGGAGTTCATAAAAGAACGCATTGATGAGTTTTTCTGTGCTGGCCACCGAATAGAGAATCTTATGGACATTGAAAGAATCTGAAACACAAAATTCTAGTATTTTAGTTTAAGACTGAAGTGTGTAACTAATTTAGTATTAACGCATCTGGCATGGGATTTATAATTATTTCATTTAATCTTCATTTATAGTTAACTTCACGCCTAGTTGCGTGACAATTTCGTAGATCTCAGACTAGAAAATACGAAATCTCGTAGTAGTCGATTTTGAATTTAAAGGTTGGAAACGGAACTTCTTAAGAAAAGCAATTAAAACGCAACGTTACTAAAATAATAGAAAAAAAAAATTTCCAACAACAATGAAAATATCAGAAGTAGACTTGTTGGGCCCAACAAAAAAATTATTCTCTTTATAACGATTTTGCCGTTCTATACAATCTAACCGTTTCTTATAGACATATATAAAAAAAAGGGGAAACACATTTAAATATTATAGACAATGTATTGACATAATTGCATGCCGAATATTTAATCGCCAAATTATGCAACTCGTAACTATTTTCTTATGTTTCTATTGAAAGTTTTGTTAATTGTTAATTTCTTACGAAACTCACATAAGGTAGTCACTAAGTGCCTTACTAGGGTTAAAATATTACCAAAATATTGACTAGAAGTCTTTCTGATAAAATTGTACAATTATTGTGTACAATGTATGAATTTGTCTTAAGAAAATGAACTTAATTAATTTTATATAAAACGATCGTTAATGTTTTCAAGCCTAATGAATTCATTTAACGGGTTCTCAATAAGTCGTTTGAAATCACGACGCATTGGAGAGCGCGCCGTGTAACGAAAAAATTGATCAGTCTTTGGCTACGATATATCCCGTTAGTTTCATGTGGTATATTGTCGACCATATTTGCATCTGAACTCTATTGCTACAGTTAAAGACAGCACAGAATAATAAAAAAGGAAGAAAGAGGTTTATTCCATGCCGATATAAATGTGATCAAACAATGAGTTGCCTTTAATATGTTTAGAATTGTTGATTGTTTTTATGCTCAGTATTTATATTATTATTATCCGACGCACCGTTTGCACCATAAATAAAAAAAAAAGGGAAAAAAAATCCGAGAAAAAAACAATCTAGGTGAAGAAAAGATAAAAATAGAGTGCACTTTGGATATCATTTTTGGTAAACTTTGATATATTCGTAAATTTTTTTAAATAACGCATTCACTACAGTCAAACTCAATAAAATCAGATTTCCGATTAAGATAGATTTCAATTTAAGTAAATCCTGTGTTGATGAAACCGATTAAGTTCTTGCATCTTCATTTTTCAATTCCATTCAATGCATTATCAATTCCAAAAGCATCTTAATAAACCTCCTTTTTTGGAAATCCTATCATTTTAATTGTCTTCTATTTTGAAATTCAATAATTTACGCGATCCAACTTATCTTTCTCAATAATAGTCGTAATAAGCAAATTCAATTGAAAATAATATAGCCTACTCTCGTTATATTTTGCTAGAGCTTTATCGACTTCTTACTTTAGACATTTATTAAGTACATATGTATATTTATTTGTTCGGAATTATTCTGTTATATATTTTTTTTAAATACGATATGGTCTAAATAGAGTTATGATATTCTCGGTATCCAGACACATGTTTGCTAAAATTTATGAATAAAATTATGAAATGCTAATTAATTAAAGACTTTCCTTTTCAGTGGTTCTTTCTGTTTCAGCGGGAAAGTGAGTGCAGGGTAGGTATGCCGTCGCGAGGGTAGGGTTTCGACAAATCCGCTGAGGTCGGTTTCGCGTCGCGCGCGGTACGCGGTAACTTTGTTGTTTTGTCGTTTATTTAGAGTAGTTTTCGTCGGGTTAATTTAGAGTAGCATACTTTTCGGTACCGCGTCGGAAATTCGGGAACGCGAAATAAAAATTAGCTTTTGGTTCTTTGACTGGTAATAGGAAGAAATACGGAGTAACGTAGAATAGGTTTCTTCTCCGTATGGTTTTGTTTCGTAACGCGTTTTGAAAACGGTCGTGTTCAGGTGGCTGAAAATATTGTAATTGAGCGTAACCCATTCGGAGACCCGCGACCGAAATCCTCTCCGAACTAGCTGGCCGACAAGCAGCCACCGCGTGAATGGGTTACGGTGCACGGATTGGTTGACCGGTCTAACGTCTAGAACCGATGAGAGGTCGGTTCCGCGTTCGAACTAAAAAAAATTTAAATCATTACACATTCACTCTCCTTCCCGCTGGGAAAAAAAGAAGGGCAGGCTGAAAAGGAAAGTCCAGTTCAAACTTAGCAATTCCTAATCAGTTTATTTCTTTTTACAATTTTACTGTAACTTATATTATTCATAGTACTATTCAATCGATATATTTTAAATGAATAGAAACCTTATTCCAATATTGTGAATTTCTATTATCATAAAAAAAAGAATATTCCAAGTTGATGCAGTTATTAGTGCCAAACGGAAAATTTAAAACTAAGAATTTAGAATATTGCAACCAAGTTATTCCTAATTATTACTTATTAATAAGCATTTACAATATTACATTAGTCTGGAATACTACCTAACCATTGCTTTTTCAACCAGCATACAACTAATTGTCGGAAAAATACTGTTTCATGAACAGTTGCTTTTGTTTGTTGTGATGGCTAGATTGATTGTTGATTTTTTTTTGTATGAGTTGATCGTATACGAAAAGAAAACAAATCATGTGTTTTATGTTAATCAAAACAAGCGTAAATTCAAATGAATGTCTAGAAAAGGCCAAACACATAATATCAAAAAAATTTGGGATTTGTTACAAAACCTTGTTTGCTATGAGTAAGCAAGTAACTTCAAATGCAACAATCAAACCTAGTCGGTCCTTATTTCACACATTATCATTAAAGTACATAGTAAAAAAAAAACAAACATCATGAATTAATTAAATATAATTACTTATTTAGATATACCTTAATTATTGAAAGAACCAATAACATATTGAAAATAGCAAATTATCTTAGATTTCCTTTGTTGAAAACAATTATCAAAATATCCTAAGCTTATCTTGCAGAAACAAGCACGAGTCTAAGTTGTTAAGATATATCCGCGCCACATACTTAATTTTAATACAGTCAATATTTCGATACTGAACATCGAACACAATTCTATGTTGAAATGAAACCTCAGTTGATTTTTAAATGCTTAAAGTTAATGATAAATTCAATCCTTATTCGAAATGACAGAGCAACTGACATTGATTTTAAATTTAACTTCATATCAAATTGGAAATCATTTTAATGATTCCTTCAGCAATATTGTTCGGAAATTATAGGTGAAATTCTTTTACATATTATATTTAAAAATGGCTATCTTCTAATTCTATGCAAATATTTAGCTTCTTGTAGGCTATGTTTAATATATTGCCAATTGCTAATTTTTCATCACGTCATTAATGTCAAAGTCAAAGTCAAAGTCAAAGTCAAAAGCGCTTTATTTAATACTCATCGTTATAAATTTTAAAAGAATATAAAGCAAATTCCAAATAATAACAATCAAAAAAACTTAATGGCCCAAATGGCTCTCTAAATTTGTACGTTATCATAAACTCATTTCATCAAAAAAAAAACTATAGCAAATGCAATTAATTACGATTATTACATATTTTTACAACTCAATTGGAAAAAGGAGAAAAAACCAACCAACACTATCCTAAAATTATTTATAATTAATACACAACAGTGAAACTTTGATCCTACACCTAATATGTTGTAACTTATTTCTAATAAAATACAATCAAAAAAAAAAAACTTTATCTTATACTAAAAATACTATAACAATGTTCCTAACCTAAGTGTTTAATCTTATCTCTAACGGAATATAGTAAACATTACATATACCTAACCTATACCTGATTTTAACAAAAATATATAACAATACTAAATGTAGCAATAATGAGCTGAAACTCAAAAACTAAATAACGAAAAACACCAAAACTGAAAACAAACACGAAAAATTTAGACATTGTCATTCAGCCACCAATACCTGGATTGCGCCGTCTCAACTCGATCAGCTTCAACGAATCTAGCAAATGAGTATCTCCATTGAAATCGTTGGTCTTGTGAACTCAAATTCGGAGGATATTTTATCTTCTTATCGGTGGCCCGTCGATATATGTGATATATGACTGGGACGCCGTCAGAATCAAAAACATATCCATTCATGTCCAAATACACGAATGCTTCTGGAGGAATGAAGCCAGTAGCGAGGCAAGTCGCAATATACCCGTCTGTAGGGTGGAACGGCTGTGAAATCCAAGGGTTTTCACTCACAGTCACAGATCTTGCGATATGATTCCGAAGAAGCTTCAATATGAAGATATCGACTCTAGTCACTTCAGCAGTTTGATAAATTCTTCTATTCGATATATAATGTTTCCAATCCGTCTCAGGCTTTCTGTACAAACCAGTACATGCACGAAGACATTTCCTTTCGAAAACTCTTAATTTTTCCATAGTACTAGCACTCTGGTTGTACCAGATCTGACATCCATAGGTCAAAACTGGTCTAACCAGTGTCTTGTAACAGATAATTTTGACCTTTTGATCAATGTATCTGGAATGAAAGAGTTTTCGAAGGGCCATGACTACTTTAAGTGCTTTACTGAGCATGATTTTCACATGTTCAGTATAGTACAGATACTGATCGAGATAAACACCGAGGTATCGAACACAGGATTTATGTGGAATTCGTTCTGAACTACCCTCGCCAGCCATGATGTGGAAATCTTTCCAATTACGTTTCAGGTCTTGACTGACCCCCTGCAGCGTTGTCCGAAACAAGATTGTTTCACACTTCTGCGCATTGATTTTCATTCGCCAATTGTCAGTGTACAGCTGTACATCAATGAACATTTTTTGGAGATTGCTCTGAACTATTGTAGCTTTTCGGTCAGCCGTGTAGATGATCAGATCATCAGCAAACGCTACCAATGATCGCTTTGGCGAGACGTTAAAATCAAAGCCGTTCAATAGCTTGCGAATAAAGATTGAGAAGAGCAGAGGCGCAGTAACTGTTCCCTGCTGTAGACCATTCAAGACCTTGAACTCGCGCATTGTTGTCAGATTTCCATCGGTTACAACAAACGATTTCCCGTATAACATATTAAACATCATGACGACAAGGTGTCTGGGGAACTTGTCCTGAAGAAGTTTAAAAATAAGTCCATCTAACCATACCGTATCAAAGGCTTTCTCCATATCAATGAGACATGCTCCAACACATTGTCTATCATTTAGTTTCCAACAGATGTCTGAGGTTACTTTCGTTATTGCATGTGTGGTCGAATGCCTGGCACGAAAACCAAATTGGCAATTCGGCATCAACTCATTTTCCTCAATGTGGGCGTTTAATGCTCTGTTGAGTATCACTTCAAACACCTTGCTGATGTTAGGCAGCAAGCTGATTGGGCGATAGCTTTTCGGGCATGAAGATTCTTTTCCTTTCTTCAAGATCGGAAATACCTTAGCCTTTTTCCACTCATTTGGGAAATATGAATTGCTCAACATGTTGTTGAACAATATGCAATAGTTCCTAATAGCAACCTCAGGCAAATGTCGGAGAACTACATTTGGAATACCATCATTACCACATGATTTCTTGTTGTTTATCTTGCGAAATATGAAACACAAGTCTTCATAGCTGACAAAATAATCAATTAGATTCAAGCTCGGTATGAGGTCAGATGTTAATGTTTCATTGAAATGAAGAATTGATTGGCCGTTCAGGCTTGATTTGAAGTCGGAAACTTTTGCTTCAACGACCTCTGAAAAAATTTCGTTCCCTCTCTCTGGGTTTGGTAGATGAACCAATTCAAAATGTGTTCCAATCAGGGCAAGTTTATCCAATCCTTCACAAATAATCCTGTTTCCATTTCTATCCGGAGTCGTACTATCAATTTCGATACCAGCCCTATCGAGAAGATTTATCTCATCACTAGTGACTTCAAGATTCGATACCTTCACTCGAGACTTCTTGCGGAATATGCTATTCACTTTCGCGAACACGCCGTCTGGGTCCTGTGGGCTAATACCCCTCAATTTTTCCGCCCATTGATTGCTGACTTCACTCCTGAAGTATGACCGGATTAAGTTCCGGACATTCTTCAGATGTAATTTCAACAAAGACAACGAGGGATGGTTGTAGTCCAAAAATCGTCGATAAATATTGTTGACGCGTGTGAGAAGGAGGCTTTTCAATCTTTTCAACCTTGCGATGGTTGGTGTTTCATATCCTTCCATATTGTTTCGATGTTTAATCTTTGGAACTACTTTCTCAATCGTTTCCAACGTCAGCTTCTCTAACTTCGACAAATAGACATCTATTTCATCGTTAGTTAGATTTCTGTCATTAGGAACCATTGAGCAAGAGTTGCCGCCATCAGAAGGGGGACATTGCTTCTGGTACTCCCGATTAAACTTCTTTTGAAACTTTCCCCAGTCTGTTTTTTTGAAATTCAACCGATGATTTTCATGTTGAACTGGAATGAGGAAGAAATCATCCCTGTGATGATTGATTTCCATTACGATTGCGTTATGGTCGCTATCATAAGGAAGCACCTGCAGTTTCCGTTGAGGACTATTAAAGTTGAATTCGAGTCTTGCGTCAGCAATGCAAAGGTCCAAATATGAATTTGTCCTAGGGTATGTTGGGAACTCCGACCCATATAGATTGCACCTGTATTCAATTTGGTTCTCTGTTATCCACGATTTCAGGAATACACCTCTTGGATTATTGGTGGCGTTCAGCCATGATGTATGCTTGGCGTTCAGGTCACCAGCAAGAATATAATAGTTATGCAGCCTGTTCAATTCGAGTATTTCAAACAAGGAATTGAGTTCCTCCTTGAGGTTGAGAACAGTTCCACCAGTTGCATAGGCAGAGATAACGAAGAGGTTATCCCCACCTGGCAGTGAGATTTTGATAACGGACACTTCAAGAGATTCAAAGCTTTTGAATTCGACTTTTTCAATATTTTGGAAACAGTAGGGTCTTCGTACCAATATCCCGGTGCCACCTCCCCCATCACCTATTACCCTATCGTTTCTTACGAATTCAAAATCCTTGAATGTCATGAAGTGCCATGAATTGAGGTGGGTTTCGGTTAGAAGCAGGATGTCAGGCTTTTGTCTGGCAATGAATTCAAGGAGATAATCACGCCGATGTAAAGTAACAATGGAGTTGACGTTGATCGAGATGAGACGAATCCTATCCGTGGGAATGTGGCTGGATGACAACTTATTTGGAGGCATTTGAAAGTCCTAAACGCTGAAAAACAATGTTAATTTTCGAATCTTGTTTATCGATTCGCTCTGATAAGGAATTTAATTGTTGATAAATTTTGAGAAGCAGCTCATTATTGCCACTTACATTATTTACCCTATTTTCCGCATTTTCTGCTGGTCCTCTAGCGGCGAGTGCAAATGATACTCCGGGCTTGACGAAGTTCGGAGCTAAGACACTGCGGTGTATTTGTGTTTGTTTTGGGGCAGATTTCAATCTTGCATCCTGATATCGGGAGCATCCTCGATATGATGCCGGGTGACCAAAAACACCGCAGTTCACACAATATAACTTCTCTTTTGGCTCCGTCTGAGCCAATTTGCACTCACCGGGAGCATGCACGTCTTTGCATTTAACGCATCGGTAATGCATGGCGCAGTTGGCAGCCGAATGCCCAAATCGTTGGCAGCGATAGCACTGGTTGATTTCTCGCCTCTGGAGGCGTTCCCACCTCACCACTCGAAAATTTAAATACCTGATTTGCTGAAGAGCGCTTGGACTGCTCTTATTTGTTATTTGTACCAAATAAAGTGGTAAGTTTTTTTTTTCTACCGTCGACCTTCTTGTCGCGAATGTTTTCACTGAGATAAACTCGATTTGTGGCGCCGTTTCCTTGAGAACCTGAAGAAGATCGACGGTATCTTCTCCGCAGTCCAAGCCCTTCAGCAAGAACGTCTGGTTCTTCTCGCTTTTGGGGGTATAGGTGAAGTGCGGAACCTCCCCAGAATTCAAAGCATCTTTCGCTGATTTGAAATCAACCAGTGATTTCGTCCTAATCGACAGCTTCTCGGAATTTATTCGTTTGATTTCGAAATTTGTCAACTTGTTTTCGGCCGCCAACAGCCGAACCATGTCTTTTCCGCTTTGTCCGAAGACATTAATTGGCGGAACTTTCTCGGTATTCTTGGCTACTTTTTGAGGACCAGCAGAACTACGGGCTGGTTTCTTCTCCCTATTTCTACTTTCATTATTTTTATTTTTTAAATATAAGATAAAATTATCGTCTTTATTACCTTCGTCTACCTCCATGTCCTGCTGGAGTCCATCCAGCGCCGCAAAGTAGTTCTGGCTTTCGTTCGTGCCACCAGCACTTAATACCTCTTCAGTTATTATTTGAGTTGCAGCTTTCTTCTGTTTTTCGATTCTTCGTATCGGACCACTCTCTTGAACTTGTTTTGCCGTCTTGAACATTTCTTCGTATGTTTGAATTCTTGCCTTTAGCTCTTCGATTTCACTTCGAAGGCGACATACTTCCTGTCTATCTTCGAGCACTTGTGTTTTGCGACCGGCATCTGCGGTATCCTGGGTGCTCGTGTGTCTCCGCTTGTTGACACTTGCCAATTTCACACCGTCACTCTCCCCGGGGCCCCCCAACGGAGGGAAGCCGTCGGGCTCCTCCATACAGCAGTCCCGAGTTGTCTTTGGTTTGTTGCTTTTCTTGATTTATTGGTATGGTTGGTCGATGCCTTCGACGATTGACTCTTCCCCAATAAAATCAAAACTTGCTTTTGACTGACTCGTACAAAATTAATTCAATTATTTGAAACTGACTTTTGTGGAAAATTAATTAATTTTTAAAATTAATGACAGGAGCGATTAAAAACACGTCTACACGCAACGAGTGCTAGACGTAGAATCCACGTCATTAATGTCTTAATAGTTAAGCTGTCGTTGTTACAATTTGGGATGTTGATAAAAAGGTCATTATGAACTTTTCTGTTAATTTTAAAGAATATGAAATCATAACCTTCATCTTTTTGTGTTACCCTACGAAAATATTATTGGCTGTATACTCTATACTGGAAACAATTTGCATCACTGCATATCTCTAACATTTGAGTATCCTAATTAAGTGGAACACATATACTTTCACAAACCGATTGTGACAATGAAAAATAAATACATTTCATTAGAACTTAATCATGGTTGTAAACAGCCAAATCTCCCTAACGGCCATGATCATTAATTTGTAAGGTGTCTGATACTCATGGGTTTCTGCCTTTTGCTTTATTTAACATTATGTTCCTCAATTTTTCTAACGTCCTGGGTTATTCTTTTTTAAACTACTGCAATTATGCATAGGAGAACACCTGAGCATAATAATTCAGAAAGCGTATAATTATTTCAGAGTCAAGCAAGCAGTTTTTCTTTAATTAATGAAAATATAATTTGCATGCAATAACAATATGTGATTATCTTGTTTGCGCATCGTATCTGCTATCAAAATTGCATAGATAATATGGAAAATGAAAACTCAAAAGAAGGCTAGAGTTTAAAATCCACATGTCCACTATTTAACCTGCCAAACCAAAAACGAAGGACATGAAATACAGTAAACAATCCGTCTATTTCATTATTCCTAGCTAGCTGTATGTAAGTCGGTATTATCATACATGCTACTATGTACTAATAAAGCTTTTGATGCTTGGTTGGAATCCCCAATACATCTCAACCCCAGAACCAGTCCAATTATTTACCTTATGGTGGTGATAAGTATTTCCACCAATAGTACTTTCGATTGCATATTTTAATATTTTGCTGACATCATCAACAACAATTTGATTCTCGTCTTCTGAATCAACCATTACAAATAATTAAAAGTATATCCCATAGATTCAAACAGCGATGTGGTTAATGCAAATTACGGATACTGTGACACACATTTATTTTCTAGCCCTAGCCCAATTGTTTCACTTTAATTTTTTAAAGTGAAAACAGAATTTACTCGCCCTTGAGGAACCTTGAAGGGCCAATTCAATTTACAACTGAGCAGTCACCAGCTGAGACTGTTACTCTGCATCTCTGAATTAAATACAAAACACGAGAAAACTTCTAGACACCAAACGCGTGCTGTGAACGTACAAGTTTAAGCGTGCAGCCCCACGAACCAAATACTTATTGCTGTTCTCGATTAAGCACAATGCAACGCATTCATTAATTTTTTTGTGTAAAAAGATGGGTTTCACTTGGTGACGGCTACTGTGCAAAATTTTGGTACTTATCTCGGCAGAATATGTAAAATAGGATTTTCTGACTTTTGACAATTGATTTCCATATTAGTCGCTTTAGAATGATTCGATGGCACACACTTTCACCAGATGCACTTTCTTAACTCTCCGCATCAGCACAGCCAAAGGGGCCTCTTCATTGTGGTTAGCTAAATAGTTCCACAAACTAAGACCTGCCATTGAAATACCGGTCGCATCAAATTTCACAATTGGGCAACATTTTCTGACGTGCTACGGTATTTCAGAAAAATCTTCTCCATTTGAGGCATAGTATAAACGAAGGGTCTTTAAAATAATTCTCACTACTCACTTATTGAAAACAGTTCTCATGCCCGGTTTATTTATAGCAATAACTAGACTGATGTAATTAGCTTGTGATTCACCAGCTAAGCCTTGGTTCAAATTTCGGGGTTATGTCCACTGGCCGGTCGAGGAATATCCCAATTGGTTCTTGTTTTTCAATTCAGAAAAAAAAAGATTTGCCTGACGAGTCGTGTACTTAACTTGCAACGACCTTTTTATTTCCTTTTAGTTTTCCTTCGCCTACCACGAGGCGACACTGCCTTGGCCCTTTTTGACAGTTCGACCGACTCCAACTGCCATCAGCTTTGGGTGACATTCCTCGACTCAAACTGACGTAGGATGGGAATGTCATCCAAAGCTGACGTTCGCTCGGAAACCATATGGCAGCGATGCACATGTGTGCGAGCCGGTAGTGGTGTAGGGTCGACTCTTTACAACTCCAAGCTTTATGATCGAATTTCTATTATTTTTGGCCAGGATGTCCCTTAACATGGGAAACGCGTTGAATTTGCTAAAGAAATCAAACTCGGCTCTATTTGTTTTGAAAATATTACATCTGAGGAATTTATGATCAAGATCTTTCACTTCGTTGCAATGCCAGAACATTTCTAAATCTACGCATTCCGCTTTGAACTCAAGTTATTGTAACCTTTGTTGACAAGGATTCTGTTGATGGACTTGTTTGCAAGACTGCTAATCGCCAGAGAGTAGAACCATCGTTCACACCTCTCAAATGTTGGACTCTTTTCCAGATACAATCTGTAAACCCTTGACTTTTTTCTTGGTAACGATTACTCCACTCACGTTTTATGCTTGAAACAATTATCTCCATAATGTCATCTTGTTCCAAGTAGGTGTATTCCAAAAGAACCCCTTCTTTACCATAATGATCAACTTCTGCAGCTGCCTATATCTCTTTACGCCCAGGGATCCAGTGAAAGTAGAACTTGATATTTGGACCGGTGTTGAGGATCTACCAGATGTCACAGATAACTTTTTTTCAGTTTATTTTATTTTCAATGCATAGTAATGTGATCCTAGAATCTAAGAAAAAGTTAATCACCATGAATGACTGCAAAATGGCATGCAATTCCGCATTTAGTGTTGGGACATGCTCATCAAGACTGAAATAAGAAGCCTCATTATTTGTGGGATTAATAAAAGCACCATCTACGCTAGCTATTTTCTTTGCTCCATCCATAGCAAAAGTAAGCTGTGACTTCTTTTTAAATTTTCGTATTTACAGATGAATTTATTGTTGAGTTCATTGCCATTTAGGTCATTGTTGAACACCGGATTGCTAATCTCTAGAATTATCTTAAGATTGGGCGGTCTAGTGACCGCAACCGTGGGTATTATTCTGGCAAGGGAAGCCCTGAATTTATGATATACGTAGGTGGTGCTGCAAGCTGTTTTCTTTAGGTCAGTTCACTCAAAGTCGAAAAAGTTGTAAATATGGATTTGATTAGCTCTCTTGTGGTAAGCAACTCAGGTCTGTCTTTTGTCATTAGCTCCCGAGAAATTTCAAATAAATGTACATCGGTGATACTAAGGGGAAGTCCAAAACAAAGCTCTAGTACTTTCACTTTGTCGGAGTCGATTCTGTCTTGTTAAGGCTTTATATAGATTCAAAGCAGAGAATGGTTTGAAGCTGTTCATGGATCTACACAACATATTGACCAGATTGTGTTGGTTTTGCTTGCTAACAATTATGTGACTCCACTCTTTAAAGAATCCAGTCTTGTTTATTTTCCTACCATAGTGAAGGATGCAGTTTTATCATACAATCTGTTTCCCGTAGATTCTTTTTTTGTAAAAACCGGCTTTTTGACTGTAAAAATGTGCCTGGTTAAACGGTGGTGGAAAAAACGGAAAGCCGAAGAAACGTTTTTTCACAAATAACCACTATGGCTGTTTAGCTGAGTCATTCATTTAATGTATAAATATGAAATATCCTTCAGTTCAATGCCCAACCATTTTGAATTTACCGTGCACCATGTGGTACCTTCACTTCGCATTCGACCAGTAGTCATCCACAACGAAGACAAATAGAAACAACCAATTCAAAGAGCCAATCAAATGTCGAAATTTGCTTTGCTTTTGTATCTGTAATCTTTAACGGTGTCTAGGTAGGGATGGGCAATTTTGGTTAAAAACGAAAAATAGATCCATTTCCGTTTTTTTGCCTTCGGCATTTTTCTATTTCTTTCTGCTCTGTTTTTATCCAGTTCTTGAATTGAAAAGGAAAAATCCAAAAAAATCGGTAATCAGATCAAACCGGTGCAGCTTTTCTCATCCCTGCTTATATGTTCTAAATCAGTGTAGTTCTACTAAATTTCAAATCAAAAAACTCTATCTTATCCTAAAAATTTACAACATAATATTCTTAGCCATAATGTTAAAACTTATCCCTAATATTGGAAAAAAACATTTTTAATATAAACAAACAACAATCACATTAAATGTAGCAACAAATGTTGATTTATCCTCAATCTTGTAATGCAGTGTTAAAATTACTGTACCTTGACCGAAGTTTTTTTGCAATGAATTTATATTAACAGATGTGGCATTTAAAGAATTCATCGAGCACGTGAGGATTGTCGGGTTAAAGATTTAATTATTTAGAGTAGTATATTTTCATCGTGAAGCACATTCAAATGCGAACCACCCACGAAGTAGCTTATAAGCGCATGAAGAAGCTTGCTCATACAGAAGAGAGTTATGTAATGCTTAAATATCTCGAAGAGCTGCATGATTCACACGAAATGGACTAGTACATAGCAAGTGTGGTGATTGTAATATACTAGTTCTAACATTGAATGCTGATCTGGATTTGGAAAATATGGGCTCACAACACACATGGTTAAGGACAGTATTTTTAAAGCAATAATTCGAGAACCATTGATTCTTGAATCAATTTATACTATAAATCTCTTAGTAAATGTTGGCAAATAAGTAGTTAGGATTTGATGTCTGAACAACTGTTAATATATAGCATAAATCTGAATCTTTCTTGAAATTTCTATTTGATTTCTACATTACAATTGAGCTTTAACTTTCTTTTATACAAAACTAGTGGTAGACTCTCGAAATAACTTATTCTGTAAACATATCAACTTGATGCACTTCACAATTTAAGTAAAGGGCCTTTATTTGATGCAGCTTTATTAGTGGTATTGCATTTAGACTTGTAATACCTGACAAGGATTGAAAAAAGATTAATTCATTTTATGTATGATAAAAAGAAACCATTTTTTTTCTAGTTTAGAAAAAAAAACAAATATTTTGAGGGATATAAGCCTTCAGCATAGTTCTTGTAATGATTTTCTCCTTTTTAAGTTCGAACGCGCATCCGACCTCTCATCGGTTCTAGACGTTAAGTCTGAGTAGTGCCAACGGATGGTACCAACAGGTCAACCAATCCGTGCACCGTAACCCATTCACGCGGTGACTGCTTTTCGGCCAGCTAGTTCGGAGAGGATTTCGGTCGCGGGTCTCCGAATGGGTTACGCTCATTTACAGTATTTTCAGCCACCTGAACACGCCCGTTTTCAAAACGCGTTACAAAACAAAACCATACGGAGAAGAAACCTACTTTACGTTACTCCGTATTTCTTCATTCATCCAGTTAAAGTACAAAAATCTAATTTCCGTTTCGCGTTCCCGAATTGTACCGACGCAATACCGAAAAGTATGCTACTCTAAATTAACCCGACGAAAACTACTCTAATAAAACGACAAAACAACAAAGGTACCGCGTACCGCGCGCGACGCGAAACCGACCTCAGCGGATTTGTCGAAACCCTACCCTCGTGATGGCATACCTACCCTGCACTCTCTTTTCTCACTGAAAAAAAAGAGGAACTACTGAAAAGGAAAGTCTTTAGTTAGTTAGCAATTCATAATTTTATTTATAAATTTTAGCAAACATGTGTCTGGATACAGAGAATATCATAACTCTATTTAGATCATATCGTATTTAAAAATATCTAACAAAATAATTCCGAACAAATGCATTGAATGGAATTGAAAAATGGAAATGCAAGAACCTAATCGGTTTCATCAAAACAGGATTTATTTAAATTGAAATCTATCTTAATCGGAATTCGGATTTTATTTAGTTTGACTGTAGTGAATGCGTTATTTAAAAAATTTACGAATATATCAAAGTTTACAAAAAAAATGATATTCAAAGTGCACTCTATTTTTATCTTTTCTTAACCTAGATTTTTTTCTTTTTGATTCAGTTTGAAAAAAACATATGCATATCAAACTAACATGATGCAAGCTTTACTCTCAATAATTATTTGTACTTAAAATAAATATTCACAAATTTTTTTGACAATCGGCTTCGAAGCTTTTGTTTGCTAATCAGTATGATTATTTTTTTTTTTTTTGAAAACAAAATAAATTTCTCTACGACTCATACAAATCCTATTCCAAAAGAAGTCTTTCAGGCAAAGCACAAGTCAAATTAGGAAAGACATTAGGCAACATTTTCTTAACGATTTTAACATCAAAAGAGATCATGCCAATATTTCATGACTCTTAGAAATTTAGCGTCTTTTAGTATCTTAAAAAAAAAAATATAAAAATAATCTTATACCCAAACAGTATTAAAAGAAATCTTTGAAGAAAAAATCTAAAAATTTTTTTTTTCTCTTTGCCGTACTTGTCAATTGTGCGTTTTAAATTCTCTACCGTTCAATTACTCGCGGCGGTTTCGGTAACGTTTTAACTTATCAGGAACATAATTTTCTTTTGATATCATACATATATTTCACGGTTAGTAAACAATTTCCAAGAGGATACATAATGCATTAAATATCCCCCAAAAATGATTTTTAATCTAGTTTAACCTAAAAATCTATAAAAACAACTCCTACTAACGAACTTGATTAGGCCACAAATATAATTGCTTGTTAAATAATATTTTTTTTCAACATTTTAAATTCTGGTGATAATATGATGTGACACTAACGTTCAAACGACAAAAGGAGTGGGTGTGTGTGTTTAAATATTGGTTTCTTGCATGTGCCTTGCTTATAAGCAAAAAAAAAATTATTGTAGAAGTCTAAACTACTGGTTGATGTAGGTAGTTCCTTGATTGCTCCAATATTTAAATATAAACGGTTGGTGGAAATTTCGACTATTTTATGTGATTATTCCTCTACAGTAACCTAATATTAAGGTTTCATAAGTAATGTTTTGATGCTGTTGAAGTCTTGTTCAATTATGCATTACAAGGTGAACTAATAAGTGACAATCTCCGCGGCTGTTCATGAGTTCATGTAATTTAAACAAGATCAAGATAAACGCAGTTGAATGATTGATTTTGGAATAAGTATTTGCGTTATTGAGGATGAGCGCATAAACATGAATAAGGAAATATTCGGTGACAAAGTCATGAAATTGAGGGTATAGCCAAACGAAAAGGCAATTCCAAATCCCTCTGCATTTAGAAAAACTGAATTGAAAATGCGACTTGATTGGGATAAGGCTTGTACTTAAAAGAAATATGTTAGACATAGAAAACGGCTACCTTCGTGTAAAACTGTTATGGTGTAGGAGCGGAAAAACCCTAAATAAGCCGTTTTTTTTGATTATTGTGACCACATTGGATGGTACACCGTTCCTAAAACATTGAATTACGCATATTTTCGTCAAATTCGCATTATTGTCACATACATACATAACACTCAAAGTATAATATATTCAGCAATTTTGTTCGTGTTCTATTTATCCTAAACATTTAAATCTTTTGCTTGACTACTAGCGATTCTTTCAAATGTCGTATCAAATCAGCTCCGATGTCTCTTAGATCAGGCCATGGACGTTTCACAAATATTACCAACAATATAGAGAAACCAGTCGTTAAAACACGAACCATGGTCTTTAAGAAATGGCTGATAATACTGGCAGCCGTAGCCAAGAGTAAAAGTATTACTCGTAATATTGTTAGCACTATATTAATTAACCTTACAACAAGTGCTCGTGCGTCTATTCCCTCCACAATCATGTACGGCTGTTGGTATACATATTCTATTTTCGTACTTCGGGTTTGAGAATTCTTCAAAACTTCATTAAATCGCTCAGCCTCTCATCATTTTGATATTGAATTTTTTCTTCCCGGTCGGCAATAGTTTGTTTCAAATTAATTATTTCATTTTGGTGGAGTTCCGTCAAGTCATTGATTTTTTCTTCTAGTCTTTCAGCCCTATATCTTTTGCTTTCCAGAGTTACAATGAGGTCTTGGTATTCTTTTTGGGAAGTCTCTAAACGTTCAATTCTTCCACGTAGCGTATCTATATCATCTTTGCGCTCTCGCAACTCCGTTATTAGTATTTTCCACATCAAATGACTTATTGCAAACTGACTTTTTCTAGAACTCGGTGGACACTACAGTTTGTCACACTACTGCATTCACTACAATTTCCGCTATCAAATTTCCCACTTCCCGCACGACCAGTGTTTCAAGAACTCTCTTAAATTCTTATTTAATTAATATTTCACTTATCTTTTTTTCCTGTTTTCCGAGCAAGCGTTATGAATGTGTGGGATGACAACATCTCTAGCAATGCAGGTTCCCATCCGCCTGTCCAATTCGAGAAACTCCGCTGTCGGGTCCTTTAGAATGGCTGCAGAATGTACAGCAGCAGTTGCACCACCACATCCGAGTCCCGTTGTACGCGAGTACTGATGCCTCGATCCTTCTGCCAACGTGGAACTGAAGCCCCGCACGAGCCGCAATGGATACCGCTTGCATTTCTTTTCCGGAAACCCTTCCGAAACGGAGAAGCAACCCGCCCGACGAGTTTTAAAATGGCATCCGAAACTCGCTCCACTTATCCCGGAGGTTATCTTTTCCTTCTTTCCGCGTTTTTTCTCCCACGTTGCGTCGGACTGTCAATCTGACAACATCCGACAAAACAGATGTGGACTGGGAGTCGTCGCAACTGACGTGGAATGGAACGCCACATGGCGGCAATGTGCATTTTTATTGGTCGCCAGTGGCATAGTGTTTTGATGGCAACTGTGGGGGGGCATTACCAGATGGATATGCCTCGAAATGTATCGGTGTTTGATTAATATTTATGTTTCAAATATTTATATCCACAGATCTAAATATTTGGAATGGGAAAAAAAAAATATTTTCTGCGCAACGATATCCGCACGAAAGATGAAGTCCGCTTGCACTTCGAGGTCATACCCATCTGGCCGGGTGCAAGGGTTCGGGATCGGAATCACTTCGATTCCCAGGCGTAGGCGTCACATTACATTCTTTTTTTCATGAACTTGTAAATGAGATGAATGCAAAAGCCAAGTAAATTAAATATCATAAATGAACCATTGTATTTTGGTATTCCTCTGAAAAAAAAGTTGAATTGTTAAATTAAAATCAACTCATCAGTCTTCTTATTTTTTCATGCTTCAACGAAAATACGGCCTACGTTAATAGAATTCTCCTTTGCTCTTGAGCCAAAGTTGGTTTATAGCTTCTTTTAGCGCATTACAGAGGCTTTTGCCAGGAATGAAGAGTCATCACAAGTCCGTGTGGTAATCAAGCAGTCCGTACATGCAAACTGGTCGAGAAACTTTTGAAGAAGAGAAAAAAAAATCGAAAACATAAATATTTTAGGACTCGTTCACTTTTGGTGGAAGAAACCTTGTGAGAATTTTCATAGCTACATTTTATCCATAAACAAGTGGAAAATTATGGTCAAAATAAAGTATTTAATCATTCATGCGATGCTGTATACTTAATGTTTTGTGCGCAGTCAAAAAGCAGAAATTAAACAATTGAGATTTAAATGATCAATTTGTCAAAACTAACCTAAAGACAATTTCTTTGCTGGAAAACTGGAAAATGATCTAATATATCCAATGTTGCCGGGTGTTAATTTGTTATAATCATATTTCTTATATAAAAATTGATTGAATAACGTGTAGTAACGTCATCAACAGTGGATCAACAATTTGTGTCGGGACTGAAGTCTCGGTACCATGAGACTCAAAACAAGGCGGCTCAGAATTTGCATTTATATATCAAAACATTATATAACTTTGTTTAAAGTTAGCGAGCATATGGTCATTTTTGTCTTAATATATAATTTCTAGCAAAGGTTGTATAGTAAAATAAATACAAAATCAGTGGCTTCAGTGGCTTTTTAGGAAAGGCAGCTCTAGTAAATGTTTCTACTATTACTAAACGAGCGCTAGAATATAAACGTCACACTCTCAAAAAGCTGTTACTCTATCAGTAAAACCTATCTTTCCTCTTATATTGATATCAGGATTTTAAATCATTATTTTAGAAAACTTTGTGTCACCATTGCATTTCCGATATTTCACACCGATTTTCGAACAAGCAGATGGGCAGATGTGTCGGCTCGATATTAAATGAGTAGCCTATCGCCAATCTATGCCCATTGGTTTTTGTATGGCCCATGCACCAATCTATGCCCATTGGTTTTTGTATCGACTTTGAAATGAGGCAAAATGGTTCCAATCTAAGCTACATACCTAATCTTCTCCTTTCAAACATTCTAAACATAACCATTCTTTTGTCAAACTAGCAAGATCTAGGAGTACGTTTCAAATAGTAGATTGTTGATTTGATTTGTAAATTATTGTTGAAATGTCGGGTTTTGGTGCACCGCCGGCAACCACAACATCTGGTTTTTCATTTGGAGCGTAAGTTTTACACATTTACACATTCTATATGGAACGAACTTGAAAATGCATATTTCAGTACACCATCCGCGCCAACATTTGGAGCGGGAGGTCAGCAAACAACAGGGACGACCAACATGTCATTTAAAGCACCGGCACCAGGTAGGGGTTTACTTGAAATGATTCAAATAGTGGAAAATAAATTTTATAGAATGAACGTTTTCTTGATATGATTTCTAATTAAAACGATAAATCTGTCATGTGAATGATTAGATGGAATTAAACCTTTTTAATTAAGTCACTTCTAAAATGTGTACTACTGTTTAGAGGCTCTCTGCAGGCTTTTGATCTTTTTCAATCAATCAAGTCATGAGCTGTCTTTCAAAACGATACTCTTTAAAAACTGAGCATACAATTTTGTTGAGAATTAGGTGATAGGGAATTCTCTGTGGACAATTAAAAATTCAGAATTACAGTAACTAATCATCTTCAGGACTACCATTTAAAAGTTATCGAGACGAAACATATAAAATGTAACCGCTTATTTTAAAATATAATATTTGAAATGTTGATTTTGATATGAATTTCGAATAGCTTTTGGTGCAACAGGACAAGCAACCACCGGTGGTTTATTCAACTTTGCTAATCCAACGAATCCGACAACAACGACTTCAGCATCAACTGGCTTTACTGGATTTGGCGCAGCGAACCCAGCAAAAACAACAGCATCTGCCCTAGGGTTTAACCTAACATCTAGTGCACCCGCGTCAGGCTTTAATTTTGCTGCACCCGCATCCACAGCGCCACAGGCTCAATCGATCTTGAATTTTTCAAAGACAACAACTGCACCTAACTTTTCGTAAGTTATTTTTTGCCTCTTGGCTACGGTTAATCGTGGTTTATTTAAGGTTTGGATCAAATGTTCCTACCACAACAACGGCTGCATTTACAGGATTCGGAACGGGTGGAAGTCTTTTTGGCTGTAAGTTTCAAATTTTTAATTAAAATCCGTTTTCGTTTTCGACGCGCGTGTGTCTCCTAAAATTAACACCAAAAATCATAATTAATTAAATAAGTGCAAATTGAAGGTGTCGTTTCGCACATAACTATCGACTGATATCATTTTCAATATATTGTTGACTTATTGTCGAGAAAATAATTGCATAATCGAATCCCCAATGGTGATGCAAGTAAAAGTTGCATTAACAGCCTCTAAACCCTTATTGTCTAAGAGCCAGTAGCTACCAGACCATCCATTTTATACTGAATCATCCAACCACTCGTACCTACCAGACAAGAAATGGGGACTCGCTAAACTTGATTGTGGTGACTAAGAAGACACTTATGTATGACAGATATAAAAATCTTACCAATTCTGAAAGTATATCTGCAAACTACCATGAAGATATTTCAAAATATACTATATTTTTATTGAAAAATAACAGTAGCAGACATCACGTTATACTCGTATAAGCTCAAGTGCGGCAAAAGCATGGTATAGTTATCATAAATTGTGCCCAAAAAGGGTCAACTTATCGCTTAAAAAAAGTTTTGGACGTTTTTCTAAATAATAGAAATATAATGAGTCCTCAATAATTGCTTACATAGTGGTGTCGAACTAGTGTCAAAATTGCGTACTATCCACACCCTTAGATTTGTTCACGTTGTATTTTTGGCAGGTAAAGTTTTGAATATCAAACAGTTTTGTAATCGATTTTCTGTTAAATTGGCGTCACCAAGAGCTACAAAAGCTTGTTCGATTTGAACACTCTTCTTTAATACAGGTAAAGTGAAAGGTTTTTATTCTTCCTTTTGAAGAAAATCAGGTTTGAAATCATAGCCACTGATAGCGTGAAAACTAATCATGAAATTTGGTGGCATACATATATCTTTCGTTACTCCCTGTCCTAGTAAGCATCCAGATGTGAGAAGTGTGTTTCATTTGAACCATATTACCCAGCGCTATTAAAATGTCACTATCAGGGTCTCTAATCACAGTACTTAACTGATCGGCGATATTACATGCGTAGGAAATAATTTTGCTATCCGCCTCCGTGCAAATAACACATCTTCAACAATCTAAGATTCGATCTTTTCATCAAAAACTTGGTATGAATAACAATTTTGAAAATTCACATAAATCAATTTATTAGTAATGAATACTGCTACTTAGTCACTTCCTAATGAATCGTAAAAAAATCCATAAGAAGTGCCTTAAATTTTGTGTTCATTCTCTTATGCGAAAATCTGTGGATATTGCACGATCAGGCCCAGAAATCGTATACTCAATTAGTGGTACTTCCTGTAGAAATCGTTCATTGTCTTTAATTGGAGGGCACAAATAGCGGTCAAGTATACGCAAATTTTTGTAAAATGTTACCAAATGATAAAAAAAAGCCATCTTTGAAAAACAAATCTGTATTACGTGGCGGATTATGGTTGATATTTGGTTCAAGACATTCAACAAATTCTGATTTGTCGGTTTTACTGATCGCACCGAACAAATGGTATACAGATAATGGAACAGAAGTTAGTGGATAAAATAAAACTTTGAGGACATCGAATTTACGGTTCATTGAAATCTCCAACATGCGTTCGAATTAATAACACTGCATCTTATTTCTTGATCTTTTCCGCCGATTTCAAGACATTGTTTTCTATTTGACCAGAAAAATTGATTGAAAAAATCGATTGATGTTTTTTTTGGGTAGTCGTGTGAGGTGACAAATAAAGGGTCTTAATGGGAGCCTTCCAACTTTAATTAAATCTTAAAAACGATTCCTTTGGCTAATAGTAGTATACTAACTAGTACAAAACAACAAAAGAGTTGGCAATGGGGAACCCACTATTCCCAACGTTAAGTGAGGTATTCATGGCTGCTTTTGAGGAAGCAATTGAGGAAAAAGGAATTATGCCACGGTAGTGGTATAGATACGTAGATGATGTTATTGCTGTAATAAATAAAACTAACAAAGAAGAACTTTTGACTGAAATCAATAAAATAAACAGTAACATAAATTTTACTCTAGAAGAACAAAGAAATAATAAAATAGCATTCTTGAATCCTGAAATAGTAAAAGTCGGAAGCGGGCTTGAATTTGGAATACATCACAAATTTCTGACATCAAAAAAAATTTTACCAGTGACATCAAATCATTCAGAAAATCAAAAAATTGCGACATTGAGTGTATGATACACCGTCTGATGACGTACCCAATAAATAAAAACAGGTATAAAGAAGAGTTAAGAAGAATTTTTGAAGTAACAAAAATAAACGGATGCAGTAAAAAAAAAATAGTAGAAGTCATACTAAAAAAAAGGCAAAAAGAAAGAAGCAAATCAATTGGCAGCGTTATACCGGCAGCAAAAATTCTTTAACGGAAAACGATGAGAACAATTAGCAACCCTACATCAGCAAGATTCAATGAATTAAGAAAGTTGATGAAGAAGCATGAAATAAATTTAGTGGGCTCGAGTAAACACGCAACAATTGGAGCGATGCTAGGAACGCCAAATGAGTAACATGAAACAAGCGACATATACAAAATTACATGTCCAGAATGTTTGAAAATTTATATAGGACAAAGTAAGCGGCTAATAGGCGTTAGGATGAAGGAACACCTAAGGGATGCAGAAAACAGACGAAAGCATGTAATCCAAACCGGCCATAAAATAAATGAAGGAATTTGGAATTGCTTAAAAGAATTAACAAGCCAAGCCATTTAAATTTTTACGCAACAATAAATATCAAAAAGATACCTGGCAACCTTAGGCTAAATTTAGATTTAGGTAACTACGACTCAAAATTTATAAATTCAATAAAATGTAATTAAAATAAGATAACTAGGATTAAGAGCAGAAAATACTATGACGAGCAATTGAGAAGTATAGATGTAAGCCTAGCGAGCAACAACACAAGACATGCATACAAAGTAGTGAAAAGCCTGAAACGTGGTTCTCAGCCCAAAACCACGCTCTGTCGTGATGACATCGGCAATATCATCGCTGATGAGACCAAGATTAAGAAAAGAAGGGCATCATATTTCAAGAACCTTCTTACTCCCCCGCACAGCTCCAGAACAGCGGAGCCTATAGATGTTTGCGGAGAGCTTACATTGACTCCACCAACTCTGGATGCAGTTTGTTCTATCATCAAAACCCAAAAGAATAATAAAGCGCCGGGTATCGATGAGATTCCAGTGGAGCTTATCAAATATGGTGGCAGTAGTGTTCATAAAGCTATTCACAAAGTCATCCAGCACATTTGGCAACAAGAACATATGCCAAAAGAGTGGAGCCAATCAATTATATTCCCTATCCGAAAAAAAGGTGACAAGCTACAGTGCGAAAATTATAGAGGCATATCACTACTTTGTACGGCGTACAAAATATTTACAAAAATCTTAGAAAATAAAATCGGATCATACGCCAACAGTATTATTGGGGAGTATCAAGGTGGTTTTAAAGCAGGTAGATCGACAATAGACCAATTGTTCACAGTCAAGCAGGTACTTGAAAAATGCTGGGAGTTCAACATAGACGTACACCAAATTTTCGTTGACTTAAAGCAAGCATACGACAGTATTGATCATAACGAACTGTACCAAATAATGCTTTGCTTTGGCATCCCAGCCAAATTAGTCCGTCTTACCAAAATGATAATGACGTCGACGACCTCCCAAGTTGGCATCAATAACCAACTCACCGATGCATTTGACACAAATATCGGACTAAAGCAGGGAGATGGACTGGCCCCATTGCTATTCAATTTGGCTCTGGAGTACTTCATAAGCAAGCTACCTGTCGATACGCGAGGTACATTACTATACAAGTCGAGCCAAGTAGAAGCCTATGCGGACGACATCAACATTTTATCACGGTCATTAACGACTGCCAATGAACTCTTCCTGAAACTCGACAGCGAAGCAAAATTAGTAGAGCTACAAATAAATGAAAATTAAACGAAGCTCATGACGCAATCGAGGAAAAATACCTCAAATACACAAAATATCACACTTGGTGAATACAGTATCGAAAATGTGATGAAATTTGTGTATTTAGGCGCCAAAATAACGAAAACGGGCAATGAAAGAGACGAAATACGCCGAAGAATACAGCTCGCAAATAAAATATATTATTCAGTTTTGACGATCTTGAAGACCAGCTGCATACACAGGAAAAAAAGCTCTAAGTATACAAATCTGTGATAAGACCTGTGTTACGCTACGGGTGTGAAACATGGATCCTAACCCAAGCATCCGCAAACATATTGAACGCCTTCGAAATACGGGTCCTGACGTGAATAACTGGAGTGAAGCTAGACGAAGACCAAAGGCGAATTCGATACAACCATGAGCTATATGAAATTTATGACAAGCGGAGGTGTCAACGATTGTAAGACTGCGGAAGCTGTAATGGGCTGACCACGTGAATTGTATGGACGAACAACTGATACCCAAAATGGTATTTATTGGGAGAACTGAAGGGCGGAGACCAGCGGGGAAATCGAGGAAACGCAGGTCTGACTCGATCGACGAAGTCAGTTCATCGCTGCTCGGATTTTGGAATTGGAGGACGCGGTCAATGGACCGAAACAGTTGGAGGCGCTATTAGCAGGAAGCGAAGGCCCGAGAGGGGCTGTAGTGCTAAAAGAAGAAGAATTAAAATCTTTTAATAAAGTGTGATAAAAGCTTTCTAAATAGAGCTGTAGAAATAGTTAGCAAGTTAGTAAATATTCCATTGAAGAAGGAAGCGTGTTGCTTCCAAAATACTAGTATATGGAACAATAAAGGAATATTTTAGCCAAAGGAAAAGTTTTAACCATTTAAATAAAGATTAAATAAAGGCTAAATAAATCGGGAAGAAAGGAAAAATATATTTCCAACATTGTTACCGGCTCCATGGGGTGGAGGGGGAGGGGAAATGTACGAATAACGGGTGTCCCCCTCTTCGCGGTTGGACACCGGTGATCTGAGGGATTTAAAAAAATTCATGAAGGTAGGTCTTTATGATTATGATTCAAATGCCTTAGAAGTCGAAATTCAGTCACCTTTCTTAATAATTGTGTGATTTCGAAATTTCCCTTAAATTGAATGAAATTCGATATTTATATAGCCTAGGAGATCTATATACTTTTATAGCGATTTGAATCTTCTCTGATTACAATAACAACACACGGTGTTACCCTTCTAGGGTCATTCCATCGAATCAGACAACGGACACTAGGCTATGATTTGATATTTTAAAAATTTTGGATAAGATGAATAACATAAATATCCTTGAGGGTTCATGATGTCAATATGTTTAATATTGAGACCAAAATGGCGTCCGCTGAAAATTGAGTAGCAATAGTTTTTCTTTAAAACGTCTTTATCTCATTGCAGTTTTTCGTGAGTTTACTTATTGTTGGTGCATGGGTATCATAGGTTGAGTACCAAATCCTTCGGACAGGGAGCAAAAAGTACGAACAATTTCTGTCCCCCCTCGCAGTTAGCCACCTTTAGGTCTGAAAAAATTACGAAGGTAGATCTTTATGAGTACAAAGGCAACAAGTACCTGGAAAATCAATATTCACTCAGCTTTGTAGTAGTATGATTTGTTAATTTTACGTTTTCCCCCTTAATATCTAAACGGTACTTTTAAACCTGAATTATTGACGTTAACATAAAGTCCTTTCTCCTATAGAATTTCATGGAAATCGGCTCATAATCAAGTGAGATTTCTCCTTCTTCTTCTTTGTAGCACTACAGCCCCTCTCGGGCCTTCGCTTAGAGATAGTTAGAGTATCTCATTTTCATGATCGTATTGATTTTATCGGAAGTTGGTTTGGTCAGTACCATGCGTCCGTGTGCCTGCTCAGCTATGATATGATCTGATTAAATCAGTACATCTCCACTGAGTGAACACTCATAGTCTGTCCGAGAGATTTAACTGTTTCAATTATACGGAATTACAACCATAAATGCGTTGATAATTGATTTATATTTTTAATCGACCGAGAGTTTTCTTCGAATTTTCATGAACATTTCAGGAATAGGGTTCCATTTGTACATGTTCAATTGGCCGCGCATTCAAAAAAATTATTTAGTAGAAACAAAATACAAACTGCTATGTGTACCCTCGATCTTAAGGATATATTTGAACGATTTCTTATAAAAGCAATGTATAATTCTGCTAATCGATTCATATCAACAGGAAAGTTGTTTTAAATTCTACTCCAATTCCTGTTCTCTCTGACGTTTTAGATCCGTTTGTGTACCATCTGAAAGCATGTAGTTCTATGAGTTGCATGTTGGATTCAAGGCTCCATTCCGTCTTATTGTCCAGCAATCCACAAAATTTTCCTCAAAAGTAGTTTTTGCCGCTATGCGAACAGATGGTGCGAAGATGAACGGTAACAACTTGGATTGTTTTTCTTTGTCTTTATGTCCAATCTGATAGCTGTTCTATTCCCTCATAGAAGACACCTATCATCATAGCTTTGGCTGCTTTCTCTATCACGAGGTGAATTGGTGATAGATTTAGTATTCTTCCTAGTGCCTCTGTAGGGCATGATTGCATTGCCCCCATGAAACAGGCACATGCCAAGCGCTGTACTTCATTGAGTGCTAGTCTCGTTCTACGTACCTGCACTTTGCTTGCGCAGACTATAGCGCCATAAGTGATGATAGGTCTCACCATCATAGTGTACATCCACCGCAAGAACTTGGGAGAGCATCCCCACTATTGCCTCCCAGTTTCTGCACCCCATTCGAACTCTTTAAAGTTGTTGCCTCGATGTGTCTGTTCCAAGTGAGCTTGCTATCAATAAGTACTTCCCGATTTTTTATTCCTTTCTTGAACACAATCTCCATTCCTTTCAAGCGTATGGCTCGAAGGTAGTTCAGTTTTCGCCTTCTTGTGAATGGTAACAGTGTTGTTTTCTGAGTAGTAAGCTTAAGTCCTATTTCCTGGCACCAGTTATTCACAATTGGAAGTGCTCTCCGAATTATGTTACGCAGTGTTCTTTCGTAATTCTCTCATCAAAATGGCAATATCAACATATGCGTGACATATTACCTCAGCAGCAGACAATTTCATTAAGATTTCATTTGCCACAAGTGTTCGCAATAACGGGGAGAGACCCCTTTTCCGGGCTTGTATTCCAAGGACGATTTGATTTTCCTGGTCAGCTCATACAAGGCATCTTCCTGTGCATATTGAGTAGATTATAGTGGAGTTTTCACTTTCCTGGTAATTCTTATGTAATTGTCTACTCCGCCATCGTTTTGAAAATGAACGACGTCAGGCTAATTGGTCTACACGCCTTTGGGTTGGTGTTGTCATTTCTGCCCACCTTTGGCATGAAGACCGTCTTTACTTGTCTCCGAGGCTTTTACATAGTTCGCAATGCTTGACTGTTTCTAAATAGCCGTATTAAATATGACACTAGTATTTGCTGTCCTTTCTGAATTAGGATGGGGTGAACCCCATTTATCCCTGGCAGTTTAAAGGGTTAGGAGAAGTTTAGTGCACATTGCATCCGTTTCTCAGTACATATGGTCGCAGCTTCTTTCTTTCCTGAGTGACTTGTCGGTCCCTCTACAATTTCGCTTCTTGGAAAATGGGTTTCTAAAAGTAGAAGAACGCGTTGTTCTTCCGTTTCCGTAAATGGCGGTTTAGCCGATATACTTTTTAGGTTGGTACGAGTAGTCCGCGTAGTGTAATGGTTGGAGTGCTCACTTCGTAAGCCAAAGGTCCCTGGTCCAATCCCGTTGGTGACAACGAGATTTGTGTCGAGTGATTATTCGGACAGGCGAAACCCCGTTCAGATATAATACTTACTGGTTTAAAATAAGAACGTATCGCCGCTAGATGGACGGACGCACGGCCAGAGTGTGGTACTGACCATATCACCCTCTCGACTGTAGATACATACAATCAAGATAATGAGGGCCTTGAAAAAGGCTGTAATGCTAAAACAAAAAAAAAAAAACTTGTACTATCGCACCTAAGCGTCTCGTTAGTTAGCGCCATCCAAGTTTGTGAGTCTGGAGAGACTGCATAACATTTATAGTTTCGTATAAAACATACTGTTTGGCGACAACTGACTCTTAGATTACTATAAATACCTTGGTGGAAAGTAATTTTTTCTTTTCCTAATCAAATTTAGCAAAGCCTCCAGAAACAACAAGCAATATTTTTGGAACATCAGCGCCACAAGCAACGGCCACACCAATAGGTCTTGGGGGTACTGATATGAACGCATCGCAACCCAAATCGAATGAAGGAAAGCCCGATAGTGTAAAAGTGAAAGAAACTCAAGTGCCAGAGCAGATCATTAAAACTGTAGATAGTTTAAAAAATTATATTAAAGAACAAAAAACATGCAGTTCTGAAATTGCCCGCGCTTCGTCGCGAAAATTATTCAACGTATCAAATGAGATCCAAGCTTTGAATTGGTCTTTGCAAGAAGTGGCGAATAATTTAGAAAGTAACTATAGCAAAGTTAAATTACTACGCACAGATACATCGCAGGCAATTCAGTGGGCTGAAATGGCACAAAGAACGCAAGAGACTCCGATGGGGCTTCAGTTTGAAAACACGGCGCCGTTTCATTTTTTCCAGCAACTAGTGCAGAAATACGAATCCGATTTAATCACGTTCCGCACTCAAGTAGAATTAACGGAAAAACATATGCGGGCGTTGACTAATCCGCAACAATTCACAGCTGACGATCTAAAACGCGGCTTGCAGCAAATACATGAAAGCTTTGTTGCATTAGCAGGAAGATTACAAGAGTTACATTCCAAGGTAACATTTTTTGAATACTATATATTTGCAGATAAGTTTTCACCGATTACCTTAACCCCGCTGCAGGTAGAAGCACAAAAAGAACAGTATCTCAATTTGAGAAAATACATGCTCAGAGATAAAACAAATGTATTTGCTGAAATAGAAATAAATGATTCCAAAGCAAGTTCTTCAAAAATATCATCGGGTCCTACGCCGTTTTCGATGCTATCAAGTTTGCAACTCGGGAAGACATCAGTTACTTCGAATCAAGGTTTTGGAACATAATCGTTTTCTACATAGTTATAAATTTATATGATCGAGATCATTCATTCTGAAGATAAATAAGTAAATGTAGTTTGGAAATTGATATAAATTGACTTTTAACAATTTAAATATAATTATTATTCGTTTTTGACATTTTTGTTCGACTTTCTTGTTTAGTAAATTTTGTTCAAAGGATTCAACAAACACATGGTAGTGCTCAAATTGGAAATACTGCTTTCGGGATCAGCTCATATCAACAAAGTTCGACGGGTGTCAATCCAGGACAAACAGGATTCGGTGGTTTCAAGACTAGTTTTAATACACAATTCAATGAAACCGGTCCCAAGAATCTCGACAGTGATCGATCTATGTCCAGCTCAAAACGTAGTAAGAATTAAGTGATTGGTAATTTGAAAAAGTGATTTAAGTATTTTTATATCGAAAAATAAATTTGTTAAGTTTTATAAATCATTCAAGGTTATTTTCTGATATGAATTCCTTTGAAATCAACTAGTGGGTATACTGATTCCCACGAGTTGATGTTGTCGTAACAAGTAGGTAAACAAGTTGACCTGCACTGTTGCAGCCTACGGAGATATTGTTCTTAAATATCGTAAATGCATAGAAATGATTTTTTCTTAGCGAAGGCTTTCGAGGCTGACAAACCGAAGCAATATTGATTTAATCGTAATGAGGCAACCATTTGGATTATTCTTGTGATTTATATGATACAAGTTGTCTCAAAAAAGTTTATATTTAGTGGATCGATTAAAAAAATCGGAAAAAGTTGATTATTTGAAAAATAGTTCATTGATTATTAAAGTACACGTTTTGGAAATTTATGTCTTAAAAATAACATTGCCCAAAGATAAATTCGTTTAACCGAACTGCAACAAAGTTGGTTGGTATTTTTTCCTTTTTCCAATTAATCGATATTTGGAGATTTTCGTTTCATAACATTTGATATTGGTTTTCTTTGACTAGTTTTTGATTGAATATTGTTTAAATTTAGAGTGCCATGTGAACCATTATGTTTTTGATTATTATAATGTTTTAAAACTTGCTTTATATTTTTATAAAATTTATAACGATTGAATCAATAAAGCGCATTTGAATTTGCAAGCTAAATAAATATAAACTTTCTTTTGAGACACCTTGTATATCGTAAAAAGGGAATATGCGGATGTTGATACTCTGCTGTAAGGTTTAGTCAAGAATATTGAACCTTCGAGCTTAAATTCACATCTATAGGTCGCCTATGTAAGTGGTATACTCGTATAACCGCAACATTATCGGCATAAAAAAATCGGTTCTTGCAATGCGAATAATTCTTTAATGGCTAAGCATTTGGATCTGAAAACGAGGGATCAGACCACACGGCCGATGGAGCTTGATCTTTGTTTTTTGTTTATGAAGTGGCGAGGAAAGTATTATGGCTGGAGCACTTAAATATCCCAAAATAACCGGGAAAATTACCCGCATAGCTAAGCTAATCGTCACCACACCAGAGCCGCTAGCACTGATTCTCTACAAAAGCTCCAAACAGCATCAGTTGCTAAAGATTTTCATGATTCCCTCTGAACTAAACTATCGAAGAAAGGAGCTTGTTTGGTTCATGTCATGTCGGAAAGGACAAGCAACGACCTATGGATGGAGGTGGGGGACAATAAATATGTTAACCACTTGGCTTATGATATTGAGCCACCTGCGTGGAAGATTGATCCACACTAATTGCATAGATCGAAATTGATAAGCACGAGTCAAAGTAGCAGTATGTTGGTTGGGGCGAAGGTAATAATCGTCTATGGTTATCACTTTCGCCCATGTTGGCCGAGAAGTCATCATGTGCAGGTAAGTACACCGAATAATTACCTAAAGGGTGGACTAGCTCCCGAGCATTTGAGTTTGGCCAATTTTACTGGAAGTTAAATAGTAGGCCAAGGGGCACAGCATATGACGAAATGTTTTGTCATACCTGGACTGCCATGGCCGTGACGAAATTTTTCGTCTTTGAAATTAATTTTAATATGCTGAAAGCATTACTTCTGATTTCCTATTAAATCCTAGCGTGACAATATGGCATTGAAATTATTTGCTTTACATATACTTATAAAATATTGTGCCGAAATACTATAAATCGAATAGATAATTCAAAAACGATTTTCTTACTATGAAGAAAAAAGTCGCGATTGTGAAAAAACCCCCCAGGGGAGATGGAACGACTGGTTTGATGATTGTTCCAGACTGCGATAAATAAAAAACTCAGGCGTACAAAAAATATGTACATCGAAATACCAGGATGAAAAAAATGGAAACCTAAGAGAACTTCCGACTAATAGTAAATAACATTATGAGAAGTCAGAAAAGAAAATACTAAGATAACCAATTAAGGTTTATGAATGAAAATTTAGCGAACAACAGATCGAAACACCCCTGGAAAGTTAAAAGAATTCTACGTCTAGCACTCGTTGCGAACAGACGTGCTTTTAAAAGCTCCTTTCAATCATTTTTTAAAACTATAATAGTTTTCAAAATGTCATTTCGAAACTAATTTTTTTAAACTCATTACATCGTCGAATTATTCGAACAATTTATCGAATATCTGGATTTTATTTGCGAAGAAGTTCAAAAAAGAAGAAACGTTTTTTCACCGGGGGCAACTAATGAAAAATAATGAAAAGAAAAAACTAACAAGAAAGTTTTGAAGAAGGGAAGCGTATTACGCTATCATGCGAAGAACTGGAAAGAGTTACCAAAGAAAATGAAAGAGGTACCAAAGAAAATGGAGATGAAACTCCGAATTCAAAATTTGGAGGATCTGATTCGTAAATTATCAGATCTCAATAAAACTAAAGTGATTAAGCCACAAAGTACGTCCGGAAAACAAGAAGCAATAACACATGACGAGCAAAAATAAAGTTGCCAAGGAAAAGGCTCAACAAACAAAGAAACCAATAATACAAGATGCGAAAAAGACAACAATTCATGATGCCGATTTGGTACTAAGCGCGGGAGGAGATAACGACAGCGTAAACTACTATGCAGTAGTTGTTGCGCTGGGTAACGGTATGAAAACCGAGTAAGATTACCAAGAAATATAGGTAATATTAGTGATTCTAGTGGTAACTTTATTGAATATTTAAAATCTAAAAATGAGGAGAAGAAGCCAACCGGTGTGTCTGCTGGATCTCTTATTAAAAATAATAAGACTATTGGAAAAGTGCCACCGATTAATGTCTTTGGACAGCGTGGAGGGGATATGGTTCGGCTATTGGCAGCCGAACATAAGCTCAATAATTTCGAGGCAAAAAGAGCAACCGCTGATAAACTCAGAATAAAAACAAGAACACTGGCTGATTTCAAGTTAGCGAAAGATGCTCTAAATAGTGTGAAAGCTCCCCACTTCACATACACACCAGAGGCGGAGAAAAATCAGACCTTTCTGTTGAAGGGCCTGGACTGTAGGGAGAATGCAGTTGATCTACTTGCAATGTTACAGGAAGCAGTACCAGCTATCAAATTCATTAGCGTGAAAAAATTTTGCTACAAGGAGATCAACTATTGAAGGCAAAGCTTTATCATTTTATTTGGAACAATTTTCAAACGATACGTGCCCAAGTGCCCTTCAACAAGTAAGGTACTTGAACTTTGAGTTGTGAGGTGGGAGCGTCTTCAAAAAACAGGTCAATCAGTGTTTCAGGTGCCAAAGATTTGGTCATTCGGCGGCCAATTGTGCCACGCACTATCGGTGCGTTAAATGTAAAGATATTGATGCCCCCGCTGAACGCAAATTGGCACAGAAGGAGCTAAAAGAAAAATTATACAGGGTTAACTGCCATATATTTGGTCATCCAGCATGAAATCGTGGATGCCCTCGATATCAAGATGCAAAAATTAAATTTTCCCGAAAACAAACCCAAGTACACTGCAGTGTAACATCGTCTAGCTCCGTCGAGCCCGGGGTATCATTTGCACTTGCTGTTAGAGGACCAGCAAACAACAACGTAAATAAAATAAATAATATAAGTGGCAATAATGAGTTGCTTCTCAAAATTCACCAACAGCTTGAATCTCTCCCGGAAAGAATTAATAAGCAAGATCAAAAAATCAATTTCGTCTTTCAACGTTTAGGCCAACATGCTTCAAAATAGTTGGATAGGCTTCGTCTCATCTCGATCAACGTTAGCTCCTTTGTTACTATACATCAACGTGACTTTCTCGTTGAACTCATTGCTAAGCAAATACTCAAAATGAACAAGCTGCATAATTGTTATATTGTGGCCGGTGACCTGAATGTCAAGCAGACATCATGGCTGAACGCCAACAATAATCCCAGAGGTTCCTGAAATCGTGGATTACAGAGAACCAAATTGAATACAGGTGCAATATATATGGGTCAGAGGTCCCCGCATACCCTAGGACCAACTCATATTTGGACCTCTGAATCACTGACGCAAGACTTGAATTCAGCTTTAATAGTCCTCAACGGAAACTGCAGTTGCTTCCTTATGATAGCGACCATAACGCAATCGTAATGGAAATCAATCATCAAAGGGATGATGTCTTCCTCATTCCAATTCAACATGAAAATGAAAGTTTCAAAAGAAGTTTAATCGAGAGTACCAGAAGCAATGTCTTCCTTCTGATGATGGTAACTCTTGCTCAATGGTTTTTAATGGCAGAAATCTAACTAACGTTGAGATAGATCTCTATTTGTCGAAGTAAGAGAAGCTGACCTTGGAAACCATTGTGAAAGTAGTTCCCAAGATTAAACATCGAAAGGACATGAAACACCAAACATCGTAAGATTAAAAAGATTGAAAAGCCTTCTTCTCACACCCGGCAACAATATTTATCGTCGATTTTCGGACTACAACCATCTCTCGTTGGCTTTGTTGAATTAACACCCGAAGAATGTGGGAAACTTAACACGTTCATACTTCAGGAGTGGCGACCCAGATGGTGCTTTTATGAAAGTGAAAAGCTTATTACGTAAGAAGTCTCAAGTGAAGGTATCGAATTTTGATGTCGCTAGTGATGAGATAAATTTTCTCGATCGAAATTGATAGTACGACTTCGGATAGAAATGGAAACAAGATTATATGTGATAGATTCCAGAAACTTGCCCTGATTGGAACTCATTTTGAATTGGTTCATCTACTCATCTACCAATCGCTGGAGAGGGAATCAACAACATGTTGAGCAATCATATTTCCCAAATGAGTGGAAAAAGGCAAAGGTATTTCCAATCTTGAAGAAAGGAAAGAAGTCTTCATGCCCTAAAAGCAATCGCCCAATCAGCATGCTGCCTAACATCACCAAACGCCCACATTCAGAAATATGAGTTAATACCGAATTGCCAATTTGGGTTTCGTGCCAGGTATTCTAACATATGTACATGCGATGACAAAAGTAACCTCAGACATCTGTTGGAAACTTAATAACATAGAATGTGTTGGCGCGTGTCCCATTGATATGGAGAAAGCCTTCGATACGGTGTGGTTGGATGGACTAATTTTTAAACTTCTTCAGGACAGGTTCCCCAGACACCTTGACGCCATGTTATGCAATATGTGTTACGGGAAATCATTTGTTGTAACTGATGGAAATCTGACGACGATGCCTGATTTCAAGGTCTTGAATGGTCTACAGCAGGGAGCAGTTACTGCGCCTCTGCTTTTTTCAATATTCATTCGCAAGCTATTGAACGGCTTTGATTTTAATGTGTCACCAACGTGAGCAGTGGTAGCATTTGCTGATGATCTGATCATTTACACGGCAGATCGAAAAGCTACAAAAGTTTAGAGCAATCTTCAAAAAATGTTGAATGATGCGCAGGTCTACATCGACAATTGGCGAATGAAAATCAATGCGCAGAAGTGCGAAACAATTTTGTTTCCGACAACACTGCAAAAGGCCTGTCAAGACCTGAAACGTAATTAGTATGGCTGGTGAGGGTGGTTCAGAACGGTTTTCACATAAATCCTGTGTTCGATACTTCTGTAATAGACTGAATATGTCAAAATCATACTCAGTAAAGCAAAAAAATCGATCAAAAGGTCAAAGTTATCTGTTACAAGACCCTGGTTAGACCGGTTTTGACATACATATGGATGTCAGATCTGATACAACCAGAGTGCTAGTACTATGGAAAGATTAAGAGTTTTCGAAAGGAAATGTTCTCGTGGACGTACTGGTTTAAACAGAAAGCCTAAGACAGATTGGAAACACTATATTTAGAATAGAAAAATTTATCAAACTACTAAAGTGACGAGAGTCGATATCTTCATACTGAAACTGCTTCGGAATCATATCGGAAGATCTATAACTGTGAGCGAAAACCCCTGGATTTCACAACCGTTCCACCCTACAGACGGGTAGATTGAGACTTATCTTGCTACTAGCTTCCTTCCTCCAGAAGCATTCGTGTATTTGGACATGAATCCCAAAGTCAAAGTCAAAAGCGCTTTATTCAATGCCAATCGTTATAAATTTTCAATCAATATAAAGCAAATTCTTACAAATAAAAATACGAAAACTAAATGGCCCAAATGTCTCTCAAAATTTATACATTGTCAATGAAACACATTTAATAAAAAAAAAACAATAGAAAATACAAATTAATTAAAATTACTATATGTTTTATGATTCAATTGGTAAAAGGAGAAAAAAACAACCAATACTATTCAAAAATTATTTATAATTGCAACAGAATAGTGAACTTTTATCCTCCGCCTAATATGTTATAAACCTAATTCTAATAAAATTCAATCAAAAACTTTATCCTATACTAATACAATAATAACACAATATTCCTAACCTAAGCGTTAAATCTTATCTCTGAACCTAATATAATAAACAACATATACCTATCCTAAATATTGAAACTCAATAACTAAGTAACGAAAAATACAAAACGAACACAAATAATTTAGACATCATTCAGCCACCAAAAGCTAGATTGCTCCGTCTCAACTCGACCAGCCTCAACGAATCTAGCAAATGCGTATCTCCATTGGAATTGTTGGTCTCGCGAACTCAAATTCGGAGGATATTTTATCTTCTTATCGGTAGCCCGTCTATGTATGTGATATATAGGGTTTTCCATTAGGGACATAACAATTTTGTATCTTTATATGAACGTACCCCTGTCAATGTCACAATGTTAGTCAAAGTCAATATTTTCATCAGGGTAAAGTTCACGAACCAGCAACGTTTGTAAATTATTAAAAATTACTACAGAAATTCTGAGTCGGTGGTCGCAACTTTAAGAGCACTTACTCCAATTTCCGGGCGTAATAATCGTCCCACGCGTGCTAGCGTGGATAAGTTCGAGTTCAAATTTTCACTGTTGGACGTTTTGGTGCCAAAAAGACGTCGTATTGCTCGAAGCGAAGGAAATATCGCAGCCGTAAGTGACTCGATTCAAAATAAGCCAAATCAGTCGATTCCACGTCGTTCTCAAGAATTGGGCATCGCTCAAACGATACTGTGGCGTATTTTGCGGGAAGGTCTTGGCCTACATAGTTACACGATCATACGGACTCAAGAACTAAAGCCGCTTGATCATTCGAAATGCCAAAACTTCTCCAATTGAGCTCTGGCAAAGCTTGAAGAAAATGAATTTCATCGAAAAATCATCTTCAGCGACGAATCCCATTGCTGGCTTAAAGAAGGGTACAGTTCGTTGTCACGTTCCAAGATTTCACGTCTAGAACCGATGAGAGGTCGGTTCAGATTTCCTTTGGGAAGTCTCGACGTTTGAGTGTTGTTTTTAAACGAAAACCATTTCATAACTTTGACTTTTTGTTCAATGTATCTGGAAAGAAAGAGTCGACGAAGGGCCATGACTACTTTTTGTGCTTTACTGAGCATCATTTCTATATGTTCTGTATAGTAGATACTGATCGAGATGAACACCATTGTATCGAAAACAGGATTTATCTGAAACCCGTTCTGAACTACCCTCACCAGCCATAATGTGCAAATCCTTCCAATTACGTTGCAGGTCAAAGTCAAAGTCAAAAGCACTTTATTTAATACTAATCGTTATAAATTTTAAAAGAATTTAAGGCAAATTCCAAACAATAACAATCAAAAACTTAATGGCCCAAATGGCGCTCTAAATTTATACGTTATCATTAACTCATTTCATAAAAAAAACTATAGCAAATTCAATTAATTACGATTATTACATATTTTTAAAATTTAATTGGAAAAAGGAGAAAAAACCAACCAACACTATCCTAAAATTATTTATAATTAAGACACAACAGTGAAACTTTGATCCTACACCTAATATGTTGTAACTTATTTCTAATAAAATACAATCAAAAACTTTATCTTATACTAAAAAAATTCTGTAACAATGTTCCTAACCTAAGTGTTTAATCTTATCTCTAACGGAATACAGTAAACATTACATATACCTAACCTATACCTAATTTTTAACAAAAATAAACAACAACACTAAATGTAGCAATAATGAGCTGAAACTCAAAAAAACGAAATAACGAAAAACACCAAAACTGAAAATAAACACGAATAATTTAGACATTGTCATTCAGCCACCAATACCTGGATTGCGCCGTCTCAACTCGATCAGCCTCAACGAATCTAGCAAATGAGTATCCCCATTGAAATCGTTGGTCTCGTGAACTCAAATTAGGAAGATATTTTATCTTCTTATCGGTGGCCCGTCGATATATGTGATATATGACTGGGACGCCGTCAGAATCAAAAACATATCGATTCATGTCCAAATACACGAATGCTTCTGGAGGAATGAAGCCAGTTGCGAGGCAAGTCGCTATATACCCGTCTGTAGGGTGGAACGGCTGTGAAATCCAAGGGTTTTCACTCACAGTCACAGATCTTGCGATATGATTCCGAAGAAGTTTCAATATGAAGATATCGACTGTAGTCACTTCAGCAGATTGATAAATTCTTCTATTCGATATATAATGTTTCCAATCCGTCTCAGGCTTTCTGTACAAACCAGTACATGCAAGAAGACATTTCCTTTCGAAAACTCTTAATTTTTCCATAGTACTAGCGCTCTGGTTGTACCAGATCTGACATCCATATGTAAAAACTGGTCTAACCAGTGTCTTGTAACAGATAATTTTGACCTTTTGATCAATGTATCTGGAATGAAAGAGTTTTCGAAGGGCCATGACTACTTTTAGTGCCTTACTGAGCATGATTTTCACATGTTCAGTATAGTACAGATACAGATCGAGATAAACACCGAGGTTTCGAACACAGGATTTATGTGGAACCCGTTCTAGACTACTCTCACCAGCCATGATGTGGAAATCTTTCCAATTACGTTTCAGGTCTTGACTGACCCCCTGCAGCGTAGTCCAAAACAAGATTGTTTCACACTTTTGCGCATTGATTTTCATTCGCCAATTATCAGTGTACAGCTGTACATCATTGAACATTTTTTGGAGATTGCTCTGAACTATTATAGCTTTTCGGTCTGCCGTATAGATGATCAGATCATCAGCAAACGCTACCAATGATCGCGTTGGCGAGACGTTAAAATCAAAGCCGTTCAATAGCTTGCGAATGAAGATTGAGAAGAGCAGAGGCGCAGTAACTGTTCCCTGCTGTAGACCATTCAAGACCTTGAACTCGCGCATTGTTGTCAGATTTCCATCGGTTACAACAAACGATTTCCCGTATAACATATTACACATCATGGCGACAAGGTGTCTGGGGAACTTGTCCTGAAGGAGTTTAAAAACTAGTCCATCTAACCATACCGTATCAAAGGCTTTCTCCATATCAATGAGACATGCTCCAACACATTGTCTATCATTTAGTTTCCAACAGATGTCTGAGGTTACTTTTGTTATTGCATGTGTGGTCGAATGCCTGGCACGAAAACCAAATTGGCAATTCGGCATCAACTCATTTTCCTCAATGTGGGCGTTTATTGCTCTGTTGAGTATCACTTCAAACACCTTGCTGATGTTCGGCAACAAGCTGATTGGGCGATAGCTTTTGGGGCATGAAGATTCTTTTCCTTTCTTCAAGATCGGAAATACCTTAGCCTTTTTCCACTCATTTGGGAAATATGAATTGCTCAACATGTTGTTGAACAATATGCAATAGTTCCTAATAGCAACCTCAGGCAAATGTCGGAGAACTACATTTGGAATACCATCAGTACCACATGATTTCTTGTTGTTTATCTTGCGAAATATGAAACACAAGTCTTCATAGCTGACAAAATAATCAATAAGATTCAAGCTCGGTATGAGGTCAGATGTTAATGTTTCATTGAAATGAAGAATTGATTGGCCGTTCAGGCTTGATTTGAAGTCGGAAACTTGTGCTTCAACGACCTCTGAAAAAATTTCGTTCCCTCTCTCAGGGTTTGGTAGATGAACCAATTCAAAATGTGTTCCAATCAGGGCAAGTTTATCCAATCCTTCACAAATAATCCTGTTTCCATTTCTATCCGGAGTCGTACTATCAATTTCGATACCAGCTCTATCGAGAAGATTTATCTCATCACTAGTGACTTCAAGATTCGATACCTTCACTCGAGACTTCTTGCGGAATATGCTATTCACTTTCGCAAACACGCCATCTGGGTCCTGTGGGCTAATACCCCTCAATTTTTCCGCCCATTGATTGCTGACCTCACTCCTGAAGTATGACCGGATTAAGTTCCGGACATTCTTCAGATGTAATTGCAACAAAGACAATGAGGGATGGTTGTAGTCCAAAAATCGTCGATAAATATTGTTGTCGCGTGTGAGAAGAAGGCTTTTCAATCTTTTCAACCTTGCGATGGTTAGTGTTTCATATCCTTCCATATTGTTTCGATGTATAATCTTGGGAACTACTTTCTCAATCGTTTCCAACGTCAGCTTCTCTAACTTCGACAAATAGACATCTATTTCATCGTTAGTTAGATTTCTGTCATTAGGAACCATTGAGCAAGAGTTGCCACCATCAGAAGGGGGACATTGCTTCTGGTACTCCCAATTAAACTTCTTTTGAAACTTTCCCCAGTTTGTTTTTTTGAAATTCAACCGATGATTTTCATGTTGAACTGGAATGAGGAAGAAATCATCCCTGTGATGATTGATTTCCATTACGATTGCGTTATGGTCGCTATCATAAGGAAGTACCTGCAGTTTCCGTTGAGGACTATTAAAGTTGAATTCGAGTCTTGCGTCAGCAATGCAAAGGTCCAAATATGAATTTGTCCTAGGGTATGTTGGGAACTCCGACCCATATAGATTGCACCTGTATTCAATTTGGTTCTCTGTTATCCACGATTTCAGGAATACACCTCTTGGATTATTGGTGGCGTTCAGCCATGATGTATGCTTGGCGTTCAGATCACCAGCAAGAATATAATAGTTATGCAGCCTGTTCAATTCGAGTATTTCAAACAAGGAATTGAGTTCCTCCTTGGGCTTGAGAACAGTTCCACCAGTTGCATAGGCAGAGATAACGAAGAGGTTATCCCCACCTGGCAGTGAGATTTTGATAACGGACACTTCAAGAGATTCAAAACTTTTGAATTCGACTTTTTCAATATTTTGGAAACAATAGGGTCTTCGAACCAATATCCCGGTGCCACCTCCCCCATCACCTATTACCCTATCGTTTCTTACGAATTCAAAATCCTTGAATGTCATGGAGTGCCATGAATTGAGGTGGGTTTCGGTTAGAAGCAGGATGTCAGGCTTTTGTCTGGTAATGAATTCAAGGAGATAATCACGCCGATGTAAAGTAACAATGGAGTTGACGTTGATCGAGATGAGACGAATCCTATCCATGGGAATGTGACTGGATGACAAATTATTTTGAGGCATTTGAAACCCCTAGACGATGAAAAACAAGATTAATTTTTGTATCTTGCTTATCGATTCTTTCCGATAGAGAATTTAATTGCTGTAAAATTTTGAGAAGCAGCTCATTATTGCCACTTACATTATTTACACTATTTTCCGCATTTTCTGCTGGTCCTCTAGCGGCGAGTGCAAATGATACTCCGGGCTTGACGAAGTTCGGAGCTAAGACACTGCGGTGTATTTGTGTTTGTTTTGGGGCAGATTTCAATCTTGCATCCTGATATCGGGAGCATCCTCGATATGATGCCGGGTGACCAAAAACACCGCAGTTCACACAATATAATTTCCTTTTGGCTCCGTCTGAGCCAATTTGCACTCACCGGGAGCATGCACGTCTTTGCATTTAACGCATCGGTAATGCATGGCGCAGTTGGCAGCCGAATGCCCAAATCGTTGGCAGCGATAGCACTGGTTGATTTCTCGTTTCTGGAGTCGTTCCAACCTCACCACTCGAAAATTTAAATATCTGATTTGCTGAAGAGCGCTTGGACTGCTCTTATTTGTTATTTGTACCAAATAAAGTGGTAAATTTTTTTTTTCTACCGTCGACCTTGTCGCGAATGTTCTAACTGAGATAAACTCGATTTGTGGTGCTGTTTCCTTGAGAATCTGAAGAAGATCGACGGTATCTTCTCCGCAGTCCAAGCCCTTCAGCAAGAACGTCTGGTTCTTCTCGCTTTTGGGGGTATAAGTGAAGTGCGGAACCTCCCCAGAATTCAAAGCATTTTTCGCTGATTTGAAATCAACCAGTGATTTCGTTCTAATTGATAGCTTCTCGGAATTTATTCGTTTGATTTCGAAATTTGTCAACTTGTTTTCGGCTGCCAACAGCTGAACCATGTCCTTTCCGCTTTGACCGAAGACATTAATTGGCGGAACTTTCTCGGTATTCTTGGCTACTTTTTGAGGAGTGTAATGATTTTCTACCTTTTAGGTTCGAACGCGGAACCAACCTCTCATCGGTTCTAGACGTTAAGTCTGAGAAGTGCCAACGGATGGTACCAACAGGTCAACCAATCCGTGCACCGTAACCCATTCACGCGGTGGCTGCTTGTCGGCCAGCTAGTTCGGAGAAGATTTCGGTCGCGGGTCTCCGAATGGGTTACGCTCAATTACAATATTTCAGCCACCTGAACATGCCCGTTTTCCAAAACGCGTTATCAAAACAAACCATACGGAGAAGAAACCTACTTTACGTTACTCCGTATTTCGTCTTATAACCAGTCAAGCATTCAAAATCTAATTTTTATCTCGCGTTCCCGAAGTTTCGACGCGGTACCGAAAAGTATACTACTCGAAGTTAACACGACGAAGACTACTCTAACAAAATGTCAAAACTACAAAGGTACCGCGTCGAAACTTCGGGAACGCGAGATAAAAATTAGATTTTGAATGCTTGACTGGTTATAAGACGAAATACGGAGTAACGTAAAGTAGGTTTCTTCTCCGTATGGTTTGTTTTGATAACGCGTTTTGGAAAACGGGCATGTTCAGGTGGCTGAAATATTGTAATTGAGCGTAACCCATTCGGAGACCCGCGACCGAAATCCTCTCCGAACTAGCTGGCCGACAAGCAGCCACCGCGTGAATGGGTTACGGTGCACGGATTGGTTGACCTGTTGGTACCATCCGTTGGCACTTCTCAGACTTAACGTCTAGAACCGATGAGAGGTCGGTTCCGCGTTCGAACCTAAAAGGTAGAAAATCATTACAATGGCGCCCCACGTTGGGCGCCATTTGTAATGACTTTCCACCTTTTAAGTTCGAACGCGGAACCGACCTCTCATCGGTTCTAGACGTTAAGTCTGAGTAGTGCCAACGGATGGTACCAACCGGTCAACCATTCCTCGCACCGTAACCCATTCACGCGGTGGCTGCTTGTCGGCCAGCTAGTTCGGAGAGGATTTCGGTCGCGGGTCTCCGAATGGGTTACGCTCAATTACAATATTTCAGCCACCTGAACATGCCCGTTTTCCAAACGCGATACAAAACAAAACCATACGGAGCAGAAACCTACCTTACGTTACTCCGTATTTCTTCTTATAACCAGTCAAGAATACAAAAGCTAATTTTTATTTCGCGTTCCCGAAGTTTCGACGCGGTACCGAAAAGTATGCTACTCGAAGTTAACACGACGAAGACTACTCTAACAAAATGTCAAAACTACAAAGGTACCGCGTACCGCGCGCGACGCGAAACCGACCTCCGCGGATTTGTCGAAACCCTACCCTCGCGACGGCATACCTACCCTGCACTCTCTCTTCCCACTGAAAAAGAAGAACCGCTGATCTTTAGCAATTCATGGTTTTATTTATAAATGATTTCATATTACTATAATTCTAGTGGATTTAACAGTATGATTTGATCTGTTGCTATGCATTTAAAACTGCCTTACTTCTTGACATATATGGATATAAAATTAAGTTTCGACTTTAATGTTGAAAAAGAAAACAACCGAAGAAACCATGCGACTGGAAAAATAGTAAGCTAAGATAAAAAATCCGAAATTCAGAATCTATTGTAATTGGTGCTGTTATAGCTGATCTGGTTAAGACAGATAAAATAAATAAAGTCTTCACTTAAAGAAAAAGTCATATGAATATCGGAGCCTACAATTGTTTTATACGAGTAAGTAATACTCCTTTATCGATTCATTAGAAAAGGCTTAACTTAAGCTACAGGTGTATTATTCTTAGTAAATTTCTACCAATATCGATCGATATACCGAAAGCAATATAAGAAAATCGAATAGCCGTAAACGGTTTCCTTAAAATATTTCGTTAATTTCAATATTTTCTTGACAACAATAAAATAATACCATTACAAAGATTACTTCGAAGAAAAAAAAAATGTGAATAATTAAAAAGAGATTTAAATAGCGATAGATATATCTATCTTGAAAGAATTTCACTTTTCTCTATACAAACACTCTTGTCACAATAGTGAAATACACGTTTCTCCTTTTTGCTTTGCAATCGAAATGTTTTTCGCTATAAAGGAAACAAAAAAAATAATATTCCGCGTTTGAACTATTTTGGAGAGATACCATTTCTTCCACCAGAATTTTATACTGATTTTATTTCATTAGAAGGGTCACGCATCCTAAGGGAAGCAACTACACATTTAAATAGGGAGATGGTCCTAAAAATAAAGTCAAAGTAGATCAAGCTATTACAAATCATGCTTGATTAAAGGTTGTTTTCTCAAAACATAAGCCGAAGGTAAATTTTATAATGAATACAGAACACTGCTTTGTGAAAACACTTGTGGTACGTTTTCATCAGACAATTTATACATCCAACTACTCAATTGACGAGAAACTTGCTTAAAATTATTGCCTTTAATTTTCATTCTATTCTTATTGATCAAAAGTCGTTTAGGAACAGATTTCCCAATTTCAGATCGCGGCGAATTATTTGATTGTCATCAAGATTTTTAACTTTTAACTTGCTTAAAATTATTGCCTTTAATTTTCATTCTATTCTTATTGATCAAAAGTCGTTTAGGAACAGATTTCCCAATTTCAGATCGCGGCGAATTATTTGATTGTCATCAAGATTTTTAACTAACCAAATACAAAAATGACATTCGTAGCCACTTAGAATCTTCTTATGAGTGTGAAATCCTATCATAGGTCCTTTGTTTTTACAAAACATCAGAACAACGTATGCGCTGTTGCTGTCATTGAAACAACTATGAGACTTAACTACGAATAATTTGGATAGCTTAAACTTATTTTTTTGTGTTATCTTATTTTTTTATAACCCGTGGAGTCCGGGACTTGAGTCGTTGATTTTTTATATTAGATAAATAGCAAGAAATACGTACATACTTGTCAGGTTACAACACTTTAGTCTTATTACCGAATATGATACCGTTGTTTCATTGAAAAATTTTTTTTTTGTTTTCCACTCGGCTCACCAATTTTTGAGGAGCTCACTGGGAGATGGGGTGCTGGTAAGCAATTTTTTTAATGACTGCACAGGTTGATGGGTATCCATCGATGTTTTCTGGACAACTTCACTTGTTTTCTAAGAACAGCGGTACCTTGCTTTCCATCCAACAGAACGTTCTCTACATTCTTGAACCCTATATGTATCCATCTTTCAATCAGGCACATATGAGAGCAAGCTTATGCGGAGCAACAGTAAAAAAGATCCTCGGAGCGATCAAACGCAACGCCACGTTTCGCCACGAAGCGCACTCAGCGCTTTCCGGCGCAGGGTTTTTTTATCGACATTTATTAACACCCTCGCGATGTCCAGAATGTCCATTTCCTTTCGTTTTTTAGGTAGTCCAATTGGCCTTTCAATCTCGAAATTATCGAGAACCGCTCCAACTTCTTATGCACAAGACCCGATGATGGCAAACACAAAACCGAACGAGAAAGAATTTCTCATTCAAATTTTATCGTCGCCGTGATATTCTTATGAAACTCGCGGCGATAGCGCAGATCGAGAAAACTTTGCCAACTTCCCGGGATTTGCAATTTTCTCCAAACGATCTAACTATTCACAAGAACACCTCGGAATTTAAAATTTTTTTTTTAAAACAGTCAATCGTACAAAAATATACTTTTTCGTTGACCACTAAAAATCTCAGTTATTTCCCGCCGTTCCTTTTTCTCGTGGCGCCGGACTGTCAAGCCGACAACCACCGACAAAACAGATGTGTGTGGAATGGCACGCCATATGGCGGCAATGTGCATCTCCATTTGTCGCCAGTGGCATAGTTTTTCGATGGCCACGGTGGAGGGGGCATTCCCAAATGGATATGTCTCGAAATGCGTCGGGGTTTTGATTAATATTCTGTTTCAAATATTTAAATCCACAGATCTAAATATTTGGAGAAAAAGAAAAAAAAAATATTTTCTGCGCAACGATATCCGCACGAAAGATGAAGTCCGCTTGCATTTCGAGGTCATACCCATCTGGCCGAGTGCAAGGGTTCGGGATCGGAATCACTTCGATTCCCGGGCGTAGGCGTCACATTACAGGAGGACCAGCAGAACTACGGGCTGGTTTCTTCTCCTTATTTCTACTTACGTTGCAGATCTTGACTGGCCTCCTGCAGGGTCGCACTGCTGCACATTGATTTTTATTCCCCAATTGTCGGCGTAGAGCTACACATCATTAAACGTTTTTTGAAAATTGCTCTGAACTATTGTTTTTCGTTCGGTCTGCCGTTTAAATGATCAGATCATCAGCAAACGCTACCACTGCTCGCGTTGGTGGAAAGTCATTCAATACCTTGCGAATGAATATTGAAAAAAGTAGAGGCACTGTAACTGTTCCGTGCTGTAGACCATTCAAGACCTTGAAGTCGCGCATTGTCCTCAGATTTCCATCAGTTACAACAAATGATTTTCCGTCCAATATATTGCACAATCATGCCGACAGGTGTCTGGGGAACCTGCATATTTTCGTGTGTAAAACGAGACGTTTTTTTTTCTTTATTGAATTTTACTAGAATTAGGTTAGAATATGTTTAGATATAAGCTGAATTTTCACTATTTTGTAGTTTTTTACAATATGTTAATTTTTAATAGAGTTGAATGGTTGGTTTTTCTTCCTTTTCCAATTAATCGGTAGTAATTAAGAATTTTCATTTGTTTGATATTTTGTTTTTGCTAAATTTTTCATTGAAAATTATTTAAATTTAAAGCGCAATGTGAGTCATTAAGTCTTTGAGTACTATAATGTTTTAAAACTTCTTTATATAAAATTAATGACGATTGAACAAATGAAGCGCATTTGATTTTGAATTATGAATAGCATTAAATAAAAATGTACAAAAAAGCCTATATGAGAAATTATTTAGAATATTGTACTTAATGATTGGAAAACACGTTATTTATTAAATCTCGGCATATCCTATTTCGCGATGTTTCGCATTTAAAGCAAATGATACACGTTCGTAATATATCAGCTAAAAAAGTGAAAATACTCATAATTTACTTACGACAAAGAAGAATGCCTCATAATTAAAACATTGCTTTCAAATAAGTTCGAAAAATATAAACGATACTTTATTTATTCTTAGAATCATAAGTCACGGCGCAGTTTTTTGTTTATTTTTGGTTCCTTGAGGTTCATCGGTGCGGCATTCCGTTAAATTAAAATTTTTTTTTCTACCGTCGACCTTGTCGCGAATGTTTTAACTGAGATAAACTCGATTTGTGGTGCTGTTTCCTTGAGAATCTGAAGATCGACGGTATCTTCTCCGCAGTCCAAGCCCTTCAGCAAGAACGTCTGGTTCTTCTCGCTTTTGGGGGTATAAGTGAAGTGCGGAACCTCCCCAGAATTCAAAGCATCTTTCGCTGATTTGAAATCAACCAGTGATTTCGTTCTAATTGATAGCTTCTCGGAATTTATTCGTTTGATTTCGAAATTTGTCAACTTGTTTTCGGCTGCCAACAGCTGAACCATGTCCTTTCCGCTTTGACCGAAGACATTAATTGGCGGAACTTTCTCGGTATTCTTGGCTACTTTTTGAGGAGGACCAGCAGAACTACGGGCTGGTTTCTTCTCCTTATTTCTACTTACGTTGCAGGTCTTGACTGGCCTCCTGCAGGGTCGCACTGCTGCACATTGATTTTTATTCCCCAATTGTCGGCGTAGAGCTACACATCATTAAACATTTTTTGAAAATTGCTCTGAACTATTGTTCTTCGTTCGGTCTGCCGTTTAAATGATCAGATCATCAGCAAACGCTACCACTGCTCGCGTTGGTGGAAAGTCATTCAATACCTTGCGAATGAATATTGAAGATTCTACGTCTAGCACTCGTAGCGTGTAGACGTGTTTTTAATCGTTCCTGTCATTAATTTTAAAAATTAATTAATTTTTCACAAAAGTCAGTTTCAAATAATTGAATTAATTTTGTACGAGTCAGTCAAAAGCAAGTTTTGATTTTATTGGGGAAGAATTAATTGTCGAAGGCATCGACCAACCATACCAATAAATTAAGAAAAGCAACAAACCAAAGACAACTCGGGACTGCTGTATGGAGGAGCCCGACGGCTTCCCTCCGTTGGGGGGCCCCGGGGAGAGTGACGGTGTGAAATTGGCAAGTGTCAACAAGCGGAGACACACGAGCACCCAGGATACCGCAGATGCCGGTCGCAAAACACAAGTGCTCGAAGATAGACAGGAAGTGTGTCGCCTTCGAAGTGAAATCGAAGAGCTAAAGGCAAGAATTCAAACGTACGAAGAAATGTTCAAGACGGCAAAAAAAGTTCAAGAGAGTGGTCCGATACAAAAAATCGAAAAACAGAAGAAAGCTGCAACTCCAATAATAACTGAAGAGGTATTAAGTGCTGGTGGCACCAACGAAAGCCAGAACTACTTTGCGCGCTGGATGGACTCCAACAGGACATGGAGGTAGACGAAGGTAATAAAGACGATAATTTTATCTTATATTTAAAAAATAAAAATAATGAAAGTAGAAATAGGGAGAAGAAACCAGCCCGTAGTTCTGCTGGTCCTCCTCAAAAAGTAGCCAAGAATACCGAGAAAGTTCCGCCAATTAATGTCTTCGGCCAAAGCGGAAAAGACATGGTTCGGCTGTTGGCAGCCGAAAACAAATTGACAAATTTCGAAATCAAACGAATAAATTCTGAGAAGCTGTCAATTAGGACGAAATCACTGGTTGATTTCAAATCAGCGAAAGATGCTTTGAATTCTGGGGAGGTTCCGCACTTCACCTATACCCCCAAAAGCGAGAAGAACCAGACGTTCTTCTCGACTGCGGAGAAGATACCGTCGATCTTCTTCAGGTTCTCAAGGAAACAGCACCACAAATCGAGTTTATCTCAGTGAAAACATTCGTGACAAGAAGGTCGACGGTAGAAAAAAAAAACTTACCACTTTATTTGGTACAAATAACAAATAAGAGCAGTCCAAGCGCTCTTCAGCAAATAAGATATTTAAATTTTCGAGTGGTGAGGTGGGAACGCCTCCAGAAGCGAGAAGTCAACCAGTGCTATCGCTGCCAACGATTTGGGCATTCGGCTGCCAACTGCGCCATGCATTACCGATGCGTTAAATGCAAAGACGTGCATGCTCCCGGTGAGTGCAAATTGGCTCAGACGGAGCCAAAAGAGAAGTTATATTGTGTGAACTGCGGTGTTTTTGGTCACCCGGCATCATATCGAGGATGCTCCCGATATCAGGATGCAAGATTGAAATCTGCCCCAAAGCAAACACAAATACACCGCAGTGTCTTAGCTCCGAACTTCGTCAAGCCCGGAGTATCATTTGCACAAGCCGCTAGAGGACCAGCAGAAAATGCGGAAAATAGTGTAAATAATGTAAGTGGCAATAATGAGCTGCTTCTTAAAATTTATCAGCAACTAAATTCCTTATCAGAGCGAATCGATAAACAAGATTCGAAAATTAACATTGTTTTTCAGCGTTTAGGACTTTCAAATGCCTCAAAATAAGTTGTCATCCAGCCACATTCCCACGGATAGGATTCGTCTCATCTCGATCAACGTCAACTCCATTGTTACTTTACATCGGCGTGATTATCTCCTTGAATTCATTGCCAGACAAAAGCCTGACATCCTGCTTCTAACCGAAACCCACCTCAATTCATGGCACTCCATGAAATTCAAGAATTTTGAATTCGTAAGAAACGATAGGGTAATAGGTGATGGGGGAGGTGGCACCGGGATATTGGTACGAAGACCCTATCGTTTCCGAAATATTGAAAAAGTCGAATTCAAAAGCTTTGAATCTCTTGAAGTGTCCGTTATCAAATCTCACTGCCAGGTGGGGATAACCTCATCGTTATCTCTGCCTATGCAACTGATGGAACTGTTCTCAAGCTCAAGGAGGAACTCAATTCCTTGTTTGAAATACTCGAATTGAACAGGCTGCATAACTATTATATTCTTGCTGGTGACCTGAACGTCAAGCATACATCATGGCTGAACGCCACCAATAATCCAAGAGGTGTATTCCTGAAATCATGGATAACAGAGAACCAAATTGAATACAGGTGCAATCTTTATGGTTCGGAGTTCCCAACATACCCTAGGACAAATTCATATTTGGACCTTTGCATTGCTGACGCAAGACTCGAATTCAACTTTAATAGTCCTCAACGGAAACTGCAGGTGCTTCCTTACGATAGCGACCATAACGCAATCGTAATGGAAATCAATCATCACAGGGATGATTTCTTCCTCATTCCAGTTCAACACGAAGATCATCGGTTGAATTTCAAAAAAACAGACTGGGGAAAGTTTCAAAAGAAGTTTAATCGGGAGTACCAGAAGCAATGTCCCCCTTCTGATGGTGGCAACTCTTGCTCAATGGTTCCGAATGACAGGAATCTAACTAACGATGAAATAGATGTCTATTTGTCGAAGTTAGAGAAGCTGATGTTGGAAACGATTGAGAAAGTAGTTCCCAAGATTAAACTTCGGAACAATATGGAAGGATATGAAACACTAACCATCGCAAGGTTGAAAAGATTGAAAAGCCTTCTTCTCACACGCGTCAACAATATTTATCGACGATTTTTGGATTACAACCATCCCTCGTTGGCTTTGTTGAAATTACATCTGAAGAATGTCCGGAACTTAATCCGGTCATACTTCAGGAGTGAGGTCAGCAACCAATGGGCGGAAAAATTGAGGGGTATTAGCCCACAGAACCCAGATGGCGTGTTTGCGAAAGTGAATAGCATATTCCGCAAGAAGTCTCGAGTGAAGGTATCGAATCTTGAAGTCACTAGTGATGAGATAAATCTTCTTGATAGGGCTGGTATCGAAATTGATAGTACGACTCCGGATAGAAAAGGAAACAGGATTATTTGTGAAGGATTGGATAAACTTGCCCTGATTGGAACACGTTTTGAATTGGTTCATCTACCAAACCCTGAGAGAGGGAACGAAATTTTTTCAGAGGTCGTTGAAGCACAAGTTTCCGACTTCAAATCAAGCCTGAACGGCCAATCAATTCTTCATTTCAATGAAACATTAACATCTGACCTCATACCGAGCTTGAATCTGATTGATTATTTTGTCAGCTATGAAGACTTGTGCTTCATATTTCGCAAGATAAATAACAAGAAATCATGTGGTACTGATGGTATTCCAAATGTAGTTCTCCGACATTTGCCTGCGGTTGCTATTAGGAACTATTGCATATTGTTCAACAACATGTTGAGCAATTCATATTTCCCAAATGAGTGGAAAAAGGCTAAGGTATTTCCGATCTTGAAGAAAAGAAAAGGATTCTCGTGCCCGAAAAGCTATCGCCCAATCAGCTTGCTGCCTAACATCAGCAAGGTGTTTGAAGTCACACTCAATAGAGCATTAAACGCCCACATTGAGGAAAATGAGTTGATGCCGAATTGCCAATTTGGTTTTCGTGCCAGGCATGCGACCACACATGCAATAACGAAAGTAACCTCAGACATCTGTTGGAAACTAAATGATAGACAATGTGTTGGAGCATGTCTCATTGATATGGAGAAAGCCTTTGATACGGTATGGTTAGATGGACTAGTTTTTAAACTCCTTCAGGACAAGTTCCCCAGACACCTTGTCGCCATGATGTGTAATATGTTATACGGGAAATCGTTTGTTGTAACCGATGGAAATCTGACAACAATGCGCGAGTTCAAGGTCTTGAATGGTCTACAGCAGGGAACAGTTACTGCGCCTCTGCTCTTCTCAATATTCATTCGCAAGCTATTGAACGGCTTTGATTTTCACGTCTCGCCAACGCGATCATTGGTAGCGTTTGCTGATGATCTGATCATCTATACGGCAGACCGAAAAGCTACAATAGTTCAGAGCAATCTCCAAAAAATGTTCAATGATGTACAGCTGTACACTGACAATTGGCGAATGAAAATCAATGCGCAAAAGTGTGAAACAATCTTGTTTCGAACAACTCTGCAGGGGGTCAGTCAAGACCTGAAACGTAATTGGAAAGATTTCCACATCATGGCTGGTGAGAGTAGTCTAGAACGAGTTCCACATAAATCCTGTGTTCGATACCTCGGTGTTTATCTCGATCAGTATCTGTACTATACTGAACATGTGAAAATCATGCTTAGTAAGGCACTCAAAGTAGTCATGGCCCTTCGAAGACTCTTTCATTCCAGATACATTGACCAAAAGGTCAAAATTATCTGTTACAAGACACTGGTTAGACCAGTTTTGACATATGGATGTCAGATCTGGTACAACCAGAGCGCTAGTACTATGGAAAAATTAAGAGTTTTCGAAAGGAAATGTCTTCGTGCATGTACTGGTTTGTACAGAAAGCCTGAGACGGATTGGAAACATTATATATCGAACAGAAGAATTTATCAAACTGCTGAAGTGACGAGGGTCGATATCTTCATATTGAAACTTCTTCGGAATCATATCGCAAGATCTGTGACTGTGAGTGAAAACCCTTGGATTTCACAGCCGTTCCACCCTACAGACGGGTATATAGCGACTTGTCTCGCTACTGGCTTCATTCCTCCAGAAGCATTCGTGTATTTGGACATGAATCGATATGTTTTTGATTCTGACGGCGTCCCAGTCATATATCACATATATCGACGGGCCACCGATAAGAAGATAAAATATCCTTAGAATTTGAGTTCACGAGACCAACAATTTCAATGGAGGTTCTCATTTGCTAGATTCGTTGAAGCTGATCGAGTTGAGACGGCGCAATCCAGGTATTGGTGGCTGAATGACAATGTCTAAATTATTCGTGTTTATTTTCAGTTTGGGTGTTTTTTCGTTATTTAGTTTTTGAGTTGCAGCTCATTAGTGCTACGTTTAGTGTTGTTTTTTTTTGTTTAAAAATTAGGTATAGTTTAGGTATATGTAATGTTTACTATATTCCGTTAGATATAAGATTAAACACTTAGGTTAGGAATATTGTTACAGAATTTTTTAGTATAAGATAAAGTTTTTTGATTGTATTTTATTAGAAATAAGTTACAACATATTAGGTGTAGGATCAAAGTTTCACTGTAATGTTAAGATTATAAATAATTTTAGGATAGTGTTGGTTGGTTTTTTCTCCTTTTTCCAATTAAATTTTAAAAATATGTAATAATCGTAATTAATTGAATTTGCTATAGTTTTTTTTGATGAAATGAGTTAATGATAACGTACAAATTTAGAGAGCCATTTGGGCCATTAAGTTTTTTTTGATTGTTATTGTTTGGAATTTGCTTTATATTCTTTTAAAATTTATAACGATTAGTATTAAATAAAGCGCTTTTGACTTGACTTGAATGAATATTGAAAAAAGTAGAGGCGCTGTAACTGTTCCGTGCTGTAGACCATTCAAGACCTTGAAGTCGCGCATTGTCCTCAGATTTCCATCAGTTACAACAAATGATTTTCCGTCCAATATATTGCACAATCATGCCGACAGGTGTCTGGGGAACCTGCATATTTTCGTGTGTAAAACGAGACGTTTTTTTTTCTTTATTGAATTTTACTAGAATTAGGTTAGAATATATTTAGATATAAGCTGAATTTTCACTATTTTGTAGTTTTTTACAATATGTTAATTTTTAATAGAGTTGAATGGTTGGTTTTTCTTCCTTTTCCAATTAATCGGTAGTAATTAAGAATTTTCATTTGATATTTTGTTTTTGCTAAATTTTTCATTGAAAATTATTTAAATTTAAAGCGCAATGTGAGTCATTAAGTCTTTGAGTACTATAATGTTTTAAAACTTCTTTTTATAAAATTAATGACGATTGAACAAATGAAGCGCATTTGAATTTGAATTATGAATAGCATTAAATAAAAATGTACAAAAAAGCCTATATGAGAAATTATTTAGAATATTGTACTTAATGATTGGAAAACACGTTATTTATTAAATCTCAGCATATCCTATCTCGCGATGTTTCGCATTTAAAGCAAATGATACACGTTCGTAATATATCAGCTAAAAAAGTGAAAATACTCATAATTTACTTACGACAAAGAAGAATGCCTCATAATTAAAACATTGCTTTCAAATAAGTTCGAAAAATATAAACGATACTTTATTTATTCTTAGAATCATAAGTCACGGCGCAGTTTTTTGTTTATTTTTGGTTCCTTGAGGTTCATCGGTGCGGCATTCCGTTTCGGTCGAGCTGTACTATTTTCGCTCTCTAGTCCAGACAATCTTTCAATTAAAACGTGTGATGCCGTGATTTGAGGTAAAGTAATGCGATTGGAAGATTTCAGAGGAGAAACATTTTTTCGTCTCATATTATGATCATTGTTGTTGCATAATGGTTTGTCGTCCGATCTTGTAAACCCGTACCGCTGCAGTTCTGCATAACTAAGCTTTTTAACCTTAACAATACACTGTTTGTTGGTCCTTGGATCAGCTGGCTTATACGGAGTGCTGCATACAGCTTTTAATGTGCGGAAATTGTCGAAGATTGTATCCTCTATTAGTTGGGCAGGAGTAGATATGTTAGCTTGAGTATCCGATTGAGAAATTTGGCCTGTTGAAGCGTCGGTCACAACTATACTGGGAATCTGTTGGTTGTCATTATCTTCTTGTGCCCTTTCTGCACAATTTGTTGAGCGGTCCACGCAAGATTCTTCGACAATGGAAGAGTGTGACAGAGATTCTACTGATACCGCCGTCACTGCTAATACTGATGGTGATATGTCTGCTGTGTTTTCTTCTCTTATTGTGTGAATATCGCGGCGAACTGATTCTGAAATGAATATTACAAAATTTTTTAACTGAAGAAGGAAAGGATGGATATCGGAACACTTTCCCGTAGTCACTTGTCACAATTGTTTCTTCTTTTTAGTTAAAGAAAAATGAAAATTTCATTAATCAACCACTTCTGAGCTGTTTATAAAATTTGATGACTCTGGCTTCTTCCTGACAAAACACTGTGACGCACTGATGGACGGTCAGACAGGTACTTATTTTAATATGGTATAGAAAAACCTTTTTTTACAAAACCTTAAAAACTACGTCCAGGAGCAGAATGGACAAATGTATGTTTTAAGCTAGTCAGTACTTATGAAGCTGAGGAGGTAATCTGATCCCATTGTCAAAAAATCTACTTTCATAATGGTATGCAAATGATAAATAATTACCTGGTGATTCTACAACTGATTTATCAGCTTCTTCGGAGTGTTCCAAGCCCACCGAAGAGTTTATAGTCTCTACCAAAGACTGCGGAATATATTCGGATTGCATTGAAGCATTGTCGTCTTTTCGTCTACGCCTTGTTTGTACATAGGACACCTGAATCTCATCTGGTTCGTTTGTCAATGGATTTATATTCTCTTTTTCACACTCTTCCCCTTGAAGTCGTCTTAAGGTGGGAGGCACCAGCCTAACTGATCTTCGAGACGTCGATTTATTCAGACTTACTTCTGACTGTATTGTATCTGAAGATTCCGGCAACATTTCCTGAATTGACTGATTGAATTCTCTCATTGCTTCATTACAAAGTTTCGACATTTCTCCTATAAGACGCATATATCGCCGGTTAAAGATTTGAACTATTTGTTTTTCAGTCATAAGTTTCCGATTTAATTCAACGATTTCTTGTTTGAAGTACGCCACTTGTTGGCGCAGCTCTTGATTCTGTAAAGTGAGCGAGCGATTTATGTCCTTGTATTTTTCCATTTTTGGAAGAAATATATTTCATTAAAGTAAAATAAACACGATTCAGAAGATCGAAATACCCAACTTTCAAAAACAAAACGTTAACACACTGAAGAAGCCTACTAACTACAGGAGAATCAGTGTAACCCACTGTAAATGTCATATTCATTCCTTCTTTCTGACGTTGGCCTCGGTTCTACCAGCTGTGGATGTTGTACAACCACGTTCAGTGACATGTATCAAAAACGTTTGAGATTCGAAATATGCTGCAAACGGAACTCTACTGAGCAATTCAATCATGAAATTAAATGCATTCTTTCTGGTTTTTTCAATTTCTTAATGCTAGCATTCTTTTTGTGAAATAAATAGTTTTACGGAAATCTTTATCTATTAGCCGATTATTATTTATTGACTCAACTAAGCCTACGCTATTATTGCTGTTATACAATTACGCATTGTATTACATGATAAATAATTTAATATTTTATTATGTTATATTACATTGTGTGATATTATTTTATTTATATTATACTATATCATTTATATTATATGTATTATATTATATATTACATTTTAATAAATTATTTTAAATGATTTCGAAAATATCAAAACCTCGCAAAATCATTAGGCAGATTGTTTTTTTTATATTAACTAAGTATTCTGCCATGAAGGAATCAATTACAGACTCTCTTTGTAGGGAATTTGCATTTCGGAAAAAAATTACCGTATGCTTTCTTTCGGAAAGCCATGCTATAAACAGTGAAAACAAGAAAATAGTGAGCACATTTTTAATGCAAAGGCACTGGATGACAGTGAAAGTGGGAAATCGCCTTAAATAGATTATCGCTTAATCTCTACAGAGATCAAGGCAATAGCTACTCTTTATCATTAAAATTTTCCAGTAGACAGAAATTTCCTCAAACTTTCTTGAAATAGTGAACCATACCTAAACCCAAAAGATAAAAATATTCGATGAAGATTTAGTTGACCCTATACAATAAAAACAGAACTAACAAAAGAGTGGAGCAGGCAAAAATGAAAAGAAAGTGAATAGCATATTCCGCAAGAAGTCTCGAGTGAAGGTATCGAATCTTGAAGTCACTAGTGATGAGATAAATCTTCTCGATAGAGCTGGTATCGAAATTGATAGTACGACTCCGGATAGAAAAGGAAACAGGATTATTTGTGAAGGATTGGATAAACTTGCCCTGATTGGAACACATTTTGAATTGGTTCATTTACCAAACCCTGAGAGCGGGAATGAAATATTTTCAGAGGTCGTTGAAGCAAAAGTTTCCGACTTCAATTCAAGCCTGAACGGCCAATCAATTCTTCATTTCAATGAAACATTAACATCTGACCTCATACCGAGCTTGAATCTGATTGATTATTTTGTCAGCTATGAAGACTTGTGCTTCATATTTCGCAAGATAAATAACAAGAAATCATGTGGTACTGATGGTATTCCAAATGTAGTTCTCCGATATTTGCCTGAGGTCACTATTAGGAACTATTGCATATTGTTCAATAACATGTTGAGCAATTCATATTTCCCAAATGAGTGGAAAAAGGCTAAGGTATTTCCGATATTGAAGAAAGGAAAAGAATCTTCATGCCCCAAAAGCTATCGCCCAATTAGCTTGCTGCCTAACATCAGCAAGGTGTTTGAAGTGATACTCAACAGAGCATTAAACGCCCACATTGAGGAAAATGAGTTGATGCCGAGTTGCCAATTTGGTTTTCGTGCCAGGCATTCGACCACACATGCAATAACGAAAGTAACCTCAGACATCTGTTGGAAACTAAATGATAGACAATGTGTTGGAGCATGTCTCATTGATATGGAGAAAGCCTTCGATACGGTGTGGTTAGATGGACTAGTTTTTAAACTCCTTCAGGACAAGTTCCCCAGACACCTTGTCGCCATGATATGCAATATGTTATACGGGAAATCGTTTGTTGTAACTGATGGAAATCTGACAACAATGCGCGAGTTCAAGGTCTTGAATGGTCTACAGCAGGGAACAGTTACTGCGCCTCTGCTCTTCTCAATCTTCATTCGCAAGCTATTGAACGGCTTTGATTTTAACGTCTCGCCAATGCGATCATTGGTAGCGTTTGCTGATGATCTGATCATCTATACGGCAGACCGAAAAGCTACAATAGTTCAGAGCAATCTCCAAAAAATGTTCAATGATGTACAGCTGTACACTGTCAATTGGCGAATGAAAATCAATGCGCAGAAGTGTGAAACAATCTTGTTTCGGACAACGCTGCAGGGGGTCAGTCAAGACCTGAAACGTAATTGGAAAGATTTCCACATCATGGCTGGTGAGAGTAGTCTAGAACGGGTTGCACATAAATCCTGTGTTCAATACCTCGGTGTTTATCTTGATCAGTATCTGCACTATACTGAACATGTGAAAATCATGCTCAGTAAGGCACTTAAAGTAGTCATGGCCCTTCGAAAACTCTTTCATTCCAGATACATTGATCAAAAGGTCAAAATTATCTGTTACAAGACACTGGTTAGACCAGTTTTGACATATGGATGTCAGATCTGGTACAACCAGAGTGCTAGTACTATGGAAAAATTAAGAGTTTTCGAAAGGAAATGTCTTCGTGCATGGACTGTGTAATAAACATAAGCAGTCGAGCAGCCCCGTGGTGATCAGGAGTGGCTGCTCCTGAAGAGATAAGGTGGTCACCCCGTCGAAACTGCTTAGTTTGTTGTTTTACTAGTGTAAAGTAAACTGCATCCGTCAAGTTTCCATCCTTTAGGCAGAGATGAGTGGTTCACTTCAGCCACTTTAACATCTTTAGGTTTGACATTCCCCTTGTAATGCAACGATCTTCTTCGGTGAAAGTAACGGTTGCTTTTTGTGTAATGTTTGCGTTTGTCTCAAGCCTCCGTGTCCGCTAACTTTAACGAGGCAAAACAATATTGAATTTCTGTAGAGTAGATTAATTGACACCTAATAGAACTTTTCTAAAGACAATAGAAATTGATCGGTGCGTCTTGTAGAGTAGAGTACGCGTGATAAGTATTTTGTAGTGTAGCTTCGTGGCTCGACAAGAACCCGCCTCATATGATCCCGCAAATGCTAGTCGTCAAGCACGCGTACGCGGTCGTTAAGCGAAGCTAGTTAGCTGCGCTCGGTGTTGTTTTAGCTCGCTGACACTTGTGCCAGACCATCGGCACCCGTGTCCTACACGGACATTTTGAAATTCATTACAATGGCACCCAACGTGGGGCCCGAAGGGGAAACAACACCACTCTCCTTCGAGCTCTCACATTTTTAATTTTGCTGTCGGCAGATGAACCGATTCAATTTTTATTGTCGCCCTCACCATTTAATATTAACGTAGCATACTTTGGAGGGTTCCACAAAGTAAAGATAGAGTCACCGATAAACTCTCTTTTGGTGTTGTTTGTCTTGTCTTCGATATAATAAGGTCTATAGCATCTTCTGGAGTTCTTCGTTCGTGGTGGCTCAGTCGCCTGAACTTGCCGATGATGTTATAGAGTAGTGCGTCCCTTAATGTTACCAAAAGAAAGGTTTGCACATTTTTATACAGTTTGAAGTCGGACAGTTCTAATTTTGAACAAACTGTTGGTGCTAGGGGTTTTCAAATACATCGCTTGGAATTGCGTCAGTTTTTGCTGGGAGCTAATCTGATGACCGGCAGTGATAAAATCCGCATCATCAATTAGTCCTGACCGACACCCGATTTGTTTTTATGATTGGTTAGCGGTTTTTATTAGCATACTTTCGTAGAAGACAGGGACTTGTATTCAAGGAGAGGGGCCTAAAATTATAACAACCATCTCTCCACTGCGGAAACAATTGTTTCTTTACTAGTGAAGAGCGAAACCCTTCAGTCTCTCCATGTCTGGGTCGGCATCGAAGAGACTGTCCTGTAATAAACATAAGCAGTCGAGCAGCCCCGTGGTGATCAGGAGTGGCTGCTCCTGAAAAGATAAGGTGGTCACCCCGTCGAAACTGCTTAGTTTGTTGTTTTACTAGTGGAAAGTAAACTGCATCCGTCAAGTTTCCATCCTTTAGGCAGAGATGAGTGGTTCACTTCAGCCACTTTAACATCTTTTGGTTTGACATTCCCCTTGTAATGCAACGACCTTCTTCGGTGAAAGTAACGGTTGCTTTTTGTGTAATGTTTGCGTTTGTCTCAAGCCTCCGTGTCCGCTAACTTTAACGAGGCAAAAAAATATTGAATTACTGTAGAGTAGCTTAATTGACACCTAATAGAACTTTTCTAAAGACAATAAAAATTGATCAGTGCGTCTTGTAGAGTAGAGTACGCGTGATAAGTATTTTGTAGTGTAGCTTCGTGGCTCGACAAGAACCCGCCTCATATGATCTCGCAAATGCTAGTCGTCAAGCACGCGTACGCGGTCGTTAAGCAAAGCTAGTTAGCTGAGCTCGGTGTTGTTTTAGCTCGCTGACACTTGTGCCAGACCATCGGCACCCGTGTCCTACATAAGGATCCACGCGTAAAGGAGAAAATTAAAGTTTCAAGTGCGTATTAATTATGACAAAATTACCTTAATCGCTAAGGTTTAAATGATTTTTCGTCCGACAATGCATTGTCATGATTCACCGGAAATGATATTTTTCATATTTGAATAATTTGTATATACAAAACAGTTCTGTATAATTATAAGAAACTAGTCGTTAATATTCGACGAAATAAGGTAACATTCTAAATGAAATAGACTTTTGTGTTCTTAGCGTTTAACAAAAATCAATTTTATGTATTGCTTTTGGTTCATATGTTCGTAGACACTTCTATTAAGTAAAGTTTTACGCAGAGTTGTTTTTCATATATCTCTCCGCGTTACTGACTATCCTTTCGTCAAGGTAGTAGAAAAAGTTAAAACGAACGCTAACATAAAAGCTGATATGATTTTGTAACATCATAAAATTGGCAAGCGGATACGGAAATGAAGTTAACACAAATCGCCTTCTCGAATTTTTGTATAAATCACAATTAAATTTCTTATTCAAATAAAACTGGCAAGTTCACACGCACACGCAAGAATATTTTTACCACATTTCGTTCACAGCAAAAAGTCTTATAATTTGAAGCGGGCATTGAGTTAACGCCTGAATACCTCCAATCCGTAACATTGCAATACTTTCGTAGGCGTTGAATTTGAAATGCTTAAGCAATACTATCTTACATATTAACATTATTTCCGGCACGAAATCAATTCTCTCTTCACTAATTTAATGTTGCAGAGTTCATGGATACTTTCTTCATTCTATAAGCTATTGTTTTACTATTTGAACCGGGGGTAAATTATGGAGAAACTTTTGTGCGCAAAACTAGCTTCCATACGATGCGACATAACCTAATGAGACCTAGATGTATCATCTGGTAATGGAGGCAGCAAGACCTGAATTATTTCAAGCTGATGTAAATGTTGGCCCCCTTATAAAGGAGGATATTGCGCGAGTAATATTTGCTGAAAACGGTCTGACCTGGTAGATAATACTTCCTTGACCGCACATATGAGGCGATATCCGCACTTTTGTTTCAGCAGGCTCCCACTTGCAGAAAGTCGATCGTTCGCTTTTAGGACGTCTTTCGGCTGCCATTATTGTAATGATTTTCTGTCTAAGTCCGTGCAGGACACGGGTGCCGATGGTCTGGCATAAGTGTCAGCGAGCTATAAACAACACCGAGCTCAGCTAACTAGCTTCGCTTAACGAACGCGTACGCGTGCTTGACGACTAGCATTTGCGGGATCATATGAGGCGGGTTCTTGTCGAGCCACGAAGCTACACTACAAAATACTTATCACGCGTACTCTACTCTACAAGACGCACCGATCAATTTTTATTGTCTTTAGAAAAGTTCTATTAGGTGTCAATTAAGCTACTCTACAGTAATTCAATATTTTTTTGCCTCGTTAAAGTTAGCGGACACGGAGGCTTGAGACAAACGCAAACATTACACAAAAAGCAACCGTTACTTTCACCGAAGAAGGTCGTTGCATTACAAGGGGAATGTCAAACCAAAAGATGTTAAAGTGGCTGAAGTGAACCACTCATCTCTGCCTAAAGGATGGAAACTTGACGGATGCAGTTTACTTTCCACTAGTAAAACAACAAACTAAGCAGTTTCGACGGGGTGACCACCTTATCTCTTCAGGAGCAGCCACTCCTGATCACCACGGGGCTGCTCGACTGCTTATGTTTATTACAGGACAGTCTCTTCGATGCCGACCCAGACATGGAGAGACTGAAGGGTTTCGCTCTTCACTAGTAAAGAAACAATTGTTTCCGCAGTGGAGAGATGGTTGTTATAATTTTAGGCCCCTCTCCTTGAATACAAGTCCCTGTCTTCAACTAAAGTATGCTAATTAAAAACCGCTAACCAATCAAAAAAACAAATCGGGTGTCGGTCAGGACTAATTGATGATGCGAATTTTATCACTGCCGGTCATCAGATTAGCTCCCAGCAAAAACTGACGCAACTCTAGGCAGTGTATTTGAAAACCCCTGGCACCATCAGTTTGTTCAAAATTAGAACTGTCCGACTACAAACTGTATAAAAATGTGCAAACCTTTCTTTTGGTAACATTAAGGGACGAACTACTCTATAACATCATCGGCATGTTCAGGCGGCAGAGCCACCACGAACGAAGAACTCCAGAAGATGCTATAGACCTTATTATACCGAAGACAAGACAAACAACACCAAAAGAAAGTTTATCGGTGACTCTATCTTTACTTTACGGAACCCTCCAAAGTATGCTACGTTAATATCAAATGGTGAGGGCGACAATAATAATTGAATCGGTTCATCTGCCGGCAGCAAAATTAAAAATGTGAGAACTCGAAGGAGAGTGATGTTGTTTCCCCTTCGGGCCCCACGTTGGGCGCCATTGTAATGATTTTCTGTTTAAGTCCGTGTAGGACACGGGTGCCGATGGTCTGGCATAAGTGTCAGCGAGCTATAAACAACACCGAGCTCAGCTAACTAGCTTCGCTTAACGACCGCGTACGCGTGCTTGACGACTAGCATTTGCGGGATCATATGAGGCGGGTTCTTGTCGAGCCACGAAGCTACACTACAAAATACTTATCACGCGTACTCTACTCTACAAGACGCACCGATCAATTTTTATTGTCTTTAGAAAAGTTCTATTAGGTGTCAATTAAGCTACTCTACAGTAATTCAATATTTTTTTGCCTCGTTAAAGTTAGCGGACACGGAGGCTTGAGACAAACGCAAACATTACACAAAAAGCAACCGTTACTTTCACCGAAGAAGGTCGTTGCATTACAAGGGGAATGTCAAACCAAAAGATGTTAAAGTGGCTGAAGTGAACCACTCATCTCTGCCTAAAGGATGGAAACTTGACGGATGCAGTTTATTTTACACTAGTAAAACAACAAACTAAGCAGTTTCGACGGGGTGACCACCTTATCTCTTCAGGAGCAGCCACTCCTGATCACCACGGCGCTGCTCGACTGCTTATGTTTATTACAATATCTATTTTACATCTCACGATCGCCAATATTATAGCTTGTTTAGTTTCCGAAATTTTCAGATGTTGTAATTATACTTCAAAAAGGGAACATGCAAAAAAACAAAGAAAATTTTGAACAAAATGAACGGTACTTACCCTAAACCTCCTCCTACGAGCGCTCGTGTTTGGGGTGGGTAAGGCCTGTATCTTGCAGTATTATTTTTTTTATGTGTAAAAGTTAAGCTTCATTGAATTTAAATAAATCACTTCGCGATTTTTCCGGTTTAGATTTATCTATTGCCGTGGTCAACAAATCTACACCGACACGTTTTACGTATGGTTAAGACAACAAATTAATTACAGGGTTCTACGTGAACTAAGATTAAGGTTGAAGGAAAAGTATCTGTTTGCTGTTCCGAACTTCGCTCTGCACCGATTTGGCTTCCGATACGTGATTTGCTTCCGAAATTGGCATGAATTTGCCTCAATGCTTTTTCCGATAGTCGAGAACTAGATGATGATACGAAAGATACATAGGCAAATAGATTCGCGCTTCCAAACTAGATATCTCGCACTTTGCTGCTCACACGGAAAAGTGATTCTCGTCGATGGGAAATTGAATGGGAACGAGAGAAAATTTATCGTGAGATGAACGGAGCGAACTATGTTTATGCACCAAATTCACTGTCATTTACGTTACAATTGCGAGTGCGGCGGTACTGAAATTTGCGATCGAGTTCTAAATTTTTGTTGCTAACAAATTTAAATGAATTTCCACAATCACGGTTTGTAATATCTTAACTCTTCACGCCTTTTGATTTCCAGTTGGGAAGTTGAAACTTCCCGATCACTCCATGATTCGCAACGTATTAATGAATCAAAAACGATTGAACTTTACGGATAATTTTTAAACATAACTGTAATTATTTCACGTAAATATTCCACTCTAGGGGGGAAAACAACGGTTTATCTCCACTTGCAGACAACGGAACCGACAACGGGGTCAATCAAAACAATTTCACAACATATTCCAAGTAATGGGAAACATGAAACTGCAATTTCCCGGCTATACATTAGACCGTCAATTGGGGTGAAATCGCTCACCTGAGTTATGATGTCGCAACTTCCACTTTGGATGTATAGTAACAAGCATGGGAAAATACTGTCCACGATCGCGTGCTCAGTTTGATATCGAAAACACGGCTGAATCTTTCACTCGAAATTCCACGTTAAAGTGCCCGGCAAGCCAGGTGGTGGAGACGAAGCGCACGATAATTGTTCTTCGTATCTGGTTTTATTGATAGCGGTTCTCGCGCGTGCTTCTTGCTTGGCAATTCGAATCAGACTCCTCCACTCGCGACAATCTCCCGGCAACAGCCCCAGTAACACCACCAAATCCCACTCCCGCTACCGCTATCCTCGTCTCCTCGCTTTTGCTTTGTTGCGATGGGCTTGACGAATCCAAATCCGTCACGGGCTCGTCTAATTTGATATCGCCCACCGAACGGTTAATACTGTTATTATTGATGTTTGTGTTGTTGTTATTAATGCTGCTGCTATTGTGCACCTCCCAAGGAGAGCTGGCTCTTTTCATGTTCATCATATTATTATTGTTATTATTCAGTTTATTGCAATGCATTGTGGTGTTGTATTGATCGCGCGATTTCGCTTGGGCCTGCTGTATGTGTGAATCCGACAATTTTGGCTTTTGTAACAGAGTGACTAGATTCGATTGAATGTGAAAGCAATCAGAGAAGATCAGAAGGAAGGTGGTAAGATCGTTGGGCGTTTTGAACATACGAAACCATTGATCTTAAGGAAATTTCGATGTTACCAAATGGAATAGTTGATCAACAAGAATTGGTCCCTTCAACTTAATACATTGCGCAAGGAAATCGAGCAATTGTTGAATGGCTTGAGTATCGATAGAAGGTTGAGGCAAATGTAGTCTTTCGGCAGCTGGAGCAAATTCATGCTCCTCAACACCCACCATTATCACATGATCATCGACCACATTGAATGTGTCTGGATATTTTAGCAAGAATTCTGTGAATTCTTTGATATGTTGCCCTGAGATATGTCTGACTTGCGGTGTAGCTTGACTTCTGGGACCCAACAAACTTTTAATGGGAACTTCTGTTCCAGCACCATATTGTAGCATTTTGTTTTTAAAATAGTCTTTAGCCTCCTGAATGTAATCACGTTTACCGCCGCCATACGTTTGATCATCTGCTGAGTGCGATTGAAATGAATTCACGTGTACGTAATCGCCATTAATGAGAAATAAAGATGGATATTGCGCAAGAAACTTTTTGAGACCTGACTGACTGCCGCCCGCTATCTGTCGCATTTCTTTGGTGAACCCCTTCGCGCCGAACTGGCACGACAGATTGTGAACGGTGTGTGGCTCCCTATTACTAAGAACAATATTCTTATTAGTTTGAAACAATTTCTGTTTGAGATCAGCCACTTCTGTACTAATCTTACGTTGCTTCTTACGCAATTTCACCTCATTCGGTCGAATAAGCATCAACACTTGTTCAGTGCACAATTCAGAGAATAATTGTCTTGATTCAGATTTAATTGCTTTTGCCATATTTGCATACAATTGTTCGTTAATTAAAATTAAAACATCACCAGCAGCATATAAAAGCATATCACGTGTTGATGGCCGTTTTGTCCAATACTTTTGATCACGACTATAAATATTTTTTAATTGATCCTTCATAGGGCTCATTGGAGCATTATAAATTTCACCTAGTGAATTTAATGAAACATATTTGGCCTTATAGACTTGTTTGCCTCTTTCTTGGAATTGCAGGACTGCATAACCTGCCTGTGTATCGAAGACATTCCGCAATAAAACACCAACTTGATTATACAAGTTTACCGATTCATTACGACAATCATGTATCACTTTGATAACATTCTCACGTTCGAGCAACTTCTTTAACCCGCAATTTGTAACGAGCTCTGGACACGTGAGAATATCGAAAATGAACGCCTCACCTCTCGTCGTCCCGATTTCAATTAGAGTCAATTGTCCTTTCAGACCCAAATTGATTCCCTCGCAATCCAGCGAAATCACAACCTGATCATTTTGAGCGAATTTAAGAATTGCTTCGGTAACAAATTGACATTCTTTTATTGTAGAAATAACACGGGTATTTTGGAAAATTTTTATTTTTCACGTATCGCCGACGAAATAATTGATGGAGGACGAATGGACGGGACTGGAGTTGGGAGCTCCTGCACACTTGGTATTATTTGATGTGTTGATGCTATTTTGTGCCATTGACTGTTTATCCTTTTCTAAATTCTCCGCTAAGGTTTTTAGGACTAAACTATTGATGCGCTGCTTGAGTGTTTGTTTCTTATTATTTATGACGCTGACACGCTCCGTGCTCGATTACTACAGTTCCCAAACCCGGAATTCTACGTGCAGACTTGAAATTTTAAAAACAAAATTTTATTGAAGTAGAGTAAATTTAAATGAAGTCAAGAAATTTTAATATAAATATATAAAAGTTAATTTTCATGACGAATAAAATTAAAGGGAGACATTTAAATTTTAATGTACAGGAAAATTGATATGAAATGACATTTAATAAAATAATAATAAGAAAAAGTATTCAACAAAATTATGATTAAAAGTAAAATTACATATTTTTTTAAAATCTGCGACAAAATTCCGAGTAGGAGATAGAAAGGTTTTTGAGCAGTTGGCTTGTGTGACTGCTCGATCAATACAGAAGAAAGAGGCACTTGTTGGGCGTAAAATGCCAGTGCAAAGGTTCCAGATAGTGCTAACAAAAGGAGCAAAGAAACTCCTCCAAAAAGTGCCAGAAAATAATGTTCGTACGGACGCCCAACAAGAAAAAAGACCTAATGCGACACACGAGAGAAAGAAGGGTAGGTTGTCTGCAGGAAGCAGCGCTTCTTCAATGTTTGAAATGGTGCAGCAGCACTTCTTCAATGTTTCTTTGCAAGAATGCTAATCCAAGCCCGGATTTTGGGCACGTCTTGGGATCAGGGAAATGCCTAATTTCCCAGGAAGCCCTAGCCAAGGCAAAATCAGAACTTCAATGACCCACATCCTGAAACTAAACCTACATCGTAGTTCAACCTTCCAAAACCTGCTTGAGCAGGTAGCCAGGGACTTGCAAGCCAAATTTTTGCTACTGAGTGAGCAACACCGTGGTAAAAGTTCTGCATCATGGTATACTGATGAAACTGGTACTGCCGCCATCTGGGCTCAGAACAGTGATTTCCACGTTGTGAATTATTTACGGGGAGATGGTTTCATGTAGGTTCGGTGCTCAACGACCACCTTCTTTAGTGTGTACCTAACGTCGAACGAATCGATATCATCTTTCCAAGCCTGGATATATGGTTTTGGAGAGCACTGTCTCGAACGCAGATGGCAACATGCTCGTTGGGGGAGACTTCAATGCTAAAGTAATCGAATGAAGCATGCCTTAAATAGGTTCGCGGGGAAAATGAATCCTAGTAATGGTGGCCAGGAAGGTACTCATCTTACTGAACACCGGAAACACGCCGACTTTCCGCCGTATTAGCTGTGAAGGAACAATACCGGACATGACATTCGGCTCGCAGTCCTTAGTATGGAGGATATACAATTGGAGAGTATTAGAGGACTACTCAGCCAGTGATCATCAGTGCATTCTGCTTGGGATCAGTGATGTTATCTCCCGACGTCCATGCCTTCGGATTTCTACAATTGGATAGAACATCGGAAGGATGGACGTCGAGTTCATCGAGATGCTCAGAGCTGGTGCCTCGCTACAGGAAGATTCGCGCGGGGTGGAAGAACTGGCAGCTCAAGACGTGGTGAACTCAATTATGAGTATCATTACGACTACTTGCAATGCTTTTATGCCCCGTCGAAAACCTCGGCCGGGCAATCCCCCAGTGTACTGGTGGTCAACTGAAATCGCTGAAAAGCGAAGCGAGTGTCACAAGCTTTGGTGTGAGACTCAACGGGGTCGGAACCGTGACGAAGCATGCAACTGGGTAGCAGCATATAAGTCGGCCAGGAAATGCCTTCACAAATTGATTAACGACAGCAACGCTCGTTACTGGCAAGGTCCAGATGGTGTTCCAGCTAAGGTGTTGCAACTTGTTTATAGCACATTCAACGCTTGCCTATGGGATGGGGTTTTCCTGGTACGACGGAAGATGGTGAGGCGCGTGCTGATCAGCAAGGGGAAGGAAAATCCCGGATCGCCGTCTGCGTACCGCGTGTTATGGATAATAGACACTGCTGCTAGAGAAACTCATCAAAGGAACACTCATTAACGCGATTCGTGCTGCTGGGGACCTATCTCCTCAGCAGTATGGCTGTTGACCAGGACGCTTCACCACTGATGCGATTGCAAAGGTGATGAGCGTGGTCCAAAAGGAATAGACATTTAGTCACATCAAGCGAGAGATCGTCTTGTTGGTGACACTCAACGTTAGGAGCATCTTCAACTCCACTAGATGGATGGGTACTCTGGATACGCTGGAAAACCCTTTTTAACTTTCAGAATATCTTATACGGCTTTTGAGGAGCTAACTAAATGGCCGAAGCCGGCATTATAGCACGACACAAGGCCAATGAAGGATGGAAGTTACATCGGGTGTTGCCCAGGGATCTATTCTTGGTCCAAACCTGTGGAACGTGTCTTATGACGGTTTACTGAGACTGGAGATGCCAGATAAGTCACGTTTGATCGACTATGTGGAAGGTGTTGTAGCTCTGATCGCTGAATGCACCGTTGAACATGCGCAACTTAGGCTAGGTATGCTAATGCGCCGAGTGAGGGACTGGATGACTGCTTGCGGGCTCAGTTTAGCACTGGAGAAAACCAAAGTGGTCATCTTGACAAAAAAGAGAATCTCTAGAGTAAGGATGATCAGTATTGGAGATATACTATCCGAATTGAAGCCAAAGGTGAAGTACCTGGGGCTACTGATCGACTCGAAGATGAGTTTCTCTGAGCAAATCAGGGCAAAGACTGAGAAAACTGCTTCGGGAGTATCGGCTCTCAGTCGACTTATGACCATCGTAGGGAGACCCAACCCATCAAGAAGACGTCTCTTGATGGGTGCTATAGGGTCAGTGCTACTGTACGATCCAGAAATACGGGGCGACACTCTCAGTAAGGAGATATGCCGAAAACGCTTGCCACAGGTACAGAAAAGAAGAGCACTGAGGATTACATCTTCATATCCGACATTCTCTGATTCGGTGGTGAGAGTTATTGCAGGCGTGATAACTGTTGCCCTTCTTGCTAGAGAGCGCCACCTTATTTACCTGCGTCGGAATGAGGACACAAGCGAGTCGGTTACGCTCAACTGGGAATTTATCTGCCAAGAGATCAGATAACTGTTCGTCAAAACAAGACCAAAAACATTCTTAAACGAGTGAAATAAGGAAGGATGATGAATAATTGAACATAAATGAGCAAGAGGAAGCGTAAGACAAAGCGCATGATTATCAAAAGGAGCTTCAATTGAAAAACAGTGATGCGTTACAGAATGAGCATTTAGAAGTGAAAGCGAAATCAGAAAATTATCTAAGAAAGAAGGCCCTCTGGGATAAGTAGGAATGCCTGCATTAATAATTGATATTGACACACTGTCACCTCACATTTACCAATTGTTAATAATTCTACCGTTAATATTTAAAGTACTGTCACCCCAGCTAGGGTGTCTAGCATTATTCCCCCCCGAAATGAAAGCATCAAATTCGTTTGAAAAATTTGATAATTGACCAAAATCAGATAAAAATGATTAACCGAGATCACAAGGAATAAACAAAGAATTTACAAATAATAATTTAACCTCCAGCACCACGCATTTGTAAACAAGCGAAAGTAAAAGAAAAATATGAGAATACACATCGAATTTAGAAAATGGTATGTTTAGAATGAGCAAGGATGGCTGTACCTCTACCCATATCATTACGAAACATTGTGTAATTTGGAAATTGAGGTTTGTGCCTTACACTTAGCCGAGTTTCGTTTAAAAGCACAATATCAAGCACAAATTCTTCAAGAATATTTTGAAGAGCAATCCACTTCTCATGAGTTTACAAGGGATTAATATTCATTGCAATAATTTTTTAAATTATTTATTGCTCGCAATGCCAATAAACAAGTTGAACAAGGCTTCAGGTTGTTCTTCCAGAGACAAAAGACAGTATGATGAAAGAAATTTTTTAGATTTTTTATGGGGGTCACAGGAGATACACCAAAATGGAGAAGAGATTCTTTATTTAATTTAGAAAGGAAGTTTTCAGATTCATTATTAGATTTTAGAACATTAGATTAAAGCAAATTGTTATTAGCTGGAGTGGATGAGGAACTTGGAATGTTATTAGGTGGAATGCTGAATCCCATTGGATGTGCTTTGCAGCACATTTTTTGCTAACTTTGTTCTTAATTTTAGCCTTTCTGGACAGCCAAAAAAGTTAGCTAGATGACCGGTTGAGGAGCATAGTACGCAATACACAGGAGTATCTGGGTTGTTCAAAGTCTCATTATTGTTACCCTTACGTGGGAACACATCATCTATGTGTTCCTTCCCACAACCAACACATCTTTTTTTATATCCACAATTCGAGGATACGTCCCCAAAACGTCGACATCTGTAGCATTGTATCAAATCAATAGTGTTGGTTGGTTTTTGCTCCTTTTTCCAATTGAATTTCAAAAATATGTAACAATCTTCATTGATTTGAATTTGCTATCGTTTTTTTTTTTTTTTTTTAAATGTGTTTAATGATAACGTACAAATTTAGAGAGCCATTTGGGTATCAGCAAGGTGTTTGAAGTGATACTCAACAAAGCATTAAACGCCCACATTGAGGAAAATGAGTTGATGCCGAATTGCCAATTTGGTTTTCGTGCCAGGCATTCGACCACACATGCAATAACGAAAGTAACCTCAGACATCTGTTGGAAACTAAATGATAGACAATGTGTTGGAGCATGTCTCATTGATATGGAGAAAGCCTTTGATACGGTATGGTTAGATGGACTTATTTTTAAACTCCTTCAGGACAAGTTCCCCAGACACATTGTCGCCATGATGTGTAATATGTTATACGGGAAATCGTTTGTTGTAACTGATGGAAATCTGACAACAATGCGCGAGTTCAAGGTCTTGAATGGTCTACAGCAGGGAACAGTTACTGCGCCTCTGCTCTTTTCAATCTTCATTCGCAAGCTATTGAACGGCTTTGATTTTAACGTCTCGCCAACGCGATCATTGGTAGCGTTTGCTGATGATCTGATCATCTATACAGCAGACCGAAAAGCTAAAATAGTTCAGAGCAATCTCCAAAAAATGTTCAATGATGTACAGCTGTACACTGATAATTGGCGAATGAAAATCAATGCGCAGAAGTGTGAAACAATCTTGTTTCGGACAACGCTGCAGGGGGTCAGTCAAGACCTGAAATGTAATTGGAAAGATTTCCACATCATGGCTGGTGAGAGTAGTCTAGAACGGGTTCCACATAAATCCTGTGTTCGATACCTCGGTGTTTATCTCGATCAGTATCTGTACTATACTGAACATGTGAAAATCATGCTCAGTAAGGCACTTAAAGTAGTCATGGCCCTTCGAAAGCTCTTTCATTCCAGATACATTGATCAAAAGGTCAAAATTATCTGTTACAAGACCCTGGTTAGACCAGTTTTGACATATGGATGTCAGATCTGGTACAACCAGAGCGCTAGTACTATGGCAAAATTAAGAGTTTTCGAAAGGAAATGTCTTCGTGCATGTACTGGTTTGTACAGAAAGCCTGAGACGGATTGGAAACATTATATATCGAATAGAAGAATTTATCAAACTGCTGAAGTGACGAGGGTCGATATCTTCATATTGAGACTTCTTCGGAATCATATCGCAAGATCTGTGACTGTGAGTGAAAACCCTTGGATTTCACAGCCGTTCCACCCTACAGACGGGTATATAGCGACTTGCCTCGCTACTGGCTTCGTCCCTCTAGAAGCATTCGTGTATTTGGACATGAATCGATATGTTTTTGATTCTGACGGCATCCCAGTCATATATCACATATATCGACGGGCCACCGATAAGAAGATAAAATATCCTCCGAATTTGAGTTCACGAGACCAACGATTTCAATGGAGGTACTCATTTGCTAGATTCGTTGAAGCTGATCGAGTTGAGACGGCGCAATCCAGGTATTGGTGGCTGAATGACAATGTCTAAATTATTCGTGTTTATTTTCAGTTTTGGTGTTTTTCGTTATTTAGTTTTTGAGTTTCAGCTCATTATTGCTACATTTAGTGTTGTAGTTTATTTTTGTTAAAAATAAGGTATAGGTTAGGTTTATATTATGTTTATTATATTAGGTTAGAGATAAGGTAAAACGCTTAGGTTAGGAACATTGCTATAGATTTTTTTAAGTATAAGATAAAGTTTTTGATAGCATTTATTAGAATTAAGTTAAAACATATTAGGTGTAGGATCAAAGTTCACTGTAGTGTTAAGATTATAAATAATTTTAGAATAGTGTTGGTTGGTCTTTTCTCCTTTTTCCAATTAAATTTAAAAAATATGTAATAATCTTCATTGATTTGAATTTGCTATAGTTTTTTTTTTTTTTAAATGTGTAATGATAACGTACAAATTTAGAGAGCCATTTGGGCCATTAAGTTTTTTATTGTTATTGTTTGGAATTTGCTTTATATTCTTTTAAAATTTATAACGATTAGTATTAAATAAAGCGCTTTTGATTGATTGATTGATTGATTGATCAAATCACCCCTCTTTGGTTTTTCCAGTTATTTTGTGACGCAGTAAAAAACGGATTTTTAGATGCTTCTTTAAATCATCGTCATTACCTAACTTGAATTTGAATATATTTTACTTTACATCATTACGGCGAGACCATGCTGTTGGCAAATTTGTTATCTCAAAATTATTAAGTTACGGAATTCGTCATAAGACATCGTTATCATTTCGGCAATAGGGGAAAAAGTGCTCAACCCCCTGAGAATTACTATAGGGTTACGTCTGATTGAAGGCTTAAATGCATGTGCTCCTAGTTTCTTCTCCTTCAATAAATTGAGAATGAAGTCAAATGCCTCGATTTTGTCAACAATAATTTTGTGGAACGGGTCCAAAAATAACTTAATCCAGTGCCTGCACGTAGGGAATTGTTTAATAATAAGTTTTATCGTTAGAGGATTAATACTGTTAATAAAAACGGGTGGAAGAAATAAGGATTTGTTAGCGATATCGGGATTACCCTGAATAACGTTACCACTTGCTAAGGGTGAGAAGCTATTTTGCATGGAAAAATTATTAGAGATAAATTTACTATTAAGATCCGTTGCTTTTTTGAATTTGCATATGTCCTGTTCAATCGCTATTTTTAAATTTTGCTTTGAAGAGCTTTCCATCTGATATGATGACTTCATTCAGCGAGTTTGTCGGTATACAATGATCTGCAACTGACATTGTAGTTAAGTTCTTGTCTGTTATTATTTCTTGCCGTTCCTTTTCGATGAATTTCTTGAAACATCTATTTGTAAGAATCTTGCATTCTCGGGTCTTGATTTTATTGATTTCAGCTTGTGCCGGAATTTTGACTGATACTAAGTTTTTCACTATGTTCTCGAATTTATATTTGAAAATTTTTAAACACTTGAATATTTTCTTCCACGCGAGAAAAATGAAACCGTTGTCCTCGATGGCAATGTTCTCGAAATCTATTTGAAAATATTCGTTGTCTTCCATCGCAAAATTATTGATTTCTGTTTGAAAATTTATGACACGAGAATATTTTCTTTCACAAAAGGAAAATGAAATCGTTTTCCTCAATCACAAATGACAAATTCCTCCCTTCGTCCAATCGGGAAATGTTAGATTTCGTTTTTTTCCAATTCTCCAATAGAATATTTTAACAGTTTTATTATTATATTTGACACAAACAAAAAAACAAAACAGTTTTCCAAATTTCATTCAGAATAATATCCCGATTCTGATGCGAGTTTCAAAACGAATTTCTTATGCATAGCATAAAAATTGCGTAAATCTACTGGCTTAACTTAACCCCACCTTCAGATATGAAATATACCTAGCTTCACTTGTAAATCTTGTGGAACGAATGAAACTTGAACCAACTGACATGTCTGCGGCGTTTTCATCTGGCGACTGTTGGCCGTTGTTGCGTTATATTGGTTTTAATAACTGAAAGAAGTAATATTATCTAGTTTGATTAATTTTCCGGCGGTCCAATCTATTCAAATTACTGGGAATAATGTCACTGCCTGCTAATTATAAGCAGATTGCTTCAAATGCACCAGGCGGTGGTGGGTCGTCAGGAGGATCCGGTGGTCGTAAGTTTTTCAAGTTTTAACTCTGTTCTTCAGCTGAACTTTTATCGAGACGAAGCATGGTACTGAAAGTAAGATTGGCGTCTGATTGAAATACATAATTATGAAGTCTTACAAAAATATGGACTGGTGGGACTTGCTGCTTTATTTGTTTGCAGAATACTGATTGGTTATGGGATGACGTCGAATAGTGTTATCACGCATTTGTGGAAACAAATGAACGAGGAGATTTTTTGAACGAAATACTTTGTCATTGTTGAGGGCCTGTGAATTGGTCAATGTATTGCTGCCAAATAACCCTTGGAGTTTCAGCTTGGTGAAAAATAGCCCCGATTGAGCACTCAATTCAAAAAAATAAAATACAAATGTCAGAAAGCTATTACCTGTATAATATAAAAAATTGAGTATGTAAAGCTTTGCTCTTACCAGAAGGGTCTTGTTTCTAACTTAAGCCATCCATGCATTAAATAAACAAAGAGTTTAGTAGCACGTATACTTAATGCATAAATTTAAGGAAAGGCCCACATTTACTAATATTACGTTTGTTCTCGCATCAAAGATAACGACGGTTAAACATAATTTTCTTTGCCTTCCAGCTTGGTACATATAAAAAATACTGACTGCATCGATAGAGCCCCCAAAATCGTTTTCGAGATTTTCTGCGTAGCCGATTATCTTCAATCCGTTCATTCAGTACCTTTCTTGTAGTCTTGATTCCGGCATTCGCTTGATGTGGCAAGCCCATCACAGTTTTTTTACCTTTATGATGGAGGCTTATAACTCAATAAAAAGTCTATAAAATCATGATTTTCGTTAATTATACACGTTTCTGAATTATTATTGGGCCAAATATAAAACGTCGTTCGGTTTAAAAAATTTGCATTCACGATGCAGTTTCTGGAGTCGTATCGGAGAGAGGATTGCAAAATATGTTTTATGAATGCTGTTGATATGTACAATCCGACTTAATCCTTTTCATTTTCGTCTTTTGCCCTTTAAGTCCTTGGTACACAAAGTGGTCGATTAAATTGGAACATATTGTCGCGTAGGTGTATTTCTTCACGTAGGGGAGTTTAGTTTTGTTTTCGTTGAGCCGCAAACTAATCTACTGTACCGATTGCTCTATTTCTAGAAATACATTTTTCAGTCGACCAGAAGAGCTGGCCATTACATCCACATATTTGCTTATGTCATTAACTGCACTGATTTCACTCCCATTCACTAAGGCGGACTTTTTCACGACATACACAAGCGTCAAATTGAAGAGAGAGTGCAACAACCTCGCTGTTTTAAACCTTTCTCCATGGCGAAGACTTGGGTAAGCTCATTTCAAATCTTCACTTGGCACTCAGTATTTTCCATTGTGGTCTTTATGAGGCGGAACAATTTAGCGGAACTCCCAAGTTCAAGGAGTAGGTTGTGAGTCGTGGTTCTATCCATGATGTCGTGAGTTTATAGAAAATCCGCAAAAAGTTCGACTACATTGATGTTATGTCCCCGGCATTTCTTCAAAGTTTGTGGACCTGAAAAGATCTGGCCTACAGATGATCCTTCAACTCTAAAATCGCCTTGATATTATCAGCATGTTTTTGACTTTTGACTTTTTTCTAGTTTTCTGGAAGTAGTTCCTGGATTTAAATTTCTTAATGAGTTAATGGATGCATAGTCGAAGGGTCCTTTCTCCTACTTTAAATAGTTCCGCTACGATTCCATCGATGCCGGGTGTTTTATTCAACTTGGGGGCCAATAGTCTTCTTCAAGAGCGGTTTAATGTATTGAAAATAGTAAACCCAGCGTTTTTTGATCTCATGCTTGTTGCCCTATTCGTTTTAACGTAAAGTTGTTTGAGGTTTGTACCCTTGCCTGAAGTATTTAATTGTACTGAATGCGCTTCCTAATTATTATTTTCACGTTGCCAACGCGTTTTAAAATTCTATTATTGTTTTGTCTGCAGGCTTTTTTGCATTGCGTCTTGGCTCATGATATTGTTCCTCTAGTCAAGGTAGGCCTTTGAATAAAGCCTGATTTTTTCGTGTTTTTACCTCCCTATTCACTGCATCGAACCAATCGTTCTCCTCTTATCTCTCAATACTACTTGCGGTTCAGATGCTGTTTTTTGTGCTTTGCCATATTTGCTCGACGACAGCCTCATTGGACCTACTCTCCAAAGCATTTTTCAGAGCGGAAGCGTATTCGATCTGTATAGAACTTTCTTTTAGTTTTTTTATGTTGAACTTTCGGGTCCGGCTACTGGTCGAGTATATAACTTTAGCGAAGCGGCATCTATATTTGGTGGAAAGTGTCACAATTGGCGGCATGAAAATATCGAAAATCTTTAATATTTAACGCAGCCCTTTGAAGAGGATGTGGTCGATATGGTTGACGTCCTTTCTTAAGGCAACCTACGATTTTCTTTGGAGTCGTCATGAATTCTTCATCTATGGACCCTTTCTTTTCCAAATAAAGCTTTGAAGTCTCCTATTAAAATTTTTAATCTCGTTAGAGCTTAGTTTGTCAAACTTATTTTTTGAGGAGGCTGTAAACTCATCCGTGAATATAATGTGAATTTTATGATCATCAATCTTGCTGCCAAGCCTCCTGAAGAAGCTTTTGTAGAGCTCCAGTTCCATACAATGAGCACACATTCTTTTGAAACTTGCAGGATATGATAAATTTATGAATAACTATCTGAATGTTGAATTCAAGGGTATATTGTTCGGGGAAAATGTAAAATTAAAATTGTTGAGTTAATTTTGGTTTCAAAAGTATTTGTTGCTCTAGTACATAAAAGCACGATCTTCTGTGATTTTTTTCAGATCATTATAGACTTTATCAAATGGTCTGCATTAAATTGGGTTTGCACTTTAAGTCAAGTTGGGTACCCTTAGTGTTCGAGATAATCAAGTATTAATATCCCCATTTTTTCTATGCAAATTACTTTTAACAAGTAAATCCCCTAGTACCGCTAGAGACAATATATTACTATTTTGAAAGTAAATACATTTTTTGCCGAAGCCGCTCTCGCCATTTTCCTTTAGACCCATTTTCTTAAGATGTTCAAGTTGATTCTTACCTAGTTTTATGCACGATTTAAATGAATTATTTAATGATCGTTTTAGATGTTTTAAGCCTTGGGTAATTTCTTGAGACTGCTACGCTCCCTAGTTTCTATTTCCTTCAAGTGTCTTCGAACAAATCGCTTTCCGACCGCACTGAAGGGTTCAGATTCGACAAGTGCCGCCTTTAATACTTCCCTCATTAAGGAATCTGATTGTTTGTTACTCTTAAATTCATCGTTGTCTGGTACCCTGTACAGAGTAACCTTGTTATTCTCACCCACTTGTTTGAGTTTCGTACAACATTTTTGAATTATATTGATATTATCGTCTAAGGCATTAATAGTTGCTTGGCTATAGTTTTACTCTCCTGTCGTTTGTCGATACAACGTTGAGCGCTTACTGTTGCACAGACCTCAACCAGAAAGATGCCTGACGTCATTCCCACTGAGTATCAGGGCCAAACAGTCAAATGAATATTCTCTCTATAATCTCAGATTCTTCCGTACACCACTTAATTGTATGCAATAAATTCAGAACTTCAATTCTTCTTGTTGATCGACTTAGTAAAAGAGTGTTTGTCAAATCTTAGCTGAGCTACCATGCCATCAAACGGTGCGCTAATGCGTGGCTGAATAAACATGGCACAGCTTGTGTAATTTCACTTGGCCGTTATGCAGAATTTGGGAGCCACATTTATTTTTGTTCTAGAAGATCCTTATCATTATGGACCTTAATTTCTGTTCTATCATTAGATAAAAATGTTCTATCATTAGATGCTCAGCGGTTGGTTTTTGTGTTCCACTGCTCAGCGAGGCCAATTTCATCTAATGATTTACCCACAGGCCAGCCGTTGGACCCTATTGACTCTTTGTCTTACTTTGCGTTCCTGAAACTTTTCCGCCCAGACAATTGGTCGCCCCCTCAAATTGTACATCCAGCGCTGTTTTGCCCGCAATGCCTCTGCACGCCATCAGGTTTCTTGTGGCTTTTTATTAATTCCACTTGATATGTCGGTTCCACGTGAGTTTACAATATAGACGGATTCCAAGATTCTTAATTTATCTCTTCAATTTTAACTCCAATTCTTTTACTTCAAATTTGCTCTAGTTTTCGCTTCCTTATAAATGACCCAACTTGGCTTTGCTGGGATTATGACTCAAACTAATTTATGGGACTAGTTACCGACACTACAAAGGGCTGTCTGCATGATTTGACACAGTATTCTTATGTTATTTTCCTTGTAAAGGGTTTTCCATTAAGGACATAACAATTTTATCTATTAATAAAATACAAAAATATTTAATATATTAAGTTTAAATTTATTGTGAGTGTAGTGCAAGCATTACGATTTCGGTCATATAACTACCATGAGCCCGTTTACAGCGGTCGATTCTTTGGATCCAATTTTCCACTACTCTGGTACACATTTCGAACGTTGGCAATTTCGCGTAGGATGTTGCCTTTGAGCTCGCCTAAAGTTGCTGGTTTGTTGGCATAGACCAGTGACGACATAGCCCCATAAAAAGAAAACCAATGGCGTTAGATCGCATGAATGAGCCGGCCATTCGACCGGACTATTTCTCGAGATAACACGTTCACCAAATTTGCCTTTCAATAAACCGATTGTGAGCCGTGCTGTGTGGCTAGTGGCACCGTCTTGTTGAAACCACATATTGTTGATGTCAACAAATAATCTTCCAGCATAACACGATAGCGTTCTCCATTAACGGTAACACGACAGTCGTTTTCATCCACGAAAAAATACAGCCCAATCACACCTCCGCCATGAAAACCGCTCCAAACAGTAATTTTTTGCGGATGCAACGTTGTCTCATGAAGCAGACAGAATTCGGACTCGGAACTTATCCACTATAGCACGCACAGCCTGTCGGGTGGGACGAGTATTACGGCCGAAAATTGGAGTAAATGCTCTTAAAGTTGCGATCACCAACTCAGAATTTCGGTAGTAATTTTTAATAATTTCCAAACGGTGCTGTTTCGTGAACTTCACCATGATGAAAATGTTGACTTTAAGGTTTTGACATTGACAGTTCATTAAAAAATTTATGGGTGCGTTCATATAAAGATACAAAATTGTTATGGCCTTAATGGAAAACCCTTGACTAAGCGATATGCTCCGCGTATGAGTGACATTCGGGACGAGTTTACACAATAAAGATGATAATACCCCACCATGTGGCCTTCTTCCATGTTGTGCAATTCGATCTCACTAGTGAGTTTATCTCGTCAATTTGGCTCCCTGGGGTGTGAGTTTTCATTAGAATCAGAGCTCCTTGCTAGTTGTAGGGTGTAGGGGCCGTCAAAATGCATTGATACAACACCCAATCTGTTCTTCTAGTGCTCTGGAATGCTTCCTCTCTTGATTGACCTTATCTCGTGCCTCCTTCCTTAGAGTGGAAGCAATGTTTATACTACTAAAAATAATATACAGCACTTACTGTTTTGTTCGCATGATGAAAATGGGTGTATTCCCCATATTGAGAAGATCCCTATCCCTATGAGGGATGGTGGATTCGACGTGTAATATAATTCTCATCAAGGCATCATATTAAAAACAAACGGATGATGTCGACTATCGGAGAAGTGGGCGAATAATATCCAATTCGACGTTTTATGCAAAGTCCCTTTGCAGCCACGAATTGTGTTCAGGCTAAATTCCCTGTGAAAATTTAAAGCGATCACCTTGGCCCTTTTTGTGTACAAGATACGAGTATACACAATTATATCGCTGTGCTACTCAACTCGGGTACTTTTAAATCATTTTTCGGATAACGCTGATAGTGCCAAATAACTTGAAAAGTTCAAGTTTGTGATTGCTAATCTAAACACAATATGTTTTCGTTGTTTTAAGGAAAAAAATAAGAGATGGTTGTGTCGACGTGTGTTATAGTTAGCAGTACAACATACTATGAACACACGAATGTTGCCGACCACCGGAGAAATGATAGAATAATATTCAATTAAATGTTTTGTGCGAATCCCATTGTTTTATGCAATTACGAATTGTGTTCGGATTAAATTGCCTGTGAATTATTGTAATGTGCGAAACTTTAAAGCGATCACTTTGACTCTTTTTGTGTCCATGATATATACAATTATATCGTGTTTATGCTAATCAAACTTAGACGAATACGACGCGAACAGCATTTGGATCATTTTTAAGATAACCCAGATGGTGGCCTCTGAAAAGTGATCCAAAAGCTACATGCTTCGTATTCTTCTGAGTTTGAGTAGAGTCTAAGGGTCAAAGTGATCGCTTTAAAGTTACGCAAATTACAACTATGCTGATGCAATAACTAAAGAGTTTTCCAATAAGAGTTGTTATTTTGAATAGTGATGTCACTTTTGAAGCTGTCATTTTTTGACATTTGACAAGTAGAAACTACGCCATTAATAAAAATGGAACGATAAACGCTTCAACAACGCATTGAAATTATCAAAATTCACTTTAAAAATGGTGAAAATTTGGCAGAGACGGTTCGTAAAACTCAAACATTTTTGGGTCGTCGTGAAGCACCTTGTCGGACCGCAATACAGAAATTGGTGGAAAAATTCGAGCTGTTGGGACAACTTAGTGACGTGAAGAATAAAACCCGTGCACGTCACTCAAGAACAGCCAAAATGTTGCTGCTGTAGCCGAAAGTGTTGAATAAAACCCAGGCATTTCACAAACGTCATTACACCGTATTTTGCATAAAGATTTGGGTCTTAAGGCTTATAAAGTTCAGTTAACACAAGAACTCAAGCCGGTCGATCATCAACAACGTCGTGTCTTTGCTGATTGGGTCCTTAAAATGCATGACAATGATCCGGAATTCCATCTTGAGTGATGAGGCCCATTTCCATTTCGGTGGCTTCGTCAACAAGCAAAATTGTCGCATCTGGGGCTCGGAAAACCCAAGAGTTATTGTTGAAAAGCCTCTCTATCCTCAACGTGTGACTGTTTGGTGCGGTTTATAATCCGGCGGAGTCATTGGATCTTACTTTTTCGAAAATGAGGCTGGAGTAACAGTTAAGGTGAATGGATTGCGCTATCGAGAGATGATTAATGATTTTTTATGGCCAGAATTGAATGGTATTGATCTGGACAACGTTTACTTTTAACAAGACGGCACTACGTGCCACACAAGCAACGAAACCATTGATCTTTTACGGGAAAAGTTTCTGGACCGTGTTATCTCTCGAAGAGGTGATCACAATTGGCCACCGAGATATTGTGATTTAGCACCTTGCGACTTCTTGCTTTGGGGCCACGTGAAAGAGAAGGTCTATGCCAACAGCCCAGCGTCGATTCAGAACCTCAAAGATGGAATTCGTGAGGCTATCGAGGACATAGGGCAGCCACTTTGCGATTTGGTTATGGAAAATTTCATGAAAAGGATATGGTCCTGTAAGCATGGTCATTTGCCTGATGTTATTTTCCACTATTAACGGCATACCTTCCTCTTTATGATGAAATAAACATCCGATCATTATATTATAAATTGGCATTTTTCTTTTAATTACAAAATAACACCTCTTATTGGAAAGCCCTGTATGTCGCGGGTTTTGCCCTCTATCAAAATAGAAATTCTTATGGGAACCAAATCTTCTGAAAGACATGAAGTTTGTGTTTTTCCTTATCATGATGCCCTTCCTGGGTTAATCTAGCCCCATTGTTGAAATCTATGTAGAGTCTCGTATGTTGAGGCCGCAAATTCAACATCGGCTGTGCCCAGGGTTTTTAGATGTTAGTTCTAATTGCTATTATGTTTATGTTTTAGTCAGAACCGTGGAAGTGACTCTAGCGTAGTGAAGATTCCTATGGACTGCATAAGTAATTTCTCCGCTTATTGCTGGGGATTTATGCGCTCGGGTTTCAGCTTCGTTATTTTCTAAAATAAACTTCCGTAAAATCACCACTTCTGACCTGTTCACAAAAATCTCATGATTGTTACTTATGAAAATTCTTTGAGCATACATACATGATTGAGTTGCTTTTTAATAATTTTTCGGAAAAATTATTAGAGAAGAAAAATGTTAGAAGAAGGTGATTTCGACGTGTGTACGAATTCTCCTCAGGCCATCACACTTGTTAGAAACACACTGGTGATGGAGACGATAATTGTATTCTGTAGTGACATAGATGGATAGACAGATGGATGATGGATGAAAGGACAGGCCGACAAACAAATACCGACTTTAATAGGGTATTCTAATATTTCGTTTTAGAAAAACTTGAAAAGTATATGTACATAGCCCACTTTGATTCAATGAGCAAAGAAAAAGCAGAAACGTTAAGTTTCCAATTTGCGCTTGAATTTTACAAAACCCTTTAAACGAATTGGCAAAATCTTAAGCGAATAGCACGAGCCCACCATTCCATTAGAAATAAATCTTAAAGATTCAAATAAGCCTACAATATGTGTGTGATAACTGCCAAACTTGAAATAGTAGATTTATCTTCGTGTATCATGTAGTTGCATTATAGTATATTGCTTTGACAGCTTGATTACTATTAATAAATTAACAAAACTGACGAGAGTAAACTGCAACAATCATGCTAAAAAATTCAGTAGATTGGAATTAATCCTATTATTTTTATTTATCAAAACAAAAAAACCAATTGGATGAATAGATTTTAGGGCTATGTTGTTATCATATATTTTCCTTAGATATGATGTCGCCATCAGCTCCTGCAACTTCCAACATTTTAAAAGGTAAATTTATTAGATAGCCTACAAAATTATCACATAGTTCCTAAAACCAAGAGTTTAAAAAATTTATTTTATCTGAATTTTTATAATTTGTTAAAAAATAAAGGCGAAAGTTATCGAAAAGTATGATTGTCTGTTAGCTTTCTTATGTTTATTCAAGACACTTTGCTTAGTAGTTAAGATGGCTTAGTTTCGCTTGATTTTGTGTGTTTTTGTTCATTTTTTTGTTGCTTGAAACGTCTAACGGTGCGCTAAAATGAGGTTTATAAAAATATTACATTGTTATAAATAAAATTTTATGAATTTAGAACGTCTAAGAGCATCTGGAAGTAGTACAGCTGCCGAACGAAATAAAGATGCACCGCCGCTCTTCGCTCACAATAATCATGGAAATCCTGCTTTTACCCCTCAAAAGTCGGCCAAGGGTGGAAACACGACTACAAATAAAGTACTGTTTGCTTTCATTAGTTAGAATATATGTAAAAATGTGAAAAAACAATTTCTTTTAGACCGATTCACGCATTCCAAAACCCCCTAAACCGCCAGAGAAACCATTGATGCCGTATATGCGGTATTCGAAGAAAGTATGGGATAGCGTAAAAGCGGATAATCCCGACTTGAAACTTTGGGAAATCGGAAAGAAAATTGGTAGTATGTGGAAGAATGCTCCGGACGAAGAAAAACAGGAGTATATTGATGAATACGAAGCGGAAAAGGTAAGAGCAGTTAATTGTTGTTCGTTTTATGAGAAATTTCGGACGAAAGACAAAATTAAACGATGTCAATACATATATGATAGAATTTTTTTTTAGTTTACATGAATATGCATAAAAAGTATACAAGTACACAAACAACCATTGAAATCGATCAATCCTGAAATGACAATTGTAAAATAATCACAGCAAAGTCAAACAAAATTGCAAGAAATATTCATATTTTCGACTACACTTTCCTTCCTGCAAAATTAAAAAAAAGTTTTAGCGAACTCTGCATAAAATTCCATTATCCTGCTCTAAAGTAATGTTAAAGCCTATTCCTTTTTAGAAGCATAAGAAATGGATTAGCAAATTCCGTAACGATCGAGATTGAGGTATTTAGATTCAACAAAAAATTTGATTCTAGTTTATTTTTTGTGACTTATTCATTTCAACCATCGATAACAAAATTTTTTTTATATTTACTCATTTATTTGAAACTAGTATTAAATTTTCAAACAAGTCCTATTTATTACATAAAGAATATTTGATTTAATTTATTTTAGCTAAAAATGTATGTATTGACATCAGCCAGATTGATGTTTTTTAAAGCATTTTTCTAAAGCTGTTTATTTGATTTAATTTCCAAGGTTAAATATCAAGAAGCGTTAAAAACATTTCACTCTAGCACAGAGTATTTAGCATGGAATAAATATAAAACCAAACAACGAGGTACTGAACTTTTAAATACAATTTTGAAAAATTGCATCAACCACTATGCGTGTGCTTGTTGATTGGGGCATTTTAGCATTAACTAGCAATTGCATTGTTTATAATAATATTTATTCCATTCACATTACATTTCATACAAAGGTTTCGTGCTTCTTTCATAATTAACTTGGATAATAGCATTTACGATGGGCAATTCATTTTCATTTCATAATCATGACTGTTTTTTTTTTGTTTTGCTTCTTTGTACTTACAGATAGAATATGAGAAAAGCTTGAAAGCTTATCACAGTTCACCTGCATATTTGGCTTTTAATTCCGCCAAAAACAAAGTAAAATCTGGTAGGTTGAAATTGTGCATAATTTGAAACAGAATTTAAGAATTAGGGAAGCTAAGTATATTTACATTTTATATCTAATACACATTTTTGGAAAAAGAAGGAAAATTGACTTCGAAATGCTTTAAAACAAAGTAATAAATTTTATCGAATCAAAGCCAAATCATATCCCCTGTTTTTGTTATGATTGAATAAATATTGGTTGCCACTCAATATTTTAAAACGGCTAACTTATCAGGCTCCGATTTCATAAAATTTATTTCTTCTTTATAGGGCCTCTTGAAGTCGGTTTTTTCCAAATGTTTTTATTGCATCATTTTTAGAGGATACATTAACCTCTCACAAAATGTTGATCTTAATACTGTCATTCTTTCATCCTTCTATTTTTTAACGAATTTAAATATCCTGCAAATTAAACTAAAATCAACGATGTTAAGCGCAACAAATATTTCTATGATTTTTCAAAAACTACTGCAAATAATGTAAGAGGATGAATTGTGTATATAATTTAATTTAAAATTAACATCCCAGATTTTTCCTCAACACAATCACATCCACTTCATACATAAGAATTATTGAAGTACCGTATGTTCCCAAAGGCGAAGTTTTTCAAAGCAGGAAGTCTGAAGAGTTTTCTAAATTTAAATCACATAAACGAACAAGTATACCTCATGAGCTTTTGGCTACATTTTAAAAACGTCAAGATGATGTTTTACATCATGCTTATGATGATGTGCATGGAATTCAAAAATTTTTCCAAACAATAAATATATAGGGCAACTAAATGAAGATAAAAAAACCACCAGAGATCTAGTTTATTTTCTTCTTCTTCGTAGCGCTACAGCCCCAATCGGAGCTTCGTTTCCTGCAAAAAGCACCTTCAACTGTTTCGGTCCATCGACCGCGTCCTACCTATTTCAAAATGCAAGCAGCGATGAACTGTCTTCGTCGACCGGGTCAGACCAACGTTTCCTCGGTCTCTCCACCCTTCAGCTCTCACAACGAATACCTTTTTGGGTATCCGTTGTTCGTCAAAGTCAAAGTCAAAAGCGCTTTATTTAATACTCATCGTTATAAATTTTAAAAGAATATAAAGCAAATTCCAAATAATAACAATCAAAAAACTTAATGGCCCAAATGGCTCTCTAAATTTGTACGTTATCATTAACTCATTTCATCAAAAAAAACTATAGCAAATGCAATTAATTACGATTATTACATATTTTTACAATTCAATTGGAAAAAGGAGAAAAAACCAACCAACACTATCCTAAAATTATTTATAATTAATACACAACAGTGAAACTTTGATCCTACACCTAATATGTTGTAACTTATTTCTAATAAAATACAATCAAAAAAACTTTATCTTATACTAAAAATACTATAACAATGTTCCTAACCTAAGTGTTTAATCTTATCTCTAACGGAATATAGTAAACATTACATATATCTAACCTATACCTGATTTTAACAAAAATATATAACAATACTAAATGTAGCAATAATGAGCTGAAACTCAAAAACTAAATAACGAAAAACACCAAAACTGAAAACAAACACGAAAAATTTAGACATTGTCATTCAGCCACCAATACCTGGATTGCGCCGTCTCAACTCGATCAGCTTCAACGAATCTAGCAAATGAGTATCTCCATTGAAATCGTTGGTCTCGTGAACTCAAATTCGGAGGATATTTTATCTTCTTATCGGTGGCCCGTCGATATATGTGATATATGACTGGGACGCCGTCAGAATCAAAAACATATCGATTCATGTCCAAATACACGGATGCTTCTGGAGGAATGAAGCCAGTAGCGAGGCAAGTCGCTATATACCCGTCTGTAGGGTGGAACGGCTGTGAAATCAAAGGGTTTTCACTCACAGTCACAGATCTTGCGATATGATTCCGAAGAAGCTTCAATATGAAGATATCGATTCTAGTCACTTCAGCAGTTTGATAAATTCTTCTATTCGATATATAATGTTTCCAATCCGTCTCAGGCTTTCTGTACAAACCAGTACATGCACGAAGACATTTCCTTTCGAAAACTCTTAATTTTTCCATAGTACTAGCACTCTGGTTGTACCAGATCTGACATCCATATGTCAAAACTGGTCTAACCAGTGTCTTGTAACAGATAATTTTGACCTTTTGATCAATGTATCTGGAATGAAAGAGTCTTCGAAGGGCCATGACTACTTTAAGTGCTTTACTGAGCATGATTTTCACATGTTCAGTATAGTACAGATACTGATCGAGATAAACACCGAGGTATCGAACACAGGATTTATGTGGAATTCGTTCTGAACTACCCTCGCCTGCCATGATGTGGAAATCTTTCCAATTACGTTTCAGGTCTTGACTGACCCCCTGCAGCGTTGTCCGAAACAAGATTGTTTCACACTTCTGCGCATTGATTTTCATTCGCCAATTGTCAGTGTACAGCTGTATATCATTGAACATTTTTTGGAGATTGCTCTGAACTATTGTAGCTTTTCGGTCTGCCGTGTAGATGATCAGATCATCAGCAAACGCTACCAATGATCGCGTTGGCGAGACGTTAAAATCAAAGCCGTTCAATAGCTTGCGAATAAAGATTGAGAAGAGCAGAGGCGCAGTAACTGTTCCCTGCTGAAGACCATTCAAGACCTTGAACTCGCGCATTGTTGTCAGATTTCCATCGGTTACAACAAACGATTTCCCGTATAACATATTACACACCATGGCGACAAGGTGTCTGGGGAACTTGTCCTGAAGAAGTTTAAAAATAAGTCCATCTAACCATACCGTATCAAAGGCTTTCTCCATATCAATGAGACATGCTCCAACACATTGTCTATCATTTAGTTTCCAACAGATGTCTGAGGTTACTTTCGTTATTGCATGTGTGGTCGAATGCCTGGCACGAAAACCAAATTGGCAACTCGGCATCAACTCATTTTCCTCAATGTGGGCGTTTAATGCTCTGTTGAGTATCACTTCAAACACCTTGCTGATGTTAGGCAGCAAGCTGATTGGGCGATAGCTTTTCGGGCATGAAGATTCTTTTCCTTTCTTCAAGATCGGAAATACCTTAGCCTTTTTCCACTCATTTGGGAAATATGAATTGCTCAACATGTTGTTGAACAATATGCAATAGTTCCTAATAGCAACCTCAGGCAAATGTCGGAGAACTACATTTGGAATACCATCATTACCACATGATTTCTTGTTGTTTATCTTGCGAAATATGAAACACAAGTCTTCATAGCTGACAAAATAATCAATAAGATTCAAGCTCGGTATGAGGTCAGATGTTAATGTTTCATTGAAATGAAGAATTGATTGGCCGTTCAGGCTTGATTTGAAGTCGGAAACTTTTGTTTCAACGACCTCTGAAAAAATTTCGTTCCCTCTCTCAGGGTTTGGTAGATGAACCAATTCAAAATGTGTTCCAATCAGGGCAAGTTTATCCAATCCTTCACAAATAATCCTGTTTCCATTTCTATCCGGAGTCGTACTATCAATTTCGATACCAGCCCTATCGAGAAGATTTATCTCATCACTAGTGACTTCAAGATTCGATACCTTCACTCGAGACTTCTTGCGGAATATGCTATTCACTTTCGCGAACACGCCGTCTGGGTCCTGTGGGCTAATACCCCTCAATTTTTCCGCCCATTGATTGCTGACCTCACTCCTGAAGTATGACCGGATTAAGTTCCGGACATTCCTCAGATGTAATTTCAACAAAGACAACGAGGGATGGTTGTAGTCCAAAAATCGTCGATAAATATTGTTGACGCGTGTGAGAAGGAGGCTTTTCAATCTTTTCAACCTTGCGATGGTTGGTGTTTCATATCCTTCCATATTGTTTCGATGTTTAATCTTGGGAACTACTTTCTCAATCGTTTCCAACGTCAGCTTCTCTAACTTCGACAAATAGACATCTATTTCATCGTTAGTTAGATTCCTGTCATTAGGAACCATTGAGCAAGAGTTGCCGCCATCAGAAGGGGGACATTGCTTCTGGTACTCCCGATTAAACTTCTTTTGAAACTTTCCCCAGTCTGTTTTTTTGAAATTCAACCGATGATTTTCATGTTGAACTGGAATGAGGAAGAAATCATCCCTGTGATGATTGATTTCCATTACGATTGCGTTATGGTCGCTATCATAAGGAAGCACCTGCAGTTTCCGTTGAGGACTATTAAAGTTGAATTCGAGTCTTACGTCAGCAATGCAAAGGTCCAAATATGAATTTGTCCTAGGGTATGTTGGGAACTCCGACCCATATAGATTGCACCTGTATTCAATTTGGTTCTCTGTTATCCATGATTTCAGGAATACACCTCTTGGATTATTGGTGGCGTTCAGCCATGATGTATGCTTGGCGTTGAGGTCACCAGCAAGAATATAATAGTTATGCAGCCTGTTCAATTCGAGTATTTCAAACAAGGAATTGAGTTCCTCCTTGAGCTTGAGAACAGTTCCACCAGTTGCATAGGCAGAGATAACGATGAGGTTATCCCCACCTGGCAGTGAGATTTTGATAACGGACACTTCAAGAGATTCAAAACTTTTGAATTCGACTTTTTCAATATTTTGGAAACAATAGGGTCTTCGTACCAATATCCCGGTGCCACCTCCCCCATCACCTATTACCCTATCGTTTCTTACGAATTCAAAATCCTTGAATGTCATGGAGTGCCATGAATTGAGGTGGATTTCGGTTAGAAGCAGGATGTCAGGCTTTTGTCTGGCAATGAATTCAAGGAGATAATCACGCCGATGTAAAGTAACAATGGAGTTGACGCTGATCGAGATGAGACGAATCCTATCCGTGGGAATGTGGCTGGATGACAACTTATTTTGAGGCATTTGAAAGTCCTAAACGCTGAAAAACAATGTTAATTTTCGAATCTTGTTTATCGATTCGCTCTGATAAGGAATTTAGTTGTTGATAAATTTTGAGAAGCAGCTCATTATTGCCACTTACATTATTTACCCTATTTTCCGCATTTTCTGCTGGTCCTCTAGCGGCGAGTGCAAATGATACTCCGGGCTTGACGAAGTTCGGAGCTAAGACACTGCGGTGTATTTGTGTTTGTTTTGGGGCAGATTTCAATCTTGCATCCTGATATCGGGAGCATCCTCGATATGATGCCGGGTGACCAAAAACACCGCAGTTCACACAATATAACTTCTCTTTTGGCTCCGTCTGAGCCAATTTGCACTCACCGGGAGCATGCACGTCTTTGCATTTAACGCATCGGTAATGCATGGCGCATTTGGCAGCCGAATGCCCAAATCGTTGGCAGCGATAGCACTGGTTGATTTCTCGTTTCTGGAGGCGTTCCCACCTCACCACTCGAAAATTTAAATACCTGATTTGCTGAAGAGCGCTTGGACTGCTCTTATTTGTTATTTGTACCAAATAAAGTGGTAAGTTTTTTTTTTCTACCGTCGACCTTCTTGTCGCGAATGTTTTCACTGAGATAAACTCGATTTGTGGCGCCGTTTCCTTGAGAACTTGAAGAAGATCGACGGTATCTTCTCCGCAGTCCAAGCCCTTCAGCAAGAACGTCTGGTTCTTCTCGCTCTTGGGGGTATAGGTGAAGTGCGGAACCTCCCCAGAATTCAAAGCATCTTTCGCTGATTTGAAATCAACCAGTGATTTCGTTCTAATTGACAGCTTCTCAGAATTTACTCGTTTGATTTCGAAATTTGTCAATTTGTTTTCGGCTGCCAACAGCCGAACCATGTCTTTTCCGCTTTGCCCGAAGACATTAATCGGCGGAACTTTCTCGGTATTCTTCGCTACTTTTTGAGGAGGACCAGCAGAACTATCCGTTGTTCGTCCATACGATTCATATGGCCAGCCCATTGCAGCTTACGCAGTCCTACAATCGTTGAGACAGCTGACTGTTGAGGGTGCCCTTGTAATAATCCGAGTTACAATTGGCACCTCGGTATGCACGGACGTCAAATAACATATACATTGTGACAAAAAAGTACCCGGAAATTGTAATTTAAATTAAAATGATGTTTCAAAAAAATGTATTTTGTTAAGTTGGTAGGACTGCCCTTAATTACAATGACAAATATGAGCGCGATCTGTCAACCAGTTTGTTTACAGCAGCTGCTTAAGTCGGTACACCCCAGTATTGCGTTGCGATTTTTACACTGGGGAAAAATATCGAACAAAGAATTTGTCTCAAATTTTGTGTTTCTAACCAAATTTCGTGTACGGAATCGTTGCGAATATTGGAAAAGGCTTACGGTGATTCAGTTTTAACTAAACCCAAGCCTACGAGTGGTACAAAGCCTTTAAAGACGGTCGAGAGATCGTTGAAGACATGCCTCGTTCTGGACGGCCTTCGCCCTCTTCAACTGATGAAAACATTAAAAAAGTGAAGGATATGGTGCTTGAAAATTTTCATGCAAATGTTAGAGAGATGGCAAGAGAGCACGACATCTTTCGCGAGTCCGTTCGAATTATTTTGGTGGATATTTTGGGTATGATACGCGTTCTTGCTCGACTCGTCCCAATGAGATGATAATCCACCATCGCATTGAGCCACGATTTTGCCAGAATTTGAAACCACAAACGCAATAAACACCATCGATCAACCACCGTATTAACCAGATTTGGCTCCGTGTGATTTTTCACTCTGTGGAACCCATTTTCGGTCGATCGAAGAGATAAAACAAAACTCGCTGTAGGAGCTGAAGGCCATCCCAAAAAGTGCTCATGAAAAGCGTTTCGAGGACTGGAAAAATCGTTGGCGTAAGTATTGCATCTGATGGGGATTTCTTTGAAGGCGACAAAATAAATATTGATGAATAATTAAATATTTTGCGTTTTATTTGCAGTTTCCGGGTACTTTTTTGTCACAATGTATATCCTCCAGTCGATCCCCGGTGAGATAACTCATTACCAACCTTAGTGTTGAAATCACCCTGAATGATTTTTGTATCATTTGTAAGCAATGCGTTGAATAGTCTTTCTAGGCGATTGTAGAACATTTCCTTCGTTTCTTTATCCTTTTCTTCTGCCGGGGCGTGTTCGTTTATCAACCAAATTTTGAAGAATTTCGCTATAATACCGATCGCACACAATCGTTCATTGACTGCCTTAAAATCAATAACGTCCGATTTTAACTCCCTATCAACAATAAAAGCCGCTCCGAATTCTCGCTTTCCAACAGACTTCCCACTTTTGAATATTGTGTGTTATCTCTTGTCTGACTACCTTCCTTTTTTGGGTTACGAGGTCGTTGCCGCAGGTACAATCCATTTCAAGGCTCTGTTGCGGTTGATTACCTTAAAATTAATAACGTGCGATTTGAAAGCCCTATCTATAATAAAGGCCACTTCGAATTTTCGCTTTCCAGCATGCTTCCTACTTATGAATACTGTGTGGAATGTCATGTCTTGAATATAGCTTCCAGTTCAGTATGTTTCCTAGATTGCCAGTACGTTAAATTTATATTGACTGGCCCGTTGTAAAAGGTCCTTAAAAGCGCCAGGGTTGTTCAGTGATCTGACATTCCAGGACCCAATGACGTAGTTCTTTTTTCGGTTGCGAGGTCGCTGCAGTGAGTCCAATCCATTCCAAGGCTCTGTTGCAGGTTTTGAAATAATGTGGGGTTTTGAGGAACGGGGAGTTAGCCAGTCGCTCAACCTCCATTTCGGCGGCATGGTTATTACTTTCGATTCCGTATCAGGCGCGGAAGACTCGCCTTCACACTTTTACAAAAAGTAACACTTTTACAAAAAGTAAAAGTCATCAGCGACCACCGATTTGGTAGTAGAATTGTTGGTATATTTACAGCTACTGGCATTTCTCGGCATTTAATTTCCCATCATTGGGGAACCAGTAAACACAATGTGCGACCCCGAGTCCATTTACTACCATTTGGTCGCCAGTTTATTTTCTAATTCCAGTAAATTATTAACCTATTTTATCTCAAGTAAATATTGTTTAAAATCTCCCTTTATATTCATAAGCTCCAAACACGCATCCTTAATACCACATGCGACGCACTAACTGTAAGCAAGAAAATTCTTGAATTAGACAAAAGAATTGAGTATGATCCATGTGAAAGAATGCTAGAATGAAATTTTGAAACAATATAATATGGTATAACTACTATACAATTTTTTCATAATCAGCAGTAGTATGTTTCCCATTACATGCATTCTTAAGGGTTGAAGCACATACATATGTTGAATAGTGACGGGCGGAAATTGGCACTTATGTTGTAAAAAAAAAATTTTTATTTACTACACGTTTTTTACCGAAGCTTACACTTCATTGTTGTGCGGCCATCACATCGTTATAATACCAACTTTGCGTTTCCATTCCGCGCATATTCGGCTGCGGTGCTCGGGCTTTATCATCTTGAAGAATCCATTCCCTTGAATCTGTGGCCAACCATTTATGGGTAGATTACAGTAAATACTTCCGATAAATTTCTTTCATGCTTTCTGCGTTCAAATTGCCAGTAAACAGATAAAAGGGACCGAACGCTTGTTTACTGAAACATCCCCAAGCGTTGACCTTAACTAGATACTTAACGGTGTGTGGTTCTCCGCGTATTGATTAGGCTCACTTGTGGGTACTTCATCCAATTCGTCAGTAAGAACTATCGATATTCTCTGTTTCATCGCTGCATTTCGATATCGGTAATCAGAGGCAATCAGTCTTCGTTTTATGATCATCAGGCTAACCGAGATTCTTTTTCGCTCTCGCAAATGTTGAGATCGACGCAACGGTTCAGTAGGATTCTACTCGAATATGATGGCGATTGCCCTGTCCAGGCAAACCCAGGCAAATCATCGACCGTTTTCGTCTCGATAGACCGATCAATCTCTTGCGAACATAGTGATTCGACTTTTTTTAAATATCGCGCTGCCGACGAAACCGACATTTTTGGCCGTTTAGGGTGTGAACACACGAACAATATTCAAACCATATTGTGTATACCAATAAACCAATTAAGATCTTACTTGCAACGCGTACTAAATATAACTACAGGGAATTAAAGGATGACTTGATTTTTCAGGAAACAAGAATCGGTTTTAATTCACAGCACTCGCGCTCTTGTGATACTAAGTGTAAATCCAACAGTTTGGCGGAAACAGTATTCAACGCTCTATCCTCGTTCAAAAGTAACGCGTAGTTATGGGGGTATGCACCATTTTCGCCGTATGCCAGTGGTAATATATGCATAGCCCATAATTGAATTATTGCCAAAAACTGATATATTGTATTATACGAGGGCGGTTCAAATATGATCGAGACAAATGCTCTAACACGTTTATTTACATCGAAAAAATTTACAGTTTTTCTAGGTACTTCCCCTTACAAGTTACGCATTTTGTCTACCTTTCCGGAAGCTTTTTGATGGCGGTATCGAAGAATTCCTTAGGCAACTCTCCTCTACCTCGTCGTCGGTGTTGAATCTTTGACCTCCGAGGGCTTCTTTCAGTGGTCCAAACATGTGGTAGTCGCAGGGTGATAAATCCGGACGGTAGAGGGGTGTTCCAGTACCTCCCACTCCAATCCCGATATTGTATCGAGCGCGAGACGCGCGGTATGAGGGCGTGCGTTATCCTGGAGAAGAATCGCACTTTGTGCTAGAATGCTCCTCCGTTTCGAGCCGTTATTTTGCGATATTGAAGGTGTTCGTGGATGATAGACTCTACACTACCAATACTGATGCCGAGTTCAGCCGGTGTCGAACATTCATCCTACGGTCCGCCAAAATGAGTTTTTCTACGCGGCAAATGCTGTCTGGTGTGATGCTGGTTCGCGGTCGACGATCATGTGGCTCATTCTCGACGGTTTCGAGTCCATCATTGAATGCTTTAGCCCGTTTAAACACAGCAGCCCTACTCAGCACTCCCTACCGAACTGATCTCGCAGACGCAGAAAAACTTCCGTGTTTTGAACGCTTTCCCACACTAAAAAACGAATGACAATACGTTGCACAACGGCGGTCGGCACTTGACGTTCACTCATGGTCGTGAAACATGCCCTCCCAACGAAAACTATGCCACACTGTTTGTAAGGGGCCCAGCTTTCACATACTCAAGCCACGAACTTTAAAACATACATGCGTGCTATCTACAGCGTTTGTCTCCATCATATTTGAACCGCCCTCGTATGTTGGCTTTTATCTAAGGTATTTCGTCTGCACGGTAAACTCGATTTACAATTCCTTCAGATGAGACCTAATGAAAAATGAGCTCAACAATTTGTCGAAATCAGTATCCTTTTACCTACCCTTATTCAAAAGATATGCGAGTATATACATAAAAAAATATAAATAAAAAACTTTTCGCATGAAACTGTGAACCTTCTTTCTTATGGAAGACGGTTCAAAGGATAATTGATTACGACAAAATAGTGGAAGGCATTTGCACCTCAACAATAAACGGCTCACAATTTGCTCGAGCTCTTATTGTTTTGAAAACATTTGACTCTCGAAAATGGAACATATTCATTGCCAAAATATTTAGAACAGATTTTTGGGGCGCAAAATATTGAACAGAATTTAGACAGCCCAAATCTTATTTGATTTAGTTAAAATTTCAGAACTGAAATTGCTAGAATATCAAAGCCATAAGAAATATAGAAATAGTTTGTATCCTATTCGATTTATTTCATACTTATATTCATTTTCATCAACTATATGATATAACTAAAACGCGCAGTCAACAGCCAGTCAAATTAAAACTAAAAGACAACCACAACATCAGAAAAATATATACTGGTCTTATACTTATCTGAAATACAAATATTGATGGGGAAGTTGATACAATTTATTGAGAGATCGCTTCATTATTGCATCTGTTTCACTGAAAAGACCTCATAAGAAAACTTGAGGCTTAAATGGCAAAAACCGGCACTAAGTCTTTTAAGATTGGTGTTAATAGGCTCACTCTAGCAATTGGGAACAGAATTAACGAGCTCCGGAATCTCCGATGGAACAACATGCTAACAAATCTGGACTATAACTCGCGGAAAGTCTGGTTTTTAAATGGAATTTTTAAACGAAAATATACGTTACCATATTCGATAATAAATAATAGCGAAGAGCATATTTACTCTAATCAAGGAATATAAGTGCAGATAAATTTAATGATTTCCATAATATTTCCTATACGTTCTACAACAATATAACAGAAATGATGGTGGCTAGAGGTTTGGAACAACCATCTAACCAAACATTTTTACCTCCTGGTGCACTAATAAATACCTGAGAGTTAATAGGCTTACTCAAAAAAGTTAAAAACGGCAAAGCTCCAGGTATTGATGGCCTGTCGAATATAATTATTAAAAATTTACCCATAAAAGGAATTGTCTTCATATGCCTACTATTCAACGCTTGCCGTGCGCTCTTTTTCTTTTCACTTATCTGGAAGCAAGCTCTAGTTATACCTACCCTAAAGCCTGGAAGAGATCCATACTCTCCCGACAACTACAATTCCATTAGCCTACTACCAGTTTTAGGTAAGCTCTTTAAAAAGTAATCCTAAAAACATTAAACGATTTAATGGCTAAAAATAATAGCTTACCTGATTTCTAATTCGGTTTCAGAAACAGATATTCGACAGAGCATCAGCTTTTCCGTGTTACGAAGAACGTTAAAGCAGCGATGTAAAAAAAATTATAGTAGGTTTGGTGACGCTGGATACAGAAAAAGCCTTCGATAGAGTCTGGCATGATGCTCTTGTCTATAAACTACAGAAATATAACATACCCCCTTACATGCCGAATCTTATACAAGTATGTTTAACTGACAGTAAGTTCCTGGTCAAAGTAGGGGAAAGCACTTCACCAGTGAAAAGTATCACTACCGGCGTCCCACAAGGTTCCTGCCTAAGCCAAACAAATACCTTAGAAGCCGAAATTCACTAAACTTTGTTCGTAATAGTATGATTTATCGATTTGACATTTTCTTAAATAAAATCGTGAGGGTAACCTTAAATTCAATGAAATTGGATGTACTTGTAAGACCAATTAACCGTGAAAATTTCAGGAGCGAATAGTATATAACGATTAAATCAACAACAACAATAAGAGTACATGGCTACGGAACAATATGCGTTTCTAATTGACTCGGATATTACCGGCTTGTTAGAATTTGAATGTAAAATTCAGGAAGGATATATCGTGAAAATCTTTGAGAACTCGTTCAATGAGTGGCATCATTAATGGTCAAATAAAATAGCGGTCGGTTTAAATGAGAGTACATATTGAGTAAATTTGCTTTATTTCTCTCAACTTTAGCATTTAAAGCATAGGGTATTAAATTTTGATGAATATTTAATTTTGAGGTTAAAATGGAATAGCAATGGTTTTTCTCTTAAAGCGAGTAAAGATTTGTTGTAGATGTCATTAAAGTTTTTCTTGAGTTTATTGACTGTAGGTGTCTGCATATCGTAGGTTGTGCACAAAACTCTTCTGACATGAGCGTTATTCTGTCTACCCAACATGTATTTAGATTTTTTCGGATTACAAATTCCTACTCTTGTACCTTTTGACGCTACTAATGCAATTTTAGAATATGTTTTTAAAAATTCTGATCAAAATGTTTCACTTAATACCACATATGGCAACTTTTGAGTGAAAAGTTTAAGGGGCAGTCTCTATATGAGGAGACCTGCTTAAGAATTTTAACACTAAAAATGTCATGAGGTAAACACTTCTGACCTACCTACTATAGTTTCAGAGAAAAACTCGATGAACTAATTTAAAATAAAGCTTCAGCTACTTTTCCGAAGGCTTATCCCTACTCCCAGACATTTCAAGCTTCTATTTTATTTTTGAAACATGTATCTTATAAGTTATATTTAAATTTTGCAAAATTATGTATTGTTATAGTTTTGTCAGCCATTTTATTTTACATTGGACTCGTATTTAAGGGAGGAGGCGGATCGCATTTTTTTAATTTCTTTTGTTTACTTCTGACTTAAAATTATTTATCCATTATCTGCGAAAAATTGTGTGCTACCATTTATACTTAATCGTTAACTCCTTCATTAATTCACTTTACATTAACCAAATATTAAAAAGTAAATAGGCCATAATTTCTTTCTTCACTAGCATAAACTGTCAAATTTTCCATTTTTATTAGCATATTGATTTTCTTCACATAATCATGGTTAAATGAAGTTCAATCAAGTGAATACTTAAGATGGACCACTAATATTATTTAATATTTAGCAAGTGTTGATACGGATGTTCATGAAACTCCTCGGTCGAGCTCAAAAAGCCAGCAAGAACGTCGCATTGATATTCAACCTGCTGAAGATGAAGAAGGTACGAAAACAAATTGTATTTGCAATAACTTAACATGTAATACAGGAGATAAGAGAGCGAAATTCACCGACCACGTAACTAAATGAAATATTTTTTAATGAAAGAAAATATGGTTAAAAATGTAACGGTAATGGGTTGCCTCAGGAAATCTGTTCAAGGCTATGTCAGAGCATATACATATACGAGTAATAACTAGCACTTCCAATCGAGGAGCTGTCAAAATGGAAAGAAAGGCAAATAAACGTGTAAAAGATAGATTGTGGTTAACCATGTGTTGGTTCAATTACTTGCAAATTCGTTTTTGTTTACAATACATATGCACTTTTAATCAATTTCTCGGTACTCTATAAGTACCGTCAGAAATAAAATTTATTCTATTTGCAGCTGCTATTTAGTAGATATACTCTGGCTTTGTTTGATTAAAAATTTAAAAATTGATTTTTAGCATACCTTGATCAATTTCGTAACCATAAAAATTTTACACTAATTAATAGTATAAAGCCCATAGGATATGAAAACATAACGTTGGCTAGCTTTTTCTGTATAAAGCTATAGGGCTGCCAGGTTCAAGTGGTACCTTCATCGATCATGTAACCAAATAAATTATATATCAAAATAAAGTTAAATTTTAATGCAAAACGGAACATAAATTTGCCTGCGAAAAACCGTTTGAGTCTGCGTGGTAAGGGTTTGAAATTTAAAAGTCGATGCCTATGGAAATGTGCGAGAAAGAGTACGATAAAGGGGAAAACAGCATAGCAGCTGCTTGCGTCTTGTCAGTAGTTTGAAACTTGGCGAAAGAGAGAGAATCTATGCGCGCTATCAAATGTGATAAAGTAAGACGGAGCATAGCATCTGAGCCCGCCTCTGTGTGAAAAATAGTGTGCTTACTCTGTGCAATTGAAAAGATAGTAAATGGGGAGCATTGCTTTGAGAGTCAACTGACTTGCCTTCCGAAGGAATAGATCAGTATTGTCAAAAAATATTTAGTTAATGGAATATTACTTCGTTGTTAATAATGTGACTATTCTTATCTCTTTGTAATTACTTTTATATTTTTCGATAAAATTTAAAATTTAAATGACTTTCCAAAGTAACTTTATGACTCTATCATAGTGTTTTTGTTTGTTATTACTGTACTAAGGAAAATGCAGTGTTGAACTAGTCCAATAAGAGTATTTGTATAATATTAAGCATAATGATTCCGCATTACATATGAGAAAAATAAAGGTTTTCGTAGCTGAGGTATTTGTGTTATAAGAATGTTTCTTATATAATTAGACTAAAATATGAAAATTTCCTTTAAATATTTATTTAAAAGCATGTTATTGATGAATACTTATCTTCAAAATTTAAAGAGATGCTAAATATAATTTATTTATAAAATAAATTATGTAATCATTGTTTTAAAAATTTTACACACACACGATATTTTTTGCATGTCTATTTTTTTTAGAAATGAATATGAAAATCAAACGTAAACGCAAGAAAAAATTAACAAAAGTTATTTACTATATTAAACTTCTTTTATTTAAACAATATCAATACAAAAACATTAAGGTAATTAGGTTGACAACATTTTACACAAAAAACAAAAAGAAAATTTAAAATATTTATATGGATTCTACAATTCATAAATATTTAAAGCTTAAGGCCTACTTAAATTTATGTATTTTATTATTCAGTATCAGATTCTTCAATTGTAAAATTATCATTATCAATTTTTGAATTTCTGATTAAAAGTAGCCTTGAAGACAACCCATCGCCGTTACTTTTGCCATTATATTTTCTTTCATTAAAAAAGGTTTCGTTCGGTTACGTGATTGGTGATAGTCGTTCCCCTATGGATGTTAGACTAATAGCTAAATCGAAATATTTTCAGACCAAGATGATGGATATTCATTCAAACATGTGGCATATGCTCGATTTCTTAGAAATCATAGGTTAATCAACGAGATTTTCTCGGACAGTGTTGTTCCTGATGTACGCTCTGTTGTTACGACTCAAAGAATGCAAGTCCTCAAGCGACAAGTTACATCACTTACAATGCATCAGACAAAACTGGAGGCGGAACTGCAGCAAATGGAAGAAAAGTTTGAAGCGAAGAAGCGTAAATTGATTGAATCAAGTGAACTATTTCAGGAGGAATTAAAGAAGGTATTTAGTACTATTTAGGAAAAATTAACTCCACCGATTAAAATTCAAAAAGCCTTATCTGTGAAATTCCTAAGAGGTCGTTTCAGTCAGACTTATAAATATGTATTTGAAACGGCAAACTAAACTTTACAATCGAACTTAAAATAAAATAAATCATGTGAACTACTCAACACTAATCTGTTCATGGTTACAGCACTGCAAACCAGCCGTTGATGAAGAAACTTTTCAAAAAATGGTGCAACGACAATATGAAGAACTAAAAAAAGAGCGGCAACGTGTTTTCGATGACCCCGTCGGCGGTCCACAAAAAAATAAATTTGATGATCAACAAAAGCCTTCGCATACTCCCTCGCCACCAAATCAAGCGCCCACTAAAGCAAATCAGGAAGTGAGTGCTCCAATTCAAGAGCCCGAGGTATGTTGCATGAATATCGCTAGATTTTAAAAAATAGAATACTAGTAATACATATTTCCTGATATTTAAGTATAAAGGGAGTTGACATAGGTGTTAGCGTTGTATTTGCTTGTATTTTTTGCATTTCATGTTTAACGGTCTGGCAGATGATAGTGCTTGACAAGTTTATGCAGGTAATACCTGATATGAAAAGGATATACTGTAAGGCGAAATGATTAAACAGAGCTAATTAAAGACTTAACTAAATAAAATCGTTTTCTAAATTAAATGGAAAAATTATAATTTTAATGAATTTCTAGCCAATGGAAACAGACCTGCCGAAAGCAGCGGCTCCTTCATCAGCAACGGTTTTAAAGGTTCCAACAGTCGAAAAGCCTAAACCAGCACAGCCAAGCACTACTTCGTTAGCAATTCAAAAAGAATCGCCCCCAACTCCGGAAACACCGAAAACCTCGAAGCTAAGAAAAATTGACCACGAGGAAAAAAGTGAACAGTCCTTTTCGCCTCATCCACCTCAGAAAATGACGATTCCGGAAAAACACGAAACAAATTCACCGCCAGTAAGTTTCTAAATTTTTACCTTTTTTAAGGAGGAGAATGAGTATGCTCGCATCGATTAAACTACTTATTTCAGCTAACTACAACACATTCAACGCCGCCGGTTGCTGCACAACCACCCAATATAATTCCACCTGCTGCTCATCCCCCAGCTCCAACCACCGAAGCAGCACCTGCAAGCGTCCCGTCTGGGCCTACGGCAACTCCTCCCATTGCCCAACATCATGCTCAACCACCACCGCAACATCATTTGCCACCTCACATGAACCCTCATCAAAGCATCCCACAACACCCTAGCATGGCTCACCCATCTTATGGAGGTTACCCACCTCCAGGTGGCCCACCGAGATCACCATACTACGCCCCACAATACGGTCCGCATCCCACTCAACCGTATGGGCAATATCCACCATATCCTTATCACCAGCAGTACGGACCAGCTCCGCCATCTCATTATATGGCAAGACCTCCGCCAGGAGGACCACCAATTCACTTTGGGGAGCATAGTGCACCTCCTCAACAACACCATACAGGGTCCATGGAAGGACACCATGGTGGGTACGGTCCAGCCCCGATTCCTAGTAATGCACCACCAGCAGGAACACCGCCGTTGAGTGAAAATGGTAATTTATTTCGTTGAAAAGTTGTTTATATCAATTAATGTTAATTTTTTTTAGAAGGAAAACGCGAAATTGAAGCCAATGAATCTGACAAGAAAGACGGCGAATAAACGGATAATTTTTAAGATTGACCATTTAAATATTTAAACTACGTCCAAAAGCAAGCGAATTTTCTTATTGCATTAAGTATTGTAACATAAAAAACTAATCTCGAACTTTTGTTCTGTATGATTCCTATTCATAAATAGAAACTAGCGTAATCCCACTATCAAAACACACAGTTACTCTAATTTAGAAATTGCAATCATTGAATGCATTAAAATCAATTTTAGTTTGGAACATCTTGAACGAAGAGTAGGCAACATAAAACTAAAGCTCCTATAACTTAAGGAAACATTGGAAAGAATCAATGCTATACAAATATGGGAAAACGTTTTAAATATATGAACCAGTTTACGTCAATACAAACAAATTTATATGGCGAGTGGGAGCTAAATTATAAGAAACTTTTAAATAAAAAAAATATACTGAAAACTTGCATTTATTTATGTTCCTACCATTTGTCAATATTTGAAACATATTTATTGGAATAGAGAATCATTGACATCAAAGGTACAAGTTATCAGATCAGTCTTGACCTCCAGAATTGCACGAGCTTCAAATCTGTACTTTTGTAATCCCAGGGACCTTTGCTCTGCCTCTACTGTTTTTAAAATGTTTCCTCAGTTCCTTAGTGGACGCTTGCTATTACTCGACAATTAAATGTACTTCTACGTCTTTTGTAGATTGCCATCCCATTATAATTTGCGTAGTTTTACGTTTACAAGCATCGTCATGGAACCCATTGGTGTAACGAAGTCTCTACTCTGTGACGTGCTTCACTGAGCCGTAGTTTCATCAATAGCATCTAATGCGGCAACAGTTTCAACCGCCATCCTCATGAGTATTTCGAATCTTGTGAAGCATTTTATCTTGGATAAGCTCGAAAACCATCTTATATAAGGAGGACCAGAAAGTAATGTCGTTTCTGAGCATATTGATATGTGATTATCATTCAGCTCATTGTGTACTTCAAAAGGGTGCTAAAGGAATTTTAAGGTTATACTGACTTGTTTACTCATAAGCAAATTGCAATTTAAGGCGAAATGGCCAGCGGAATGCCAGAAATGGTGCACATCCGGCATTGCGTGCTTTTTGAGTTTCTCAAGAGTAGTAAAGCAACAGTTGCTACTAAAAACATTTGCGATGTTTATCCAAATACAACAAACGCTCGTAAATGGCAAAGGCGGTTTTCTAAATTTAAATCAGGTAATTTTGATCTTTCCAACTCGTGTCGATCAGGAAAAGCAGCAACGTGTTAAGAGCGAAGTGGAAGCAAATCCGTGTCAGACAATCAAGGAATTGTCACTCAGTCTTAACCGACCTTGGTTGACCATCCAAGATCATTTGCAGCAAATTGGGAGAGTAAGCAGAGTAGACATTTGGATCCCTCATAATCTAACCGGCTAACCGATTTATTGCTTCAACGACACAACATGCAAGGGGTTTTCAATCCTGGTTGATAATCTAAACAGTAAAATTTTATTCCTATCGCTGTAACACTTCTAAGTGGCAAAAGATTGTCAATTGGATTATCTTCAAAATGCCATATTTAGATATTTTGCCGACAAACCAATTAATTTTTATCGGTCCGGTATCAAAAATTTACTCCCTAGATGGCAAAAAACCCTCGAATACCCAAAATACCACACTTGTTGAATACGATATCAAAAATGTCAGCAAATTTGGCATTTAGGTGCCAAAATACCGAGAATCGGTAATGAAAGAGACGAAAATACGCCGAAGAATGCAACTCGCAAATAAAATATTTTATTCTGTTTTTATCACCTGCATACACACGAAAATAACGCTCCAAGTACGTAAATCTGTGACGAGATTTGTGCTACATATACCCTAAGCCAAGCATCCGCAAACTTATTGAACGCCTTCGATACACGGGTACCGAGAAGAATAATCGGAGCAAAGCTAAACGGGGACCAATGGCGAATTCGATACAACTTTGAGCTGTATGAAATTTTCGATGAGCCGGAGATCTCAACGATTGTAAGACAGCGGAAGCTGCAATGGGCTGGCCACGTGAATCGTATGGACGAGGAACGGATACCCAGAAAGGTATTCGTTGTGAGAACTGAAAGGCGGAGACCAGTGGGGAAACCGAGGAAACGCTGATCTGAATCGGTTGGCGAAGACAGCTCATTGCTGCTGGGATTTCCAAATTGAAGGACGCGGTCGATGGAACGAGACAGTTGGAGGCACTTTTTGATGAAGCGAAGGCTCGAGAGGGGCTGTAATGCTACGAAGCAGAAGATATCAACTTACTTCTAATATCCTTAATCCTCTTTAAATTTGTCCAGTATAATTTAACTAGAATTATTCCGTTAAATTTGCACGTCTCTGCTCTATATTTCTGCTTTAGAATATTGTCGTATCTATCTTAGTGAATGATTCATTTACAAGGTTATCCATGACCGCTTGGTAGCCTCCTTGTCGATACGATGTTCCAGGTCATTAAAATAATATACTGCTTAAATTTTTCCTACTTCTTATTTCTTAAGTTGAGCAAGCTTTGTTTGCAACATTTATTCTTCGTCAAAGCACGGTCTTCAAACTTAAGCTTGTAGCCTCACAAGGCAAAGTTTTATATTACCTGTCCTAGGACCAGAATTTAATTTAGTTTACTGATGTTTTCCTGATAGTGTACATCAGATAGATTCTTCTTCTTTAAACCAATTCAATTTGGACACTATTAATTGGAACTCCCTTGACCTGGGACTCAGTATTCACCATTTTATCCTTGATTATGGACAAAAGTCTTGTTTTGAAGTCGAATAAAACTCTCCTTTGTAAATTGTATTGAATAGGGCAAGTGTTATTCACGCAAAAAATATTGAACGCCTGTTTTACGGAGAGTATATGACTAACCGTAGATCATCCAACAAATAAAAAGGTTTTTCAGCAAAGTTTAGGATAAATGCTTTTTGCAAATCGTTTGGTAACTGTTCCTTTACTTTACTAAACAATATTTCTGTAGAACTCTGTGCTTATCCCCTACATTGCACTGCAGCTCCTTTCCTATCAAAAATGCCTCGCAACGGGATTTTTCAATCGCGTCGACTAAGTAGTAATTCGGGAATGTGCTTGTTTTTGAAACTCAGATTAAGAGACTTTAGAAGTGAGGTTTTATTGTTGTAGTTCAGAAAGTTAATCACATTGTAGTATATTAAGTCTAGTCCGGGAGATGTTCTTTTTCTACGATTATTCAAGACTTGTAAGAACTCACTAATAAGAAAAGGACCAACAGACATATTTTATTGGTTTTGAGTTATTCCATTGGCTTATGAGGGGTTGGTGTTTATCGCTAATCATTTTTAAGAAATTTTTATTATTTAGTGGATCCCACTGTGACCTGTTCACACCATAATTATTTTTTTAATGGAATTTATTAAAACCCAAAAATCCTTCGTATTCCCACCATTATTGATTGTGTTTATTTTTTCGTTCCATATAATATTTTTTTTACTTTTCTGGACCTCTTATCTCCATGTTTCTGAAGATCTCTAAAAATTTTCTCTTTTTTGAACTCCTTAGGTTGCAGAAGTTTTTCCAGGCTTTTGTTTTTCTCTCCATAGTTTTTTAAGATCTTTGTTCCACCAAGGCTTTGTGTTAAATTTGAACTTGCTTGCATCCAAAAGGTTATTTTTAATGAGATCATTTATGCTTTCAACGTTGTGTTGTAGATTATTATTGAAGTGGATGGTGTTTATATGTATGTTCTATAATTCCTTTTCTATTAGTTATTAAATTCCTTAGTTCCTTCCAGGCCTTGCAATTTAATTCGAATTCAATGGGTCATGTGATATTCACTAATTCTCCAATAGTTGAACATGTTATTTGAGTTATTGATTGTAACATCGGGAGATGGAAATTTTCTTGTGCCCCGGCTAGATACATTGGAAAAAGTGAAGGAACCCGAGTTGAGAAATTCTAATTTATGACCTTTACAAGGAATTTCCCTTTATAATTAGTCTTGTAGCACCCCATTTTGGATGTCTAGCATTGAAGTCTCCAACTATGATTATCGGCTTGATGTGTCCTATTTTATTTCAGAGATAGAGAATCTGATTTTTGAAAACTTTAATCCTGAGATGAGGTGGTAAGTAGCAGGAGCATATAGTGAAGTTAGGATTGAAATTTGTGGTGATTACGGCAATAGTTTCCATTTCATTTTGAATCGGAATTATTTTTTATTTTATGCTTTTATGGATGGCGATGGTTGCGCCACCTCCTTCCTTATCTAATCTGATTTTATTTAAGAGGGTAACATTTTTAATAATAATGTTAGGTGCGTTTATGTTGAGGAGGATTTCTTGAAGCAAAGCTACTTTGAAATTTACCGTATTTAGAATGTATTCCAGACTGTCTATTTTTTTGTAGGCTTTGGATATTTAATTGGATGTATTTCAGGATATTGGCTTTGTTTACCGTCAAATAATTTAATCAGCTTTTGTACTGTTCGTATTTAAATTGTAAGTGTTATTAGTTGTTAAATTGTTGGGGGTTTAGGAGTGGGATTATTTAGTGTTTGTATTATTGATACAATACCGTCATAGTCCATTTGAATATATTTGGACGTATAATTTATATTTTTATTCAAGAGGTTAATAAGTTTCTAACAGGAGAGTTAGTATGGTAATAGTTAGAGATTTGTTGTTTTGTATTAATACTTCAGCATAGCTTAGTGCTGGTTGGTTGATTCTATTGTGTATCAGTGGTGGTTTCTTATTTATGGGGATAAGTGAGAGTCTAAGCAGGATTTTGTTGACAGTATTGTTTGAATTTCTATTGTTCGCTGACTTAGCTTTGTTAAGTTGAGGAAACAGCTCATCCATTGATTCGTTGTCTTTTAAATTAGAGTAATAGTTCTCATTGATCACTCCCTTTGCTTCTTTTACGGTATGTTTTTTTATTGATCTTATTTCAACTGCTATAGCATACTTTTTCCATTTAATGTACGATATGTCCGTGGAGATGAGTTTTTCCCCACATAGGAAACATTTGACTGTATTAAATTCCGACCCATTATTGTAAGTTTTCTCGCCACAGTTTATGCATCTTCTGCCTTCTTGTGGAAATTCTTTGCAGGAAAATTGTGCGGCCCAACCTCAGACATTTGAGGCACTGTTTGGGTCTATTGAGGAAGTATTCAACTTTTATCAGTGCGAATACAAGCGTAACAATATCTAGAAGTTCTCCAGAGAATGAAATTTTTATGGTCTTCGTTGGAATTGTTTGCCCTTATCAGCAGGATCAGTCCTTTTGAGTCTGTAAGTATTGATAATTTTGATATTTTTTAAGGCGACTCCGGTAGTATTGCAAGGAATACCAACTTGCATTATCTCTTGCTCAGTTATGTCAAAAGGAATATTCCTTGGACTCCAATTCTCATTAGAAAGCTATTAGGAATGAACGCTTCTAAATTATGAGCTTTTAGATTTTCATTTTTTACTAGATTGTTTGCTTCCACTGCGGAGTGGAAAGACACCCGTATTCTATTACAACCTGTTTGTGTGATGTTCCCAATGTTTTTAATTTTTAGAGGTTTATTAAAGGCATTAAAAGTCAATTGGTCTAATCTGACTTTCCGTCTACTATTGTCGAAGTCATCAACAAGAACATGGCAACTTTTTCTTTTGTCATTTAGGTCAAATAAATTAAGTTTATTAGCGTTGTTTGTCGTGGGGTTAGTTATGCTCTCGGAAACTTCTTTTGTTAGTACTTCCATGTGATCCTCTAGAACTTTGCTCAACGTACTTTTCTTTCTTCTTTTTAGTACTACAGCCCCACTCGGGCCTTCGCTTAGAGATAGTTAGAGTATCTCATTTTCATGACGGATTTGATTTTTTCGGAACTTGGTTTGGTCAGTTCCATGCTCCAGTGTGTCTGCTCAGCTATGATATGATTAAATCAGTACCTATCAACACTGAGTGAACACCCGTAGTCTGTCCGAAAAATCCCCTGAACTAAATCACGTTGTTCCCCAACGAGATTTGAACCTGGGACCTTCGGCTTATGCGCCTCTTTTACTGTTGATGATAACCGGTAAAGCAGTAACGGGATCTTTATTACTATGTTTTTCATTTGAGTCTGGCGTGAGGTTAGAAATCTGCATTGTACTGGGGTTATGTTCACATGAAACTGTAGAATGTTCTAATTCCATTTCTACATTGTTGATATCACAAGTTAGGGACTTTGATTGAGATTTGTTGCAATCTGAGAGTGTGAAGGACATAAAATGTTCAAACCTAGCTTCAGGGGTAGAAAAATTGAGCGTTTTCTGTGTCAGGAAAAATTTTCAGGTTAGGTAAAGATATCGTGGAGCTGCTAACATCATTAGCATTTGCCGATGTCTTATATGTTTTACTAATGGGATTTATATCAGTTTTTTGGTGAGTTTAATAGACTTTTGCGCTGGTTTGTTTGTATTAGAGCGATATGTAGTCTTTTGGAGTCGCCTATGCTATCCAATACTGTGTCCTCTACTGCGATGATGTCCGGTGGGACTTTAATTTTCCTACTTTTAATAAAATTTTTAATAACCTGAACCACCAAGAGATTGTAGCCCCTTCAAAATGAGCACGTTATCACTTCAAAAACACTTTGAATTATCTTTGACTTCAAACAAAGAAAACTAAGTTAAAAGCTGGACTAAATTTTAATGACGCCAAATTCGAACAAAGAAAAAGAAAATAACTGTTCCCGACCGAATTATTATATCTCTATATACTGCGACTGAAACTCCACCGTACACAAGGGAGTATGGAGAAGGAATGATTTTGAATATCAGTTAAAAATAGCAAATAATCAAAAAACATTTACAGGTTTTTAGTCCTGATTTTTTTGTTCTTTTATTCATTTTTCCCTGATTTTCTATTGGTTAAAATAGCATGCCATTCGAATCATGATTATAAACTATCTTTAAATCTAAACACAACGTAACATAAAGCATCTCTAAGTTTAAAAATTACAGTCTTTCGTTACAAATACCACTTTTCGTACATTTATAACTGTTTATAGTTTCTTACTCTAATCTTCATTGATTCCAAAAAAGGAGTGTAATACAGAAATTAAAAGAATTCTTAAGATAAGTGTTAAAATGTTTCACAATTAGACACAATCAATAGTTTTCCCAAGAAAAGTTAGTTCCCACAGAATCTTTATTTCACTTGAAAATTTCTGTGAAAATGCGAATCGATTTATGCAATAAAATGACAAAAGGTGATTTATATTATGAAGGAATGAATTGTAGTTTGGTAATCATTTAAGTACCTTGCTAAATAAAAAAAAAAACAAGGTAAAAAAATTATGTGTCATGAAAATCTGATCATCACAAACAAATGCATATTAAATTCAACCAGTCGTAAGTAAAAATTAATTACAAATTCATACATTTAGTTACAAAACATTCATGAGATTACTTACTGCAGAATTTTACTGCATATTTAGATAGCTTTGCGCTAAATACAACTTTGTGTACTGGTTGGGTCATAATAACAGCAAATTAATAGAAATTTACTTTTTGCTTAGCACTCATCTCGAAGCATCGCAAGATTTACAAGGTGCCGCATAGTTGGCCGCCCATGGGGACAATTCTGAAATGAGATAGGCATTTTTAATTAAAATTATGAGACACATACGCGATCCTTTGACATGAAACTTTATATATAAATATATAAATATATATATATATATATATATATATATATATATATATATATATATATATAAACTTTATATCTTTTCGGATATTAATAACATATACATTAATTATTTTAGTAAGAAATTTTCTTTATTATTCTCATACCCATGGTTTGTCGACTTGTCCCATGTGGTCAACCAGTTGTCTCATCGTAGAAAATTTCAAAGCTGTTCCAATCATAACTGATTTTCGACAAGCTCTTGAAGCAAACATTGATCTAATGCGAGATGGTCTACACATTGTATTAGGTGGTGCATCGTGGAGCATAAAAATCAGCTCATCAATATCATTTTTTCCAAACTCCCAATTTTTACTAAATGGTTTAGCTACTAACTTTATTCTTTTTGTAGCGGGTGCTAGAATTATAGTAATGAGAAGCATTCAAATCAAAATTAAAAACATTACCATCATTATTTGTTTCAAAAACGAATCCGTTTGCCCTAAACACATCAAGATTATCAATTAAAATCATTTCATTCACAGTTGTGAATTCTAAAGTTTGAGGCACTGCTAATTTCTGAGTCTGCAATTGCGTACTTCGTTGAAGCATTTCGAAGTTATACATTTCATCAGTTGCGTGTTGATCAACAATAAATAAGTCATCATCTAGTTTAACAATTATGAACCCAAGATTGTATTGTCCAACAATTTCCATCTTTGAAAACATTTCTTTTGAAATGCCACGATTTAATTCTTCTTCAGCATTTTGGTTTTTGTATGGGTCAATTTCTGTTTTAAATTTTAATCGCGAAAGTTTTGTTTTTTCGTTGGCAATTGTTTCCAACTCCTCTTCTCTACGAACTAATCTTTCGATTTCTTCTAATGATATTGAAATTGTCGTTTGGCTCTCCGTTATTATTTTATTGGCAAGATCATTAAAGGTGTCTTCATCATCATCATAAACATGATCATCATGCCAAATTTCGGGGGATGCTGGAGATTCATTTAAATTTTCGTTTGTTTCGGTCTGATCTGTATCAGTAGCTGGCTGTGTAGCATGTTCTGCAGCACTTGAAAACTCTTCAGTAAGTTCTGAAAGATAGATTAATGATAAAATAAGATTTCAAATTTCAAAACAAAAAAACTACGAGCTTATGTGAGAGACAAGTTTAATTTGATAATTTCATTTTTACGATTTATCGACGGTATTTTTTCGTCGCTGTTCGATAAAATGTGTTTTCTTTAATTCATGTTTATGTAAAATTTTCACAACAGTGAAATCATTTATAATTAAAAATATTAACAGTTTCATATCAATTTTAGTATGCTTTCACAAAAAAACATACTTATTTAGTATACTTTCACATAAACATACTCAATTCTTTCATCTCTGTTAAGCACTTTTTTTGGTGAATGCAATGTTGATGGCGTATAGGATGAGTGCCTTGAAACTTTTAGACTAACAGTATATTTGAAGCCATATGTTCTTTCGGTAAAATAAATGAATTAGAATTGGTGGAGTTTCTATGAATATTCAACAAGTTAGACTTTCAAGTTCAATCAAAGTTTTTCTAAATTCCTACCACCATAGTTATTTCCTTTTCGAGAACAATTTACAAAGTCCTTGCATGAAATGATAAGTAGTAGTTAATATGCTGAGATGCAACATTTGCATATTTATCTACTTAAAACGTAGACAAGTTTTTGTAGATTTTTTCTTAGATAATCTTCGCGGTCTTGTGAACATACGTCAATAACTATTAAGTATAAATTGTATATGATTAGCATTTTAAGTTTTTAAGGAAGATATCCAAATGCTACTTTATCCTTTTCCAGGTCTCATATGGAATTCATAGTATTAACCATGCCACCAGAACTGAGGTTGGGCTAAAATTCCCATCCCTGGAAAACCCATAATTGTTTCGAAACCTGCAACAGAGGCTTGGAATGGTGTAGAAGACCAACGGAAAGAACTCCGCAATGCAAAAAAGACTCTGAAATTGGATCCTGGATATATCAAATCACTGAGCGAACCTCCTTCTTCTTCTTCTTAGCACTAAAGCTCCTCTCGGGCCTTGACTTCCTGCAAAAAGTGCCTCCAACTGTCTCGGTCTATTGACCGCGTTTTCTAATTTCGAAATCCAAGCAGCTATGAACTGTCTTCGTCGACCGAGTCAAACTAGCGTCTTCTCGGTTTCCCCACTGGTCTCCGCCCTTCAGTTCTCCCAGCGAATACTTTTTTGGGTATCCGTTGTTCGTCCATATGATTCATGTGTCCAGGCCGCAGTCTTACAATCGTTCGGATCTCCGGTTCGTAAAAAATTTCTTACAGGTCATGGTTGTATTGAATTCGCCATTGGTCCCCGTCTAACTTCGCTCCGTATATTCGCCTCAGGACCCGTCGCTCAAAGGCGTTCAATGTATTTGCGGATGCTTGGGTTAGGATCCATGTTTCACACACATACTATAACACAGGTCTTATCACAGATTTTATACTTGGAGCTTTCCTATTTATGCAGCTGGTCTTCAAGATCTCAAAACTGAATAAAATATTTTATTTGCGGGCTGTATTCTTGTGCGTATTTCGTCTCTTTCATTACCCGTTTTCGTTATTTTGGCGCCTAAATACACAAATTCGGAAACATTTTCGATACTGTATTCGCCAAGTGTGATATTTTGTGTATTTGAGGTATTTTTCCTCGACTGCGTCAAGAGCATCGTTTTATTTTCATTACAAGTTTTGCTTCGCTGTCCACTTTCAGGAAGAGCTCTTTGGCAGTTGTTAATGACCGTGACGAAATGCCGTCTGCATAGGCTACAACTTGGCTCGACATGTATAGTAATGTACCTCGTGTATCGAAAGGTAACTTCTTTATGAAGTACTCCAGAGCCAAATTGAATAGCAATGGGGCCAGCCCATCTCCCTGCTTAAGTCCAATATTTGTGTCAAAGGCATCAGTGAGTTGGTTATTGATGCGGACTTGGGAGGTCGTCGACGTCATTGTCATTTTGGTAAGACGGACTTATTTGGCTGGGATGCCAAAGCAAAGCATTACTTGGTACAGTACGTTACAATCAATACTGTCGTATGCATGGTTAAAGTCGACGAAATTTTGGCGCACGTCTATGTTGAACTCCGAGCATTTGTCATATACCTGTTTGACTGTGAACAATTTGTCTATCGTCGATCTGCCTGCTCTAAAATCACCTTAATACTCCCAAATTATACTGTTGCCGTATGATTCGATTTTATTTTCTAAGATTTTTGAAAATATTTTGTACGCTGTACAAAGTAGTGATATGCCTCTATAATTTTCGCACTGTAACTTGTCACCTTTTTTGTGGATAGGGAATATAATTGATTGGCTCCACTCTTTCGGCATATGTTCTTGTTGCCCAATGTGCTGGATCACTTTGTGAATAGCCTTATGAACACTGCTGCCACCATATTTGATGAGCTCCACTGGAATCTCAGCGATTCCCGGCGCTTTATTATTCATTTGGGCTTGGATGATGGAACAAACTTCATCCAGAGTTGGTGGAGCCAATGGAAGCTCTCCACACACATCTATAGACTCCGATGTTCTGGAGCTGTGCGGAGGATTAAGGAGGTTCTTGAAATATGATTCCCATCTTTCCTTAATCTTGGTTTCATCAGCGATGATATTGCCGATTTCATCACGACAGAGCGTGGGTTTGGGCTGATAACCAATTTCAGGCTTTTCACTACTTTGTATGCTTGTCTTGTGTTGTTACTCGCTAAACTTACATCTATACTTCTCAATTGGTCATCATAGTATTTTCTTTTCTTAATTCTAATTATCTTATTCGGTACACTCCTGAGATTTTCATAGTTTTCTCTCTTCGTTCAGGTTTTCCTTCTTACGTAATCTTTGTACACCTGATTCTTTTTGTCTAATCTGCCACGGACTTCCATCCAGAGCTCGTTGCTCCGCGGTGCTTGTTATATTCGGCGGTGCAAACAGTATCGCGGTCTAAGAAAAGTTATCAAACAAAATAATTTTTGCAATTTTTGCCACCGAACTTATTTTAATAAACCAGAAAACATCGGTCTAGCAATGCCTCAATCAACCACAGCACCGACAAGCATAGGTGGTGGATTCTTACCTCACTTCAGTGGGTGAAAAACATCATCAGCGAACGTAAACACTCGTTTAATACTTTGAAACGATGGTTTTGCAAAATTTTTATGACCGACATTTTCGAGAGTCGAAGTTGACGAGCAGTACAGCTAAAAGTGCATTAAAAGGGCATAGAAGATTTTACGAAGAATGTATTTCGTCGAGGTTTGATTTCCTTGTTGCCGCGGCTGGATGCAGATTTTTCGTCGTCATTTTTGTAGCGTGTGCGGAAATATATTTCCTGCGCGCAAAGAAGGAAAGTAGAAAGTGTGTCGAATTAGTACTTGGAAAAGCCGGAACCGTGAACGCAAAGATCTGAAAATCAGTGGGATAAGTTATTGGAAAGGTGCGGGTTGAACGCAAAGGCAAAAGTGGATCCGGCATATGTTTCGGTCAGAGTACTGGAACTTACCACTTATCCAGAAAGTGCACCATCCGGATCGGCGTGAATCGTAATGGAACATGTGTCGATAGTCATTTTCGGCAGCAGTTAAGCAAAAACTGCCAAAATCGCAACGACGCAGCACAAGCGGAACCAACAACCAAAGCATGTGAGCGAGTTTAATTAAAACAATTTAATTAAAACTCCCCGAAATCGTATAACTAGTGCTCAGGAAGTTCATCTCTTCAAGCAGGAAGAATCACAAACGTCACTTCATCAGTCCATCATACATTCGTCGGCGACTAATGTCAGCGATACTCTCAACGGAGAAAAGACAAAAGTAAAACGTTCGTTCCATGCCAGTCCGCAAGGAGGAAGAAGTGCCAGTCGTGGCCATTTCAAGCACAATTAAGTAGGCAAAGTAGTACAAGTCTACCGTAGGAAATTCGTGGTTTATATCGGGGAGTTTCAACTTGAGAATGCCATCGGTACGGTAATGTGAATATTGGAATTCACCCGTCAAAATTTGTTTTAAATGAACACATAGCACGCAGCTGATAGTACTCGAACCAGCATAATAAATTTGGATGAGATGTGAAGCATACCTTCTACATATATGTATCTATTCTATGGTGCAAATTGTCAGACAAAACGTGGCTTTCAGACTCATGAACATACATATTTCGAGCTAAGCCATACATTCTATGTTAACAAAACAATGCCTTTGATAGCATGCTTATGATGTCCTACTGTTGGATCAGTTCATTCGGATGTATCGGACACATTTATTAATTATCAGACATATGTTCATTTATGTCCATTCCTTTGTAATTAATGGCAGAATCCCTGAGCACAGTTGAAATCTATCTTATTCAGGATTTACCTTATTCTTTATTATGTATCTGTCAACTGGCAAAATCAGAATACAAAAATACAAAATTGTCCTCACTTCCAGCTCAATTCCTTTTTAGTGCGCGTCCAACAACCGAAAATGGAATCCATTTGTGGTTTGTTCAGATATATTTGGAAAGATCCTTCCCTATGTCTATTATTCAATCCATTTTCCACTAAACTAATCAGAAGCACTAGAAAATGCCCAAAAAAATCACCACCCGGTCGACAAAAGAGAAAATCGCTTGAAAATGTTTTGATTTAGAACTCAACAACTGAAACTGAAATTCGAAATGCTCGTGTTTAATAGCTAAAAGATACTCGTACTTGGATTGGATACAAACAGTTGGCGTAGTAAAGGCTCCAACATCAAATCGAGTGCTGCCCATTGGCACATATGTTGCATGTACTCCTCATACTCATGCCCAAACACTCCTGCTTGCATGCAAGGGAGCGGAATGAACGCGTGGACCAAAGGATTGCATTGCACGAGCCATTGACTCCATGTGGTGAGGTGTTAATTATAAATTATTATTTATTTATTTATTTACACTATTTTACAGATTCGTGAATCCAATTACAAAATAGGTAATGAAATATAATATAATATAGTACATGCGAATAAACAAAGTTGTAATAAAAAAAAGAATATAAAATACTAATAAACTATTGGAAGCGGTGGGTATCCTTGTTTACTGTCGAAAAAAAGTCCCCGAATTTAATGTTTGGGAGCCACATACTAATCAAATCACGCTTCTTGCGATTGACATCTGCCTATCCGTGCATGTGACTTTTCAAACACCACGAGTAACGTCCGTGTTGATCATTTTTGGCCTAAGCAACAGCTCTTTTTTAACTATGTGTATTTTCCCATGTTTAGCGCTTCTAAAATATTTTTAATTTGTATGTTCTCTATGAAAACGCTGTTTGTTTTTATCCGATAGATATATATTTCGGGAGTTATTTGCCGTTTTTTAGTGTCAATTATTTTCTTTCTAAATAATTGACACTGAAGAAGGGAGCAAATTACTCCTGAAATATATATCTGTCGAATAAAAATAAATAGCGTTTTAATGGAGAACATACAAATGAAGGATCGTTTTTTTGTTTTTGTCGTAGAGAAGTGAAGGCAGCTTACGTTCTAAGAGTGGGACACCCAAGGGCATGATACTTCTGGACTAACCACAAAACACATCCCCCTTCAATCTGAGAACCTAGCCTGTAATCGTTTGACAAATTATTTTGGACCTGGCCTCGTTTTCCTACGCCTTTAAGTTGCGGGAAGCAAGAACCAACATACCATGGCACTGAACCCTATTGATCATTTTTGGCTTGCTCAATGTATCAGTTTGCGCCCTAATAATCTACTAAGAGGGTGGCTCAATATTGTATGAAATTGGACAAAAATCGCAAAAATATGCTGGAAAAAAGAAGCTAGGAACGTTTGGTTGTGTTGGGCCCATTGTTGTTGTTGTTGTCATGCGTATTCATTTCCTTTATCAAAAATTTGATAAATCGCGTGTTTTATCGGCTTACAAATATCGTAAAAGAGTTTCCTCTTTTGCGATATTCAGATAAATTCAATTAATCAAATACTGATAAGGAAGATGCTAAAGTATGTACTGTATTGCATTGCATGAAAGACAAAAATATGAATTCATATAGCTTTAGAAATTTAAGAAAGATTATTTGATGCAAAAAAAATTAAAAGTCGATTGAATTATTCCTTCTCCTCTTGGATGATTATTCAATATTAGACATAAACTTGTTTTTAAGACAAATTTATACTTTTGCAATGAATCAAGAAGCCCAGTTTCTTCCAAAGACAATCATAATTTCAATAGTAATAAGGTTTCTTTACCTACCAATAATCAAAAGTTTATCTTGCTCATACATAAAAAGGCCAGAACGTGAGCTGACAAAAATTGCAACCTTGTCTCCTGAAATAATAAAAAACAATCTGTTGTGTGTCTGAGTCTAACTTCGATGTAGATATTTGTAAGATTCCATTTTGTGACCGTAAAGTAACTGTAGAAGCTAAGTATTACCAATGAACATATTACTTAATTCTTATATTTGGATACATCACAGCTTGGAGCGTTGATGGTTACTCCAAAAACATTCAGAACATATCATAGTGACGTTATTATCCGTGAACTGTGGTTAAGTGGGTATCACTATTTGGATTTCTTTCGAAAATACTGATGCTTATTCTTTAAACATACTTATTCTTATTTTGATTACATATTACTTCTATTTTGTCCATTTTTAAATTATTTCTCAGGAAATATGAAACCAATTGTAATTGCTAATTTTCAAAAGTAATGAATTTTCTCTCAGCTGCTATTGCAAATAGATGTTTAATCACAAAATAATTTACTTATTTTTTCGTGTTTTTTAAAATGTGTCTATATTGATATCAAAATTAGTTCACCTGGGAGGCAACATTTATTTAATAAGAAACCACAATCTTAAAGCGCTGAAATATGCTAACATTATGCATTGGTTCAAATAACGAAATTAAATTTGAACGATTAAAATACGGCATTAGATAATATTATGCAGAATAATATATTACGCACTTGCCTTAGAACTAATAAAATATTATAAGAATTGAACAAAATATAATCATTTTTTCAACTGTTGAACTGTTTGTTAAAAATGTAAATTTTAAGGAGCATTAATTGTAGTGAAAAAATAAGAGAAGATCATAAAGAAAAAAAAAAAGAATTGGCAATTACAAAAGAATTCGGTCTTTTTATTTCGCCATTCCACCTTTCAAACGTTAGGTTCTCCGTTTGCTACTCCGCCAGCGGGCTGTAGTGTTTTCTTGAAGTTGCAGACGCTCTCGCCGAGGAATGAAAGTCTTAGCATGTGGACTTCGTCATCTGGACATTTTGTCCGCTTGGCCCAAGATTCAGGGGGGCATATAATGGACGCTGCCAATGCAGGTAGTGGTCCCTTAAATCAACTATAGGATGAGAAGCTAGGATCGCTTCCCAGTATGTAGCTTTTGGCTCCTGCCTGTAATCTTTCTTGTTTTTTCTTCTTCTTTTTTTAGGCCTACAGCCCCTTTCGGGCCTTCCCTTAGAGATGGTTAAGAGTATCTCATTGTCACGATCGAATGTATCGGCACTCCACAAGGTGATATGATCACGCTTTGGCCGTGTGTCCGCCCACCCAGCTGCGATACGTTCTGATTTTAAACCAGCACGTATTATAACTGAACAGGCTTATAGTCCTTCCGATAAACCACTCGAACTAAATCTCGTTGACGCCAACGAGACTTGAACCAGAAACCTTCGGCTTACGGGCTTAGTGCTCTAACCACTAAGCCACGCGGACTATTTCTTGTTTTTTAGATGTTCTAAATTGTATGCTTTGTGCTGGGAGCCCTTAAGGTGAAATAACCTACCCCATGACACCGCAAGTAGCTAGCTTTCCAGCACGCATACGCGTACTCAGGCCTGGTCCTCTCAGCTGATGAGCAGAACATCATTGCGTCCTACATTGGCATTTATCTATTTAAAAAATCGTTGTTGTAAATTTTACACTTTAACCAATACAAAAAGCTGTTAATTTGTATTCAGCACTTGAACTGGTACAAGTTTCTTCGAATTAGTAATTAATTTGTATCCAGCACTTGAACTGGTACAAATATATTCCAAGAAGTAATTAATTTGTATCCAGCACTTGAAGTGATACAGATCTATTATAAATCCAACGACTTAAACCAAATCTAACGACGTTCAGTTAAGAATTAATTTTATCCTTACAATTCTAAATATATTTTATAACAATAATTTTCTTACATCGAATTTTACCTAAATTAGAAAAATTCCCATTCCTACGATTGAGTTCAGCGTTGGGGAATTCGAGTCATCAACACATTTCGGATCCCATAGCAGAATGTGGCGGCTCGATTTACCGTCTATCGGTTGTGTCGTTGACGGCATCAGGTTGCATAGCATTGACTTGAACAGACATGAAAAGCACAGCAGACACGTTTCGACTCCTTTGAGATCTTCATTCCACTGAAGATGACTCAAAGTAGTTGAAAGGCGTCTGCTCACTCAAAGAAGCAAGGCCCGACGGCTTTATAAGGAAAAAGAATACATTTTATGTTAAGTGGCATATTTCTTTAGATTCATTTAAATTCAATTTCGCTATTTGAAACCTTGTATAATGTCAGCATATTTTAGCGAATATATATATGTATATATATATATATATATATATATATATATATATATATATATATATATATATATATATATATTCACACACACACATATATATATATATATATATATATATATATATATATATATATATATATATATATATATATATATATATATTCACACACATATATATATATATATATATATATATATATATATATATATATATATATATATATTCACATATATATATATATATAGGTATAGATATACATATATATTCTTCTTCGTAGCGCTACAGCCCCTCTCGGGCCTTCGCTTCCTGCAACATGCGCCTCCAACAGTCTCGTTCCATTGACCGCGTCCACTAATTTCGAAATCCGAGCAGCGATGAACAGTCTTCGTCGGCCGAGTCAGACCAGGGTTTGCTCGGTTTCCCCGCTGATCTCCGGCCTACAGTTCTACCAACGAATACCTTTTTGGGTATCCGTTGTTCGTCCATACGATTCATGTGGCCAGCGTATTGCAGCTTTCGCAGTCTTACAATCGTTGAAACCTACGGCTCGTCAAAAATTTCATACAGCTCATGGTTGTATCGAATTCGCCATTGATTCCCATCCACCCTCGCTCCGATTATTCGCCTCAGGACCCATCTTTCAAAGACGTTCAATATGTTCGCGGATACTTGGGTTAGGGTCCATGTTTCACAACCATAGCATAGCACAGGTCTTATCACAGATTTGTCTACTTGGAGCTTTGTTTTCCTATATATATATATATATATATATATATATATATATATATATATATATATATATATATATATATATATATATATATATACATATATATATATATATATATATATATATATATATATATATATATATATATATATGCGTGGATGTGTTGTGTGTTTGTAAAATAATTATTCAGTATATACAGGTTGGTTCAAAAGTTTTGATAGCGAAAATGAAAAAATGTGACTTTTTTAATGAAATTAGTGATTTTATTCAATGTAATCTCCCTCAACTTCAACACACTTATTCCAACGATCTTCCAATAATTTCTTACCATCTTTTAACGACTTTCCGAAAGCTCTGCAAAATACTGTTCCACGGCTGCAATTGCTTCTTCATTCGACGAAAAACGCTTTCCATAAAGAAATTATTTCAAATTCCTGAAGAGGTAATATTCAGAGGGAGCCAAATTTTGCTAAATACAGTGGATGTTCAAGCAATTCGTACTTTAATTCTTTCAGTTTAGCCATAGTCAAAGCACTTTTGTGAGGACGTGCATTCTTGATGAAAATTGATTTTTTCTTCGGTAAGACGGGTCTTTTCACACGAACTTTTGTATCCAACTGGTCCAAAAGTTTGCAATAATACTCAAGAGTTAATTGTTTTACCTTTTTCAAGATAATCAATCAACAAAATCCCTTTTGAATCCCAAAAAAACGGATGCCCTAACCTTTTTTGCTCGTCGTTCTGAGTTGACATGCTTTGAAGCTGAAAAATGAGCTTTAGTTCACTGCAGACGTTCTTGTTTCAGTTTAGGATCATTATGATAAATTTAAATCTCATCCACAGTTAGAAAAAGATGCACAAAATCGGTTTCATTCTGCTTAAAAGGCTTCAAATCACACTTACATATTTGTTCTCGATTCAATTTTTGTTGGATTTTTAACGAATGCAGTACTATCTTTCCGAACAGCTTTTTCAGACGTAATAGAGTACTCGTTCGTCCGAGATGCCTATGGTATGAGCAATTTCACGCTCAGCCGCACTTAATCTTTACAAACAATATCATAGACTTGATCAATCATGTCTGGTGTTGTTATTGCACTTTTTGTACATCCACTGCGTGGTTCATCTTCAACGCTTGTACCACCACGTTTAAACTTGAAAACACATCGATGCACAGTTGGAAATGAAGGAGCAGACTCCTTTAACATTTTAACACTTTCACAATTTTTATACGAATTTATGTTGCTGATGAGCCTTTGAAAACAATTGTATCGTATGATATTCGGTTTTATCCATTGTTTAAAAATTCACTGAGACGTGAACTCCAAACGGCTTTTAAATAAAAGAATGAATTGACAGATAAAAATAAACTTTTGTGTGTGTTCATATAGAAAATGAAGTATTAAAATGGCGTATAAATTTTGATTCCTGTACTGGTTAATAGGTTTCGCTTTCAAAACTTTTCAACCAATCTATACTTCCCGGCCCTTAGGTCAACAGTTATTGGCCTTGTTAAATAATACATTCTTCTACAATAAAAAGGATCTTTAAATTACCTGAGTATTCCATCGACATTTTATCTCCTACTTCTTCCCCATTTTCTCCAGGCTCGGGGCTTAATGATTTAAGCAATTTTGGTTGCTCTTGCACAATTGTTGACATCTGAGAACTTAAATATTTTTGAATTTTTGACAATTTAATTTTTTGCATTGTTATCTCATCAGACGGTTTTCTTTTTCTTTCAGTTTTTAAAGACTGACTACAGGTTGGATTCCCTTTAGCCTTCCATTGTGATAAAGTCGCGCGAAATTTTTCTTGCGGAGATTTAATTTCAATATCTTCAATTTCCATAAAGTTATCCAGTGTCTTGGGTTCTGATTTGTGTATAGTAGTATCTGGTTTAAAAGTAGATGGCACATTTTTAAACGTTTTCACCAATGAGAGTTTTATAACCAATATAAGAATTTTTTCGTTATTGACCAGAAGTTGACGCTTGTCTGGGGTTAAGTTTACATCAACGTCTGCTTTGGGAGTAATGATGTTCAAATATACAAATGGGTATTCGCGAGAGTTATAACGATGATAAATTTCATTCACTGCTTTAATAACCTAAGAACAATAAAATAATTTATACTCGATTAAATATATATTGTAAATGGCTTACTTGTTTCGGATCGCATGGTCTTGAATTTATGAAATAATATTGTTTATCCTTCAATTTGCTTCCAAGTCCATGTTGACAACTTGAAATCCAACCTTCTATTTTAAATCTTGAAATATCACTTGCATCTATTTTTGTTTTAGTTGTGCCTAACGTATTGTTTAGGTCTTGTAGTTCAGAAGGTGTTATTTCTTCGTCATTTTCGGCAATTTGTTTTATTTCCATTAAATTCTGCCCTTCTTTTGCACCATATACATCTTCAATGTTTTTTAGAACATTTTCACTTCCTCTTGTGCACAAGAAAGTCTGCCAAATACCTTTGTTATTTTGATTTGTGCAAATTATTCGTACTCCTTTTGAAACAAGACAGTAAGCTTTTAAAATCTGACAAATCTTGTTGAATTCGGTCTTAATATTTTTAGTTAATTCTCGTTGCCTTACAGGAAGAGTACCGAAAATATTTGTTAAAATTACTGTCGTTCCAGTTGTTCGAGCGCAATTTGCTTGTGCCTTTATTTGTCCAGCATGATCAAACTCGAGCTTAGTAGCTGTATATGAGGAGCATGATTTTAATCGCATACACAAATCCATAAAGGTTTTTCTCTTACCGACTTCAGCACTTTTATGTTTCGTTGTTATGATTACATCACAAAGCGCACACAGAGAACTTAATGCCTCGCCCCGAAACCCGAATGTATCTACTGATCTCAGGTCTTCGAATTCTCTTAATTTTGATGTGCAATGTTTAGCAGCTGGGAATATTAAAGATGATTAAATCTTTCAGTGAAATATATCGTTGAAGTAATACAAGTAAAAAGTATTAAAGGTTTATTATTTCTATTATTTAGAAAATGAATCAGTTTCGCTTTTATGCAGGCCATGCCCTCTCCGCGAAACTTTATGCTTTATAGGTCGCTGAGCCAGCAGAACATTGTTGCGTCCTGCACGGACTTTATTTCTAATAATGCCCTCCAAATTAAATTTAATCAGTTTTTTAAGTTTGTTTATTAAGTTGCGCACCACACAGCAGATTTTTTTGAAACTATTGTACTTCTTCTGAATCTGCGAGTTGGTCAGGACGCACTCTTTTGAATATTTCATTGCGAAATTAGTAACGCTAAATTAGGAAATATTATCATTCGGTGTAAATTTCAATTTAATCAGCCTGGTTCTCGAGCTACGGTGCGCCAAAAATATTCTTTTAGTCAACTTGCCACCCGTTGGATTTTTTTAAAAACTACTTTTTAATTCTTTTACAACCGGTTCAATAAGAAACACATTCGTTCTAAATTTCAGCTCAATTGGGCGACTGGTTCTCGAGTTTTAGCATTTGGTTACACACCGATTTTCAATTTTCATATATAAGATAAAGGTTAGATAAAAAATAAAATCACAAAAGTATTTTAATGCATGAAAGTTTCTATGGTGACCAGCTTTTCTCTTGCTGTATATACTGCAAGTCGAGTCTGCAAGCTTGCGCATAGAGTTATTCGACGCGAGAAGGTTTGATGGCCTTCGGATCTATTTTGATAGTGGACTTAAATGACTGAAGTTTTTTATTCGAGACAGAATTGATCATAATATAATTAATTGGCTCCATTCGCTCGGCATTTGGCAACAAGAACAAATGCCGATCGAGTAGAGCCAATTAATTATATTCTTATGCAGAAAGATGACACACACAGTGCGACTACTATAGAGGTATATCACTACTTTGTATGGCGTAGAAAAGATTTTCAAAGATCTTAGCAAGTAAAATCAGATCAACAAGCGCCGCCAACTGTCTCCGTCTATTGACCGCGTCCTCCAATTTCAAATCCGAGCAGTGATGCACTAAGCCGACCGAGTCAGACCAGCGTATCCTCGGTTTCCCAACAGGTTTTCGGTTTTCAGTTCTCTCAACGAATATCTCTTTGTGATTTATTTGATTTGTGTATTTAGGCGCCAAAAAAATGACAACCAATAATAAAAGAGACGAATTACGCCGAAGAATACAGCTCGCAAATAAAACATTTTATTCTGTTTTAACGATCTTAAAGACTAGCTGCATACACAGGACAGCAAAGCTCCAAGTATACTATCTGTAGTAAGACCTGTGCTATGTTATTAATTTGACACATGGACGCTAACCGAAGCATCTGCACACATATTGAACGCCTTCGGGAGACGAGTCCTAGACGAGGACCAATGGCAAATTCGATAAAACCATGAGTTGTATGAAATTTTTTACGAGCCGGAGGCCTCAACGATTGTAAGACAGCGGAAGCTGTAATGGGCTGGCCACCTGAATCGTAAGGACGCACCACGGATACCCAAAAAGGTATTCGTTGGGAGAATTGAAGGGTGGAGACCAGTGGGGAAACCGCTGGTCTGACTCGGTTGACGAAGACAGTTCATCGCCACTCGATTTCGAAATTGGAGGACACGGTCGATGTACCCAGCCAGTTTGAGGCACTTTTTGCAGGAAGCGGAGGCCTGAGAGGGGCTATGCTACGAGGAAGAAGAAGAAAATTAATCATTGTAAATTTGCATTTGATATGTCACTTGAAAAAAATTTTTATTAGGGGGAGCACGATCGAAGATTATTGTATACTTAATAATTTTACAATAATGATATTGCCTAAAAGCCAGCGGATGGTACGTTATATTTCCATGGAGAGATAAAGCAATAAATATTTTTTTCCCGTACGTGCTTCTTAGTGTGACACGGGATGCAGACGCAGATATGACGATATCTTTGTATTTTTGATTCGATATCAATCATTGTGATATCAATTATATCATTCAGCAGCTGGAAGGAGGAGCTGCAGCAAGCCATCACTCCGCAACGGGGAAAACATGAATAAATGACAAAAAGAAAAATATAATTTAAAAAAGCAACGCTATTTATTTGTTTTCCGACAAATATATATATTTCGGGAGTAAATGTTCTCCCTTCTTCAGTGTCTAATTTTTTCTGAAGAGAAACCCTCAAGATGTACAATATATATGCTAAAGCTAATTAGTTATTAATGACCGTACTTAACAAAAGGATGCATATCAATGAAATAACAGGTCATAAAAGTATATTTTAAATGTGGGTCAAATGAATTTTAGTGGAACTATTAATTTATTTTAAATTATTTTAAAATTTTGTAACCTGAACTTAATTATTTAGAAGTATTTTTAAAAGAGGTGAATCTCCATTGCCAACATCATCATTCAATCGTTTTTCCATAGGTTGCCGCATAATCCAAAGTGTCTCGTACGCGTCCAGTTTCCTCAAATCTCGTATTTCTTTGATAACTTCCAACTGCTCCCAATTGACGTTGTGTCCTTCGCAAATGTGACGGGCTACCGATGATCGAACGTCTTTTACTTTATTTTTCGTTAGTGCTGATTGTGCTTCTCGAACATGCTCGTTGAACCGGACCTTCACGCTGCGTTTTGTCTGCCCAATATATACTTTTTCGCATTGCTGGCAGTTAATCTTGTAGATCCCTCGCTTTTCATGTTTGCTCCTTATGTCTTTGATTTGCGCTACGTTGGTTTTAAGCTGAAACGGTGAGCTTCTCGTCACCATTTGGATACCGTTTTTCCTCATCATTCTATTCAGGGCACCGCTAACCTCCGACATGATCATTACTACTCTTTGCGTTGGTTCGTCCTTGAGTGTACTCAGTTTTGTGAGCTTGCGTCTTTGCGCTCTTTTTTCCATTTTTTCCCCCATTCGTTTCACTAACATGGGGTCGTATCCATTTTTGACAGCTGTGTCCATGATGTAATCTTCCTCTTTTTTCCGGTTTTCTTGGCTTAAGGGGACGGTAACCATTCGATGTAGCCAAGTCCGGAAAGATGCCATTTTTTGCGAAAAGCTGTGATTTGAATAAATGGTAAACCAAAAATAAACGTGTGTAGCCTCAGTTCCTTACTTGAGTTCACGTACTGAGTAGAAGAGCCATAAGAGTAACCAGGTATCACATTGTATATAATGGGGTTTATAATGGCAACATTTTGGCTATCGGCATTGCCAAACTTTCGCAGAAGTAAATCCGTCCTTTGCTTTGTTTGTGTAGCAATGTTATTGAGTTTGTCATAGCGTCAGGCTCATGTTCGTAGTTTTGTAAGTGTGTTGCATAATTGGAGTCTACCTTGTCGTGTAAGAGAGATCGTAAGTGCTCCTTGTATATTTGTTGTTAGTTTCCGTGTTGTCCTTCCTATGTATACCATGTTGCAGTCCTTACATGTCATCTTTTATATACCGCGGTTATCTTATATTGATGTGTAATTCAGTTTTGGTTTCAGTTTTTTTCCAATGTTTATATTTATTATTTCCAATGTTTATATTTATTACTAATATCGTCTGTAAAATATTAAATTGAATCTTGACGATTTTGGGTATAAAAACTTCTTTTAAAAATTGTAAGCATATTTCTGACATTATTGAGGACATTGGATGTCCCATACCAAACCGTCCTTGGCGATGTATGTGTTATTACTGAACTTAAAACAGTTCTGCTTGGTTGTGGTCTCTATGCGATTGATTAGTTGATCTGTGAGTTATCGGCTGTTATTGAATGAAAGTCAGTATTTCATCGACGGGTATAGACGTATAGATATTCGTGATGTCTAGAGATGGTAGAATTCGCTAGATTACGACTGTTCTTTAATGTGTATTTGTCGTCAAGATGCATGACATCAGTCATTATCGTTGCCAAGTACCGTGCTAATTTGTATGCAGGAGCTGGGCGGTAATTGACGACAGGACGGATAGGGATATTGGGTTTGTGGAGCTTAGGCTGTATTTTAAGGGTGGTGTAGATGGATCTGGATTGATGTAGCGGTACTAAGTATTAAGAGGAATGATTAGTGGGGATTGTATAATAGCAGTACGTAAGTCTGCTTGGAACTTAAGAGAAGGGTCTTTGTTTACCAGTTAGTATCCGTTCGCGATAATGGCGTCTCTTGTTTTTTGTACGTAGTCCGTTGTTTTCAGGACCACCTTTGTATATCTTTTGTCAGCTTTTGCCACTGTTAGTAGGTTATCCTTAAGTTTGTTCCAAATGTGCCTTAATATCTTATCGGCTTCGTGGAAATTCATTTTGCTTATGCTAGTGCGTATTTTTTGTAGTATATCTATTGATTTCGTCCTTTTTTATGTACAGTGTTCGTATTTCATTTTAAATACGAAGTATTTGTGCACTACGTTGTGTGTTTCGTGCAGATATTGTGTTGTGGTTTATTAAGGTTGTAGGTAATGCTGGTGTTATTTTTTAAACGCTGTTTGCCAAAGCATATGTTTGCTATGGTTCGATGAACAACAATAATGACTGATGTTATGCACCTTCACGATAAATACACATTAAAGAACAGTCGTGATCTAGCGAACTCTACCACCTCTCTAACATTGACTGACACGTCCTTTTATCTCTAGACATCACGAACCTCTATACGCCTTTACCCGTCGATAAAACACTGACTATGCTAAAAGAAAAACTCTCATTCAATAACAGCCGACGATTCACCAATCAACTAATTAATTTCATAAATATAAATATTTATTTATTTATATAAATATATATTTATTTATATATTTTATTCAGTTTTGACGATCTTGAAGACCAGCTGCATACACAGGAAAACAAAACTCCAAGTATACAAATCTTTGATAAGACCTGTGTTACGAGTATAATATGGTTGTGAAACATGGACCCTAACCCAAGCATCCGCAAATATATTGAACGCCTTTGAGCGACGGGTCCTGAGGCGAAAAATCGGAGCGATGCTAGACGGGGACCAATGGCGAATTCGACACAACCATGAGCTGTATGAAATTTTTGACGAGCCGGAGGTCTCAACAATTGTCAGACCGCAGAAGCTGCAATGGGCTGGGCACATGAATCGTATGGACGAACAACGGAAATCTAAAAAGGTATTCGTTGGGAGAACTTAAGGTCGGAGACCAGTGGGGAAACCGAGGAAACGCTGATCTGACTCGGTCGACGAAGACAGTTCATCACTACTCGGATTTCAAAATTAGAGGACGCGGTCAATGGAACGAGACTGTTGGAGGCGCATGTTGCAGGAAGCGAATGCCCGAGAGGGTTGTAGCGCTACGAAGAAAAAGAAGAAGAAATTCAAATTAAAGATGTCATGAGGATTAAAAATGCAATATCTTAGGGCATTTAGACCCTACCCTATCGTCGAGATACTTAAAGATAGCTAGTTTTTATAAACTCACGAGTTTTTTTACTGCGTCATATTTTTTTTTTTTATCTCTGAGAAATGTTCACGAATTGAACTAGACTAGCAAGAAAGAAGTACTTTACAGCATCTTATACCGATGTCTTAACATTGCCTGGGAGGAACACGTAAGAATCGACGTGTGAAATGCAGATCGCACGAGTGTTGTGCGACGATGAAAGAGAGAGAGAGAGTGGTAGAGAAGAGGTATTTAAAAAAAATTTTCAGCATTTCAAAAAAAACGGGAAATTTATAATGGAGCGTTATACATGTGAACAACGCACCAAAATCATTTAATTTTATTTTGATAATCGACATTCATCGTTTTGACTTCATTCACAATTTAACTGTGAGCGAAGAGACCCATAATCAATTAAATTGGATCGTAAACAAGCAAAACTGCTGAATAAGGATTACGGAGAGCCGAAGAGCAGTTCAGGAGAGACTTTCACATGCATCCAAACGTAGAGTTTAGACTTTGGTGCGGCGTATCACCCCCGAAAAATCATTGACTCTTATTTTTTCGAAACTGAAAACGGTGACACATTAGTGGTTAGTACTGGACAATGGCGGAAAACTTTTCAAGACCAGCGGTTCAAAACCATCCGACCCTCTGATTTCAGCGAGATGGAGCCACAGCACATACTGCAACGAACTCCATGACTACGTTAAGGTGTATCTTTCGCGAGCACATTATTTGTGATTTTAATTGGCACCCATGTTGACCTGATTTAACCACTCCTAACTTTTTCCTTTACGGATATCTTAAAGAAAGAGTGTATGCGTATAAACTCACAACCGTCCCTGAACTTAAAAATAATATTCGCAATTGCTTTTAACAGAGAGTATCTGATTATCTTGATCGTATGTATCGGCACTCGAGAAGGTAGTATGGTCAGTACACCATCCATTGGCCGTTGATCCTTCCACCGAGCTGCGATATGTTCTGATTTTAAACCAGTATGTATCATCACAACGGACTTATAGACCGTCAGAAGAATCACTCGAAGTAAATCTCGCTATCACCAACGAGATTCAAACTAGGGACCTTTGGCGTACACAGAGCACTCTAAACACTACACTAAGCGCAATTTCATCAAAAGGCACATAGTTTCGAAAGGGGAATTTTCCACAATAAGTTAGAGAATATTCCCCATTGGTGAAAATCATTTCTATAAAAAGAAAATTGTGGTTTTCATTTGAATAAAAAAAAATATAAAGAACTCAAACGGTGAAGTTCATTTTGTGCCACTCTGTACATTAAGATTTCAGAAAGGACAGATAGCCGAAAATTTTCCAGAATAGCGTCCTGAAGACGTCAACACAATATCGTAGAGTATTAAGACCTTATTGTCGAGATACTTGAGACAACTATTTTTATTAATGCGTCGTACTAACATATAGAATATTTTAACCTCTGAGAGCTGATCACAAATCGGACTGACTAGCATGAAAGGATTATTTCACGTCACTTTGTGTCTGCCAGGCACATCTTATGAAGCGACGAAGTGTGAAGAAAGAGCGATAGAAATAGTTATAGGGAATGGAGGTATTTAGAGAAAGCAAAAAAAATCTCAAGAAATACTTGAAGAAAGCGTATTTTATAAATTTTAAAAAAGGATACCTTATATCGAATATTCACCTTCCTGGAAAATATTGTGTAAAAAATCCCATAATCACTAGTTGTTATTCATTAGTGAATCTAGTTGGTTAAATTGGTAACTTGCCGAAAATTGTAACAAGTAGAAATAAGTAATAAATGATGTACTACGGATTACTTAGAAGAAAACATAACCCAGAGCTACTTTCCCTCCGATGTACACTATACATTTAAAACACCAAAATACATTCCAAATCAATTCATTCTTTAACTTAATGTTGTTTTGCAACAAAGAAAATATTATCTATGATTTATTACTCACTTATTCCATCGAAATTATTTTTTTGAACACCGCAACCATTATCAATTACTTCGATAGAATCAAGTCCTTGCTTTTTCAGTTTCACTTCTATGAGTGTAGCGCCAGCGTCTATTGAATTTTCCACCAGCTCTTTCACAGCGATCGCAAGACTTAGAACTACCTTTAAATAACAACATGTTTGAAGGAGTGAGTCGATTTCGGAGTTTCCTACCTGTCCGGAACAAATTCTGTGGATGCTTTCCTTCCCTATAGCCTTTATCGTTTTTGACGCTTCCGTAGTGCAAATAGTTTCATCAAATTCTTTTTCTTCCATTATGTGCTATTATGTTTGAATGGACCTAGAATAAAGAAAATTTTGCATAGTCTACAGCCTGTTGTAAATGGTCAAGATTTGTGATAGCTATAATACTGAAGATTACGCACTTTCCAATCCAGCTTTATCCCTTATTAAAAATTTGATTTGTATGTCAAAATTGCGCGCCAGTCAATTCTCACAAACGTCAATAACAGATGTGATTTTAGCAGCGCATTCTGTTGATTCGTATGCCATACCTCTGCTCTGCCCAGAGTATAAGCAGAGGTATAAAATCTAGATGTATTCGCACTGTGAACATATCCAACCACTGTTAACGCTGTTTTAAGGAAATGTTTACAAAGTCCAATTCGAGTGCGGTAGCTAGTTTTCATAGTTCAAAATTCAATTATTTTAATCGCTTTTTCGGTTCGTGCAATTAATTAGAGATGTCACCCATAAAATGAATAGGAGTTACGTTTTATACATTATACCTTGTTAAATGAAGAAGACAGCACATGATGAAAATATGAAGGGCAATATTTTATGTTTAACAGTATTTTCCCAGCAGAATCCTGTAAATCGCAAATATTTTTGCACGATCAGCATAGCCAGGAAAATATCAAACGTATATTGTGTTGAAGCAAGATTTGTAACTAATCGTACGCAACGTGAGGAGTGATTCCTATTAATTCAAGGCGGCCTACCAATTTCATCCAACCACAATTGAAAGATGTATTGGGAAGCGCGGGTGTACTAAAATTTCATCAAGTTAAAGCTCTTATATTTCGCTGAATATCTTCACGAGTGCAATAAGATTAAAGTCCTCATAATTGGAATCTAACGTTTGAGAGAAAAAAAGGAGATTACCTCTGTCAGGTGTGGGGTTCGAACCCACGCTCCCTCTCGGGAACCAGAGCTTAAATCTGGCGCCTTAGACCGCTCGGCCAACCTGACTTGTGAGTGATGTCTGCTAAATAATATATTTATAGATAATATTTATTCGAACCATGCATCATGAAGTTAAATCCGTACGGTTAGTAAGCTATAACGCATTTACAGAGAAAACCAGAAATGAACAGAAAAGTCAATTATTGGCAAAAGAATATAAAAATAGTAAATTCTCTTATGATGAAATTTTGCAAAAGTGTTTTCTTGCATTTCGCACACATCTATGAATAATAATATAATAATTATAAGAATCAGCGTTCCTGCATATATACTAGTGAGAAAATAAATTGAATCAGCAAACAAAGAAAGGTGTTCGACTTTAACAGGCGTACCGAATCAGATTACATAGGCTCATACTCTATTACTCTATTATAATCACAACACAATCTAAATCTTTCGAAATGGTACTAGAGACTTTGGTAGAGTAGGTTGTAAAATTATTTCCTTCAAAGGAATATACGCTAGCTACATTTCCGGACATCGAAGCAGAATACCTATTGTGAGAGACCTCCAGGATTAAGGTGTCCATTTGCAGCTTGTTGAACTTATTGGCCATCTTTTCAGAAACGGGGCACTACATTCGTCAGCAATTGATTAATATAGGTACTCCTCAGGGTGTAATCTGTCTCCTCTGCTTTGGAATCTTACAGCGAATTATATATATCGACGGACGCGGCAAGCCTGAATGACAATAGAAAAATTATTCGTGGTTGCTGCTGTTTCGTTTTTAATTTTTCTTTTCAGCCCATTATTGCTAATTTTAATTTTTTTTTTGTTTCTGTTAGATGTTTTGAACAATTAGAGATGTTTACCATGTTAAATTATTCGTGGTTGTCGTTGTTACCAATATATTGTTGGGTCTGTTCCAGCTCGACCAGCCTCAATAAACTTAGCAAATGAGTATCTATCTCCATTGGAATTGTTGATCTCTGAAGCTTAAATTTGGACGATATTCTATCTTCTTATCGGTGGCTCGTCTCTATAACACCACCAGAATCAACAACATACCGATTCATTTCCAAATACATGAATGCTTTTAAAGGATTGAAGCCAGTGGTGAGACAGGTCTCAATATACCAGTCTGTAGGGTGGAATGCCTACGAAGCCCAGGTGTAGTGAAATGGGTATATTAAAAAATGTGCGTAAAGGACTGCAGCGATGGTCTGCTGCCTCGGCGAAAGGGGGTGGTAGGATCCGCCGAGAGTGGCCTTGTCTGAGGACGCGTGAATGCGCTGGCAGGCTAGCATTGCGGTTTCGTGAGGCGGGTTGTTTTCCCCTAGCACAAGGCCCCACTACAATAACAATTTCGCATCCACGAATTTCACGCGTCAAAGAAATATCGACCGGAGTTGAGAAGGAGGTAACCTACTAAGGGTAAAAAAATTGCTGACTCAAAGGACAAACCGGGCCTGGAGAAATCAGACGGACTTAAAAGGACTATATCGTTACCGACGATACTTATGGCCCTCAAATAAGAGTGGGCCAGGTGGACGCGGTGCTCCCTCGCACCCTCCCAACCGGATCCTGATCCAAAAGTAGACGTGGCCATATTTTCCATTGAAATTAAAAACTCATACAAAAGCAATTTGAATGAATTTTTCCTTTAAATGGAAAATATAAACGTGGGAAATTTATGTCATAGCATTATGTGAGGGAATCACATAACACGATGCCATAAATAGGCAACCGAGCGGAAGGCCACCTTACCCGGGCAAGAGCCCCTGGAACGCATAAAACCCGGTCAGGTTCCCAGCGAAAAGAAAGACCGAATTTCAAATTTACTAAACCATTTTTATTCGAATTCGTAAACAAAGTGTATAAAAAAAAACCATATATTATTCTCTAACATATACCATTAATTACTGTGAATAGGCAATCGAATTATTCTTTATTTTAGCTTAATTAAGTGTATGTGTGAGTCGAGTAGATGTAATTCCGTAAGGCATACAAATATAGCATGTTCGAACTAAACAAACATTTTTTGCGTCTTCTATAATTTCCTTAACTTTCCTCAAAATGTAGAAAATAAATAAAAAAAATGAATACAATACCATATAACAATGCTCGTGTGATTTGTTTTTAATTCAAACACTGATGATTATGTTTGAAGAAAACGGATATTATTAGCAAGTTTAAATTTAAATTACCATGAAAAAGGTTTATATTTATTAAATAAGCAGGAAGAAACAAAGGCTACTTACCCAGCATCCTCGTCGGGCGCCCGCTGATGAATGTGGGTGATGCAGTATGACTGAAATAGTAAGTTCCGTTATCCCTACTTTTTGAACACAACGCATTATATCTCACAAAATAACTACATTCTTATGCGTTCATGTTTGTAACTAATCTTTTAAATGCGCGAATAATAATAATTTCAGCAGACAAGAACAGTGCATGTGGAACACATCACCAGATTTCGCTTCCGTTCGTCCCATCCGACTTTGCTGCATTCACAGCAGATGCACGCCGCATGTTAGCGATATAGAATCACTCGAGCATCACATACACGGAGCCATGATGTAATTTGTCGGATTAATCTTAGCTTACCCCAAAGCTTAATTGTTCAAAAATGATATTTTTCAAACCCAAATTCTGTACGTCACGTTGAAATCTAACAAATCCGAGAACATATCCAGGATGGTCGCTTGCACTCTTACATTGGATTTCATGAAAAGCGTCAGACTATATATAATAAGTGGTTCAAATAACTTTATATGCTTGGTGCAATCCTCTTCTAGCTTCGATTTGCTCAACGGAAAACTAAATACACTTGCAACCAATTCGGACAAATTAAGCCTATCGCCACGGCTACTTTATTCGCCTTTCTATCTAGACGACTTTCCTCCTGTTCACGATTTCGAATCGCGAAATATAATTTGAGAAAATGTTCATCTTCAACTTTTCTATTTCCATAATTTCGACAAAAGTAGATATTTTAATAGTTGCCTTAGGCAATTAATAGTCTCGATGGGTAAATAGTTTACAATCACAGTTTAATATTCGACAGCCTCCTCAATAAGTAATACGCTACTACTGGAAGCGTTTGAATTTTGTTTGAATTCGAGAAGCACTCTTTGCTACTGCACTATATTCACAATGGCGTCTTGATATTCTCTTAATTGGCATAACACCTTCAAATGGTTTTCATTTAAAATGTTGCACCTGTAGCGCAGTCCACGATAATAAACGACCCACAAGGCGCATTCGAGCAAGGAAATATGCAACCTCACTCAGTCAAATAAAATTCTATGCTAACAAACACTATTGAAGGGAACAATTTTCTTTCATAATTTATGCAATGCTTTATTCCAGAGAGACAATTTCACAAATTTTCATTCACCGAGCAAATTGATTTTCACGTAAATGCATCAAAATTATGCACATCATCTTTCGCATTTTGTTAAAAAGTAAGCACTCGATAGTTGACGTGTCGCAAGTAAATTATAAATGTAGGGGAAATTAATAAAATAGAATGCGGGCATCACATAACGCATGCGACGAGATCACGTCAGGACGTCAGGAATTTTATTTCGTTTGCAATATTTATTCGCAGGTCTGGCGTAGATGTACAATAATATGCACGATGGCGATCTCAAGCAGACTCCCCGTTTTGGTTGTCAATCGTCCACCTGCCAAATATCTAACGGTACTCGACGAGCGTCTCATTCAGTCCGCTGCATACTTGCCTTCGCCAATGCAATATGTGCATGTGAAGCGGGAAAAGGTGTTGCCATGTCCGCATTTTAATTGCAGATATGAATTATTAAATTAATAGAAGTTAGTAATGAAAAAAATTTTAAATAATAATAAAAAGACAAATGTCATTAAGAATATAATTATAAAGAAAAATTTAAATTTAATATAACGAAAAAAAATAATTAAAAATTTATATTTATAAAAAAAAATATTTTATAATTTATAAACTGTAAATTGGAATGATTAAATGTTCAAACCTACAATTAAAAATTTGCATAAGTGTTATGAAGCTTTTTGAGCAGTTTGCTTAGGCGACTGCTCGATTAGTACACAGGAGTATTCACTTATAGGTACAGGTTTTGTGTTTTGATTTCGAATTTGTTGTGGACGTCCTGACGGATGGATAAACAGATGAGCGGACAAAAATAGACAGTAAACGGAGGTTAACTTAAAAAGCTACTCCGAGGTGATAGCCAGTTGCAGCTTCTGACGACGGAGAAGCTGGTCTCCTTGCCCGAAACTGCTTACTTTCAGAGAAGTATTGGCATTAGATAGAGACAGTTACACGTCAAGTTTCGATAAATTAGATAAACGTATCCTGCATAATATGATGGGACTACTGCAGTGTTTGACCTCCCGGATAACCGCTCTGGAGAGCAAACAGGAGAGCCCACCTCAAGCATGTCCCTGAACGCCACCCGTGTGAGACTCGGACCCAAATCCTTGGGATTTTCCAGTTGCTTAGGGGAGCAGCGCTAGAAACGTACAAGCGTATACATGCTACTCCTCCATCCCATCGCCGATCACGGCTGAAGGAGGTACTACGTATGGCATATGCCACAGTCAGCATGGACGAGAGGATCCTGGATAAAATTCATGCCAGATGGCAACGTCCAGGCGAACCCTTCGGCAAGTTTCGAGCCGACATATTACGGCTAAATGATCAGTTGACCGAGCCAATGACCTAAACCTAATTGCTGCGGGTGCTAAAGCTCAATTTGCGGCCGGAACTTCACCGTCACGTTACGAACTCTGACCCTCAGGACATGGTATCGCTTTTACAAGCCGTCAGTAGACAGGAAGGAGTCGCGGAGGACCTCCGAGAACGGCCGTACCTGTTGACGAGACCTGACCCGCGATGCAAAATTTCAGAAGTGGTACAAGTGACCAATACTCCAGATCTTGAGGACACCGACGGTAAATCAGACGAGTTTACTGTAGCCGCGGTGGGGAACCCTACGAACTGCTGGAACTGCAAACAAACCGGACATCGGTTTGTTGCATGTTGGGCAGACCGTGCGGTTTTCTGCTACAGATGCGGTAAACATAACACATGCTTACCGGATCGCCCGGATTGCCCCACTCCAAAAAACGGACGAGCGAGTATTCGACCCCCTCAGCGGTACTCCAAAGCTCAACCGTAGGTAGCCAGCCTGCTGCAAATACCAGTAATGACAACAATGCAGCCGCCTTGACGATGATGACTGCGGAGGTCCCCTCTCTTCATGAAGCCTCTCCAACGACACTTTTGAAGCGACCACTGGAGGTACTGCTTAAAGAACCCCGGCAGCCGCAAATTCGTGTACTAAAGCCATATCACCTTCGACTGCAGAAATATCGTGCGGCTTGAGAGCGAACCTTTGCTTTCGAATATGTCATCTCTCGCCCGCACAAAATAAAATGGTCAATGGATGTATCAGACTACGACTATATAGTCGCACTTCTGTCGTAAGTTACACATGGTTAAATAGAAGCGCACACACTTCGATTTCCAACAATTTTGGCCAGGTCGGCAGTCGCAGGAATTTGCGATTTTTCCCAAAACCAGTTTAGTAGGTACTTTTTGTAATACTCGCGCAGGCGCACATCATTTGGACATTTGACGCTGACGTGGATGGAAGTTTCTTGCATAGCGCACAAATGAGTTAGCGCATGTGTTCCTGGCAAAGACATACCTTCAAATAAGCATATGAGTTCTGCACATGCCTGAAGTTCCTTTGCAAATCTGGTCGCAGTGTGTTCATATTTGCGTCTAAAAATCGCTGGTTACGACAGTAAAATCGCAATGTGGCCGAACCCTAACACGGGTGCAAATATTAGCTGCTTTGCCTCGAGCCTCGGCTCAAAGGTACTCCATCAACACCCTGGCGCTCTGAAACCAGCACAGCAGTGGCATCAAACATCCTATGCAGGGTAAATTTACAACACCCGCCCTGTTTGGAGGTCAAACTAAAGTTAACGAAATAAAGTTATAATTCCCTTATGGACCACAAATATTGATTTAGAATAAAAATCAAGAGTTTGATGGTAAAAACGATTTTTTATTCTACAACACACACGGATGCATTTCAGTCGGTATTGCCGACCATCTTCAGTGCTATGCGCGAAACTACTAATGAAACTACTGAAAAAATTGAAGTACATTAACAATTAAGGGCTTATTGGTTCTATATAATTTAGTCAGATTAAATAAAAATGAAAAATTCTGTTATCAGACTATCGTCAATATAAAATTACTGTCCTGTTATGTGTTAACCACATATAATATAAACTAATCGATGCAAAATAAAAGTAACCATTAACACATTATTTAGCCAATTGAAATAAACTTGAATTTATTGAACTATGTTAATTAGATTATCCGTTATATGCATGAATAACAATTCATACGCGTCGAGTTTTCGCGGATGAGTTACTGTTTTTAGCAATTTAAAATTATTTATAAGCAATCCCGTGTAGTGCCTTCCTGTGTAGTTTAAATCCAATGCATGTGCAGCAATCCCTTTGTTAATGTCTTTGTTTTTGATGTATCGTTCATGTTCCTTCAGGTGAACTTCAACAGCACGTTTGGTTTGTCCAATATATATTTTATCACATTCTGTGCAATTAACTTAGTAGAGTCCGCTTTTTTGTTTTGGCGAAGAAGGGTCTTTCGTAAAACCAAGTAATGAGCAAACCTTGCGGGTGTTGTTATGTACAATCTTCAGATTCGCTTTGCTGAATTCCTTTTTTAGAGGGTTGGAAATCATAGGGACATATGACAGGTTACACGCGATTCGTTATGGTTTGCTGTACGGTTTTGGTTGAAATGGGTTGAAGCTCTTTTTCTTCTCATTTTTTGCATGCATTTGGCAATCAATTTGTTCATTAGCGCTTTATCGTATCCATTCATTTTAGCTAAATGTAAGATATGCTCATATTCGTTCCTATAGTCTACCAGTGATTAGGGCAATCGACACATACGATCTATCATCGATCTAAATGCTGCGATCTTGTTCTGATGTGAACAAAATGAATGATATATCTATCTGTTGTTGTTGTTGATTTTCTATGTATCGAAACTAAGGATTGCTCGTACCAATGCCTCCTCACACAGGCCCAAAAGTGGAAGCATGACGTCACAATGCGCACCAGGTTTTTAGACCTATTGACCTGTTCTTTTAGATCAATTGAACAGCTTTTGACAATTCCCGCTCGTTAATTGCTTTCCTTCTGGACCTAAGTAAGCAGTCGTTGCTCGTACCGTCGCCTCTCGTACTCGTACCGTTGCCTTTTTATTCAGGCCTGAAAACGGAAACACTACGTCACCTCATCTAGTAGGCTCATTAGCGCTGTCTAGTGCTATTCAAATCAAACGATTTGTTTTTTTGATTTTTGACTGTACATATGACAGTACGTCTGATATATTATCAGTACTATGTCAATTATTTATTTTAGATATGAGCCGTCGAAGCCATTAACATCGCGTGCATCATGTTGGTTAAATGCGTTGCCTTCTTTCTCAGGCCCGAAAACGGAAACACTACGTCACACCGCGTACTAGCCTCTTCGAGAGGCCTCATCAGCGTCATCTAGTGCTGTTCAAATCAAACAAATTTTCTAAGGATTTTTGATAGTACATATAACACGTTCGATATTTTTCAGTACTATGTCCCCGATTTATGTTATATTATTCCCAGACAAGGTATCCCCCAGCCTCGATATCCCTGGCTGCTTTGAGTCCTTTTCATCGTCGCCTCAAACGGCACTCCCAGGCAAGGCACAAATTCATGCGAACCGTACAAACACTTCCAATACGGAAAGCAGCATGATCTTGAACAAAAACTTGTTTGGGCGAGTTTTTACGAGCAAATAACGATATGGGAGCAGCATGTTGCTATTAACGATGGTGCTGTTCTAGGTGAGTTGCGTGATGTTGGTGAGCCAGAACGTGTAACACTTTCTGGTAAATTACAGTTCATTTTCAACCTTTTGGTCGCATCTTCAACGACGACTTGTTCGCGCCCTATTTCTGATGTATACATATTCTGATTTGAATCATCGATGCTTCTAATATGAACAAAAAAATGATCATGACTAAAATTCATAGGAGAATCTTTTTCCCCAGTGATACTTGGTATAAGCTCCCATGTGGTTGAAATGCAATTGAAAGCACACCCACTTGTTGCGTAAAATTTGGTTGTTGGGTTAGGCAGTTGCCTTATTACTCAGGCCCGAAAATGGAAACACTACGTCACGCCGCGAACTAGTCTCTTTAAGTAGCGTCATCAGCGCCATCTAGTGATGTTCAAATCAAACACATTATCTACAGATTTTTGACAGAACATATGACTGTACGTTTGAAATTTTATCAGCAATATGTCAACGATTTTTTTGGTATGAGGTGTAAAAGACATTAGCGCGCAAATATATGTATTTCCTTCTCATTTGTATCATTTCGGCTAAATTTAATCTGAGAAATGTCATACTTGACAATCTCAAAAGCCTACTTTCGGCCTACTGAGATGCTGCTGTCAAGTTTTCTGGACAGCTGTGTTCGAAAATTTAGGGCTACTGAGCAGCTGTTTCCGGTGCGGGAAGTGACGTCAGGTACGTTAATTGATTTCCTTATGGGCCTGAGTAAGAAGGCAACGCTTTTAAAGACTGTCAACAGAAGAAGGTTTATTCATCTAGCAGCAATTTCAAATAGGATGAATCGTCGGAATCGATTTCTTACAATCGTGTTTCTTTTGTTGCGAGGGAATTTAAATAAGAAAGATTCAACCACTTACTTAACTTTGTAAACGAATAAATACAACTCTACTCTAATTAGCCCTATTTAAAATTTAAGAACAATAGTGATTTCAAACTGACTTGGTTGCAACCAATTATTAATGCATTTCCTCTCGCGGATATTTAGCTATCCTCTCCTATCGGCATCATATTATTTTTATAAACTTTGTTTGTGTTTCATTACTTTCTTTGTACTTTACATGACGTTATTCATGTGCTAATTGGATTTTTCAATCAATCCATACTTCCCTCACAAAACGAGACGAGACTTTTATAGTTATAAATTTACACTGATGATGACTCAAAGGAGTGGAAACGTGTCTGTTCACACAACAAAGCAGGCTCGATGGCTTTCCAAGGAAAAAAAATATATACATTTACGTTGGTATTGTTGACTTGCAAATTATAAATTTAAAAAATAAAATAGTGGTGAAATTATTGTTTGACTTAATGGAACGCGTCATTCATGTGACCTCAAATTGGAGTCGATTCTGAGTGTTAAATTGTTTTTGGCGCTCCCGAAATAGGGTTGACTATCGTCATAAGGACCAACACAGCCGAGGATGACGGACAAGTTTGTTATTTTTTCCTATTGGAGAAGCTGATTGATTCCAAATTATTTGTCGACAGCATGCAAGTTTAATAATAATTCATGATCGTCTTCAGTTCATCACGGTATTTTTTGTGCATAGACCTAAACATTCACTATCAAATCGTATTTCTTATTGTGACGTTTTGCGAATTTTGCAGCACGAACACTCTCGCCTAGATGGACAGGTTTTTGAACAATTTTTGAAATTGACGTTCGCTAGGATGCGCTGGAATAACACACAGGTAACCTCAAGGCACTCCACAAACACAAAGTTGTGTTTTACTCCTCTCCTTATTCGAAATTTGGAACCGCCAAGGTCACGGTTATACTTTCGTGCAATCTAGGCGGCCGTGACGAGGGTACTCGCGGACATCCCAGTTGAAGCGTTGCAGAAATGTTACGAAGCATGGAAAATGCGCTGGAATCGTTGCATAGCTGCCCAAGGGGACTACTTTGAAGGGGATGGCAGAGTTGTAGAATAATTTTTAAATATACGGTTTTCATGGAATTAGTCTCATTACTTAATTGTCACACCTCGTATATATGGAATCCATTTGTATAAAAACTGAAAAACACATGCGAATCACCGTTGGCGCACATCGTAATTCGTCGGTGCCGGTATTTAGACTGACTCCGTGTCGCAAACGTAGAGAGATCGTCGCCGGAACTACAGTGTACGATAATCATAGTTTGGGTGGATCCTTTAATCGGTGCAATTTTGCTGGCACACTGAGTGCTGTTTCTGTACTCTGTACCTTATTTCTTCAGGGAGAAAATAAGGGGACGAAAATATTTCACTAATGCTCAAATTTTGAAATTTTAGGACGCAGTTGACGGACCAAGACAATTGATGCGCTATTTGCAGAAAGCTAAGGTCTGTGACCGGATGTAGTACTATATAGAAGAGAAGAAAGAAGAATAACTATTTTCTTCAATAACATCAGGCATCGATAGTAAGTTACGGTAGGACTTTGCTAGTGAAAAATTCTTTTAGATTTTATTTCCTTCCAGTTGCTTATAAAATACAGTGATAACCTTAGATATGATCTATATTAAGATAAACAAACACACAATGGTCACTTTACTTACTTACATAGTGAATAAAACAATTTTGTTTAATTCAGAAAAGCAAAGTGCATACACCTTTATTTCTATACAATCGTATAAATATCAAGAACATGCTTTCATGAAGGCATTTTAAAATTCATTACTGGGATAGACTGTTTTTAATGGCGCAATATTCATCGCTAAAGATACAGTTATATAGAATTTATAGTAAATTCACATGTTCTAAATAATACCATAGACTTTAAATCGGAAACGACTTTTACTTTAATATTATAAATAGGAATGATTTGTCATTAAAACATATTAAAGAAGATCTATACTATAACTGGTAAATAGGCAAACATGAATTAAATTACCTTGCTCAAATATCTCAATAATACATCCGTTTTTTGTTTGTGAAAAACATTCAAAAGCACTGGTTATATATAATTGATTTTACGTACTTCATTTGTAGTATTACGATTTTGGATATTTTTAATCCTTCTACAAATTCTAATTCAGGTTGACTTTATTTTTTCTCAAAAAGCATTTAGAAATGTTCCAAAAAATTTTCTAAATAGTAAAATGCATATATGTTCAAACATTGATCTGTAAATGTCTTATAATACTTCAACGGAATGTAGTTCTCTTAATCTGCCATATATTTCTATTGTATATAGATAAATATCTCACAAATGATTCTAAAATATTTTAGTAAATTTATTTTATAAAATTTTAATTTTTCTCATTTCGGTTATACTATTAAAAAAGAAAACATTAACATTAAAACGATTTATATATGTCTTTGAAAGTTTCAGTAAATATTTAAAAGTGAATACACGCTTTAGAAAATTCTCTAAGATTTTAATAAATAATACATTACATGTTGCAAATAATTATACTTTTGATTTAGTCTTTTTATTTGATATATATATATATATATATATATACTCATATATAAGGTGGTAATATTCACCTAATAAAAAATATCTAGTAAATTGGACGCAGTGAAAGGCACTTAATCTACAACTAGTGTATTTAGATCAAATATTGATACGTTCAATTAGCACCAAGCTTCTTATATGGTTTTCCACCGTGACGTTCCCACTCACGATTAAATTCATGCTCCAAAATTTCAGCACCGCGTTTCCTAGTCAGACCCGTCTCTTCAAGACTTAGTTCACACATTTGCATATCATCAACACCTGTGAATATATAATATTGTCTGTAGAAGCTTATTGCTACTTGACGATATGTATAGTATATTGTTGATTATTTGATATGATACAAAACAGACATAAAATAACATAGAAGTGAAAATAAAGGTTTATGTCGCAATCGAAATTTTAGATCAATTAGACACTAAAATTAGAATCGAGGCAAAGCACACCCGCCGCCAAGCGCGTCAAGAAGGTATTACCCTTCAAATGATTTTATTACGGACACTTATTTATATTGTCAAACGACTACAGAATTTAATAAAGTTGTCTTTCCAATAAGCCTTATATTTTTTATTTAGTAGGAACAACTAAACGCAAGTAGATGTATGTTTTTAAATTTTTATATATAGTAAGGTTACCTGCAATTAGCTAAAAGCAAAAGATAGTTAAATTTGGTTTTTCAAAAAAGTAGAAAGTATAAAAGTAAATGTAAGAATTGCTAATTCACAAACTAATTTGCTCACTGAGGAAGGAAGGAAGTACCTTCCAAAACGTGCGTATGAGGAAATAAAAAGTAAAATTCATACAAAAAAAGGAAATAAAAAATTTTTCGTTTTGATATGTTATTTCCCCGAGGTGAAAACGGTCCAGAAACTAAAAAGTTTTGTTAATAATGGCTACCAACCATATGTCGGACTTTAATAAGTTTGTGAAAATGAAGCAATCTACAGCATCAATCACCACAAACATTAAATTTTTAAAAACATGTCTAAGGTTAGCTTTGACCCCCAAATCCCATAATATCTCAATAAACCCGGCACTCAACATTAGCAGACAGCAAAAACTGAATTTAGAAAAGCAACTGATAGTCAAGGCAATTAAAGCCTTACATAAAAAACTGGCAAAATTGACTACAAGCGTACACGGCCCATCTAAAAATAGCAGACGAGATCACCAAAAACCAGGGAAGCATTCAAGTATTTATAAGCAAAATGACAAGAGCATACAAATGCGAAGCAGCGAATAACAGAACTCACTCGAGCTACGGCGACAAGCAGGGGATTCGCAAACAAACAAACATAGCATAGCGAAGTGAAAATCATCCCCAATTTCGTGGTTAGTAAATCAACAATCGAGTTTAGCGAAGACGAGCTATGTTTATTGAACAAAGGACTAAGTTACGCTGTATCTTCCAGGAACATACGATTGGACGACGTCATAGTAGATATATAATGTGCGATCAGGGATATTGAAAGAAATGAGAAGGAAACCATCCGAAAAGAAATACGAGAAGCGATTGTCCGCACAAAAAAGAAAAACGGCAGTAGAAGGGAAACCCGTTTAATCAAACAACTAAAGGAGACGCCAGTGTATTACCTAAAGGCAGATAAAGGGAACAATGTCGTTATTATGAACAAGGGCGATGATGATACAACGATAGCAAAAATATTAAATTGCGGAAGGTTTTTTTTTTAATTGCGTCAAGATCCTTTACAAGAATCCATAAAACGAGTGGAAAAAAACACTTGAGTATAAAGATGTAATCAACAATATAGGATACTTACGAGTCCCGAACCCAAACCTCCCCCGAATAAGAGGGCAGCCAAAAATACACAAGGAAGGAAACGAGATGAGGGAAATTATAGCAGACCTTAGTTCTCCTACGTACAAAATAGCAAAATGGCTAATGCAAGAATGCAACAAAATAGGAAATATTTGCAGTGCGCGGTTGATCAAAAACGCAACGGAGCTCATCAATCAGCTCCAGAAAGGTGGTCCAATCAATACTGACGAAACAATCGTATCATTTGATGTAAAGTCGTTGTTCCCCAGTATACCTATAAAATCGGCATTAGATGAGTTCGAGCAATGGCTGTCGCGAGAAGATGAAACAATGGAATGGAGGAAAATATGCATGGCCGAAAATTATTTTAAGTTTCGGGGTAAGTTCTTCAAAACGGTACGAGGAACAGCAATGGGGAGCCCACTTTCACCGGTTTTGGCAGAAATTTACATGACAACGATGGAAAAGAGAATAGAAGAACTTGGAATGATGCCTAGAGTGTGGCTTAGATATGTGGATGACGTACTAGCGATAGTCAAAACAACGTAGCTTGACGAAATATTGTATTGACAAAACTAAACACGATAAATAGCAACATACAATTTAGCATGGAGCGGGAAAACAAAGGAAGAATCTCATTCTTGGGTGTGGTCATCATCCGACACGATGAACAACTGCAATTTGATATTTACAGGAAACCCACAGCAACACAACGGACAATACCAGCATCGTCAAACCACGCAATACAGCAAAAACTGGCGGCATTTCATCATATGGTACACCGGCTAACGACATTACCTCTCAGCGAAGCCCGATATCAAATGGAGTTGGAAAACATCAAAAAGATAGCAGATATTAACGGTTATCGTAAAACAATGATCGACCAAATGATTAATAAAAAGAGATCGAAGGACGCAATAAACCACCATACCACATTAATCGGGTAAAATAGTGAATCCAGAAATATTAAGGCAGCGATAACGTACTCAACATTGTTTCTAAGGGCAAAAGCAATACTGAAGAAAAGGAACATTGACATAGTTGGCTCGAGCAGGAAGGATCCGAAAAATATGTGGGAGAAGAATGGCATTTATAAAATAACATGTCCGGAATGCGAAGCTGTATATATCGGACAAACCAAACGGTTGATCGGCGGAAGACTGCAGGCGCACTTCAAAGAAGCTGAAAACTGCCAAATTGACAAAAAGAGACAATGCGATCTTAAATCCACAGTGGCGAAGCATGTGATGGAAATGAAACACACAATAAGCAACGACAACGTTAGAGTCATCAAAGAGGTTATAAATCAGCGGAAATTGGACCCTTACGAAAGCCTACACATCAGCCGGATAGAAAAACAAAAAAGGATGAACACCAACTTGGGCAATAATTACTCTCCTCTATATGCATTAAGTCTCCTTTAACGATCTGTGGAAACAAAAATAAATATTGGCTTAAGATAACCTAGATTAAGTAACAAACGTAATTAGCTATTGTAAAATTTGCCTTCAAAATAGATAAGTAGATATAGATGTAAAATAGGATATAAGATTACCTGCTATTAGCTAAAAGCAATTAAAGCATAGTTAAATTTGGTTTTACAAAAAAAGTAGAAAGTATAAAAGTAAATGTAAGAATTGCTAATTCACAAACTAATTTGCTCACTGGAGAAGGAAGGAAGTACCTTTCGAAACGTGCGTATGAGGAAATAAAAAGTAAAATTCACCCAAAAAATAGGAAATAAAAAATTTTTTGTTTTGATATTACCCCCGAGGTGAAAATGGTCCGGAAACTAAAAAGTTTTTTCACTAAAGAGGTTAATAAAATAATTGAATTCAATACATGTTCAGTTGGTAAATTAAATAGATCCGTGAATATGTATACAGGTAGAACGTTTAAGGGGCTTATGCTATGAAAATGGTTACTAGGACGCCAGTGTAACCTCACCTTAAAGTGAGGTGGCATTGAACGCACGTACGCTGAATGACAGATTTCTTCGCAAGATCGTGACAGCGGATATAGCCGAGCCGAACATTCGCGAGCGAAAAAAGTCAGTCGTAACTTGGGGATATGAACTGAATTGTCAGCTTAGCCGGTCCCGGATTCTCATCTTTCAGGGGTTTGTGTTTGCTGAATTTGTAAATTAAATCCGCAAAAATCGTTACATCGGTGAAGTGTAGAATATAATGAAAAAGTCTGCATTCCTTGGAACTGTTTTCTTTGATGAATACGGTCGTCCTTTTATCATTTTACACGAACAAAATGGGGATAAACGATTGACGGGCTCAAATGTTATTCAGGTAGAAAAATTCGTCTAGAATGTACGAGTGTCTGATTGGGAAAAACAAAAGTAAATTAAATTCCCGTTTGGGTTACCTAGTGCATAAGCTAAATTGAAAATCTAGGGAAAATCATTGTACTTCGCCGCATCTCATTATCAGGAAATAGTATTGTTATATGTCCACACAATTCTGCGAACTACTGTCGCAATTGTTGTCGAAACTGTTAATAACATCATGATCAATATCGATTAAAAAAAAGCAACCAAGAAAAGTAAACGAATGACGTCAAAAGCATGCACTCGAAAGCACAAGAATGGACCAAGTAGATCCATGATCAATATCTGAAAGTAAGCAAGTGACGTCATTGCGGTATTCAGAATTTCTCGAATATCCCAGATAGTTCTCGTCAGAATATTCAAAAATATACGAGAAATGGATATATAAAGCCGAGCTGAATGAATGGGGGATATAGTAATAGTAAAACTACGATAGTAAAAACTGCGGTAGTAAAAACTGCGATAAGAGTAGAGCGCGAAGTAAAGGCGATATTGATTGATAGTGAAGTAAAAGATTTTCGTGATATATTTGAAGATAGTTGAAACATAAATTGATAGACAAGTGAAAAGTAAATTAAAATGCGATTTGTAAAATATTGAAATCAATTATTTTGCATTCTTAATTTAAAGACAATGCGTTTTAACTTTCCCGGAACATTAAATTTATCGGCCGCGAGCCATAACACGCGACAGTGGTGTCAGAAGTGAGAATGAAAATTTTGAAAGTGAAAACTTTTAAACATTTTTAAAGTGCATAATACTGAAATGTAACGTGGAAACTGGTGGAAAAAAGGTCAAAATAAAAATTCCACGAAGCTTGCATTTAAAAATTAATGAATTGACAATGTCGGAGCTTAAGGGAGAAGCGGAAACACCAAAATCAAAGGAACCAGAAAATGCGCTGATGCAAATGTTGATGCTGATGCAGCAAGAGCAGCGACAACAGTCATCCAGTTTAACTGCGAAGCTAAATGAACAATCAGCGCAGTTAAATGAACAATCAACAATCAGCGAAGCTGGACCAACAAGCATTCGAAATCAAGGCAGACATCACACAGATGCTGGAGGAGCAATCAACGAAGCTAGACCAACAAGCGTTCGAAATCAACGCAGAAATCACACAGAAGCTGGAGGAGCAATCAACGAAGCTAGACCAACAGGCAATCGAAACCAAGGTAGATTTGCAAAAACTGTCAACTAATTTGAAGGCAGATTTGCAAAAACAGTCAACCGAAATAAAAGCGGAGCTCGGTAGTCTGACCAACAAAATTAACTGCGTCGAGGAAAACGTTTACCAGGTCGAGGAGAAGGTCAGCCAGGTCGAGGAGAGAATCAACTATGAGATGGAAAAAATGAAAAAGGAATTGGAAGCAGCGAAGGCAGTAGTAACTACCTCACCAGCCCTGCTTATAACCACAGCGCAAAGCACATCCATAAATGTGTAAGCACCAATATTCGACGGGCAAACGATCTGGAGTATTTACAAAATCCAGTTCGAAGCCGCCGCCAAGACAAATCGCTAGAATGAGCAGGAACGAGCAACTGCATTAATTCTTGCTCTAAGAGGCCCAGCTGCCGAGCTTTTGCAGACGTTTAGTTGCACTCAAACTCGGCTGCTATAATGAATGCGCTTCACCTGCGTTATGGAGATGATCATCTGAAGCAGATTTATGGGTCACAGCTACGGCATCTGATGCAGAAGTCTGGCGAAACCCTATAGCAGCTAGCCCATGACATTAAGCGACTGGCACTTTTGGCTTACCCAGCTTACGACCCGGAACATCGAGATGACACAGCAACAGAATCATTGATCAGCGCATTAAAGGACAAGGAAGTCCAACAAGCCGTGCGTTTAGCTCAAAAGCAAACGGTTAAAGACGCATTGGCTTATAGTCTGAACTTTTAGACAGCGAAAAATGTGACTTGTACCACTGCCCGGGTTCGCGAGGTAGTGACAGACGAGTTCAAGTGTGAGCGCGTGGAAATTGAGCGAGAGCCGCAGGTAAATGGTGCGCCTAGATGCTGGAATTATGATGAGAAGGGGCACCTGCAAAGAGACTGTAAGAAGCGAAGAAAACCGATCTATTGTCCAGGGTGTGCAGCTCGGAGGAGATCCAGACCGAGTCAGGAGCTCAGAATGGAAGCCCTTCAAACTGAGACGTCGGGAAACATGTAAGAGCCAACTTCGTGGGGCAGAGGTTGGCTAGAAAAATAGACGTCCCCAGCACCACCATCACCGTATCAAGACTACATCGTGGAGAAGCCGATTTATGCCTTCCGGGTGAAGTTGACGGAGAACATTGCACCATAACAATTTACACTGGTGCAACCCGATCGATTATCCGACCAGACCTAGTGAGGCAACAACTACTACACAAGGGCAGGATTTTCTCAGTACAGACTGCTACGGGAGAAACTGCACCTGTTCATGGAGAGGTCAACCTCCAGATACAGTTGGGAGACCTTGCGTTCCGACATAATTTTCTGGTTGCTAACATTTTCTGCGACCACATGGAATCACGTTGGATTTGGGGAAACGGGTATTGAAATGGCGGAATGTCGAAGTATTGATGGAGGATCTCAGCGTCCAAATTCCCAAGATGAATGTGGTAGTATGTGCCGACACTGATGCACCGACATTTTCCGAGAGCATTATATGGGCCAAGTTTGATGGTGGTTCTGGAGACCACCGATCTTATCTGATAGAGCCAACGAAGACGTCGGCATTGTGTAGTGAAATGGGTAGAGTTAAATTTCCGTTAAGAACTGCAGCGATGGTCTGCTGCCTCGGCGGAAGAGGATGGTAGTATCCGCCGAGATTGGCCTTGTCTGGGGACGCGTAAATGCGCTGGCGGTGTCGTGGAGCGGGTTCTTTCCCCCCAGCACAAAGACAATCTCGGCGCATACTACCATCCTCTTCCGCCGAGGCAGCAGACCATCGCTGTAGTCCTTAACGGACAATTTTAACTGTACTCATTTCACTACAAAATGGCGCCCAACGTGGGGACTGAAAAGCCCGGCTGTATTATCAGTCGTATGCATAAGATAGTCCATCGTCTCTAGGTGACCCTACAAGGTGTCCAGACACTTGCCGGGTAGAGTGACCTTCCGCTCGCGTGCCCTTTTATGGTATAGGGTTATGTGATTCGATCACATAATTCTATAACATAAATTGGTCACGTTTATATTTCTCTTTTGATGAGAAAGTTCATGCAAACTATGTTTGTATGAGTTTTCCACTCAAGTGGGAAATATATGGCCATGTCTACGTTTGGATCTTGATCCGGTTGGGTAGGGGCGAGGGGGCACCACGTCCATCTGGATGCCCCGCTCTTATTTGTGGGCCATAAGAATCGTCGGGTAACGACGAAGTCCCCTTAAGTCCGTCTGTCTTCCCCAGGTCCAGTTTGTCCTTTTTCGTCGGCAATCTCCAACCCTTCGTTGGTTACCTCTTTTTTTCGACTTCGGTCAACTTTTATTTGACCCAGGAATTTGTGAATGCGAAATTCTTTTGTAGTGGGTCCTTGTGCTAGGGGAAAGAACCCGCCCCACGACACGCAACGCTAGCCTGAAAGCGCATTCACGCGTCCCCAGACAAGGCCAATCTCAGCGGATCCCAACATCCTCTTCCGGTGAGGCATCAGACCAAACTTTGTAAGATATATAAGGAACGGATACGTGCCGGTTAGAGTCCTTAACACCGCAGACTCAACCACAAGCATCAAAGCGGGAGAAGTCATCGGCAGCTGCCAACTCGTTTCCACCATCACCTCTTTGAAACCTACTCACGACCATCATTGGAAAAGGAGGGAAGACACAGACAAAGCCCGGGAATTCACGTCTGCAATATTAAAGCAGACCAAATTGCCAGTGCAGCTATTTAAGCAAGCCTCTGATCTGGTCATCAAGTACAGCGACATCTTCTCAACAAGCCCGGATGACCAAGGCTGAACGAGTATGGTAACTCACGCCATAGATACACAGGGAGCCAAGCCGGTTTGAAAAGCACCGAGACGTCTTCCTATAACCAAACAAGGAGAAGTGAGCGCACTGATCTCGGACATGGAAAAACGAGGTGTTATCGAGCCTTCTGTCAGTCCATGGGCCGCGCAAGTAGTTCTAGTAAAGAAAAAGGGTGGTAGCACTCGTTTTTGTGTCGACTATAGGCAGCTTAATGACATCACTAAGAAAGATAGTTACCCGCTTCTACGCATCGACGACATCATGGACACTTTAGCCGACGCAAAATGGTTTTCTACACTCGATCTCAAAAGTGACTACTGGCAGGTCGAAATCGAAAAGAAGGATCGAGAGAAAACCGCATTTTTAGTTGGGGCCGGATTGTGGCAGTTTGTGGTGATGGTATTTGGGCTTTGCAACGCTCCAGCCACCTTCAAACGCTTGATGGAATACGTGCTACGAGGCCTTACCTGGAAGACCTGCTTTGTGTACCTAGATGACATCATTGTTATCGGGAGAACGTTCGAAGAGCATGAGCGGAACTTAGAAGAGGTGTTCTTCCGATTGCGACTGGCGAATTTGAAACTTAGTCCCGACAAGTGTACCCTTTTCGCAGCTGAAGTAATATACCTGGGATATGTTGTTTCAGCAGAAGGGATCAAAACAGACCCTGAGAAAATTAAAGCCGTGAAAAGCTGGCCAACACCAAACAACAAGCGCCAACTACAAAGTTTTCTGCGTCTGGCGACCAACTATCGAAGATTCGTCAAGGGCTTTGCCAAAATAGCTAAGTGTCTCCATCACCTAACCGAGAAAAATCGTCCGTATGTTTGGAATGAACAATGCCAGGCAGCCTTTGGGACCTTGAAGGAGAAGCTGTGTGAATCACCCGTGCTGGCATATCCAAAACCCGGAAAAATATTTGTAGTTGACATCGATGCGAGCAATGGCGGGATTGGAGCTGTACTCTCCCAGCAGATGGCGAAGAAAGAGTCCTCTCGTATTACAGTCGAGTTCTCTCAAAAAGTGAGAGGAATTACTGCGTGACCAGGAAGGAGCTATTGGCTATAATACAGGCCACTAGGCAGTTCCACAAGTACCTATATGGCTAGAAATTTGTTCTTCGAACAGACCATGCATCGCTGAGATGGCTGCTTAACTTCAAAAATCCCAAGGGACAAGTTGCGAGATGGATCGAAAGATTGCAATCATACGACTACGAAATTGTTCATTGGAAGGGCGGAGTTCATGGAAATTCTAACGGCCTATCTCATCGTGTATGTCCAGCTGAGGGAAAGGAGCCGACCGTTGATCTGCGAGTGATAACGGCCGAATTCGATGAAGATTGGTCATGGGAAGAGATTCGAAACGCCCAGTTAGCCGATGAAAACATCGGACCACTACTCATATGGAAGGAGACAACTGGGCGGCCTGAGTGGAAGGACGTTTCGATGCATGGCGCCACCCTGAAAAGTTATTGGACACAATGGAACTCCCTTCAGGTGGAGGGTGGCGTACTCAAGCGGAAATGGGAAACGGCAGATGGCAGCTCCTATAGGATGCAAACTTTACTTCCCAAAAGCTGAATCCACGATGTTGTTAAGGAAATGCACGAAGGATCCTCGGGAGGCCACCTTGGTGTTAACAAGACCTTAGCAAAATTGCGGGAAAGGTTTTACTGGCTCCATGCTGGAGAAGACGTAGAGGTCTGGCGTCGTAGATGCACGATTTCCGATTGAGAGGACAAATGCAAATTTATAACGTGGGGGTACCGTTTGAAAGGATTGCTGTTGACATCGCAGGACCCTTTCCTGAATCCGAATGGGGAAATCGATACACGCTGGTTGTGGCCGATTATTTCAGCAAGTGGCTGGAAGCAACTACTGTAGCCGAACAGCTACTGTTAAACTGGGTCAGTAGGCACGGCGTACCTTGTGAAATACATTTGGATCAAGGCCGAAATTTTGAATCACTAGTTTTTGGCAAAATGTGCGAGCTGCTGGGAATACGGAAAACGAAGACAACACCGCTGCATCCCCAATCCGATGGAATGGTCGAACGTTTCAACGGCACACTCAATAAAAACCTGGCCAAGATGGTTGACAAGAACCAAAGGGACTGGGACCGGCACATCCCATTATTCTTGATGGCTATAAAGCTGTCGAACATGCATCGACGGGCGAAGCCCCAGCCAAAGTCATTTTTGGAAAGACTATTCGTCTGCCGGCAGATATAAAGTACGCAAGTGAGCTAAGGCAACGGTTGAACCAGACACATCGGACAGTGCGAAAACACCTCGAATCGGTTACTGACCGCATGAACACCAGGTATGATATAAAAGCAAATTCTACTGGCTTCTAGCAAGATGACTTAGTGTGGCTATATAACCCACAACGGCGGAAGGGTAGGTCTCCGAAGTTGCAGCATAATTGGGAGGGACCATACCGAGTTACAAAGCGAATCAACGACGTCGTATATCGCATACAGGAACACCGTAAAACGAGAGCCAAAATGAAAATCGTGCACCTGGCCAATCTTGCCCCATATTACATCCAGGGAGACTTAACTACCACTGGCGACACATCTTTTCGGGGTGAAAACAACTGAGGTAGGGGCAGTGTTACATGTCCATACAATTCTGCGAACTACAGTCGCAATTGTTGTCGCAACTGTTAATGACATCATGATCAATATTGATTGAAAAGAAGCAACCAAGAAAAGTAAACGAATGACGAGCACAAGAATGGACCAAGTAGATCCATGATCAATATCTGAAAGTAAGCAAGTGACGTCAGTGCGGGTATTCAGAATTTCTCGAATATCCTAGGTAGTTCTCGTCAGAACATTCGCCAATATACGAGAAATGGATAGAATAACTAGAGACCCTATATAAAGCCGAGCTGAATGAATGGGGGATACAGTAGTAGTAAAAACTGCGATAGTGAAACGGCGATAAGAGTAGACCGCGAATTAACGGCGATATTGTTTGATAGTGAAGTAAAATATTTTCGTGATATATTTGATGACAGTTGAAAGATAAATTGATAGACAAGTGAAAATTAAATTAAAATCTGATTTGTAAAATAGTGAAATTAATTATTGTTCATTCTTTAAACTCTTTTAATTTAATTTAAAAAACAGTGCGATTTCACTTTCCCGGGACATTAAACTTATCGGCCGCGAAATAACACGCGACAATATATATATATATATATATATATATATATATATATATATATATATATATATATATATATATATATATATATATATATATATATATTGTTACATGTACAAATAATTACATGTACAAATAATTCTGCGAGCTACTGTCGCAATCGTTTTCATAATCATTAAGAACGTCAACAAATGAATTTACTCGAACCCACGAGAACCCAACAAGCATGATCAACATCTGCAAGTGACTTCACTCCATTCATTAATTTGCTCGAATCTACCAGGTACCTCTCGGTAGAACATTCGCCAATGTACGAGAAATGGGTGAATAGGTAGAGACCCTATATAAAGGCGATCTGAATGAATGGGGGGATCATTCATTCGACCGCGATAAGAACTGCGATTGTGTGTGGGACGCGATATTATTCGAGTAGTAGAAAAGTGATTTTCGTAATAGTGAAGTGATTTAGAAGACAATTGCGATAAGAAATTTATGGACAAGTGTTAGATTTTTCATAGTGAAAATTAAAATTAGTGAATGTGTTAAACTGATCATTGTGCGCTTTTGTAATTAAATAAACTCTTTTAACTTAAATTAAAAGACATTGCGTTTTCACTTTCCCGGAACGTTAAAATTATTGGCCGCGCACCGAAAACACGCGACAATGGTGTCAGAAGTGGGATAGAAAATTTCGAAAAGTGAAAACATTTAAACATTTTTAAAGTGCACAATAGTGAAATTTAACGTGGAAACTGTTGGGAAAAAATAAGTCGAAATAATAAAAATACCACTAAGATAACAGTGAAAAATTAATGAACTTACCATGGTGGGTGAGCCCTCAGATGCAGAAAAAGGCGCAGAAGGTGGTGAAACAGAAACACCAAAACCAAAGGAATCAGAAAATGCGCTGATGCAAATGTTGATGCTAATGCAGCAAGAGCAGCGACAACAGTCATCCAATTTAACTGCGAAGCTCAATGAACAGTCATCCAATTTAACAGCGAAGTTAAATGAACAATCAGCGAAGCTGGATCAACAAGCAATCGAAATCAAAGCAGACATCAAGGCAGAGAAACAGTCAACCGAAATAAAAGCGGAGCTCGGTAGCCTCAACAAGCAAATTAAAGGCGTCGAGGAAAAGGTTGACCAGGTCGAGGAAAAGGTTTACCAGGTCGAGGAAAAGGTCAGCCAGGTCGAGGAGAGAATCAACAATGAGATGGAAAACATGAAAAAGGAATTGGAAGCAGCGAAGGCAGTAGTAACCGCCTCACCAGCCCCAATTATAACCGCAGCGCAAAGCTCATCTAGAAATATACAAGCACCAATATTTGATGGGCAAACGGTCTGGACTATTTACAACACCCAGTTTGAAGCAGCCGCTCGCATAAATCACTGGAATGAGCAGGAACGAGCAACTGCATTGATTCTTGCTCTAAGAGGCCCAGCTGCCGAGCTTTTGCAGACTATCCCCGTTGAGTTGCATTCAAACCCGGCTGCTATAATGAATGCGCTGGACATGCGTTATGGAGACGATCATCTGAAGCAGATTTACCGGGCACAGCTACGGCATCGGATGCAAAAGTCTGGCGAAACCTTACAGCAGCTAGCCCAAGACATTGAGCGCCTGGCACTTTTGGCTTATCCAGCTTACGACCCAGAACATCGAGATGACGCAGCAACAGAAGCATTCATCAGTGCGTTAAAGGACCAGGAATTGCAACAAGCCGTGCGATTAGCTCAAAAGGAAACGGTTAAGGACGAATTGGTTTATAGTCTGAACTATGAGGCAGCGAAAAATGCGACTCGTACCACTGCCCGGGTCCGTGAAGTAGTGGCAGACGAGTGCAGGTGTGGGCGCGTGGAAATTGAGCGAGAGCCGCAGGTAAATGGTGCGCCTAGATGCTGGAATTGTGATGAGAAGGGGCACATGCAAAGAGACTGTAAGAAGCGAAGAAAATGGAGCTATTGTCCAGGATGGTGGAGATCCAGACCGTGTCAGGAGCCTAGAATGGAGGACCATCAAACTGCAAGAGCCAACTTCGTGGGGCAGAGGTTGGCTAGGAGGATCGACGTCCCCAGCACCACCATCACCGTATCAAGACTACATCGTGGAGAAGCGGACTTATGCCTTCCGGGTCAAATTGACGGAGAACACTGCACCATAACAATCGACACTGGTGCAACCCGATCGATTATCCGACCAGACCTAGTTAGACAGCAACAACTTCACAAGGGCAGAATTTTCTCACTACGGACAGCTACGGGAGAAACTGCACCTGTTCATGGAGAGGTCAACCTCCAGATACAGTTGGGAGACCTTGTGTTCCGACATAATTTTCTGGTCGCGAACATTATGGATGACTGCATTCTCGGAATGGATTTTCTGCGACCACATGGAATCACGTTGGACTTGGGCAAACGTGTATTGAAATGGCAGAATGTCGAAGTAATGATGGAGGATCCCAGCGTCCAAATCCCCAAGATGAATGTAGTGGTATGTACTGACACTGATGTACCGAATTCTTCCGAAAGCATTGTATGGGCCAAGCTTGATGGTGATTCTGGAGACCACCGATCTTATCTGATAGAGCCAACGAAGACATCCGCATTGCGCAGTTTGATTGTAGGACGAAGCCTTGTAAGATCTTTAAGGAACGGATATGTGCCGGTTAGAGTCCTTAACACCGCAGACTCAACCACGAGCATCAAAGCGGGAGAAGTCATCGGCAGCTGCCAGCCTGTTTCCACCATCACCTCTTTGGAAGCTACTCACAACCATCATTGGAAAAGGAGGCAAGACACAGACAAAGCCCGGGAATCCACGTCTGCAATATTGAAGCAAGTCAAATTGCCGGAGCAGCTATTCAAGCGAGCCTCTGATCTGGTCACCAAGTACAGTGACATCTTCTCAACAAGCCCGGATGACCAAGGCCGAACGAGTTTGGTAACTCACGTCATAGATACACAGGGAGCCAAGCCGATTCGACAAGCACCAAGACGTCTCCCTATAGCCAAACAAGGAGAAGTGAGCGCGCTGATCTCGGACATGGAAAAACAAGGCATTATTGAACCTTCTGTAAGTCCATGGGCCGCGCCTGTAGTTCTAGTAAAGAAAAAGGATGGTAGCACTCGCTTTTGTGTCGACTATAGGCAGCTTAACGACGTCACTAAGAAAGATAGTTACCCGCTCCCACGCATCGACGACATCATGGACACTTTAGCCGAGGCAAAATGGTTTTCTACACTCGATCTCAAGAGTGGCTACTGGCAGGTAGAAATTGACAAGAAGGACCGAGAGAAGACCGCATTTTCAGTTGGGACCGGATTGTGGCAATTTGTGGTGATGCCGTTTGGGCTTTGCAATGCTCCAGCCACTTTCGAACGCTTGATGGAATACGTGCTACGTGGCCTAACCTGGAAAACCTGCTTGGTGTACCTAGATGACATCATCGTCATCGAAGAGCATGTGCGGAACTTAGAAGAGGTTTTCTCCCGACTGCGACTGGCAAATTTGAAACTTAGTCCCGACAAGTGTACCCTTTTCGCAGCTGAAGTAAAATACCTGGGACATGTCGTATCAGCAGAAGGGGTCAAAACAGACCCTGAGCTGGCCAACACCAAACAACAAGCGCCAACTACGAAGTTTCCTGGGTCTGGCAACCTACTATCGAAGATTCGTTAAAGACTTTGCCAAAATAGCTAAGTGTCTCCATCAGCTAACCGAGAAAAATCGTCCGTATGTCTGGAATGAACAATGCCAGACAGCCTTTGAGACTATGTGAATCACCCGTACTGGCGTATCCGAAACCCGGAAAAATGTTTGTAGTTGACACCGATGCAAGCAACGGCGGTATTGGAGCTTTACTCTCCCAGCAGATCAATGGCGAAGAAAGAGTCCTCTCGTATTACAGTCGAGTTCTTTCAAAAAGTGAGAGGAACTACTGTGTGACCAGGAAGGAGCTATTGGCTATAATACAGGCCACCAAGCAGTTCCACAAGTACCTATATGGCCAGAAATTTGTTCTTCGAACGGACCGTGCATCGCTGAGATGGCTACTTAACTTCAAAAACCCCGAGGGACAAGTTGCGAGATGGATTGAAAGATTGCAGTCATACGACTACGAAATTGTTCATCGAAAGGGCGGAGTTCATGGAAATGCTGACACCCTATCTCGTCGCCCATGTCCAGCTAACTGCAAGCATTGCCGACGGATTGAGGAAAAGGAACCGCCCGTTGATCTGCGACTGATAACGGCCGAATTCGATGAAGGTTGGTCATCGGAGGAGATTCGAAATGCCCAGCTAGCCGATGAAGACATCGGACCATTGCTCGTATGGAAGGAAGGAGACGACTGGGCGACCTGAGTGGAAAGACGTTTCAATGCATGGCGCAACCCTGAAAAGCTATTGGGCACAATGGAACTCCCTTCAGGTAGAGGGTGGCATACTCAAGCGGAAATGGGAAACGGTGGATGGCAGCTCCTATAGGATGCAAACTATACTACCCAAAAGCCGAATCCACGATGTGGTTAAGGAAATGCATGAAGGATCCTTGGGAGGCCATCTTGGTGTTAACAAGGCCTTAGCGAAATTGCGGGAAAGATTCTACTGGCTCCATGCTCGAGAAGACGTAGAGGACTGGTGTCGCAGATGCACAATTTGCGCTTCCGTCAAAGGCCCAAAGCGACGACTGAGAGGACAAATGCAAACCTATAACGTGGGGGTACCGTTTGAAAGGATTGCTGTTGACATCGCAGGACCCTTTCCTGAATCTGAATGGGGAAATCGATACACGCTGGTTGTAGCCGATTATTTCAGCAAGTGGCCCGAGGTCTACCCCATTCCCAACCAGGAAGCAACTACTGTAGCTGAACAGCTAGTGTTAAATTGGGTCAGTAGGTATGGCGTACCTGGCGAACTACATTCGGATCAAGGCCGAAACTTTGAGTCACTAGTTTTTGGCGAAATGTGCGAGCTGCTCGGAATACGGAAAACGAGGACAACACCGCTGCATCCCCAATCCGATGGAATGGTCGAACGTTTCAACGGCACGCTCAATAAACACCTGGCCAAAATGGTTGACGAGAACCAAAGGGACTGGGACCGACATATCCCACTATTTTTAATGGCGTGTAGAGCCGCTGAACATGCATCGACGGGCCAAGCCCTAGCCAAAGTCATTTTTGGAAAGACTATTCGTTTGCCAGCCGATATAAAGTTCGGAACACCCCCTGAGAAACCCCAAACGATCTCGGAGTACGCAAGTGATCTAAGACAACGGTTGAACCAGATACATCGGACAGTGCGAAAACACCTTGAATCGGCTACTGACCGCATGAAGACCAGGTATGATCTAAAGGCTAATTCTACTGGCTTTCAGCAAGATGACTTGGTGTGGCTTTATAACCCGCAACGGCGAAAGGGTAGGTCTCCAAAGTTGCAACATAATTGGGAGGGACCATACCGAGTTACAAAGCGAATCAACGACGTCGTATACCGAATACAGGAACATCGTAAGCCGAGAGCTAAAATGAAAATCGTGCATCTGGACCGTCTTGCCCCATATTACACCCAGGGAGAATTGACTACAAATAGCGACACATCTTTTCGGGGCGAAAAGAACTGAGGTGGGGGCAGTGTTACATGTACAAATAATTACATGTACAAATAATTCTGCGAGCTACTGTCGCAATTGTTTTCATAATCATTAAGAACGTCAACAAATGAATTTACTCGAACCCAACAAGCATGATCAACATCTGCAAGTGACGTCACTCCATTCATTAATTTGCTCGAATCTACCAGGTACCTCTCGGTAGAACATTCGCCAATGTACGAGAAATGGGTGAATAGGTAGAGACCCTATATAAAGGCGATCTGAATGAATGGGGGGATCATTCATTCGACCGCGATAAGAACTGCGATTGTGTGTGGGACGCGATATTATTCGAGTAGTAGAAAAGTGATTTTCGTAATAGTGAAGTGATTTAGAGACAATTGCGATAAGAAATTTATGGACAAGTGTTAGATTTTTCATAGTGAAAATTAAAATTAGTGAATGTGTTAAACTGATCATTGTGCGCTTTTGTAATTAAATAAACTCTTTTAACTTAAATTAAAAGACATTGCGTTTTCACTTTCCCGGAACGTTAAAATTATTGGCCGCGAGCCGAAAACACGCGACAATATATATATATATATATATATATATATATATATATATATATATATATATATATATATATATATATATATATATTGTCGCGTGTTATTGGTTCGCGGCCTATAATTTTGATGTTCCGGGAAAGTGAAAACGCAATGTCTTTTAATTTAAGTTAAAAGAGTTTATTTAATTAACTAAAATGCACAATAATCCGTTAACACTTTCACTAATTTTAATTTTCACTATTAAAATTAAAATCTAACACTTGTCCATACATTTTTTATCGCAATTGTCTTCTAAATTACTTCACTATTACGAAACACACTTTGCACTCAAACAATCAATTGTCTTTACTTCGCGTTCCACTATATCGCAGTTTTCTTATCGCGGTCGAATGAATGATGATCTCCCCCCATTCATTCAGCTCGCCTTTATATAGGGTCTCTACCTATTCACCCATTTCTCGTGCATCATCGAATGTTCTACCGAGAGGTACCTGGTAGGTTCGAGCAAGTTCATGAATGGAGTGACGTCACTTGCAGATGTTGATCATGCTTGTTGGGTTCGAGTAAATTCATTCGTTGACGTTCTTAATGATGATGAAAACAATTGCGACAGTAGCTCGCAGAATTATTTGTACATGTAATTATTTGTACATGTAACACTGCCCCCACCTCAGTTCTTTTCGCCCCGAAAAGATGTGTCGCTATTTGTAGTCAATTCTCCCTGGGTGTAATATGGGGCAAGACGGTCCAGATGCACGATTTTCATTTTAGCTCTCGGCTTACGAGGTTCCTGTATTCGGTATACGACGTCGTTGATTCGCTTTGTAACTCGGTATGGTCCCTCCCAATTATGTTGCAACTTTGGAGACCTACCCTTTCGCCGTTGCGGGTTATAAAGCCACACCAAGTCATCTTGCTGGAAGCCAGTAGAATTAGCCTTTAGATCATACCTGGTCTTCATGCGGTCAGTAGCCGATTCGAGGTGTTTTCGCACTGTCCGATGTATCTGGTTCAACCGTTGTCTTAGATCACTTGCGTACTCCGAGATCGTTTGGGGTTTCTCAGGGGGTGTTCTGAACTTTATATCGGCTGGCAAACGAATAGTCTTTCCAAAAATGACTTTGGCTGGGGCTTGGCCCGTCGACGCATGTTCAGCGGCTCTATACGCCATTAAAAATAGTGGGATATGTCGGTCCCAGTCCCTTTGGTTCTCGTCAACCATCTTGGCAAGGTGTTTATTGAGCGTGCCGTTGAAACGTTCGACCATTCCATCGGATTGGGGATGCAGCGGTGTTGTCCTCGTTTTCCGTATTCCCAGCTGCTCGCACATTTCGCTAAAAACTAGTGACTCAAAGTTTCGGCCTTAATCCGAATGTAGTTCACAAGGCACGCCGTACCTGCTGACCCAATTTAACACTAGCTGTTCGGCTACAGTAGTTGCTTCCTGGTTGGTAATGGGGTAGACCTCGGGCCACTTGCTGAAATAATCAGCTACAACCAGCGTGTATCGATTTCCCCATTCAGATTCAGGAAAGGGTCCAGCGATGTCAACAGCAATCCTTTCGAATGGCACGCCTACGTTATAGGTTTGCATTTGTCCTCTCAGTCGTCGCTTTGGGCCTTTGACGGAAGCGCAAATTGTGCATCTGCGACACCAGTCCTCTACGTCTTCTCGAGCGTGGAGCCAGTAGAATCTTTCCCGCAATTTCGCTAAGGTTTTGTTAACACCAAGATGGCCTCCCGAGGATCCTTCATGCATTTCCTTTACCACATCGTGGATTCGGCTTTTGGGTAGTATAGTTTGCATCCTATAGGAGCTGCCATCCGCCGTTTCCCATTTCCGCTTGAGTACACCACCCTCCACCTGAAGGGAGTTCCATTGTGCCCAATAGCTTTTCAGGGTTGCGCCATGCGTTGAAACGTCCTTCCACTCAGGTCGCCCAGTCGTCTCCTTCCATACGAGCAATGGTCCGATGTCTTCATCGGCTAGCTGGGCATTTCGAATCTCCTCCGATGACCAACCTTCATCAAATTCGGCCGTTATCAGTCGCAGATCAACGGGCGGTTCCTTTTCCTCAATCCGTCGGCAATGCTTGCAGTTAGCTGGACATGGGCGACGAGATAGGGCGTCAGCATTTCCATGAACTCCGCCCTTTCGATGAACAATTTCGTAGTCGTATGACTGCAATCTTTCGATCCATCTCGCAACTTGTCCCTCGGGGTTTTTGAAGTTAAGTAGCCATCTCAGCGATGCATGGTCCGTTCGAAGAACAAATTTCTGGCCATATAGGTACTTGTGGAACTGCTTGGTGGCCTCTATTATAGCCAATAGCTCCTTCCTGGTCACACAGTAGTTCCTCTCACTTTTGAAAGAACTCGACTGTAATACGAGAGGACTCTTTCTTCGCCATTGATCTGCTGGGAGAGTACAGCTCCAATACCGCCGTTGCTTGCATCGGTGTCAACCACAAACATTTTTCCGGGTTTCGGATACGCCAGTACGGGTGATTCACATAGCTTTTCCTTCAGGGTCTCAAAGGCTGTCTGGCATTGTTCATTCCAGACATACGGACGATTTTTCTCGGTTAGCTGATGAAGACACTTAGCTATTTTGGCAAAGTCTTTGACGAATCTTCGATAGTAGGTTGCCAGGCCCAGAAAACTTCGTAGTTGGCGCTTGTTGTTTGGTGTTGGCCAGCTTTTCACGGCTTCGATTTTCTCAGGGTCTGTTTTGACCCCTTCAGCTGATACGGCATGTCCCAGGTATTTTACTTCCGCTGCGAAAAGGGTACACTTGTCGGGACTAAGTTTCAAATTTGCCAGTCGCAGGCGGGAGAAAACCTCTTCTAAGTTCCGCACATGCTCTTCGAACGTTCTCCCGATGACGATGATGTCATCTAGGTACACCAAGCAGGTTTTCCAGGTTAGACCACGTAGCACGTATTCCATCAAGCGTTCGAAAGTGGCTGGAGCATTGCAAAGCCCGAACGGCATCACCACAAATTGCCACAATCCGGTCCCAACTGAAAATGCGGTCTTCTCTCGGTCCTTCTTGTCAATTTCTACCTGCCAGTAGCCACTCTTGAGATCGAGTGTAGAAAACCATTTTGCGTCGGCTAAAGTGTCCATGATGTCATCGATGCGTGGGAGCGGGTAACTATCTTTCTTAGTGACGTCGTTAAGCTGCCTATAGTCGACACAAAAGCGAGTGCTACCATCCTTTTTCTTTACTAGAACTACAGGCGCGGCCCATGGACTTACAGAAGGTTCAATAATGCCTTGTTTTTCCATGTCCGAGATCAGCGCGCTCACTTCTCCTTGTTTGGCTATAGGGAGACGTCTTGGTGCTTGTCGAATCGGCTTGGCTCCCTGTGTGTCTATGACGTGAGTTACCAAACTCGTTCGGCCTTGGTCATCCGGGCTTGTTGAGAAGATGTCACTGTACTTGGTGACCAGATCAGAGGCTCGCTTGAATAGCTGCTCCGGCAATTTGACTTGCTTCAATATTGCAGACGTGGATTCCCGGGCTTTGTCTGTGTCTTGCCTCCTTTTCCAATGATGGTTGTGAGTAGCTTCCAAAGAGGTGATGGTGGAAACAGGCTGGCAGCTGCCGATGACTTCTCCCGCTTTGATGCTCGTGGTTGTGTCTGCGGTGTTAAGGACTCTAACCGGCACATATCCGTTCCTTAAAGATCTTACAAGGCTTCGTCCTACAATCAAACTGCGCAATGCGGATGTCTTCGTTGGCTCTATCAGATAAGATCGGTGGTCTCCAGAATCACCATCAAGCTTGGCCCATACAATGCTTTCGGAAGAATTCGGTACATCAGTGTCAGTACATACCACTACATTCATCTTGGGGATTTGGACGCTGGGATCCTCCATCAGTACTTCGACATTCTGCCATTTCAAGACACGTTTTCCCAAGTCCAACGTGATTCCATGTGGTCGCAGAAAATCCATTCCGAGAATGCAGTCATCCATAATGTTCGCGACCAGAAAATTATGTCGGAACACAAGGTCTCCCAACTGTATCTGGAGGTTGATCTCTCCATGAACAGGTGCAGTTTCTCCCGTAGCTGTCCGTAGTGAGAAAATTCTGCCCTTGTGAAGTTGTTGCTTTCTAACTAGGTCTGGTCGGATAATCGATCGGGTTGCACCAGTGTCGATTGTTATGGTGCAGTGTTCTCCGTCAATTTGACCCGGAAGGCATAAGTCTGCTTCTCCACGATGTAGTCTTGACACGGTGATGGTGGTGCTGGGGACGTCGATCCTCCTAGCCAACCTCTGCCCCACGAAGTTGGCTCTTACATGTTTCCCGACCCCTCTGTTTGAAGGGCTTCCATTCTGGGCTCCTGACTCGGTCTGGATCTCCTTCTAGCTGCACACCCTGGACAATAGCTCGGTTTTCTTCGCTTCTTGCAGTCTCTTTGCAGGTGCCCCTTCTCTCCGCAATTCCAGCACCTAGGCGCACCATTTACATGCGGGTCTCGCTCAATTTCCACGCGCTCACACCTGCACTCGTCTGTCACTACCTCACGAACCCGGGCAGTGGTACGAGTCACATTTTTCGCTGCCTCAAAGTTCAGACTATAAGCCAGTGCGTCCTTAACCGTTTGCTTTTGAGCTAACCGCACGGCTTGTTGCAATTCCGGGTCCTTTAGTGCGCTGATGAATGCTTCTGTCGCTGCATCATCTCGATGTTCTGGGTCGTAGGCTGGATAAGCCAAAAGTGCCAGTCGCTCAATGTCTTGGGCTAGCTGCTGTAGGGTTTCACCAGACTTCTGCATTCGATGCCTTAGCTGTGACCGATAAATCTGCTTCAGATGATCGTCTCCATAACGCATGTCGAGCACATTCATTATAGCATTCAGGTTTGAGTGCAATTCAACGGGGATCGTCTGCAAAAGCTCGGCAGCTGGGCCTCTTAGAGCAAGAATCAATGCAGTTGCTCGTTCCTGCTCATTCCAGTGATTTATGCGAGCGGCTGCTTCGAACTGGGTTTTGTAAATAGTCCAGACCGTTTGCCCATCGAATATTGGTGCTTGCACATTTCTAGATGAGCTTTGCGCTGCGGTTATAATTGGGGCTGGTGAGGCGGTTACTACTGCCTTTGCTGCTTCCAAGTCCTTTTTCACTTTTTCCATCTCATGGTTTACCTGGCTGATCTCAAGGTTGATTCTCTCCTCGACCTGGTATACCTTCTTCTCCTCGACGCATTTAATTTGGCTGTTGAGACTACTGAGCTCCGCTTTTATTTCGGTTGACTGTTTTTCCAGCTTCTGAGCGATGTCTGCCTTGATTTCGATCGCTTGTTGATCCAGCTTCACTGATTGTTCATTAAGCTTCGCTGTTAAATTGGATGACTGTTGTCGCTGCTCTTGCTGCATCAGCATTAACATTTGCAATATCGCATTTTCTGGCTCCTTTGATTTGGGTGTTTCTTCTTCTCCACCTTCTGCGCCTTGTTCCGCATCTGAGGGCTCACCCGCATCCAGATTCACGCCTTCCGACTCGATCGCATCACGCAAGCGTGCAATCAGTATGGCTTTTGTACCTTGTGTGGCCAGGTTCCGCTGTTCCAACTCCTCCTTGAGCTCCGATATGGTCAATTGATCAATTTTTAGATGTAAGTTTCCTGGCATTTCGGCTGTTTTTCTACCAGTTTCCACGTTAATTTTCACTATTGTGCACAAAAATGTTCAAAAGTTTTCACTTCCAAAATTTTTCTATCCCACTTCTGACACCACTGTCGCGTGTTATTGGTTCGCGGCCTATAATTTTGATGTTCCGGGAAAGTGAAAACGCAATGTCTTTTAATTTAAGTTAAAAGAGTTTATTTAATTAACTAAAATGCACAATAATCCGTTAACACTTTCACTAATTTTAATTTTCACTATTAAAATTAAAATCTAACACTTGTCCATAAATTTTTTATCGCAATTGTCTTCTAAATTACTTCACTATTACGAAACACACTTTGCACTCAAACAATCAATTGTCTTTACTTCGCGTTCCACTATATCGCAGTTTTCTTATCGCGGTCGAATGAATGATGATCTCCCCCCATTCATTCAGCTCGCCTTTATATAGGGTCTCTACCTATTCACCCATTTCTCGTGCATCATCGAATGTTCTACCGAGAGGTACCTGGTAGGTTCGAGCAAGTTCATGAATGGAGTGACGTCACTTGCAGATGTTGATCATGCTTGTTGGGTTCGAGTAAATTCATTCGTTGACGTTCTTAATGATGATGAAAACAATTGCGACAGTAGCTCGCAGAATTATTTGTACATGTAATTATTTGTACATGTAACACTATATATATATATATATATATATATTCAATAACTTTGTTTATTTGATATCCGCAGGCCAATCCTCTTTTTTCTTTAAAAGCCGTCGGGCCTTGCTTAGTTGTGTGAGCAGACGCGTTTCGACTACTTTGAGTCATCTTCAGTGTGAAGATGAACTCAAAGTAGTCGAAACGCGTCTGCTCACACAACTAAGCAAGGCCCGACGGCTTTTAAAGAAAAAAAAAAAAAACAAATATATATATATATATATATATATTTATATTTATATTTATATATATATATATATATATATATATATATATATATATATATATATATGTATATATATATATGTATATATATATATATATATATATATATATATATATATATATATGTATATATATATATATATATGTATATATATATATATATATATGTATATATATATATATGTATATATATATATATATGTATATATATATATATATATATATGTATATATATATATATATATATATGTATATATGTATATATATATATATATATATATATATATATATATATATATATATATATATATATATATATATGTATATATATATATATATATATATATATATATATATATATATATATATATATATATATATGTATATATATATATATATATGTATATATATATATATATATATATATATATATATATATATATATATATATGTATATATATATATATATATGTATATATATATATATATATATATATATATATATATATATATATATATATATATATATGTATATATATATATATATATATATATATATATATATATGTATATATATATATATATATATATATATATATATATATATATGTATATATATATATATATATATATGTATATATATATATATATATATATATATATATATATATATATGTATATATATATATATATATATATATGTATATATATATATATATATGTATATATATATATATATGTATATATATATATATTAGCTTTACAAATCAAAGTTTTTCAAGAAATTTACCTGCAACTAATAAAATCGGAGGCTTATCTGCGTGTAGCTCCATTTGCCTCGCGACATACTGTCCATCGAAATGAGCGTACCAAAGCCCTCGCTTATCTATGACGTAAATAAAATATAATTAGCGTTCATCAATTATAAAACCATTCACTTACTAGGATCCGTGGTATTAGCTCTCATAAATGGGATTCGGAAATAACGATGATTTGACGTAGTAATTTCTTGCTTAGGCTGTACACGCGATTGAACCTTCGCAGCTAAAAGCGATTTATTATTAGTATTGATTGATTAGAGTGTGACCATTAATGGTGAAATTCATATTGTTAGCTTTTTATTAAGGATAATAACTATTTACCAGCTTCCATTACACTTTTTGGTGCCCTTTCATTTTCCTCCATTGTTGTACGTTTTCGGTTCTTTGCCTTCCATGCATGGTAGACCTTTAGACGACGATGGAATTCATGACGGCATGCCTGTATATAAGTAAGACAATTATATGTAAAAAGTAGACTAATCAATGTCGCATGTAAGTTTGCTTACTTCCAAAAGTTCAATGTCACATGAAGTATTGATAGCGTCTCGTAATTCTGAATATTTCCATTTGGATAAATCATGTTTTTGTTTCCCAATAAGTTGTTGTTGAGCCCTAACGTTTTCGGATCTTGAATTGAATATGAGGGAAATTAGACAATTATACCAATTGCATTTGTTTTCGAAACGAGTTAGTCATGAAAATTAGCGGTTAAACTACTGATGCATTATTTATCATACAGTTCATACATATGCTGTGCGAAACCGTGAAAAATTGATTTTAAGAGAAGGTGAATACATACTACATTGTTTATAATTTGTATTTATGCTATATGAAATTAGAAGCGATGAACTTATTATCTGGCAACTTTTGTGAAGATGCAGTGCAGTTTATTAGTAACATTTCACTCACTTTGGATGAAGTGCTTGGTGAAATTTGCTTATTCCTTTAACAACGCCGCTTTATATACACAAAATGTTAAAGCAATGAATAAATCATACCCACAATATTCATTAGTTAAAAAGATTTGTTTATTACTTGTATAATATTCATATCATAAATGGGTAAGATGTATGAACTACCTACTTTTTGCCCCGACGAAGTATATTTAATGTCTTCATTACTGCTTTGTTAATAAAGGACTAAAGACATATTTGAGTAGCACATTTGATTTTTTAGCTAATTGCCTGAATCAATTAGATAGATATAGGATTTACGATAAAACGGGCCTCAAGACCAAAGAGGAAAAATATATTGTTTTATTGATTTTAATGCTTCCTAATGAAGTATGATGTGCCTACATGGTCGTAAATCGCATCCGCTTCTAGTGTATTAGTTATTTGTAAGAGGTAGAATGTAAGGAACAGTAAACCTTACAAGCAGCAATGTTACCACAAAATCATCAAGACATCAGTTGTTTAGTATTAAAAATATGTGCAACATAAATTTGAATATTTCGCCCAAGTGCAAACGTAAAAGCCACAAAGACACACAAAAATTATTCAGAAGAGTGCACCATGCAATATTGTTTATTTGGATTCGAAGTGTGTTGATAGTGAACGCTCGGAGTAACAGATAAAACCAACAAATAAAAATAATATGTGCTATACCTGATCAATCTGTTCGGATTACCCAATGCTGTGACATCATTCGGACCACTGAGAGAAAGATTAGGAGATATTTTACATGAAAAATGTCATTTGAAGAAATTGAGATTTCAAGATAACTTTAAGAAAATCAAAAGTAAAAAAATTTCTCGACAAAACAGGAAATTTATAAATACAAAGCCTCGACAGAGAAAATCAAATATGATGAATATAAATAATGTGCAAAAATTGAAATAAATATTTACAAAATTTATGAAATGATAAAACTGCAAGGAAATAAAACCGAACCATAAAAATAATCATTTTGTTTCGATATTGGAATACCAGAATCACATACTTTCTCATAACTGGTGGACTATCTTCTATTTGTCCATTTGATTCATGAGCAAGACGTAAAGCCAATTCATGATCTCGACGTTCTTGTTCTAATTGTTGTCGATATTTAGCATCTTCTTGCGCTTCTTTTTCTAGCTGTGCTTGTAGTGCTAAGGCAGCCTTACGATCCAACTCTTCTTGCCGCAAACGTTCTTGTTCTTCAGCCTTCCTACGAGCTTCCATTTCCGCTTTGCTAAATAATTATCATTTCGATTTAACTTTATAATTCATTAGATGTGTATTTATTTACATTCGTCTTGTTTCTTCCTCTTCTTTTTTGCGACGTTCTTCCTCTTCCCGAGCTTTACGCTCAGCTTCCAAGGCCAATTGTATTTTACGCAACCTTTCTTGCTCTTCAGCTTTCCGTTGTTCCTTCAAAATAATGTTTTGTTTAATGGAGGACAGTAAACATAAAATAAATGATTTACCTGTAACTTATTATTTAAGCTAGTTGTCAGTTGATTAAGATTTCCTACTATATTGGTGTATAAATCGTCGATACCTTTTGCGGTAATGTTTTTGTCGGTCTGTTGTAGGAAAATGATTTAATTAGTGTTCTTAAATTTAAAATTTTTTTGTGCAGAATAATATGACACGCAGGAATTTACTTATTTTGCATTCAACTGAACGTATAGTTTTCGAAAAAAATTCGCAATTTCAAGTTGAAGGGGAAATTGGTTAGATAATTGCAGTTTTCATAGTTAAAAGATCACAGAACAGTTCTGAATGCCGGAGAAGAAAGTGATGGCATCAAAAGAATGTAAATGTAGTGAAAGAATGTCTGGACTCGGTTGAAAATAGAAACCAAGCCTCTACAAAAACTACAGTTAATGCCCAACTCGGGCCGCGAAGTAGAGCTATAAACATCTCAGTGGACTAGCGAATTTGTGCCGAAGAAAATAAGGCCTGATAATCAACGCAAACTTAAGGGCAACAATTATATTAAATGAAGCCAGATCGGCATATGCCTCGATCGACCAAATACGCCAGCACCACAGACCAAGAACAAGCCTTTACAAAAATACGCAAGGGACAATAATTGGTACCCCAATCTGCAATACTTTCAACAAGCCTAAACAGTAACTAGAAGAACAAACGAAACTGTAAATATCCCCATATCTGCCCCATACACAAAATGGGAGACTAATTGCGCAGTGAAAACTATAGAGGCATTGCTTTTTCGTGTACGTTCTATAAAATGCTTTCTTAAATTATAGAACAGAAACTCCAGCTACGTTATGAAAATATCATAGGAGAGTATCAAGATGGCTTTCGAAGAGGACAGTATAAGAATGAGCAGATGTTTTCAGTAAATCATGGATCAAAGACCACTTGGAGGTCAGTTGCTGATCCAGGACACCCAGCTTTATTGAATCACGTGCAAAGATGCGACCAAGAAGTGTTCGATGGCTGTCTAAATAAAATCTAGATGAAATTTTTAATTACTGAATTGGCGAATGCGTTTAATTTTTGGAACTAAACAACAGATACCCTCTCTTTGCATATTAGCAAATTTAGTAGTAAGAGTTAGTAGCAAAGCTTTAGTGTAATAATATGGTGGTCGCGGTCAGGATGTCTATTTGAGGTTGCATCGCCCGTATCGACAGATGGAAAAATTTTGAATCAAATAGAAATCATGCAGCAGTTTTAGGACGAACTTGATTCGCTAAATGAAACTTTCTTTAGCCAATCCCAATCAGACGTATTAATCAACAAGCCTGAGCATTCAAGAAAAGACAACAAAATCGCACATTGAAATCATTGTTGGAAGATCATCAACGAGCATTAGCTTTAATTGTGGAAGACGGTCTAAAGTGACAATGTATTTAGAGACATAAATGTAATCGCTGCTATGCGAAAATTATACACTGAGTATTAAAATGGCCTAAGCCACAATTATGATTTAAGTTGCTTGAGCCGTTCTAGTGCTGCGACATCGATTTTTTCGAATTATCTATGTTCTTGTTAATATAACGATATTTTTACATAGATATTTGTCCCGATGTTAATAATCCCGTATCTATATTTTTGGCTCGATATTTAAGCTTGATATTTCTGGCAAAATTCAATAATAATAAATTGAGTGTGTGTGCGTTGCGGCTTGCCTTGTGTTGCAACACAAGAACAACTCAATAACGCAAGTTGATCCATCCATCAACTACGATCAGAGTTCGGCAAATAAGACTCGGCAAGTATTTTGGGGTACAATAAAACATTTGCAAAAAAAAACGCGATACCACTTAAATGCTAAGATAGGCTAAGTAAGGTAGGTAATCATTGAACTGAAGAAGACTGCATGTTCCCATCGAAATGCACTTATGCGAGACAAAATAAAGTACAGTCGAAAAAAAGGAAACAGCTTTTCATTATTTATTTTTTGACGAAGTCGAATAAGAGGTGTCAAAATAATAAATAAACCACTTCGTGCGACGACGATCTGTACCAACTGCCTCCTAGGGGGCTAATTGCCCATGTTGTGCGATGTCAACAACTTTCTTCTCGAATAAAAGAGGGTGGATTCAATGTATCAACCTCTTTCATCAATTCGTATCCCAGGACGATAGGTATATTGCGCTCTACGGGGTGGTCCACCACTAGATCAAACTATTCCTTGGTTTTTCTTTTTCGACACTCTCGCTCCTTTTTCATTCATTCTAACCCCTGGGAATTGGAGTTTTTAACTCCAATAAACAGCAAGTTTGTACTATCTTTCGAAATTGGTGAAAATTCTGGCTCGATGATGAATTGAATTGAATCATATCATGGGACGTAGTCACTGGAAAAAAGAAATCAACGCAGCGTACCGAATAATCGCGAACCGCCACGAAACAGGTTGCCGGGGGGTCGTAAATCCACAATAGGCTAAAACCCGACCCGTCGTCATGGTCATCACGTTGCTTCCACATCAGTTGTGATAAGAGAATATAAAGTTTGATATAATATTAGATACATGCGCCCTTAGTAGCGATAGGAGTAAAACTCGTGCAAGTGCGAGTTGAACTCGCGTGAAGAGGGTTCCGTCTGATCAATTTGTAAACCGGCAGTTTTTTGAATTTGAGCAAATTTTGGTTTTTTTGATGTTAAATATAAATAGTATGCCCGGTTCCGTATTGTTGCGGGAAATCGCTGATGATTATGCCGATTGTTAAATTCGTATATTTGTGCTTATGTTGACTAACACTGATTGCTACTCTGATTTTCAATTTTTTGTTATATTCATAAAATTAATATTGAAGTCTCTTGATGCAATAACCTTTTGTTAGCACTGAAGCGATATTAATGCTTAAAGAGCATGCGTAAATAGCTCCACCATCAAACATCAATAAAAGAATGGCGTCTAGCCCAATCGAACGAGATCGAGATAAATGAGGGAAGGAAGAGGCACTTGGTGGGCGTGGAACGTCAGATAAGGGGTTCTAGACAGTGCAGAAAGAAGGAGCGAAGAAAGCCGCAAAGAAACTCATTCAAAGAGTGCCAGAAAATAATGTTCGCATGGACGCCCAACAAGAAAAAACACCTGATGCGAAGCAAGAGAGAAAGAAACTCAGACGAAAACCCCGGTAGCAGGCACTGCTCGTAAAACCCCAAAATGGCCGATCCTACGCAGAAGTGCTGCGGGATATCAGGGGAAATGTAAGACCCGAAGACACCAACACTGCCATTAAAGCAGTACAACCAACGCGGTCGGGCCACATACTGGTCGAATTCGGAGCAGAGGCCGACAATAAAAAAGCATTCTGCGACGCAGTAAAGAAAGTCCTCGTCAAAAGCGCAACTATAGCCTCGATCGAGCCGATGGCTACAATCGAAATAAGAGACATTGATTGTATCACGGACCTAGCCGAAGTAGAAGAGGCCATCAAAAGGGAATTCTCTAATGTGTGCAGGATCAAAGGGAGGCTGACACCAGAAAACCATAGGGGACAATGCATGGCCATTATTGACTTGACCGAAAAGGACGTCGAACAATTTCTTAATAAGGGCAGGATACGGCGACGAGCAGTGCCTCTTCAATGTTTCAAATGCCTTGGCTATGATCACACTGCACAAGTATGCAAAGGACCCGATAGGAGTTCCCTATGTTACAGATGCACACGGTATTCTTTGCAAGGATGCTGACCCAAGGCTGGATCTTGAGTACGTCTTGGGATCAGGGGAATGTCGAGTTTTCCAGGAAGCCCTAGCCAAGGCAAAATCAGAACTTCGATGACCCGCATCCTGCAACTAAACCTACACCGCAGCGCAAGCGCCAGAGGGACATGAAAGCTGAATTTTTGCTACTGAGTGAGCAACACCATGATTAAAGTTCTGCATGATGGTATCCTGATGAAACGGGTACTGCCACCATCTGGGCTCTCAGAACAGTGATTTCCAGGCGGAGAGCTGTGGTTTCGTGTGGGTTCGGTGCTCAGGGACCTTCTTTAGCATGTACTTAACGCCGAACGAATCGCTATCATCTTTCCAGGCCAAGCTTAATACTTTGGAGGGCAGTGTCTCGAATACAGACGTCGGGGGAGACTTTAACGTAAAAGCAGTCGAATGGGGCATGCCTCATACAGATCCGCGGGGAAAACGAATCCTAGAAATAGCGGCCAGGATGGCGCTCGTCATACTAAACACCGGAAATTCGCCGACTTTCCGTCGTATTGGCTGCGACGGAACCATACCGGGCGCGACATTTGTTTCGGAGTGCTTAGTACGGAGGATAAACAATTAGAGAGTTTTAGAGGACTACTCAGCCAGTGATCATTAGTGCATTCTGCTTGAGATCAGCGATTTTGTCTCCCGACGTTCGCGCTCTCGACTTTCTAAAATTTGGTAGAACATCGGAAGGATGGACGTCGAGAGGTTTGTCGAGGTGTTCCGCTGTTGGGAGATTCGCAGGGGACGGAAGAACTGGCAGCTCAAGACGTGGTGAACTGAACTATGAACATCATCATGAGTGCTTGAAACGCTTCTATGCCCCGTCGAAAAACCCGACACGGCAAGCTTCCAGTGTATTTGTGGTCGACTGAAATCGCTAAAAAGCGAACAGAGCATCACAAGCTTCGACGTGAGGCTCAATGGGCGCGGAACCGTGACGAGGCATGCAACCGGGTAGCAGCATATAAGTCGGCAGTAAATGTCTTCGCAAATTGATTAACAACAGCAAGGCTCGCTGCAGGCAAGATTTAGTGGACAATGTGCACAATGAACCTCGGGGCCTTGGCTACAAGCTTGTTATGCGGAAGCTCGGTGCCCTACGGACGCTTTGCATACATGGTGCGGAAAAGATGGACGAGATAGTGTGGGCACTCTTCCCCGCCCATCCCGTCCGTGTTGACGCTGTCCACGGTGCAACAGCAATCGAGTGTCCACTACTCGCACAGCAGAAACTGAAAGAGGCAGTCCTTTCACTGAAAGCGAAGAAGGCTCCTGGTCCAGATGGTGTTCCCCCGTTGCAACTTCTCTATCACCATTGTCCTGACTTGTTGCTCAGCACATTCCACGCTTGCCTATGGGACGTGGTTTTCCCGGTACGCTGGATGGTGGTGAGGTTCGTTTTGATCCGCAAGGGGAAGGAAAATGCCGGATTGCCGTCTGCATACCGCCCGTTATGCATGCTATACACGCCGAGAAAGCGCTAGAGAAACTCATCGAGGAAAGACTCACTGACGCGATTCGTACTGTGGGGATCTATCTCCTCGGCAATACGGCTTTGGAGCAGGACGCTCCACCATTGATGCGATGGCAGAGGTGGTGAGCACGGTCCAAAAGGCAGAGGTATATAGCTGCACCAAGCGACTGATCGTCCTGTTGGTGACACTCAATGTTAAGAGAACGTGCACAACGCGTGGATATTCTGGATACGCTGGAAATCCCTTTTCAAGTTTCAGAATATCTAATGCGGCTTCTGAGGGACTACCTGAAGGACTCAAGCCTGCTTTACGACACGACACAGGGCCAACGAAGGATGGCAGTCACATCGGATGTTGCCCAGGAATCTATCCTTGGTCCGGAGCTGTGAAACGTGTCTTACGACGGGCTACTGAGGCTGGAGATGCCAGATGAGTCGCATTTGATCGGCTGTGCGGATGATGTTGCGGCTCTGGTAGCTGGGCGCACCGTTGAACAAGCGCAACATAGGCTAGGTATGTTGATGCGCCGAGTGAGAGACGGGATGACTGCTCGCGGGTTTAGTTCAGCACTGGAGAAAACCGAAGTGGTTATCTTGACAAAAAAAAAAAGAATTTCTAGAGTAAGCATGATCAGTGATGGAGACATACTAATCGAATCAAAGCCATCGGTGAAGTACCTGGGGCTATTGATCGACTCGAAAATGAGTTTCTCTGAGCATCTTCGTATCCGACAGTCTCCGATTCGGCGGTGAAAGTTATTGCAGGCGTGATACCTGTCGACCTCCTTGCTATTTATCTGCGTCGAAACGAGGATGCGAGGGTGATGGTTGTCCGCGAAGAGAGACAGCGCTCACTCATCGATTGGCAAAAGTCTTGGGTGAATTGCACGAAGGGAAGGTGGACTGCGCGCCTCATCCCGGATGTGAGGCCGTGGCTTAAGCGAAGGCATGGTGAGACTGATTTCTATCTGACCCAGCTTTTGAGCGGGCATGGGTATTTTCAGTCTTACCTGCACACTTACCGCGATCCCCCAATTGGCGGTATTGCCCAGGGGAGAAAGACAATGCCTGCCACACATTGGGCACAGGCTGCGAAGAGCCCTCTGAAGGGAGATGGGAGAGCTCACCCCGGATAATATAGTCGCGGTTATGCTCGAATCGGTTGACAAATGGAACCAGATGGCACATTATGTTCGGGTAGTCCTAAAAGATAAAAGGGACTCACAGCAGCCGGGGGTGTTGGGGCTGGAGGATTGCTTGTCTGACACTTTCTCTTCCCCGCTCCCCTCCCGCTAGAAGAGCGATCCCCCAGCTTGAAGGCACCTCACGGCGTAACAAAACGAGACCTGGCCCGAAGTAATGTGACAGGGGAGGTGTTTAGTGGGTAGTCCGATCGCCTTCTTGCGAACATGAGAGTCCCACACTCTGTGCGTAAATGGGTATTCACCTCCCCACCACAAAAAAAAACGTTTATTTGAGTAAATGAATTATTACTACATTTCACTTACCTTTATTTTTCTTATAGCTGCCTCAATATTATTTTCCAAAGTTTGTACGTCTTTCATAATCGTATCCTTTCCTGCTTTTAATTCATTTGCAATCTCGATTGTCTTTGAAGCGTTGTTTTTAAATGTTTTCAGCTTTATTATTCCTTGATATCGCGGCCGATGTTTCTTCCGAGCCAAATATCCACGAATTACTTTTTGCATTATCAAAACACATTTATTGCGATATTTGATCCGATTAACCACTATGAAAAAATCAAAACCACATTAATGAAACTCCTTCAATGATATATATAGTAGCTAACTTACATTTGATAACACAAATCGCTCCAAATGCGGTCTTTATCCATCGGGATCGGACTAACCATTTTTTAACTTTAGCTACAATTGCTTGCAAGTTTTCTGGATCTGATTTCATGATTCGATCAAATTCAATAAATTTTCCAGGTCGGAAGAACACTCTCGTTATTCCAAACTTAAAATCTTTTGTATTTAGTTTCAAGGATTGCAACATTGCTTCACAGAATGTACGTGGTGGGAGTTTTACTAGCTCTGGTGGCAAGAATGATTTGTACATGTCGTATAAATTACCAAATTGTACTCGAGATGGATATCCATACTCCATGAGTTCAAGTACGGATGTCGTACCCGAACATTTTAATTGGGCAAGGGCTAAACCTCCTTCAAAGTTTTTATCTATCATTTTGCTATTTGGTTTTATGCAACGGATGAAATTCGTTCCCTATAATATGTTTACAAGAATAATTTTATAAACCAAAGAACGTTTAAAATAAAGGGCAACTTCTAAGAGTATTTTTATTCAAATTTGAATGCACTTAAGTTTGATTTTACTTACGTTTTTCTCTAATTTGTCCATCAACTCGCCCAGTTGAGTTTTAAACTTGGATCCTACAGATATAAAATTTAGCTTGCCACGAGCTGCATAGTTGCTTGAGGAGAATAAAGAATTCAATAATGGATTCGACGATTCTTGCACCAGTCCCTCTAAAGAAGCATGCAACGCATCGTTGTTTTTTTCGATAAATTGACTCTATATGATGAATAAATATTTTTTATAGTATTAACAATCTTATGTTAAAGCGGTTACCGTTTTGTAGCAAACGGCACCTGCGAAGTGACGAATGAGAAATCCTTCCTCGTCTCGTAAAGTCCTGTGGACTTTCAATCGTGATGATCTGGGTAGAGCGATACGGAAATGTCCTTGCCAAGTGTTATGCACCTCGCTTGTAAAATGTGTTGCTGCAGGCTTTGGAAGTTTAGATTCTTCATCAAGCAACGTGAAAATACCGGTCGTTTTTGATTCAATAAGTTCTAGAACAAATATATTGTTAAAATAATTGAATATGCTTCTTCTCTACGTTTTACCAATTATGTCTTGATTGTCTGTGAACTTGATTTCAGGAACATTTAAGCCTTCACGCTTATAGAGCTCCTGTTCGTTTTTTAAGATGTTGTCGTTGAAGAATTTTTGTAATTTCTCATTGCAGTAGTTTATACAAAATTGCTCAAATGAGTTAACGGTAAAATATTCGAAGCCCGCAATATCCAATACACCAATATAGTAGCCAGATGCTTGAAAAGGGATGCTTTGATTGATAAGAGCTACAATATGATCAAATAGACGGCTGTACATAGCTTTTGCCAGTGCATCTCTCGCGTTATTAGCTTCATATATTTTTAACGGAACCCTAGTATAAAGCATTGTGAATAATCTGTAATTTCTATTCAAAAGAAAGCTCATACATTATCACGGTGCCTTTAATGCCACCTCCTTTGCTTTGCATGACTCTAGATACTAGTGCTTGTCTCAACTCGAATGGATCAACGCCAATCAACTTGGCTGTAGTTGCCAACGTCTTTTCCGATGATTGCGATACTTGACATCCTCCACGGACATCATCGCTAATTTCTTCGAATGTTATATTACCCAAATGTAAAACTGCAGCTACAAGGGCATAAATTGCAAACTTTCCATCTGAACTTAGTCCAAGACGGGTTAAGGCTTCATCCAGGCTTTGAAAATCTTGAAAGTCGTCTAAAATCGGGTCTTTTAAAGGCCCCCTGGCTGTATGGTCTTTCGACTTTTGACTTGATGGGATTACTTTTTCGGTGGTGCCGTTGGAAAAATATTGCGTACAACCGATTAGATACTGCAAAGTAAAAAATAAAAACACCGTCAATGTTGGGTTTTGTAAGCTAGAAAAATTTACTTATTTCGTGATTATTTTTGAACTTTCAGAGTATAGAACAGTAAAAGTTTTATATTGATTGATTCAAATATCTACTTTTCTTGATTTGAACTCAGAGAAAGTTAGGAAATATGAACGATTATACATGTATTTATCTATCTTTAGAGGCAGATCCTTGATAAAATATGATATTATATTGAAGACATTCAAAATCAATGATAAAATATTTAAAGTTAAGGCTGTCCATACGATTTTATTGGGATAATGTGATATTTACAAATCAATTGTTTACTAGTAAAGTTTAGCGAATTTAGACTTCCAAGGAGATAATTTTTTGGGAAAATAAGACGATTTGTAGGTTGATAATTTTATTTACAATATTTTAAACGAATGTATTATTAGGATCCTACAAAATACTTGCTACGGGGCGAAACTTTTTACTTTTTGGAAATATAGTATTTGTGTTTTGCTTGAATTAAATCTTTTGTTTTGCATCGGGCAGACTCATACAAGTTTTTGTTAATCGTTGAGTTTCTGTGCTGTGATGTCATATTATGATGTGTGTTTCTATCAACTGGCGCTTGTTGGTGATGACTTCTTTGACGATTGCTCGGTATTAGCGTTCCACATGTTCTTTATGGGGTCCATGTCTCGTGAGTTTCTGGCCAGTTAAAAAATAAATTCTTCTGCCACAAAATAAGTAAATCTTTGTCGCATGATACCAAAATATGATCAAAAATGTACACCTCATTATTGGGAAACGATTTTTTCAGCTTTGGCTTATATGGTCTTGCTTTGATCAACTGTTTTTTAAATCGATTAACTACTGTCGAGAAAAATGAGAAAGAAAGCAATTCGTTGACGAATAGAGGGATACATTATTTAGCCATTTTATGAGGCAGACTATTTGTGTTGCCAACTACTAAAAACAATACAAATATTAATAGGAGTAAGTCTAAATAAAATTACCACATGAACATCGATTTTTCTGTGTGTAAACAAATAACAAATATTTGGGCGTTGTCTCTGTTAATTTGGCCACACTGGATTTTTTATTGTTGACCGAATAGCTTTTCAATTTTTTTTTCAGATCGTAGGTGTGCAATCGCGAGGAGCATACATTATTCGTTCATTTTCCGCTCTTTCATCGTTATTTTAATATAAGATCTGTTTCAAAAAGTTCTCATGAAGATCTATCTTTGGTAAGCATTTTTTAAGAGTTCTCTTTTTATTTGGTGGTAACGTTAAGAATCTTTGAACATTTCTTTTTGATACCCACAATTACATCTGATATGCCTATCGAATTTGCTGTTTGTAACTATTTAAGTTTTAGAGAAATCTGCTGTGATACAAAGACGAATGGACAGACATCCGTTTTAATTTCCATAGTTAGTATAATATATAACAAGTAAAAGTAGCAGGAGAGTGCTCCTTCTTCTTCTTCTTCGTAGCACTACAGCCCTTCTCGGGCCTTCGCTACCTACAAATGTCGCCTCCAACTGTCTAGGTTCATCGACCGCGTCCTCCAATTTTCAAATCCGATCAGCGATGAACTGTCTTCGTCAACCGAGCCAGAACAGCGTTTCCTCGGTTTCCCCACTGGTCTCCGGCTTTCAGTTCTCCCAACGAATACTTTTTTGAGTATAAGTTGTCAAGGTTTTGGCCAATAAAACCTTGATCCGTCCGATCATCACGGGGCTCCAAAAACAAAATGAGGCAAGATAGGATTAGTGGAGCGAAAAATGCTCCGGGGTTGCACAGGCCTATACAGACGGGAGGAAGGACGGTCTTTCTCCAGGAGACAGGAATGGAGCCAATAAAATCGTACGCAGAAAAGCTGGTAGAATCGGGAATCAGGAGAGCCAAGGAGCACAAGGCGGGAGTATTCAGGAGAGCGACGGACAACCGCTCAATGGACGCTGCTAATGAGTAGTTTTAAGGTAGTCTTAAGCAAATAATGTACTTAATTTTAAAGAAATCAATTCTAAAACTGTAGTTGTTAGAGCATATGAATTTTACAAACTTCTTTTTATAATCTTTTCTTCTTCTTAGCACTACAGCCCCTCTCAGGCCTTCGTTCCTGCAAATAGCACCTCTAACTGTCTCGGTCCGTTGACTGCGTCTTCCAATTCCGAAATCCGAGCAGCGATGAACTGTCTTCGTCGACCGAGGCAGACCAGCATTTCCTCGGTTTTCCCACTGGCCTCCGGCCTTCAGTTCTCCCAACCAATACTTTCTTGGGTATCCGTTGTTCGTCCATATGATTCATGTGGCCAGCTTATTGCAGGTTCCGCAGTCTTACAATCGTTGAGACCTCAGGCTCGTCAAAAATTTCATACAGCTCATGGTTGTTTAGCTTCTGTAGTGAAAGTTGTTAGATGTAAATGTCCGTGAAGGACTACAGCGATGGTTTGCTGCCTCAACGGAAGGCGATCGCGAGATTCGTCGAGATTGGCATTGTCTGGGGACGCGTGAATGCGCTGCCAGACTAGCGATGCGGTGTCGTGGGGCGGGTTCTTTCCCCCTAGCACAAGGACCCACTATAAAAAAATTTCGCATTCTCGAATTAAAACATGTCAAAATGCCGCTCGACTGGTGTTAAGGCCGAGGTAACCTACCAAAGATTGAAATGCTTGTTCAAAGAACAAATTGGGCCGGGCAAAAACGGACGGACTTGCGCAGACTTCGTCGTTACCGACGATACTTATGGGCCACAAATAAGAGTGGGCATCCAGGTGGAAGCGGTACCCCCTCGCACTCTCCTAAACGGATCAAGATCCAAACGTAGACGTGGCCATGTAATTCCCATTTGAGTGAAAAACTCATACAAACATAATTTGCATGACTTTTTCCATCAAATGAGGAATACAAACGTGGCCAATTTATGTTATAGCATTATGCGATGGAATCACATAGCTCTATACCATAAAAGGGCATGTGAGCGGGAGGCCACTCTACCCGGCAAGAGCCCCTATAAAACAAAAGAAAGGAAGAGCGCGCCCGATGGCTAGTCCATTTCAGTGGAGAAACATGCCATCGTTGCGGGTCCTATACCCGGTCAGGTTGTGAGAAAGGGAAAGACAGAGGGTAATTTTCAGTCACTAAACATTTTTTTTAAATAATAATTAAATTGCATAAAAAAAGTATATAAATTAAAAAAAAAAAAAACAATTCATCTTTTTCCAAACGATATTCTCATGAAAAAAACTTGCTTTTTTCTCTACGAGGGCGAACGTCAAATTCATTTTTTTCTCGTTTTTTTTTTGTTTTTTTCTTTTCGTTTTTACCAATAAATAACTTTTTAGATTTAAAAGAATATTTTTGTTTGAATTAACAATAGAATGTAATTTAACGAGATTTAAAGATTTTAATAAATACAATAAAATTTAAATTCAATACAAGAAAATGAGGTACTCACCGGCATCCTCACGAGCGCTCGTTGACGATGTTGGTGGTGCTAGTAAATATGAATTCGTTATTTTCAAATGGAACAATTTACTAAATTTTCCCATGGCATAAGCACGCCTCGTGGCAATACTTAATTTTCACTCTAATGCATTATTCCTGGGTACGACTAATAAGCAAACCGAAAATTTGGCTAGAACACTATCACGCATGCCTTAAGAAAAGTATCGCATCAAATCTCTTTCAATTGTAAAAACTCGAATTCGAAACAAATCTCGCGCTTGTTAATTGAACTTCATGTTCTGCTAAGTGTTCTCGATGTATAAATTTCAGATTTCTTCCCCATGGAACCAAACATTTCACTCCCGATAAGGGTTTTCCATGCTGTCCCGTTGTCGCTTCAACCAAAAACTGCTTTCTTCTAGTTTTATCAAACGTTGAAAAAGGGACTTAGTCCACAATTTCATCGAAGGACCGTTAATCGTGCATGACCAATCGGATATCACACTTTGTGATATTGATGAAAATAATTTGTCATAAAATGTACGTATGAACTAATTGACTGTTTCATAGATGATTTAAAACGAAAGTTTACATTACGTTCCATCCGGCATAAAACATTTATTTCGAGACATTACATTAAATTATTTTTAATCAGTTTACGCTTTCGAGCTAATGTGATATTCTTGGTGTCGAGCTCAATACCGATCATAACTTGTTTTCCTTTTCCTTTTGTCGGTAACATGTAACGAGGCAATGCTAATAATAAAATGCTCGTTCATATATCCAAGATTGGTTATAATCGTCCCAAAATACTGATAAGCGTTCCACGCTTCTCTATGAATTACTAGTGGGGCCTAAGATTCTAATAGCCTAATAAATGCTGGTACTTTAGACGCCAAATAGTAGTCAATGCGGGCAAATCATCATCTTATTATGCTCGTTAACAACCGCCAAAGAACTTTTAATGATACGCGGCAGCAAAGCAAGTAAATCTCGAAACTGAATTTGATCGGTAAACACGAATGCCACACGCAACACTTGCAAAAATTGCAATTTCTCCTATTTATGTCACACTCTGGAGTACAACTATTCCATCGCTGTGAACGGTATTCTGTATAGGGCTACCCTCACACTAGTACGCGTAGGGTAGTTAGAAAATTTTCACAAAAGTTTATTGCTTTTTCAGCAGTAAATACACACGCAATATCTTATGGAACTTTGCGTCGATAAGGGCGTAAACGGAAAACAATTTTTCGCGACTATAAATCAAGTCACTTTGCCGCACTTAAACAGAATCTCCTCGAGACGAGAAACTCTGCACCGCGAAGATTGAAGTGACAATTGTGTGCGGATACGACGACACCCCATAGTTTCCCACAGCCACGGGAACTTTTCCCTCGGCTCTCTTTCTTGGGTGTCGCCACGTGACCGCCGTGAAGGTGAATAACAGACTCCCCGTTTGTTGCTCGCCGTCGCCTTACGGGCCCGCTCGCAACCAGTCGACGAGCCTTCCATCCACTTTCCATGTCATTGCGAAAGTGCAATCATGGAAGAGCTCCATTGGAAAGGGGGTTGCCGTGTTCAGATTTCAATTGCAAATAAAAATGATGAATATTATTTTAAATTTACAATTGAAATTTGAATCAGCAATATGTTGGTTTTCAAGTAGTTTGCTTAGGCAACTGCTCGATTATTACATTTCGCTCTGATTATTCGCCGCAGGACCTGTCGCCCAAAGGCGTTCAATATATTTGCGGATGCCTGGGTTAGGGTCCATGTTTCACACCGATAGCATAACACAGGTCTTACCACAGATAAGTATACTTGGAGCTTTGCTTTCCTGTGTATGCAGCTGGTCTTCAAGATCGTTAAAACTGAATAAATTCTTCGGCGTATGTGTCTCTTTCATTATTTTGGCGTCTAGATACACAAATTCGCCAAAATTTTCGATACTGTATTCGCCAAGTGTGATATTTTGTGTACTTGAGGTATTTTTCCTCGACTGTGTCATGAGTTTTGTTTTATTCTCATTGATTTGTAGCTCTACTAGTATTGCTTCGCTGTCGAGTTTCAGGAAGAGTTCTTTAGCAATTGTTAATGACCGCGACAAAATGTTGATGTCGTCTGCATAGGCTACTATTTGGGTCGACTAGTATAATAATGTGCCTCGTGTATCGACAGTTAGCTTCCGTATGACGTACTCCAGAGCCAAATTGAATAGCAATGGGGCTAGCCCATTGCCCTGTTTTAGTCCCATATTTGTGTCAAAGGCATCGGTGAGTTGGTTATTGATGCGGACTTGGGAGGTCGTCGACGTCATTGACATTTTGGTAAGACGGACTAATTTGGCTGGGATGCCAAAGCAAAGCATTATTTGGTACAGTACGTTACGATCAATACTGTCGTATGCTTGCTTGAAGTCAATTAGTCTATTGTTGATCTACCTGCTCTAATACTACCCAATAATACTGTTGGCGTATGATCCGATTTTATTTTCTAAGATTTTAGAAAATATTTTGTACGCCGTACAAAGTAGTGATATGCCTCTACTCGTATAATTTTCGCACTGTAATTTGTCACCTTTTTTATGGATAGGGAATATAATTGATTGGTTCCACTCTTTCGGCATATGTTCTTGTTGCCAAATGTGCTGGATCACTTTGTGAATAGCCTTATGAACACTGCTGCCACCATATTTGATGAGCTCCACTGGAATCCCATCGATGCCCGGCGCTTTATTATTCTTTTGGGCTTTGGTGATGGAACAAACTTCATCCAGAGTTGGTAGGGCCAATGGAGGCTCTCCGCAAACATCTATAGACTCCGATGTCCTGGAGCTGTGCGGAGGATTAAAGAGGTTCTTGAAATATGATGCCCATCTTGGTTTCATCAGCGATATTGGCGATTTCATCACGACAGAGCGTGGTTTTGGGCTGATAATCACGTTTCTGGCTTTTCACTACTTTGTATGCTTGCCTTGTGTTGTTGCTCGCTAAACTTCCATCTATACTTCTCAATTGGTCATCATAGTATTTTCTTTTCATAATTCTAATTATCTTATTCGTTACTCTTCTGAGATTTTCATTGTGTTCTCTCTTCGTCCTGGTTTTCCTACCTACGTAATCTTTGTACGCCTGATTATTATCGTCTAACGCATTCTGGCACTCATAATTAAACCAAACATTTCTCTTGCGCCGGTTTTGTTGTCCGATCGTCTGCCCTGCCACGGTCTTAATACCCGCATTCACTTCCATCGAGAGCTCGTGGCTTGTTAACGATGCGTCTGATAGGATGGAAGCCAGCTTGTTGTCGAGGGTCTCCGTGAAATTTTTGGCCACAGACGCCGTTTGGAGCCTTTCGATGTCTAAATTTCGTCTTCGCATATGCCTTTGACATACGACATCGATAGGTCAATTTGATCAAGTAATGATCTGAGTTACTTGGGTATTTAGACAACTTCAAATACTTAAAGACCAATTTCTTGAAAGGTGGGAACGAACTGGACAAAATCAAAAGACGAATTCAATTCAATTAGCTTCTTTTCAGCACTTCCTAGTCTGAAACCTCGATGTTTACGCAGCAAAAGACCTGTGTCATGCTATGGAAGCAAAAGGAAAATATTGACTTGGGGCTCTGAAAAGTTCTGAATATCTTTAAAAGGAAGGTCTTACGATGAATCCTCGGCACGATAAAAGAGAATTCGATCTTGTATGGTTTACATGACAACCTGGAAGTCTCCAATGAATGAATTACTGAATAAGCGGTAATTCTATCCCCAAACGAACGCTCAAGGGACGAATCAGTGGAACCAGGTAATTCGGAAAACCATACAAGCGCTGGGGTGACTTAACTGGAACTCTCAACAGGCAACCTGGAGGGTGTAGTCAGTGTATCGAGACGATCGGAGGCGCTGTCTTAAGGTCATGGCCCGACATGGGCTATAGATACAATTGTGACGAATAACTCTCAATCAAGAGCCATATATTTTGCTTTTATTGTTGGAGCATTCTAGACATACTCGTATCTTAAATTAATTTTTATCGTACTTCGTTATTAGTACAAAGCATAACATGTCTCCGAATTAGTTGGAATGATGGTCAATAAGAAAGAAATTAACCAGAGCTAAACAAAAAATCATAAAAACAAGTACCATATCATATCGCTGAAGAAATAAATTTTTTAATACTCACTCTATAATCGTCTGGTTTGCCCAAACTCAGTTTATCTCTGAGTTGCTGTGGAGCACCTGCTAGCAGCATATAAAATACATGATAATTTCTCTCCTCAGGACTTTGCGTACATATCCGACTCTTTTCAAGTAGATAATGTGATATGTAGCCTCCAACGACTTGGCATTTTGAATTATAGTGCACTTCGATAAATTTACCGAAACGTGAACTATTATTGTTTCGAGTGGTTTTAGCATTACCAAAAGCCTCTAGAATTGGATTTGCTGTAAAATAGGGGAGAAATTTATTTAAAATGTTGCGGTGTTTGCAGGTTTTTATAACGTGTTAAGATCTTAAAAAGTTTAGTATCAGGTGATTTAAAAGCAATTTTAAACATTTTTAAAAAGAACAAAAATGCAATCTTACTATTTTAATTTACAAGCGATAGAATTCTGAACTATTCAGAAAGAAAAGTATCAAAAGGGAAGGCTTAGGTAGTAAATTAATCTTATAGTCTCATACTCACCATCCAATATCTTTTGCTCGATAGGTCCCGCGCTATCGTGTGAATGACACAAGTACTTTAACAAATACTTTGTTGATTCAGTTTTCCCCGCACCTGATTCACCCGAAACGATAATTGATTGCGACGATTTTAGCACTCGCATATCACGAATGGCTTTATCAGCTGAATGAGGAGGCAATAATGCATATAAGTTTTGTATTAAATAATTGGATTTCAAGTATATTAACAGCAACAATATATTATTTCTATGATTCATATATGGAATTCAAGTGTATACGGGATTTGTTTGTATTAGGGCAATCAAATATTTCGTTCGATGACACTTGAAATATTAGAAAGGGACTGATCAACAATTATGTATTATGTCCATGAATTTGGGAATCATTCATAGATCCATTTGATAAATATTGATTTATTCTTCAATTAACAAAATTCTAATACAATATATCGTTCATGATGTATATTCATAACATACCATCATGCCGATCATGAGAATATATGTACTCGTATAAATTACCTATAGCAAATACATGAGGTGGCAATTCGCCCAACGATCGCCCATTGTATCGTTTTATTGTTGCCGGTGAATAAAGGTCTTTGATTTCACGATATGGATTGACGGCGATAAGAATGTTTGCGACATATGTCTGCAATTAGAAAAATATTTAATTGAATTGCTTTTATATGTTCTTCCTGATTTCAAGAAAAGCAGAATGCAATCACTTACATATATTTTATCTTTGTAATAGCGTGTCTTCAAGTTATCAAGGAATGTAGCCTCGTTTAGGAACATCAATTCACCTGAAAATAGAAACAAATAGAACCGTAAGTGGAAGTCAAGTATTATATAAATTAATTAGAGTTGAACATGATATCAAATGCGTTTGTTATTAGCTGTATGGTAGAAATTCCCTTTGAAAAAGGAGCTCGGTATACTTGAATCGATAAAATAAAATCATTGAAGGACACGTGTAGGTTGTTAGAGCTGTAATGCCTGATAAGTTGAACATAAGATAATTGGTTTGCTAAAAATCTAAACTAAAGGTTTTAATTGGAAAAACATCAATAACATAAAAATGATTTGTATCATTAACCGTCTGTTATCTCAACCTTACCTCGGTGTTAAATACGACGAAATCCACCAAGAAATAGATTTAACATTAATAAGAGTTATGCGATACAGTTAAGACTACAACCTAGGTGGCTGGAGTAACTGAGCTTATATTTATTAATAAATAAAATAGAGTCTGATAAATCACCCAAAAGCGCTTGTTTTTAAAATACAAAAGAATTCAAAAAATCGTTATTTTGTTCGATTGACTATTTGAAAATATCAACGCATTGAATTGTTATTTCCATAAAAATTAAATTTGCATTGTTTTAATGATCGACTTCCGTTGAGAAAAAATGATATTCAGCATGAACAAATATTTTATGAAGATTAAAATAACTCAGTGTTGTGTTTTTCATTGTGTTTAAAAAAAAAATATTTCGGTCAATTGGCATCATTTACTATCAACGCACTTTTCTTCTTCTTCTTAGCACTACAGCCCATCGCGGGCCACCGCTTCCTGCAAATAGCGCCTCCAACTGTCTCGGTCCATTGACCGCGTAATCCAATTTTAAAATCCGAGCCGTGATGAACTGTCTTCGTTGACCGAGTCAGACCAGCGTTTCCTCGGTTTCCCCACTGGTCTCCGGCCCTCAGTTCTCCCAACGAATACATTTTTAGGTATCCGTTGTTCGTCCATGCGATTCATCTGGCCAGCCCAGTGCAGCTTGCGCAGTCTTACAATCGTTGAGACCTCCGGTTCGTCAAAAATTTCATACAGCTCATGGTTGTATCGAATTCGCCATTCCTCCCCGTCTAGCTTAGCTCCGATTATTCGCCTCAGGATCCGTCGCTCAAAGGCGTTCAATATATTTGCGGATGCTTGGGTTAGGGTCCATGTTTCACACCCATAGCATAACACAGGTCTTATCACAGATTTGTATACTTGGAGCGTTGTTTTTCTCTGTCAGGGATGGACTTTGCCAACAGGATAATTGTAGAGGGAAAACAATAAACTAATGAGCACCGTTTGTTAATAAGCAATTTATTGTGTTCAAAATACAATGACTCGGTTGATGGTTCGGATGCGACTGACTCTTCTCGATTTCTTCCGTGTTCGGTGCTCTTCAATTGGTTTTGCCATGACACTCGACGATCCTGACATTGAATCGTCTCGATTCATTAATCCGTGTCTGAATCCGCAGCATCATCGCAAAAATCGAGTTCAGGAGTCACGACGATCCACAGTTTCAACTTTTCGCTCGTATACACCGAACAGAATTTCCGTTGGTTGGGACGTGAGTGACATATGGGAATGTTCATTCATCCAACATTAATAATGGCCATTCACCTAACACCAATAATGTGCATTCAACCGACAGTACAATTAGGTCAGAGCCTGATATTACGCCATATGCTTAAAAATGCTGTTAGCAGTCAATTGCTCTTTCACCATAATTGTGACTCAATTGGGTCAGTTAAAACTGATGACACTAAAGGTAATAACGAATCAATAAAAGAGCAATTGACAGATCGATCATCTGTTGTTGTTCCGATAGCCTAAGTTATACTTCGGAAATAAAGTTGAATTACGTGAAGAAAACTGTTTCGTTTTTTTTTAATACGAGTTTTGGGACAATACGTTATTGTGCGATTCCCACGTCCTCGACGAGATATCTTTCGTTCGATATTTAGGCTCGAACTTTCGAGATTCTCCCGTAGCAGCAGGTACGTTCTCTAGAACGATGAAATCTCCTTCCTTGTAGATAAAAGGTTTCTTATGTTTCGCGTCGAACCTCCATTTCCATTTCTCTCGTTCGGTGCTAATTCGCTCTGCAGCCAATTGTCTTCGGTTAACCATTTCGCATTCCGTTGGATCAGCAGTCGCTTCATCTGATGTTAGAGCCATAATTAGCCGATTCGTGATGACGTCTCGAAGGCGATAATCGAATATCAACTGGATCGGACTAAACTGAGTCACAGAGTGACATTGCGAATTCAGAGACCACTGAAGATTGCGCAATTGTAAATCCCAATCCTTATGATCAGTTGCTGCAGTTTTTAGAAATGATAAGATGGACCGATTTGCACGTTCGATTTCGCCATTCGCTCGAGGTGTTCTGACGGCAACCTTAATATGTTGAATCTCATTAGATGCGCAGAATTCAGCAAATTCTTGTGATGTAAAAGCAGTGCCTCGATCTCTAATTATACGCTTAGATAGACCGAAGTACAGCGTCAGATCCCTGAATGCGTCGATGACGGGCTTCGATTTTGTAGTTTTGACAGCTCTCAAAATTAAAAACTTACTGAACGAATCAGATATTCCAATGATGTGCAAATTACCTCCACGACTGCGTAGAAAAGGTCCAAGGTGATCAACGTGTAACATCCAGAACGGAATAGGTGTCACCTCATCCGAATAGAGTTGACCCTCCAGTTTGCCTGCGATTCCTTTATTATAGCAGCACTCTAAGCATGCTGCGATGTACCACTTGATGTATTTTCGGAGATTATTGAACCAAAAATCTTGCCGAACTCGATTTATGGTCTTTTCAAGACCAAAGTGGCCTATGTCATCGTGGTACGTGCGGATGATTTTCCACCTGACTGCAGACGAAACGACGAATTTGAGATCTTGGTCGATCTTACGATATAACCGACCGTTTTTGAGCTGATAAGCTACCTTGATCTATTTGGATTGAGCGGGCTCAATATTGCCTCCCAGAACTTCGATTAACTTCTTCCACCTCACGTCTTGTCGTTGTAGGAGCACAAGCCAGTCTTCGTTTTCTTCTACTCGCATATGTTTTCCGGTGCTATCTCTGGCTCGTTCGGTGGTTCGTTTGGAGTCCTGCTTAGAGCATCTGCGTGACTCCTGTAGCTTCAGAAATCATCGACCGATATGCAGTTGCAATGGCTTAGACGTTCTTGTGGTGCTAATTGCGGCGCAATCGGTAATTATCTCGAAATGCTTACCGAGCAAATAAATGCGGAATCTTTCCAAGGACTCGACGATAGCCAAAACTTCAAGCTCATGACTATGTAATCTGGTTTTGGATTCGCTACACTGGCAGCTGTGGTAGAAAACCGGTCTGAAATTGTCACCGTCGTATCGTTGCATGAGGATTCCGGCAAGACCCAATGTGCTCGCGCTCGCGTCAGTGTGAACTTGATGTTCCTTCGTCGGATCGTATGCACTGAGCACTGGATCGCAGCAAAGTGCTGATTTCAATTTTTCGAATGCGTCTCGTTGTTCGGTCGACAAACAAAATTGTGAATTATTGTCCTTCTCCTCGATATTAGAGAATAATCGCAAACCGCTCAATCCCAGAAATCTTCGAACTTTTGTAACGTTGGTTGGTTTCGGAAACTCTCGAATTGCATTAGTCTTTTCAGCTCCTGGTTATATTACGGCCTCATCGACAAAAACGTACACTTAGAGGGCCGAAGCGTCATACCGGCTTCTCGAAATATAACCAGGAATTCACGGAGTTTGATTAAACCCTCGGCAATGGTTTTGCTGGGCAGAATTACTTCATCTACGTAGCTAACTGCTCGATTTCCCATTTGTTCTACCAACTTGGTAATGACCTCATGAAAATAACTTGGTACATTGCACAAGCCGAAAGGCAACCGGTTGAATTCCTATTGGCCTGCATGCGTGACTAATGCAGTGTATTTTGTGCACTCTTCTGCGATTGGTATTTGATAATAGCCGGATATTAAATCGTGTAAAATAAATTACCAGCGATCGATGATAGCTGCTCCTCAACAGTTGGTATGAGAAACGGACACTTTTCAGTGATAGCATTGAAATCACGGAAATCAACACAGAGGCGGAACTCACCATTTTGTGCGCCAATTGAGGACAATTGGCGACGAATATTCTGTGGATGATGGACGTATGATATCGTTTTCGAGCAGTTCGTTTACTTTTTCTTGAACGCGCTAACACTTTGCAAATGGTATCCTGTATGGCTGGCGTCGGACAGATTTTAAGGTCGTTAACCTTATCGTCATCATTACGGAGTTGTATTGACCTAATTGAGTAAGCGATTCAGAGAAGCATTCTCTATGCTCAATGATGAGCTGATACAGTTGGTCCTTTTCTTTGACGGATAGCGTTGGCTCAAAAGTTGGAGCGTTTTGGAATTCGTTTTCTAATCGACAAGCCCTCGGTTCAATGATCAGTCGTTTGCCCGATGTGCAGAGTAGATCTGACCCCAATAAAAGTGGCTCCGAGATCAAGTTGTCATCCACCGGAAAAATCATCGCATTTAGATTCTTAACATCCAACTCGAGTATTTGGTTGCACGTTACTGAAGCTCCTCCAAATCCTGGTAGGATGATCGGTGAACACTGCTTCACGCCTCCCATCGACATCGTTCGTTGAATGAGTGTTCTTTCGCTGCCGGGGTCGATGAAGGACTTCATTTTGTTTCCGTTGAGAGAACCTCTTTAACAAGCGGATTAATTCTTTCTGTTGAATTTATGCGACAAATATTACTGACGGCGATCGCAGTTTCATTTTACAGACATCGGTTGGTCGTATGTGATGTTCGTTCACTTCTCGCATCTTTGTTTCCGTTTCGGTTTTGGACAGTTCAGCGAAATATGCCCCACCTCAAGCCAATTATAAGATCGGGTTCGACGGGATTCCGAATCGCTCGAAGTCGGTTGCGCTCGCGCATTTGATGACATAACACCTCGCTGTATCGGTGGTGGTGGTCCAAAATTTCGTCTCGACTCCGCTCGTGGCTCCGAAATTCGAACGGAATTCGTTTCGAAATACTTTATTGCGGCTAAAAGATCGTTGACGGTGTCATAAATTGAGCTCGCGATCGCATTTGCAAAGATGCATGCCGTAGCCCGTTCCTTATATACCTGATTATAGCGTGATCGCTCAAGTTACCTCGTCTTCCCAATGCTAGCTTAGTATAGAAGTAACTTTCTGTTGTCTCGCTCGGCTCTCTGGTGCGATTCATCATTTTTATGTGAGCATCGGCCTTGCTTTCATGGCTAGGGAAATCTCGCCTCAATGTTTCGGCCAGCTGCCAGGAACCCGCGCAGAACCATCGCTCCAAATTTTAGCAGGCCCCTATTGGGAGGCTTGCACGGCGAACACCAAAACTCTATCGTTCCACTGATATGCCTCGGCATGGGATCCTTGGTAATAACGTGTTACGTCAATTAAATATAATAATAGATTACAAAGATCAAATTTTACATTCTGGTGATAAAAAGGTCCCCATTCTCTTTGAAACAGACGAAGAGAACCAATATTGTCTTTTTAATAAAGCAGGATTCTATGAAGTTTCCGTGCCTATAGTACAAGAAAGCGGTTTAGTACATTACTCGGGCAAGACCTCCAAAGATGCGAAGGTCCACTTCGAGAAAGGCGTTCACGACGCAAAAGACTTTCAGATGTCCGCTTTAGTTAAGGTACTAGGCAACAGTCCCACCAGAGTTAAATTCGGTATCCAAAAAACAACCCCTGTTACCATTGAAAGTTTCAATATTATTGAAAATAAATCAAAAACGTACCTTCCTGTTCTAAATCAGATTAGGATGGATCATCTTAATCAAGAAGAACGTCAAAAACTAACTCCTGTAATAAAGAAATTTTCCGATATTTTTTATAACGAGGACTCAGACCTCTCATTTACGAATGCAACTAAACACGAAATTCGCACTCAAAATAATATTCTAATAGTGGCCAAAACATATAGGTACCCGTACATTCATAAGGATGAGGTACGGAGACAAATTGAAGAGATGCTTGAGGAGAAAATCATAAGACCAAGTAATTCCCCTTATTTGGCACCAGTTTGGATTGTGCCAAAGAAACTAGATGCGAGTGAGAAACAAAAATGGAGACTCGTCATCGATTATAGAAAGCTTAATGAAGTTACGATCAATGACAAGTACCCCATTCCCAACATAGACGAAATTTTGGAAAAACTCGGGCGAAGCCAATATTTTACGACACTAGATTTAGCAAAAGGCTTCTACCAGATCGAAATTATGGATAAAGATATCCATAAAACTGCGTTCAACGTTGAAGATTGACATTATGAATTCCTCCGTATGCCGTTTGGGCTTAAGACAGCTCCTGCGACATTCCAACGCCTTATGAACAATATTCTTTCAGACTACATAAATAAAATATGCTTAGTTTACTTAAACGATGTCATTATATTTTCAATATCCTTACAGGGGCATCTTGACTCAATAAGCAAAATTTTCAACAGGTTCAGAGAAACTAATCTGAAAGTCCAATTGGACAAATCAGAATTTTTTAAGCGTGAGACTGCCTTTCTAGGACACATCGTCACTAGAGATGGAATTAAACCAAACCCAGAAAAGATTGAGTGTGTTAAAAAATTTTCTATTCCCAAAACACCCAAACAAATCAAACAATTAGTTGGTCTCGCCGGATACTACCGGAAATTTATAAAGGACTACTCTCGTATAATAAAACCCATGACAAGATATCTGAAAAAATATGCTAAACTGGATGTAGGTAACCCTGAGTATATTGAAGCCTTCGAAACAATAAAAACTCTCCTATCAAGTATAAAGAAGGAGCAAAGAATATAAACGCTGATATCCTCTCAAGGATTCCTAAGCCCGAAATAAACCTAAGCGAAAATTCCGAAACTATCCCTACTAGCAAATCTTGCATCAACGCGTTCAAGAACTAAATTATCATAAAAAAACTAATTCAGGGTCCTTAAGAATCAAGAAACAAAATATTTTTGATAAAAACAGAACAATCATAAATACCAAACAGTTAGATAGTCAAGACGCGATTACTTTCTTAAAGAATCATCTCAATCCAAATGGAGTAAATGCTGTACTAATTCAAGATGAAGAATTTTTCCAAACAATCCATTCTGCTTTCAAGACCAACTTCATAACTAACGGCAAGTTCAGGATAATTACATGCAACATTATATTAGAAGAGATAACGGACGAGGAAACATTAGCAAAGATCATAGAAGAGGAACATTTGATAAATAACCATCGAGGAATAGAGGAAGTTTCAAAGGAAATGAAGTTAAAATACTATTCTCCCAAATTAGTAGATAGAGTTACAAGCTTTATCAATAACTGCGAAATCTGCTACTGTGAAAAATACGTTCGGAACCCTCCAAAGCCATTGTTCAAGATAACCGAAACTCCAGAAAGACCAGGAGAAATAATCCATGTTGATGTCTTCTATATTCTCAAAAACGATTATTCCTAACGATAATAGATAAATTTTCGAAACATGCCTGTGCAATCAAGATTCTCGGAAGAACCTGGAATGAGTTCAGAAGAGCACTTGCCTACTACTTTAGCCAGTTCGGCACTGTTGAGAAACTGATTGTTGACAACGAATTAGGATTCAAAGCAATCCCTTTGAAAGATTACCTTTCAAATGCAAACGTGCACTTCCAGTAGCAATCATACTTCTAACGCAAATGTAGAAAGGTTGCACAACACTATGAATGAACACATCTGCCTCCTTAAACATGATGATATCAATAACAAATGTACCGTAGAGGAAAAAATCCTCAAAATAATCTCCTTCTATAATAACACTATCCATTCCACTATAAATCGCAAACCGATAGATTTTGTGAATGGCAAAATTCACCAAGACGAATATAACTCTATCCATGAATTTATATCACAAAAGAAACTGAAAACAATTAGCAAACTAAACCAAAACCGAAAAGACAACGACCTTGAAACAAGACCAAATTTTATCAAACAAACCAGAGGAGGAAAAAACCATTCGAAATTCAGAAAGATTAATGCAGAAAAAATTGACTTTAGTCGATTCAGAAAACCAAAACAAATACTTCCGCACCCATGTAAAATCCAAAAAGAAAAACCAAGACGTTAATAACCCTACAATTAAAGCCAAAACTGAAAAGAAAACTAGGATACGCCCCTCAACCTCCCAAGCCCCTCCTAACAACGAAAATCCATAAAATTTATATTCGTCATTCTTTCAGGAAAATGAGTCTGCTATTGACGATAATCCTTTGGACCGCAATAACAGCCCAGACAATAGACGTCCAGGACCTCAACCTAAACAACGGTTATGTTTCAATTAAAACTGGAGATGTTAAACCTATAAACTTCTATACTAACGTCTTGCACACTATCAATACAACTGAATACGCGCAAACACTAGAACTGATTCGACACAATATCAACACTCTATCAGCCTCTACATTTGACTCAAAAACAATCCTGGAAACAATCAATAAAAACTTCGAACTTTTAGAATCCAAAATTAATATTCTTATTCCTCATCGACGCCAAAGACGTGGACTAATAAACATTCTTGGAAAAGGACTGAAATACGTGGCAGGAATAATGGACGACGACGACAGAACAGATATTGAAACTAATATAAAAGAAATCTCCAACAACGAAAACCAACTATATGATAAAATAGATAAAACCTTAGTAACTAACAAAATCCTCTCATCTCAAATAAATAACATAACCAAACACATTAACTCACAGCAAATCATAATAAGAAATTACCTAAATACAATACGATTGAAGAAGGAAACAATTTTTTTATATTCTTTTTGAAATTAAGTTACAGCTGTAAGCAAACGGGAAAAAATATCTATATTCTAACCTATGTTTGGGATCGCCGTTGTCTTGTCTCTGTTAACTCCTGCTTCTCCTCTACGTTTTGCCCCAGTTCAGGTGTACCGCAAGGTTCCATAATTAGACCCATTTTATTCCTACTATTTGCCAATGATCTTCCCTCTGCTATCACTTCTCCCTGTCTGCTTTATGCTGACGACTTTAAGATCTTTCGGGTAATTGACTCACAATGTGATGTTGACAAACAAACCAAACATCTCCATGAATGTTTCCAAAGGCCACCAGATGAAATTCTCCTGTAAAAAATATCCTTTTCCCTCCACCTACAGTCTTGTTGGAACCCCTTTGTGCTGTGTAATTTTTTTTTTGATTGCAAATTAAATTTTGACATAGCCCAAGTCATAGCCCAAGTCATCAGCAAAGCCTCTCACCTTTCAGGGTTCATTTTAAGATCCGCTTCCTCGTTCCAGCATGTCGCTTCTTATGTGTGCCTTTATCTTGTTAGCAGTAACCTGGAATACTGCTCCCAAATATGGAGCCCTCACTACAGGAATCATATTGATGCTATAGAGTCGGTTCACCGCAGATTCACACGGTCTCTTTTCGTCAAATTCAACCTCCCTTACCTCCCCTATAGCGAGTGTCTTTGTACTTTGAAACTCCCTTGCCTTGAATCTAGACTGCTTTCTTGATGAATTTTGTACAAACTTTATCACGGTCACTAACCCCAAACTTTATGCAGTTACATTCGAACATTGGACACTAGTCGCCCTAATAGATCCTCTGATCAATTCCTTGTTTCGTATGCATGCACTAACACCTTCCTCTCTCCCTTACTACGCTTGCTTCGTTTGCATAACCAGCTATGTCTTGACCCTCTACCACAGTCGCTTGCCGCTTTTAAAACTTGCATTAAAAATAAAATTTATAATTACAATTATTAATCTTGGTCATCGTTATAACTGCTTTTTTTTTCATGTGTAAGTTAGTATAAGTAATTACACTATTTTCTTTTATTTTCTATGTCTGGGATTCCTTCTTTCATTTTTCTTCTTATGTAAATTTTTATTAATAAAAGCGTTAGCTCTAATTTGTATTCGACTTTTAATTGGACTTCAGTCTGCTTGTTGATACCTAAATAAATAAATTATTCTATAAATGTACAAAAAAATTACCGTTTATAGTTGATTCACCTTCATAACATGTCTCAGCTACCGCAAAATCGTATGAACTATTTTTTTTACTTTGATTTAACAAAAAATGTATCGCTAAATAAATGAAACTCTTATTTTCCTTATACACAGGTTTATTTTGGTTTTTCTAAGGTTGTAAAAAAAAACTACTGAAGAAGTGGTCAACTAGATCCCAAAATACGTATCTGGGAAAAAGCAAAATAAACCCGTGTATAAGGAAAATAAGAGTTTCATTTATTTAGCAATTAATAACACGAGGGCAAAACTTAGAAAATCCACAACTTAAAAAAACACAGATTCGGGATGAGGTTGACATGACTCTAACTTTTTTTCAATAATTAGGAGGACATAAACAGTCTAATACTAGAATTTGTTCGGCCCATCAATTGGCTCTCTTATTCATGTAGTTAAATAGTACGTAATTTTTTGTTATAACTCCGCCGTAGACGGTCTCAAGCCCGGTTGAGAAAAGAGGAGGGATCTCCTTGTTTCCCCAACCCACAGCTTCCGTGACTCCTCATCCTAAAGCCCACGAACATAAGGTAGTAAATGGACTGGGGGCGCACATTGGGTTTACTGGCTCCCCAATGATGGGACACGAAATGCCGAGAAGTGTCAATAACTGCAAATACACGTGCAGTTCTGCTACCGAATCCTGCGTACACCTGTTTTGTGGTGACGTAATAGGATGAAGGCAAGTCTTCCGCGCCTGATACAAGGATCGAAAGTAATAACCATGCCACTGGAATGGAGGTTGGGCGACGGGCTAGCTCCCTGTCCCTGTAAAACCCTGCAACATTTCGAACCGTGCAACAGAGCCTTGGAATGGATTGGACCTAAGGCAGCGACCTCACAATCGAAAAAAGGACTATGGCATTGGATCCTAGAATGTCCGATCACTGAAAAACTCTGGCGCTGTTAAGGATCTTTTACAACAGGCCAGTCAATATAAATTAAACGTACTGGTAATTCAGGAAACGTACTAGCTGGAAGTGATATTGAAGATATGAGATTGCACACAAAATTCAAAAGTCGGAAGCTTGCTGGAAAGCGAGAATTCAGAGTGGATTTCATTGTGGATAGGGAGTTCAAATCACACTTTATTGATTTTAAGGCAGTTCATTTTCGAATGTGTGCGATCCGTATCAAAGCGAAATTTTTCAAAATTTGATAAACGTACACGCCCCAACCGAAGAAAAGGATGAATATACGAAGGAATCGTTATACAATCGCCTGGAAAGACTAGTCGACTCATTTCTTAAAAACGACGCAAAAATAATTTTGGGTGATTTCAATGCTATGTTTGGCAATGAGCTATGTCATCGGGGATCGACTGGAGGATATAGCCTCCATGAAGAAACAAATGAAAACGGCCAGCGCCTGATTGACTTTGCGTGTAGCAGAAATCGAGTCAGACGTTCGACTTGCTTCCCACATCGACACGTACATAAAATGATTTGTGTATCACCGGATCGCAATAGCCAAAACCAGATCGAGCATGTTCTGATCGAACAACGTTAAGCCTCGAGCATACTTTACGTCCGTACGCCGAGGAGCCAATTGTAACTCAGATCATAATGATGTCGTATGTCAAAGGCGTATTCGGCGAAGACCAGCCCTCTGCTGAAATTTGACATCGACAGGTTCCAAGCGGCGTCTGTGGCCAGCAATTTTATGGAGACCCTTGACAAGCAGCTATCCCTCATCCTATCAGACACATAGCTGAAAACGAACTATGGGTGGAAGTGAAAGCGGGAATGAAGACTGTCTCAGAACAGACGATCGAATATCGGCGCAAAAGAAACGATTGGTTCGATGACGAATGCCAGGATGCGTTAGATAAAAAAAATTCGGCGTACATACAATATTTAGGTAGGGGAACCAGAACGAAGAGAGAAAATTATAAAAATCTCAGATAGCGAATAAGATAATTAGAATTAAGATAAGAAAATACTATGACGACAAATTGAGAAGCATCGATGTAAACCTAGCGAGGAACAAGACAGTGAAAAGACTGAACGATGCTGTGATGACATCAGCAATATTATCGCTGATGAAAACAAGATTAAGGAAGGATGGATGTCATATTTCATGAACCTCTTAAATCCTTCGTACAGCTCAAGAGCATCGAAGCCTGTAGATAATTCCAGAGGGCTTCCATTGGCCCAATTAGCTCTGGATGAAGGTTATTCGACTATCAAGGCCTAAAATCGACGAGATTTCAGTCGAGCTCATTAAATATGGTGGTAGCATCCATCCGGCATATTTGGCAACCAAAATATATGCCGAACGAGAGGGGTCAATCAATTATATTCCCTATCCACAAAATAGGAGACAAGCTACAGTACGAAAACTATAAAGGCATATCACTACTTTTTACGGCGTACAAAATATTTTCAAAGATCTTAGAAAATAAAATCAGATCATACGCCAACAGTATTATTGGGGAGTTTAAGTTACAGTGCGAGAACTACAGAGGCGTACAAAATATTTCCAAAAATTTTAGAAAATAAAATCATATTATACGCCAACAGTATTATTGGGGAGTATCAAAGTGGCTTTTCAGCAGGTAGATCGACGAAAGACCAATTGTATTTGAGAAATGCGGGAGTTCAATATAGACGTAAACTAAATTTTCCTTGACAAGCATACGACAGTATTGATCGTAACGTATTGTACCTAATAATGCTTTGCTTTGGTATCCCAGCCAAATTAGTCCGTTTCACCAAAATGACAACGACGTCAACGACCTCCCAAGTCCGCATCAATAACCAATTCACCGATGCGTTTGACAGAAATATTGGACTAAAACAGAGAGATGGGCTGGCCCCATTGCTATTCAATTTGGCTCTGGAGTATGTCCTAACGCAGCTACCAGTCGATACACGAGGTAAATTACTATGCAAGTCATGCCAAGCAGTAGCCTATGCAGACGACATCAACATATTGTCACGGTCATTAACAACCGCCAAAGAACTTTTTCCCACAAATATCGGACTAAAACAAGGAGATGGGCTGGCCCCATTACCATTCAATTTGACTCTGGAATACGTCATAAGAAAGCTACCTATCGATACAAGAGGTAACTTATTATACAAGTCCCCCCCACCCCAAACGATTGGACAGAAAATCTAATCAAATTATGAAAGTAAGTCTTTGTGAGTCAAGGCAAACAATTACTTCAGAAGTCAAAGCTTGATCAACTTGATCAATAATACTATATTTTACATATTTTATGATTTCACTTACAAAATCGAAAGGTGACCCTTAAATTTGCCGAAAAACGTATCAAACGCATGATTTCAGAAAATTTCATTAAAATCGAGCCATAAACAACTAAGTTACAAACGATTGAAAATTAATCAATTACGATAAATACTGGTATAGATATATATTCGCAAAGGACGCAAACACTACAGATGTGTAAGGATTTTTATTAAAATTTTAGAAATATTTTGTAACATTGATATGTTCTGACTACTCAAACACATTGAAAATAAAATGGCGGCGAATTAAAATATATAATAACCGAATATTAGTTTTTGCATTTCAATTCATGGGATATATGAATGTTTGAGTCAAGTTTACAAACCCCCTCTGGCAGGAGCACTCTCCTGCTTCTTAGACTTGTTCTTAGAGTTTTCATTGCTAATGGTAAAGAATTTTTTAAATATTTGCTAAACATCCTGGCAAGCCATAAGAAGACTTATTAACTTTAAATCATATTTTTATCTTAATATATCCGAAAGATTGCTAAATGAGGGACAGATAAGTTCCTGGATTGAATAAAGAAGTTTAAAAATCCTTAAAACTGGTCTAGTATATATAAAAAGTCGTCCCTATTTTTGAAACAAGTCAATTTTAATTATATTGAATCACGTTATCCCCATTAATGATAAATATTATTGTTTCCATTTGCGTAGCCCATTTATTTTATGGAAAACAATTAATTTTTAAGTTCTTAAATTTATCCGTGCAATAAAATAGCTTCATCTCCGCTCTCACGAACGGCACACCTTTTCTTATCGCTGATGTGCCATATCATTACCGTAATTCCTTTTTATCCAGTAGATGTAAAAAAATCAATCGATTGTCCTGCCTTCAAATCAAATTTATAGGATGAATAATGGGAATACTAGCGATACGTTCGTATTACGTTAATCACTGAGCAGGATTTTTTCGAATGCGTCAAGCGAATTTTTAAAGTATCAAATTAAAATACGCCAAAAGAATTAAGGATTTGCTTACACTCTTCATAGAAAAGAAATAATTGCATATAATCATTTCCATCTTATTCCAGTTAATTTCGGCTAATCGTGTTTCCCAGAGATAATGTTGCGGGAATTCATTCACACGAGGTTATATGCCACCGCTTTCGCTCACATTATTAAAATTCGAAATATCACCGTAGGTAGAAAGCATGTATGGTATATCAACTCACAGTAAGAAATCAGAATTATCGCCGAGCCTGCTATGACTCATCAGTTAGGTCAAAATTCTGTCTGCTAAATATATAATCTGGTTAATAATAGCAGTAGATGTTACAGATAACATTGGCCTTGGTTGTGTAAATAAGTGTGGAAGTATAACACTAGAAGGTCATGTGTTTGGCACTTGAAATTAATATTTCTCATCAGTTGAGTGGAATCTATTGTTTTTGGCGGATATATTAATGTATTGCATGTTGGTAAGCTCAAAAAATATTTTGTTGTATAATAAATTTGGTTGTATACTATATTATTGTCTGAATAAATTATGAGAAATAATTTCAAGCGTTCCATAATATCTATTTTTATCAACTTCACGTAATTTTTCGATGTAAGAAAGGTGATTTGTGGTAAATCAATTTATAATTGTTTTAGCTGAAATTCGGTACTAGTCGAATAATTTTTTTATTTTCATTCCTCTCCTAGCGACATTCAAAAGTTAAATAATTAATCAAAGAGAATGTGATGTCTTTTTGGTTAGGGTTCACATGCAAGCTCAGCAAGCCCCAATAAAGTTAAATAGAATAATGTAGTAACCACGATTGCAGTTCCATACGGAACGCGGAGCTTGACGATTAAGTTTCTAAATGCTTCTAATAGAGCTCGGGAATGAATGCTTTTCGCAAATTCTCCGCATTTGCTTTTTTCCTATGAAATATAAGCTGGCAGCCCTTCAAAATTTCACCTGCAGATTTTCGGTTGGATTTCGAAACAGGCACTAGTTTATGTGCACGGTTTGAAATTTAAAGGAGAATTGGACAGGATTTATGGTTTTCTCATTGCTGTATCACCAAATATTTGCAGCCTAGCATAGGCCGGACATTCACAGACAAAGTACATGGTTGGCTGGTCCTCTTCTAAGCACGGTTGGCAGATAGGGTCTTCAGCAATATCTTTTAATCGTAGATGAGCACGAAGGGAATCGTGCCCTGTAATCAGTCCAAACAGAGTTTTACGCTCTTTTCTACTTAATTTCGACAATAGCTGGGTAATTTTAAGTAAATATTAATATAATTTAATTAAAAAATAGCAACGGCCAACAAATTTTCATAAAGTAATCTTTATACTTTTATTACGATTTAGATTTTTAATTTACATTTTTTTCCCATTTAACATATATTGCTTAAGGGAGACAATGAATTAGTTAGAACGTAAGATTTCTATATTCTTCTATGGGTGTAAATGCAGAGGAGTAGTCAAAACTGCATTAAGTATGCAAGATTCTATTCGTAAAAGCAATTTAAATTTTTGGAAAGTTATGTGCTACTAAGATTTTTATGTGATTGGTCAAGTAGGAAAAGAGATAAAAAAATCAGCAGAGATAATACTAATGGCTATCAATAAAAATTGATACAGTATATAGAGTTTATATTCTCATTTTAAAAGCCATCACATTTTAATTGCTTCAAAACTTGTAAACGTATGCTAGTAAAAATGAAAAATTCTGCTTTAATTTTCACGTTCTAACAATTTCTTGATGCCAATTTTTCATTTAAAGTGAAAAGTAATAAGGCGCGATAATTCAAAACATCATCCTTTAAAAATTTAACTCGCTTTAATTCCTCTCACACTTTGATAGTTTTATTTTGAATGCTATTCATTTTTATTCAAAAAACCAAAGCTGTAACCAATAAATATTACTTTAATTGTTTTAGGGATTGTAAAATTTTTTTAACAATAACCTATTAAAATCGGTACCTGTCTGTCCGTCCGTCCGTCCACCAGTGCTTCACAGCAAGTTTCCTCAGGAACCATAGAAGCTACAGGCATCAAACTTTGTGAGCAGCTCAGAAGTTTCTAGTTAATGAAAATTCCGTAGTCAAAGAAATTTTCGAAGGCTTTTAAGGGGGGCCTCCCCATATAATGATGTGAACCCTTAAGATTTTTATTCACCAAATATAGTTGATGGGGTAGTCAGAAGTGGAAGAACACGAAAAAATTGTCTCCGCCCTCCCCCCTCGTGACTGGACACCTGCAGAGACCGAAAAATCTGAAAGGAATCATGGTGGTAGTTCTCTATGAGTGCAACAACGACAAATGCCTGAGAAGTTGAAATTCGCTAAGCTTTGTTCGTAATACTATGGTTTATCAGTTTTATATTTTCTTGTATAAAATCGTAAGGGCACCCTTAAATCCAATGAAATTTCATATTCATACTTATAAGTCTAATCAACGATAAAAATTTCAGAAGAATCGAACAGTATTTAAGTTATGGTGGTTCACATTTTCGGTACTACAACAACTGTTGAGCAATATGTGCTTCCAATTTCAGGAAGGATGTATATCATGCACATTTTTGAGAATCTGTATAATGAGTGGTAGTAGTAACCGTAAAACAAAATGGCGGCTGTTTTCACTGAGGATATTGAGTAAATTTAAGTTATTTTTAGCCAACTTCAGTATTGAAAGTACAGGCTTTTAACACTGAAAACATACATACGATGTGTGTTCAAAATATATCGCGAATTTTTTTTTTTTTTCAAAAATTATTTATTTATTCATGAATATCTATTTTGTCCCCTTCAAAGTAATCCCCATGAGATATTATACACTTGTGCCAACGGTTTTTCCAATCTTCGAAGCACTTCAAAAAATCATTTTTTTTAATCTTGTTCAGCTCCTCCTTCGATGCCGTCTTTATCTCGTCAAGCGTAGCGTAACGTCGTCCTTTCATGGGCCTCTTCAGTTTAGGAAACAAGAAAAAGTCACACGGGGCCAGATCTGGGGAATACGGTGGCTGCGGCATCATTAGTGTGTTGTTTTTGGCCAAAAAGTCGCGCACAAGCAACGATGTGTGAGCAGGGGCGTTATCGTGGTGCAAAAGCCAATTTTTGTTCTCCCACAAATCCGGGCGTTTCTGGCGGATTGCTTCGCGCAAATTGCGCATAACTTGCAGGTTATATTCCTTATTGACCGTTCTTCCCTGTGGCAAGAACTCATGATGCACCAAGCCCCTGCAATCGAAGAAAACTGTCAGCAAAACTTTCACATTCGACCGAACTTGGCGCGCTTTTTTCGGTCTTGGTTCATGCGGCAGCTTCCATTGAGATGATTGAGCTTTGGTTTCCACGTCTAACCATAACCCACGATTCGTCACCAGTTATGACCCTCTGGAGCAAATTTGGTTCGTCGCGGACAGAGTTTAACATCTCATTAGCAATGTTCATGCGTTGCTGTTTTTGGTCGCAATTGAGCAATTTTGGTACGAATTTCGCGGCGACCCGTCTCATGCCCAAATCGTTGATAAAAATCGAATGGCACGAGCCAATCGATATGTTTAGGTCCTCAGCAACTTCTCTAACGGTGATTCGACGATTGGCCAATACCATTTTCTCCACTTCATTAATTTTTTCGTCTGTTGTTGAAGTGCTCGGGCGTCCGGCACGCTCTTCGTCGTTCACATCTTCTCGGCCTTCTAAAAACATTTTGTACCACCGATAAACGTTGCTTCGGTCCAAGGTAGCTCCTCCGTATGCCACAGTCAACATTCGGAATGCATCCGCGCACCTAATTTCGTTTTTCACACAAAATTTGATACACGTTCTTTGGTCCATTTTTTTGAATAAGTAAAAATCGAAGACGATTGAATACACGTGCAAGTAAAGCAGCTATCGCCAATCAAGTGAACATTCAAAATGGCCGAGCTTGTCGGCATAAGTGACAGACATGAGTACCAACATAACGCCACAAAAAAATCGAAATTCGAATATACATAACCCGCGAAAATTCAAAATTCGCGATACTTTTTGAACACACCTTGTACATTTGAAAACTGAAAAATTTGTGGTGGTTTTAAAGTGAATTGATATGGGTACCCTTAAATTTAAGTAGTCCAAGGAAAGGTCCTTATAGTCTGGAAGTTTCATAAAGCTAAATCACATTCACGGAAGTAATAGCTATTTGAAAGTTCTCCGAGTACAACAAAAACAATGAACGGTTTTTTGCCATTTGGGCTTTCCATCGAACCAGACACTACATTTTTAATTGGATCTTTTGATTTCCAGATAAAATGAATAATAAAAATATCTTTAAGATTTTATTTTGCTAATGGTTGCTAGTGATATTGCAAAATAAAGGCAGCAGATTAAAATGGTGTAGCAATGGTTTCCCCTGTGAAGCGAATATATTTGTAGACGCCGTTAAAATTTTTCTAGAGTTTATTCATTATTGATGTCTGCATATCGTAAAATGAGTACAAAACTCAAACCCGGTATGAGCCTAGTTCTGTTTTCCCAACTTGTTATATAAGGGTGATTCATAACAAGTGTACACATGTGAATGGGCCTTAACTCTTATTTATCACCAACTTCAGGTCCATATATTGACAGATTATGACAGTTTGGTCTTTTACAATTCTAACCATGGCGTTACACACATCAGCCGAACGTTTTATTATTGTTAAAACTTTTTAAAATATAATGAATCGCCAGTGCAAACATTTCGCGCTCTACGTGAATTTTTTGGTCCACACATAAATTGGCCGGCGAGATCGTGTGATTTGACTCCTTGTGACTTCTTCCTTTGGGGATTTCTGAAGGATCGTGTTTACGCTGATGCTCCCTAGACTACTGAAGCATTAAAAAACAATATTCGAGCCAACATACGCCTAATAACGCCGGAAATGTGCGAAAATGTCATCGAAAATTACAATCATCGTTTGAGCAGCACAAGGTGCACATATGCCCGAAGTAATGTTTCATATTTAATTGTAAAGGACCAAATTTTCATAATGAATAAACATTACAGCTCAATCTTCACAAAAACTATGTTTTTTTTTCGACAAAAATGTGTACACTTGTTATGAATCACCCTTTACTTAACGCAAGTAAAGGTTTCCTTTTTTTGAACAATTTGATATTGTACGCGACTTATAAAGGTATTTGCTAAAGTAAAACGCTCCTTTTACTTTATTGTAATATATTGGTAAGCCAAAAAAGTATTGAGCTTTTTGTGTCATTTTCGATTGAATATTTCTTTTATTTAAAATGGATTTTATTTGATTACATATTGTCCATTATTATCTATGATCTATGAAGCACTGGAACCTTAAAACAGTATCCAATATGAATTTGTGCAAAGGAACTGATAAGATGACTATATCAAAGGATTCTACTATGCTGCAATCAGATTCTGATCAGACAGCGGCATCAGGGTGCAGGGTACTTTACCCAAATCAGGAAATAATCAGATAATTGGACCCAAGGATCCAGTACTGCAGTAAAATCAGCGCTTGGTAAGATATCCATAACAAGGAATATGATACTGAACTCAAATCAAGAGCTAATTAGATTGCCGTGTTAGGGTACATCCGATCCGGACCTTACAATAAGGAGTACCTGATTTAATTTTTAGTCGGAATGTTTTCGAATAAATAAATTGCAACGCTATTGTAACTAAGCGACAGTTCTACTCGTGGCCCGACCGCCTTCCCCGCAAGCCTGTAAGAAGCCGTCAAACCAGTAGACTGTCGTGTGGCCGAACTGTTGGCCATTATGGTGCTGCTCGTTGGCACTCCTTAGGACTGCACGTCTTCTGGTCATTTGCGAGCTCGATTTAGGTGTCGGAGCGAATGAAATAGGAGATGAATGTCAAAGTCATAGTTCTTCATCGATCAGTTATGACTTAATATTTTAGCTATAATAAAAAAAAGTTTGATATATCCTTTAATTGGCTCTCGGACTGCAATATTAATCATGGAAAGTCAACGCATATTTTTATATTTCGATTCGTCAAACAAAAAATGAAGTCATTATTGAAAGGATGAATTTTCATTATTCGCTAGTGTTTTAAAAAATGAGCACTGATAGTGTCTCTTAACATATTTCTCAAAAAAGCGGCCTAATTAACAACGCTACAAAAATCCTTACCACGTGCTGTAAGTGAATGCTTAGTATTCATTTCTTTTCATGACAGAGAATAATGCAGAGTTTTCAAAGCTTGACTTCATTGAAAGGATTCTAAAGCCCTCCCGAAGACGTTTAGCAAATATAAGCTTTGGAAGAGCTACGGAAACTGGTAATCTAAATAGCTTGAATCTGAAATACAAGATGATTTCCAAATAAACGAGACTTTTGTAATAAAATTTTTTTTAAGTGGCGCCATCTGTGAATGAGATAGTGCGTTGGAAAGTTACATCCTTCCCTGACATCCACTGAAAGTTTGTTGTGACATTCGGTTCAGTGGAAGAGAAATTATTGCGGCTAAAGTGACAGTATGTTGTTGTCATCGGTACAAAAATGAGGTTCGAACAAAGAGCTAATATCAAATTTTGTTTTAAAATCGGTAAAACGTTTACCAAAACATTTGAATTGATGTAAAAAGTTTATGGCGATGATTGTCTATCTCGTGCCAGAGTTGATGATTGGTTTACACGTTTCAGAGATGGTCGTGAGGACATAAATGACGAGGAACATATGGGCCGCCCAAAATCAGTTACACCGAAAACTCTATCGGAATTGTATGTGAATTTATCGAAAATGAGCCGAAATCATCGATGAAATTCATGGAATCGGAGTTGAATATCTCCAGAACATCGATTTATCGCATTTTAACCGATCACTTGGGCTTACGAAAGGTCTGTGCACGTTTTGTTCTGCGCAAGTTAACTGATGGCCAAAAATTGCTCAGAATTCACATTCGAAAGACATCATTAAAGAGGCGAGAAAAAACGAGAACTTTCTTTACAGCATTGAAATTGGTGATGAAACGTGGTGTTTCCAATAAGAACCCGAAACCAAGCGTCAAAATTGCCGAATGGAAGGCCCCAGACGAGCGACCACTCAAAAAATCGCGTTTAGAGAAGTCAAAAATCAAGTCGATGCTCATTTGTTTTTACGATTCCAAGGGAATCGTCCACAAGGAGTTCGTGCCAACGGGCCAAACCGTCAATGAAATTTTTTACCTTGGCGTTTTGAAGCGTTTGTTGCATCGCATTCGTTGAATTAGGCCTGAATTCCGCGAAAGAGCAAGCTGGCGCTTATTGCACGATAATGCACCATCGCATCGATCCACTCTTGTGACTGTTTTTTGACCAGAAATCGCATTTTAACCATCAATCACTCACCGTATTCGCCTGATATGGCTTCCTGTGACTTCTACTTATTGGGAAAATTCATTTGGCATCCAAAAGGCTTGTACCGACATCCTGAAGGACATTCCGGCCAATGAACTGAAACACTCTTTCGAAAAGCTTTTGGATCGCGCAAAACAGTGTTTCTAGGCCGGAGAAGTTTATGAGAACAAAGCTTCTGTCGTTTCTATTTTAGCTCAGTCTCGTTTATTTTGGAACGCAGCTTGTACAACTGGGCTAAACAATCCAAAACCGCGTTGTTCGTAAAAATAGGAGCAGCGCGAATATAGGAAACTTTGGTACTTGAAAAACTTAAAACAGAGAAAATTGATCGATCCTTTACTCCTCTCTCTCCGAGAGAAGTGGGGTAGAGTACTTAAACTACAAATCCCTAAAATGGGCAAAGTGAATATTTGCACAAGTTAGCTTACTCGATAAATTTAACACTAGAATTATTCCCGAAAAAGGAAAAGTAAACTGAGTAAATCACAAATTTAAGAATGAACATAATATTGCCCATTTGTAAGAGAAAAGTGCCAACCAATACGAGGGTCATTCAACAAGTACTTAGCCTGACCGCCCGTTGGCGCTGCTATTACAAAAGAGTTTTACCATCGTTTAGTACATTATTTTAGTAGCCTACTGTCAAAGTTTAAGTCAACTGCCTTCATTAGTTTTGTTTTGATAGCCTTTGGAAGCAAGCGTGACGGTCGGTTGTACAAAAATGGAAAAAGAACAATATCGTTCAGTGATTAGATTCTTGTTTTTGGAAGGGAAAACGCGCAGCGAAATCAAAGATCGCTTGGATGCTGTGTACGGTGACTCTTTTCCTACCATAGCGACCATCAAGAATTGGTTCAACGAGTTTGTTCGTGGCCGCACGTCGGTTTTTGATGAGCCACGCCCAGGTGCCCCGAAAATGGCTGCTACGGAGGAAAACGTTAAAAAAAATCCACGATTTCGTGTTGGCAGACCATCGATTGAAGGTTCGCGAGATAGCTGAGGCTGTGGGTATCGCAGAAGGAACGGTGGATCATATTCTACACGAAGAACTGGACATGAGAAAGCTGTCGGCGCGATGGGTGCCGCGTTTGCTCACACCGGAAAACAAACGCAACCGTGAGACCACATCGGCGACGTGTTTGGCGCTGTTTCAGCGCAATCCGGCGGAGTTCTTGCGTCGTTTTGTGATCGTCGACGAAACCTGGATTCACTGGTACACACCAGAGACCAAGGAACAGTCGAAACAGTGGATTTCAACCGGCGAACGTGCTCCGAAGAAGACGAAGACTGTTCGATCGGCCGGAAAGGTGATGGCCACCGTTTTCTGGGATTCACAAGGTGTGATCCACATCGACTATCTCGAGAAGGGTAAAACAATCACGGGGCGCTACTATGCAGACTTATCGGGCCGATTCGACGTCGAATTGAAGAAAAAGCGGCCCCGCTTGGCGAAGAAAAAAGTGCTGTTCCACCACGACAACGCGCCGGCTCACACTTCCGCCGTCGCCATGACTAAATTGGTCGAATTACGCCACCAATTGCTGCCCCATCCACCGTACTCTCCAGATTTGGCTCCATGTGACTACTTTTTGTTTCCAAACCTGAAAAAATCACTCGCCGGGAATAGATTTGGGTCGAATGACGAGGTCATCGCCGCTACCGAGGCCTATTTTGCAGCCCTCGAGAAAATGTATTTTCTGGACGGGTTGAAAAAGTGAGAGCATCGCTGGGCCAAGTGTATCGAGCTTGAAGGAGATTATGTTGAAAAATAAATTGCCACCTTTCCAAAATTTTCGTTTTTCTTCTGTAGGCTAAGTACTTGTTGAATGACCCTCGTATTATCTGACGGAGACCAAACCTGCGATTTTCTTGATAGTTTAAAGGATAGTGGTATACAGAAAATAACTTAATTTATAAACCCCACATTAGAAAAGGGACAACAAAGAAATATATACATATGTAACCTAAGCAAGATACAAAAGAATTGTAATTGTATAATTGATTTAACGACAACTACTCGTTTGTAAAACTTCTATTTATAATAAATTTAACAAATAAAGATCACTACTACTACTAGTAGAGAATAATGTTCGAAACAACGTATTTTTAGTAGGCACGTTTGCTTTGAATATATGGCTATGTTAATTATAGTGCTGGTAGAACACAGAACCAAAATAGTTGTATTAAATAGCATCAAGCTTAAGAAAAAAAGTTAAAGTAACAACTTCAATTCTATTTCCTATTATTGTAGTGCTGCTTACATTGCTTGCTTATTTCTTATTTTTATTTTAGCGCCTCGTAAATCGTGTTATTCTGCTAACATACTGCCGTTTAACGAAAGCTAAACTCATGGACTTAATAATTAAAATAGTCATTACAAGCTTTTAAACGCTCATTAAGAAGCATATTTTCTTACACGTATAATGGTTCATTTAAAATACTGTAGCTATTGAATCACTATTCCCAAGGCATTGCAAAATTCTTTTGGTTACATATTGCTCTTACTAGTCTTTTAAGGTATTGTCAACGGCAACAGCACAAGAACTCACAGGAGCAATGTGCTTGCACTATAAAGTTTTATTATAGTTGTATCTCTTGACTGCTGCAACCGGTTCAGATGTGCAGATATGTGGAACAAAAATGTTTATATGATTATGGTATACAGTGCTATCTCTGGACAGTCATTGACCTTTTTGAATTATTGTTAAATTACATTTGAAAGGAATAATTTTATTAATACTAAATGCGATTATATTCATCATCAATTGGTTTATAATTGAAGAAAATAAATGCAGGAGTATCCTACAATTTTCTTATTACAGACGCGCTTTGAAAGCAGAGGAAATATTTCGCATGGATATCAGAAAGCTTTTACTTGAAGGCTTCGGGTGAAAGTCTCCTCTATTTATTAAATCTTTCTTTTATGATGATTATATAGGGTGACTCATTATGAGATTTGGTTTTTAATCTCAAATAAAAGGCATAAAGTTGAATTCTATAGTAAGCATTTTATTGTGAGGTGAGAGAACAATCTATGACATTTTCGTTTTAAAGATTATCTCGTTTAAATGTTGACCGTAACTACGCCGTAAATGGTCCATCCTGAGGGTCTAATTTTGGACAACGCGTTCCAGGATAACGACCGGTATCTTGCGAATAACGCGAGTAATGTTGGCTTCCAAAGCGTCGATTCAAGCTGGCTTATCCCTCAAGACCAGAGACTTCATGTAACCCTAAAGAAAATAACCTAAAGGTGTGATATCACACGATCTAGGCGGTCAATTTACTGGTCCAAAACGTGAAATCAGGTTCTCACCAAAATGATTTCTCATTAAGTCCACTGTTTCTCTCGCTGTATGCGAAGTAGCGCCGTCTTGTTGAAACCAAAGTTCACCGATACCACGGGCTTCAATTTAAGTTAGCAAAAAATCCATTATCAAGGTGCGATAGCGGTCGCCATTGACGGTTACGTTCTGACCGGACTCATTTTTGAAGGAATATGGACCGATGGTTCTACCGGCCCATAAACCACACCAAACTGTGCATTTCTGTGGCTGCAGTGGTAGCTGTTGAAGCTCTTCAGGGTGTTCATCAGCCCAAATACGGCAATTCTGTTTATTGTCGTATCCACTGAGCCAAAAACGCGCCCCATCACTGAACAAAATTTCGCGATAAAACAGCGGATTTTCATTGAGCTGATTCAGAGCACATTCACCAAAAACACGACGCGAACCTAAGTCGCCCGGCTTCAATTCTTGCACGAGTGGAAGTTTGTATACCTTAAAACCAAGATCTTTACGTAAAATACGCCAAGTTGTTGCGTAAGACAATCCAAGCTGTTGAGAACGACGCTAAATCGATTCGTCACGGTTTTCAGCCACACTTTCAGCTACAGTTGCTATATTCTCTTCACTACGTTCTCGATGTGGTCTAATCGGTTGAGTATCATCCAATAATGTATGCTGGGTTTCAAATTTGTGGATGGTTTGGCTATAGTGGTTTTGGTAGGTCGACGATGCACAATATAAGTTGTTCTAGGAGCACGAAAAACATTTTTTACAGAACGTTGATTTTCGTAATACAATTTGGATATGTTGTTGCGGTGTGAGTTTGACAGGAGTGACGCGTGATCTGTCAAAAAAATATATTGAAAATCAAACCTCATAATGAATCACCCGTTAAATGGCGTATGTAATAGAATCTATGCTACGGCAGAAAAAAATATTTTAAGCATTGCCAGAAAAGTTGGCTGTTTGTTGATTGAATTGAGAAAACTTATGCTCGTATCCACTTTATACAATTTTCTCCAAACTGGCGTTGTTAAGAATTAATTTTCTGAAAATCTTAAGCCAGGTCAATAAAAGACCAGGCCCAGAAGTAGGAAATCCATCTTCTGAATGTGTAGCAGGAATTTTACGTACAAATTGGGATAACAGCAACAGCTCGCAAATAAAATATTTTATTCAGTTTTGACGATCTTGAAGATCAGCTGCATACACAGGAAAACAAAGCTCCAAGTATACAAATCTGTGATAAGACCGCAAATATATTGAACGCTTTTGAGCGACGGGGCCTGAGGCGAATAATCGGAGCGAAGTTAGGCGGGGACCAATGGTGAGTTGTATGAAATTTTTGACGAACCGGAGGTCTCAACGATTGTACGGCTGCGAAAGCTGCAATGGGTTGGACACATGAATCGTATGGACGAACAACGGATACCCAAAAAGGTATTCTTTGGGAGAACCGACGGCCGTAGACCAGTGGGGAAACCGAGGAAACGCTGGTCTGACTTGGTCGACGGACATTTCATCGCTGCTCGGCTTTCGAAATTGGAGGACGCGGTCAATGGACCGAGACAGTTCGAGGCGCTATTTGTAAGAAGCGAAGGCTCAAGAGGGGCTGTAGTGCAACGAAGAAGAAGAAATGATTTTTGCGTCTAACTGAACTGAAATGAGACTTTCTAAGCCCTATTGGGCCTTGAATTGTCCTTATTGAAGCGACTACTAGATCCGAAACTAATAATTTTGCCTTAGACAAGAATACGGCCATCGAAAATGTCACCGACAGACGAAGATGCACTGATTTTAAAAATTAATTAATGCTCTTTTGTTTTCAAGGATGTTGGTTTAAGTGACGTGAATAAGTGTAAGTGCTAGAATTTTTCGTTGTACTTTCCAAAAGAGTGGCACTTATGAAGAAAAACAATCGAAAAACGTATTGCGTTCGCTAAGCAATACCACTTTCTCGAAGACTGCCATCGGAACTCAAAACTGAGGAAAAATATCCTGCGGAGCGACGAGCGAAATAAAATAAACCTTTTCGAGATGGACAAACAACACGTTGTACGTTGTTCACCAGAGGATGCGAATCTACGGTACACAAAATCCGCGATTATGCATGGAGGTCATTACAATGATTCTCTGATTCAGGCGTATCAGCTCTTAGTCGAGTTATGGTCAACGTAAGGGGACCGAACCCAGCAAGAAGGCGACTATTAATTAGGTCCGTAAAGTCGATGCTACTCTACGGAGCAGAAATATGGAGCAACGGTGTTAGCAAGGAGCTGTACCGAAAACACTTGACACAGGTACGCAGAAGAGGAGCACTGAGGTGCATATACGACAGTCTCTGATTCGGCGGTGCTAGTCATCGCAGGCGTGATACCAACCGCCATTCTTACTAAAGTATGCCGTACTATTTACTTGGGTCGAAACGAAGAAATGAGAGAGACAGTTGTCCGCGAGGAGAGACAACGCTCACTCAATAATAGGCAGCAGTCCTGGGTGAACGGTATGAAGGGACATCGCAGGAAATCCCAGGGTGGACTCTTTTATTGTGTATTAGGTAAGGAGAAAATGTCTGCGTTCAAGAATGATTGATGCGAATATGCAGATCAATCATCAAATTTTCTGTACTTTGATTGCTCTAGGGAGATAGACTTGACACCACCTAAAGCTTTTTTTTATACATATGAAAAGTGTCCCATCGATGACCGACATAAGGTCTCTGTGGCGTACTATACAAGTATTACAGATGAAACACTGAAAAATCTCTTGTATACGCTGACAACATCGACATAACAGACAGTGCGGCATGCGATGAAATGCATCAAAAGCAAAGAAGATTTTTATAAAATATCTTCACAAACCCTTAGTATCGCGACCTATCTGTCCGTCTTTGTGTTCGTCTATACTACCGTCTGTCAGTACGTGCGTCACAGCAATTATGAAACTTTTTCGTATGTCAAAAGTGGAGATTCTATTCAAAGTTTCGGTACAAAAACAAATTTATGAGGGTTTCAGGGCGTCCCCCCATGCATGAAAGTACCTTTTATACATTTTTTACCAATGGAAGCCGATATGGGAATCAAATGAAACGTCTTGATGAGAACCTTTAAGATCAATTGTCGCAAGATACGCAACTATGTTGAGGAGAGCGGGAAAAATCAAAATATGTTGAAAATTTGTGTCTCCCCTCGCGATTTGACATTTTTTAACCAAAAAATCAGAAAAAAACCATGGATGTTGGTCTTTATAAGTGTAAAAGTATCTTCAAAATCAAAATTTGGTAAACTTTGTTATTTTTAATTTTTTAAATTTTTGTCCATAAAACCCAAAGAACATCTTTAACATTGCCAAAAAATCATTAGCTGTTGTCTTAGTGATATGTGCATATGTCTTGAAAATTTCATGGCAATTCATTTTTAAACAATGATATTACAGATCCCACGAAATTTGTGACCATGCTAGAGGTCGCAATTTTGCTCCGTTTTTCACCAAATTTTTAGAAAATGTGTCTTGGGCAAATATCTCGGTTAGGTTCTTTAACTAGCTAAATTGGCCGAGCGAAAACAAAATGGTGGCCATTTTAGACGAAAAATCGAGATTTCTGTTCTGTATACCTCCGATTTAGATGGAATTTGGTACAGAGGTTTACTGGACTGTGTGATGAATTTCACAATAAACAAGTTGGGTAAACAGACCTACGCTCAGGTCAGAAGGGTTTTGTATTCAATTTACAAAATGCAGTCACCAGATCGAATCAAATCAAGAAACATGTCAAAGACGATTTTATTGGAGAAAATATGAAATACGAAGATCATACTATTATTAACAAAGTTGAACAAATTTCGACTTCTGAGGTTTTTGGCATTGTTATACTCATAAATATCTCCCTTGATAATTATTTCAGGTGTCCATCCGCAACGGAAGAAACACATTTTTCATGTATTCCCCCCCTGTGCTCCCACTGAAGCAAAAACTGACAGTTTAACAACTGTTTTGAAAAGCTCTCATAGAAAACTTTCAGTTGATACTCATGTCGGCTACCTTTCATGAAATTTTTTTTCAGGGGCCACTCCTCTGTACTGTAATCATCGATTCATGGCCTATTTTTTTATTATAGAGAACTTTCATTTCATACTCATATCGGCTACATTTGATGAATTTTTTTTTTTCAGGGGCCACTCTCCTCTTTTCGTGTATTTCCCCTCCCTGTGCGACCCTCGAAGCAAATTTTGCCAAACTAAGACCTGTTTTGGAAAGTTCCCATCAAGACCTTTCATTTGATACCCATATCGGCTACCTTCAATGAAATTTTTTTTCGGGGGGTCACTCTCCTATATGGGGAGACCCCCCTTAAATACCTTATAAAATTTTTTTGTAGTTGAACTTTGAAGAGATCACCACTTTTCACCTACACACAAAATTTGATGTTTCTAGCTTAAGTAGTTTCCGAGAAAAGCTGCTGTGACACACGGACGGACGGACGGACAGACGGAAAGACTGGTCGCGAAACTAGTAGGGTTTTGTAAAATTATTTTACAAAACCCTAAAAATCCAAAGTCCGAAACAAAATGGCGGCCGATGAAATGTCGAAAAACGTGCATAAATTTGTTTTTAGTTGTGACCAAACCTTTCAAGCGGTGTCCATGAAATTCAGTAATTTGGTAAATACTAAAAGTATCTAAAGACTAAGTAAAAACAACTAGAGGTCAGGTCTCAAAAAACAAAATTGGGGCTAGTTGAGGGTCGAAATTTCGAAGGATTCTAAAAGTCGCAATTTTCATCTGCTGTGTATGAAACTTAGTTTCGAGATAGAAAATAATTAGATCTAAGGACTTTGACATTTTGGTGAGCATCCATGCGCAAGTTCCAAAATGGTGGCGGTTCAAATATGCAGTTTTTTCAGATTTTTGAGGCTCTCTAGCGGCCATATTTTCCAGCGGATTTTGATTAAACTTGGGATTATGGATAACTGTGCTAAGTATTTGTATTGTATCAAAATCGGATGAGAATAAAAAGATCGAAAATTTCAAACCTAATATTTGTAGCTGCCATTTTCACTAAACATTTATTATTTTGCCGTCTAAAATGAAATTCCGATTTGAACGAGATTTGGCACATTTATTGATGAGATCCTGACACAAACATTTTAAAAAAATCCAAAATTAAATGCATGCATTCAAAATTTCGGCTCCCAAAGGTCAGAAAGCAAGAGCAATTCGCAATTTTAGTAGCAACTCAAATAGTGAATACTTTAAATTGAAACGTTTTTAATAGCTTTATTTGTAAGTATTTATACAACAAATCATTTTTACGGTATTGTAAAATACTTTTACAATACTCCACTAGAATCGCGATTTGTCTGTCCGTCCCGTCCGTCGGTCTGTCTGTGCGTTAAAAAAAGGTTTTTAGCAAACTAAATAAACTAGAGTGATGAAACTTTCTGCGTAGGTCAAAAGTGGTGCCCCCTCAAAAGTATTTTAAGGAGTTTAAGGCGGATCTCCGTCCATAAAGAGGGCGGCTCTTAAACATTTTTTTTTTACAAAAGGTAGCCAATATAGGTGTGTGGGCTGTGTGGTCTAGTGGTTAGAGCATAAACGCATAAGCCGAAGCTCCCAGGTTCAAATCTCGTTGGGAGCAACGTGATTTAGTTCAGGGGATTTTTCGGACAGACTACGAGTGTTCACTCAGTGGTGATATGTACTGATTTAATCAGATCATATCATAGCTGAGCAGGCACACGGAAGCATGGTACTGACCAAACCAACTTCCGAAAAAATCAATACGGTCATGAAAATGACTCTAAGCGAAGGCCCGAGAGGGGCTGTAGTGCTACAAAGAAGAAGAAGCCAATATAGGTATCAAATAAAAGGTTTTGATCAGAACTTTTCAAAACACATCCTAAACAAGAGGCATTTGCAAGGAGGGGTGCAGGAAGAGGAGATATTTACGAAAAATTTGTGTCCAGCCCCCTCGCGATTGGACATCTCTTGACAGAAAAATCTGAAATAAATCACGAAAGTAGGTCTTTATGAGGACAATGCTGACAAATACCTCAGCAGTTAAAATTCTGTAGTAATCGAGCAGTCGACTAAGCAAACTGCTCGCAAACCGGCATAACACGGATCCAAATTTTAATTGCAGATTTGAAAAATTTAATTATTCAAATTTATATTAGCTAAACTTTTTTAATTGGATCATTTCAACGACAAATTTGCTCTACATTTGAAGCTTATCTAACGTCGCGCGGATATCGATCACTCTTTCGGATGGCTCCGATAGCTTTTTAAATTACTTTTTATGGAATTGTTTGCAACTACATATAAATGAGTTGCTTATTTTGAATAATAATTTTTCTGAAAAATTATTAGAGAAGAAAAATGTTAGAAGAAGGTGGTTTCGACGTGTGCACTAATTCTCCTCAGGCCATCACTCTTAGATACACATCGGTGATGGCGACCACCATGCTCAGAGGTGAGGGAGTAAATTTTTAATTTTTCTACTTATGCAAACTCAATATGTTTTTGTATCTGCAAGTTATATTCAAGGTAAATTTCTCTTGTAAGTACTTGTATTAGCTAAACTTTTTTAATTGGATCATTTCACCCTTTTCCCATCAACTTAATGTAAATCTATACGACAAATTTGCTCTACATTTGAAGCTTATCTAACGTCGCGCGGATATCGATCGAGATAATATAACAGAGTTGTATAGGTAGTCAATATTAACAGTGAAACAAGTGAATAAGAGTTTAATTACAACGAGACATTTATTTGTGCAATACGCGAAACAATAACATGTTGGAGTTGTGGTGACTCTGACTCGTGGAAAGCAGACGTAGGAAGAAAATCGCCGATTTTTTCAGGGAAGTGGGGGCAGTTCCGGTCAAAGTGCATTGAAAAGTGCAAAGCCGACTCAGCAAGTCACAGCGTTGGGGAAAACGGAAAATCGACAAAGCTCATACTCAGCAGGCTACCGAAAAGCGAAAAATTATCTTCGATTGAAGTACGTGATAATTTCGTGACTAATTTTGTTCAAGTGCATTAACGTACTTTAAAGAATTTTCAGCAATATCACATCATCCGCGCCCGGCGAGGATGTTGGGTGAGTACCCTCTTTTGTTTATTAATAAAGCAAATATTTTTTTCATTCAGTCAAAAAAAAAAAAAAATTCTACCAAACAAAAATTACATTCCGACATATCGGATAGATATTTATTTGTTTTAGACCGAAAAATTTTGTTTTGCTTTAAGTAATCCAATTTCAAAATATCTTATATTTTATTGTATTGGGAGGAAATTCCTTTTGTTGGAAATATGGGTAACATCGAGTTAAAACAGTACTTTTTTAAAAAGAAAAAAATTCAAGAAATAAAAATGGAAAGATACGTTAAAATAAAAACTCGGTCTTTCCATTCATCTAAACACCTGACCGGGTATGGGACCCGCCACGTTGGCTGGCCCCTCCACTATAATGAGCTAGCCATCGGGCGAGTTCACCCCTTTTTAAGTGTTTACAGGTGCTCTTGCAGGGGTAGGTGGCCTCCCGCTTACGTGCCATAGGGTTATGTGATTCCCTTACATAATACTATGACATAAATTTGCCACGTTTATATTTTTCATTTAAAGGAAAAATTCATGCAAATTATGTTTGTATGAGTTTTTCACTTAAATGGAACATATTTAGCCATGCTTACATTTGGACAATAACATATTAAAGTTGGTACTCATTGTCTGCTTTGCTTGTCTATTTTTCCGTGTGTCACACCAACCTTTCTCAAGAACTAAAGAAGCCAAATCATGAAACTTTATAGGAAGCTTATAGGTGGTGAGTCAAGTGTAAGTTTTTTTGTCTAAAAAATTTTCAAAAGATTTTAGGGGAGGGTGTCTCCCCATATACGGATGTGATCTCTTAAAAATTTTTTTTCAGCGAATATAGTCGAATGGGGTATCAAATGGAAGATCTTTTACTATAAAATCTTAAAGCTGACCAGAGGGAGGGGAAATGTCTATCCCCTCTTTGATCCGAAAATATTATGAGACAGTTGCCCGCGAAGAGAAACAACGCTCATTCAATGATTGGCAGCAGTTCTGAGTGAACAGCACCCTGATCTGAGATCATGGCTCAACCGAAGGCAAAATAAGGCTAACTTCTACCTGACCTAGCTCTTGAGCGGGGAGGGGTGTTTTTGGTCTTACTTTCACAAAGTTGGTCGATTACGGATAAGCTGCGCTGGGGCTTCTTAACGGTAACAGGACAGCTTTTTCCTGATAGTCTAATCGGAGGGATGCTTAAATCGGTTGAGATATGGAACAATGTGGCACTTTATGTTCGAGCAGTCCTTACAAATGAAAGGGCGCACTTAAGCAGTCGGGTTTGGGGATCACTTTTCGAGAAGAGGGATCGCCCCAACTGGATGGTGCCTGACTGCAAAGCAAAACGAGGCTGTATTGTCACAGGGGGAATGTCAACCGACAAAAATATCCATGAAGGCTAGCATTCTTTGGGGAGTGCCGCCTTCACTTACCCGAGAAAATCCCCGCAGAAAAGATGCCGGCCAACAGGAATACTCTTGAAGGCTAGCCACTTCCCGTTCCCGAGGAAATTGAGGTTACCGTGAGGTCTCTTCTGAGATAACAAGTAAATGACCCTGACCGAAACTGGGCTACGTTTTGGCAACAAACTGGATTTGATGCTCATGCGAACGCTAGAGTGTCCTAAAAAAGAAGAGCGGGAAACTCTGCAGGACGCACTAGATGTGCGAGCGGTAGAAAAAATGGAAAGAATATCGAGAAATCAATAATCACTGCTGCGATCGCTTCTGAAGCGACTGAAGCAAGGGTCGTAAATACCGAAATGAGTCCTGCAGAGAAAACATCGAGCGATGCAATCATCTTGGACCGCTATACGGTTAAGTGGAATCGATTGTGAAATAAATGTTGTCACCTGCGATACACAACGATAGCTATGCGAGGCGACCCAAAATGGAGCTTTGGAGCTGGAAAAGCTCCTAGTTCGAAAGGGACATTACAGGCGCAGATGGCTCAAGGCAGAGGACGAACGAAAGATCAAGCTCTCTGAACGCCCCAAATGTTGGGCTTGTAGCCCAATTAAAGGGGATCGAGAAAAGCGGAGAAGGAACGAGGAGGAGTCAACGACAGCTCAAGTTTCATTGAAGGAGGGCTTCTAGGCAGGGTTTTTTTTTCGTAGCACTACAGCCCCTTTCGGGCCTTCGCTTAGAGATAGAGTGTCTCATTGTCATGATATAATGTATCGCCACTCCACAAGGTGATATGATCATTATCACGCTTTGGCAGTGTGTCCGTCCACCCAGCTACGATACGTTTTGATTTTAAACCAGCACGTATCATAACTGAACAGGCTTATAGTCCGTCCGAAGAATCGTTCAAACTAAATCTCGTTAACGCCTACGAAACTCGAACCAGAGACCTTTGGCTTACAGGCTTAGTGCTCTAACCACTACACCATGTGGACAGCGTTATCTAAGGCAGCTAAAATAGCAGCCAAAAAAGCAGAAAATATTGCTACCCCAGGAACAGGAAAAACTAAGGAAAAACATTCGGAAAACACAGAATCCTCGGGTGTGACTCGGGAGAAGAAGAATCGGAAGCGGCGCAAAGCTATTGGGCAGACAATACTGGTCAAAGCCACCGACGGTAGATCGTATGCGGATGTTCTGCAAGAGATTAAGGGAGCGATAAGACCGGAAGAGATACAGGCTGCCATAAAAACTGTACGGCCGACTCGTTCGGGTGACCTATTGGCGAAGTTCGGACCACTAACAAAGATTCATTTCGTGACGCAGTTAAAAGTGTTCTTGGAGAGAAGGCAACCGTATCATAATAAGATATATTGACTTTTTTATGGATTTACACGAGGAAGAAAATGCTTTAAAGTGAGATTTTCGTAGCTTGAGCAGAGCAAAAATTAGGCGGCCCAATCCAAATAATAGAGGCCAGCGCATAGCCATTGTAGACAATTCAGAAAAATATACCGAATAGATGATAGAAAAAGGAAATATAATTGATTGGGGTATTTGTAGGATAAGGTGGAGTAATCTTTCTCCGATGTCTCAGGTTCTCGGATACGTGCATACTGCAAGGAGCTGTAAAAGGGTAGACAGGAGCTTCCTGTGCTGCAATTGCGGCAAAATAGGGCATAACAAGAAGGAGTGCACAGAAGAGACATACTGCTTTCTCTGTCAAGACGCCAGGTACAGGCAAATGCCGGGTTTTCCAGGAAACCCTAATCAAAGCCAAAGCACTTTTGCAATGAGCCGTAGTCTGCAGATTAATCTATATCGGAGCACACTCGTTCAAAATCTACTTAGCAGTTTGCGAGAGATAGTCAAGCTGACTTGATACTACTCAGCGAGCAACATCATACCCGAAGCTCCCCAATATTCTATCCTGACGAATCTGGTACTGCCGCCATCTGTACTCGGAAAGGGGCTAATTTTCTAGTGGAGGGCTATGGACAGAGGGATGGTTTCATGTGGGTTCGGTGTTCAAGGCCTACATCTTAAGTGTGTACATAACACCGTGTGAACCGATATCATCTTTCCAAGCTAAGCTTAATGCTTTGAAGGATGCTGTCTTGGACCCAAATGGCCATATATTAGATGGGGGAGACTTCAATGCTAAAACGATCGAATGAGGCATGCCTAAAAATGATACGCGGGGAAACCAATCCAAGAGATGGCGGCCAGAATAGGACTTGTCGTGCTGAACACCGGCGGTACGTCTATAAAGGAGTCATACCTGACGTGACATTCACCTCGAAATCCCTAGTACGGAGAGTACATAATTGGAGAGCATTAGAGGACTTCTCAGCCAGTGATCATCAATACATGCTGCTTGAGAGCCGTGATGATGTCTCCTAACGCCCATGCTCATCCCAGCATCAATAACCAACTCACCGATGCCTTTTACACAAATATCGGACTAAAGCAGGGAGATGGGCTGGCCCCATTTCTATTCAATTTGGCTCTGGAGTACGTCAGAACGAAGCGACCTGTCGATACGTAAGGTACATTACTATACAAGTCGAGCCAAGTAGTGGCCTATGCGCACGACATTAACATTTTGTCACGGTCATTAACAACTGCCAAAGAACTTTTCCTGAAACTCGACAGCGAAGCAAAACTCGTAGGGCTACAAATCAATGAAAATAAAACAAATCTCATGACGTAGTCGAGGAAAAATACCTCAAATACGACAAATATCACACTTGGCGAATACAGTATCGAAAATGTTGGTAAATTTGTGTATTTAGGCGCCAAAGCAACGAAAACGGGTAATGAAAGAGACGAAATACGCCGAAGAATACAACTCACAAATAAAATATTTTATTCAGTTTTGACGATCTTGAAGACCAGCTGCATACACAGGAAAACAAAGCTCCAAGTATACAAATCTGTGATAATACCTGTGTTATGCTATGGGAGTGAAACATGGACCCAAACCCAAGCATCCGCAAATATATTGAACGCCTTTGAGCGACGGGTCCTAAGGCGGATAATCGGAGCGAAGCTAGACGGGGACCAATGGCGAATTCGATACAACCATGAGCTGTATGAAATTTTTGACGAACCGGAGGTTTCAACGATTGTAAGACTGCGAAAGCTGCAATGGGCTGGCCACATGAATCGTATGGACGAATAACGGATACCCAAAAAGGTATTCGTTGGGAGAACAGAAGGCCGGAGACCAGTGGGGAAAACTGAGGAAACGCTGGTCTGACTCGGTCGACGAAGAAAGTTCATCGCTGCTCGGATTTCGAAATTGGAGGACGCGGTTTTTACAATCGTTGCGGCTGACTTTATAGATACCGCTCTTTTCATTAAAATCTCGCGGGTCTTTTCCGGTGCCTAAATGCCTGGTTAAAGTGTTATTTCGGTTTGTCGTTACTATTTGTATATTGTGTTTTCTGAATATTTTGAAAGACTGCTTACGGGTTGAGTCTAGCAATGGATAAAACTGAAGTGATCATCCTGACAAAGAAGAGAATCCCCGGAGTAAAGATGATCAGTATTGGGGAAGTACTGGTTGAATAGAAAACATCAGTAAAAAAATTGGGGTTACTGGTCTACTCGAAGATGAGTTTCTCTGAACAAATCACGGAAACATAAAGCTGCTTCACGAATATCGGCTCTGAGTTGACTTATGGCCAACGAAGGAGACCCAATCCGTCGAGAAGGCGACTTTTGACAAGATTCGTAAGGTTGGTGCGGCGGTACAGAGCAGAAATATGGGGCTCTCAGCAAGGAGCAATAACGAAAACGCTTAGCATAGGTACGGAGAAGAGGAGCACTGAGGACTGCATTTTCATATCTGATAGTCTCTGATTCGGCGGTGCTAGGCATCGCAGGCGTAATACCTATCGCCCTCCTTGCGTGAGAGCGCCGCACTATCTACCTGCATTGAAACAAAGACAATTGCCTGAAAGGGAGACAATTGCCCGCGAGGAGAGACAACCCTGACTCAATGATTGGAAGCAGTGCTGGGTGAACAGTATGAAGGGAAGATGGACTGTGCGCCTCATTCCTGACTTGAGACCGTGGGTCAATCGAAGGCATGGTAAGACTGACTTCTACCTGACCAATTCTTGAACGGGCATGTGTGTTTTCAGTCTTACTTGTACAAAATTGATAAGGGGAGGGAAATTATGCCTACAACACATTTTTTGCATGCAAATGATGAGGCAGGCTGCGCGAGAACCCCCACAGGGAAACAGGAGAGCTCTCTACGGCTAGTCTAACAAGGGAAATACTTGCATCGGTTGACAAATGGAATCTTTTGACACATTATGTTCGGGAAGTCCTAAAGTACTCACAGCAGTCAGAGACGTCGAGGTTGGGGGATGACTTTCCAAACAATTCCTGTTCCTCTTTCCTCCCTTTAGAGGAGGGATCCCCCAGGTTGGACATCCCAAGGCGCGGTGTAGCAAAACGAGGCTAAGTCAGAAATAATGTGTCAAACGGTTACAGGCTAGATTCTCAGGCTGACAGGGGAGGTGTTTAGTGGGCAGTGTAGATGTCTTGTGCATTTGGGGGGCCCACACTCAGGGCATAAAAAGCCTTCACCTCCCAAACACAAAAAAAACGAAGCTTAGCCCAAAGTAATGTGTAATGTGAGATGTTAAGTGGGTAGTCCAGGCGTCTTGCGAATCTAGGAACCCTACACTCAGGGCGTAAATAGCCTTCCCCTCCCAATCAAAGAAAAAAAAACAAATAGTTTATAATAACTAGGCTTCAACCTGTTGAATAATTCATACATTGAATGGCATTTGTAATGAATACCCTTATCACTTCCCTTTAAAGGTTTGCTAAATTGAAATGATGTAATTAAAACATTAATAAATATAAAAATATGATACGAACATTTGCCGTTCAAATATACACTGTTACTTTATAACGTACAAATGTACTTAAACTTGCGAGGCTATATTATTTCATCCATAAATCTGTGTTGGAACGGGCATATGAGAAATGAGTCGAAAGAAACAGTGCTTAATAGCACTAACATACTCTGCGATGAGCTCTACAAAGCAAATTAGGCTATACAATGAATAATGAGGTCTTCCGACATTTTGTTCCTGTTAATATATTTTCTCCCTATTTTTAATGTACATGTCACGAATAAGCAAAAAAAGTGTTTCAACAGGTTTGCCTTTCGCTTCAGCGAAAAATTCCATATTGCTATATCTTTATGAATGCACTAAGTATGTAAACAGCCTTTGTGTAAAGGGATATAGAGGAGAAAGGAAATAAGTGAGAGAAATAGAAAGCCGTTATGGAGGATTTTGCAGGATCAAGTCCACAGAATAAGACCGAAAATATTATTCAAGTGAAAGGAGAGTATATTGCTGGGGGATATGAATGAGAGATGCAGGTGTAAGTGTTAGGATTTTGAAGGATTTGTTTGTAATATCAAAAAGAAAAAGTCTATCTAGCATTTTCCATTCGTAAAGTTTTGCGAGGTCTTCTTTGCCGAGAGTAAAATCAATTTTTTTTCAAAGGTCTTTATGCTATCCCTCTTGGGATTTCGTACTAAATAAATTTTAATATTTATTTCATCCATTGACGTAACACATTCCAATTGACTGCACTCTTTTAAAATTAAGATTTATCTTATTTTAGATTTTACCATGAACTGCATTTCATTTACGTATTAATGTGCATTTATAATATGACTTTCTATTTCATTTTCAATTCTTTTTTGTCAGTTTCGTGCGTATCTGATAGCGAATGTAAATCAAGTTTTAAATTTTTCTTTCATTTCACTGTGAATTTCTCAAGTAAGTGCCCATTACGAGTACGATAGTAAGCTCGATGCATGGTCAATTTTCTTGCTCAAGTTAATGATAAATTCAACACTTTAAGTTAATAATAGCACAATTAACTAGAGCTAAGTGAGAGTTTCTTCTGCATTTCTGTGTTTCAGTTAAAATAAAAATTTATGTTGCAATGAAATGGTTCGCACTAGCGAATTTCGAGCTTTCCACTTGTAAACAGATGAGAATAACGAAATTATATAATCATGATCGTTTAACCTGTTTATAAGGACCAAAGCGGCACGTGAGAAATATGAAAGGTGCAGCCTATCAATTATACTAGTTTATGTATTTGCATGTGATTATTGCCGACCGCAGTGAAAAAAGAAGATATTATACGAGTATTTTGTCTGGCGAGTCATGGCATGGCAGGAAACCAGTTTTCTCAGATTAATAATAAAAAATTATAAATAAAAACTGTGACATTGAACTTTTTGGCATTTTTAGTATGAGGCAATACTTACAATTATCATCGTGATCTTGTTCACCCTCACAAGATGGAAAAATATCATCCACTGCACATATTCGTTTGTTGTGAGAAGCATTCACGGGAATCACTTCGAACTCTTTAGCTCCGATTTCAGTAATTTTGCCCTGTATGTACCCATGGTCCGAGTCCCGAGCCCATACCAGCTGGGTGTCCATATTTGGTGGCTGAAAAATACAAAGAAAATAAAGATAGATTAAAATTTTAGGTATTTGACATTCTTTGAATATTTATTTAGTATAAAATTGTTTATCTTTAAAAAATTGACGTACTGATCGATGAAGAAAAGTTCTAATTTGCAAGCTATTCATCGATGGGCAATATCCTCAGATATATCGAGGATTTTTAGAGATTTTATTATTTATGAACAGATCTTTTTCACTCTTTAATACGGCTAAAAATTCTGCCAGCCCTTCGATTAGTGTTAAGCTTGATTATTCTGAAATCCGCTTATCGGTTTTTGTTTTATGTTAAATTTTTTTAGTTCATTATAATCTTCTACGGCACGGCAGCCCAAGCCGGGCCTTTGTCTTCAGGATTAATCTCTCCCAATCATCACGGTTCTGCAACCTCGTACACCAGTTAATCACTCCCAGCAAGGATCTGGTGTCAGCTTTTATCGTGTCTTCCCACCGCGTGCTCGGTCTTCGCGTTGGACGTCTACCTTATGTTCCACCCTTTAATATTCTTTTGGGTACCCAAAAATATACACATCTTGGTGGCTACTCCTTACCATCTTCGAGAAATGAGCCGGCGAAAATGGAAAATTTTATGAAAATATTGAATTTCCTCTCATTTCCCTTCAAATTTGCTCTTCTAACATTTTTGTTTTCCATTTCACAGGAAATTTCTCTGAATCAAAATTGTAGAGGGATAAATTAACTTTAAATTTTTTTTTGTTGTACAACTTTATCTTCAAACAGTAAAAAGTTAAGAGTATTTTGAAATTTTGGGGTTGATTTCGAGATTTGTCAAGTAAAATGCTCATAATTTCATTTCTGTTTCCGAGAGCTACAAATATCTATAGTATGTCAGATTTTTCCTAATTTGTATGTACATCGATGGTACTTATTACCTATGTAGATTCTAAAATATGTACTAAAGAATAAGTATAGTAAATGTATGAATGAAGCCGGAGCGTTTATGACGTGAATTATTGTTTTTCATGGAAAACTGAATGTTTTGGTTTCCAGAAATGGGATAATTCCGAAAAGGGATGCCTCTATTAGCAAACTCAAACGTTTGGTTTGCATAAGAGCCTATCTGTTGCAGACGTGTGTCGTGATATGAGCGAAAAATGTATGATTTGTGATGAAATTGTGGAAAGTGGTGCAGTCCGAGTGACAATTAAAAGAATGAAAAATTTGTTAAGTGCAAGTCTCATAAGAAAGGATGGCAAAGACTGTTATTCGAAAGGGAAAAAAAGCAGCGTTGTACATGAGAAGCGCAGAAAGGGATACATAAGACCTAGCGATCTTAACCGCGTGGCCAAATTGGCACAGCCTTCGACGTCAGGTAAGAAATGATTGGCAAATAATTCCTTCCCCGCACGCATATGCGGGGATATCCTTTAAATATTTTGCAACTAAGTTTTTAAGTATTAGTCAAAACATTGTTAAAATCATGCATTTGCACGGTCATTACTCATTCTTAAAAAATTGTTAAAAAAGAAATATCTACGTACAAAAATTTAGGAATTATTTTTCTATTTATTGAATAAATTACATATTCAAAAAAGTATGCGCCCCGTTTAGCAGTTTGTTTGTTATGTAATAATGAATATGTGTTACATCACAATGACGGCGATTAAATATTGTAATTTTATGACCTAAAATTAAACATAAAACAATAATGCAAAAGTTGATAGTCACACACCTAAGAACCACTCATGTTTGAATATTACGTCAAGATACAATTTAATATCAGTTCTATCAAGAAAACTTTTCAATAGAATAAAATGAAGTTCTCTATGCAGGGTCCTTGTTCGTACAAATGCTGAGTTGCAAAGTTACATTCGTAAATACTTTTTTATGTAAATTTTCGTTTTTCATACCTTCAGTTGAATTACATTCCTTGTGAAGCTCGTCATAACATGTCTTTGAATTCAAAATTAAATGCTTATTCTGTAATGAAAACATTGATGACATTTTTTTTGCAAAACAAAAAAAAGGAAAACTCCATAAACGCCGCAAAGTCTACCATGTCCGATCAATGGATTCCGACGAGATCGTTAGAAAGCAGGCTAATGTTCGAAATGACGATTGGGGTAACGCAGTTTTGCTCCGTATAAGATGCGTTAATGATTTACACGCAGCGGATGCTATGTACTATGAAGACTGTTGCAAAAAATTCTTCTTGGTTAAAAACGCTGCACAACAACAGAGAGAGAGACCAACGGAAGAAATTGTTTTAACAGCCATGGATGAAATTTTTCAGTACTTAGATGATGAATATAAAGGCCAGTATTCCTTGGATGAGCTTATCGACAAGATAAGCGGAGAAAAGCCAGATGTTAGGATCATAATGAACAAAATGGCTGATAAGCATAGAGATAGAATCTTGTTCAGAAAAGTGCATAGGTGAAAAATCGTTTGCTTTAAATGATGCTTGGTATGCAGCCAGGAATTACAGTGATGCAGATGACAATTTAAGAGTGGTTCGAACGGCCGCTGCACTAATAATGCGAGATATTCAGTCTAGAGCCTATGAATTAACCAGCTATCCTCCCAGCGAGGAATTTTTGAATGGTAACGAAGAAATGGTCCCTGAAAGACTAACAGCTTTTATGAATACTCTTATCCCACACAGGAAAAGTTCTAAGGAGAAAGAAGCAAAAAAAAAGAGTGAGCATTAGCCATGCCATAATTTCAGTTGTTCGCCCTCGTTCGTTTATTTCCCCCATCCTTACAAGCATTGAGGTCATGAAACTTGGTGAACTTGTTGGCTAGCTTACGCTTTAGTGCTTCATACTTTGATGGTCAACAACTGAAAATCTTGTCTCTCTATTATCCTCAGGAACCTACACCCGAAAAAACATTTCGGCAATATGTGTTAGATAATGCTGACTTCAATGTCACTACTCTGGATGGGATGAATACATTTCATAGCTTAGGAGACATAAAATGTGTAACCCCTGCCCCAGCTTTACCTCAAGCAGGTTAAATCCAACGACTGACTGCAACTCCGCCTGCTGCCGAAGTCGGAAAGCTAGGTGTCTTGGAACTGATAAGCTATGAAAACCTGCAAATAAGTGAGTTGAAAAACGTCATACTCCAGGATTTGAATATTTTGCATCCTATTTCTGAAGGTGCGTTTCTACCAAGTCTCCAAGATATATCATGGGTAATTAGAAAATGGCTCTCATTCCGAACCACGTCTCGTATGCTACAGATATCAGAGTGGAATGGTTTCATGCATTTAGTGTCAGAGCCAATCAATTCTGAAAAAAGCACAATTGTACCCCAGGAATTCATTAATTTACCACCAAGCGATTATGACACTTTATACACTGCCCTGCTAACCGACAAGGCTTCTCAACTTGTTTAATTACAATGGATCAGCCTCGAGAAATCATTGCTTCCAGCTATGATGATCCCTTGCTCAGCAAAGTGGAAATGATACTTGGTGGGTTTCATATGCTGATGTCGTTTCTGGGATGCATTGAACAACCTATGGCGGGAAGTGGACTGAAAGATTTATTATGCTGCGCTTTTGCTCCGAACTCCGTGGACAAAATGTTGAGTGGCCATTTACTGGTACAAACTTCCTTGGCTTATACTATTTTGGAAGGGACAGATATATCTTCATATGAAAAAAAAAAACCTGCTGGAACTTTACCAATCTTCGGAAGACATGTCCCAAGAAATTATTGCAAATGCTTCTCTGACAAGCGTACATAAGAAGATGATCAACGAACTATTATGCTTGAAAGGTACAGGACCGACTGCGGCCTTGTGGATCCAGTACTTCGAGATGGTAGTGCTGATGAAAAAGTTCATTGCAGCGCAGCGCACTAGTGACTGGGAAGGCTACTTGACATGTGCGCAAAGAATGTTTCCGTATCAGAGTGAAAGGCTCTCACTCCGAACCACGTCTCGTATGCTACAGATATCAGAGTGGAATGGTTTCATGCATTCAGTGTCGGAGCCAATCAATTCTGAAAAAAGCACAATTGTACCCCTGGAATTCATTAATTTACCACCAAGCGATTATGATACTTTAAACACTGCCCTCAGATATGCTGCAGAGGATGCTAACCGACAAGGCTTCTCAACTTGTTTAATTACAATGGATCAGCCTCGAGAAATCATTGCTTCCAGCTATGATGATTCCTTGCTCGGCAAAGTGGAAATGATACTTGGTGGGTTTCATATGCTGATGTCGTTTCTGGGATGCATTGAACAACCAATGGCGGGAAGTGGACTGAAAGATTTATTATGCTGCGCTTTTGCTCCGAACTCCGTGGACAAAATGTTGAGTGGCCATTTACTGGTACAAACTTCCTTGGCTTATACTATTTTGGAAGGGACAGATATATCTTCATATGAAAAAAAAACCTGCTGGAACTTTACCAATCTTCGGAAGACATATCCCAAAAAATTATTGCAAATGCTTCTCTGACAAGCGTACATAAGAAGATGATCAACGAACTATTATGCTTGAAAGGTACAGGACCGACTGTGGCCTTGTGGATCCAGTACTTTGAGATGGTAGTGCTGATGAAAAAGTTCATTGCAGCGCAGCGCACTAGTGACTGGGAAGGCTACTTGACATGTGCGCAAAGAATGTTTCCGTATTTCCACGCCAGCGGTCATTTTAATTATGCGAAATGTACACATCTTTATGTTCAGGACATGCTCGGCCTTACAAGTTGCCACACTGAAATCAAAGAGGATTTTGTAAATCGTGGTTACTTCACTATTAATAGATCAGGTACACCAATGGCAGAAATATGGTCTGATATGGCTATCGAGGTGACATTGATGTGCGATATGAAAAGTGAAGGTGGACTTACAAGAGGGAGAGGCATCACTGATTCAGTATGGCAAAATAGATTGGCGGACCACGCACAGCCTCAGCCATATTCTTTTATTTAGAGCAGTTTACTCGCGTCAACCCTGTTAATGGAGAACAACATGTGGAGTTTTGAGCTTCCCGAATGAACAGAGACGATGAAGACAGAAAGAAGCTTGCTCAATGGTTGGCTGAGCATCCACCGTTTGTTGCGCGTGATTCTTTCATATCACTTTCAAGTGGAGTAACAGGAACCAGCAAGATCAACCGTTTTCAAGCTTTAGAAATTGATACTCAAACAATGGCCACGTATGTAGGAATCAAATTTTCAAAAGTTAAGCAACGCAGGAAGAACGTCGTAGTGCCTTTGGCTGCAGTGAGCAATTCTATTAAAGTTCACAATGAAGTAGTGGTGGTCGAGCCGTTAATGATTCTCCAGCGCACTTTGGTTAGCAAAAAAGCTGAAGCAGACGTTGTAGAGCTTTTGAAATATGAGCTAGCACCTTAACTTATGACTCTATTTAACGAAGTAATCATGCGGAAGACGAAGAAGTCTGCTCTTTACGATGTTTTCCCTTCATGCAACGAACTTTAAACCTGAAGGATAGTTTCACGGTGATTTATGGTGGGTTCCTACTACATTGATCAATATGTCTCTTACGTGGCTAACCGTTACAGCTCTGTTGTAATTTTTGATGGTTACGAGGCCCCAAACTCCACGAAAAGAGCTGAGCAATATCAGAGAGCAACCAACAAAGCATCAGTTGATTTTGACTCTGATGAAAACATGCTGGCTACTTTTCAACAGGAAAACTTCCTTTCCAGCGAAAAAAAAATGAAATCAGGCTGATAAACATGATAGCGGAAGCCTTGCGTGTGACGGGAATAAAGGTCACCATTGCAAAAGGAGATGCTGACTACAGCGTTATGAAGTGTGGATAGGAAAATATATCCCATCCAGCTGTGGTTGTGGTTGGCAATGATATAGATTTACTTGTTTTACTAGTAGCACTTACACCACTAAACAAGAATGTGTTTCTTAAAAAGCCTAGACAAGGGAACATGGAAGATAGATTGTACTCCATCCAGCAACTTCAAGCCATGCCATTTAGCAAGCATATTTTGTTCATTTATGGTTTCACTGGATGCGATGCAACATTTGCCATTTATGGAAAAAGTAAAGTAGCCATAATTAAATGCTTCCAGCGGTATCCAACTGAAACGAAAAATATCGCTAAGTATGATTCGAAATCAACCGAAGAAGACATCGCGAAAGCTGGAAAGCAAATTTTGCTACTATTGTATCAAGCCCCATCTAATGAGCATGATCTTAACCATCACAGGTGAATTTTTCTTTTGTGTGATTTATAGAGATTCTATTTTGTCTTATAAATAGGTACATGTGCTTCGTAAAATCTTCAGCTAAGATGAAGACAAACCTGTGTTCATTGCCACCAACAAAAATGCTGCCCTACACTATTCATGCAGAGTGTTTTTACAGGTCCAACAGTGGCTTGGAGATGAATATATGGAGCCTGAGCGTTGGGGTTGGAGAAGAGAAGATGGTAAATATCTGACCCCCATCAAAACCAAGGCCCCTTTTGCCCCCGAAATCGTTCTTAACGCAATATTCTGTCGATGTGCATCAGGTTGCGGTATCAGATGTGGATGTCGAAAAACCGGCATCCATTGTTCGCCTATCTGTGGCAATTGCCGTAGGTCTTGTACAAACAACTTTCCTATTCAAAACGAATCAGAAGACTGGGATGGGGGTGGTTAAATATAAAATTAAATAAAAACTTCTACAACTCGCTTTGAGTTTGGATCACTTAGAGCATGGCTCTTTTTTTCTCGAAATGGTTTTTCTTCAAATAACAAACCTTTCTTAGCATATAGTTCCAGCGTCATATATATATATATATATATATATATATATATATATATATATATATATATTATATATATATTATATATATAGATATTATATATATATATATATATATATATATATATATATATATATATTATATATATAGATATTATATATATATATATATATATATATATATATATATATATATATATATATAGATATTTTATATATATATATATATATATATATATATATATATTGTATATATATAGATATTATATATATATATATATATATATATATATATATATATATATATAGATATTTTATACATATATATATATATATATATATATATATATATATATATATATATTTTATATATATATGTATAGATATATATATATATATATATATATATATATATATATATATATATATATATATGTATACATAATATATATATATATATATATATATATATATATATATATATATATATATATATATATATGTATACATAATATATATATATATATATATATATATATATATATATATATATATATATATATATATATATATATATATATATACATATGTTTATGCACCTTAGTTCAAAAACATGACACAGATACTTTAAGCCTTTGAAAACAAAAATGAAATTATGAGCATTTTGTTTGAGAAATCTCGAAATCAACCCCAAAATTTCAAAACACTTTAACTTTTTATCATCTAAGGATAGAATTGTGAAACAAAAAAAAAATTTTAAAGTAGTTTTACTCCTCTACAATTTTGATTCTGAGAAATTTCCTGTTAAATGGAAAACAAAATAGTTAGAAGAGCAAATTTGAAGAGAAATGAGAGGAATTTCACTATTTTCATGAAATTTACCATTTTCCCTGGCTCATATCTTGAAGATGATAAGGAGTAGCTACCAATATGTATAGATTTTTCGCAAGAGAGCCCAGAAGGCTTTAATTTGAAGCCTAATATTTTTTTCGATACGACGTACTGTTTTCGATATATATGCCAAAAACTGAAAAAAGGGAGGATTTTATGAGGCGTTACTCAGGGGATCTCCCCCAACACATATCGGAAACATTTGGAACTACATGATTTTTTGCAGTAAAAAATCTAATTTGACTGGACTACTCGTAGGCCAATTCTGTTTGGTTCAGATTCTAAGCTTAGAAATGCTCCTTTGGCAGATGAGATTGAACGTGTCATAATATTGACATCGCCAGCATATGTTACCCACTGTGTGGATTTGAACATTAGTGTACCAGAGGTTTTAGCTGATGTCTTTCTGATGACGTATTCCAGCGCAATATTAAAGAGCATTAGGGCAAGCCCATCCCCTTGCTTTAAGCATGATTTCATTATGAAGCTTTTCGTTACTTTCCCGGTTACCTTGACCTAGGACTTTTTGTTCAGCATCGTGACTTTGATCATACGGGCTAGTTTTGTTGGGATGCCAAAGTTAAGCACTATTTTGTACAGCACATTTCTGTGACACTGTTGTATGCTTGCTTAAAGTCTACAAAGAGTTGGTGTACGTCGATATTATATTTCCAGTACTTTTCGTGCACCCGCTTCACTGAGAGTATTTGGTCAACTGTAGACCGTTCACTTCGAAAGCCTCCCTTATACTCTTCTATAATACTTTCATAGTACAGCTTTAATTTTTTTCTATGATTTTGGAGAGCACTTTATAAGATGACACAGCGAAGTGATGCCTCTATATGTTAAATTTTCCACCTTAGCTTGTCCCCCTTTTTGTGTACAGGACATACTACAATTTTCCGCCAGTTAGTAACTGCTCCTTTGACCATATTCTGCATATTAATCGATGAAGAAGGCCACTTAGATATTTGGGCTCCCCTTCTGGAGCGGTTCTGCTGGTATTTCATTTTTTCCAGGAGCCTTGCTTTGCTGAGGTCATGTACTGCTGCATGTACAGGGCTATTTATTTCGTGGTAGGATAGTATAACCCTGCCATTTGACATCTGTCAGAATTAAATGTCATCCAAAGCGTGTTTTTTTTAGTTGAAGGTTTGCCATTTAGAAATATGAATCGTTTAACAGTCGAAGAACGTGTTAAAATTATTAAATTTTATTATAAAAATGGTGATTCTGCTGTATCAACATTTAGGGCTTTACGAGCCGATTACGGGCGACATAATTGACCTAGACAGCAAACAATTTCGAACACGGTGAGAAAATTTGCAGAGACTGGATCAGTTATTGAGATTGCAAGGCCTGTGCATCATCTCAACATTCGTTCTGCTGAAAATATCGCTGTCGTTAATCAAAGTGTGGAGGAAGATCCGAATTTGTCGATTCCTCGACGTGCTCAACATTTGGGCTTGTCTTACGGCTCATTGTGGCGGATTTTGCGTTTGGATTTGCATCTCCATCCATACGAAATCCAACTCAGTCAAGAACTTAAGCCTCAAGACCATACACAACGCAGAATGTACGCGAATTGGGTGATTGAACAACAAGCCATTGATAACGATTTTTCGAACAAAATTTTTTTTAGTGATGAGGCTCGTTTTTCGCTCAGTGGTTACGTAAATAAACAACATATGGGGCTCTCAAAATCTTCAGGTGATCGCAGAAAGGCCTTTGCATCCGGAAAAAGTGACCGTTTGGTGTGCATTATGGTCTGGTGGTGTTATTGACCCGTAGTTTTTTGAAAACCATCAAGGAAGAGCCATTACAGTCAATTCTTACCGCTATGGACGGATGTTAACCGATTATTTTTGGAGAGAAATTGAAGATTATGATCTGGAGAATATGTGGTTCTAACAGGACGGAGCCACAAGCCACACAACACAGGCTAATCGAGCACTTATGCAAGAGAAATTTCCAGGACGCGTAATTTCGAGATTGAGTGATGTCAGTTGGCCCGCAAGATCCTGCGACCTAACACCTTTGGATTTCTTTTTATGTGGCTATGTGAAAGATCGTGTTTACGCAAACAATCCTCACCATTTTGAGCAATTGAAAACCGATATTCGTGAAGTTATGGCCGAGATGTTGCCGGGAATGTGCCGAAAATTCATTGAAAATTACTTCAAAAGGCTTGAGGCCTGTAAGAGGTCCCGTGGAGAACATTTGAATGATTAACAATTTTTTATTCAATAATTACAAGTAAAGGTTCCTTTTTGACTATATATTGGGTATATATCTTAATTCGTGCGGTTTGCTAAGAGATGGCGTAACTTGTATAGTATTGCATCGTTCCAATATTTCGAACCTGCGTTGGAAAGCTACTATCATTGTACGTATTTTAGTGTATGCCATTCATGTGAAGCGTTAACAACAGTGATTTTTTTTCACTCAAATATGTCGAACTTTGTTCCTGAAAAAGTGTTTTTGCGGGGAATTCTTCTTCATTACTTTAATATGAAGAAAACTGCTGCCGAAAGTCATCGTATTTTGGCGGAAGTTTATGGTGAACATGCTCTAGCTGAACGAACCTGCCAAAAGTGGTTTGCACGATTTAAAAGTGGTGATTTTAGCTTGGAAGACGATGAACGTCCTGGGCAGCCATAAAAGTTTGAAGATGAAGTACTGGAAGCATTACTCGATGAAGATTGTTGCCAAACACAAGAAGAGCTCGCAGAATCTTTAGGTGTCACTCAAGCAGCCATTTTAAAACGTTTAAAAGCAGCTGGATATATTCAAAAGCAAGGTAATTGAGTTCCACATGAACTCAAGCCGAGAGACGTCGAAAGGCGGTTTTGCATGTTTGAAATGCTGCTGGAACGCAACAAAAGGAAGTCATTTTTGCATCGGATTGTTACTGGTGATGAAAAATGGATCCATTACGACAACCCCAAGCGCAAAAAATCATATGTGAAAGCCGAATATCCATGGCGCGAATGTAATGCTCTGTATTTGGTGGGATCAGAAGGGTGTGCTGTATTATGAGCTGCTAAAACCATCAATGCAGCACGCTACCGAACACAATTAATCCGTTTGAAGAGAGCAGTAGCCGAAAAACGCCCGGAATATGCGACCAGACACGAGGCAATAATTTTCCATCATGACAACGTTCGGCCCCACATTGCTTTTCCGGTTAAGAACTATTTGGAAAACAGTGGATGAGAAGTTTTACCCCAACCGCCTTATAGCCCAGACCTTGCCCCTTCTGACTACCATTTGTTCCGATCGATGCAGAACGCCCTCACTGGAATACGGTTCACATCAGAGCTGGATATCAAAAATTGGCTTGATTCATTCTTTGTTGCCAAGCCGGCGCAGTTCTCTTGGGATGGGATCCACAAATTGCCAGAAAGATGGGAAAATGTCATAGCTTTAGATGGGCAATACTTTGAATAGTACTATTGTACAATTTTTTTCTTAAATAAACGTTCAAACTTTGAAAAAAACCCGTACGAATTAAGTTACCGACCCAATAATTTATTTTTCACTGTATATACGCATTTCGGTGGGAACATATCACCTTCATCAGTACACTAACTTATAACATTTATTTCTTAGCCTATTTATACCTATTTTATTTAAACTTTTTTATTATTATTTAATTATACAAAACAAGACTAAGTAACTTACTATAATTATTTCCTAAATCCTCATTCAATCTTTTTTCCGCAGGTACTTTCCTAATTTCCAGACTTTCCACCGTGTCTAGTTTACGGATATTTTTTACCTCCTTAATGACCTCTAAGTCCTCGAGCTTAATTTGATGGCCTTCCTTGATCGCATGCTCCGCTACCGCCGATTTTGTCGTTTTTTTTTTGTTTTTCCTGAAAGCTTCAACCTCTTTCATGTGTTCGTGGAGACGCACAGACACCAACCGTTTTGTTTACCCCACGTAGATTTTATCACATCTTGGGCACGTTATTCGATAAACACCGCTTTTTTCTTCCTTGAGTTTTTTATCTTTTTTGCTGTTCCCCAAAGTTCCCAATTTATTGCTCCTACTTGTGCCTACCGCTTTAATGCCATGTTTGGCTAACACACTCGATAATTGATTGAATATATTTGAATACGGCATGCTGACTCTCGTAGTTGGTTCCGACTCAATTATCGCGTTGGCTTCGAAGAGGCTTGATAGTTCTTGACGTGCTAGTTTTTCTTTCTTTTTCAGGATTAGATTGTGAATTATTTGGCTATCAAAACCGTTCATTTCGGCTGTTTCAATAATATAGTTCATTTCATGTTTGTATCGATCATTAGATAACGGGACTTTGATGAGTCTGTGTACCATACTGTTGTATGTACAGGTCCAATACTCACCTTGGGACCACGCGGTCGAGCTGCCCTGTAGGTGATGGCGTGTGGCAGCTCCTGAGGAGTGTCTATCACCTGCAACGAAACCGCTGTATGCTGGCACCAGCCCTATGCTGGAAACGCTGGTCTCCATCGGGCCAAGGCAATGTGCTATCATGTTGATAGCCAATGATGTCCCGGGTGAAAGAATAAGTGGTTCTTTCACTTAGGAGACTGGCACCATTATTCTTAACACTTTGTGGGTTTATATTGTTCTTTTTTGGCTTGAGTTGGTTGCTGGATGTATTCTTTGTTCACCTGGTTCCGTTTTGCAACCGCTTTCTTGTATTCTTCGTGTACCAACTTTTCTTTAGCCGATGCTCCAAGACCTTTTCACACGCTTCTGTTACCGCATTTTTACTGTCTTCTAAATGGTTTTACTGCCATCACTACTTTCTCCCATCTGCGTTACTCAGCTATCTTTCAGCGTGTCTAGTACTTTGGGGTAACTGATGTTCCTTGTTCACAGCTCCTGGAGATGCGGCATTGGAGCTTGACCCTTACAAGGTAGTGGTCCGAGTCACAGACAGCGCTGCGGAACGAGCGCGTGTCGTTTTTGTATGAGAACATGATCTGGTTGAATGTGTGACCGTTTGGGGATGCGGGAAGCATGTGGAGCTTACTGTGAAGTCCCTGCTAGTGGCGGTCTTTCAGGCATTATGGGTTGTCACTGGTCTCTGCTTCAAAGCTGTTTGTTGTTATATGCACCGTTTCACGGCTGACTTTTGCGTTGAAGTCACCCAGAACAATTTTAATGTCGTTTGACGGCAATGCATCGACTGTGTGTTCCCGGGTGCTGTAAAATTCGTCCTTTATTGCTGCCTCCTTGTCAATCCGAACTCACGGCTATCTTGCGATTTTCCGCATTTAAACACGATGTGTGTTCGCATGTCAAATACACAATATTTTTACCGGGTCAGTTTTCAGTCCTATGAGGATGATGATTTTATATTTCTTTATTTCATTCGGAAGTTGTCGTAATGCACCTGGTCTGTTCCATTATCTAACATCCCAAGTTTCAAAAGAATAGTCCTTTATGCGTTGGGATAGTTGTTGACGTTTGTCCAATCGGATCCGAGGCTGTTGTCCTGGTTCCATGACAAGTAAATACTAAGTGGAGCGTTAGTTTTTGATATACGATTGGTATTTTATTTTCCACATAGCCGCCGGCTAGACGGTTAGGGCTACCTCTATCCGCCACCTAAGGACGCATCCGATCGAGATCCGAAAGCCTCACGCGGAATTAACGAAAATATGCAATCTATAAATCCTACTATTATTAACAAAGTTAATCGAATTTTGAATTGACTTATGCTCATAAAGAACTATCTACAGAATTTTTTTTTTCCTATTTTTCGGATCATAGGTGTCCGAACACGAGGGGAAACGACACACATTTTTAGCACATTTCCCCTATTCTTCTCGATGCTGGTAACCCTGCTTTAAGATCCGTTTTGAAAAGTTTTTGCCAAGACCACACATGACTATCTGTAGTAAGACAATTTTTTTTTTAAGGTTTACCACCTATATTTTCACTAGATTATAATATTTATCGCTGTGGCTGAGATCTAATCTTCACTAACAAAGAAGATTGGTGAAGTCTTGTTTGTTGTTAAAAATGCTATACATAGCTCTCTTTGTGCTGATTCCTGCTTTTTCCGTATTGTGGGTTGTGTTATTGTAAAGCCTTGGCAAGTAATTTTTGCATCGAAAGCTGAAAGCAAAGCGCATCGCTATCATAAGCTTTATGGTACAGATGAAACTAGAACTCATTTTTGTGCCTTGCGTGCTGCAGCTAAGAAAGAAATTAAAGCAGCGAGAGAAACTATTTCAGCTGCATGGAGAGTTTGCTAAGGGAGAACAACACAAAACCTTTCTGGTTTTACATTAGATCCTTCAAGTCCTCGTCTTCCGTTCCTTCCTCTGTCCACTGGAATAATATTGTGAGCTCCTCTCCCCTAGTAATTTCCAAACTTTCCTCTGAATATTTTTCTACCACTGCTACACGCTCTTTCATCCTGCATCTCCTATCCTGTAAATATACCAGAATTCCACTCCATTGACGTTTCCTCGTTTAAAATAGATTTCGCTGAAGTCGAAACCCTCATTAAGTCTAGGTGGTTAACCAAATATATTTGTAAAATCTTTAGCGTCTTCCTTATCCATCCCGCTTGCGTTCTTGTTTAACGTCAGTTTAAGTACGGGCATTTGTCCTACTAACTGGAAAGGAGCCAACATCGTACCTATTCTCAAGAGGGGTGATCCTTCTTCTGTACCCAATCATCGTCTTACATCACTTTCCTGTTTTCCTAAATGATTTGAGCGTCTGGTGCACAACCGGCTTTCAGTACTTTTGAGCCCTATTTTGGCAAAGGAAAACGCGGATTTCTTAAAGGTCGGTCCACCCCTACGAAATTGATCGAGTTCACTTACTTTATTGCAAAAGCATTAGATACTTGCCTGCAAGTTGATGTAATCTTTACTGATTTTTCAAAGGCGTTTGATACTTCACCTTTTTTGCTACAAATTGAGTTCCTATGGCATAGCTGGTCCTCTTTTATCATGGATAAAGTCATACCTGTCTTCTGGTATGTGTTGTGTTAATTAGTGTGGTATATCTTCCACTCAATTTTATCCTTCTTTTGGTATTCCTCAGGGTTCAATTTTTGGCCCGCTTTTGTTCCTCTTGTTTATAAATGATCTTCCCTATTATATGCAGATGATTTCAAAATATTTCGCACAGTCACATCTATACAGGATTGTCAGTATTTATAGTAAGATTCGATTGCCTTATATAATTGTTATGCATTTAATTATCTCTGTCTTTATGTTGCCAAATGCAATAGAATATATTTCACCCTTAATATCTCTCCCTTAGCGTTTAGATATATGTTAAAAGATGTTCCTTTTATTGTTGTGAATTCTGCTAAACATTTTGGTGTTACTTTTGATTCTCTGCTCAGTTTTGATGCTCACATTCTTAATGTTACCTCTAGGGCATTAAAATTATTGGGGCTCATTTTCAGACATGCTCACAAATTCATTAATATTTCTACTCCTGTCTACCTTTTCTCTTTTCTTGTTCGTGCTATACTTTAATACTCTTCTGTCGTTTGGTCTTCTCGGCACTCATATCTCGTCAACTTATTAGAGAATGCTCAGCGTAAATTCACTCGTGTCTTGTTCTACAAGTTAGTCTCCCATATCAACCCTATGAAAATCGTTTAGTCATTCTTTGCCTCCCAACCGATAAGTACTTAGCCTAAAAAAGAAAAACGAAAATTTTGGAAAAGTGGCAATTTATTCCTCAACATAATCTCCTCTTAGCTCGATACACTTGACCCAGTGATGCTCCAACTTCTTTTACCCGTCTGAAAAATAAGTTTTTTGGAGGCCTACAAAGTGAAACTCCGTGACGGCGATGACCTCCTCATTTGACTTAAATTTTTCGGGAGTGACATTTTCAAGCTTGGAAACAAAAAGAAGTTGCACCGGGCCGACTCTGGAGAATACGATGAATGGGGTAGCAGTTCGTAGCCGAATTCGACCAATTTGGCCGTGGAGACAGCGGAGGTGTGAGCCATGGTGGAAGAGCACTTTTTTCTTATCCAAATGGAAGGGCACTTTTTTCTTATCCAAATGGAAGGGCACTTTTTTCTTATCTAAATGGGTTTGTTTTATGCAATTTGACGTAGAATCGACCACCCAATAATTCGGCATAGTAGAGCCCTGTGGCCGTTTTCCCTTCTCCAGATAGTCGATGTAGATCACACCTTGTGAATCCCAGATAACGGTGGCCATCACCTTTCCGGCCGATAGGACCTTCTTTACATCCACCTACCAAGTTTGGTGTGTGTATCTGTTACAGTTTCAGAGAAAAACTGTTGTGACACACAGACGAACGGACGGACATATGCACAGATATTCTCGATTTCAATGGGGGTTTGTAAGTAAAAACGAAACTAACAAAAATATAAATAAATATATAAAAATCAGAAATACTTCATACCGAAAACGATTAACTGATGATTTTATGGTTATCCTGTTACTATCTTGTTTCTTACAATGTATGAATGCTTAATATGCATTCAATTATATTGACGATTCATGTAATGGGTACACTTCTAACTATCATTTATAGTAAACCGTAAATAATTCACTTTCATACTGGAAAGCAGTCATGCATGTTTGTGCTGTTAAGGAACAATAATAGTCCGAACGAATAGCTAATAGATATGAAAGTATGATAGTCGACGAGTATATTTTACTTTTATTTTTCTTTGATCATGAATTTCATGTAATTAAAAATGGGTTTGGGTTTATATGGACTTCATGAATAAATAGACATTGAAAAGAAAAATGATAGTTGATGTTTTTGTTATAATTTATTATAAATTGCGCAATTATTATAATTAGTTGAATCATTTCTTTGTTACTCGTATGTTATAAATATAAAATTTTCATTGAATCTTTCCACTTGTCCATACTATTTAGAAAGAAAGGAAAACTTTCCTGTGTGTGAAAATAAAAACTCTCATGACATTGATACCCTGAAAACTTTTGACCTAAGAAGTAATCCTTTTGCGGTTCGTAATGTCATGCACTCCCAATCGCATGGCTTCTAGCGACATTACCCTCACAGTCCCTAATTTTTATGTCATCAAAAAGTAGAGGATACTACATTTTCTAGGCTCAAAACAGATCTAGAGACCATGAAACATCAGTCGGTCGCCCCATGAATATGTCACACAAGTATCACATAACAAATGAACGGCAACATATTGGATAGATGCAATTGCTAGAGCTATGCAAAACGGAAAAGTACAATCATATGACTCGTACATACATATGTGAGCGAGGCTCAATCGCACATTCATTTGTGCATGGACTTGCATCGTTACATATGGTGTCTAGTCTATATGCTCATATCTAAACATATATTTAGAATTTAAGAGCGAAAGCCATCTGGGAAACGTCTGAAAATGCAACGAACATGGGAAGCCATGAACTTGGATGATCTGTAAGCCCTAAACTATTTTTAATTTTCTATGCGATCGATTGCATTCGATAAACTGCAGTATGCCAGACGAAATATGAGTACAGATGATGGTTTCACCCACAACGTCTGCATTTGGCTTTAGGTTTCATAGACACATTTGTTTTACACCATGTTATTCGTGCGTATCCAAGTTGAAATGGCATCTAAGCAATGGTGGAAGTAATTTATGGAAAAAAGTTATAACTAAATAATCCTTTAAACACGATAAGAGGAGGCATACAGTAGTTTGAATGAAAGTGAGACACTACTTGTAGACTATATGTTTGTAATTTGATTTAAACTTTTAAATGTTATACTGCTTTATCTGGATGTGTCCGTAGAGTTTATTATGTTGATTCAAAACCAATAATACAGTAGAACCAGTAAATGTTCATATTGAAATTCTTCCAGGATGTCATATGGAAATATCCAATTATTTAGGTGAGAAATAAATACAATTGAAATACCTCTCATTTTTTTGCCTGGAACATTGTTCAAACAACGGTTTTATACGAAAAACTGGCTGAAAGATCGATTTTGTTTACATAGTTCAGAGACCTCTGTCGATAGAGAATACAAATTTGAATACTATTAACAATCTCAATAACAGTTAATTTGAGTTGCTAAATTAAAATCGGTTAACAATTATAATTATTTTTAATTTCTTCAAAGTCAAAAGCGCTTTATTCAATACAAATCATTATAAATTTTAAACGAATATAAAGCTAATTCCAAACAATAACAATATAAAAACTTAATGGCCCAAATGGCTCTCTAAATTTAAATGTTATCAGTTAAACACATTTTATAAAAAAAAACATAGCAAATTCAAATTAATTATGATTATTACATATTTTATGATTTGATTGGAAAAAGGATAAAAAATCAACCAACACTATTCAAAAATTATTTATAATTTTAACACAACAGTGAACTTTTATACTATACCTAATACGTTATAACCTAATTCTAGTAAAATTCAACCAAAAATTTCATCTTATACTAAAAAATGCTATAATATTCCTAACCTAAACCTCTAACCTTATCTCTAAACCTAATATTATAAACATCCTAAATATTGAAACATACCCGTAATTTTTAACACAAATAAACAACACTAAATAGAGCAATAATGAGCTGAAACTCGAAAACTAAGAAACAAAAAAACACAATAACAGAAAATAAACACGAATAATTTAGACATTGTCACTCAACCACCAATACCTTGATGTTTCGTCTCAGATCGACCAGTTTCAACGAATCTAGCAAATGAGTATCTCCATTGGAATTGTTGGTCTCGAGAACTCAAATTCGGAGGATATTTTATCTTCTTATCGGTGGCCCGTCTATATATGTGATATATGATTGGGACACCGTCGGAATCAAAAACATATCGATTCATGTCCAAATGCACGAATGCTTCTGGAGGAACGCAGCCAGTAGCGAGGCAAGTCGCAATATACCCGTCTGTAGGGTGGAACGGCTGTGAAATCCAAGGGTTTTCACTCACAGTTACAGATCTTGCGATATGATTCCGAAGAAGTTTCAATACGAAGATATCGACTCTCGTCACTTGGCAGTTTGATAAATTTTTCTTTTCGATATAAAATGTTTCCAATCCGTCTCAGGCTTTCTGTACAAACCAGTACATGCACGAAGACATTTCCTTTCGAAAATTCTTAATCTTTCTTTAGTACTAGCACTCTGATTGTACCAGATCTGACATCCATATGTCAAAACTGGTCCAACCAGGGTCTTGTAACAGATAACTTTGACCTTTTAATCAATGTATCTGGAATAAAAGAGTCGTCGAAGGCCCATGATTACTTTTTTTGCTTTACTGAGCAACATTTTGACATGTTCAGTATAGTACAGATACTGATCGAGATGAACACCGAGGTATCGAACACAGGATTTATGTGGAACCCGTTCTGAACAAGCCTCACTAGCCATAATTTGGAAATCCTTCCAATAACGTTTCAGGTATTGACTGATCCCCTGCAGTGTTGTCCGCAACAAAATTGTTTCGCACTTCTGCGCATTGATTTTCATTCGCCAATTGTCAGTGTACAGCTGCACATCATTAAACACTTTTTGAAGATAGCTTTGAAATATTGTAGCTTTTCAGTCTGCCATATAGATGATCCGATCATCAGTAAACGCGTCCAATGATCTCGTTGGCGAGACGTTAAAATCAAAGCTGTTCAATAGCTTGCAAATAAATATTGAGAAAAGTAGAGGCGCAGTACGTGTTCCCTACTGTAGACCATTCAAGACATCAAAGTCGCGCATTGTCGTCAGATTTCCATCAGTTACAACAAATGATTTCCCGTATAACATACTCGTATTGCACATCATGGTGAAAAGGGGTCTGGGGAACCTGTCCTGAAGGAGGTTAAAAACTAGTCCATTTAACCGCGCCGTATAAAAGGCTTTCTCCATATCAATGAGACATGCTCCAACACATTCTCTGTCGTTTAGTTCCCAACAGATGTCTGAGGTTACTTTCGTTATCGCATGTATGGTCGAATGCCTGGCACGAAAACCAAGTTGGCAATTTGGCATCAACTCATATTTCTCAATGTGTGATTTTATTACTTTATTTGGTATCATTTCAAACACTTTGCTAATGTTAAGCAGCAAGCTGATTGGGCGATAGCTTTTGGGGCACGAAGATTCTTTTCCTTTCTTCAAGATCGGAAATATCTTGGCCTTTTTCCTCTCATTTGGGAATTATGAATTGCTCAACATGTTGTTGAACAATATGCAATAATTCCTAATAGCAACCTCAGGCAAATGTCGGAGAACTATATTGGAACTTATCCTGTTAAATATATAAGATATCTTCATAGCTGACAAAATAATCAATAAGATTCATGCCAGTATGAGGTTAGATGTTAATGTTTCATTGAATTGAAGAATTGATTCACCGTTCAGGCTTGACTTTAAGTCGGAAACTTTTGCTACAATGACCTCTGAAAATATTTGATTCTCTCTCTCAGGGTTTGGTAGATGAATCAGTTAAAAACGTGTTTCAATCAGGGCAAGTTTCTGGAACCCATCATATATAATCCTGTTTCTATTTCTATCCAGAGTCGTACGAGTACTATCAATTTCGATACCAGCCCTATCGAGAAGATTTGATATCTTCAGTTGAGACTTCTTGCAGAATAAACTATTCACTTTTGTGAAAACGCCATTTGGGTCCTGAGGGCTAGTTCGCCTCAGCTTTTCCGCTCATTGATTGCTGACTGCACTCCTGAAGTATGAACGGATTAAATTTCGGACATTCTTCAGGTTGACGCGTGTGAGAAGAAGGCTTCAATCTTTTAAACTATGCGATGGTTGGTGTTTCATATCCTTCCATATTATTTCGATGTTTAATCTTGGGAACTACTTTCTCAATCAGAAGGAGGACATCGCTTCTAGTAATCTCGATTAAACTTCTTTCGAAACTTTCCCCAGTCTGTTTTTTTGAAATTCATCTGATAATTTTCATGTTGAACTGGAATGAGGAAGAGATCATCCCTTTGATAAGTGATTTCCATCACGACTGCGTTATGGTCGACATCGTAAGATAAAGTCAATTCTTGCATCAGCAATGCAGAGGTTCAAATATGAATTTGTCCTAGGGTATGTTGGGAACTCCGACCCATATAGATTGCACCTGTATTCAATTTGGTTCTCTGTTATCCAGGATTTCAGGAATACACCTCTGGCATTATAGTTGGCGTTCAGCCATGATATATGCTTGGCATTCAGGTTACCAGCAAGAATATAATATTGGATAGTCTAAAAGGTATTGAGCTTTTGTCACTAGAAGGTGTTCGTTGTCATATATCGTCAAACTAACATGCGTTTGAAAGGTGACATTCCAGTCTACAATTTTCATATGGACAGTTTTGTATTTCGTCATTCGTATCAAAAGTTGTATTCATTCAAAAATGAGTGAAATTTCTGAAAAAATTCGTTATATTTTACAATATCACTACTATCAAGGTTAGAATGCATCGCAGTTTCGTGAAAAAATTTGTGGTGTCTACGGTCAAGATACTTTATCAAACGCCACAGCCAAGAGATCGTTCGCTCGCTTTCGTTCTGGAAATTTTGATGTCAAAGATGCACCACGTTCAGGTCGTCCAATCACTGAAAAAGTCGATGAAATCTTAAAAAAAAAAATTGAAGACGACCGACACGACACATAAGCATACATGGGATTGCTAAGGAACTGAATATCCATCACCAAACAGTTTTGAACCATTTGCGTAAAGCTGGATACACAAAGAAGCTCGAAGTTTGGGTGCCGCATGAATTAACACAAAAAAATTTGATCGACCGAATTTCAATTTGCGAAATGCTAACAAAACGCAACGAAATCGAGCCATTTTTGAAGCAAATCCATAGATATAGAGAGTACTGGAGCCGCAGCCGGTCGCGATAGCCGAAGCAATTAGCAACCTTCGCTAAAGCTGTGTGAAGTTGAGGTTTAAAGTGATATGTTTTTGTTTTTGCACTTAATTCACTCCGAAACTCGTTCACGTTTATATAGTTTTTAATTTCGAAGATCGCCTGTACGAAATCGGCACTTTAGTTCTCCGTTTTTATTAAAAACTTACGAATTTTCCATCGGCTTTGACACATGAGTTTTCGGGCCGTTTTCTCGCCTCTGCGAATTTCTTTTGCTTTGATGTTCGCGTTTTCTGTGAGAGTAGTTTGTTGTGTTGTATTCAAACTGTTTTACGAATGATAACGAAGGCGCGATTATGTGCACGTGAAATGAAATTTTGTCGGTGTGCGCGGGTATTAGTGGGGGATTATTCTGAAGAGAGGAAAGAAAAACCTGTCTGGAAACAAAGGGGAAGGAGAAGCAGAGCGAATCATATAGTTTCAAGAGCGTAAGTTATTTATAACTTATTTATGTGGAAAATTTGCTTCACACATGGACGAATACACAGATTCTCGTTGCTCGTCCATTTATTTATATGTCTTTGAGCAAATCATTATGCGCGATGAAAAATGGGTAAGATACAAGAATGTCGTTCGAAAAAGATCATGGCCCAAAAAGGTGAATCATCACAAACGACTTCAACGCCAGGATTGACACCAAATAAGGTTATGCTGTGTGAATGGTGGGATTGGAAGGGAATTGTTTATCATGAGGTGCTAGAACTTGGCCAAACACTCAATTCGGCTCTGTACTGTCAGCAATTAACCAGATTGCAACAAGCAATTCAAAAAAACCGGCCAGAATTGATCAATAGAAAGGGCGTTGTCTTTCATCAGGACAATGCCACACCACACACATCTTTGATGACCCCGCAAAAATTGACAGAGCTTGGCTGGGAAGTTTTGATGCATCCACCGTATAGTCCAGACCTTGCACCATCAGACTGCTATTTGTTTCGGTCTCTGCAAAACTTCCTCAATGAAAAGAAATTCACTTCAAAAAGGGACTGTGAAAATCACTTGGCCAAGTTTTTCGCCGATCAACCACAGAAGTTCTACACAGATGGAATAATGGCTCCACCCAAAAAATGACAAAAAGTCATAGATAATAATGGACAATATGTACTTAAATAAAATCCATTTTAAATAAAAGAAACATCAATCGACAAATGACAAAAAAGGCTCAATAATTTTTAGACTTTCCAATATTTGGGATTTTGTCGGTTAATTTCGATGCAATGAGCTACTAGCAAATTTCCCGTATGACGTTCTGTTTTGATACGCCAAATCTCCAACAGCACTAGAACTAGTCACAATGAGCTAGTTTGTTGATTTTTTACGACTCCACATTGTGAGGGATCTATTCAATTTGTATAGCATGTTCGAAATATATCATCAACTATGGCGCAACAGCCAAAGCTGGGCCTTGGCCTCCAGGATTAATCTTTTCCAATCATCACGGTTCTGCGACCTCGTTCGTTAATTAATCATTCCTAGCAACGATCTGCTGTCAGCTTCTATCGTGTCTTCCCATCGACGTGTATATCTAACTTTTGCTCTTCCCTTCTAAGCAGTCAGGTTTCTTTCTTTCTGCATGGCCCGTCCATTGCAATTTGCGTAACTTTACGTAGGTAGACACAGGTTGTTCGTCAAGCAGGTATTGCAACTCATCGTTGTAACGTAGTCTCCAATCTGTTCCTTGTTGCATTGGGCCGTAGTACTTTGGGTTCAAATATATCTACTGCCTTTTTAGATTCGCTCCTTAGGGTCCATGTTTCATTTCCATATAACAATACCGGTTCAACAACTGATTTGTAATACGGAGCTTATTCTCTCTGTGCACAAATCTGAACCTTAGAATGGGAAGCACGGAGTAATAGGCGTTTATGCGGCTACCAATTAACATATAAATAGGCGATTCTAAACAACCCTATAAGGCGGCAATTCCGAATTGCTTTACCGGTGCGCGTTTCCACCTCAATAAACTATAAATAATAATTCTTGTAAAATATAAACACACAATTGTTCATCGCATAGTCGTAATCATCTCATCTCTCATTCGGTTTAGGTTGGCCATGATATCCACACGCAAAATCGTGAAGCATTCCACATTTTAAATTCAGTGCAATTTAATAGTGCAGTTTTATAATACAGTTAAATTCACGTGTTTATTTAGATACAATGCAGTACATACAATGCAGCAAATACAATGTAGTACATGCAATGCAGTAAATTCAGTGCAGTTTAATAGTGCGGTTTAATAATACAGAGACACACTTCACAACCACTAACTGTGCTTTGCCTTACGGATTAAGTATAATCTAATCATTTTCAATTTTTCTTCATCCGAGGTTTTTTATGCCTTTCAAGGCTTTTTTTTAGAGATAATAGAATCCAATTTTCTACTCCCGACCGAGGATTTTGATTGGACCATCACGTTTCCCTTTAAATACTTGGTAAGATTAACCCACGAGTTCGGTTATACAACCAATCTCGTCCTTTTCGGCGCTTTTTCCATTCAGTTTGGCTCCAAGATAAGTAAAACTGTCCACACTTTCAAGGTTATAGCCTCCTACGATCAGATTTTGTTGGGCTGGAGTGTTCTCCTCGTTTGACTCATGAGTTTGGTTTTCGTTTCATTAACTCGTAGGCTAGTTTGGTTTGATTCAGATTGAGATTGAGCGTGTCAAAATATTGACATCGCCAGCATATGCTACCAATTGTGTGGATTTTGAATTTGTGTTCCATTGCTATATTAAAGAACATTGGGGCAAGCGCCCATCTCTTGTTTAAAGCCTGATTCCATTATAAAGCTGTCCATTAGTTCACCGTTTATTTGACCTGGAACTCTGCGAGGCTGACACCAGAAAACCATAGGGGACAACGCATGGCCATCATTGACTTGACCGGAAAGGACGCCGAACAATTTCTGAATAATGGAAAAGTACGAATTGGGTGGGTTGTCTATAGGATACGGCGAAGAGCAACGCCTCTTCAATGTTTCAAATGCCTTGGCTATGGTCACACCGCACAAGTATGCAAAGGACCCGATAGGAGTTATCTATGTTACAAATGCGGTGCAATGGGGCATACTATAAAAGAAAAGGGTGTACTAAGGAAGCACACTGTATTTTTTGTAAGAGTGCTGATCCAAGACATGATTTTGGACACGCCTTGGGATCAGGAAAATGCCGGGTTTTCCAAGGCAAAATTAGAGCTTCGATTACCCGCATCCTGCAGCTAAACCGACACTGCAGTTCAACCGCACAAAATCTGCTTGAACAGTTTGCGAGGGACATGAAAGCCGACTTTTTGCTGATGAGTGAGCAACACCATGATAAAAGTTCGGCATCATGGTACCCTGATGAAACTGGTACTGCCGTCATCTGGGTTCGAAGTAGTGATTTCCAGGCGGAGAGCTTAGACGTGGGGATGGTTTTGTGTGGTTTCGGTGCTCAGGGGCCACCTTCTTTAGCGTGTAACTAACGCCGAACGAATCGATATCATCTTTCCAAGCCAAGCTTAATGCTTTGGAGGGCGCTGTCTCGAACGCAGACGGGAACGTGCTCGCTGGGGGAGACTTCAACGCGAAAAGAATCGAATGGGGCATGCCTCAAGCAGATCCCCCAGGAAAAACGAATCCTAAAACTGGCAGCCAGGACGGCGTTCGTCGTACTAAACACCGGAAATACGCCGACTTTCGTATTGGCGGTGAAGGAACCATACCGGACGTGACATTCGCCTCGGAGTCCTTAGTACGGAGGATACACAACTGGAGAGTATTAGAGGACTACTCAGCCAGTGATCATCAGTGCATTCTGCTTGAGATAAGCGGTGTTGTCTCCCAACGTCCGTGCTCTCGGCTTTCTACAATTGGATGGAACATCGGAAGGATGGACGTTGAGAGGTTCGTGGAGGCTCTCACAGCAGGTGCACCGCTGCAGGGAGATCCGGAAGATCTGGCAGCTCAAGACGTGGTGAACTCAACTATGAGCATCATCACGACTGCTTGCAAAGCTTCTATGCCCCGTCGAAAACCCCGGCACGGTAAGCTCCCAGTGTACTGGTGGTCAACTGAAATCGCTGAAAAACGAAGGGAGTGTCACAAGCTTCGGCGTGAGGCCCAACGGGCGCAGTACCGAGACGAGGCAAGCAAGCGCGCAGCAGCACATAAGTCGGCCAGGAAATGTCTTCGCAAATTGATCAACAACAGCATGGCTCGCTGCTGGCAACATCTAGTGGACAATGTGAACAAGGATTCGTGGGGCCTTGGCTACAAGCTAGTTATGCGGAAACTTGGTTCTCTACGGAAACCTTGTATACATGATGCGCAAAAGATGGATGAGATAGTGCGGGCACTCTTTCCCGCCCATCCCGTCCGTGTTGACGCTGTCCATGGTGAAACAGCAGTCGAGTGTCCACTATTTACACAGCCGGAACTGGGAGAGGCAGTCTTTTCGTTGAAAGCGAGGAAGGCTCCAGGTCCAGATGGTGTTGTAGCTGAGGTGTTGTAGCTTGCCTATTACTATTGTCCTGACTTGCTGCTCAGCACATTCAACACTTGCCTACGGGACGGGGTTTTCCCAGTGCGATGGAAGGTGGCGAGGTTAGTGCTGATCAGCTAGGAGAAGGGAAATCCCGAATCGCCGTCTGCATACCGCCCGTTATGCATGCTAGACACTGCTGGGAAAGTGCTAGAGAAACTCATCAAGGGAAGACTCACTGACACGATACGTGCTGCTGGGGACCTATCTCCTCGGCAGTACGGCTTTAGAGCAGGACGTTCTACTGTTGATGCGATTGCAGAGGTGGTGAACGCGGTCCACCAAGCGACGGATCGTCCTGCTGGTGACACTCAACGTAAGAAACACCTTCAACTCCGCTAGATGGGTGCATATTCTGGATACGCTGGAAAACCCTTTTCAAGTTCCAGAATATCTAATGCTGCTTTTGAGGAACTACTTAAAGGACCGAAGCATGTTCTGCAATACGACACAGGGCCAACGAAGGATGGCTGTTACATCGGGTGTTGTCCAGGGATCTATCCTGTCGAACGTGTCTTACGACGGGCTACTGAGACTCGAGATGCCAGATGAGTCGCGCTTGGTCGGCTATGCGGATAATGTTGCGGCTCTGGTCGCTGGACGCACCGTTGAACAGGCGCAATTTAGGCTAGGAATGCTAATGCGCCGAGTGAGGACTGGATGACTGCTCGCGGGTTCAGTTTAGCACTGGAGAAAACTGAATTGGTCATCTTGACAAAAAAGAGAATCCCTAGAGTAAGGATGATCAGTATTGGAGATACGCGAACCGAATCAAAGCCATCGGTGAAGTACCTGGGGCTACTGATCGTCTCAAAGATGAGTTTCTCTGAGCAAATAAGGCAACGGCTGAGAAGGCTGCTTTGGGAATATCGGCGTTGAGTCAACTTATGGCCAACGTACGGGAACCCAGCCCATCAAGAAGACGCCTCTTGATAAGTGCTGTAGGCTCAGTGCTACTGTACGGAGCAGAAATATGGGGCGATGCTCTCAGTAAGGAGGTATACCGAAAACGTTTGGCACAGGTACGGAGAAGAGGAGCACTGAGGATTGAATCTTCGTATCCGACAGTCTCTGATTCGGCGGTGAGAGTTATTGCAGGCGTGATACCTGTCGCCCTCCTTGCTAGAGAGCGCCGCGCTATTTACCTGCGCCGAAACGAGGATGCGAGAGAGATATTTGTCTGCGAGGAGAGACAGCGCACGCTCAACGATTGGCAGCAGTCTTGGGTTAATTGCACGAAGGGAAGGTGGACTGCGCGCCTCATCCCGGATGTGAGACCGTGGCTAAATCGAAGGCATGGTGAGACTGACTTCTATCTGACCCAGCTTTTGAGCGGGCATGGGTGTTTTCAGTCTTACCTGCACAAGATTGGTAAGTCACGGTCCCCCGATTGTCGGTTTCGCCCAGGAGAGGAGGACAATGCCTGCCACACACTTTACGCGTGCACGAAATGGGTCAGGCTGCGAAGGGACCTCTACAGGGAGACGGGAGAGCTGACCCCGGATAATATAGTTGCGGTGATGCTCGAATCGGTTGACAAATGGAACCAGGTCATTGTGCTCGGGCAGTCCTAAAAGATAAAAGGTACTCACAGCAGCCCGGGGCGTTGGGGCTGGGGGACCGCTTTTCGGGCACTTCGTCTTCCCCTCTTTCCTCCCGCTAGGAAAGGGATCCCCCAGCTTGAAAGCGCCCTACAACGTAAGAAAACGAGACCTAGCCCGAAGTAACGGGTCAAATGGTTCCCGGCTGGGTTCTCAGGTTGACAGGGGAGATATTTAGTGGGTAGTTCACTCGCCTTCTTGCGAGCATGGGAGTCCCACACTCTGTGCGTAGATGACACACCCTACAGTGTCCACTGTACGTCTACCCTTTTTGAGATGGGTAAATGAAGCACATGTTATAAACCTTCCACTAAAAGCTAAGCTTTGAACAGTAAACATTTATTCATTCATTCATTTTGGAAGGCAATTCAAATTACACCGGTGTAAGGACTGAATTCACAAGGAGCGCTATTATGTTCTCCGCGGACCGTCTCGAACTAGTACAATACCTCGAGTTTTCATTGGCAACCTCCACAATTCTTCAATTATCGCCACATATAAATTTGCGATGTGACCATGTGTGTGATAGTAAGCGCTGCTGCTACATGGCTTCTACCTTACGTCAGTTTCGGTCTCTAAGTACATTTTATACAAAACAAGTGTTCATTTTGTGATTTAATAATAAAAATGCATTTTAAACTGATAAAATATAAAACTAACAAGTACAATGGAAAAATAAATAAATCTTGAGCGCAAAGCCAGCATCGAACACCCATCTTCTTGAATGGGAGGTAAGATGCATAGAAGAATTTAAAAAAAATAATAATCAAAAACATAGTTCCATAACTTTCGGAACCATTTTTCTACTGCGCCTTGTAAGAATTCTAATACTATGTACTTCTATGAATCACGTATACTGAAAATTAACCAGATTTGTTAAACATACATAAAACAAAGTGGATGCAAATTTATGGCTGATGAATTTCGGTTGATGGCGAATATAGGGGGATTTCCCTCATCAAGAAGACGACTCTTGCTGACCGCTGTGCAGTCTGCACTACTTTACGCATTGGAAATATGGAGCGGGGCACACAGCAAGGAACTGCACCGAAAGTGCTTGGCACAGGTGCAGAGACAAGGAGCATTACACGTGCATATTAAGCAGTCTTCGGGTCGGAAGTGTTAGTGATAGCAAGGATGATACTCATCGTCTTCCTTGCTAGAGAGCGTATAAATATTTACCTACGTAGAAGCGAAGGCAACAGTGAGGTACTCGTAAAAAAGGAGAAACAACTCCCTCTCTGCGATTGGCAATAGTACTGGTAGATTGACACACAGGTCTGATCCCTGAATAACAGTGGCTTGATCGAAGGTATGATGAGATTGACTTCTACTTCATCCAGCTCTTTAGCAGGCATGGATGTTTTCAATCTTACCTGCACAAGATTGGTAAGCCACGGTCTACGTGTCTTGCGTAGGAGAGGTACTCGTAGATGATGCCTGCCATATACTTTTTGGCTGCAAAAAAATGGGACAGGCTGCGTTGTGAGCTCTTCTCTGTGGAGACCATAATCAGAAAGACGCTTACATCTGTTGACAAATGGAGCCGCGTAACACATTATGTACGGGCCATCCTGTCTATTGAACAATCATAAAAAGGTATACTTGTGCGTCAGAAGGCGACGACGGCAGGGATCTCTTTACTAGCAATTCCCTTCCTTCCTTCTCGTTAGAAAGGAGATTTCTGGACACCTCTAGGCGAAGGAAAATGAGGCCTAGCCCCAAGAAAAGTGTTAAACGGTTCCAGGCTAGGTTCTCAGCTTACAGGAGAAGTGTTTAGTGGGCAGTGCATAGTGCCAACACTCAGGGTGTAAATAGTCTTTACCTGCCAACCACAAAAAAAAACGGATGAATTCAACATTTTGTTTTTAAAAGTTGATGTAATTGTTTGCTTATGGCAATCTACGCATTTGTCTTTGAATTTGCTCTCTTAACAGTTTTCGCAGGTGACTTAAAAATATTTCAACTTAATATAAATAGATTGTGGCCAAAATACAACGATAATAAATAAATGCATTGTTTTTCTCATTTAAATTTTACAATTCAGTATCGATAAACTAGATAATTAACAATTCTAATTATTATTGTTATTCATCCACGGTTATAATTAGACGTAGCCGTGAAATACAACACATTGGATACATGTGTTTATGTACTATATAAATGTATAAGCTACACACGTGCATTCTTAACTGTAGGGATTCCATGGCTGTCTTAAAGAAAGTGTCGATAAAATACCTACTCGTAGACTAACAAATACCAGCTTGGGAGCTTTTAGTGCGAATACACTAAGGGAAAGATATAAATATAGTTTTTGCGCCAACTGAGTCACGTCCTATACGGTTACGGGTTAAGTATATGAGCGCAATCACAATAATTTGCAATTACGTCCAATTCACCTACTAGCGGTTCACCACCAGCGAGTGAACAAATGGTGCGACAGATTCGTTTGACAAGGTCTTATTCATTAACGAATGCATAAATCGCGCGCACTACCTCAATGGACAATTCGCACAGGTTAACGGGTCAAGCAATTCATTTTCACAGACTTTAATTCATCTGTTCACCTCTTATTGGCGGATTTATTATAATGCGATAAGAGAAAGTCTTTTTCTTCTTCTTGAATGCAGCATGTAACGGATTGTTGGCTATTCTGTTATACGTACAAGACAAAATCCATGTTGTCAAGATACATCACCATAAATGCCAAGTGATCTGCTACTCCACTTATCTGTGATATGTTCTTTGCTTCGAGAGATGGATTTACGAGTAGATTTGCTGAATTTTTAATTGCTATCCAACACTTACGATTACCAACATTGCTGGACTTGACTTAACTTGAATATTTGAAGAATCTCTCGAACTCGTGCCCCACGGGGCCTTGTCCACGGTCCAGTTGTATCGAAAGCAATCGCAAATGTTTTCATTTGTTTTTAATGAATGGCTTTAGAGTGGCGTTTGAGAGGCTTTTCTTCATAATATTGTCTTTTATGCTGCTGGAGAAAATGCCATAATGGCTGTTTTGCTTGGATGATGGCGAGTACGCTAGTCGAAGAGTTCGTTACTCTTTCGAGAAATAATGATCTCACATCGTTGCACTTGCAGGGGCAATTATAATAATTCAAAATAAAGATGTAAATACATCTATTAAGCAATTTTAGATCATGGCAAGGTTCGTTTTATTTGAATTTCTCATCGCCATAACCAACACTTGTTTCAGTTTTTATTGCATAAGAAAGTGGTTTTGGCAAGATAATTGTAATTTTCTTCCGAATTTTATAAGAAGCGTTATTGGGTGCACTTAAATGTGTGAACAGATTTTCGCTCATTTATTTTACTTTAATATCACACGGATTGCTGGATACACGGTTTGAAATTTTGCTATTTGCAATTGCAATAATATAAATAGAGCATGAAGAATGTGGGTTAGATAATGACGGAATACTTGGTATCTTTTTTTTCTAATTATCTCTTTCATATTGAACTGGACTTGTCAAGTCTCTGTCTAGGATGAAAAAATTTTATGTTTGGATTAAGATACTTGAATGGAGATTTTAATCATAATACTCTCATCGTTATGAATGCAACTTTATTATAAAAGTTTCTAATTCGCACATTACTTATTCATACATCATCGTCGTGAATGGCGCCGGCGCCTAAATCGGATTTTGGCCTTCAGAAGAAATGCTTCAATAGTCTGTTTCCTGTAGCTATAGTGAACAATTGTTTATTTCTCTGGATCTTTACGTTGCATCGGTTTCCATACTGAGCGCGATACTTTTAAATCTATATATAAAATTGAATGTCAATCCATCAGTAAGTCAATTTGTTCACTTTTTACCCAAGTGGCTCTAACAAACATTGTTTATACGCTGGAGGTAAGAATTTTGTTTCAATTTGCATCAAACTGAAAGGAAAGGTGAATCGGGCAAAAAACGCAGTTAGCTTTAATTAACCAGGCAAATCAACCGAACGAAAATAAATGGCGGCAATTTTAGAGCAAAATTTATGATTTCTGTTAGGAAGTTTGGCACAAATGATTATTGAACTCTACAAGGTGGTTTCCGAAATAAACGAGACTTTTGTCATAACATTTTTTTTGGTGGCGCCATCTGTGTTATATGCCGGATGCATTGCAAGCACTACTGGACGAGATGATAGAATATAAGGTCAATATACTGGCGTTGCAAGAAACTAATATGCTTGGTAACGATCTCAATAACATGCAAAAACACACTATCTTCACAAGTGGTACTTATCGTGGACAATAAATTTAAACAAATTGTCACCGATTTTAAGGTATTTAATAAACGGATATGTCCTATGCGCATCAAGACTAGACTTTTCAACATCTGGTTGGTCAACGGTTACGCTCTCACTGAAAATAAAGAAAAAGCTGCCAAGGATGATTTTTACAGCACCTTAAAATATACCATGGACAACCTTCCCTTAGAAAACATCAAAACTGTTCCCGGGAACTTTAACGCCTTATTGTTCGGCCGATTTTGCTGGTTAACGAACTTCTTTGTAGCTGTCTTTGTCGAACGAATCAGACCCGTGTTTCCTTGGTTTCCACCCTTCAGTTCTCCCAACGAATACATTTTGGAGAGGCAATTTTAGGCGAAAATCCATGATTTCTGTTTTGACTTGGTCTCACATTAAAAAAATCTAAAGTCAAATCGTCTGAAACAAAATGGCGGTTGCTCAAAGGTGGAAAAACGTGCAAAAATTTGATATTGTAGTATTGTCCAAGCCTTTCAACCGATGTTGATGAGACTTTGCCTTGTAGTAGACTTACTCAATAAAATATCTATCTATTTATCGATTTAGTAGAGACTTCGACTTAGCAGATTTAGCATTATAGTAGTGACTGTAAGGGTCTAGTGAACAATGAAAAAATGTTAAGGTGAATTGTCAAATTTCGAAATGGCGGCTAGTCAAGTAAGTAAACTTTATTTAAACTTTTTATAACTTGAAATTACAGAGTATGCTTGGTGACTATGTGACATCTGACAGTATATGGATGTCAAATAAACTTTGAAGGTTAGAATATATGTACATTGTGACAAAAAAGTACCCGGAAATTGCAAGTAAAACGCAAAATATCTAATTATTCATCAATATTTATTTTGTCACCTTTAAAGCAATCCCCATCAGATGCACTACACTTACGCCAACGATTTTTTCAGTTCTCGAAACACTTTTCATAAGCACTTTTTGGGAGCGAGCGTGTTTTGTTTCACATTGTGACAAAAAAGTACCCGGGAATTGTAAATAATACGCAAAATATTTAATTATTCATCAAAGTCACACGGAGCCAAATCTGGTGAAAACGGTGGTTGATTGATGGTATTTATTGCGTTTTTGGCTGTAAATTCGGTCACAATAAAAAAAAAATCACAAAATCGTAACGCACTACTGAGGTGTACCGACTTAAGCAGCTGCTGTAAACAAACTGGATGACACATCGCGTTCATATTTGGCATAGTAATTAAGGACAGTCCTACCTTTTTTGAAATATCATTTGCCCGAGGAATTCAAATGACAATTTTCGGGTACTTCCGTGCCAGAATGTATACTTATATTGGGTAGTCTAAAAAGTATTGAGCTTTTTTGTAACAAGATGGTGTTCGTTTTCATATATCGGGCAATACTAATCAGATTGAGTCAAACTGACATACGTTTGAAAGGTGACATTCCAGTCTACAATTTTCATATGGACTGTTTTGTATTTCGTCATTCGTGTCAAAAGTTGTATTCACTTAAAAATAAGTGAAATTTCTGAAAAAATTTGTTATATTTTACGATATCACTACGATCAAGGTGAGAATGCTTCGCAGGCTCGTGAAAAAATTTGTGGTGTCTACGGTCAAAATACTTTATCAAAAGCCACAGCCAAGAGATGGTTCGCTCGCTTTCGTTCTGGAAATTTTCATGTCAAAGATGCACCTCGCTCAGGTCGTCCAATCACTGAAAAAGTCGATGAAATTTTACATAAAAATTGAAGAAGACCGACCCATAAGCAGCCATGACATTGTTAAGGAACTGAATATCTGTCACCAAACAGTTTTGAACCATTTGCGTAAGGCTGGATACACAAAGATGCTCGACGTTTGGATGCCCCATGAATTAACACAAAAAAATTTGATCGACCGAATTTCCATTTGCGAAATGCTAATAAAACGCAACGGAATCGAGCCATTTTTGAAGAAAATCATTACGGGCGATGAAAAATGGGTAAGATACGAGAATGTTGTTCGAAAAAGATCATGGTCAAAGCCAGGATTGACACCAAATAAGGTTATGCTACGTGCATGGTGGGATTGGAAGGGAATGGTTTATCATGAGGTGCTAGAACCTGGCCAAACACTTAATTCGGCTCTGTACTGTCAGCAATTAACCAGATTGCAACAAGCAATTCAAAAATCCGGCCGAGTCTGATTTTAATAGTTACACTAATTTGGTCACATTCGAAGATGCACTAAGTTGAAGACGAATTGCAGAAATCCACAATTTTAGTGTTTCGGGCATTAAATATAAACTTACTTAGTGAAGAAGTATGCGGTTTGAAAAGAGCAAATGCTGCACTCAAATTAATCAAAGATTCATGGACATCGTCTTAGGCTAGTTTTTCAGTAGAGCAAATCAAGTAACTGTATAGTTCGCTGAAAATAAGACTCATTTACTATACTTATGCAAGACTGAAAGAAGCACCCCCTTACAAAAAAGGCAAGAAAAATGAACTAAGCGTTGATTTTGTGCTTTTTTTATGTACAGTGTTCTTATTTCATTTTTAATGCAAAGAATTTGTGTACGACGTTGTCTGTTTCGTGCAGCAATTGTGTTTGCTTTATTACGATTTTTGCAAATGCTGTTGTAATGTTATTTTTTAAACACTGTTTGTTAAATCATATGTTTGCTATAGTTCGATGAAGTTTTAGGGTAGGGTTGGGGAATGATCGCAACATTTTTACCTTTCCGGGTGTAGTTGACTATAACCAAGTAAGACAATAAAGGAAGCAGTTTCCATGGGGTGGCTAGCTGTTTTCGTCAGGAACAGACACTCCTGATCACCACGTGGGTGCTCGACTGCTTAGGCTTATTTTTTTTTACCTGCTATACACTGCTAATAATACATAAAGAAAACCAAATCGAAGTAGCAGGGGAGTGCTCTTATCAGAAGAGTCTTGTCAACCAATTAGTAACTCAACAACATCTTTTGAATATCAAAACTTGCAGAGATTCAATGAATTGTATTCGAAAAACTAAAATCATACATAATTAATATTCGACGCCATTTTGTTTTCAGACTGTTGACCTCATTGTTTGAGTAGTCATGATAACATATGAATGATACAAACCATTTCTGAAATTTTCATTGAATTTTCTATATATCTGGATTGTTTAGATTTGTTGCAAACGTGTATCTTCACAGTATCATGTTTTGCTGTTGCTGTAATTGTGAAATATTCAATTGGCTGTTACTTAGCTGTTTTTAGCTGCTAGAAGCGAGGTTTTAGCTAATTTAAGGGTTAACTTATGAATTTATAGGCAAAAATGTAAAATTCATATAATGTAGATACTACAATATTTTTAACAGAGTTGATTGAATTTTACCTGCTTAGGTATTTGTTGGCCTAGTACTCATAAAGACCATCTTCCATGGTTTTTTTTCATATTTTTTCGATCAAAGATGTTCAATCGCGAGGGAAGGACACCATTGTTCGTGTATTTTCCCTCCCCTTGCATCCCTTGAAGCAAATAGTGTCAGTTTGAAATCTGTTATAAAAAGTTTTTGTCAAGACCTTTAATTTGACATCCATATTGTCTACCTTTGTTGAACGTTTTTTTTAAAGGGTTAATACTCTACATGGGGGGACTCTCCTTTAACACCTCATAAAATTGTTTTTGTAAAGATAATTTGAAAATTGTATCACTTTTGACCCACCTATCAAATTTCTAGCTTTTGTGGTTTGTGAGAAAACTTGCTGGGACGCAACATCATTTTACAACACCCTAATACTATTTTACAAAACCTTAAAAAACTGGTATAAAATTAAAGATTAGTTTTGCCCAAAAATTCCCATTATATCAAGCAGCTTAGTGGAGCATGACCCCGCTTCAACTGACGTTTTGGGCAGGCAGATATACGATATTTTAAACTAAGTTGCAGCACGGTACCACCTGTATGAAACTCGGGTGTGGATGCTCTGTTGATAATTGATTTGAGATGGTAAAGCAGATTAACGTTCGAGCCCACCACGAGATGGCCCATCGTTAAAAATACATTGTTGTCATATGAGCGTATTAGTAGTAAGGTTATAAATAGTACTGTTTAAAAAAGCTCGTCCTTTTTTGTAGCAGTGATAGAGCAAATAAGATCAAATAAAACAACAGTTGCTCAGTTGCTCAGCGTTTTAAACACAACAGGTTAAATTCTGCGAGCACGTTTCATTCAATAGCTCGAGTTGCAAAAAAGCCACAAAATTTTATTCTATCTTAGAAATCATTTGAAGGATTGAATTTCAGACGCTGCCTTGAATTGCCATTTTCTATTTATTTTGCCTAACAAGCTGCAAGTTGATGACCGATAAAGAGTATTTGAGATGATTTAGCCAGAGAAAGAATAAGCGTGTTCCGCCAGTGCGATTTATTGATTTCAGCAACATGCCAATAGAACGTTCCGCATCCAATACGCCTGCAGCAACTAGTAGAGAACCGCCAACGTTATTATATTAATTTAGATGCAATATCAAGGGAATACGATCGCAAGTTGCTTGACATGAAAAACGAGTTTGGCCGGCATATGCATGCCATACAGGCGATACTCATCTCAAATAACCGGCAGCTACAAGGAACTGTAAGCAATCTTCGAGAAGAAATGCATCAATATATAATGCCGATGCAGCAAATATCACAACAGATGGAGCAACCATCACAGCCGACGCAGCAGCTATTACAGCAGATCCCGCAACCGACACAGCAGCCATCACAGACGACTCGGCAGCTTTCACAACATATACCGCAACAACACAGCCGACGCAACAGTCATCACAGCCGATGCAGCAGCTTTCGCAAGCAATGCAGCAACCGTCACAGCCGTCAACACAGCTAATACAGCAGCCATCACAGCTGATGGAGGAGCAACCACAGCCTACGCAGCAGCTGTCAAACTCAATGCAGCAATCGACACAATTCGTTCTATCAGTTCAGATGCCATCCATGATACAGCCGCCTTAACGAATAACACAATCAGCTCAGTTTGATCTGACTGCGCAACAATTGCAGCGCAATACTCCGTTTTCGTTACCTGAAACAGTATACAGATAGAAAAAAGTGTACCCGCTGCCACCATTTTCAGGTTATCCTAAGGAATGGCAAACATTTACCGATGCATTTGGTACGACTACTGCTGAGTTTGAATACTCGCAACTACATAATATTATGCGTTTACGTGAATCACTAAGAGGCCGCGGTAGAGATACTATCTTTACTCTGCAGCCTCAGTAATGTTCCTGTAACTTTGGAAACACTAAGGGAAACTTTTGGAAGGCCGGATCAACTAATTAAAAGCCAAATTGAGAAGATACGTGCTGTGCCCGCATTACTTGAAGGCAATCTGGACGCTTTGATTGAATTTGCAAACAAGATGGTTAATATGGCAGCATTTTTACAGAGTGCTCACGGCGAACATCACCTTGCCGGTCCGACATTGTTAAGTGAGCTCGTATCAAAGCTGCCAATCTCGCGACAAATGCAGTGGGCTGAAAAATGTATCTTGCTAGAGCGGCCATCAACGTTGTTTGAGTTTAGTCAGTGGCTTTAATGCTTGCGACGCCTGGCAAATATGGTGTCGGATGCGCTGCCAACATCATCCTTGCTGACACAAGCGAGAAACCATCGTAAGCAGCCTACTAACCCTTTAAAGTACTTTGCCGGAGTAAGCGTAGCGCAAACAAAATGTTGCGCCTGCGATGAGCAGTCCCCACGTTAAATAATTGTAATTTCTCGCAACTAACTGTGGATAATCGCTGGGCAAAAGTTAAAGAAAGTCAAGTTTGTTTTTCCGGCTTGAAGAAGGGTTACCAGATGAACAACTGTAGGCAGCGGCGTCGCTGCGGAGTCGACGAATGTCAGAGGTTACACCACCGGTTACTTCATGCTAAGCAAGAGAAACAAATTGAGATTCAACAGGTACCAGCAACACACACATCTCGCATAGTGCCGCGAGTTCCAAGAGGTCGCAATTGCCATGCAGACGGTCACGAAAGAAGTGGGAAAATTTTGTTCCAAGTACTGCCAGTGAAGATGCATGGACTCTTTGAAATCATCACCACATACGCATTTGTTGATGATGGGGCAAACGTCTCGATGGTGGACCAGAATCTTGCCCGACAATTAGGTATCTGTGGACAACACAATGTTTTAGACTTGCAGTGGCTTAATAATCAAACAACGTCGCAACGAACTGAGATAGTGAACCTACGTATAAGCGGAGTGGACGAAGCTGCGAAAATTTTTAATATGAAAAATGTTTATACGTCATTGGAGTTAGCATTGCCAGCGCAGACTTTTAAGTATAGTGAGTTAAATGAAAAGAATTGTCAGCATCTCGTAGGGTTACCAATGCAAGTCATGTATACGCTTACTCCGAATTCCTATAAAAATAATTCTCACATAAATCAATTACTGCAAACGTTGCATTTACCCAAATGCAACGAATCTGCAACGGAAATGACATGTGCCGAACCTAGACAATAGGTAAGCAATTTACGCGGCGGCACATGTCCCATCGTAATCAAAATTACTTTCGCATAATTAATTCACGTGTCGCGAACTCATCATTTTTCGCATAATAAATAGAAGCGTATCCATGAACACCTTCAGTTTTTGCTAATTAGATGTAGAACGTTACGCTGTCCGAGTGAATACTCAAACGAAATTATAATCAATAAAGTTCTTAAAGTTAAATGTAAAGTTCGTGTTTGGATTTCTTGATGTGCGCGGAGCACTTTCTTATTTTTTTATAGTTCGGTCAAACTAGACACAAAACTGGCGCAGTCGGTAAACGCCACAGTTCGAAAATCCGCGAAGGAACTAACGAAAAAGTGTGGTGACTATTTAAAAATAAAATCGGTTAAGTGCCGCGAAGGTGCCGATAAACTAAAAACACATAAATATTAAACAAAATAATAATCGGGAAAGCCGCGAAGGTTAATACGGTTATTATTAACCTATATAATAAGATCAGAGCAGACACACGAAGCATAAAGGTCCGCTTAAAACTCGCAGTGAGGCTGCTGTAGAGATCTGATCGCCCATAAATTAATTTAAAAAGTGTGTAAAACAAACAAAGTTCCTAATAAGAAGTGAAAAGCAACATTTCAAACCGAACAAATTAAACCGGACAAATTGAACAAAGTTTCACAAAACTTGGAAACAGGTAACATAGCCTAAGATTTTTAAAAAACTCCATATAAAACGTGGATCCTGCTGGACGAAGAACAAGAAGAAGGAATATCTTCAACCAAGGGCGGAACGACGCATACAGAATGGAAGAACTGGTTCAACAATTCCAACAACTTCAACTACAACTTGCTCAAAGGGAGGAGCAGGTCCAACAGTTGGCAACAGCTCTTCAACAAATTTCAAACAGACAATCATCAAACGATCATAACGATAAAATATTAAAGGAAATCAAATATATGAACAACTTTACCGGCGTCGGAGATATTACCATCAACGGCTTCCTGAGCAGTGTTGAATACTATTTGAGCAAAATTGACAATGAAGATTCAAAGAAAACAGCAGTAAGGACCATCTATTATGAGAAAATCCAAGGCGAGGCTAAGAACGCAATCATCAACATCCCAGAAACAGATAATTGGCAACTCATCAAGGATCAGCTAAAGCTACGTTTCAGACCAGACGTTCAACCGTGGGAAATCTACAAAAAAATCAACGAACTGAAGGTGCACAATGTAAGCGAATTGGCTGAGGAAGTACAAAAAATTAAGTATAAGGCAGATGAACTAATAATCTATTATCAGGATAAAATGTTTATTGACCTTAGTAATGTTAATTCAATCTTAACAAATGTAGTGAAAGAAATGAGTCAGGGTGTTCTATTAGAAAAGATATACAGTGAGACAAATATTGATAAAATAATAGAAATTATGAGATCAAGAAGATTTGAAGATGAATGTATCAGACCAGAATTTAGAAAGGTCAAAATTTTCAAACCTAAATTCCACAAAAATAATTTCAAGGATTCTAATCCTAATTCCTCACAAAACAGACAGACTGACAAAAATTCTGACGGAGAGGATAATACAAAACAAAACAGACAATTTAATAAGTACAGACAAAAAGACAATGACAGTGGACAACAAAATAGTGGTCAAAATCAATTTTTCAGATCTCAGAACTCAAACAAATCGGGGCAAAATAAAGCCAATAATTTTTCAGGTCGTTCAAAACAAACATGGAAGTCTAAACTCCAACCGGGTATTGAGCCCATGGAAGTTGAGAATGCGCAATTCCATAGATCAAATATTGAAAAGGTTAAAAACCAAAACCAATCAAATAATTTATCTGATGAAGAAACCTTCTCTGACTCACCCCCTGAAATTAACCTAAATGAATATTTTTTTCGCAACTAGCCTCGGAACAATTGCCTTTGATTCAAATTACTATAAATAATGTTAAATATGTAGCTTTAATTGATACAGGGGCATCATTCAGTGTAATTGATGACCGAATTAATACATTTAATAAGGTGAAAATCAAGCCAATCATATTTTCAACTATTACAGGAAAAGATAAGATCGAGTATGAAGTTCATACTCCATCGCCAGAAGAAATTGATCCTCCACCCTCACGAGCCTTGGTTCGGTGGAAGGTTAATAGGTTACAAAACCGAAAATATCAGTTCATAATCGGAACTGATTTACTAAATAATCTCGATACATTAATAGATTTCGAGAGAAAATTAATTATTTTAAATGGACATGCCATTAAATTTATTAATAGCCCTTATCCTTTTGATGAAGTAAATTCTTTAGAAGAAGTGCATGGTGATTATCTAAAAAGATTACAGTTAGATCACCTGAACAAAGAAGAATATGCCGAAATAATAAAACTGATAAAACGGTATGAGGGAATATTTTTTAAGGAGGGTGACAAACTCACGAGTACCCCCACAATAAAACATGAGATAAAGACTACAACCGAAAATCAAGTCAACTCAAAACTGTACAGGTATCCTCCTAAGCACGAAGCGGAGGTCCGAAAACAAATTGCGGAACTTGAAAAGCAAGGAATTATTCGAAAGAGTAATTCAATGTATTCAAGTCCTCTTATTATAGTACCGAAAAAATCGGACAACTCGGGGGAAAAGAAATTTCGTTTAGTGGTAGATTACAGAAAACTAAACGAAATAACATTGGATGATAAATTCCCATTGCCAAATATTGACTCTATCCTCGATAAACTAGGTAGAGCCCAATATTTTTCAACAATCGATTTAGCAAAAGGTTATCATCAAATTCTAGTCAAAGAGGAAGACAGGCATAAAACAGCCTTCGTAACACCTCACGGACTTTATGAATTTGTAAGAATGCCGTTTGGTCTAAAGAATGCACCAGCGACATTTCAGCGCCTAATGAATGACGTGTTAAGAGATTTCGTAAATAAATCATGTGTCGTTTATTTAGACGATATTCTGATTTTTAGCACCTCTTTAAAGGAACACATTAAAGCGTTAACAGACATTTTTCAAACTTTGAAAGCACATCAACTTAAAATCCAGATAGATAAGTGCAATTTTATGAAGAAGGAGACCACATTCTTAGGTCATATTATCTCAAAAGATGGACTGAAACCAAATCCCGAAAAGGTTGAAATAATACAAAAATTAGAGTTGCCAAAAACGCACAAACAGATAAAGAGCTTTCTAGGATTAACGGGTTACTACAGAAAGTTTATTAAGGACTACGCAAAAGTAGCTCAACCTATAACAAAGTATCTGAAAAAGGACCAAAAAGTTAATTGTAAAGATCCAAATTATATTAGCGCTTTTGAGAAACTAAAAGCCCTTATAATATCACATCCTGTTTTAAGATTTCCTGATTTTCAGAAACCCTTCCAATTAACAACGGACGCGTCTCAGTACGCAATTGGTGCCGTTTTGTCACAAAACGGGCATCCAGTGTGCTTTGCCTCGAGGACATTAAACTGTCATGAGCGGAATTACGCCACTACTGATAAGGAATTTCTTGCCATTATGTGGTCGGTCAATTATTTCAGACCGTATCTCTATGGTAACAAGTTTACTATTTATACGGACCATCAACCTATCAAATACCTTCATGCTAAATATAAAGGGAAGGACCTTTCACCCAGGCATCAAAGATGGCTCTTAAAACTAGGAGAATATCATTTTGATATTGAGTACGTAAAAGGAAAAGAAAATAAGGTAGCGGATTTTCTCAGCCGTACTAATCAACCTAAGGAGTGTGATGAAAAGTCGACAAGCTCATTTAAACATACAAACTCTTTTTCAGATTTAGGAATAATATTTAACTTGGAAAGTCACGATAGTACAATAGCTACAAAACATTCTGCGGAAGAAGATCTACAAGATCATATACCTATTAAGGAGGAAATTGTAAATAAATATAGGACACAGTTAATATTGACAAATAATAAGATCCAAGAGTTAGAAGTTATTCATAAAAAGCGAATAATTTATATAGCGGAATACGATTTCGACAATTTACGCGAAATCCTTAGAAAGTACATAAAGAAGGGGATAACCGGCATTTATACGGAACTTGAAGACAGCAAATATAACATCTTGCAACAAACAATAAGGGAAATGTACTCAAATGACAGCCAAGTCAAGTTTATTCGATGCTCTTTTAGAGCTCAGGATATAAAAACGGAAACCAAAGCAGTAAAGCAAATATCTCTGTATCACATAAAGGAAAGTATGCACTCCGGCATACAAGAAACTTTCAATTCTATAAAAAACAAGATCTATTATCCAAAATTACAGGAACTAATACAAATTGTACTCAACCAATGCGATGTCTGTCAAATGGTGAAATATGACAGAAAACCGATCAAACCTAAATTTAATTACACAGAAACACCCGACAGTAAAAACGAAATTATCAATATAGATATTCATACCTTCATGAAATATGATTTCTTAACAATAATAGATCGATTTTCGAAATTTGGCTCTGCTTACTTCCTACCTGACAAAAATCATATAACAATCATTGAAACTTTAGAAGAACATTTTGCAAAAATAGGAAAACCCAAGAAAATTACTGCAGGAAATGAATTAAATACTATTAACGTAAAGGAATTCTTAAAAGAAGAGGAAGTAGAACTACGCATAACAAAAGCGCATAGCCACACAGGTAATGCTGACGTAGAACGTTTTCACAACACATTACTTTCGATATGCAGAACAATATTAAATAAAACAAATTTTTCACCAAAACAAATAGTACAACAGGCTGTTAGAAACTACAACAATCGCTATCATTCAACTATCAAGTGTACCCCTATCGATGCTCAGGAACAACGAATAGACGCTTTAAAAATTAAAAATAACATCAACGAAGCAAAACAAAAATATTTGGAAAAAATAAATAAAAAACGTGAAAACTACGAGGAAACTAGGACGACTGGATTCATAAAGGACTATAAAGCTGTAAGACACAAAGAAAAACCAAGATATAGAAGGGCAAAATTACATAATGTCCATCCCACAAATATCAAAAGAGAATTAAAACATACAAATTTAAACGATTATTCAGAAGACGATATCGTTAAAACAGAGGATAAAAGAATTCTAGAAGCAGAAATAAAAGCTAAAGAAGGTCCTAACTCCGAGGTTTTGGTAAAGAAATTTAATTTATCAATAAAGAGGAGCGATGCAGCCACCTTACTAGGAAAAGAATGGTTAAACGACCAAATAATTAACTTTTACCTAAATTTGCTAGTAGAAAGAAGCTCACTAGACAATGCAAATAATCTTCCGAAAGTGTATGCAATGAATACATTTTTCACGCTGTGCCTAAACAAAACAGGATATAGTGCAGTTCAAAGATGGACACGGAAAGTGGATATATTCTCCTATGATTTAATAATAATTCCAGTTCACATAAACCAAACACATTGGTGCTTAGCCATAATAAGCCCAAAGGAAAAATATATTAAATATTATGATCCAATGAGGACTCCAAATACCGAAGTTCTAGATTTACTAGAAAACTATGTCAAGGAAGAATCGATGGACAAGAAAGATGAGGTTTTAGATTTTTCTTTTTGGAAAAAGGAGCAAATTCTAAACGGTCCACTTCAAACAAATGCATATGACTGTGGTGTATTTAGCTGCACATTTGCTGAACATATAACTCGCAATTGTGAACCAAATTTTTCCCAAGAGGACATGGTTTATTTAAGGAAGAAAATGCTCGCAGATATTTTGCAAAGCAAAATTCAATAGTTTCAATAATTTAACCTTAACTTAAGTCGTTTAAATCATTTACCCTTAACAAATCAATTACTTTTTATTATGACATATCCAAGATTAAATACTTATTTTAGGTCATAATCATCATATGGTTGCTTCTAATCTCTATGGTAAAACCAACAACTGGGACATTAAATATACAACCAATATCGACTGAAAATGGCTTTACAATAATAAATATGGGAACAACGGAGGTTATTCAAGATGCTAGGACAATAATTCACGTACTCAATTTAACAGAATTTAGGCAGGCAATCGATTTAGCAGAGGAAAACATCAAACGGTTGAACCTTGGGAATGACTTGACTATTAGACAAGAACTAGAAACTATTCGTGCAAAGTTTAAAACTATTCAACCTAGTCCTAGAAAGAAAAGAGGTTTACTCAATATCGTTGGTACAGTAGAAAAATGGCTTTTTGGTACCATGAATGACGACGATAGAAAGGAAATCACTGAACACATGAAAACAGTAGAAATTAACGAAGACAAAACTATCGGTAACCTAAATAAGCAAATAGAAATCAATTCGCATATCAGTGACTCGATAAAAATTCTTAAAAACACCATTGAATCAGATAGAAATCAAATTACAAAAACTTACGAAGAAGTAACTGCTAACGAAAGAAAAATTATAGTAAAACAACTGCAGTTAGATCAAATGATAAGATTGCAGATGCTTAAAGAAAAACTAGACCAAATTATGGACAGCATAGCATTTACCCGACATGGTATTGTTCACCCAAGTTTATTGACAACTACTGAAATCTTGACAACAGGACTAGACTTTTACAGACTTAAAAACGCTAAAACAGGACTTTTGCAACTAGACAAAGACGAACTAACCCTTGCCATCAAAATTCCCAATAAATACAAAATAGTCGACCTTAAATTGATAACCCCAATCCCAAATAAAAACTTTTTAGAACTTAATATAGAAGATCAATTTGTTATTGAAATAAATCAAACAAAATATCAATATAGTGGAGAAATTCAATATGAAAAAGATCTCAAAATTGTAAACAATTGCATTGAAAAAAATAATTGCTTTACACAAATAAATAAACTTCAAGAAATTAAAAAATTGGATGATCAAACTATACTTTGTAAAAATATGAAAAATCAACAAATTATAAATTCTTGTGATGACAGATATATAAAACTAAACGGTAATTACTTAATAACATTCAATAATTGTACTATTCAAATCCTAAATGAAACCTTTAGTAGCAATGATATCAAATTTGTTGACAGATTTTATTATGAAGCAGACTATAATTTTAATTTTACCAAAAGAATTAATTTTGAAAATATTACCATACAACATATTGAAAATTTGGAACCTTTAGAAATTCTTAAATTCTACAAAACTATAAGTCCAATATTAGGAATAACAACAATTTCAATACTTATATGTATCATTTTTGCAATACTTACCATTTTTTATAAAATACATAAAACAAAAGAAATTATGAATGTAAACAAAAACATTAAAACAAATTGTAATGAAAAGGTTAGAATTCAGGAGAATTCTTATTGTAAGGGGGGAGAAGTCATGTATACGCTTACTCCGAATTCCTATAAAAATAATTCTCACATAAATCAATTACTGCAAACGTTGCATTTACCCAAATGCAACGAATCTGCAACGGAAATGACATGTGCCGAACCTAGACAATAGGTAAGCAATTTACGCGGCGGCACATGTCCCATCGTAATCAAAATTACTTTCGCATAATTAATTCACGTGTCGCGAACTCATCATTTTTCGCATAATAAATAGAAGCGTATCCATGAACACCTTCAGTTTTTGCTAATTAGATGTAGAACGTTACGCTGTCCGAGTGAATACTCAAACGAAATTATAATCAATAAAGTTCTTAAAGTTAAATGTAAAGTTCGTGTTTGGATTTCTTGATGTGCGCGGAGCACTTTCTTATTTTTTTATAGTTCGGTCAAACTAGACACAAAACTTGCAGGAGTATAGCGATATACAACCACAAATAATTCTAAGTCTGGCTCGCGCCTTTCTTACTGTACCAGTTGAAGCACCATCATTGTCCGCTGGACCAATTGCAGTGAAAACTCGATTAGGTTGGATGGTGTATGGACCGACAGAAATTAAAGAGCTCAAGTCAGATACAAGACGTGTCCTACATTATAGAAGAGCGGATGGCATGTTAGCAGAGATGCACAAGCTTATATCGGATTATTTTGATGCTGAAAATTTTGGTCTGAAGCCGAATATAAAGAAAATTGCTTCAAAATATGACGAAAGAGCGTTGAATATTTTGGAGTTATCAACGATGAGACTAGATGCTGGATATGAGGCGAGAGTCCTTTGGAAAGAGTTTGTTCCACCTTTTCCAGATAATTATTCCATGCCCATGCGAAGATTAGAAAGCGTTGAAAGAAAAATGCTTCGAGATACGCAATACGCCAACAAATATTGCAGTAAAATCAATGATTATATAAGAAAAGGCTACGCCCGTAAACTAACTATCGCTGAAGCAGCTCAATGATCAGAGAAAACTTTTTACTTGCCACACTTTGGCATAAAAATCCCAAACAAACAAGGATTATGCCTAGTTTTTGATGCCGCAGCTGAGGTTCAATATATTTCACTAAACAAGGCTCTTCTTCCGGGTCCTGACATAAGCCAGTCAATGATTAAAATTTTATTCAAATTTAGGCAGGCACCAGTGGCAGTCTGCGGAGACATAAAAGAGATGTTTCACCAAGTGGCTTTCTTAAAGAGAGATCAGGATAGTCAGCGTTTTCTGTGGAGAGGTAGTGACGTGACTAAGCCAGCTGAGATGTACGTGATGGAGCGTTTGATTTTCTGTGCCCCATGTTCGCCCACAATAACGCAATATATAAAAAAAATTAATGCCAAAAATTTTGAAGAGGAATTTCCCCATGCAGTTGAGGCAATCATAGAAAGACATTATGTTGATGACTATGTGGATTGTTTCCAGTCAGAAGTCGATGCCATAAATGTGACACAAGCCGTCATCAAAATACACCGAGCTGGTGGGTTTGAATTACGAAACATAGTTTCTAACTCGGACAAAGTTAAAGCTGCTGTTGGAAACGCTGCTGGTGACTCAAGAGAAACGGTCAACATAGAAGATGAATTGTAGAGAATCCTAGGCATGCACTGGCTGTCACAGCCGGATGTTTTTATTTCCAAGTTGCAATTCCATAAAGTACCAAAAGAAATATTGAACTTTAGTTAAAAGCCCACAAAACGCGAAGTGCTTTGTGTAAATATGTCCGTTTTCGATCCATTCGGTTTTTTAGCTGACTTGATGGTGTCAGCAAACGTGTTAATGCAAGCAGTGTGGAAAGCAGGATTGCAGTGGGACCAAACTTTAACTGACCACTTATACCGTCGCTGGAAACTTTGGATGGAAGAGCTGCCAATAGTGAGCCAGTTCAGAGTACCACGATGTTACTTCCTAGATTTTGAAAAGACGCAGGTAGATCTACACGTCTTTGTCGACGCAAGCAAGGAGGCAATGGCTGCGGTAGCGTATTGGAGAGGGGTATGTTTAAATACACTGAAAGTAGCATTTATCGCAGGAAAAAGTTTGTGTGCACCCACCCGGTACCACACTATACCGATGCCGGAGCTACAAGCAGCAGTATTGGGCGTGAGGCTTAAGGAAACAATCGTGAAGTGCCACGACAGTCAAAATAAACAAATTTGTTTTTTGGACTGACTTAAATACAGTGATTAGGTGGATCCGATCAGACCACCGAAAATATAAACAATATGTTGCAAATTGGGTGTCGGAAATTCTGGGTGGTAGTGGAGTCGAGGACTGGCGATGGTGTCCGGGTTTTATCAAACCGGCTGATGAAGCAACAAGGGCAAAGCTTCCGAGAAACTATGCAGCAAATGGAATTTGTCCAAATGGGCCTGATTTTTTGAAAAATGAGGAAGAGCAGTGACCACAAGAATTTTCGACAGGTTACATCAACGATAAAACCGACGAAGAACTAAGAGCCAAACATTATCTTTTGGCAGCGTGGCAAATAAATTTCATTGTACCAGAGATTAAAAGATTTTCTAAATATAACAGATTTAAAAGAGTGGTGGCTTGGGTATTCTGGTATTTTGATAATCTGCGTAGGAAAATACGACAAGCATCAAGATTCAATGGAAAGCTGACATCTTCCGAAGAATTTGCAGCCGAAAAATGTTTATGTCGTTGGGCACAGATGCAATCTTTTTGAAGCGAAGGTGTGCGCTTACAACGTGATGAATCAATTTCTAAGTGCAGTCCATTGCTGCAATTGAAGCCGCGCATTGACAAGGATCATATCCTTCGCTTAAATCGAAGAATAGGTCGGGCTCCAGTGTTACCAGAAGATACAAGGCAGCCGATCTTCTTAGCTAAAAATCATGCGATGACTTTTCTGATTGTACAATATTTTCATACTAAACTTCATCACATCAACCATGCAACAGTAATCAATGAGATTAGACAACCTTTTTGGGTTCCTGCATTGAGGAGCTTGGTGAATACTGTGCAATCGCAGTGTATATTCAGCAAAATTCGTAAGGCGAAACCTAAGCAGCCACAAATGGGTGAACTTCCTGTGGAGCGGCTGACTCCATACGTTCGACCATTTTCGTATACGGGGCTAGAGTTTTTGGCCCTATAAATGTGACAATTCGTCGAAGCCGAGAAAACAGGTGGGTTGCATTATTTACCTGTCTAACCATTCGGGCTATCCATTTAGAAATTGCGGCTGATCTTTCAAGCGACGCTTGTCTTGTTTGGATTAGAAATTTTATGAATAGAAGAGGTATTCCGGTTCAAATTCGCAGTGACAATGGAACTAATTTTGTCGGAATAAGCAAAGAGTTGCAAGGTGTTCAAAGTTTTCTCGACGACGACCGTATGAAAGTCGAGCTTAGTCCACTCGGTACAGAATGGAAATTCAATACTTCCTTTAATCCGAGTGAAGGTGGAATATGGGAAAGAATCGTTCAGTCAGTGAAAAAGGCGTTAACGGTAATGTTGGCTGAGTAATCACCAACTCTGGAAACGCTGCAAAGCTTCTTGATCGAGGCTGAAAGCATAGTCAATGCTCGGCCACTTACTCACCTGCCTGTAACGCCAGAAGAATCGGACCCCCTTGCCCGAACCATTTCTTGTTTGGCTGCACAAATTCTACACAAACGCCATCGAAATTTGAACCAAAATTTATGAATTTGCGAAAGCAGTGGCGTCTTGCTCAGGATCTGAAAAATGGAATGTGGTATCAATGGATGAAGGAGTACTTGCCAGAATTGACCCGCCGAGTGAAATGGTGCCAGCCCTCCGATCCTATACGAACCGGTTGTTTCGTATTAATATGTAATGTAAACCTTCCGCGAAATAAATGGAGGCGTGGCAGAGTGTGCAAGCTACATTATGGAAAGGATGGAGTGGTGCGTTCAGCTGACGTGAGCACGAGCACAGGAATCCTAAAGAGACCAGCGTCAAAGTTGGCAGTTCTAGATTCCTCCCCCTCCGGGTCAAATGATTTGAGATGGTAAAGCAGAGTTACGTTCGAGCCCACCACGAGATGGCCCAACGTAAAAATACAATGTTGTCATATGAGAGTATTAGTTGTAAGGCTTTAAATAGTACTGTTTGAAAAATGTTCGTTCTTTTTTGTAGCAGTGATAGAGCGAATAAGATCAAATAAAACAACAATTGCTTAAATTTCAAGCCAGCGTTTTAAAGACAACAGTTTAAATTCTGCCGAGCACGTTTTATTCAATAGCTCGAGTTACAAAAAAGCCACATGCTCTTTTCTAAGAAGCATACCGTCTCCATTCAGATAAAACTTTGGCAGTCCTGAACAACGCTCTCAGCAGGATTGAGTTGGTGGTGTAGGTTCGGTCTAGATTGATTTCCGAATAGCGCTGGTCTTGCTGTGAGCAGTTTTTCTCAAAAGGGTATGTCAACCCTCGAATGCGTTTCCTTCTTTGCAAAAACAACCATGGGACTACTAAGATGAGTATAGATTACGGCTTCGGCGGAAACCCATTGCCATAATTTCCCAAAAATCTTCAGTAAAAACCACGAATAAACTAACACCACCGTTACGCACTCTAAAGTAAAACACCTAAAGCTTCTAAAATTAGACGCTTAAACTTTTTATGAAACATGCCTAAGGGCTAAAGTAATTTTTGATAAGATTTGCAGTGGAATGATTTGTTAAAATAATTCAAATCAAATCAAACAGGGCAATCAGCTTGAATTTTGCAAACGTTATGGTTATGCGGCGCTTATATTTTTCCCCATTTCTTTGGAATAGAATAATTTAACAATGTGCGGTGAATGCATCGGAGTGGTATTCTAACAACTAACATTTCGAATAATCATGCCGCTCTCCAAAAAATTACAATAATTATTTTCTACAGCTACACAGTATGAAAATGAATCGATTTCGTTTTAACCTAGTTTCAAGTGCGATTATTTTTGGCATTCCTTTTCTAAATTTTTTCTCCATAACACATTCAAAAGTATGTACGTGCTTTAGGTTTTGCTTTTGAAGATTAAACGGGAATAATGAAAAGTTTTGTGGTTCTTCAATTTAACTGCAAGCAGGAAGAAAACAGTTGCCCAATGATAATTGGTTTCATGTTAGATCCATCACTTTAATTCTTCTCAATAGATCATCACCGAAACAATTGTGTATATCGACAAACATTTATAAAATTCACACCGATGATGGTTAAGTGATTCGAGTTATAGAAATGCAGATAACAGACAACGTGCAAATTGTACGCCATGACGAGTGAAATCACAATTTTCTGATTAAATTTCCCAATTGGAAAGGTAAATTGAAAACGTATTGCTCCAAATGAGCTTTCAGTGTTTTCACTTTAATTGGATGTTATTTTTACGTCGATTTTTATGTCATCGGTATCATTATCTGATAGTATCATTAAATTGCAGAAAGAAATAGTACAAGACACATTAGTTCTCCTAACATACATAATTCCATTTATTCAAAGTGCAAAGGTTTCCGCTGAATGTGTGTGGAGAAAATAGTAAGTCACATACATGATTGCAAAATGTTTAAAATCGATTTAAAATGTACTTTGGCACAAAATGAGATACGGTGATGTATGGACTTTTGTTGCATGTAGGAAGAATCCATAATAGTGAAGATAGATGGAAACTTTAAAGAAAGTCAGATATAAACAAAAGGTGTGAAGAATTGTGTGAATACATATAATCCCAAAGCACGAGTATATTTCCTATAATGATTTTCAACGGCGTTTATCAAGTACATTTTTCTATCTGAATTTCCAATACTATGCATAAGGATTGAATAGCGAGGAGACTTTGTTAATGATGACCCATTTTTTGCGGTTGAAATTTCGTCCTCGCGGAACAAATAATTAAGGAGTTTTCAATATTAAGACGTCAACTGATAGGTCAAACTTAACAGTTCTTAACAAATATGGAGGGAAATTATGATTCTAACTTCCAATTTCGATTGAAACATTTTATCTGTACTTAATTAATTTGAACAATTTCAAAGAAACCTTTTTGTTTTTTTATTACAATGAGCTGAAAACAGTTGCAGGTGACGCCTTTTACTTGTATATTTGTTTAGAAGAGTTCATGAACGAATGATTTCTGTTCGCTTTTCATGTCTAGCTTTCCTTTCCAAACAAACTTTTCTATATTGCATTCTGTGTGCATCAGACACTTATTTTGCATGCAACAAAAAGACATAACTATCCATACACCGAATGCAATTTCTCTACTTATCGAACAGGAAAAGATTAACATAGAAATAATAGAAGAAAAGCGGAAAATCGGAATGCTCCAATTTCAATGCAGAAATCTAATCTTTTCAAACCAGTTCAATCGCTTTCAAATCTTTGCATCTATCAATAGAAAATTTAAATCTATGCTTAAGAAGTATCGAACAAATAGCTACAGTAATTTAATTTACGAAGGAATCGAAAAATACAAAAGCTTTAACCATTTCGGAGCTATTCCAAGGTTAACCTCTTAAAATAGAGCATAAGGTTTTAAGATGCAAGAAGACTTACTGCAATTACAGCCGTAACTGTATGCCGAACACAATTTCCCGCCTCTTCATCTTGTTCAGATTCAAACGGGTCAGATACAACCACAGGGTTACTATGGTTAATTTCTCTTACATGCTGGAATATCTCGTGTGGTATCTTTATCTGCTACTTCTCTTCAGAAGATTGAACAAAATGTATCTGAAAAATGAATTAACGGGCGGCATTGAAAGGTTTTTGCTTGTTTATTTGTAGTCTTGTGCTGGAACAGCGTTCGTTTAGGTACTGCAAGATCATGGTGTAAAATTTACAGTTGTGTTAGAAATTATTAAATGTAATTCTCTTTATTATGAATCATTAGACGAAGGCTGCAGAAAATTTTAAGGTTGACATTGTTTGTATTATTTATGATCAAGGATTACCGAATAGGGGCACTTCAAGTTTGACAGTGAATAGGCTTTTCGCAAATTTACAGCTCTTTAAAATTTTAGTTATAAATATTTAATATTCGCCCAAGGAGATGGTTTAGGGGTTGCGTTGTATCCTCCAAAGGCTCCATCAGCAAATGGCTCAAGGCAGAGGAAGAGTAAAATATCGAACTCTCTGAAGGTGCGGTAGTCTTTTCAACGCATAATAACAGGAAAAAGTTGGATTGCAGTCCAATTAAAAGGGGGCCGGAAATGCGGCGAAGGGAAGACAAAAGCCAACGAAGTTCATGTTTCATTGGAGGAGAGCTTCTAGGCAGCGCTATCTAAGGCAGCTGAAAAGCAACCAAAAAAGCAGAAAAAAATCACAACCCCAAGAACAGAAAAATATAAGCCTAAACATTCGGAAAACATAGAATCCTCGGATGCGGCTCGGGAGAAGAATAGGAAGCGGCGCAAAGCTATTGAGCAGACAGCACTGGTCAAAAACACCGACGGTAGATCGTATGCGGATGTTCTTCGAGAGATTAAAGGATTGGCAAAACCGGAAGAAATACAAGCTGCCATAAAAACCGTACGGCCAACTCGTTGGTGTGATCTATTGGTGGAGTTCGGACGAGAAGCCACTAACAAAGATGCATTTCATGACGCAGTCAAATATCTCCTTGGAGAGAAGGCAGCCGTAGCCTCATTCCAGCCTAGAGGTACTGACAGTGTTACGGATTTACCCGAGGCAGAAGATGCCTTCTTAGTCGGTGGAGCTATGGGTTAGCCCACACTCCGCTTGCGCAGCGCCTCCCAAGTGCAAAACCTCGGTCACGGCAGAGAGTTTGAGCTTCTAATGCTGCTGTCGGACTGTCAACTCACCCAGCTGTGATGGGTACTAATTGGAAAATTAGGTAATAATCACATGGTTGAGCGTGATATTGCCCATATCACCTCGAATTACGTTACTGTCATCGAATGAGATAATCTAGCAATAAAAATTTTAACGCCAAGGTTCGGATTTGGACTGTTGTGCGCTGGATTATTATTATTATTAGAAGAGGTCTTAAAGCAAGATTTTCGTAGCTTGAGTGGAGCGAAAATTAGGCTGGCCAATCTAAATAATAGAGAACAGATAATAGAAAAGGGGAAAATCAGAATCGGTCCGGTTATTTGTAGGGTAAGGCGAAGGGCAATTCCTCTCCGGTGTTTCAGGTGCACCGGATATGGGCATACTGCAAGGGGTTGTAAACATATCGACAGGAGCTCCCTAAGCGGCAAAACAGTACTTAAAAAGAAGGAGTGCTTCCTCTACCAAGACGCTGACCTAAGGCCAGATGATTTGAAAAACGTGCCAGGTAAAGTCAAATGCCGAGTTTTCCAGGAAGCCCTAATCAAAGCTAAAGCACTTCTGCAATGAGACGTACGAGGGTCATTTGAAAAGTTTTCGGGCTTTTAAAGAAAAACACAAAGTTCAAGCTACACAAAAATTCATTTCTCGACATAGTCTCCATGCAAGTTAATACATTTAATCAAACGTTTTTTCCAACCCTTCAGGCCATCAGAAAAAAATTGTTATGTAAACCTGCAAATTACAGGTTTACTTCCTTTTCAACCTCGGTATTTGACCCATATTTTTTCCCACCCAGAAATTTTTTCAAGTTGGGGAACAAAAAAAAGTCGCTCGGAGCTAGGTCTGGTGAGTAGGGTGGGTACTGAAGCAATTCGAACTTCAATTCGTCCAATTGCGACCATGCATGTGTGGACTCGCGAGTTGTCTTGATGAAACAGCACCTTCTTCCACACTTTTTGAGTTCCGTCTTCAGTTGGTCCAGCCATGCAGCGTAATAGGGTCCGTTAATGGTTTTACGTTTTTGAAGGTAAGCAACCATAATTACTCCACGGCTTTCCCAAAAAACGGTCGCCATCACATTTCCGACAGTAAAAACGACGTTCGCCTTCTTCGGAGCTGGTTCCCCCACCACAATCCACTGCAGGATTCTTTTGGAACAGCTGAAGAGCCTCGCGCGACCTGTAAATCCGTACGCGCTTTTGGTCGATCGTCAACATACGCGGCAACCATCGCGCGGATAATTTTCTCATGCATAAATCTTCCAGTAAAATCTTATGAACCCATTCAGATGATATCCCACAAGCCTCCGCAATTTCTTTAATAGTTGATCAGCGATCTTCCATCATGGTTGTGTGCACTAAACTGACGATACCTTCCGTTGAAACAGTTTTTGGACGTCCAAAACGTTCATCGTCAAAAATGCTTGTGCGACCGCTTTTGACCTCGGCCACCCAATGTTTCACGATTGCAAATGAGGCGGAGGATTCAGTATACACGTAGTCTAACTCTTGTTTCACTTCCCGAGTTTTTTTTCCCTTTCAAATAGAGGTACTTTATCACCGCGCGATACTCGATTTTATCCATTGTGCTTAACAAACGTCACCTGTCAACTTTGGAAGGGTACTATGTGTTTTGTACTGATCAGAAAAATTGTTATGGCATACATATGCAAAAGCCATCTATTGGTTGGCAAGAGAACTTGAATGTACCATGATTTTTTGCCGGTAAAGCCGGAAACTTTTCAAATGACCCTCGTATTCTGCAGATTAATCAAAATCGGAGCACACCCGCTCAAAATCTACTCGAGTAGTTTGCGAGAGACAGTTAAGCTGACTTGCTACTGCTCAGCGGGCAACAACACAATCAAAGCTCTCCAACATGGTATTCTGACAAATTTGGCACTGCCACCATCTGGGCTCGGAACAGTGCTAATTTCCCAGTGGAGAGCTATGAAGGGAGGGATGATTTTGTGTGGGTTCGGTGCTCAAGGACATTTTTTAGTGTGTACCTAACGCCGAACGAACGGATATCACCTTTCCAAGCTAAGCTTAATGTTTTGGAGGATACTATCTTGACCGCAGATGGCCACATCGTCGGGTGGGGGGGGTCTTCAATGCTAAAGCGATCGGAGGGGGCATTCGTAAAACTGATCGGCGGGGATGACGAGTCCTAAAGATGGCGGTCAGGACAGGACTCGTCATGCTGAGCATCGGTGAAATGCCCACTTTCCGTCGTGTAGGCTATGAAGGGCCCATAGCCAATGTAACATTGGCCTCAAAATCCCTAGTATGGAGGGTACACAATTGGAGAGTATTAAAGGACTACTCAGCCAGTGATTCTCAGTAGTTTTTGTTTGAGATCCGTGATGATGTCTCCTAACGCCCATGCATTCGACTTTCCACGAATAGGTGGAACATTAGGAGGGTGGATGTCGAGAGATATGTCGGGGCGCTCACGATAGGTGCGCCATTGCTGGAACATTCGCTGGGGACTGAAGAGTTAGCAGCTCAAGACGTGGTGAACTCAACTATGAGCATCATCATGTCACTCACGTGGCCTAGCTTTTGAGCGGGCATGGGTGTTTTCAGTCTTACCTGCACAAGATTGGTAAGTCATGGTCCCCCGATCGTCGGTTTTGCCCAGGAGGAGAAGACAATGCCTGCCACACATTTTTTTGCGTGCACAAACTGGGACAGGCTACGAAGGGGCCTCTACAGGGAGACGGTAGAGCTCACCCCGGATAATATAGTCGCGGTGATGCTCGAATCGATAAATGGAACCTGGTGGCACATTGTGCTCGGGGGCGTTGTTGCTAGGGGATCTCCCCTTCCGCAAGAAGAGGGATCCCCCGGCTTGAAGGCGCCTCATGGCGTAACAAAACGAGACCTGGCCCGAGGGATTGTGTCAAACGGTCCCAGGCTGGGTTCTCGGGTTGACAGGGGAGGTGTTTAGTAGATAGTCGTGTCGCCTTCTTGCAAGCATGGGAATCCCACACTTAATGCGTAACTGCATTCACTTCCTAACCACAAAAAAAAATCACGTCAGCTTACAGCGCTTCTATGCCCCGCTGGACACCCCGGCACGGCAAGTTCAGTGTACTGGTAGTTGACTAAAATCGCTGAAAGAGGGAGTGTCATAAGCTTCAGCATGAGGCTAAACAGGCACGGAATCGTGACGAGGCATGCAACCGAGTAGCAGCATATAAGTCGATTCAGAAATGCATTCGCAAACTGATAAAAATAGCAAGGCTCACTGCTGGCAAGATTAAGGGGACAATGTGAACAAGGATACGTGTGACCATGGCTACAAGTTATGCGGAAGCTTGGTGGTCTACGGACGCCTTGTATACATGAAGCGGAAAAGATGGACGACATAGTGCGGGCACTTTTCCCCGCCTATTCCATCCATGTTGATGCTATTCACAGCGAAATAGCAGTGAAATGATCACTCTTCTATGCATCTGGAACTGGAAGAGACCGTCCAAATTATTGAAATCAAGGAAGGTTCCAGGTCCAGACGAGTTCCCAGCTTAGGCGTTGCAGCTCGTTTTTCACCATTGTCTTGATTTGCGACAGTAATTTAACGCTTGCCTGCGGGAAGGAGTTTTTTCTAAAACTTTGGAAGGTAGCGAGGCTTGTAGTGATCAACAAGGCGAAGTCGAATTTCGAGTCGGCGTCTGCATACGACTCGTTATGAATGCTAGACACGGCTGAGAAAGTGCTAGAGAACACCTCAAGGGAACACTTATTGACGTAATTTTTGCTGCTGGTGGTAAGCGCGGTCCAAAAGGCGGTGGCACATAGCCGTGCGACGCGACGGGTGCTTTTGTTGGTGCCACTTTATGTTCGGAACGCCTTCAACTCCGCTAGATAAGTGGATATACTGGATACACTGAAAATCCCTTTTCAAGTTCTAGAATATCTTATGTGGCTTTTGAGGGACTATCTGATGGACCGAAGCCTGCTTTATGATACGATGCAGGGCCAACGAAGGAAGGAAGTTACTTTGGGTGTTAGTCAAGGTTCTATCCTTGGTCCAGACCTATGGAACATATCGTAAGATGGGCTACTGAGACTAGAGCTGCCGGATGCGTTGCGCCTGATAGGCTATGCGGATGATGTTGCGGCACTAGTTGTTAGACGCACCATCGAACAGGTGCAACTCAGACTAGGTAAGCTAATGTATCGGATGAAAGACTAGATGACAGCTCGCGGGCTCAACCCAGCACTGGAGAAACTCGAATTGATCATCCTGACAAAGAAGAGAATCCCCAGAGTGAGGACGATCTGTTTTTGCGAAGTACTGGTTGAATCGAAATCATCAGTAAAATACCTGGGGCTGCTGATCGACTCGATCATGAGTTTCTCTGAACAAATCACGGCAACCAGCTGATAAAACTGCTTCAGGCGTATCGGCTCTGAGTTGACTTATGGCCAACGTAGGGTGGCTGAACCCATCAAGAAGGCAGTTGTTGAGATCCGTAAAGTCGGTGCTACTGTACGGAGAAGAAATATGGTGCGACGCTTACAGTAAGGAAAACGCTTGGCATAGGAACAAAGAAGAGGAGCACTGACAATTGCACTTTCATATCCGACAGTCTATGATCCGGCTGTGCATGTCATCGTAGGCGTTATACCTATCGCCTAACTTGCTAGAGAGCGCCGTACTATCTACCTACGTTAAAATGAAGACAGAGGGAGACAGCTGCCCGTGAGGAGACAAAGTCCACCCAATGATTGGCAGCAGTCCTGCTTGAGCACGAAGGGAAGCTGGACTACGCGCCTTATCCCTGGCTTGAGACTGTGGCTCAATCGAATAAACAATGAGACTGACTTATACCTGACCTAACTCTTGAGCGCACATTGATCTTTTCAGTATTACTTGCACAAGATTGGTAAGTCGCGGTCGCCCGACTATAGGTTTTGCGCAGGAGAGGAAGGTGATGTCTACCATACATTTTTGGGTGAAAAAGATGAGAAAGGCTGCATCGGGATCTCTACACGGGAAAAGGAGAGCTCTTTCTGCTGGGGCAGTTCTAATAGATAAAAACGACTCACAGCAGTAGGGGACGTCGGGGTTGCAGGATCAACTTCAGCAATTTGAACCGGCACTTTTCTAGCATGCGGAAGCGCTCAACAAAATACTAATTACCGTTACGGAAGTCACTAAGACCCTGTTACCTGATCTAATCCAAAGAAATCACAACAGCACATTACAAAAATGATGGAAGAACTTTTTTGGAGTCTACAATAAGTATGCATGCCTCAACCATATTGACATCTTTTTAACAGCAGGAGTAAACGCTCTAAAACAATAAAGTAAGTGTCGGCATCAAGAGCAAAAACAGTATTGACTGAAAACAGATATATCTGCAGCCCAACAAGCTATTCAGCAGGCACTTCAACATAAGCGGCAGCAGCCTTGCGACGCGAGACACGCACGGTAGCTAGTTGTTGTTGACAAAATTTTTCTTTTGTGTTTGATCACACTCAGAAAACTAAACAACTTTGCAAATATTGCAGTGAAAAATACCAAATTATATTTTATGACTCATCATTGCCTCCGCCACCCTTGGTCTTAATATCCGAGTGATCACAGCAATTAAGGGGCGTATGATTCGTCATTCAATATTGCATCATAATGATTTGAGGGATACTACAATCGCCATCAATAAGCAATCTATAGTTGGCAAACTCATAAAAAAAATCAAAACAACATTTGTTATTGTGAAAAAGTCACTTGCTACTTATACTGCCAGATACTTCATTGAAGCTGGGTCCCACCTTTGATTCATCACATCATACAACTGCTCTGGCTTCCAAGACGACGAGGTTGGGCGTTGAAGGCCAAAAGCTACTGCAGATTAAGGGATGTGTCTCATCCAACGTATCATCATTGCATTGATATATTGAAATCACGATCAATGCTCACGTTTTAAAGACAATTATTAATCGGGCTACCATCAGCTGATATGCCCAAAGTACTGTATTTCTTTTTTTTTGAAGCGCTACAGCCCCTCTCGGGCCTTCGTTTGCTGCAACAAGCGCTTCCAACTGTCTTGGTCCATTGACTGCGCTTTTCAATTTCGAAATCCGAAATCTGTCTTCGTCGACCGAGTGAGAGCAGCGTTTCCTCGGTTCTTCCAACGAATACGAATACATTGGCCCTCATTGGTCTGCGGCCTTCAGTTCTTACAACGAATACCTTTTTGGGTATCGATTGTGAGTCCATACGATTCACGTGGCCAGCCCATTGCAGCTTCCGCGGTCTTACAATCGTGGAGACCTCCAGTTCATTAAAAATTTTCTTACAGCTCGTGAAAAATTTCCTACAGCTCATGGTTGTAATTCGGCATTGGTCCCCGTGTGGCTTCGCTCCTATTATTCCCCTCAGGACCCGTGTTTCGAAGGCGTTCAATATTATTGCGGATGCTTGGATTAGGGTCCATGTTTCACACCTATAGCATAGCACAGGTCTCATCACACATTTGTATTGGAACTTTGTTTTTCTGTCTTTGCAGCAGGGCATCAAGATTGTCAAAACGGAATAAAAAATTTTATAGCCTGTTGCCTCACTTGAAAAAATTGCAACTGGCTTATTCCGACTATCGAAATTCAGTAGCCATTGATCTCATCATTGAAGCAAAATACCACGCTCAAATCATTAAGCGCGGCAGCAATACGCAGTCAACAAAAAATCCTGTAGCCTAACTAACAATCTTCGGATAGATCGTTATCAATCCTCTCACGCCAATGCGGTAAATTAGGTGACTACAAAGAATTAGAACGAAGATCCTACGAATCGACTACAAGAAGAGATCCCATCTGGTTCTCCTTAGCCAACATCACCAGAAGACGTAAATTGTGAAGGACACTTCAGCAATATCCACTCATGCGATGTACAACGCCGTCCAAAAGTTTGGAAGCATATCGGAAAAGGAATAAATGCCAGTGATACATATACAAAGGCGGTCCGATAAGTGCTTAGCCTCACCACCCGATGTTGCCACTATCGCAAGAAAGATTCACTATTGTATAGCACATTCTCGTAGATGGCTACTGTCAAAATTTCAGCCAAATCGGACACGTAGTTTTGTTTTGACCGCGTGTGGAAGCGGGCGTGTCTGCGGATTTTAGAAAAATGAAGAGAGAGCAATATCGGTCGGTGATTCGATTCTTGCTTTTGGGAGGAAAATCACGCAGCGAAATCAAAGAGCGCTTGGATGCTGTGTACGGCTCCTGCGATGGTGACCGTAAAAAGTTGGTTTAGCGAGTTACAACGTGGTCGCAATTCGGTTTTTGATGAGCCACGCCAAAGAGCCCTGAAAACGGCTATCACGGAGGATAACATGATAAAAATCCACGAGCTCGTTTTGGCAGACCACGCGATGGGTGCTGCATTTGCTCACTCCGAACAACAAACGCAACCGTGAGACCACTTCAGAGCAGTGTTTGACGCTGTTTAAGCGAAATCGGGAGGAGTTTCTGCGTCGTTTCATGACCGTCGATGAAACATGGCTCCACTGGTACACATCAGAGACCAAGGAGCAGTCGAAACGGTGAACTTAACCCGGCAAACGAGCTCCGAAGAAGGCGAAGACTGTCCTATCGCCCGGAAAGGTGGTGGCCAGCGTTTTCTGAGATTCTCAAGGTTTGATCTGCATCGACTACCTGAGGAAGGGCAAAACGGTCACAGGGTTCTACTGTGCCGAATTATTGGGACGATTCGACCCCCCATTTCAAAGAAAAATACCCTCTTTGGCGAAGAAGAAAGTGCTTTCCCACCATCACAACGCACCGGCTCACACCTCCGCTGTCGCCACGGCCAAATTGGGCTACAAACTGCTACCCTACCCACCGTATTCTCCTAATTTGGCCCCGTGCGACTTCTTTTTGTTTCCAAACTTGAAAAAGTCACTCACAGGACAGCAATTTGAGTCGAATGAGGAGTCATCGCCGCCACGGAGGTCAACTTTGCAGAAAACATATTTTTCAAACGGGTTCAAGAAGGTGGAGCTGGGTCAAGTAGATCGAGCTAAGAGGAGATTATGTTGAGAAATAAATTGCTACTTTTCCGAAATATTCCTTTTTCTTTTGTAGGCTTAGTACTTATCGGACCGCCCTCGTAGATATTGTCCTTTAGATTGGTTTTGATTTATTTACTGCATTACTGGTATGAATGTTAAAGTTATTTTTACAATATTCAAGCTACTCCCTCTGATAAAAAGTAATTAATTTGGATTTTACTGTATGCTATGGAGCAAATAGATAAAAGAGTAATCTTACACAAGAACAATGTTTTTTTTTCAACTGGAAAATATAAGTTCTGCTTCGAAAACATAAAATTTTATCCTTAATACAATACTAAATAACTCAAATTTTTTTTGAGATTTCTCAGAACTAACATTTTGCTCCCCCACTGTGCTTCTTTTTAGATATTTATCAAAGCCTGTCCGTACCGTAGACCGGTACGCGCTACTTACTGAGCTTGAAAGCATCGTTCTCCAGGCGATTAACGTGCGCTTTAACTCATTACCAACATCTTGTCTCCATCTTATGACAAACAGCACATCTTTAGATTGTATCTATTATTCATTGTCTTCAATGACTCAGTCGTCTAAGAATAAGAAAGAATGGAACTTCAAAAGTGACGAAAGCGAACAAATCTGCGTCTACCTATGCGACTGAGATGAAGAAGCGCAAACGTCATGTACCATTTAAATTATCTTTTATTGGTTGAAGAAAAGATATGAAGATACAAAGCTTTATAATAACGGAACAAATAATAGTCATACGGTATTCATATTTTGCACGTTCTTATTGCCGCTTCAATTTAATGTCAGTCAACTTTGCAGGCATTTATTGGCACAACAGTCGTGAAGGTTAAGATGAGTATTAACATGGCGTTTATCTTTACACGAAAATACAATAGATTATGGAGGTAGAATGATCTACGATAAATAAACCTTTGAAATTTCATTTTCAAGGAATAAGTGACATAGTAACCCTTTATTTGGATTGACTAACTTCAGTAACATTTCCACTGAGAGCAGCTAGATTCGCACATGAATACCAGCCCGATCTTATGCGTTTTTTCCTTCTGTTCAATCTGTTAATCGGATTTAGAGTTAATCTATTCAATGCTTCCATGGCTTTTCATTCACCTAACGACCTACTTTCAATTGCAAAAGAATAAATACCGTAGCATCTTGAGCTATGGATAATTAGACATTACACACATAAGGCTCTGCTCATTTTAATATTGAAAAAAATAGGAGAAGTTATGAAAATGTTTATTTTCCCGTTGGAAGTAACACTCATTTACGAATAGATGAGTATTAATGTATTATTGAAGATCGATTAAGGTACTTATGACTTATGGTGAAAACGTTCTACACTGGATGGAATTTCCGGGAACGGAGAACAATTAATGTAAGATGAGATATCGATTTGAAAGTTTATTTCTATTCCAAGATTTTATCATTATTAGAAAAAGGTATTGGTCTTGTATATATTTCGCCATTATAGTTTCTTAATAAGTTTCAATAGATGCATTCAGTCTGTAAGATGGAAAATGATCTTGTTATATAGAATATACAAGGAGAATATTTACATATTTGTAAGAAGTACGGATTTATAATAACCGACTAGCAAAAAACTTTTTTTGTCAAAGGAGGTTCATAATAAGCCTAAGAATTAAGGAAGATGTCTATTGGATTTAAGAAAAATTAGGAAACGAATCTGTTTTTGTTAACGTTGTACCGAACATATAGCTTTAGTGTACTATTAGGGCCACGGATACTAATGCTGTATGTCAGAGGTGGGTAAACTAATACCTCGACATCCGTACACACCGAGGAGTCAATTGTAACTCAGATCATTACTTGATCACATTAACCTATCGATGTCGTATGTCAAAGGCATTTTCGGTGAAGACCAGCCCGCTACAAAAATTTGACATCGAAAGGCTCCAAACGGCGTCTGTGGCCAAACATTTCACGGAGACCCTCGACAACCAGCTGGCTCCCATCTTAACAGACGCATCTTCAAAGACGAGCAACGAGCTCTGGATGGAAGTGAAAGCGGCAATTAGGACCGTGGCAGAACAGACGATCGGACATCAAGCCCGGCGCAAGAGGAATGATTGGTTCGATGATGAGTGCCAGAATGCGTTAGACAAAAAGAATCAGGCGTACAAAGAATACGTAGGTAGAAAAACTAGGATGAAGAGAGAAAACTTTGAAAATTTCAGAAGAGTAGCGAATAAGATAATTGGGCTTTTTCAGACGCATTGTGAGCGTTTAACAGGTTATATGGGCAAGAAGAGTGAGAGGCATTGAGGGAACCTGATGGTAAGGGTTCGGCCACATTGCGATTTCCTGTCGTAACCAGCGTAACTGCGACAAGATTTTCAAAGGAACTTCAGGCATGCGCAGAACTAATATGCTCATTTGAAGGAATGTCTTTGCAAGGAACACATGCGCTAACTCATTTGTGTGCTGTGCAAGAAACTTCCATGCTCGTCAGCGTCACATGTCCAAATGATGTGCGCCTGCGCAAGTATCAGAAAAACTACCTATTAAACTGGTTTTAGGAAAAATCGCAAATTCCTGCGACTGCCGACCTGGACAAAATTGTCGAAAATCGCAGTGTGCGGGCTTCCATTTAACCATGTGTAACTTGCGACAGAATTGAGACTATATAGTCGTAGTCTGATGCATCCCTAAAAACACGCCAAAACTTTAAAGTGAACGAGCGTAACGCACATACACAAACGCATTTTGTTGATCATTTGGTAGGGGAAATTTTATACAAACGCCGCCGGTAATCATTCCGAATTGAACATACAGTGAAGAAGGTAGTCGTCATGAAACGGTTGCCTTTCTTTAATTTGCGTGCAAAAATGGATGCGTGGACGCGAGAAGCTACGCGTTATTTAATAAATTTATAAAAGCGGAGGCCAAGTTCATTTTCAGGAAACAACACGACGAACATCGCGATTTCAATAAAGCTAAATTGCCTATTGTGTATCCATAGAAAATTAACAGGACGCATAATCTTCATAGAATCACATTATAATAAGCAAGTATACAGCATATCAAGAAAAATATGCGACTAAAAAGGATATTCAAATTTGGAATATATTTTTCAAAAAGCGGAAAAACACGGAGGATTCAAATAAATCCAATAGAAGTTTGAATCGACAAACTTTAACAATCATAAAATACATTTTTCATTCTAGTTTTTCTTACCTCGTGCACAATGCATGGCTAAAACATCAATTCTCAATCGCTTATCTCTCTGTCTTCGCTTTCATGTTGTCCGCACGATGTTCAACGATCAAATGATCCTTTTGGCACATACACTCGCAAGACGCGTATCGTATACAAAAATAGCTTGCCTGAACTATGCAACGTGTAAACGTAAGGGCGCAAGCGCGAAACCTGTTGGACTATGGGTTTTTACCTTTCCCAGGTGAAAAAGCCCATCAGGATTAAGAAAAGAAAATACCATGACGACCAATTGAGAAGTATAGATGTAAGTTTAGCGAGCAACAACAAAAGACAAACATACAAAGTAGTGAAAAGCCTGAAACGTGGTTATCAGCCCAAAACCACGCTCTGTCGTGATGACATCGGCAATATCATTGCTGATGAAACCAAGACTAAGAAAAGATGGGCATCAAAAATTTGATGAAGTTTGATGCTTTATTGTGGAAAAATCTTACAACATTTTCCCATCTTTCAGGCAATTTATGAATTCCATCCCAAAAAAAAAAACAAAAATGCGCGAATCTATCCAATTTCGGATGCCTTGCTCTGAAGTGAAGCGTATTCCGGTGAGGGCGTTTTGCATCGAGCGAAATAAATGGAAGTCAGACGGAGCAAGGTCCGGACTATAAGGCGGGTGGGCCAAAACTTTCCATCCACTATTTTGCAAATAGTTTTTCACGGGTCTTGCAACATGCGGCCGAGCGTTGTCATGATGAAAAATTATAGCCTCGTGTCTGGTCGCATATTCCGGGCGTTTTTCGATGATGGCACGCTTCAAACGTATTAATTGTGTTCGGTACAGGTCACCTGTGATTGTTTGGCCCGATTTCAACAACTCATAATATAACGGCCCCTTTTGATCCCGCCAAATACACAGCATAACCTTGGCGCCATGGATATTTGGCTTCGCCGTTGATTTGGCTGGTTGGCCGGGCTTCACGTATGACTTTTTGCGCTTGGGATTGTCATAATGGATCCATTTTTCATCCCCAGTCACGATCCGATGCAAAAATGATTTCTTTTTAAAGCGCTCAAGCAGCATTTCAGACATACAGAAGCGCCGTTCAACGTCTCTCGACTTCAACTTATAGGGGACCCGATTACCTTGCTTCTGAATGTATCCGGCGGCTTTTAAACATTTCAAAATGGCTTGCTGAGTCACTCCCAACGATTTGGCAAGTTCGTCTTGCGTTTGACACGAGTCCTTATCGAGTAGCGTCTCCAATTCTTCGTCTTCAAACTTTTTTGGCTGTCCTGGGCGTTCTTTGTCTTTGATGTCAAAAGCGCCACTTTTGAAGCGTTGAAACCATTGAAAACACTGTGTTTTCGCTAAAACGTCGTCGCCATAAACTTCTACAAGCAAACGATGACTTTCCGCAGCAGTTTTCTTTGCAAAAAAAAAGTGACCCAACAGAACCTCCCGCAAATTTCTTTTTCTCCAATTTTCGAAGTTATTCATCGTGAAAAATAATAATGATGCACACAAGATAAAATTGTTTTGTTGACTGATTTTGATAGCTGTCAAATATATCTTCAAAATGACATATATATAAAGTTCAAGCTTTCACGATATTTGTTAGTACGGACATCTAGCGTCGAATTCCGGTTATTAAGTTGCACACCCAATGTTTCAAGAACCTCCTTAATCCTCCGCACAGCTTCAGAACATCGGAGCCTACAACTCTGGATGAAGTTTGTTCCGCCATTAAAGCCCAAAAGAATAATAAAGCGCCGGGCATCGATGAGATTCCAGTGGAGCTCATCAAATATGGTGGAAGTAGTGTTCATCAAGCTATTCACAAAGTCATCCAGCACATTTGCCAACAAGAACATATGCCGAAAGAGTGGAGCCAATCAATTATATTCCCTATCTACAAAAAAGGTGACAAGCCACAGTGCGAAAATTATAGGGGCATATCACTACTCTGTACGGCGTACAAAATATTTTCAAAGATCTTAGAAAATAAAATAGGATCATACGCCAACAGAATTATTGGGGGGTATCAAGGTGGTTTTAGAGCAGGCAGTTCGACGATAGACCAATTGTTCACAGTCAAGCAGGTACTTGAAAAGTGCTGGGAGTTCAACATGGATGTACACCAAATTTTCGTTGACTTTAAGCAAGCATACGACAGTATTGATCGTAACTTACTGTCCGAATAATGCTTTGCTTTGGCATCCCAGCCAAATTAGTCCGTCTTACCAAAATGACAATGACGTCGCGACCTCCCAACTCTGCATCAATAACCAACTGACCGATGCCTTTGACACAAATATCGGACTAAAACAGGGAGCTGGGCTGGCCTCATTGCTATTCAATTGGGCTCTGGAGTTGGTCATAAGGAAGCTACCTGTCGATATGCGAGGTACATTACTATTCAAGTCGAGCCAAGTAGTAGCCTATGCGGACGACATCAATATTCTGTCACTGTCATTCACAACTGCCAAAGAACTTTTCCTGAAACTCGACAGCGAACCAAAACTAGTTGGGCTACAAATCAATGAAAATAAAACGAAGCTCATGACGCAGTCGAGGAAAAATACCTCAAATACACAAAATATCACACTTGGCGAATACAGTATCGAAAATGTGGGCGAATTTGTGTATTTAGGCGCCAATATAACGAAAACGGGCAATGAAAGAGACGAAATACGCCGCAGAATACAGCTCGCAAATAAAATATTTTATTCAGTATCGACGATCTTGAAGACCAGCTGCATACACAGGAAAACGAAGCTCCAGGTATACAAATGTGTGATAAGACCTGTGTTATGCTATGGGTGTGAACATGGACCCTAACCCAAGCATCTGCAAACATATTGAACGCCTTTGAGCGACGGGTCCTGAGCCGAATAATCAGAGCGAAGTTAGACGGGAACCAATGGCGAATTCGATACTACCAAGAGCTGTATGAAATTTTTGACGAACCGGAGGTCTCAACGATATAAAACTGCGGAAGCTGCAATGGGCTGGCCACATGAATCGTATGGCGAACATCGGATACCCAAAAAGGTATTCGTTGGGAGAACTGAAGGCCGGAGACCAGTGGGGAAGCCAAGGAAACGCTGGTCTGACTCGGTCGACGAAGACAGTTCATTGCTGCTCAGATTTTGAAATTGAGGACGCGGTCAATGGACCGAGACAGTTGGAGGCGCTATTTGCAGGAAGCGAAGGCCCGAAAGGGGCTGCAGCGCTATGAAGAAGAAGAAGAAATCTTCTGTACATCCACTCAACTTCCCACATTTTTCCAAAAAAAAACCGAAAGATTAAATTAAATTTGGAATTAAAATAAAAAAAAATCTTACTGTAATAAGCGGTGCATAATGTTAATAGAATTCGATTCGTTGCTTTTAATTTTAAATTAATTTCTTTGTTCCTAATATATTTTATTTTTTTAAATTAGTTTTAAACTTTTAAGTCGACTTTGACATCTTCCCAGTATCATTCATTCCACGACCAATTAAAATTAACGTTGGGCCGAATTTTCAGAGATCTGCAGCTATACAGAGTGAGAGTGGATGAAGGCTGAACAGAAATTAATGAAGTAGAATGTGGAAGGCAAGATTAATCGTGTATGCGAATGTGTCAGACCGTGAACGTTTGCTGATTCATCAAAGGTTTTAAACCCAACCGATTCAATCTTATCTCAGTTTTAAATTATTAATTTTTTCAAAGACAGAAAATCTTGTTGTGTTGTTCCCAATTCTTCGAAGTTACAAGAACTGCAGAAGAGAGTAAATTTGAGGGTTATATTATATATTTATTTGCCAAGCAAGACATATCCTTGCAATAAAAAACAAGTTGGGTAAACAGACCTACGCTCATGTCAGAAGGGTTTTGTATTCGACTTACAAAATGCAGTCACCAGATCGAATCAAAACAAGAAACATGTCAAAGACGATTTTATTGGAGAAAATATGAAATACGAAGATCATACTATTATTAACAAAGTTGAACGAATTTCGACTTCTGAGGTTTTTGGTCATAAATATCTCCCTTGATAATTATTTCAGAGGAAACACATTTTTCATGTATTTCCCCCTGTGCCCCCACTGAAGCAAAAACTGACAGTTTAACAACTGTTTTGAAGAGCTCTCGTGAAAACTTTTATTTCATATTCATATCGGCTACGTTTGTTGAATTTTTTTTTTCAGGGGCCACTCTCCTGTACTGTTATCATCAATTAATGGCCAATTTTTTCGAATCCTAGAATGGTTACAAAACCCTTTTGCTAGGAGCTCTCTCCCACCTCCTTGACTTGTTTCACTAATGAGCATTAATTGTAGGTACTCATCTTCAGTCATTCATTAAACTGAATCAAGCATGTACCTTAAACGTTGAAGTTGGGAAAAAATAACTCAAAATTATTCAATCTTCGCATTTAAAACAGCCACCATTTTGTTTTACGATTACTGATAGCACTAGCTGAACCGATTCTCAAAGATATACATGATACCTATCATTCCTGAAATTTTCATGCAAATCCTAGCAAGACTGTAGTGTCTGAGTCGGTAAAAAGCGCATGTTGTTCCATAGCCATACGAGTATGTTGCCATAGTAATAAATGCAGCGCATTCCATAGTAATACAGGAAAATTCAAACCGCTATAACTTCGCTAAATATGATGCAATCTTTATGAAACTTTCAGGATAGATCAATCTTATAAATAGACATCTACGTACTGAATTTCATTGAATTTAAGGGTACCGTTAAGATTTTATTCAAGAAAACATAAAATCGATAAATCATACTATTACTAACAAGGTTGAGTGAATTGCGACTTCTCACGTATTTGTTGTTGTTGTACTCACCAAGGCCTACATTCCTGATTTTTTCAGATTTTTCGGATCACAGGTGTCCAATCGCGAGGGGGGGGGGGGGACACAAATTTTTCGTGTATTTCCCCTCCCTGTGCACCCCTCGAAGCAAATTTTGCCAAACTAAGACCTGTTTTGAAAAGTTCTCATCAATACCTTTCATTTGATACCCATATCGGCTACCTTCAATGAAATTTTTTTTTCGGGGGGTCACTCCCCTACATGGGGAGACCCCCCTTAAATACCTTAGAAAATTTTTTAGTAGTTGAACTTTAAAGAGATCACCACTTTACACCTACACACAAAATTTGATGTTTCTAGCTTAAGTAGTTTCCGAGAAAAACTGCTGTGACACACGGACGGACGGACGGACGGACGGACAGACAGACAGACGGACAGACGGACAGACGGACAGACAGGACGCGATTTTAGAAGGGTTTTGTAAAATTATTTTACAAAACCCTAAAAACTAAGATTTTATTCATGAAAACATAAAATCGATAAATCATACTATTACTGACAAAGTTGAGTGAATTGCGACTTCTAACGTATTTGTTGTTGTTGTACTCACCAAGGCCTACAATCCTGATTTTTTTCAGATTTTTCGGATCACAGGTTTCCAATCGCGAGGGGGGGGGGGGACACAAATTTTTCGTGTATTTCCCCTCCCTGTGCGCCCCTCGAAGCAAATTTTGCCAAACTAAGACCTGCTTTGAAAAGTTCTCATCAAGACCTTTCATTTGATACCCATATCGGCTACCTTCAATGAAATTTTTTTTTCGGGGGGTCACTCTCCTATATGGGGAGACCCCCTTAAATACCTTATAAAATTTTTTAGTAGTTGAACTTTGAAGAGATCACCACTTTACACGTACACACAAAATTTGATGTTTCTAGCTTAAGTAGTTTCCGAGAAAAACTGCTGTGACACACGGACGGACGGACAGACGGACAGACTGGTCGCGAAACTAGTAGGGTTTTGTAAAATTATTTTACAAAACCCTAAAAATACAAATATAAAAAATGGAAACAAGAAATTTTTCTTAAATTTAGGTACAATAAATTAACTTATAATTATGTTGAGAAATAAAGGGATATCAGGATATTAGTTTTATATAAGGCTTTGGAAATGGATGGGGAGTAGTAATTGCTAAACTTGTTGAATGCCTTACAACAAACGTTCAATAGCTCATTGTCTGCATAGGTAGTGTGATGGCGATCTACGATAAGTATGATGACATAATTCTCCTAGAATCTAGTGGTGCCATATTAAGTACTTGAAGCCGATAGCTATATGATGGTAGGCTGTGAAAATTCCTAGGGTCGTAAAGGGCTCTTAGTGCAAAGAGAAGAAACTGTTTCTGGACCGATTCTAACCTATCAGCGTGGATATCAAAAACAGGGTTCCAAATCAGGATGGCATATTCAAGAATAGGGCGCACTAATGAGGTGTGTAGTGATTTAGTAACCCAAATATTCTTGAATTCCTCAGCTCTTCTTTTGATGAAACCTACCATTTTATTAGCCTTAGATATAGCTCCATCGTACTGTAGTTTAAAGCAAAGCTTTTGGTCTAGAACAACACCAAGGTCCACAATGCTATCGTGTTGTGTTGTTAATGTGATAGTCAAATAAAATATGGCCCTTTTTCTTGAAAAACTTAGTACCTGGTATTTTTCCAAGTTTAGGGAAAGTTGATTATTATTGCATCAATCAGAGAGTGTTAAGCTTGTACTTAAGGAAAATCATATCCGACAAAGAAGATAGAACGTGGTAAACTTTCAGGTCATCTGCATAAAAAGGATGAGGTACAACATGTTATACTGATGAGAGGTCCGATATAAAAAAATATTAAATAAAAGAGGTCCAAGATGACTTCCTTGAGGAACCCCAGAAAGAACATGAATTTGTTTAGATAATCTTCCTTGAAATTTGACAGCTTGAGTACGGTCTTTAAGGTATGAATGATCCAGCTGAGTAAACGGCCTGTAATACCTAAATTACGGAGTTTATTTATCACAACCTCATGATTTACACGATCAAATGCATTGCTAAAATCTGTATATATTGCATCAATCTGGAGACCCTTCTTCATCTCACATAGAATACTTGATGTCATAATGTGGAGAATGATGGTAGTAGATCTATTTTTTTGGCACGCGTGCTGCTCTTCATTATTAGGTACGAAGATTTCCAGTAAGAAGGAAAGATGCCACTAGAGAGGGATTTATTGAAAATGATGGAGAAAGGCACGATTAATTGTTCTTTGTACTGGATCAGAAAGCTAGGAGGAATAAGATCAGGACCAGGTCCCTTATTTGAATCCAAACACGCGATTGCATGAGCAATTTCTTCCTTAGAAATTGAAACTTCTGTAATAAAAGTTGGTGAACACGGCATTTCAGAAATGGTATTTCTTGGTTTCTCAGGGTTACAATAAACCTCTTGAAAATAACTTGCAAAAAACTCGCAGATTTGCTCTTGGAAGTCAGAAACAGAATCCTTAAAAAACATACATGACGGGTAACCTTGAGTTTTGCGCTTGACGTTTACAAAATCAAAGAATTTCTTTGGGTCTTAAATGATATTTTTGCCAATCAAATTAACATATAATTCATATGCTTCTCGAGATTTTGATTTGAATTCATTAACAAGCTCATTATATTTTGATTGAATAGCATTGATGACATTTTTTTTACTTTTAATCATTTTATAGTATTTATTCCTTTGATCTCGTAAATATGTAAGATCGCTATTTAGCCAAGGTTCCGAAAGTTTAGCTTATTTCATAATTTTTGGTAAATTCTTTTCAACGGCGTCAAGAGTTATCCGGTAAAAACACGATGAAGCTTCTTCTAGATCTAGCGTCGAAAGAGTACAAGTCCAATCAACAGCACAAAGATGTTTTTTAATGCTTTCATAATCAGCATTGCGAAAGTCGTATACAATTGAATTATTGTATGAAATATCAGTAGTGGAAATCTCAATAGTAAGTGCAGAGTGATGAAGACTTAGAAAAAAGGTGCTCTTTGTCATCGGTTGGATTGACCACTACATCGTCATATGCGTTAGTAAATATTAAGTCTAACGAATTTCCATTTTGGTTAGGCGTCGGAGCTATTTGCTGCAGATCGTTGCCATAAAAAGTACTTATCAAGTTAAAACCCTGACTGTCAAGAAGATTGATTGGGAGAAGACGATTATCAACTTCGTCAATTACGAATTTCAAATTCGATCGATTAAAGTCTCCAGTAAAAATTATTATATCATCTTTAATAAATACAGCTAGAGGAGAAATGGTTTCGACGATTTCAGAAGAGTTTGGGGGGACGTAGTACATGCCAAAATATAAGCTAAGTTTTTTTTTGATATATGAACTACCCTATGCTGGAATAATTTATATGAGGTGGTGCTTACGAGTTCACTTGGAAGGGAGTCGTGAACCGCAACGAATACGCCACCCCCTCTTGATTGACCAGTGCGGTTATAGTCTCTATCATCTCTGAAGATAGTCCAATCACTATCTAAGATTTCTTCATTTCTGTAAGAACTGTTAAGCCAAGTTTCTGTCAGGGATAAAATTTGAAAATGGCAAGATTTTGTGTCAAGAAATAATTGGCTTAATTTAGATCGTATACCACTGAAATTGTGGTAAAACAATTTTAGGCTATGTTGAATGGGCATTTTATTGGGGACGAAAAATTTGTTGTGTTGTTCTCTAGTCCTTTAAAGTGAGGAAATCATGTTTGAGCTTACATGTGATGCATTCAGGTACGATCCAAGATCTTTTTTGCTTGATCTGAAGTGATTCCCAGTTCTTCGTGAAAGCGAAGATACTTACCTTGAAGAGAATCATAATCCATAGGGAGACCTTCTCTTTGTATTATGGCTTTGCGGCTGGTCTTGGTTTTTCCATCGATACATGTCTATCTGGCGCCTTGTATGCTAAAAAGAGTCGAACATATTCATAGATTTTGTGGTCTCTAAATCTCGATAAAAGATATCTATTTTCTAAATCTGCCCCACAGTTGATTGCGGCTTTTATGGATGGTGGGCATAGCAGAAAACTGTGGAAAGTGTATTGAGCCCGAAGAAGAGGGTGTTTGAATCTCGCCACGGATGAAATTTTCGTATTTCGATAGTAGTTTAGAAGATATTCCCGTCGTGGCAAGAGTTACATTCGATTTAGAGACGTTTTGCAAAGTTTTTGACTCTAAGTTAGTTGAATGTTGTGAAAGGCTTCTATATTTAATAATTATTATAAACATGATTTGAAATATTTCTATTTTTATATTATTTAATGAATTTCTAAAGTTTATGTATTTCACTTGAATTTTATCTGAGTAGTGATTCTTGCTCAAATAAATTTCGTTACTTATTAATCTTATGCTTTTCATTAGTCTAATAATTTCACCTTTCCTTTTCCTCCAATTTAACGCTTGAGTATTAATGTTGGTGGCGCGGCACGCGAACAGAGTTCTTCAACAAGACTGTAGCTAGCCGAACCATAATACCACTTCAGGACAAAAGGGCTCTCTGCCATTTAAAAATTGCCGTGATACAATGGTCCCATATTGGGCGTATCCTGACGTACAGAATATGCCCCCGAAAGCATCCCGACGACTGTGCGCAAGCCAGCCTGAGACCACCTCCCGAATATACTGAGGAGTACTGAAGCTAGCGAATTTTCATAATTAACTGGAAATATTTGTAAGACTCCAGAGCTATCTTTTAATATTAGTTGACTTGAAAATAAGACTTTTCTTAGCAATTTGACATAGTAAATACGCTATTATCAGTCTATACCTAATTTTATAACTACACATCATATGTTAGATTCTCTGTCTACAAAAAATTTCAATAAAACTGTAGCCAAACATTAAAATCAAAGTCAACAAATACTCCAAAGTCATATACCAAAACTAAATTTTCAATACATTTCTATCATTCATAATTTTTTTTCGAAATGGTAAGTATGCTAACCACCAAAAAACACTAGTAAATATTATTTACTGCTTTTACTTTGGAAAGAATTTGACTTTTTCCATTGTAACTAATTACTACATCACACAGAGTTACCTCAAAACAATTGTCATTCTTAGTTGCTCTTGAGCTTGAGAGTACACTTCAATTCACCTGACTTATTTCACCCGAGCTCGTCGTCGTATTGTTACTACGGGCATTTTCGCTGTTCGCCTTAAAAAAAAACCAAAACAACATGTGCGATACCACTTGTTCTCGTATAATAGATGCACGAAATTTTTCGAATATGTTTATGTATTGTCTAATTATTCATCCATAACTCCACTTGAATGGGGTAAGGTAACGTTGGCTGGGAAACGACCACAGGTTTAATAGCATTTAGTTTCCGGTTGGGAAGCATTCTAACACGTTACGGCGGATATTAAGGAGCAACGAATATCATATCATTAACAATAAGTTGAAGGAGCGTCTATACGACTTGAAAAAAAAAGACATTTCTTTCGACTTGATATCGTTGATGCATTCTTGCAATCGACAATACGACTTAGAAAAGGTGATAATCATCGTACTCGTAGATCGTTGGTGTAGTCATAACCAGCCACTACTTAGCACATGTGGATATCTCACTGATTACGTGTTTTCTATTATCGCTGGAAAACAATCGTTATTGGTATTAAGTTTTATAATTTTGTGTAAATACTCTTGAGAAAATCATGTACATAGGCGACTACTTACTCGTATGAACATTCGTTCGTCTATGTATAAAGGCATGTGCAATTCGTATTATCTTATCACGTCATAATACTGTTTTATGAATACTATTGAACGTGACGAGACAATACATACAAGTACTTATATGCTTGGGAATATTTATGTAGCATGAACTTCAACATTTAATTTGATTGCAGTTTTATTACTTATCGGTTATTGGTTGTTCTACGTATAAATTTTTTAAAACTAAGAATTAAAAAATTAGATTATTGCTTTCTTTTGGTCACATTTTTTAGGATTTAGTAAAAAAAAATTTACGATACCCTATTCAAATTGGTGCCTGTCTGTCCGTCAGAGGGTCACGTTAGGTTTTCTCAGGAAGCTAGAGTCTTCAAATCTTGTGAACAGCTCAGAAGTTGCTGTTAATGAAAGTTTCATAGTCGAAAAAAACTTCAAAGGATTTTAAGGGAGGTCTCCCCATACAAGGACAGTGTTGCCGTAAGAAACTGCGTAGTCTTGCATTAAAAATTCGCTAGATTTTCTAAATCTAAATGAAAAAATTTCAAATATATTTAGATTGGACTTTGATATAATGAGTATGCAAGTTTCTTATTTTAATGACTTATTTTACATTTAACACTCTATAAATTGCAAAATAATACTATTGAAAGTTTCATCTTTGTCAGAATGTTTTACAGTCGTAGAAGTGGGATGCGTAGCGGAAAGAAGTTGATGGTTGAAAGGTTGAATTTGAAGTGGATGGCCTGTTTGTACTGGTATCTTTAATACTTTTCGAAAAATTGCTAAAAACATCCTCAGGTATGCTGTAGGCGTGACTTTTAAATGTTAAAGCCTTCAATTGGTTTCTTATAATTTCAGGAAATATGAATTGAATTTAAAGTTTTTGATTTCATCCTGTTCAACAACTTGGTTTTATTGCACTCATTTGACTGAACTATGATTGAAAAATCTGATATGTCTTTGTAGGTATAAAAGCCTGTAGCTTTCATGTACTTAAGAACTTGAGCCCGAGATTATACAGTATCTCTAATTATATCACATCTTTCATATGTTTCAAAGTATTTTCTAAAGACAAACGTGACATTTGCTGAAGAACCATGTAATTTTTAGGCAAACAGTTTTGCGATTCTTTATCCAATCTTATGGTAAACTCATAGCTCTCTTTTCTGACTGTTGCAACTGTTTAGGTTGGTCAATATGGGACTCAAACACATATCCTAGATATGATACTGATGGCCAAATAATCTTCATCACTTTTTGTAACGTTTGGAATCAAGATCCTGTTGCATATGTAGTAATCGAGCTGTCACACAAGCAAACTGCTCGAAAACCTTCCTAACCCTTATCCGAAATTTTAATTACAGATTCATAGTTTTAATTTACAAAACATTTTTTTTCTTATTATTAAATGTAATTTTATATCTTTATATAAAATTTAAACGTTTCCCTTTAATTATATTCTTCATGAGATTTAACTTTTTTTTACTATTTAAAATCCTTTTCAGCTTACTTTACTTCAGTTAATTTTTGAAAAGTTTTAAATCTGCAAATTAAAATTTCGGACATGGGAGCACTGATTCAGTGCATCCCAACGGCGTATTGCATTACCGAATGCAATCAAACTTAGCTGATTCGATTTACCGTGGCGACACGGGAAAAGAAAAAGAGAGATCTGGGCGGATCAACAAGTCCACTAACGACCGCGGCCCGGGAAGCATGCATGAGAACGGCCGCCGTCCTGTGTGCGAATCTAGTTTATTCGGTGTTCGTTTTTTCACTTTGTGCGTTTAGGAAAATTTGTAAAAACTCTCGCAATGGATATTTCCATTGTAAATTTCTATGGAATGTTGTGAGAGAGTGCAAAGACGGAAACATTCTTTGACAATTATTAGTTGTTGGGTGCAATTGGCCGTGGTGGAAATAGTTTGTGTGGGGTTTGCCAGGACGTGAGTGGCTGCCCGGAGCCGCCACTGCCGTCAAGAGTGATCGCGTTTGATCGCAAAGATATTGAAAAGCTCCGCTTGTCGCGGTTCGAATTTGTGTAGTCAAGAAATCTGCAGCAGCATTTAAATGTGTTCTGCCACGGGGAAATTGGCGAAGTTTTATTCGAAGAACCCTTTTGGATTCGATAAGTTTTTGTCGCCATTTTGAATGTGTGCCAGTGGATTGATTGTGAAAAGTTTAGTTCAAAATGTCTGCGCGTATTTTGCGTAGTTGTCAATCAAAATTTTTATTTTCAAATATAATTTCTTCCTTGAGCTGGGGAAAAGAACCCGTCCCACGACATCACAACGCTAGCCTACCAGCGCATTCACGCGTCCTCAGACAAGGCCAATCTCGGCGGATCTTACCATTCTCTTTCGCCGAGGCAGCAGACCATCGCTGCAGTCCTTAACGGACATTCATCTATTTAATTCACTACACATACTGATCGAAATAAGTGCATTAACGAGCTAAGCATTTTGACAGGATCAGCATTCGCTCCCCCACAGACTTAAATTGCCATTTGCACATCATTTAAACTACTCTCCAGGTACGAAGTTTGCAAACAGCTTCATCTGTGCACATTTCACTCAAAAAATTTGCTGTATACCAATCATTTTTATTAAAAAGCTCTTCCCACTGCGCCAAAATACGACCAACCTTCAGTTCTATAGACAGCCAGCGAGTATTACAAAGGCTTTAAAGGTTCTAAACCGCAGTGAATCAGATTTTATATTCCTGTTGACGCTTGGATGAAGTTGAAAAACAATTTATATGTTTTTCTTATCAAATCAATATGCTGTGAGATAGATTGCCGTAATGCATGACTGACAGTTTATTGTAGAGAATCAAATATGCATGCAATGAGAACTAAATTGGGCCGCTTGTATTGTGTTTCAGGAATCATGTAAACGCTATTGTGGCGCCTTGTCATTACGGCAGCATTATCAGTTCCAATTCCGATAAAATTATGTAGAGGTAAATTATAAGCTCTTAAGGCGTTTACCAAACATGAGACGATGCCATTTTTACCAGCATGCTCAACAGGCTCTAGTCATAGGAATGAAGACACAATAGCATGCTGTGCCTCACTGAAATAGCTTCCAATGATTCTCACATATTTGATGATACTAACACTCAATTCATATTTTATGGTCCTGTACTTTTGGCTACCAATGTCTGTAATCAGATTTTTTTCTGAAATGTAGCGCAAGAATTTAATTAAAAACATGTGTAGATTAGTTTTAGGGCAGGTAGATCAACGATAGACCAGTTGTTCACAGTCAAGCAGGTACTTATGAGCCCAACATAGACGTACACCAAATTTTCGTTGACTACAAGCAAGCATACGACAGTATTGATCGTAACGTACTGTACCAAATAATGCTTTGCATTGGCATCCCAGCTAAATTAGTCCGTCTTACCAAAATGACAATGACGTCGACGACCTCCCCAGTCTGCATCAATAACCAACTCACCGATGCCTTTGACACAAATATCGGATTAAAGCAGGGAGATGGGCTGGCCCCATTGCTATTCAATTTGGCTCTAGAGTACGTCATATGGAAGCTTCCTGTCGATACACGAGGTACATTATTATGCAAGTCGAGCCAAGTAGTGGCCTATGCGGATGACATAAACATTTTGTCACGGTCATTAACAACTGCCAAAGAACTGTTCCTGAAACTCGACAGCGAAGCAAAACTAGTAGAGCTACAAATCAATGAAAATAAAACATAGCTCCTGACGCAGTAGAGGAAAAATACCTCAAATACACAAAATATCACACTTGGCAAATACAGTATCGAGAATGTTAGCGAATTTGTGTATTTAGGCGTCAAAATAACGAAAACGGGCAATGAAAGAGTCGAAATACGCCGAAGAATACAGCTCGCAAATAAAATATTTTATTCAGTATTGACGATTTTGAAGACCAGCTGCATACAAAGGATAACAAACCTCCAGGTATACAAATCCGCAAATATATTGAACGCCATTGAGCGACGGGTCCTGAGGCGAATAACCGGAGCGAAGCTTGACGGGGACCAATGGCCAATTCGATACAACCATGAGCCGTATGAAATTTTTAACGACCCGGAGATCTCAACGATTGTAAGACTGCGGAAGCTGTAATGGGCTGGCCACATGAATCGTATGGGCGAACAACGGATACCCAAGAAGGTATTCGTTGGGAGAACTGAAGGCCGGAGGCCAGTGGGGAAACCAAGGAAACGCTGGTCTGACTCGGTCGACGATGACTGTTCATCGCTGCTCTGATTTCGGAATTGGAAGACGCGGTCAACGGACCGAGACGGTTGGAGGCCTGTTTGCAGGAAGCGAAGGCCCGAGAGGGGCTGTAGTGCTAAGAAGAAGAAGATTGATCGGCTCGTTGGCTGCGTAAGTCGTGTGAGAAAATGAAGGTGTCTAATGTATTTGACAATTTTCTGAGCAGTGAACTTTTATTACTTTTTAATTACATCAAAGGCAAAGTAGGAGCTTAATCTCGTTCTTTTAGATAAGATCTGTACTGAGTATATACTCATAAGACAGTAAGCTGGCGAAATCTATGAATTTCAAAATATGGATCAAGCAATGCATGCATATTCAAGAAGGGGATGTATAAATGAGGTGTAAAAAACCTTAGTTATGCATAGGTTTTTGGATTCTTTGGCAAGTCTTTTTATAAATCTGAGCTGCTTACAAGCTCTAGCAAGCATTTTGTCATATTATATGATAAAAGTCTATTTAATTTTCAAAACATTTCAAAGGTTTGAAACGCGGTCAGCTTTTTGAAGTAAGAATTTTGTAGGAGGCAGTTATGTTCAAACACAGTAATTTTGCGGGAGAAGTTAATTACACAACATTTTTCAATATTCAGTTTAGTTCACCACATCATTTCTCTAGTGAATAGAGTTAAGCTTGCAACAAACATGCCTCCGAATTTGAATTTACTGTGTAATATAATTTAAGGTCGTGAGCATATAGGAGATAAGGTATGTTAGTTAAAATTCAGAAATAAAGATATTAAATAGAAGGGGTCAAGGTAGCTTGCCTTGTGGCACACTCGCAAACACGATAATATCTCTTGAAAAAGCGCCTGGAAATTTAACGAATCCCGATTCTGTAAATAGGATGCGATCCATCCCACTAATGATCCAGAATGCTGAATTTAAGATGTTTTGAGATCAAAATTTCGTGATCGACTCGATCAAAGGCTTTGGTGAAGTCCGTATAAACTTCATTTCACAGAGAATTGTGAATGTTAAAAGCATAAGGTTAGTGGTAGTCGATCGACATTCAAGAAACACATGCTGCTGCTATTTAAACGACGTTCAACTAAGGTGGTTAGTTTATCACAAATAATCGATCGCTTTTCGTTAATTTTGAAAATCGGTATTAAATGAGAGGATTTTCAAATGGATGTAAGAATACTCGTGCCAAAGACTTGTTGGATAAAATGAGAAGAGGTGAGATGAGCATATTCATACACTCAAGTAACAACCTTGGAGAAAGCAAATCAAGTCCTGGTTCGTTTTTTACATTAAGTTTGGTAATAGCATTGACGATCTCTACACTTGGCAAGCTCATTTCTTCAATGAATGGAGTTGCCGTTATATGGCAGGTTGGTATGTTGGATGAGTTTATGGTCCGGCTGAGAACCCCCTGAAAATGGATTGCATATTCATTGAAGGCATGTGCAACTAATTTGCTCTTTACACATAGATGTTGGATAACCTGTGGCTTTTTGCTTGACATTCACAAGATTGAAAAAATTTTTGGAAGACGAATAATATTATCTCCGGTTATATTTATGTAAAACTCTTATACTTCGCGAAATTTCATCGAGAATTTTTTAGCCAATAAATTATATTTATTCTTGAGGCTTATATCTCCAGGATTATCTTTCATTAATTTTTAATATTTGTTTCTCTGATTGCGCAGATACCGAAGGTTGCTGTCCAACCAGGGCTTATTAACTTGAATTTTGTTTTTTATTTTAGGAACATATCTTTCAATACTGTCGAAAAGTATCTTGTAAAATGATAACACTGCTTCTTCTAGATCTAACATTGAAAGATAGCCCCAGTCAATACAGTTGACATGATAATAATGCTTTTATAATCAGCATTTAAGAAATCAAATAGAATACAGCCAATATACGATTGGGAAAAAGTCACGTCAGTTATGGACAGTTCAAGCGAAGAAGCGAAATGTTTACGCTTATTAGAGAAAAAAATTTCCGTGTCACTAATTGCACTGATCACAAAATCGTCATAAAGGATGGTAAAAACTAAATCTAGCCAATGGCCATTTTGAAGTCGATACATCTTGCTATAAATCATTGTCATATAATGTATTGAGCAGGTTAAAGTATATAGAGTCTGAAAGGTTTATGGGGAATAGGTGGTTATCAGCCTCATCCCGAGTAGAAGAAACATTCTGCTTCTTCGTAGCACTTCAGCCTCTCTCGAGCCCTCGTTTCATGCAACAAGTGCCTCCACCTGTCTCGGTCTATTGATCGCGTACTCCGATGTTGAAATACGAGCAGCGATGAACTGTCTTCGTCGACCGAGTCAGACCAGTGTTTCCCCCACTGGTCTCCGCCCTTCAGTTCTCCCAACGAATACCTTTTTGGGTGTCCGTTGTTTGTCGAGACGATTCACGAGGCCGGCGTTTTACACTTTCCGCAGTCTTGCAATCGTTGAGGTCTTCGGCTCGTCAAAAATTTCATACAGCTCATGGTTGTATTGAATTCGCTATTGGTCCCCGTCTAGTTTCGCTCCAATTACCCGCATTAGGACCCGTCGCTCAAATGCATTCAATATATTTGCAGATGCTTGGGTTAGGGTCCATGTTTCAACTAAATCTAGCCAATGGCCATTTTGAAGTCGATACATCTTGCTATAAATCATTGTCATATAATGTATTGAGCAGGTTAAAGTATATAGAGTCTGAAAGGTTTATGGGGAATAGGTGGTTATCAGCCTCATCATAGTATAGCACAGGTCTTATCACAGATTTTTGTACTTGGTATATTTGGATAAAACGACAAATTAGGACAGTTAAAATCTTCTAGTCTGTGTGGTCTAGTGGTTAGAGCATGAACGCATAAACCGAAGGTCCCAGGTTCAAATCTCGTTGGGAGCAACGTGATTTAGTTCAGGAGATTTTTCGGATAGACTATGAGTGTTCGCTCAGTGGTGATATGTACTGATTTAATTAGATCATATCATAGCTGAGCAGGCACACGGGAATCAACTTCCGAAAAAATCAATACGGTCATGAAAATTAGATACTCTAACTATCTCTAAGCGAAGGCCCGAGAGGGGCTGTAGTGCTACAAAGAAGAAGAAAAAATCTTCTAATATTATTACCCGGTCCTGACCCGTTAGAGATGCAGCAATTGAAGATATCTCATAGTGACTTCGTTAGATTTGAGTGGAAATTACGTATATAAACAAAAAACATTTCGTAATAACCTCGCTCTTGGCGCCCCAAGCCACTGACACCGACCAGTCGATCCACATATCCTACGCCACTGACGTCGACAGTTCAGGAGCGACTATTAAACTATTCTCGAACAATTGACAAAAATCCTTGAGTGACCGATTGATTAGCGGCTGTAATTTTGTCTTCTTTCGGTGTGTTGGCAGTTAAACGAATCATCGACCCCCATTGAAATTGCGCTCATTGCACCAGAAACAAGGTCAGAAAAGTAGCCCCGGTCGGGAAGGAGAAAAAGAAGGTATATTTCGTTTGAAAAAGTGAGGTTAATAGTTAGGTTTCGTCGACTTTCTAGCCGTCATGCTGGTTATGATTCTGTATCGGCCACTGCGACCAGTACAATAGCTCCCCTGGCATCGCCAAGAGAAGTATCGCCCCATCATCAACGGTAAACGTAAGTAACTCGACTTTAAATGTAACTGTTCGCCATACCAACGGTTAACAGATAGACGACTATTTAGATGAGGTTAGGACTACAATTTAGCTGCTTCATAATCGGTTTTTTGTGGTTTGTCGAGATTTGCCTCATAATGCCTCGGTTGAAGTTGTACGAGTGACGTTGGTTTCGGAGAAAGATTGGCAGGCGAGTCCACGCTCCAAGTGAAGTCATGTTGGGGCTAACGGCCTCAAATGCAGGACTTTGGCATTCAATTTCTGACTGCAAAATTTATCCCGCATTGTTTCCATTCCCGAAGCGCAAATGCTGGGGGCAGTTGATTACCAAAGTAAAAAGCATAGGATTACTAACAAGGATTTAAAAAAACAAAGGACTTTTAGTAGCAACCTTTCGTTATTGTTCTAATGAAAAAAGTTCTCTCCTAGTGTTTGTGACCAGGGGAATGTTTAAATGGAAGTCTCGTGCCCATTTCTAATAGTTTGTTTTGCTTAGATGTATGAAGGTATTTTGCGTAGATGCAAGTAAAAGTTTGAATGATGGTACAATAAATAGTACGAAAGGCGGATGGATGTTAAATAGTATGAAAGGTGGATTGAAAATTATATTTTGCCTGCGAGCAAAACATGAAATGAATGGAGGTCTAATAAATTTTAGTTTTATCGAAGCTTCACGAGATGATTTAATTTGTTCAATGTTGTCGTTTTTATCGATTTCGTATTTGTTTGTTGCTATGCGTGAATTTCAATTAGTATCAAAAGATAATTCAACTCATTTGAAGAGGGTTCAGCTGGAAGAATTTCGGAGAAACTTCTTTTATAATTTTTATCATAAACGCGTAAAGACTAATTTGTGATTTGTATTGCATGTTTTTCTGGGAATATATGCTCGCAGACTCTGAAGATGATTTGTTAGAATGTTCTTTGAAGCATAACGCAACAAATACGAAAATAGTTCATGTTTTGCGCGATAGCTAGCTTTGATTATAGGATGAAAATGCCTTTATCATGAGTTAATTACTTTTCGAAATATTTTTAATATACTAAAATTAATCGAAATGACATTATTTAATAATGAACCTAATTATAGAAAAATGTCCATAAAACATTATGAATGGGATCGATACGAAAATCGAAAAATATCCAATAGTATTAAATATAAGAACAACACAAACAAACAAAAAATACACACAAAAATGCAATAATTTTCTTTTTTAAAAGTAAACTCATATCTGCTAATATAATAGATGGATGAAAACTGAAGTGTACAATGGTGCTATGTGCCTTTAAAGAGTAAACTTCGATTAAGCTTTTCGTTCAAGTTGAACTCCTGGTTGAAAGGAGTAATTTTTGTACTTTGTTTGATTATTAATACGAAATCAATGTACTTTTTACAAAAACAATGAAGTAGCAACGCAAACATTTAAAATTTAGCGTTAGAAGTTGAACCAACGAGTAGAATCAGGAGAAGAAAAATCAACTTACTGCTTTTGTCAAATTTTTTTTATGTACTTATAATTTAAGGAAGCGTTGATTCGCATGTATAAAGGTTGTAACTAATTGCACAAAACAAGAAAGGTTTGCTTGATATTATGTCAGGAGTATAAGTGAATTATTTATTTTTAGTATCCAACTGCGTAAAACAAAAATAACCCATGAAATAGCCAATAAATATTTTAAATTTCAAATTATTTTACTAAATATTTTCCCTGAAACCTGTCCAATCCTTGTGATATCTTTTCCAGTCTGTCGTAACGCATTCAGTTTTTTAAACTATAAACTAAATCATTCAAATATTTGGATCATAAATACTCATTTGAAATGAATATTTACACTTTGTTGTAACTTCAGAAAATCTAATTAACAAAAAAAAAAAAACTTCAAATATTAGTTTCAAGGAATTTTTCTGGAATTTACCTTCAAGACATAAAAACTTGCAGAAATATTCTTGCCTAGTAGATATTATGACTTCAGGGATAGTACACAACGCTTTTTATAGAAAATTAACAAAATATTTCCGTTCTTATCTGAAATGAGTGAATCTTTCTTTCGTAGAATCCGATGAGAACTCCCTTTCCCCGCCCTCCTTCCAAAAATTACAAGTATTCCTTTCCTCACTCCCCTTTTTACGTTATAATTCGCAAAGGATTTGATCTTTATTCATATTTTTATTATATATATTATATCGCATTTTAATATTGTTGTTATTTATTAATTAAATTTAAACAAATGAAAAATAATTATTATAAAAAAAAATAATCAAGTCTTCATCAAATTCTTAGAGATGTCAAGCAAATTATGAGGTGATTTTTTGTAATTATTAAAAAAAAAAAATAAAACTGAAAAGTCATAAAGTGTAATTGGAAAACGAATAGTTAAGATTAAGTTAAAAAAGTGAAGCGATAAATTAAATTTAAATTTAGAATGAAATCAAGCTATGGTAGAAAAAATGAATAAAATGAATGGCTAGGCTAACCAAGTCATTCCTTCCAGCAAAACCGTTCTTTTCCAGCAGGCGAATGTCGGCGAACGGTGAGTATGCCGCCAAGAGGGTTGGGTTCGTGTAATCCGCGAAAGGTCGGTTTCGCGTTGCGGTCGGTAAGCGGTCCCGTAGTAGTGTTTGCGTGTTTTTTGGTAGCGTAGATTTTTTTAGGTTTTGTCTTCTAGTGCAGGGTTTTCCAATAAGAGGTGTTATTTTGATTTTAAAAGAAAAATGCCAAATTTTAATATAAATGATCAGATGTTTATTTCATTATAAAGAGGAAGGTATGTCGTTAATAGTGGAAAATAACATCAGGCAAATGACCACTACGACCACGCTTCCAGGACCATATCCTTTTCATGAAGTTTTCCATAACCAAATCGCAAAGCGGCTACCCTATGTCCTCGATAGCCTCACGAAATCCATCTTTGAGATGTTGAATCGACGCTGGGCTGCTGGAGTAGACCTTTTCTTTCACGTGGCCCTAAAGGAAGAAGTCGCAAGGTGTTAAATCACAAGATCTCGGTGGCCAATTGTGATCACCTCTTCGAGAGATAACACGGTCAGGAAACTTTTACCGTAAAAGATCAATGGTTTCGTTGCTTGTGTGGCACGTCTTGTTGAAAGTAAACGTTGTCTGAATCAATACCATCCAATTCCGGCCATAAAATCTCTCGATAGCGCAATCCATTCACCGTAACTGTTGCTCCAGCCTCATTTTCGAAAAAGTAAGGTCCAATGACTCCGCCGGACCATAAACCACACCAAACAGTCACACGTTGAGGATAGAGAGACTTTTCAACAATAACTCTTGGATTTTCCGAGCCCCAGATGCGACAATTTTGCTTGTTGACGAAGCCACCGAGGTGGAAACGGGCCTCATCACTCAAGATGATTTTTCGATGGAATTCCGGATAATTTTCATGCATTTCAAGGACCCAATTAGCAAAGACACGACGTTGTTGATGATCGACCGGCTTGCGTTCATGTGTTAACTGAACTTTATAAGCCTTAAGACCCAAATATTTATGCAAAATACGGTGTAATGACGTTTGTGGAATGCCTAATTCAAACGACGAGGAATGGACAAACCTGGGTTTTCTTCAGCACTTTCGGCTACAGCAGCAAGATTCTCGTCTGTTCTTGAGTGACGTGCAGGGGTTCTATTCTTCACATCACCAAGTTGTCGCAACGGCTCGAATTTTTCCACTATCTTCTGTATTGCGGTCCGACAATTAGCTTCACGACAACCCAAAAATGTTCGAGTTTACCGAACCGTCTCTGCCAAATTTTCACCATTTTTACAGTGAATTTTAATAATTTCAATGCGTTGTTGAAGCGTGTATCGTTCCGTTTTTATCAATCGCGTAGTTTCTACTTGTCAAATGTCAAAAAATGATAGCTTCAAAAGTGACATCTACTGATATAGCGGGCTATTCAAAATAACACCTCTTATTGGAAAATCCTTTAGTATATTTCGGCTACCGCATCGGTGATATTCGGGAACGCGTATTTTTTGCGATTGTTTTCATTCATTTCCTCTGGGATGAAGCGATGGACCTTAGAGTAGAGTCGATGGAATTTGTTCGATGGGTTTAAATCGGGCATGTGAACCGGTGGCTGAATTTTTGTATTTAGGACCGAAACTCTTCTCCGAACTAGCTAGCTAGCCAGTAGCCACCTTGGAGTAGACTAAAAGTGTCCGGACTTGTTGACCTGATAGGTACAGTCCGTTGTCACGTTCCAAGACTTCACATCTAAAACCAATGAGAGGTCGGTTCAGATTTCCTTCGGGAAATCTCGAATGTTCGAGACGTGTGGAAACTAAAAGCGTTACAATTTGCTTAGGTTAATTCTAACCACTTTATGTTCGTGTGTTTTACAGGAGACAGTATCGACATTCTCAGAGGATATAAAATTTTTGATCACGATCAATACTTCTTCACCTCCGGTTTGTTCTGTGAAGGAATAGTCACGATCATTACTGAGCCAGGTCTCCGTGAAAGTCAATACATCAAAATTGCAGGATTTAGCTTCAGGGTATAGTTTATCTATTTAACTCTTATACCACTATGCCTTATGTCTACAATCAAGATAATAAGATATTTTATTTCCAAGCGGATGCCCGAAACGGGTTTTAGTGCTAATATTAAAGGGCCACACTTTAAAATTTCTTTTCACCAAAGACAGTTGAGTAGATAATCAAATAAGGATCCTAACGAGATTTGTGCATCTGGTGGAGTTCGGAATGTCGTCTATCTTGGAATTATTGAAAATCCAATCCCGATTGGCTAAATGAATCGATGAATTGATTGGATCTTTACCTTTTCCACTTGCAAATAACAACCAAAAATGTTGAACGCTTTTGGCATATTCTCAACAATTTTTATAAATTGTTGATTCCCATTCCTTTTTTTTCAAAAAACAATTTTCTCAGCACATATGCTTGACATACAAAGGGCTCTCGTATCCCAAAGAAAACGAGGTTTATTTATAACATTGGTAAACCTCATTAAACATTCTTGATAAGATTCAAAAGATTATCTGTTCAGATATGTTGGAAATTTTGATACCAGTTCTTTTATGACGCGAGCGGTGCTAGTGTTAAACAATTATTTCTATTATCGGTCAACTCATTCCATGTAGGTATCTCGAAATAAACCAATAAATTCGACACAAAGACTTTAATCTATAGGAGTAAAATATTTTTATCCAAACCCACTGCAATTTTCCCCGTTTTTGCCACCTAGTCTGTACTATAAACTCGTTGTGCTTGCAAGAGTCGTTTGACTCCTTATGTTTCGCATACTTTTTGCAACCTATGCATTCTCACCAACTTCTCTACTCGTGTTTTAACGGCATTCATGAGTTTTTCAATGTCTGACAAAGCGAAAATCTGTAGGAAAATAAATGAACTAGATGTGGATCTTATATGGTTATTGGCTGAGTGCGTGCTACATACAAATTCCTGATTAAAACGTGGAACCTTCTCCTCAAGTCTAGCCAATTCAAGTGGATAAATTCACAATAAGTAGACAAAAGTGAGTGGACATCGTTGTGTGTCGCCGAGCCTCCGCTTTATCTTGAAGGTATGCAAATTTATGCAAATTACGAAACCACAGCGGATTGGAACTTTTCCAGTTGACATTCTGGAATATTTAACATCTTTCTGGAAATTCTATATTCTATAAAAATTTGCATAATAATCGCGAAAGCATGTTTTCTGGTAAAAAAAAAAAAAAATAAATTCGACTTTTCAATTGGTGACGACTGTAACTACAAAATAAAAGCCGTCGACCAGCACTTACCTGTTGATTGCAGCTGCACACTCCGTGATTCTATTGGATTTGCTTCTTGACCGGAAAAGAGAAGTACAAAACGAGAACAGTATGTCCACGAACTTGATCCAATTAACGTTGGGTCCACTAACAAAAGGCACTTCCACTTGAACTACAATATTTTTTAAATCACTTCTTTGTATATTATCTATATTGAATATGATCCCTTCTGCTGCAATTAGGGAAACCTCAAAACATGACTTGATTTTTGGACCCCTATCAACATCCACTTTTCCACCAAGTCCAACTAAAATACTTTCGGTCACGAGCACGAGATTGGGGAAACACAATAACGCGAAGTACCGGCAAACACACGAAAAACTTATTTAATTAAAGAAAACACGGTATTTTGTTCAAGGGATGCTCCGGAGAAAGTAATTTTATCACGTCTCAATATCAGATGTGAATTTTATTTTTGATCCATAAAGTGGTCTTTCAAAACTAGAAAATAGACAGCAAATTTCTTGCAGACTGCACCCCACCGAACTCGGGCTTCGCTCAACTCCAACTGACACCGAAGAAATTTCACATTGACAATAGCTGCGCTGACGTTTCGTTTTCCCACTAGCATATATAGCGCCATTGCAGACGTTGATAGAACTTCAACCGTAGGAAGATTGTGGAGAAAATTTGAAATTTTCGGAATAATGAATGAATTTACTAAAAATTGAAGATGACGTAAATTCAAATGGTGATAGAATGGATTTTTATCGAATGCTGAGCTTCTTCACTAAGAACAAGTAAAACTAATTCATTCAAGCTTCTGGCGTATGCTTGTTCCTCATTTCCCGATAGGAATGATGATTATGGAAAGGATACCAAAACCACACTCACAACATCAAATATTAATTGTATTGATTAAAAAAAGTTTTTTTTCCATTTTCGTATTATTTTATTTTACTATTCCATATATTATTCGTTATACATGAAAATAATTAACTTATTCGAAAACAATTAGGATAAATGGATTACATTACCATCACCTATTATGGGGTATTATGAAATTATTAAAAATTAAATGGCAAAGAAGATTTTACAAAATTATTGAAAAGAAATAGTTTTTTTAGCAAAAATCAAATTTTAACTTAAAGAAAACTTCCCAGATAGCAACAATAGTTACTAGTATAAGGCGAGTAATGTATTTACAACTGCTGTGTTAATAAAACATGAGAAAAAATATATATAAATATAATTAGCTTAGCTCATTAAAGGAAAATACGGACACGATAAGATTGAGTTTAGCTCTCCAAACACAAAAATGTGTTTCTTTAAGCATCTTTTAAACGTTAAATATGATTTGTACGATTTTTAACTAAGCAGGATGTAGGTTATAGACTTCCATAGAAAGTCTTACTGGTTCAAGGTGATTCTGTTTGTATAACTTAATGATAATCTGAGGTGATCATTATATCTAGTACAGTACGAATGTATATCTCGATGCTTTACGAACTTGACCCTTGATTTCATATTAAAATTTTAAATGTGAAGTAAGCCTTTTCTATCAGTTATTAGTTAGATAATAAAAAGCGTTTGTTGTGTTTATAGAGTGTAAGCATATCTATAAAGGACTGCAGTGGTGGTCTACTGCCTCAGCGAGTGAAAAATTAGTGATACGCTGGCTTTGCACTGTCGTGGGGCGGGTTTTTTTCCCACAGCACAAGGGCCCACCACAAAAATTTTTTTCGCACTAACAAATTTTCAGATAACTAGAGTCAAAATGTTAAACCTATTGACCGATGGAAGGCACCAATGGTCGCAGTAACAAACCGAAAGTGACTAGATAAGAAACGTTACGACGAATACCCGGCTAACCGCCAGCGAACGTAAGGCAATTATGTCCTTGCCGAGGGCGGTCACGGCCCATCAATAAAAGTGGGGCACCCAGGTGGTGCCCCCACGCCTCCCAACCGGATCAAAAATCCAAAATACGATGCCTTGGCCTATACTGGGTGTTGAAGCAGAAGTATCCCGGCAAGAGCCCTTGCAAAAGAGAAAAGAGGGAAATCTTAGCCGCTGGCTTGCTCATGAGCAAAGAGAATTTATTTGGCGTTTTAGATAGGCTCTTTTGTTGTTTTTTTATTCTCGATATTGACGAATAGACGAACTCACAAGTCCACATCAATAACCAATTCATCGATGACTTTGATAAAAATATCGGACTAAAGCAGGGAGATGGGCTGGCCCCATTGCTATTCAATTTGGCTCTAGAGTACATCATACGGAAGCTACCTGTGGATATACGAGGTACATTACAATACAAGTCAAGCCAAGTAGTAGCCTATGCAGACGAGATCAAAATTTTGTCACGATCTTTAACAACTGCCAAAGAACTCTTCCTGAAATTCAACAGCGAAGTAAAACTAGTAGGACTACAAATCAATAAAATTAAAACAAAGCTCATGACGCAGTGGAGGAAGATTACCTCAAATACTCAAAAAATCATACTTGGCGAATACAATATCGAAAATTTGAGCGAGTTTATGCCCCAAAATAACTTGAAATATGAAGAAAAAAGACGAAATACGCCGAATTATACAGGTCGCAAATAAAATATTTTATTCAGTTTTGATTATCTTGAAGACCAGCTGTAAATACAGGAAAATAAAGCTCCAATATACAAATCTGTGATAATACCTGTGTTATGATATGGATGTGAAACATGGGCCTAACCTAAGCACCCGCAAATATATTGAACGCCTTTGAGCAACGGATCCTGAGGCAAATAATTCGAGCGAAACTAGACGGGGACCAATGGCAAATTCAAAGAACCATGAAATTTTTGACGAACCGGAGGTCGTAACGATTGTAAGACTGCGGAAGTTGTAATAGCCTGGCCATGTGAATTGTATGGACGAACAACGAAGCGAGGGCCCGAAAGATGCTGTAGTGCTACGAAGAAGAAAAAGACAGACGAATAAATAATTTGTTAGACAATAGATTGTAATGATTTTCGTTTCAAATCGCTCGAACGAAATCGGAACCGACCTCTCATCGGTTCTAGACGTGACGTCTGGGGACGTGACAATGGACTGCACCCTACAGGTCAGCAAGTCCGGACAAACTCAGTCTACTCCGAGGTGGCTGCTGGCTAGCTAGCTAGTTTGGAGAGGAGTTTAGTCGTGGGTCTTGCGCGAGCAGACTAAGTCCGGAATACAAAATTCAGCCACCGATTCACATGCCCTTTTACTAACGAATCAACACGTTAACATACGGAAAAGAAACCTATTTCTACTTTATTTCGTATTTCTTCTATACATCCAGCCAACAACAAATACTGTATCTAATTTCGCGTTCCTGAATAACACCGACACAGTACCGAAAAACATCCTACTCTTACGCGAACTTCGAAACAACCTACTCTTATAAAAAAACGCAAAGCAACTATGGTACCGCATCCCGAGCGTGACGCGAAACCGGCCATCCGCGGATTTCTACAACCCTACCGTCGTCACGGCATACTTACCGTTCACTACCATTCCTGCTGGGAGAGAAGGGCATGCTGGAAAGGAGAGACGTTTTTATATTATTTAGCAATTAATTTTAAATTTTAATTCACGTTTAACCATTTTTGTGAGTTTACAAACTAACATTATTGTATCGAGTGAAATGGTTTTTACTTAGAAAATAAATTATAAACATTCAATTACATCTAATATCCTATGTCTTGAATAAACCTTGGTTATATACCTCTCAATTATGGTAATTTTAATTTATTTTATTGTTTCATTTCAGCTTTGTCATCTTTAAAAAAATTGGCAAATATAAAAGACCAAAATGATTGCTTATTTAACAGTGAAAAGAAAGAGAAAACATATTTAATGTGATATTGACCAAAAGTCGTCACAAAAAATTGATAAGTGGCAAGACTTTTAACTCAGTAACAAGAAGTTGTTCGTTAATTCTTCAAAAAAAAAGCCCTCATAATCGTGAAATAGGGTATGTAGATCGCAACAATAAAAGGTGTCTCTTAATTTTTTTGCTTTCAGTACTTACTTTTACAATAAGATTTAAGCGAGATTAGCAATAAGATAATTACTCTATTAAACTTCATGTGATATTTTCCAAGCGTTTTCAAGAGCTATACTCGTACGTTATACACGATATGAAAACAAGGCGACTCGTAGAATAAAGAGCAAACTGATTGGTAGAAAAAAAATCGTGCTTGATGGAAACATAATAAATTGTTGAAAACATCAGAACAGAAATACCATCAATACTATTCAAGATGTCTGTGGATTGAAAACTTTTTATAAAATTAACTGACATCCGACGAATTTTTCTTTTTTCGCGAACAAAACAAAGCTTTACGATTTTCTTTTTTCTTCATTGAAGAAACAATTTAAGTGCTTATTTCTTTTGAAACTCCAAGAGTTTCTCTACATACAATGCTTCATTAAATATAGTTAATTATATGTATATATTTATAACTCTAATAACAATCGAATATCATCGATTACTGGGTATATAATGTAAGTGGGAATTCTTACAATAATGCACCATCATGCAAATAACTTAACATATAATAAATTCAAAATTGGTGTGCATGCATGATGATATAATGTTTTCTTTTTCTTTACCAAACTATGTTATAATTCAACGACATACTGCAATGTGTGATTAATTGAAGCAAAAGACACAAATTATCGCATCAATTTATAAGCCTACCATAAAAATAAATGAGAAACATGAGAACTAATCAGTAATTTACTTAACTGAAGTCAACTAAGTTACGCAAATGTAAGCTAGCTACTCACAACCGTCACACGTTGAACTTCGATCTACGAAGTTTGCGCAAATCATTTAAATAAAAATTAAGTGAAGTGTTTTAAATTTTTAAATCGTACCCTAACCTATTCCCACACATTATATTTAACCTAATTCAAGCCTTGAGGCTGTTGTGCGACCGACGAGGATTTTTATATTAAGGGCTGACTGATCACGTTACTTTGCTGAGATGAATTCGGGGCAATAAACGAAGGATTTACACTTCTGTTTCGTCATGGAGATTGTGGCATAGACTGAGTAGGTGAATCAGGTATTTCTGATGGTGATATGATTCCGCTTGCCATACGACTGAAATCACTTACTACTGAGCTTTAATCATCAGCCGTAGTTGGCTCTACACTTGTTAGTGAGTCCATTGAGCTTCGTCCACTAAAATATCAATGGAGTTGCTTGAGCAGAACTTACAACAACTGGATTTGGTATAGAGTATGCCACTGCCTCCAGACAATTGCCGCTGCATTCATCCGACTGCAATCCTCTGGTTGGATTGAACAAGAACGCAAAAGCGAGAAATGGTTCATTTCCTTCCTCTACGGTTTACCAGCAATCGACTGTTCAGGAATACAGTTATTCAAAAGTATAATCAAATAGGGTGTAATGTGACGCCTACGCCCGGGAATCGAAGTGATTCCGATCCCGAACCCTTGCACCCGGCCAGATGGGTATGACCTCGAAGTGCAAGCGGACTTCATCTTTCGTGCGGATATCGTGCGCAGAAAATATTTTTTTTCTTTCCAAATATTTAGATCTGTGGATATAAATATTTGAAACATAATATTAATCAAACACCGATACATTTCGAGGCATATCCATCTGGTAATGCCCCCCCACCGTTGCCATCAAAACACTATGCCACTGGCGACCAATAAAAATGCACATTGCCGCCATGTGGCGTTCCATTCCGCGCCAGTTGCGACGACTCCCAGTCCACATCTGTTTTGTCGGATGTTGTCAGATTGACAGTCCGACGCAACGAGGGAGAAAAAGCGCGGGAAAGAAAGTGCTGTGTTTTTCGTTGTCCCCCCGCAGTCTTAATATTCAGGAAGGCCTAAAATATGAACTAACAGTGGGTAAGGAGTAATTGAATTGTTTTTCATTTGTTGAGTAATAATTTTCTTAACAGAAAAATAAAGGAGTCGGCTGTAATGGTGCACGAGCAGCAAACTCAAATGAACATAGTTCCAGACCGAAGTGAAACGCTTATCGATTTAGACAGTAAAAAGTTAATAAGTAGCAATACTAATGAAACAGCTGAAGTGATAGATTCCAATAATACAGCTTGCCAAAGTGATAATTTAAAACAAGACGATAGTAAAGACTCGACTAACAATACAATTAAAGAGGTGCATGATTCTGATTCTTTAAAAGTCATAGAGCCCACAAAACCGTATGAATTGACAGTAAATCAAAATAAGAACGTTACCAACGGTGAATCTCCAAGTATTGAAGTGGAAAAGAGATGTGAAGAAGAGCCACAGTCTCCGCGCCCTCCATCACCTCCCGAAGAACCCCCTAGTGTTATAGTAAGCAGTACATCTCTGAATGCAGTGCATAGGAACGAATCGAATTCGCCAGTTCAACTAAATCATAGCAATGCAAAAATTTTAAATAGCTGTTGTAATGTGACGCCTACGCCCGGGAATCGAAGGATTCCGATCCCGAACCCTTGCACCCGGCCAGATGGGTATGACCTCGAGGTGCAAGCGGACTTCATCTTTAGTGCGGATATCGTTGCACAGAAAATATTTTTTTTTCTTTCCAAATATTTAGATCTGTGGATATAAATATTTGAAACATAATATTAATCAAAACCCCGACACATTTCGAGACATATCCATCTGGGAATGCCCCCTCCACCGTTGCCATCAAAACACCATGCCACTGGCGACAAATAAAAATGCACATTGCCGCCATGTGGCGTTCCATTCCGCACATCTGTTTTGTCCGATGAGAAAACAAAGTAGTCAATTTGACAAGTGACGGCTCCTGTATTACATAGTTGTAAAGTGGTTTTGCACGTCGCTGCGCCTTTCGTCCCTTTTAGTGAGTGAAAGTGAACTTTGTCGCGTGTGCGCATGTGCTGTGGGAAGCAGTAGAAAGGGCTACAGTGGGGCAGGACAACATTGTACCAGTTTCCCCTTGCTGTGACTAGGGATTCATGCACTTTGGAGTTTGAGCAATTAGCCCAGATGGGGATATTTGGCCCCACGTGCACAAGCGCCAATACATTGTAACAGGTAAAGAACTGAGTGTATTGTACACCCACTGCTGTAAGTTTTCAAAAACATTTACTTTCTGCTGTTTAGAATCGAAAAGAATGGAAAAGACGCTTGCGATAATTCTTGCAAGCATAATTTCGGAACTTGCATTCCCTTTGGAAAGACTTGGTTTTCTTCCCGTTAGATGCACACACAGGAAACACCTCAGTAGCATTACAGTCGACAGGACATATCTTTTTGGCACATTCTTTCAATTCCAATCGTTCCCAAACTAAAGATAGTCAACACATTCGAAAGTTGCCAAAGCACGGCCGTCGTGAATAGCACAAGCTTACCCTTTCTACGAGCGCAAACAGGAGGACCTGTTTTAATACAATCAATCAGAGGACATGTCACTGCCTCCAAATCGATTGTATCAACATCCAATTTTGCTGCTTGAGGGTCAATCATCACTTTTTGCTCTGTGGCCAAGGATATTGCAGCTGAAAATTTAGAAGGGACTCAACCTAAATATTACCCAATACTCGGGGGATTGCTCTCGAATCTTACCAAAGAAAAGCACTACACACAAAGTAAGTGACGCCATTTTATCGTTTACTGTTAAATCTAACATACTTCACCTATGTTCCGCTATTTATAATAATAAAAGCTGACCGAGAAAATAGACTAAATATATCTGTTCAAATATTCTGCCGGAATTAAAATATTTGAATATGAATTCAGGCCTTAGGCGTTTTAAAAAAAAAAAAAAATATGGTGAAACGTTGGGAGAATATCACATGTGTAACAAATGGAACGTAACTGATGTACACAATTACGAACTAAAAGCTATTCATTCGAAACTAGAAATTTGTGGTGTCATTTTCAATAGAATATTTATTTTTGTATGTGATCGTTCAATTGTTTCGATTTTCCTCTCATCCCAAATCAACCAATATATGTCCGAGCGTACAATAGAAATTTGTATTTATCATTTCTACATTAGCTAGTTTGGCGAATTTCTTTACCACCATATAACTTTCAATTACTTCTAATTTTGGTCACTTGAAAATTATCGAATTGCCATAGGTAGATGAGAATGTTATCACAAAATTTCTGGTCCGACTCTGTGTACAATATTACAAAGTAAAAATTACTGAATAAACCTCTCTACCGTATCTGAAAATATAAAAACAAACAATACCGTTTTATGAAACATTAAAGATTTCAACATTGAATAATAATTCAAAACCTGTCCCGTAAGCAAAGCATAAAGAAATCAATTTATTTTTTTCAATTACACAAAATAAATGAAATGATAAACGCAAACGAGCAAAAACAACAAGAATACAAAATATGATTAAAGAAAAATAGAATTACATACATTGAAAATCAAATAAAGGTTAAAAGCAAACAAAACAAAAAAACATAAAATACCAGGAGACAAAAAAATATACAAAACAAAATTTATAATAGTTATAAAGGTTCCTTATCGTTTGGCTATGACTGTTATTAGGAAGCTAATTAATTTTATATAGAAACTTAGTGATTACGAAATATATATATAAATATAAGGAAAATCTTTATTATATATTATTATTATGAAACTATGATAAGGACAAAAAAATATATAAACTTCTATGATGAAATATAATAATGAGAAAACAAACACTTGTACATAAAAAAAAAATAATTCTATCACTAAAAAGAAATATGAAAATTTAAGATTGAAAATTTACATCAGCATAAAGAACGATTACAACACATGCATACAACCCTCATAAAATAAATGTATAACGAGAGAATGAAAGAGAGCAAGAAACGATATAAGATAACAAAAACAAAAAAAATACCTTACGTACTATTATATAACAGAATAACCATTCAAAATCGAAGGTGCATGAAATGAATGAAATTGAACGTGTGAATTCTATATGATAAAAATTTAAGAAACACAAAATTGAAAGGTACCGAAAAACGCTCTTAGTTTCATCTTTCATAAACAGCCGGAACAGATACATTAGATTTTGTAATTGATTTTGTGTTTTCTCGATTCTGAAGATTAATTAGATACAGATTTCACATAAAAATACGAAAATTAACTTTGAAAAGCTAAATCGTGTAATTCTCCTTGCTTACCTATTCTAGAATCTTCCATACGAACGTTTTTCACGTAGAAACACTTCATTTCATTAATCCTTCAATTTTTTCATGGATATTTTAAATTACATTCACTAGTTCATATTCAAAGGAAAGTAAAAACTGTAAATGTATTCAGTGATTTAAATATAAGTATATAAACGTGATTAAGTTAAATATGATATAATGAAACACTGAAACAAATGATGTTAGAATGAAGCATAATCTTATCCTATGTTCCTTGTCCGTGTGTACAATAAATGTCTAATTCAGAGAACAACTGCTTCTTTACTTTTTTTTTTATCTGCTCATTTTCAATATAACACAGTACAGTATTTTATAAGTTTTTTTTGATCAAATGGAATTTCAAAAATATTAAAATGAATTGCTAACTGTAAACACGACTTTCCTTTTCAGTGGTTCTTTCTGTTTCAGCGGGAAAGTGAGTGCAGGGTAGGTATGCCGTCGCGAGGGTAGGGTTTCGCTAAATCCGCTGAGGTCGGTTTCGCGTCGTGCGCGGTGCGCGGTACCTTTGTAGTTTTGACATTTTATTAGAGTAGTCTTCGTCGGGTTAATTTCGAGTAGCATACTTTTCGGTACCGCGTCGGTATAATTCGGGAACGCGAAACGGAAATTAGATTTTTGTACTTTAACTGGCTGAATGAAGAAATACGGAGTAACGTAAAGTAGGTTCTTCTCCGTATGGTTTTGTTTTGATAACGCGTTTTGAAAACGGGCATGTTCAGGTGGCTGAAAATATTATAATTGAGCGTAACCCATTCGGAGACCCGTGACCGAAATCCTCTCCGAACTAGCTGGCCGACAAGCAGCCACCGCGTGAATGGGTTACGGTGCACGGATTGGTTGGCCTGTTGGTACCATCCATTGGCAGAACCGATGAGAGGTCGGTTCCGCGTTCGAACTTAAAATGTTAAAAATCATTACACTGTCAAGGGCCGGAATCACCACCGACGTCGTTAGAAACTAATCAAGAAAACCTAATCGAACCTGCAACAACCATTACAGAACCACTCCTCACTCCTGAGTCACCAGTGCAAGAATCTGCTCCAACGGAAGATCATCTGGATAGCCCACAAAAACGATGCCAACGAAAGGGAGACTCGGATGATATTGAAACTATTGATAAAATTGCAGCTATGATCGCAGGGTGTCTCAAGTCAACATTGACGATTCGTGAGGCAAGCACTGTCTATCTATCCCAGCAGCATCAACCCCTACATTCTGCCTTCGTCTTTGCACCATCAGCAGCGCCAATCTCTCCCAGTGGGAGTGGCGCCTATTCAACAGCACACCACCAGCACCTTCTTACTATCTACACCCAACCACTGCACAAATCAGGTTAGTAGTATAGTCGGACCTAAAAATCACACACAAAAAAAAAAAAAAGACTTATTCTTAATACTAAATACGGCTGGTTCAGTGCTAGGTATCATAATAAAAATGCTAGAAAAACATTTCGATTGCAAAGCAGAAAGGAGAAACGCGTATTTTACTATTGTGACAAGAGTATTTGTATAGAGAAAAGTGAAATTCTTTCAAGATAGATATATCTATCGCTATTTAAATCTCTTTTTAATTATTCACATTTTTTTCTTCGAAGTAATCTTTGTAATGGTATTATTTTATGGTTGTCAAAAATATTAGAATTAACGAAATATTTTAAGGAAACAGTTTACGGCTATTCGATTTTCTTATTTTGCTTTTGGTATATCGATCGATATTGGTAGAAATTTACTAAAAATTATACACCTGTAGCTTAAGTTAAGCCTTTTCTAATGATTCGATAAAGGAGTATTACTTACTCGTATAAAACAATTGTAGGCTCCGATATTCATATGACTTTTCCTTTAAGTGAAGACTTTATTTATTTTATCTGTCTTAATCAGATCAGCTATAACATCACCATTTACAATAGATTCTGAAGTTCGAATTTTTTATCTTATCTTACTATTTTTTCCAATTGCATGATTTCTTCGGTTGTTTTCTTTTTCAACATTAAAGTCGAAAATTAATTTTATATCCGTATATGTCAAGAAATAAGGCAGTTTTAAATGCATAGCAACAGATCAAATCATACTGTTAAATCCACTAGAATTATAGTAATATGAAATCATTTATAAATAAAATTATGAATTGCTAAATAACGAAAGACTTTCCTTTTCAGTGGTTCTTTTGTTTCAGCGGGAAAGTGAGTGCAGGGTAGGTATGCCGTCGCGAGGGTAGGCTTTCGACAAATCCGCTGAGGTCGGTTTCGCGTCGCGCGCGGTACGCGGTACCTTTGTTGTTTTGTCATTTTATTAGAGTAGTTTTCGTCGGGTTAATTTAAAGTAGCATACTTTTCGGTACCACGTCGGAAATTCGGGAACGCGAAATAAAATTTAGCGTTTGTTCTGTGACTGGTTATAGGAAGAAATACGGAGTAACGTAAAGTAGGTTTCTTCTCCGTATGGTTTTGTTTTGTAACGCGTTTTGAAAACGGGCGTGTATAGGTGGCTGAATTATGTAAATGAGCGTAACCCATTCGGAGACCCGCGACCGAAATCCTCTCCGAACTAGCTGGCCGACAAGCAGCCACCGCGTGAATGGGTTACGGTGTACGGATTGGTTGACCTGTTGGTACCATCCGTTGGCACTACTCAGACTTAACGTCTAGAACCGATGAGAGGTCGGTTCCGCGTTTGAACTTAAAAAAGTTGAAAATCATTACAAGGGTTGCAACCACTGTACGCGTGACTAAACCGGGAAGAAAAGATGAGAAACACACAAATCTTGGCCACAGGGAACCGGCCCACAGTAGATTCACCGAACCAATTTATCGAACAGCAAGAAACGAAACTGAAGCTGGTAAACTTTCGTCCCATGGGAAGGAAGGTGGTGGTGCATTCAAAACCAGAGCAGAGGCACTTTAATAAAGCTAAATCAAAGATGGGAAACTCGAGAACAACTTCTTTACCTTTCTAATCCTTATTTGCAACACCATGAGCAAACTCCTTCGCTTAACTGTAAAAATGAAAATCGCGTATCTGTAACACCACCTAATATATTCAATGCGTTTCCAATAGGGACATTTCAACAGAACTCGGGAATGCGCGAACTATTCTGCGTCGCAAAAAGAATTACGCGACACTCCCAGACAAAACTGACATAGGATGGGAAGTCATACGGTAGCACATTGCATATGTATTAGTCGCCTACAAATGGTCATGTGTGTGGTAGTGAAGTCTGCTGCCATCTGGCTTCTCGTTCAATATCAAGTTCCACACACATGATCACCTTCCTCTCAGCTGACCAAAAACGGTTCAGGAACAGCGAGAGGTTAGAAGGTGCGTTCCGATTTCGTCAACGTCAATAACGACTGACTAATAATCGGCAGTCGCGTAGGGCCGATTTATTACAAGATTCTACCCGTTAAATTATTTAATATACAATAAATCGATTCCATCCAATAAATAATTCAATATACAATAATGATTCCACCTGTAAAATAATTTAATGGCCCACTCCTTCGACAACCGTTCGTTGTTGGAGGGCAAATTGCCTGAAACTTCAATACTTATTAGTTTTAAAGCTGGTAGACGATCATTATGTTACATTTTTGATGAAAATTTATGAGGAAAATTCAAAATCACACTTTTGCCCTGTATATACTCGTAAATCACTTGTTTAGTCTTATGCTATGTGGAAACCCGCCACTTTAAATCAATTACATCAACAAATTTGTATCCTCAAGATGTTTGCATGCTTGACATCTTCGAAACACTTCGAAGTAGAATCATTGTGCATAATAAAACAACTCACTAACACGAAGTAATATGCATGGTATTCTTGGGAAGCAGAACCAGCTGTAAAATTCATTAGTACAATAAATTTTGCAAGAATGAGATCCACTATTGAAGGCAAAATGTTACTATTTTTTAGGTACACATTTCAAACTGTAGCAGTCCAAGTGCCCTCCAACAGGTAAGGTACTTGAACTTTAGAGTTGTGAGGTGGGAGTACCTTCAAAAAACTGAGGTCAACCTGTGCCACAGGTGCCAAAGATTTGGCCATTAGGCTTCCTATTGTGCAATGCGCTTTCTAAAGATATTAATGTCCCCGGTAAATGCAAATTGGCTCAGATGGAGCCAAAAGAAAAATTATAGTGTATTAAGCAAAAATCTAGTCATACGTTCGACTTGCTTCTCACATTGAGGCATTCATAAAATGGCCTGGGTATCACCGGATGGTAACGCACAAAACCAGATCGATCATGTCCTGATCCAACAACGTTGGGCCTCGAGCATACTTGACCTCCGTACATACAGAGGAGCCAACTGTAACTCAGGTCATTACTTGATCAAATTAACCTATCGATTTCGTAAGTCAAAGGCATATTCGGTGAAGACCAGCCCGCTACAAAAATTTGACATCGAAAGGCTCCAAACAGCGTCTGTGACCAAAAACTTCATAGAGACCCTCGACAATTGGCTGGCTCTCATCTTATCAGACGCATCGTTAACGACAAGCAACGAGCTCTGGATGGAAATGAAAGCAGCTATGACGACCGTGGCAGAACAGACGATAGAATATCAAGCTTGGCGTAACAGAAATGAGTGTTTCGATGATGAGTGCAAGCATGTGTTTGATCAAAAGAATCAGGCGTACAAAGAAAACGTAGGTAGGAAAACCAGGACGAAGATTAAACACTATGAAAATTTCAGAAGAGTGGAGGACAAGATAATTTGAATTAAGAAAAGAAAATACTATGATGATCAATTGAGAAGTATAGATGTAAGTCTAGCGAGTAACAACACAAGACAAGCATACAAAGTAGTGAAAAGCCTGAAAGTGGTTATCAGCCCAAACCCACGCTCTGTCGTGATGACATCGGCAATTTAATCGCTGATGAAACCAAGATTAAGGAAAGATAGGTATCATATTTCAAGAACCTCCTTAATCCTCCACACAGCTCCACAATATCGGAGCCTTTAGATGTTTGCGAAGAGCTTCCATTGGCCCCACCAACTCTGGATGAAGTTTGTTCCATCATCAAACCCCAAAAGAATACTAAAGCGCCGGGCATCGATGAGATTCCAGAGGGGCTTATCAAATATGGTGACAACAATGTTCATAAAGCTATTCACAAAGTCATCCAGCACATTTGGCAACAAGTACATATCCCGAAAGAGTGGAGCCCTATCTCTATCCACAAAAAAGGTGACAAGCTACAGTGCGAAAATTATAGAGGCATATCACTATTTTGTACGGCGTACAAAATATTTTCAAAAATCTTAGAAAATAAAATCGGATCATACGCCAACAGTATTATTGGGGAGTATCAAGGTGGTTTTAGAGCAGGTAGATCGACAATAGACCAATTGTTCACAGTCAAGCAGGTACTTGAAAAGTGCTGGGAATTCAACATAGAAGTGCACTAAATTTTCGTTGACTTTAAGCAAGCATACGACAGTATTGATCGTAACGTTTTGTACCAAATAATGCTTTACTTTGTCATCCCAGCCAAATTAGTCCATCTTACCAAAATGACAATGACGTCGACGACCTCCCAAGTCCGCATCAATAACCAACTCACCGATGCCTTTGACAGCAATATAGGCAAATAATCGGAGCGAAACTAGACGGCAACCAATGGCGAACTCGATACAACCATGAGCTGTATGAAATTTTTGACGAACCGGAGGTCTCAACGATTGTTAGATAGCGGAAGCTGCAACGAGCTGGCCACATGAATCGTATGGATGAACGACGAATATCCAAAAAGATATTCATTGGGAGAACTAAAGGGTGGAGACCACTGGAAAAACCGAGGAAACGCTGGTCTGACTCGGTCGACGAAGATAGTTCATCGCTGCTCGGATTTTGAAATTGAAGGACGCGGTCAATGGAGACAGTTGGATGCGCTATTTGCAGGAAGTGAAGGCCCGAGAGGAGCTGTAGTGCTAAGAAGAAGAAAAAGAAGAAGAAGATATAAATCTATACGTTATATACAGTCATATATATTTATATATATTCATAGAGTGGACTCCGTAATTTCTTGAGAAAAATAATTTACTTAAAAAGAACTAATCACTTTTGTTTCCAGTAAACTATGGCACGTAATTTCCATGAGAACTTCATGAAAATGAGGTCTTATAGTCTAGTGAAAACTGAATTATGCATTTTCATGTTCATCTTTAGTTATGATCAGTTATACTAGTAGAAGGAAAAGTATCATCTTTTCAGGTCACGTAATTCCGTCGGTCTTTAGTATAGAAATCACTAATTCTAGCTTTTCGGGCATATAAATTACTTATATGCCCGGCATATAGATTACTTATATGCCCGACATTATACATTACGTATAACATTATCTGGAAAGCAACGAATCAATTTTTAAAAGACGATTAATGCTTATTATTTCTTTTTGTAAGAAGGATTTTTTCATAAGTTCATCAGTAGGCGAAGGGTGAATGCAGAAGGCGATAGCAATCCTGGAAATTTTCCAATTGGTATTGTTTTAAATTATCATGAATTGTAGTATTAATATAGAATTTAGAATTAATTTATTGGTTATTTCTGATTGAAATCGTTGACTGAAATATACCGTTTAGTGAGAAAATTACCAAAAGATTATGTATCATCTACTCCTTGGCATATTTTTACGAAAGTGCATTAAAATTCAATTTCTTGATGTCCATGTACCATAATTCAACTGTTCATATCTACAGAGTCCTTGAAAAGATTATAATTCTGTGCCAAAACAAAATTAGTCCAATATGTCCTCCTTTGTTTGAAACCTCTACAAACAAAATCCTTAAATGCGTCGATCAGCTATGCTGGAAAATCGGGGTGAAAGTTGGACATTTTTTAGATTTAATGGTAAAGGTCCTTTATAATTATCTGATTTGTATGTCCTTTAAATGGGATTTGATAGATAGTAATTCGCATCATTTGTCGAAAATAGGACTTTTTTATCTATCCCCGTTCAAAAGTTATGCGTGAACATACATAAGAAGCAACAAAAAAAATATACGGGTCAAACTGATAACCTCCTCTGTTTTGAAAGTCGGTTAAAAAGTCAACATGAGCGAGAAATCACTGAAAATTGATACAAAGTATTCATTTCAGTGCAATGCCTAGGCTAAAATTTCGTTTGTTCCTGAAAGCATGTGCCACAAATTCATTTGAGGCTCAAACCAATTTCAAGGTTTCGCACCTATTCATATATTCAAACCTTAAGATTCCTTCCAGCTTTCCACTTTATTTGTCCTCCACTAGTAAAACCATTGTGAATGAAGTATCGATTTTCTTATTAAATACATTTTCCTATCTCGTTGTTTTCGTGTGCTAAGCCTTCTACGCTTTTAATAATTTTTCCATTGATGAGATAGCTTTATCTATTGAAAATAAACCCGTGCAAGTAATAGTGAACACCACCGTGCATTCCTAGAAATTAACGAAATCAAAAATATCCTGTCGGTCAAGATTATATTGGAGAATAAAGTGTCGATTCGATTGTTTACATGAAAATCAAATTTTTCCATAGAAATTTATCATTCCAAGGACGTTGTGGTTGTTATCGGTCGACAAACAGTAGCAGGACATAGTGCGAAGGATGTAGTTGCGAAACGTATTTCATGATTCCGCGAGTGTATCGTATTGTGATTTAGTGCCCGTATTTTCATTTTTAGTGTTTTCCTAAGCTTGTTTTTGCTTAAAAGCAGCGAGAACCATGTCCAAACCACCGAATGATACCTCAGGATTGGGGTACGCCTATCACTTACCATCTGGTGGCTTATTGCTACGCATCCGTAACTCCTTATCGCAATTTAGTGATTTATTTAGTGAGTTCAATAAATACATCGCTCCCGCCTATCATCACGATCGCTGTGAAAGGTCCGTTCATATGCGATTGTACTCAATGCATAAACGCGAATTTGTGATGGTCTTCCTTGCATTCTTCGCATGTTTTGGATTAGGAATCTTCATTGGATTGGCTGGACCACCAATTACTAGTTCGACAGAAGTAACGGCAAAGAGCTTGTTAGCTAACACTTCGCTAGCTAATGATAAGAATGCATTTGCAACCGGACCGTTCGCAATGAAAAGTCCTTTAATGACGACATATTCACAGCAATTGTGGCTAATTGCGAAGTTAGAGACTGACAACAATGATGGTAACTAATTAACTCCTCTTCTAAATTTACTGGATTAATCAATATTTTCACGATAAAAAAGCGCAGCATGGGGGCCCTGGATGTTATATCTAACGTCGTAAAAGAAAACTGAATATAAAGATTTTCTTTCACGACGTTAGGTTTCTTGTGTTATTGTTTTGAAACGTGATTTCACGTTTTTTGGAAATTTATAGAAGTTAATAATAAATATGAAGTTGAATATGCATACTGAAAGATTAACCATTTACCTGATGCCTTGTATTGAAGGGAGACAGTGAGCACATATAAAATGAAAAGGTGTCAATGTGGAATATAGAACGACGAGAAACGTATCAATAACGTAGTAGAGAATACCACCTGTATCATCGATGTCTACAAATCTTTTGAAGACGGGACTTTAACTATGACTAAACTTTCATTTTCTGAAAACTACTTATAAAAGTTTAAACTTTATTAAGGAAGAAATAAATCAATCAAGCATCATCATTATCTATGGCATAGCTTTTAGTTGCATCCCATCTACAGGATAAATCTGCCTGCATTGTTGCGGCTGTGTGATCTCGTTTAACGATTTGAAGCTTGAATTCTAAACAGGGAACTGATCTCAGCATCAACCGAATTTTCGTATCGTTTTCTTTTTTGCCGCATAGTACTCTTCCTTAGCCGTCTACCTTTTCACATTCACCTGCGTTGTTGGTGGTCTTCCATCATAAAATTAAAAACACTTTCGTTTTTAAATTGAACTGGTCCCTCTACCGCATCATTAGCGCTACTAAATTTTGCTATTCTGATCTTGAGTAATCGTCTGTAAATTACAGTTATTTGATAAACTTGAGAGAGAACTTTTTATGTATATACCTGTAGGGTCAGTGACCCGGTTGAGCAATTGTGCAGCTATGTGTACACATTCAGTGATGTTCAGTTCAATCAAGATAATAAATCAGCCAATGCACGGCAATGCGTATGCGTATTTGGCCGGTAATATTATGCCACAAACATTCGTCACAGTCCGCGGAGCGATACTCGGCAGATATCGGTCATCCCTATACCATTTCGATCAGCTGGTACGTGTTAAATGATAGATATCTGTTACTTAATCACGACTTGATGTCGGCAGAGTGGTGAGTAAAGCTCTACCGCTGAACCACGATTTGACGTCGGGAGTGTGGTGCTGGGACGCGTCTTTGTGAAGTTTGCTTGGCAGTTGCCACTGCGGTCGTTGATGCTCTGTCAGTCTTGTGCTCATTTATGATTCGTTCATTATTTCTGTAAGGAAGGTGAGAAATTAGCAAGTTGCATAAATACCGGTGCCGCCCGAGTTAAGTTCAATTTCGTATCCTACATGTCATCTAGATAGTTGACACGGAATTGTGTACTGTTTGCTCCAGTTCACCGTAACCTGAAATGCTTATGGACCAAAGTTCTCAGTTGAAAGCGTAGATCAATTTGAATCCTTTATTAATCGTTCTCTGGCAGCATTCGTGTCAAGGCTTGCGAACAACTTGAGCATTATATGATTTCTGCATTGAGATCAGTGAAACCAAGGAGGGGTTATATGGATCTCGGGGACCAAAAAGCTAAAAGTCAAGCGAGCGATTCACCAACATTTTTGCCAATATACTTGTATTCTCGCCTATTCTGCCAACAAATCGAACTCGCCGCTGGCTGTCAGTTATTGTCCCGACAGTACCTTCACCAGCCGTGAAGCAGTACAGCCTGTACAAGGTTTGAATAATTTTTAAGTCAATCTTGAATTTTGGATAAAGAAGCGACTAAACAAACAGAAAACACAATGGCTGTATGAGTTATTTACAGTAATGTACCTATCAACCCTATATTTTGCATAGAATTTAATTGGTGCTTTTAAACGAACTGCCGAAAGGAAGAATTTCAGGCAAATTCAACAAAGAGAAAAAGAGATTGAATTCTTTTCACTTTTAAATATGCCACAAAGTATTTTATACAGAACAAAAAATGTATTTCTTTTTTTTAAGCATATAAAGTTTAGCGCTTAGAAAGAACAAGTTAGATATTCAGCAGATTGTCAAAACAGAATCAAAATTTCATGAAATTTTCGATAAACTTTTTGTTGTATGATTGATTTATTTTTTTCGTCCCTAAAATAAAATATTGTGTTAAGCGAATTTAAGAGAGATATGATTTATATTGTAAATTCACAGATTTAATTCATTTATTGTATAAGGAACGGGAAATCGAACAAAATTTAGTAAATATGAAAATTTAGTATAATTTCGAATGATTTAGGTTAGTTTTTAAGCTCCTTTTAAGGGATTTCAATAAACCATTTATGTTGTATTTTTTGAGGTTTTATCTCGGATGCTCTATAAGAGAAATGCAAGATGCAAAAAGTTACCTAAATATCCTTATTTTAAAATTAATGCTATCACGTTTTCTTTCTCGCATCTTCACATAAAATTAATTTGAGATTGAGTATGAATCAAAAAAATTCATTGTTTTAGCTTTTTAAATTTAATAATTTTAATAGTCAAACCAAAATCACACCAAAATTTAGAAGTACTTGTTTTTAGACCCCACTGTTTGGCAGTAGACTCAATTTTAAACACCAATAATTTGTATTCCTATGCTTCATTTCTTCAGTAATTTTCCCTTTAATGGAGACTGCTGTCCGTTTTCAGCGATAATTCTTTTAAGTTTCAACTCCACTTAAACTAATTTTAAACAAGAGGAATAAAAATGAATTATTAAAAAAGATAAACTTCGGTCTTCTCATTTTCTATCTTTCGACCGGGCTCGACACTCCTCTTCTGAGCAAGCCATTAGGCTGTATCTCCTTCCTTCTTTGTGGTTACAAGGGCTCTTACATGATAGAATCATATAAAATTTTAACATAAATAACCCAATGTGGAAGGCGGCCAACACCGGTTTTTTATTTATCTTAAAATTTTATATGATTATACCATGTAAAATTTTAATATAAATCTAAAACACTTTATTTTATATTTACAGGTAACGTTCATATAATCGTTTTTTATGAATTTTTTTTATATGAATGTTTTTGCGAGGGGACTCCGCTTCCACCTGAATGCCCTACTCTTATTTGGGGGTCGTAAGTGTTCGGAATTAGGACGAAATCGTCTCGCGTCCCGCACGCGTTAATCGAGCATCAGTATCGACTTCATTAGTTCAACCCGTTGGATGGCTACCTCGGCCTCGACACCGTCAAAATGTTATGTTTCTAACGTACAATTCGTGAATGCGTAAATTTTTTGTTGTGGACTCTAAGGCTGGGAGAAAAACCCCCCCACGACACCGCAACGCTAGCCTGCAAGCGCATTCACGCATCCTTAGATAAGGCCAATTCCGGCGAGCACCAATATCTTTGCTCACTGAGGCATCAGACCATTGCTGCAGTCCTTCACGGACATATGAACATCCATAAACACTACAAATTTTATGATGATTGATGAAATAAAGCGCATTTGTTCTTAATCTCCATTCATCAATACTTCTGGAGTCTTCCTTGCTTACGATGCAAATGCACCGAATACCATCATGATAATATACTGTTAACGTTGTCAAGTCAAGTCAAAAGCGCTTTATTGAATACTAAGCGTTATAAATTTTAAAAGAATATAAAGTGTATCCCAAACAATAACAGTACAAAAACTTAATGGTCCAAATGGCTCTCTAAATTTATGTTATCAGTTAAACAAATATTATCAAAAAAACTACAGCAAATTCAAATTGATTAAAATTATTACATATATTATGATTTGATTGGAAAAGGAGAAAAAATCAACCAATTCTAAAATTATTTATAATTTGTACACAACAGTGAACTTTGATCTTACACCTAATATGTTATAGCCTAATTTTAATAAACGTTCAATAAAAAAAAATTTATCTTATACTAAAAAATTATATTACAATATTCCTAACCTACGCGTTTTACCTTATCTCTAAACCTAATAAAGTAAACAAAACATATACCTAACCTATCCCTAATTTTTAACTCAAATAAACAACAACACTAAATGTAGCAATAATGAGCTGAAACTCAAAATCAAAATAACGAAAAGACAAAAACTGGAAATAAACACGAGTAATTTAGACATTGTCATTCAGCCACCAATACCTAGATTTCCCCGGACCGTTACATCACATTCCAAAACGAAGATGGAACGCGTTACTTTGGAACGACAACGAATAACGTTCCTGAAAGTTTTTGTTCTTTCAGTTGTTCTCATTCTTTTCGTTTTTCAGGGAACGAAAACGTTTTCGTTATTTTCAGGCACTATCAAAACTGACGATAGATACAAGCCATATGGCAGCAGCGCTTACTACCACACACATGACCATTAGTAGGCCGACTTTGCTGGCTAACTTACATGGCGTTATATGAAGAATTGTGGAGGTGCCGACAAAAATTCGAGGTTTTGTACGGTTTAGAGACGGATTTCTACAGTGAAATCCAAATGATCCACGGAGAACACAATAGCGCTCCTAGTGAAGTGAAAATTATTTCAGTTCTTATACCCGTTTAGTTTTTATCGCCTTTCAAAGTGAATTTATAGGAGTTTGTTTACATCTCAACGCTGAGCTATCAGTCGAAGGTGCAAAACGTGTGCTTCATTTGCTCGTCTTGGAAAGTTTAGGAGCACAATGGGCTATACAAGGTGAATTTCTAGCATGCACGGAATGCGTTCGGCACGTTTTTTATTCGGAAAATAGTATATATGACGAAATATAAGCATTTGCTAATGCCGCAGTTGGGTGACAGCTACCGGAAGCTTGTCCATAGTAGGCCGACTAATACATATGCAAATTGCTACTATATGGCTTGTATCTATCGTCAGTTTTGGGCACTATCGTTTTTTCGGAACCTTTGAGGAACAAGATAAAAACGTTCCGTTCCTCAAAGTTCGGAACCCTATCGTGTTTTGTCACTGAGACTTTCTCTCGTTCCTTACTTGGTTTTACGCGGAACGAACGTGGAAATGTGTATTGCGTTTGGTTTGGTCTTTGGTAATCGCGTCGGATCAAGCTATTGTGCTTTTTATGTTTTCATATGTTTATGTTATTTTTCCATGTTAGGTAGGATTATGATATGATGAATAGAGTTAGGAAAGAAAAAATTATCGATTCCCACATGGAAGGGTTGATTTGAGTTGAAGTTTGAATGCGATTCTTTGGTAAATAAGTCAAATTTAAATAGCGAATTGGCCTTCTGTAAACGCAACATAATGATGGATAGTATTTGAATTTTTACTGTAAATTTCACGACAGAAGTTTACGTATTGTGGAGGTGGAAAGTTATTTATAAAGTAAATTTCTCGAGAGAAATTCACCTATTGCGGAGAGCAATTTATACATATATGTTATACAAATATTATATATATATGGGATGTAATGAAATTTGTAAACACACTGGAGGTCGTAATTTTTGTCCGATTTGCACCAAATTTTCAGGAAAGGAGTATAAAGTAAATATCTTGGCTATGTTCATTGCTCGACCAAAAACAAAATGGTGGCCATTTTGGACGATGATTCGCGATTACTAGTTTGACCAAAAAATATAGCTCCGACTTGGACGTAATTTTACATAAAGATTTATTGAGGTGTATAATGAAGCTAACAACAAAAAATCCAAAATCGTACGAGTAGATTCAAAATGGTGGCTGTTCAAAGGGCAAAAATTGTTCTTATAGCTGTGACTACACCGTTTAACCGATGTTGATGAAACTTTGTTGTATGATAGAAACAAAAGATATCTAGACTTTTTGAGATCAGGTCTCAAAATTCAAAATGGCGGCTGGTCAAAGTTCGAAATTGAATTTTAACCAAACTTTATACCAAGGTAGATGTTATCAAGATCGAATGAAGTTGCAATTTGGTGGTTTACAAAATGGCGGGAGTTTAAAAACGCCATTATTTGAGATTTTTGAGGCCCTCTAGGGACCAAACCACTCAACCGATTTTGATGAAACTTAGTATTGTACGTTATTAGATTAGATGAAAATCGGACGATAAATTAAAAAGTCGAAAATTTATATCGTAATTTTATCAGCTACTGTTTTTCATCAAAAATTGGTGATTTTCAATAAAATTACCATATTCAATTTACGAATCGTTTTGAAAAAAACTTTAGCACTTGGCAATTTAACCCAGGAGTATATATGAGGGCGAACGATGCATAACTTGGTACTCAATTAAGCACTGAACTACTTTTCGCTTGAATCTACCTAGTTCGAGTGATACAATAAACTGTTTTGTTCAAAAAAATTCCTTCATCCTAGTTAATTTATTTAACCCTAAACCTCGTATTATAGCTTCACACTTCTAGAAAGCATGAAGCAAGCATTATGTAAATACTTATCCTAGCTTAGTTCTTATTTTATGTTTGAGAAAACTGCCGAAGTATTCTAAGGTTAACACAACAAACAAGGGTTTTGAACAAATCATCTTCTCCGTAGCAGAATAGGAAATCAACAATGCAATTCTACTAATGCGCACTCACTCGTTGTGCATTTAGCACTTTATTAGTTAGACAGAGGTGTATATTACATTGAGGATCAGACACAGAAATTCTATAGAAATGTTTAACAGCTGAGACATTTCACACCTTTCCGGAGACATGCATTCTCGTCTATGCGATGAAGGATCAAGCCTTCAAGCCTATTCTTTTGTTTAAGTAAATGTAAAGAAATCAATTTAAGCAGACAAGATAAAAATTCCCATTTGGATGACCAGCTGAAAAGGTGAGTTGGCAATGATAGATACTGAATAACGCTTTAACTTTTTCATTCGGAACATTTTCTATAAAGGGTCAAAAGCATATAAATTAAATAAAATCTGCACAAAAGCATTGCCAGGCATCGATACTTTTACTCGAAACACATTTCCTGGAAATTTGATGCAAATCAAAGTGAATTCGCGACCTCTCCCGGCTCAGCGTCACTATTTTTGTCATATATGTATATACAGGACATATTTCTCTCAAGAAATTTATGTATCTATGGTATGTGGGTGTGATGCCCACGATTCAAAAAACATGCTAGAAACCATTCCAGAGTAACGTTATTTTGCTGGAACGTTCCTGGATGGAACTGTTTTTCCCATCTCTAATGTGTACACATTCAATGACGTTCGTTTTCTTTGGTGCTATACATGTTCAATCAAGATGATATCATCAAGTTTTGGAATGTGATTTGTGACAGCTGATTTTCATAATGACCAACTCGATAGTTGACTAGGAACTATGCACTATTTGCTCTAGTTCACAGTAATCTGAAATGCTTATGGAACAAAGTTCTCAGTTAAAACCGTAGATTAGTCAGAATCCTAGATCCTGACAGCATTCGTGGCAAAGCTTGCGAACAACTTGAGCATTATATGATTTCTGCATTGAGATCAGTGAAACCGTGGAAGGGTATAGTGAAATAAAGTAGATAAATGTCCGTACAGGACTGCAGTGATGGTCTGCTGCCTCGACGAAAGAGGATGGTAGGATCCGCCGAGATTTGGCCTTGTCATAACTGAACAGGCTTATAGTCCGTCCGAAGAGCCACTCGAACTAAATCTCGTTGACGCCAACGAAACTTGAACCAGAGACTTTTGGCTTACGGGCTTAGTACTCTTACCACTAACCCACGCAGACACTCGCATTCACTTATTGAAGTGCTCTAATGCCGATCGACTGGTGTCGAGGCCGAGGCAACCTAATAAGGGTTGAATTGTCAATGGCCAGTAACAAACTGGGCCGGGAAAAAACAGACGGACTTGAGCACAGACTTCGTCGTTATCGACGATACTTATGGCCCACAAATATGAGTGTGGCATCCAGGTGGAAGCGGTGCCCCCTCGCACTCTCTCAACCAGATCAAGATCCAAATGTAGACGTGGCCATATATTTCCCAAATGTGTGAAAAACTCATACAAACATAATTTGCATGAATTTTTCCATCAAATGAGAAATATAAACGTGGCCAATTTATGTTATAGTACTGTGTTGGAATCACATAACACTATACTATCAAAGGGCACGTGAGCGGAAGGCCACTCTACCCGGGCAAGAGCCCCTATAACGCAATAAAAGTGGAGAGCTCGCCCGATGGCTAGCTTATTTTAGTGGAGGGGCCTGCCATTGTTGCGGGTCCCATACCTGGTCCGGGTCCCAATAATCAAAAGACAGAAGTTTAAATTTAACTAACCAAGCATTATTATTTCCATCTCTATCATTATTTATAACAAATCTATTTTTTCAATCTCAATCAAAATTTCATTCTATCCTAACAATTAATCCGCATCCAATCGCTTTTACTCTCTTTTTCTTTAATATTTCCCCTTTTAATTCTAGTTTTATTACTATTTCATTCCGCATGATAAATTAAAACATGTGCAATTATCGAAAAACTTAAATAAATTTGTTCAACGAAAAAAGTAAGAAATATATAGTTTACTTCATTTAACATGATGCAGAGTTTACTGTATTTGATATTTTCATGTCATAATCGTCCAATTATAATTCAAAAAAAGAATATATTGAAATAATTTTAATATAAATATAGAAAAAATTAATAAAATGAAGACAAATGGTGTACTCACCTACATCCTCGGATGATGATGTGGTGATTGACTATATCGCTGCAAACTGTTAGTGAAGTGAGTTAGTGAGTTTTTCCTACTCTATCAATCTTACACTATATTCCAACATCATTTTCTACAAACTCCCAACGAAATTAGACATCCAATTTGAAGAAGAATTTACTGAATTTCAGTTCGTCAAACGTTAATCTTGATAACTTGTCGAATTCCTTCATCATATCAATAAAGATGCAATTCCAAAATAAATAACCTCTAATATGCAGCCATATAACCTATTGATCCAATTGGGTCCTCGAAAAACTTTTTGCATCTAATTCACGCGATTCATGCTCGCACATCCGTACATAATCACACCGCGTACCATTGTCTAGCGGATTGCATTAAAACAATCAATCAATTAATCGCATTTTAATTTGCTAAAACAGAGATCCCAAGCAGGTAGCGAAATACATTCGGCGTTCGTTTTGAAACAGCGTCCCACGATGGCCATGCAGGCATAAGATCTGTTAATCTATTCCCCCAAAACCACTTATTTTCGTTAAACGCACGTAAGTCTGGGGAACGAACCAATATTACATATCGTCCTTTTTCGGCTTGTTGCTTCGAAATCAAGCAGTTGTTACCCCAATTCAAGGAATTAAATGAACGCTTCGCGCTACATATGAACTACCGGCGAATTGACGTTTTATTGCCAAGCTGAAACGGTGTTTAACAGCTCGACGTTTTTCATAGCTTACACAATTGCCAATGTGTCGTTCCACGCCGCGTTACTGTTTGATGACTAAATAAGCGCGATCGTCACTTATGTGGCTAATCGAGACAAATATGATCGCACGGCGATGCCTCTGCGTCAGTTCTTTGATTTTTTGTAATCAAACATCATGTAAATAATGCCTCCAAAAACTTAACGGGGAGCCACTAATACTCTCGAGGGCGCGTCTGTGTCTGCTTCTCAGAAAAGGAGTACTTGTACGCAGATCTTGCTTGCAAGGAGATCGTTATGAGCTTTTGTTATGTGCTGCGGTCGGCTTTCTTTCTGTGACTCGACTTATCTTGTGCGGATAACGCTTTTTGCTGAAACCGTGGTTCAACCAGATGCAGACACAGAAAAGTCTTTGTTGGCTCAATTTGCTCCGTGAGAAAGGATAAGAATCTGACTACGATCGACCAAACAAATTTGAGGCAAATCGCCGTTTGTTCCGAAACAGGCTCCGTAAGTGGATCTCATGCGAGTTGCCGCGCACCTCTCATGTATCATATGTGGATTTCCGTTGCTACCACCGTTACTGATTGGGCGCGATTTTGCCATCACGGGTGCGCAATCATATTCGGCTATTGATCACACTCCGCATCCACGCACGAGCAAGAGACGCAATTTGAACGCTTTCTAGGCCACACTAGTACCAAATCGATCACGATACTAATAACAATCAAGTATGCTGTTTAGAATCGCCGCCAAAAAAGCCGCAGAACAACGGAAATATCGCGAGAAAAGATACCTACACTGCACTTCGCGCTATTATCGAGATTAACGCGCGAATTTGCTAATTTTCCGCTAACTAACTACAATATCACTCCGACGGATCTTGCAAGCTTTCCTTTCACTCCTTTATGTTCATGGCGCGGAACTCGCACTCTTTCACTTGCCGTTCATTAAATTTCAGTTCACTCGCGATTCAAAATCCTTCTGGGAATGATTGCCAAGAATTAAATCGAGCCTTTTCGGCAGGCGACGTGAACTCGCGAAGTAATTTCCGAGCGCAGTTCCATTCGATTTATCTGTTTCGATGAACTACGGTTACCTTTCCACTTGAACACAAGATGACTAACATTACACTCTTTCCTCTAGTCACCGCTTATTGCGCCGGTCATTTATTTGGTAACAGCCAACGTTCTCGCGCCTTCCACAACTTTCCACGACGACGGATGGTGAATCCTTCGTTAAAGTTCCCGCCAAGCTCTCGACTAGGTGGCGGAGGCGATGCCCATGATAATTTCCTCTTGCTCGAGACTTCTTCTGATCGCGGTTCTTGCGCGCGCTCGCTGCTTGGCGATTCCTGTCCGACTCCTCGGTCCGTCCAAATCTCCGCATGATTTCCTCGACGCACCTGTAAATCCAAATCCGATACTAGCTCAGCTTAGTTAAATTGCATTCACCAATGCAATACATGGATATGATGCACTAAATCAGTGTTCCTTTGTCCGAAATTTCAATTTGCAGATTTGCGTAATTAAGTAAATAAAATTAATAATAAATTGAAAATTTAAATCATAATAAAGATAAATATTATAACGAATATCAATGCAAAGAGAAAATTAACGATTAATCCAATAAAAAAGAAACAATATAAATTTATATTTATAATAAAAAAGTTAGATTTTTTTTTCTTTCCAAATTTTGTAATTTACAAAAAGTTAAATTTGAGTAACGAAATTTTTCAAATCTGCAATTGAAATTTCGGAACAGTGCAATGCAGTTTTTGGGCAGTTGCTTGGGTGACTGCTCGATTACTACAGTTGGTTTTCCAAGTGCTCAATTGTTTCAGGTTTATCAGCGTAGATATCCAATTTTACATATTTCCAATGAAAATAATCTAACAGCGTCAAGTCGCACAAATGCGGTGGCCAGTTAACATGGCCGTTTCATCAAATTTGTTTTTCAGTAAATTAATTATATCGCGCACATATGTCAGCAACAACAAAACGTTAGTAAACATGTCTCTGTGCCGCTCACCGTTTACTGTAACCATCATTATTTTTGACGACATATGGACTAATTATACCATCGGCCTATAAAGTTCACCAAACGGTGACGTCTTCTAGATGTAATGGTGTTTCAACAACTGCTTACGGATTATCATCGCTCCAAATATGGCAATTCTGTTTGTTGACGTAGCCAGTTAAACAAAAGTGTGCTTTATCACTGAAAAAAAATTTCAACTGAATTATACTGTGCTTTTCAAAATAAATTTGAACAATTTGCAAACGTTGCTGCAGCGTGAATCTATTCATGGCGAATCGCCAAAGAGAACTGACCTCAAATAAACTGAGATCCTTCACAACGGGTCTCGCCGGAAACAGTGTTGCCATTTTTAAGCTCTCCGCCTCTAAAAAAGCACCCTTTATAAATATTCAGCCTTAAAGCTCTTTTGTGTGATCTGATGGTTTCCGTTAAAAATCAAATGATTAGTAATCAAAGAATTAGAACTATTCTAGTTTCTCCAATAACATCCCCTCCACTAATGCGCATTTCGACACAAAAAAAATGGTCATAGCTGTACTTATAACAGTGTATTTTTTCAATAGATACCAATATATCAAATTTCAAGAAATGCTAGTTCTTAACAAAGTTTTGTGTTTTCTTTCAGATGAAAAGTATGATAAAAGCTTTTCAGTCAGTGTTGCAATAGAAGGTATCACTGAGCAGCATAAACCAAAGAATGTTTTAAGTGAAGAGAATATTCGCAACCGAACTAGACATTTGCTTTGTGAACGAAATACGTGCGAGGAGTTTATTGTGCTCCATCTAGGGTTCTTAGATTACGCTCATTACATAATCACGGTCAGATTTTATGGACTGGAATCATTTCATCAGCGTTACAATATTAAAGGAATTACATTCTATGTAAGTATAGGGAAATTTCTTGCGGTATTTATAAAACATCACTATTAATATTTATCTTTATAGTTCAAAACATATAGTCCGGCCTTTACACAGATAGAAATTTGGTTTCGTTTCATATTCTTGCTGTTTACATTCATAGTGACGGTAATATAAATAATTTCTACATACGAAACTTCCAACATATGTATATTGAAAATTTTCAGTGTTGGTTCGCTCATACTCTTCGCAAATATCCAATGTATGATTGGTCCATAGAACAAAAATGGATTTCCGTTTTGCTGCCATTATTGTTATTGTATAACAGTAAGTATTACTTTCAATAGAAAAACGTATATTAAAAGTTAATATTAAAATTCTTCTTACAGATCCAGTGTTTCCTCTAGTGTTCCTAGTTAACTCATGGCTACCAGGCATGATAGATGCTATATTTCAAGCCACATTTCTGTGTGCTTTATTGATGTTCTGGTTATGCATTTATCATGGACTGAGACAAAACGAACGTCGTTTTTTGAGATTCTATTTTCCGAAATTAATAGTTGTACTGCCAATTTGGCTTTGTGCAATTGTTTTAGCAACATGGGAGAAATGCAACGAACTCAAAGACCCAACCTACAGCCATTTCGTCGATACAAAAAATTATAATGTAAGCAATAATTTGCTCTTTAATTTTTTTTTTGTATTGCTTCTGAAAGTCAATAACTTTTGATGCAAGCAATAGGCAGCAGCCATATTAAAAATCTTTTAGTGTGATTAGATGCTTAAGATTCAAAACAGACTCTAAATACATTATACAATTTCCATTTGGCTTTTGTCAAAAACGGGTTTTAAAATGTATTTCTTTTGCAGGGATTCAAACTCTTTTTCTATATTGCTGGAATAATGTACCTCATATACCTAGTACTACTAGTACTAAGGGCATACAGTGAGTTACGATCGATGCCGTTCTTTGGTAAATAGCATTTCTAATTAAGCTTACAAATTTAATGCTGTGGGTATTTACAGATATGCGGTTGAAATTTCTCACACTACTGATGCTCTTTGTCCTTTCTATATCATTAACCGTGACAATTTGCCGATTCGGGTTCGGTATACTGGAGGATAACTTTGTTGCATCTTTGAATACAACGTATAAAAGTTCAGCCCAATTTATGTGTTTTTATGGCCTGTTGAATTTTTACTTGTACACGATGGCGTACGTTTATTCTCCCAATGGACGCCCAATGCATGGTTAGTAGCTTAAGTTCCTCCAAGTAATCTTATCCAGAAATCCAATACGAGTTGATTCATTTCAGAACCTACAATCACCAAAGATAATCCAGCATTTTCGATGATCAACGATTCCGACGAAGAAGTTGTCTACGGATCTGAGGATGAAAGTCGCAGACCTTTAAATTCGGGCGGTAAGAATGACTACGATAGTGATTAAATTAATTAACTTATCGAATTTAGTTACCATGAAAATATTTTTCAAGTGAAACTAGTGCAAAAAATTATAGATGAAATAAATGTATGTATACATTTTCCCATGGAGTCATTTTAAGTTTATCAACTATTAAAAATAGCATGTGTAATTTATTGTAATTTCGTTAATTTGTATGTTTACAGTGTAGGTTAGAGAAAACCATTATACAAATATTTATTACTTGAAGCTTAACGATTTTAGTATCTAAGTCCAGCCAAAACATTAAATTGTTAATGTATTTGATGAGCATGCGATGGGTTGTTTAATATAAGTGAGAAATGTTGAATGCAAGGAAACATCAGAATGATGGAAATAAAGTAAAATTAAAAAAATAACTCATCATCGTCTTTAGTTTGTCAAAATTTTTGAATATAAGTTTGTTCTTTGGTAAGTTAGGATCTTATTTTTTACTTTAGCACTACAACCCGTTTCGCACCTTTGCTTAGAGATAGTAAAGAGTATCTCATTATCTTTATCGAATGTATCGGCAGTCGGGCAGGTGATATGGTCAGTACCACGCTTTGGCAGTGTATTTGTCCACCCAGCTCCGATACGTTCTAATATTAAACCAGTACGTATCATAACTGAATGGGCTGTTACGTTGAGGTACCTATGGGAAAGGACCCACTGTCTAGCTTAAATAAGTACGATGCTGTTGAAATTATTTTGAGGAGACCCTCAACCAAGGTGTTAGATTCATTTCACATAAAATTTCAGTGATTAAGATCTAGTAATAACTAGATGATAAGATAGTACGTGTAGTCATGTAGCTTGTAAGCGTAGGTTAGTTTAAGAAACACAACAAAGCCACAACCGCCGTTATCATTAGCAATACAATCAACCACCGCAATTGCAAGGAGACAAATCAGATTCCTTAAACAATATTAATACGAGCTTTAGCCACTTCAGCAACAACCGCAGCAACAATAACAACAACAGCCCGGCACTAACCAGAACAACAAAAGAATGAAACTCTCGTTAAAAGGATTTCGTCACCACTGCATTTCCCGGGACTACCATTCGGCATGCTGAACCGGGTACCGCCTGAACGACATCAAGTGCTATGCATACGAATAAGATAACCGTTGGAGGACGATTTTCCACAACCCTTGGCGATGAACCGTGAAGATCTTCGCGAAATGCTTCAACAAAACTGAAATCTTTGGACAAAATGGAAATCAATCGAAATGTGAAAATCGAATGTTTTTTTTATGTTGACGGGGTGGTGTCTAGTGAAAATTGTATAAATAATCGCGAATTGTCGTGTGAAAAGCGTCTAAATTATCATCAAAATGCTTCCGGATGTGCCTATAACATCGGAAAGTCAAATGTTCTGCCAGCTAGATCATTTGAACAAAATAACAATCTTTCAGCCACATCTCAAGTATCCACTCAGCAAGAGAATGAATCAAATCAAATACTCATTGTAAATATTTATTCGGCATCTACTTTTCAAATCTCACTGCTTATTGGACCCAAGATAAATTATAATCACATGGCTTCACACATATTTTCTACATTGACCGGTATATCCAACAAAAATTGCAAATATAAATCAAAAGTCAGCAGTACACCAGAAATGATTACTATGAAATATTACCACCTATAGTAAATGCCCGGATAACAATAGCACCAATGATCTCAATGAATAATAATGAAAATAATGGAACACAAAAGGCAAATGATGGTGGAGGTGATAATGATATTAATCGTATTAAATCACCGTTCAATACAGGAAACTAAATTCTGGAGAAGAATCTTTTTTAACGATTGTTTTGCCGAATGCTTCACATGAGGACCTACTTACATTTCTGACACTTCCGTGGAAGACTAATCGAATACCTCCCTACAGCCTCTACACCACATCTTCTCATCGCGATACGATCCGCGGATTATTATTAAGAGAAAACCGGTGGCGAAAAACAATCCCGAACGGAATAAATAAGCGCATTTGAAATTACTCCACGATGACGGCCGTCGGGGGCAAATATAATCATTAACTAATATCAATCACCGCAGTTGACATTCGTCGCGCAGTAAAAGAAAAACGAGAAGTACTCGAAAGTGCAACAACTACACGTAAATGCATTAAATAGCATTAACACCAACTCGTTTGAGACAAAGCCAAATGCATTGCATTTAACCCGGGAAAGGTAACCCTTTTTATATGCTGAGGTTGGTAACCGTGAGTCATTTTGACCCAGAGGTAATTTTATAATTAAATATGTAGGAATTTTTCAATTTTTCAAATAACTAATCAAAATTAACAATATTATTTTGTTTTTATTCAATTATTTTCTGTCTTTTAGTAAATTAACAGCCTTCTTGATACGTAAAAATAATTTTTTTCATTTTAACTACTTCAATGTACATTGAGTTAAATAACAAACGAAAAATGAGTTGATAAACTAAGAAATTTTACTGCAAAAATTTAAAAGATTTTAAAAATCACTAAACGAAACATTACAGAGCCTAAAATACTTCAATGACTCGAATGAAAAATAGAACCAATAACTCCATTATTATAATACAGGGTGCGTACGGTATTTGAGGACAACTTGAGAGTAAAATTAATTAACTTGTATTTTTAACAAAATTTAATGGAATTTCAGGAATTTTTTATACAACGTTAGATTCATATATGCCTATAAAGTTATTCAATAAAATTGCCAATAGCAGCAATTACCTCTTCGATCCGGGTAGGGAAATGATTAATGCTCGAATCAAATGCTCCTTGTTCATATTGACCATAACGGCATTAATAGCAGTCTTCAGCGAAGAAGTGGTATTATAAGGATGCTTATTGGTCTTACGCTCAACTATGCCCCATACGTAATAATCCAAAGGATTAAGGTCTGGGGAGCTAGGTGGCCATAGGTCCGGTGTTATGAGGTCATGACCGGTCCGGTGTTATAAGGTCTTCGTAGACAACTCTACGAATAAGGCGCTCAGAAACATGAAGCTCACTCGCAAGGACCCTCATTGATTTTGAAGGGTCCTCGTCTATGATCGCTTTCACTTGCAATGAAAATTGTCGGTACTTTTTACGTTTTGCAACCGATTCTGTATCGCCTCGTGATGCTTCCAATTCACGGCGAACCTTATGCACGAATGAACGGACGCAATTAAGAAAATTCGAGATCACTAAATCTGTATGGTTCGCACGTATAGCCACGATGACAGCATGTCTCTTCATTTCTTGAGTGATGTTGTAGTCCACCATTTCTTATCTGAAAAGGAAAAAAAAAATAAAATTCGCGAAGTTATAGTCACATTTATGCATGTCCTCAAATACCGTACGCACCCTGTAGTATATAATATGTATGTATAGTAAATGTAAAAAAATCTTATGAAGATATAATATAAGAATTGTTGCATTAGGATTGTTTTGCATTCCAGGTACACTCTGATCGTATGTTCACCACATGTTGGTTTGTGGCAATCACTGCAGATTGTTTGGATCTTCGTTTGCTTCACATAATGGCAAAAGTTGCAATAAGTCCGATTACTAAGACGTTGCTGTGGTGTTTCTGTACTTCCTGAAGCATCTGCCACTCCACATCTCAAGATCGACTCACGAAGATTTGTTAAAATTGGAAGAGTAAGCCCATAAGCCCTCCAAGCTTCACTCATGAATTCAAATCTGGAAAGCGGTTTTCCTTCTCGTCGATCTTTGTAAAAATTTTGTAGGTAAACTACATAAGAGTTCACAGCAGCAATGTTCAAAATGTTATAGAATAATGCTAGAGGCCACCTCTTAGTTTTCCTTCCCGTATTAGTGTCTTGGCAGAGAATCTAGAACATCAACACCTCCTTTGGTGGTATTACAATTAAGAATAATCTCCGATTTTTGGCTTCCAGGATTGAGAGAACCATCGTTATGAACGGTGGATATGAGGGTTACAAGTTTCTGCGTTGTTGGCTTATAAGAAACTGCTGTAATAGTATTCAAGAACAACCAATTAATTTTAAATCAACGAATTCAGAAGGTGATTCTTTTTTATTTTTCCGAGTCGTTCCAATCATGGTTATTTTGTGGTCTTTCAGTAATGTTTCTGCCAAAGGAATACTTGAAAACCAATTATCCATTTTCAAATTTCTGCTAGACCCAGAAAAAGGTTCAATAAGCTTAAGGGTGTATTAGGTGCCAGCAGCTTCGTCACTTGGGTTGGATCCTCTTCCAAGATAAACCATAGCATTTCACATATATTTTGTTGCATTATCGCGAATCATTGCTATTTTGATTCCATATTTGTTGGGCTTATTCAGGATGTACATCCAAAATGTACATCTTCCACGAAATCCAACAAGCTGCTCATCTATTGTGAGATGTGGCCGTGGTCGATAGTTTGATTTGCAATTATTGACAAATAATTCCCAAAGCCGTGAAATACGAGCTAATTTAGTATTTCCTTGTTTCCTCGTAGTCCAATCATCGAACCGTAAGGCTCGTAGCAAAAACTTGAATCTAGCCGCAGACATAATGGCACGATGGTTTTCACCAAAATACACTACAGGTTTCTGCGTAGTGTAGAGAACCAAAGAGTCCCAACAATTCATCTTTCATCAGGTTACCAGTTGTACTTTATATTGCACTTTACACATCGACCTTAAGGTCAGCATTTGTTTATTCGTATTTTGTAGAATTATTGCCACGAAGCCTTGAGAGAAAAAACTTCCAAAGCACTCCAAAGGTATTTTCGCAGAGCTTGCAACGCAGGATGTACCTTCCATTGTATGGATGATATTTTTACTCAAAGTTCAGGTGTTGTGATTGTTTCGGTTCGGTTTTCCATCCGTAGCCATTTTTTCCAACTTTAATACCTTCGCTCCAACATAGGATGAGTGATGTTTCATCTCTGCTGCCTTCAGTTTGATTATTGGAAGACTCACCTTTTCTTTTTTTACCGGAGCCTTGATTTTTTGTTTATGTTTCTGGATGCTTCCTATTTTTTGCCATAGAGTTTTCTTCTAAATTGTGGATCGTGTTCATCAACTCTTCATCGCCAATAATGTAATTTTCTGGCACAAGCTCATATTCTGATCCAGAAATTTGCAAATTATCTTCCGCTTCTTCATCGTCAGAATCCATATTCTCCAATATTTCGAGAATCTCCTTCTCTGTTAAAATTTTATTTACCGCCATCTTATTACTACATAAATATTACTACATAAAAAGCTCATAATATTTTATACTTGATGGTACTCATAAGTCAAAATGACTCGTAAAATTGCATGTCATGGTTGGTAACCATGAGTCAGAATGTCCTGCAAAACTTTACGTTAGAAGGTAACCCTAAGTGATTTCGACTCGCTAAGTTTTTAAAAACAGGTTCTCATCTAACGACAAAGTCAACTTTCCGATTTGCTTCCACCGGGTTCACGTGCACAACTAAATTGGCTAAGATTATCTGACGGCTGAGAAGGCTGCTTTGGGAGTATCGACTCTGAGTCAGCTTATGGCCAACGTAGGGGGACCCAGCACATCAAGAAGACGCCGCTTGATGAGTGCTGTAGGGTCAGTGCTACTGTACGGAGCAGAAGTATGGGGCGACGCTCTCAGTAAGGAGATTTGCCGAAAACGCCTGGCACAGGTAAAGAGAAGAGGAGCACTGAGGATTGCAGCTTCGTATCCGACAGTCTCTGATTCGGCGGTGAAAGTCATTGCAAGCGTGATGCCTGTCATCCTTATTGCTAAAGAGCGCCACCCTATTTATCTGCGTCAATACGAAGATGCCAGGGGGATGGTTGTCCGCGAAGAGAGACAGTGCTCGCTCAACGATTGGCAGCAGTCTTGGGTGAATTGCACGAAGGGAAGGAAGGTGGACTGCGCGCCTCATCCCGGATGTGAGACTGTGGCTAAATCGAAGGCATGGTGAGACTGACTTCTATCTGACCCAGTTTTTGAGCAGGCATGGGTATTTTCAGTCTTACCTGCACAAGATTGGTAAGTCACGGTCCCCCGATAGTCGCTATGGCCCAGGAGAGGAAGACAATGCATACCACACATTTTTGGCCTGCATAAAATGGGACAGGCTGCAAAGGGCCCTCTACAGGGAGACGGGGGAGCTCACCCCGGGTAATAAAGTCCCAGTGATGCTCGAATCAGTTGACAAATATAACTAGGTGGCACAGTATGTTCGGGCAGTCCTAAGATATAAAAGGGACTCACAGCAGCCGGGGGTGTTTGGCCTGGGGATCGCTTGTCTGGAACTTCCTCTTCCCCTCTCCCCTCCCGCTAGAAGAGAGATCCCCCTGCTTGAAGGCGCCTCATGGCGTAACAAAACAGGACCTACCCCGAAGTAATGTGTCAAACTGTTCCAGGCTGGGTTCTCTGGTTGCCAAGTTAGGTGTTTAGTGGGTAGTCCAGTCACTTTCTTGCGAGCATGGAAGTCCCACACTCTGTGCGTAAATGGGCATTCACCTCCCTACCACAAAAAAAAGATTATCTGAATGCTCATATGTATAAGTTCAGTCATTGAGAGAGGGGAACGATTGGAAACTTTAAAGTAAATCAAGATGACTCAGGTTGCCTTTCCCATTAAACAACCACTGATGATTATACACCCGCAATATTCGACGGAATGAAAGTTCAACTCCTCCGGGATGGTCGTTAAGGTGATTCCCGGTGGATACGAATTGTAGTGGAACCTCGGAGTGATGGTCATGGACTGTTTTACGAGTGGAGCGATCAGAGGTGGTAATGTGGTTAATAACTTTAAAGCAAAGATACTTGCCGGTATTTTTTATTTTGTTAGTGGTGCACTTAACTATTAATTTGGAGCTCGAAAGTTGATAATAAGTGAAGGGAATTGGAGGAGATTTGCTTGCGTCTTAACTATTGTCTTAGAGCTCGTGAGGAGGAAGGAAGTTTTGTAGTGGCTTCGAGAAACCTTAGTCCAGCAAAGGAGCATCACCAGAAGATTAGGAGGACTATTGTTTTTAAAGGACGGAATATTTGATGACGACGTGGAAAATACCTTGCAGTGATAACGTCTCGGAGCCCCCATCGTTGTAAGTCGATTTAAGTTTCTTATTTCATTTGTAATTTGCTTTTAAACAAGTGCAGTGTAACATTTGTGTACAATTTTTCGAGTAGTGATCGGTTTACGTGAAAAAGCTGTGAACCTCTATTCGGGTGGTGTGCCCACGGGGGCATAATTATATACGGGGAATACAACTTCCTGATTTCTTGAGGGAGTTTACCTGTGGGTATCTTGCGAGTTTTTCCACGGGATAAAAAATTCCTCTTGGTTTCATTGCGAAGTGTTCCTTTAGGCAATCGGCTTGCATTTAGGAACCTTAGGAGGGCCGTAGAAGTGATTAATCGTTCCGTTAACAATTCTCGCTTGGCGGCTCAAACGGGGTCCATAGGCGAAGCGAGTGGCACCTATGGCCGTTTCCGGTAGAGCTTCCCGGGCACTTAGACCGCAGCCGGAACTTACCCCCTCGTGTAGGGGGTAACAGTATAGTATAGGTATAGTCTGTCCGAAGAATCATTCGAAACAAATCTCGTTGTCACCAATGAGGTTCGAACCAGGGACCTTCAGCTTACGCAGTGAGCGCTGTAACCACTACACCACGCGGACCTTTACCCATCGTAAAATTCATAGTTTAAGTTTGTTTATAGACGTACCCGTAACCATATCCGTGTAATATGAGTAATTGTGCAATTTATTATATGAAATTAATATACACCAAAAGTATTTTGATTTTCAACTTTTGCTTTATTATTTTTTACAATGTGTAATGTGTATCAGAAATACAATAGCTGAAACTCTGTTATACTATGTTTAAACCAACATAATCGGTAGCATATGCTATCGATGTCAATACTATAGCGCGGTCAATCTCCGATGCCAAAGAAGTATTTCTCTGTCTAGAACCTGAAGCGAACCGAATTGACCTACAAGTTAATGAAAAGAAAAGTAAATTCATGAGTCACGCGGGGAAGAATACTCCACTCCGGCAAAACCTGACCGTTGGAGACTATTACCTTTAAAGTGTGTATAATTTGATCTATCTTGGAGCCAACCTGAAAAGAAGAGGTGCTGAAAAGAACAGGATTGGATACCGGATAAACATCACAAATAAAGACATTATATTTACTTCCCTTTCTAAGGTGCAAACTTGCACACAGGCAAAATAAGCTTCTTATTAACAAATCACTTGTCAAACCGGTGATGTTATATGGAAGTGAAACATGGACCCTGACGAGCAAATCCGAAAAGTCAGTGGACATATTTGAACACAAAGTGCTTCAAAAAATCTAGGACTCTGTGAAACAAGGAGCAGAGTGGAGACTACGTTACAACTATGAATTGTATGAATTATTTGATGCACCACCTGTATCTACTTGCGTAAAGTTACACAAATTGCAGTAGGCGGGACATGTAGAAAGAATGGAAGAAAATCGGCTACCTAAAAGAACATTGACGGGTAGAGTATAAGGCAGACGTCCAGCAGGAAGAACGAGGATTCAATGAGAAGACACAATAGAAGTGGGCAGCAAATTTTTGCTGGCAGTGCTTAATAAGCGAATGAAGTCGCAGAATCATAATGGTTTTAGGAGACTTATTCCGGAAGCCAAGGCCCGGCTAGGGCTGTCCCGCCATGGATGATGATCATGAACGCTAATCAGAACGTACTCTTTAAAATTTACTTAACCGTATCGCTGTAATGGTCGACTAACACGACTGCTTCTTGCTGTAATGTATTATGGGTGTATCTGAAGCCGGTAGTATCATATTAATTCGGACAACTAGAAGTTTCACTTCAACGTTATCGATCAGTGTATTTGTTATATTTTGAAACGATGGCATTATTTGTATTTCCTTACCTCTTCAAACAATAAATCACTTAAATTGAAGCCAGTGTTCATTGATTTCGCTATAAGCCTACGATTACGCCTAAAGTGTTAATGGAAACGATCCCAAACAATGTATGATTTTCCGTTAGTGTTTTCAACAATTGTTCTGCATTTTCTTGAAAAATAGTCAGACCTTGCCATTCGACTCCTTTGAGTCGTCTTCAGTGTAAAAAGTCATTTCCGTCTACACAACCTTTTTACACTGAAGATGACTCCAGAGTGGAAAGCTCACACAACAAAACTAGGCCCGAAGGCTTTTCAAGAAAATAGAAAAATAGGCTGTGGATATCGAATAAACAAAATAATTCACTACGATTGGTCCGTAATTCCATTATTTAGAGTTTTTTTTGCAAATTACCGCATCGCTCGTATTAAGTGTAGGCGACAACTTAACCGTTTGTCCCCCGTGAATGCGCTGGCAGGCTAGCATTGCGGTGAGACGGGTTTTTTTCTCCAGCACAAGGGCCCATTGCAAAAAAAAAAATTCGCATTCATGAATTAAGTGGTCTTAGGGCTCGGATGGACGGTGCCGAGGCCAAGGTGAACTACTGTAGGGTTGTATTGCCAAAGCAAAACGACCGACTGGCCTGGCGAATGCGGGTGAGACTTGGGAGAATCTCGTCTTTACCATGATGTATACTTACGGCCCCCAAATAAGCGTGGGGCATCCAGGTGGACGCGGATTGAATCACATAACACTTTAGCATAAACAGGAAACTCAAGTTGAAGGCCACTCTACCCTGCAAGAGCACTTGCAACGCAAAGAGAAGGGGGTGAGCTCACCCGATGGCTAGCTCATGAGTGGAGGGGCCAGCCAACGTGGTGAGTCCCATACCTGGTCAAGGGTCCTATGCAATAGTTTCTTTATGTTTATAAATGCTTTATTGAGTAAATGAGATACTTTAGATGTAACAGTGAAGTTAATATTAACGTTGGATTTTATAATTCCGCGATGTTTTGCAAAGAAAGTAACATTTTCCAAGTTAACGTGTATTTTGGATGTTTTGATTTCTCAATTATACATTAATCTAATAAGGCTGAAGTTTAAATCACGCTGCTGCTACTTGTTGCCTTCGTCTGTCGTCACATACTTTACTCGACCCCGCAAACTAAACAATTAACACTGCTCAGGCGCTTTCCCACAGGTAGTCGCACGCGTAATAAACAGTTAAAGGCCGAGAAAATTGCACTCTGCAAACCAAACTATCTCGCATGGTTTTCCAACTCTTGATCCCGTCTTATCAAATCCCATGGAGATTGCCCGCTCGAGCTTTGCAATGCGACTCACTTCCAAGCAATTTTTCCGCTTATCTTGACGAGCCTCTTACATGGCAGCAACAGAGTTTTTTCGGCGAGATAAACCGCAATTCTTTGCTAAATCGCATTGCAAAGTGGTTGCTGTCATCAAATTTTTTTTTTTTGTAATCTTTTCAATTGTTTCGTTGGGAAGCAATTCTTCTGGTAATGGTAGTGGCGTATTAGTGGCGGTTGTAGTACGGGAAATGGTATTTTCTCCACAAATGTTTTTCGAGCTGTTTGTTTAGGCGACTGCCTGATTACTACAGCTTCCAAGACGTGCTTGAAATCCAGCCTTAGATCAGCTTCCTTGCAAAAGATACAGTGTGCTTCCCTTGTAGACTCTTTTCCTTTATATTCCATTTCGCCATATTTATAGCATACGGAACTCCTTGGATCTCTGCACAGTATGACCATAACCAAGTGGAGAGGTACTGCTCCTCGCCGTATCTTACAGATGACCCACCCTTTTCTTATTTTACCTAGGAGTTGTCTGGTGTCTTTTTCGGTTAGGGCGACGAGAGCCATACGATGTCCCCTATTGTTTTTTAGTGTTTGCCTCACTTTAACCCTGCTTACGCAAGGGAGCTCTGTTTTAATACCTTACTTTACCTTGGCCTAGTCCGTGATGTAGTCCGTATTCCTAATTTCGATCGTTGCCATCGGCATGAGCAAAGCTGCTCCAAATTCGACCAGTATGTGGCCAAGCCAAGTTTGTCGTACTACTGTAATGGCAATTTTGGTGTCTTCGGGCCTACCACCTCCCCTAGTCTTCCGCTACATATCTGTGTAGGATCAAACATTCTTGGTTTCAAGAGCGGCGCCTATCGCTGAGGTCTTCTTCGTAGCTGTTTTCTTCTGCCTCACATCAAGTATTTCTTTTTTGTTAGGCATCGATGAGAGCTTTATTTTAACGGTCCGTGCCCACTAAGTGCCTCCTCTTTCTTCTTTTTATACCGGTGTCTTTCGATTGGACCAGAAGTCATTCTTTTGATGGTGTTTGGTGGTGGAACTATCTGTGCTTCCTCGGTCGATTTCCTCTCAACTTTTCTTTAGCCTTCTACTCTTCTTCGGCATTCAACCTAGGGGTTGAAGTAGCACCTCTAGCTCCAGGAGCCCGTTTCTTACTCCTGATGTTTTTTTACAAGTCACGTGCAGCTTCAATTCTCTTCAGAATCTTTCCCACTTTTCGGAAGCACTCAGCGGCTATTGCATTTCTCAACCTTCCCTTTGGAAAGTGGTTCTCTATTTCGGTCCCTGGCTACAATGTTTCAGTTACATTTTTGGCGATGTCAGCATGTCAGGAACATTACGCAACGGCACTTCGTTGGTCTTCTCGCTCTGTTTTTTCTGCCGCGATTTGTTTTCGACATCGGGATGGTTCATTATGCGGTCTTCTCTTATAGGACGTTCCGAAATACGCTCAGTTTTTTGACTGCGCCCGAATGCCGCGATTATATCCGGCTGTGATATGTGCTCCCAGAGCCTATTCGTTCTGTCGTCTGTTTTTCTTCGTTCTTCGAATCTTTAGGGTCTAGTAAAGTCTTTAATTTCTTAGTCCTAGTTGCTGTTTTGGTGATTTCAGAGATGCCATATCTGTTGGGTCGCCTCTCGCAGACGCTTTTTTTTGGTCCTATTGTTTTCTTTGTAGAGCAGGGACGCCATGCGAGGTTTGGCACCAGCTCTTATGGGGATAGATGCTCAAAACCAAACCAACGCTAACGTCTAACGACTCAACCCAACGCATACCACCAACACATTGGTGTGAACTTTGAAAGTCTTCGAAGTCTGCCAAGGTTTTACCAGGGTGGAGATGATATAATACTTAGATTGGAGCCTTTCACGCGTGAGTGTTATCTCTGTGGTACTTAGCTATGTTACAAGGTCCAAAATATCATATCCGTCAGCCATAAACGTCAGCTTCAATTCAATATGCTATTCGTAGTCCAAAGATCATTCCCAGGTCGTGAATCGCAGAGGAACTTTAGGCTGACGTTATCGATCTCCACTTCCTCGGGTACGCAGGAATGGCACTAAATTTTTGCTATTTACATGAATCTTGTGAAGGTTACTCCTTAACTTTATCCCTTTATATATTTACTTTATTCCTTTACTTTGTTACTTGCAATTTTATTTAAAATTTAAAAATGGTAGGGGTTAACTTCGATAAATATTTGGATGCTTTCAATAATAAAATCGGAGATGGTGTTATTCCGCATCCCTCACCCGTGAGCAAATAGGTTGACGATTCGCAAGCTGTAAACGGTAATCAGGCCATTTTTACAGTTTCTACTAGACCTTGTCCTTTCTGGAAACAATTTCCAGAGGCCTGGTTTCTGCAGTTTGAAGCTGAATTAGCTAGATCTGGGATTACCACTGAACAAACCAAGTTCAGTTACTTATTAGGAGCTTTAGATCAAGATTTATTTCGAATAGTAAGTGATCTGATTACCTTGCCTCCTGCCTAGTCCTTATATAAGGTTTTCCAATATGAGGTTTTATTTTGAATAGATCTGTGATTTAACACCTTGCGACTTCTTCCTTTGGGGCCACGTGAAAGAGAAGGTCTACACTAACAGCCCAGCGTCGATTCAAGACCTCAAAGATGGAATTCGTGAGGCTATCGAGGACATAGGGCAACCACTTTGCGATTTGGTTATGGAAAATTTCGTGAAAAGGATATGGTCCTGTAAGCGTAGTCGTGGTGGTCACTTACATGATGTTATTTTTCACTATTAACGGCATACCTTCTTCTTTATAATGAAATAAACATCCGATCATTTATATCAAAAAATGGTATATTTCTTTTAATATCGAAATAACACCTCTTATTGGAAAACCTTTAGTGTATTACAATAGGCTCTGATAAACAGATTGTCTTTTCAGAAAGTGGGAAACTTAAACAAATTCTCACTGAATTTTCTTTAGAAGATAGTCAACCACCTCGACTATTACACGATATGCGTACCAAGAACGAAGGAAGACTGAAGGAACACGTCATAAAAACATTATGGCTTCAAAGACTTCCACATTATACGCAAGCTGTTTTAGCTTGATATACTGGAACACTAGACCAAATGGTATCTTGTGCAGATAAAATGCATGAGATTCCAAACGCAAATTCAGTTTATTCTATCGCATCCTCTAGTTCTAGAGCCATTCATAGTAAAAATTTAGCTGTAAGCTATTCATTTAGTCAACCAAATATCGAATTAATTATAGAGTTGACACAGTTAGTTGCTAACTTATCTATTGAAGTTCAATCTTCTAAAGACGCAAATTACATCGAAATGCCTGTTATTGGAGCAATAGCCAACCATGCCAGCCGATCTGCTGAGCTGAACTTAATCAAGCAATTACATAAAGGATCTCGAAGGAAAGCATAAAAGCAGTTAAAATTATATTCTATATTAATTCGTCCCGCAGATTGTCATGAAAATGTTTTGCAGTCGTTAAGAATAACGACTGCAGGAATCAAGATAGGTTCATATCCCTACAAGCTCTCCCCCTGTGGAGCTCGACAGTTTGGCGGTTGGACCTTGCACACCTACATTCTGGTTTGAAATTTGTTGACGTCACCGAACTTTTCGCTTTTCCTTATTCAATGAAGCTATTAACGTCGCAGCTTTAGTTCTGCGAACAAAAGATATGAATAGAAAGGATTGCTATATGATGCTAGAATCGTTAAGTTGTTGTAATAAATTCATTTGCTTCTTTTCTCGAAACTACTTGTTTTTTGAATTTACCTTCATGAAGACTAAAACACATCACAGATCATATATCATTAGAAGCATTCACTCCTTGTTAAAAGAAAATTCGTTCTCTCTAAAAACTTACACCTAGTCCTATTTCTCCTTGGTTGTAGTAACTCAGATAATTGATTATTTGTTTTGCTGTCCAATCAGGTTGCTCGTTCATATGATAAAAATGCTAATTAGATTTTTACTTTGCAGTCGTGCTAGCTGATTATGAAATATCCATTTCTGTGGCAGAACGAGCATATCTCGCGTGAGAGAACGGAACTGCTGGTCTTGAAGCCCATGCTGTTTTGCAGAAAATTTTTGATCATTAGAGAGAGAATAATAGACTGTACAATTGGCAAAATCATAGTCGAAAAACTACAGAGCTATTTCTGCACTGATGATTGTTAAAAGATTGGATTAAAACAAATTTACAGTTGAACCAGTCACTGATGATAGTGATGGATAACTTCTAAAGCATCAAGATTCTATTCACAAAGAATATTTCAATATTTTCCATAGCCTAAACAGGAAAATTGTAAAAAACACACAGATCTAAAATAGTTGCATCATATTTATTAACAAAAAACTGAATTAATCCCAATACTTAATCAAACCATCCCACCCTGCCGTAACTACTTTGCTCGGTTCGTGTGGATGCCACAAGCTACTTATACACACTCCATCGTGGGCTTGCCATTTTTTGTACAATTTCGTCGTTTTCCAATCCCAGATATAACATTTTCCATCACCATCTCCAGACACTAGATAGCTCATATCTGGCGAAAAGTCTAAACTGCAAGCATATCCTGATACCATATGCCCAGTAAATGTCTTCTTTCGATTCATCTTAAATCGATTTAGTGCTGAGAAAATCACGATCTTGTTATCCAGACTCTGACATGCCAACCACTTGGAATTTGGTGATAACGTCACTGCAGGCATTGAATGCATAGTTGGATCTGCGATATATTTCATGTCGACTGGAATATCCCATTCCCAGATGCGCATACTTTTGTCGTCTGAAGTAGTTACGAATCGGCGATTTTCATCAACGAATGTTATACTGTTGACTGCTCCTAAATGTCGATCGTATTCTTGAACTATGTCACCTGTTCGGGTGTCCCACTATGGATATATGGTTAGTATTAATTTTTATGAGCAAAATTCAAGCTAACTTACACACAAAATTTTCTTATCAGATGTTCCTGCTACAAACAAATGCTGTTTGCTGTTGTCTGGATGGAATTTCACACAGAAGGGAATTTTTCGTGATGAGAATCGGGTAATAACGTCACCTGTTTCTGCATCCCATAACTTTATGTAGCGATCATATCCAGCGGAAAGGAATTGAGTGCCTTTGTTATTCCAACAAATATCTTTGATCGCCTGTCTATGTCCAAAGTAGGTTCGAATGCAACGTCTTTCTCCATACACCTCCCACAGTTTTACACGGCAATCCATACTGCCGGATAGTAAAAGATGGGCAGTTCGCGGGAACCAACGAATCGAAGATATTCCTTTTGTGTGTCCTTGCCAGGTGTGAATGTGAGCTTTCGGTAAGAAACATTTTGAAGGCGGAGCATCTGAACGCAAGTTGACGCCGACATCGTGTGGGGCATGTAAATACGATCGTCCTTGGTAATCCGTGGGGTCCTTGACTGTTAAGAAGATAAAACCTGGTTAAAATCAAATCTTGATAAAACACTCGGTACTTACTATGTAAAATGGATTTCTCCTCCAATGGTTTGTCTTCCGGAATTCGTCCTCTTTTATGGCGTTTAGCAAGGATTTCATCGAGTTCTGCTTTCTCCTGGTCATTCGGTCGAGCAACTGTCTGTTCATCTTCATATTTGCCCCAAGGACCAATAAATCCTTCTATATCCGCTGGGTCATCATTTTTGGCTTGTTTTCGCTTTTTCTTGGGGTTGGGAGCTTCGAAAACTGTTTTACCGTCGGTGTCGTACGCTGATTGCAAGTCCCCCACATAACTCTGCCCATCTGTCACTTCTCCATCGACTGTAGGATCAAGCGCGTATCCGTATGTGTGAAAAGTTCTCCGCTGTGCTTCGAATTGAAAGGCATTTATGTGTGCCTTTTCAACGTATCCCGCTAAAGTGTTACGTTGTGCTCGTGTTTGATCAGTTAGGAAAGGGTTGGCAGGTCCTTGAACTGGCGCATACAATTCTTCATATTTTGGGTTATATTCAAGAATTTTCGTATCTGGAGGGACTGCTCTTGGAACAGCTACTGCTCCGAGTGGAACAACTTCAGGGGCCGCGCAAACTTGCAATGAACTGGCAACAGACAGAGTTTTGTCGATGGGTTTCAAATGCGCTAATTCATCTTCTGTGGGCGTTTGTTTCGTTGTTCCCTGTTTCGCTTCACTTTCGGTATCACTCTCTCCAGAACTTGAACCGTATTCTTGAAGACACAGCATTTTATTTTTAAATCATTCACAGTGCAAGAATCGTAAACACTTAGTCAACTTGATGTCACATGTGTCAAAAACTATTTTGACAACGACAATCACGGATAGAATTCTTTCGAACACTTTCAGCACCATCTTGTAATCAAAAGCCTACTTACTTTTGCAATGAAGTTGTAAGCATATTGAATTAAATTTAAGCAAATTATTTAGGCAGTTTATGTTGTTACTACACTTATCTCAACGTGGGAAATGCATTCTCGACTAGTAGTTAAAACGAATAGAAATGTTTTTGTTTGTGTCAAGTAAAGTAATAAAATTATGGGAAAGTTTTACCCTAGAAATTGAAATAAGGAAACCTTTCAGAATTTCCCCATTGCGCGATGGGAGGAATTTGTGCAAATATTGCATTTCTAGGAATTTGTTCTTTCCGACTACGATTTTATTTACCTTGTGTGGAAGAAAATGTTCAAATGTCAAACATTTTCTAATAGAAATAGAAATTCCGGCACAAGCTCGAATCAAAAATATCAAGACAAGAGAATGCAAGATTCTCACAAATAAAAATTTCAAGAAATTCTTCGAACAGGAACTATAAGAAGTCAAACAATAGATAAGAATTTGATAACAATGTCGGCTTTATATCCTTGTACTCCTACAAACTTATCAAATGAGATCATTATGACAGAACTGGAAAGCTCTTCAAAGCAAGGCTTAGGTATAGCATTTAATGATTTTTCCTACTTTTCGTTCGTTCGAAAGATTTTCTGAAGGAAATCTAGGCCAGCCTTTCCTCGGTTATAGACGTGAAATCTGGGAACGTGCCAACGGACTGTACTCATTAGGTCGACAAGTCCGGACACCCTTAGTCTACTCCGAGGTGGCTGCCGGCAGGCTGGCTAGTCCGGAGAGGAATTCCGGTCACAGATCTTCCGCGAGCAGACTAAGTCCAAAATACAAGAATCAGCCACCGATTATTGCCCGATTAAAAACGCGTCGAACAAGTTCCAACGACTCGACTTTACATAAATTCCCTTTTTTCTTTCGGTGCGAGAAAGTGAACTACATTAAACGTCCTCAACCGAAAACCACGCGTTCCCGAATATTCGCTGACGCGGTGTGCAAAGTAAACTAGTTGAATTCAAAACCGAATGAATCAATCTACCTTAAATTGTTGAGATTATCGAAGGGACAGAGGGACAATAGGTTTGAAGAGAAAGATAACTTTGAATATATATATCAACAGTCACAGACCAACTAACGAAAAATTACTAGTGACGCAAGTAGTGCGCTCCGGTGTCTTAATACTGGGCTTCGCTCACGCATGCGCGGTGAGCCTATCGACGTACGATAACTTTACTTGTCAACACTCCTGCCATTTGAGTGCATCGAGGACCCTATGCCTAAACCGTTACATAGATGCTGAAACTGTCTCTTTGGTAGTGCTTTGGTAAATATATCAGCTAGCTGCTGATCCGTAGGAACATATTCTACCAATGTTTCCCCACTCTCCACAGTTTTGCGTGTGGAGCTCCGGATTTTTGATTAATCGGATTGCACTTTGATTGTCTACTCGCAAAATATCGCAGTTACCGGTAGACACCCGAGATCGTTTAACAATTTTCTCAGCCAAATGGCCTCTTTTGCAGCCGCTGGTGCCACAACGTACTCAGCCTCCGTTGTGCTGAGTGTGACTAGCTTTTGTCGTTGAGACGACCATGTCACAATCCCGTTCGATAGACAAAACACATACCCCGTGGTAGATCTAGGCGCCTCCACGTCACTTGCCAAATCCGAGTCTGAAAACCCCTGTAACTTCGAGTCGCTCCCGCCGCATTTGTACATCATCCCGACTTCCGTTGTTCCGGCCAATAACCGGTAGATTCGTTTCACCGCTTGCCAGTGGCTCTCGTGGTGATTGCTAAGAAATTTACTAACTTAATTCACCAAATATGCTAACTTAATTCACCAAATATGCGACGGCCGCGTCACAACTGCAAGAAACATTAAGGAGCCTACTGCTTCTCGAAACGGTACCGTACTTGAGTTTTTAAATTTATTGAGAATTTTCTTCACATACGCTTCTTGATGCAAGAACATGGTTTTCTTTACTCGATTTCGTTCTATTTGTACCCCGGCAAATAACTTTCGATCCCCGATCATAATTTCGAACGCGTTACCCAATGATTTGATTACCTACACGAGGGCTATTGTGACTGGGTGATGAAAGTGACTAGAAATATAATTTTAATTCTATTATTCGGTGACATAGTCTTTCAAGAAGTTTGGAGGACATCGTTGACGAGCAGATCTGCGTGGTGGTAGCGTCGGGTTGTTTGTGTTCCCGTCTGCTGGTGTCTGTTGGTCAGGAGTGCCAGTAAGTGTTTCTGGCTGATAGACACCTGGCGTAGTCAATGGCGTAGGCTGTGTGTCCATTGGTGGTGACTCATCAGCTGGCATGTGTCGATATGGAACACCTGGGCTTGGGGCTGGTCTTTGCTGAGATGAAAAGATGACTTGTTTCTTCGGGACCATTGTTGTTGTTGTTGTTTTTATAGTTCGGCCTGAGTCTAAGTCAGTTTTTGATCGACAGTCCCAAATTGCCAGCTATCTTGATTGTTCAGGTGCATTCTTGCCTGAACTCTCTCTCCCATTTGGAATGAGCGGATGTGACAGCTGCTTCGGCTCGTTGGCATTACTGCTTTTCTGTTAGGCAGGAGAGCATCAAGGCGTATTCTAATTTTCCTTTTCAGGTAAAGTTCTGCTGGTGACCATCCGGAGGCTAATGGTGTGGCACGGTATCGAAAAAGGATATTTTGTACTTTTGTGGCTATTGGTGATGAGTCTTCAGCTGCAGCTTTCAATCTTCTTTTCAGGGTTTGTATATTTCTTTCTGCAAGGCCATTAGTTGATGGGTGACCTGGCGCAATAAACTTCTGAAACATTCCCCTTTCTTTACAGTGTGTCTGGAACTCTTCACTTTTAAATATGGCAGCATTATCTGATACTAGGACAGATGGGTAGCCATGCACAGAGAATATGGTTTCTAGGAGTGTGATAGTTGATGCTGATAATGGTGCTTCTTTGAGTATTCGAACTTCAGCCCACTTGGATTTTGCATCGACACACATTAAGAAATAATGGTTGTCAAGGGGGCCTGCATAGTCAATATGTACCCTCTCCCAGTTGTCATCTGGTGGGTCTCCTGGATGAATAGCGGCTTTCTGTGGATTGTGCCGGACTTGGGCACAGGATTCACAGGTTTTAACAATTTGTTCGATGTCCTTGTCTAAACGTTCCCAATATACATATCGTCTGGAGAGTTGTTTCATTTTTGTAATGCCCAAGTGTGAGGCATGCAGCTCTTCCAGGATTTGGCGTTGTAGAGATTTTGGTATGACTAGGCGGTCCAATCTGAAAAGCATACCGTTAAAGATGGTGAATGGTTCATCTCTTTGACTGGTTCTGAGGCTGGTCATCAGGGTTTGAAGGTTTTCATCTTTGGCTGTTTCTTCAATAATAGTTTCTGAAGTTATAGCTGGGCTGGAGATTTGAAGTATAGTTTCAGCATACAACGCATTGACTTCTTCATTCATTGATGTTTCAGATGTTCTGAGCAGTTGGGGAATTGGAGCCCGAGAAAGACAATCTACGTTCTCGTTGTCTTTTCCTTTTTTACAGCGTACCGTGAAGTCCAATCCACTTAGAAAGGAGGCATAGCGTAAAAGACGGGCAGATGTCATCTGAGGTAATGCTCGATGTGGATGAAAGATACGAGACAGTGGCTCGTTATCGGTGACAAGGGTGAAGTTTCTGGCATAAACATAGTTGTAGAAGTGTGTGGCTGCGTGAATGACAGCCAAGGCTTCTCTATCAAAGTCAAAGTCAAAGTCAAAAGCACTTTATTTAATACTCATCGTTATAAATTTTAAAAGAATATAAAGCAAATTCCAAATAATAACAATCAAAAAACTTAATGGCCCAAATGGCTCTCTAAATTTGTACGTTATCATAAACTCATTTCATCAAAAAAAAAAACTATAGCAAATGCAATTAATTACGATTATTACATATTTTTACAATTCAATTGGAAAAAGGAGAAAAAACCAACCAACACTATCCAAAAATTATTTATAATTAATACACAACAGTGAAACTTTGATCCTACACCTAATATGTTGTAACTTATTTCTAATAAAATACAATCAAAAAAACTTTATCTTATACTAAAAATACTATAACAATGTTCCTAACCTAAGTGTTTAATCTTATCTCTAACGGAATATAGTAAACATTACATATACCTAACCTATACCTGATTTTAACAAAAATATATAACAATACTAAATGTAGCAATAATGAGCTGAAACTCAAAAACTAAATAACGAAAAACACCAAAACTGAAAACAAACACGAAAAATTTAGACATTGTCATTCAGCCACCAATACCTGGATTGCACCGTCTCAACTCGATCAGCTTCAACGAATCTAGCAAATGAGTATCTCCATTGAAATCGTTGGTCTCGTGAACTCAAATTCGGAGGATATTTTATCTTCTTATCGGTGGCCCGTCGATATATGTGATATATGACTGGGACGCCGTCAGAATCAAAAACATATCCATTCATGTCAAAATACACGAATGCTTCTGGAGGAATGAAGCCAGTAGCGAGGCAAGTCGCTATATACCCGTCTGTAGGGTGGAACGGCTGTGAAATCCAAGGGTTTTCACTCACAGTCACAGATCTTGCGATATGATTCCGAAGAAGCTTCAATATGAAGATATCGACTCTAGTCACTTCAGCAGTTTGATAAATTCTTCTATTCGATATATAATGTTTCCAATCCGTCTCAGGCTTTCTGTACAAACCAGTACATGCACGAAGACATTTCCTTTCGAAAACTCTTAATTTTTCCATAGTACTAGCACTCTGGTTGTACCAGATCTGACATCCATAGGTCAAAACTGGTCTAACCAGTGTCTTGTAACAGATAATTTTGACCTTTTGATCAATGTATCTGGAATGAAAGAGTTTTCGAAGGGCCATGACTACTTTAAGTGCTTTACTGAGCATGATTTTCACATGTTCAGTATAGTACAGATACTGATCGAGATAAACACCGAGGTATCGAACACAGGATTTATGTGGAATTCGTTCTGAACTACCCTCGCCAGCCATGATGTGGAAATCTTTCCAATTACGTTTCAGGTCTTGACTGACCCCCTGCAGCGTTGTCCGAAACAAGATTGTTTCACACTTCTGCGCATTGATTTTCATTCGCCAATTGTCAGTGTACAGCTGTACATCATTGAACATTTTTTGGAGATTGCTCTGAACTATTGTAGCTTTTCGGTTAGCCGTGTAGATGATCAGATCATCAGCAAACGCTACCAATGATCGCGTTGGCGAGACGTTAAAATCAAAGCCGTTCAATAGCTTGCGAATGAAGATTGAGAAGAGCAGAGGCGCAGTAACTGTTCCCTGCTGTAGACCATTCAAGACCTTGAACTCGCGCATTGTTGTCAGATTTCCATCGGTTACAACAAACGATTTCCCGTATAACATATTACACATCATGGCGACAAGGTGTCTGGGGAACTTGTCCTGAAGAAGTTTAAAAATAAGTCCATCTAACCATACCGTATCAAAGGCTTTCTCCATATCAATGAGACATGCTCCAACACATTGTCTATCATTTAGTTTCCAACAGATGTCTGAGGTTACTTTCGTTATTGCATGTGTGGTCGAATGCCTGGCACGAAAACCAAATTGGCAATTCGGCATCAACTCATTTTCCTCAATGTGGGCGTTTATTGCTCTGTAGAGTATCACTTCAAACACCTTGCTGATGTTAGGCAGCAAGCTGATTGGGCGATAGCTTTTCGGGCATGAAGATTCTTTTCCTTTCTTCAAGATCGGAAATACCTTAGCCTTTTTCCACTCATTTGGGAAATATGAATTGCTCAACATGTTGTTGAACAATATGCAATAGTTCCTAATAGCAACCTCAGGCAAATGTCGGAGAACTACATTTGGAATACCATCATTACCACATGATTTCTTGTTGTTTATCTTGCGAAATATGAAACACAAGTCTTCATAGCTGACAAAATAATCAATTAGATTCAAGCTCGGTATGAGGTCAGATGTTAATGTTTCATTGAAATGAAGAATTGATTGGCCGTTCAGGCTTGATTTGAAGTCGGAAACTTTTGCTTCAACGACCTCTGAAAAAATTTCGTTCCCTCTCTCAGGGTTTGGTAGATGAACCAATTCAAAATGTGTTCCAATCAGGGCAAGTTTATCCAATCCTTCACAAATAATCCTGTTTCCATTTCTATCCGGAGTCGTACTATCAATTTCGATACCAGCCCTATCGAGAAGATTTATCTCATCACTAGTGACTTCAAGATTCGATACCTTTACTCGAGACTTCTTGCGGAATATGCTATTCACTTTCGCGAACACGCCGTCTGGGTCCTGTGGGCTAATACCCCTCAATTTTTCCGCCCATTGAAGTCCTGAAGTATGACCGGATTAAGTTCCGGACATTCTTCAGATGTAATTTCAACAAAGACAACGAGGGATGGTTGTAGTCCAAAAATCGTCGATAAATATTGTTGACGCGTGTGAGAAGGAGGCTTTTCAATCTTTTCAACCTTGCGATGGTTGGTGTTTCATATCCTTCCATATTGTTTCGATGTTTAATCTTGGGAACTACTTTCTCAATCGTTTCCAACGTCAGCTTCTCTAACTTCGACAAATAGACATCTATTTCATCGTTAGTTAGATTTCTGTCATTAGGAACCATTGAGCAAGAGTTGCCGCCATCAGAAGGGGGACATTGCTTCTGGTACTCCCGATTAAACTTCTTTTGAAACTTTCCCCAGTCTGTTTTTTTGAAATTCAACCGATGATTTTCATGTTGAACTGGAATGAGGAAGAAATCATCCCTGTGATGATTGATTTCCATTACGATTGCGTTATGGTCGCTATCATAAGGAAGCACCTGCAGTTTCCGTTGAGGACTATTAAAGTTGAATTCGAGTCTTGCGTCAGCAATGCAAAGGTCCAAATATGAATTTGTCCTAGGGTATGTTGGGAACTCCGACCCATAAAGATCGCACCTGTATTCAATTTGGTTCTCTGTTATCCACGATTTCAGGAATACACCTCTTGGATTATTGGTGGCGTTCAGCCATGATGTATGCTTGGCGTTCAGGTCACCAGCAAGAATATAATAGTTATGCAGCCTGTTCAATTCGAGTATTTCGAACAAGGAATTGAGTTCCTCCTTGAGCTTGAGAACAGTTCCACCAGTTGCATAGGCAGAGATAACGAAGAGGTTATCCCCACCTGGCAGTGAGATTTTGATAACGGACACTTCAAGAGATTCAAAGCTTTTGAATTCGACTTTTTCAATATTTTGGAAACAATAGGGTCTTCGTACCAATATCCCGGTGCCACCTCCACCATCACCTATTACCCTATCGTTTCTTACGAATTCAAAATCCTTGAATGTCATGAAGTGCCATGAATTGAGGTGGGTTTCGGTTAGAAGCAGGATGTCAGGCTTTTGTCTGGCAATGAATTCAAGGAGATAATCACGCCGATGTAAAGTAACAATGGAGTTGACGTTGATCGAGATGAGACGAATCCTATCCGTGGGAATGTGGCTGGATGACAACTTATTTTGAGCCATTTGAAAGTCCTAAACGCTGAAAAACAATGTTAATTTTCGAATCTTGTTTATCGATTCGCTCTGATAAGGAATTTAATTGTTGATAAATTTTGAGAAGCAGCTCATTATTGCCACTTACATTATTTACCCTATTTTCCGCATTTTCTGCTGGTCCTCTAGCGGCGAGTGCAAATGATACTCCGGGCTTGACGAAGTTCGGAGCTAAGACACTGCGGTGTATTTGTGTTTGTTTTGGGGCAGATTTCAATCTTGCATCCTGATATCGGGAGCATCCTCGATATGATGCCGGGTGACCAAAAACAACGCAGTTCACACAATATAACTTCTCTTTTGGCTCCGTCTGAGCCAATTTGCACTCACCGGGAGCATGCACGTCTTTGCATTTAACGCATCGGTAATGCATGGCGCAGTTGGCAGCCGAATGCCCAAATCGTTGGCAGCGATAGCACTGGTTGATTTCTCGTTTCTGGAGGCGTTCCCACCTCACCACTCGAAAATTTAAATACCTGATTTGCTGAAGAGCGCTTGGACTGCTCTTATTTGTTATTTGTACCAAATAAAGTGGTAAGTTTTTTTTTTCTACCGTCGACCTTCTTGTCGCGAATGTTTTCACTGAGATAAACTCGATTTGTGGCGCCGTTTCCTTGAGAACCTGAAGAAGATCGACGGTATCTTCTCCGCAGTCCAAGCCCTTCAGCAAGAACGTCTGGTTCTTCTCGCTCTTGGGAGTATAGGTGAAGTGCGGAACCTCCCCAGAATTCAAAGCATCTTTCGCTGATTTGAAATCAACCAGTGATTTCGTTCTAATTGACAGCTTCTCAGAATTTACTCGTTTGATTTCGAAATTTGTCAATTTGTTTTCGGCTGCCAACAGCCGAACCATGTCTTTTCCGCTTTGCCTGAAGACATTAATCGGCGGAACTTTCTCGGTATTCTTGGCTACTTTTTGAGGAGGACCAGCAGAACTACGGGCTGGTTTCTTCTCCCTATTTCTACTTTCATTATTTTTATTTTTTAAATATAAGATAAAATTATCGTCTTTGTTACCTTCGTCTACCTCCATGTCCTGCTGGAGTCCATCCAGCGCCGCAAAGTAGTTCTGGCTTTCGTTCGTGCCACCAGCACTTAATACCTCTTCAGTTATTATTGGAGTTGCAGCTTTCTTCTGTTTTTCGATTTTTCGTATCGGGCCACTCTCTTGAACTTGTTTTGCCGTCTTGAACATTTCTTCATACGTTTGAATTCTTGCCTTTAGCTCTTCGATTTCACTTCGAAGGCGGCACACTTCCTGTCTATCCTCGAGCACTTGTGTTTTGCGACCGGCATCTGCGGTATCCTGGGTGCTCGTGTGTCTCCGCTTGTTGACACTTGCCAATTTCACACCGTCACTCTCCCCGGGGCCTCCCAACGGAGGGAAGCCGTCGGGCTCCTCCATACAGCAGTCCCGAGTTGTCGTTGGTTTGGCCTTTTCTTGGTTTATGGGTACGGTTGGTCGATGCCTTCGACGATAAATTCTTCCCCAATAAAATCAAAACTTGCTTTTGACTGGCTCGTAAATAATTATTTCAATATTTTGAAACTGACTTTTGTGAAAAATTAATTAATTTTTAGAATTAATGACAGGAGCGATTAAAAACACGTCTACACGCAACGAGTGCTAGACGTAGAATCAAGGCTTCTCTATCAAGTTGACTGTAATTGCGTTCAGCTTGGGTCAAAGCTCGAGAGGCATAAGCAATAGGCTTTTCATGACCTTCCACTTCATGACTCAAAACAGCTGCAATACCGGTCGGGCTGGCGTCTGTTGTGAGGATAAAGGGTTTTGCTGGATCAAAAGGTGGTAATACCCTTTCGCTACACAACTCCGACTTTAGGTTTAAGAAAGCAGCTTCAGTGGCGGCTGACCAAACGAATTTTCCATCTTTTTTGAGTAGGGGTCGTAGATGAAAAGATTTTGTGGAGAAATCAGGAATGAATTTTGCATAATATGTCACCATACCCAAGAATCGTCTTAATTCCTCTACATTTTTAGGACGTGGCATGTTGAAGACGGCTTGAATTTTCACAGGTGACATTTCAACTTTATTAAATGAAACTATGTGACCAAGATAGCTGATACTTTCTTTGAAGAAGGAACACTTATTTTTATTTAGATGGAGATCGTTTTCCCGTTTGCAGAAGTACTTTGAATTTCTGAGGCTGTGCAAGACTTGGATGATTAGCTGAGACTAATTTTGCGTTGACTCCACATTTGTAATCAACACATAAACGAGCCCCTCCATCAGGTTTAGGTATTACGACGAGTGGTGATCCCCAGTCGCTTGAGGATACTGGAGTAATAATACCTTGTGACTCAAGAGTTGCAAGTTCTTCCTCAACTCGCTGGCGCAGTGCAAAAGGGACATCGCGTTCCCTAGTAAAGATGGGTTTTACTCCTTCCCTGAGCTGAAGTTTTATTTCTAGGTTTGGCATACAACCTATGCGTTCTTCGAAAATAGTTGCGTATTGTCTGAGTATGTCTTCAAGAGGAGTGACAGCGTTGATTGTAACTACATGATCGGAAGTGAACCGTTCTTTATCGATTTCTTTAAGATCAATTCCGAGAGTGCGAATCTATATTCGACCCAGAAGTGCATCAAATCCTGCAGGAACAATGAATAGGTCCGCATCAATTTCTCTATTTTTATATTTTACCGACAGTGTGGCTTTCCCTAAGGGCTTTATTATATGAGCTGAATAGGAGCGGAATGATACCTGTGTTGGTAGTAGTGTAGCATTGAGACCAAGACGTTTGAATGCTGTCTCTGATAGAAGTGAGAATTTGGCTCCTGAATCGACTTCAAATGCCTGTGGCTTGCCATTGAGAAACACTTTGACGATAAATTTATCAGAACCTGGGCTGAGCTCGTATAAGTCTTCAGTGCAGTGAATGTGACCAATACCATATTCTGAGTTTTGATCATTCTGAGAAGACTGTGTTGCGATGGCATGTGTCTTTGAATTTCGAAGAATGGTGGTGATACAGACCTTGGACACATGACCAATTTTCTTGCAGGAAGTGCATTTAAGCGCGTTGCGGTCGATTTTGCATTGATTTGCCTTGTGGTTTGCCCTACCACATTTGAGACAGAGTCCATCAACGTCCAAAGAACGATAGTCAACCCGTGTCATGTGTTGGGACTGTGAGCGTATTTCGACTTTGGTTGGGTTGTGATTTCCTATGTGACCTGTTGACCCTTGAGACATTGTTTGTGTCACTACTGAGATTGGTGAAATTATCTGGGATTTTGGTAAACTGGTTGCTTTTAAAACGTGATGCTTCCAATGCTGTGGCTTTGTTGAGCAGCTCATCGAAATTTTTGAACGCATAGTGTTGTAAGAGCTGTTCTTGAATCCAGTTGTCTTTTACTCCTCTAACAAATTGGGCACATAAAAAGGTGTCAGCAATGGAAATCACTGATTTGCATTTAAATTCAACATAAAAATTACAATCTTTCGATTTCTCCTTCAGGGATGCAACGAATTCGGAGATTGATTGTGTTGGCTGCTGAGTAACATTTAGGATATAATGCTGAGCGACTACAGTTGAGACAGGCGGTGACAACATATTTTTGAAAAGTTTGATTAGCTCAACAAATAAAAATAAAAGTTTGATTAGCTCAACAAATAAATGAAATATCTTTCATGGAATTCTCAGGACCCAATAATGCAGCTAAGTTGTTATAATGCGTAGAGCCAATTGATGCACACAACAATTGAGACAATGTGATAGGGGAATCCACATTTTTGAGACTACAGTAATTGTCAAAACGTTCTAAATAAGAAGTAAATCTTTCCTTCTTGGCGTCATATGATTCGAATGGTGAGGCTTGGGGAGCTGAACCGGATCCACTTGTCCCCAATGCGGCAGTGAAGACTGAGAGAAATTGTTCGAATTGTTGTTGATCCATTTTCCCAGCTGGAGCTGTCTCGGAAACGACACGAAATTAATGGCGGCTGAAAACGTGGCGGCTACGCGGCGGAATCTAACTGTTTGACTGTGTCACACTGGTTTTCACTGGCAGTTGCAAACGTTTTAATCCTCGTCGCCAACTTATTGTGACTGGGTGATGAAAGTGACTAGTTGGTATGATGAGACAATAATAATACACACGTTAATTGATACATATTTGTATTGAACACAATAGACATGTTACATCGGGAAAGGCCGATACGAGACTGACTGTCAAAGGAACGGCACATAGAAAATAACGATTCACAATAAGGGCTTTACTTGTTTTTGCTGCGATGAGTCCGTCATCTACAAAAAGCGCTGAAAACACATCTACACCGTCTACCCGTCCTTGAAAGATACACTTGTCGGCTTCCGTTCCACAAAACTGATATTTCTCTAAGAACTCACGAAACCTTTCGTTCCAGCACCTGGGTGATTGTTTCAAGCTGAACAAGTCCTTTACACACGAAACCACGTTTTTCTTCTTCCTTGACGTTGAGTCCTTCCCGAATTTCCATGTAGATGTCTTCCTTCAGCTCGCCGTGAAGAAAGGCTGTTCTCACGTCAAACTGTGTGAGCTCCAAGTCCTGTTCAGCCACCATGGCCAATAGAACTCTCATTGAGTCGATTCTCACGACTGGCGAGGTCTCCGTGTAGTCGAGTCCTTCTTTTTGTTGTTTTGTACGTCACCTGACATGTCTCGTATAACCTTGAACACCCATTTCGAATCTATGGGCTTTCGATCCGTTTTCCTTGGTACGATTGACCAAGTCTCGTTCTGCTCCTGCGCGTCGAATTATTTCTGAATCGCCGCGGCCCAATTTTCTGCCTTGGCAACGTTCATCGCCTCCTGAAATGTGTTTGGTGGGTTATAATCAGCGAAGTCGACCTTATACCTTATCGGTCGTTGGATGTTTGCACGATCCCGCAGTTGTCTGTCATTATCCGGTTGATTTTGATCTTCTTCTCGAAGATCTTCTGGTTGTTCGTTTCTTTCAGGTTCTTCCTGAGCTTCCTGGCATTCTACCTCTTGTTGCTGCTCGACGGGCTCTGCCACATCTTCGTTTTTGTTCACTGGAACATTCAAATTCTTTTCCTTTTTCTGCCCCAAGTTGCGACTTTTCGTTGAATGTGACGTCTCTTGATACATATATTTTCTTGTTCTATGGATTGTACAAACAGTAATTCATCGAGTCGTTCTAATACCTAACTAAGATCAACTTTGTAGCCTTTGGGTCTAACTTCTTGTGAAATTGTTTGTCGATATGCATGTACGCATCCAATCCGAACGTTCGAAAATGGGACACATCTGGTGTTTTCCTAAACCAGATCTCCTATGGCGTTTTCTCTTTACCGGTAGGCAGAACTCGGTTGAGCACGGACACTGCTGTACCGACTGCTTCCACCCATAGCAACAGAGGAAGTTTCTTTGCCGTTATCATCATGCGCGCACTCTCGATGATCGTTCTGTTGTCGCGCTTGGCTTTCCCGTTCTGCTGAGGAGTGTAAGGTGCCGTGTTTACCAGCTCAATACCACGAGCCTCGAGGTATTGCTTCATTTCACGGTTGCAATACTCTCGTCCATTGTCCGTATGTAACTCCTTCATCGGTTTGCTGAATTTGTTGTCGATCAACCTTTCGTATTTCTTGAAAATATCGAAAACATCAGACTTGTGTTTCATGAAGTAAACATACCGAAATCCTGATGCGTGCTCCTTGAAGGTTATGCAGAATCTTGCACCACCGATGGACTCTGTTGAGAATGGTCCGCATACGTCCGAATGTATGTATTCTCCCGGTTTTGTGTTCCTTTTTGTCTCGTTCTTTTTGAACGGTAGCCTGTGTGCTTTTCCGAAAGCACGCGGTTTACAGAAGAAATTGTCAATGTCCGCTAATTTCACACCTCGAATCAGCACTTTTTGCGTCATTTCGCGCAAAACTTTGTTGTTTACGTGTCCCATTCGTTCGTGCCAGACACGCAAGTTGACAGTTGACACATTTGCTTCTCTCGCAACACTTGGTTTTCTCACTTTAAAGAGCATTCGGTAAATCTGATTGTCTTGTTGCACACCGACACCGAAAATTTCTTTTCAGTGCATACGCCGACTGAAAACAACTTCTTTCGAATCTTTGGAACGTAGAGCACATTTTCGATTCAAGCTTCAAACCATTTACCGTTCACTAGACTATCGATAAGCACAGTGCCACTACCACTAACGTCGCACACGCCATTGTCCCCGAGCGATATCGAATCGGCACTGCTTGGTTCGAACACACTGTACCAGTCCCGTTGGTAAGTGATATACCTAGACGCACCGCTGTCAGTAATCCAGACATCGCTTGTGTCGACAGCCATGAGTCGTTCTACGACCTCGCTACTCGGCACTGTCTCTCATTTCACTTGTCGCTGTTTTTGTTTACTTGTCGAAGCGACGAACGCACACTCGCAAGGGTTTTCATTGGCATTGTCATTTTCCCTTTTTTCCGGCAATCACGAGCTAGATGCCCCTTCCTTTAACAATAGAAGCACTTGACACTCGTTTTTCTACTTTTGCGATTTTTCGCACTGCTATTGTTTTGATTCGCGGCAAACTTTTGCTTCTTGTTCCCACCAAGAATAACAGCGGCTAACGCTCGAATGACGGCATCGTCATCTTCAAGTCTTCTTTCTTCCTTCAATAATCGTTCTAGTAAATTATCAAGGGTTTGACTTTCTTCGGGTACACTGTTCCATGCTATCTGGAGAGCATTATACTTTACCGGTAGGCTGCCAAGTACCTTCGCCATTATGGCCGTGTTCGAAACCGCTTCTCCCAGATCCTTCAGTTGAGACGCCATGTTTTGTACCTGGGAAACGTGTTGTACAACCGACTCGTTTGGATCCATGCGATGTCCGTGGAACTTCTGTAGCAAGAGCATCTTGTTCGACGCTGATTTTCGCTCGTAAATTCTCACCAATTTGTCCCACATTTGCTTTGCTGTATTGCAGTTGAGCATACAGTCTATTGACGAGAAAACTATGCACATGGCCGTCGCGTTGTCTTTCACCCACTTTTTACCATGGGCCGAGTTTGCGTCTGCCGGCATCACTCGCGCACCTGTAACGACGTCTTGTAACGCGTTCGCGATAAGCATTGAGTTCATTCGAAATTTCCACGCTTGAAAATTCGTGCCATCAAACTTCTTAATGTTCTTTATCAGAGTTGATTCTGAAATTTTCGTTCGATTGTTTTCCCGTACGCGTTTACCGGCACACTACAATGGCGACCACGTGTCGACCCCCCAGGAAAAAAGCATTGATCTATCGTTCTATCGCTCATAACCTGTTAAGATTATCGAAGGGACAGAGGGACGATAGGTTTGAAGAGAAAGATAACTTTGAATATATATGAGTACGCTTTATTTGTTTTACATAAAGGAACTTCTTATTGCACACGTCTCACGGGCAACAGTCTCAGATCAACTAACGAAAAATTACTGATGACACAAGTAATACTGGATTTCGCTCACGCATGCGCGGTGAGCCTATCGACGTACGATAATTTTACTTCTCAACATAACTAAAACCGCAAAACCAAACTACGGCACCGCGTACTGGCCGTGACACGAAATTGACTCTTCGTGAATTATATAAACCCTACCCCCTCGGTGGCATACTCACCTATCACGTTCGTATCCTTCTGAAAAAAACGAGCACTTACTGAAATGGAAAGATGGTTTTTCTCGTTTAGCAATTCATATTTACCTTTAATTTACGTTGAACCATTTTTGTAAGTTGACAATTTAACATTACTGTATCGAGTGAAATGAATTTACTTAGAAAACAACTCATAAACATCCAATTTGAGATCTCTGGTAATTAATCTTGAATTTAAAATGTTATGGAGGAAGTAACTATAAGAAACACAAAATAATATAAACAACTCACTCCCCGATTTACGTGAATCTCTAGATTTCAACTAAATACATATGTGCGTTTCAATTATAAAGAAGAAATATTATTCTTTTCTTTACAAGCCGTCGGGCCTTGCTTTGTTGTGTGAGCAGACGCGTTTCGATTCCTTTGAGTCATCGTCAGTATCTAAAATATGTGTTGCAAGGAATGACTTTATACAAGTATAGTCGTAGGATGGAATAAGCAGGTAGTGCTAAATTAGGTCAGGTACTGAGTTAGGTCAACTACTAAATTAGGTCAGGTAGTGGGATATTAGGTTTTCGTTTTTTGATTGTTGGATGTCCGTTTATTCTCTTTCATCTCGTTTCCGTTTTCGTCTTAGAGTGTGGTCTAGTACTGGGAAAATTGCGTCAGAATTTGTAACAAGTTGTTCGTTGATAATGTTACCGTCTGTATATATGTTTTAAGCCATTCTAGGTGTCAAGTCTCGGTTCTTTGCTTTTTTTTGTGCAGCAATGTCATAGAGTATATTATAGGGTCAGGTTCGTGTGCGTGTTTTTGTAGATGCGTCGTATAATTGGAGTCTGCCTTGTTATGTGAGAATGATCGAAAGTGCTCTTTGTATCTTGTTGTTAGTTTCCGTGTTGTCCTTCGCGTTCTTGTTTTTTTTTTGTTTTTACAGTATAACAGGTTTGTCAATGTCGCGTTGATTGTATCCGTTATTATAAGCTTTTATGTAAATGCTGTTTAGTACGCTGGAGTAGTTAGCAGGAATCATGGGGATGGAGTGATGTAATGATTTTTTTACTTTTTAAGTCCAAAGCGGAACCGACCTCTCATCGGTTCTAGACGTTAAGTCTGAGTAGTGCCAACGGATGGTACCAACCGGTCAACCAATCCGTGCACCGTAACCCATTCACGCGGTGGCTGCTTGTCGGCCAGCTAGTTCGGAGAGGATTTCGGTCGCGGGTCTCCGAATGGGTTACGCTCAATTACAATATTTTCAGCCACCTGAACACGCCCGTTGTCAAAACGCGTTACCAAACAAAACCATACGGAGAAGAAACCTGCCTTACGTTACTCCGTATTTCTTCCTATAAACCAGTCAAAGAATAAAAGCTAATTTGTATTTCGCGTTCCCGAATTTTCGACGCGGTACCGAAAGGTATGCTACTCTAACTCAACCCGACAAATGCTACGTTAAGGAAAAATCAAAAACAACTAAGGTACCGCGTACCGCGCGCGACGCGAAACCGACCTCAGCGGATTTGGCGAAACCCTACCCTCGCGACGGCATACCTACCCTGCACTCACTTTCCCGCTGAAACAAAGAGAACCACTGAAAAGGAAAGTCTTTCGTTAGTTAGCAATCCATTTTATTCATTTTTATGCTCAAATTCTATGTTTAAACAGGCTTTACAAATTTATTGCATACAGTAAACACTAAAGTTTTGAGCGCTTAATAACAATCAAGTTTTTTTTTTCTTAATCCTTAAAAAAATTTGGCCCTAATAACATTAACATGAACTCGCGATTTTTTTGAATAAAAGTCCTTATATCGCAAAATATTTTCATGGTCTTGGGCTAACGTTTTATGAATATCAAATAATCGTTAAAACGATAAATTGAACGTACGCAAATGCTTAAAACGCACAAAACAGACGCTGGAATACAGAGGAATTTAAAAAGAAAATTTCATGGTTGGTCTCCTCAAAATTCAATACAAAATGCAAAAAGAAATATGAAATATTCTAAATTTTCCGAAAGTATCACCATGAAAATATCTAATTTTCGAAATAAGCTATTTTTGCAGCCTGACCCTATTCATGGTTCTTATAGAAACTATTTGCTAAGATCGAGACTTGTCAAGTCTGTATAAAAGTAAGTCAAAATATTTGTTTGGTTTTATTCATATGCCATTTAGTTATTTTCGCCTAATATTGATTTATTTGAACTAGTGCCCGTATGAATAAGGAGAGAATAATTAAACATGAAATGACTGTTCACCGCTCAACTATCCTAAAGAATTGGATTTATTTACAATGATATCCCCCCATAGGCCTCTTCCCAAGAAACTTATTGCAATCAACGCTTGAAAACGTTATAAGGTGTGCACGCATAAGATTATAACTTCTTATGGACCTAAAAATTAATCATTGATCACCCATGTAGTATACGGGGTGCAGAAATATTTTCGCATTTTTCGCTCAAACCTACCTAACATACATGCGTATCTGACTTGTTTTGTTTGAAGGATCATACGACTAATCAATTTATTTTAAATTAAGTTTACCGAAAAATCTGGCTATCAGAAATAACGTACAATTTTGGTCATTTAAAGTAGTGAGTTTTTGTCGGTAATCGATTAGCAGCAAAGGGATTTCGATGATTTTTGTGAGGCTTCAAACTTATCTTCAACACGAAATATCCCAAGTCGTTGGAAACCTATCTCAATTAATTCAACTTGAAGTGTTTATATCATATATGTCTTCTATTTAAATTTTATCGAGATCCCAATGTTCTAGCCAGTCAATTTTCTGACTAGGCTCAATAATTATAAGTAGTAGTCTGTGGGTTTTGGTAAGTCTTAGTAAGAATCAGTTTGTCCGTCGCACTCTTCGCATTTTTCAGTCAACGAGGCTTAGTTTAAATTCTTCAGCCAATGTTTAAATATCTATTCCTAACCACTAATACGAGGCAGTAATGATTTATTTAATTTGGTTGGACACTTTTCAACAGATATTTTATACACGAATGATCTAAACTTTATAGTTGGCCAACGTTCCTACCTGTGTTGGGAGCATGCGCTAAGAAACTTTCAGCTTTTATGAAATAAGGAACGTCTGACGCCCCCGGGCTCTTAGTCTTTAAGCAAAAATAAACAAGATTCCGGCTGACATAATTTCTAGGTATTAACGACGTAACAGGACGGATCTGTTTAGTGAATTTTTCATAAATTATAAGTAGATACTTTAATGACAAGTGCAAATGCACATATGAATAAAATGAGATACAGTATAAAATTGCTTTGTAACGTAGTGGATATCATATGTTTTGAAGAAATATTTGATTAAAGTCTTCATAAATAATTCAAAATTCCAGCACATATTTACGTGAAAATTAACAAATATTTAAATTATGTTGCATGCGTCCTATAGACAAATTACGTATGTTTTAATCATTTTGATCGTTAACCATAAAGTATCCTTTCCGTTTTGACTTAAATGCTAAAATAATCCTTTTTTTTTTATCATAATTGCTATGACCTATCTTATCCTAAATATATACATTTCCCTTTAAACCCAGCAAACATTCATTTCTACTAGTCTTAAATTAAATTAACTTCCCCTGATATAATTTTCACTAATATTATTTCCTTGCGTCTCAAAATTAATGTCATCAATAATTTTATAAATTTCTTCTTCTAACCTGATCTATCCTCAATGAATTTCTACATTTTCGTATTCTAGCCTCACCTCGAAATCGTTGTTAACTGGCATCTCGAATTTTCGAATATATATGATCAGTCACGTAGCATCTATAGACTATGATGAGTTTGAGCCTCTTTGTTGGTTCTATGCGCATCGTGATGATTTTGTTCGTTTGAATTTGTGATATCAATAACGGTCAACACTTTCAGTTTTAAAAATTTCTACGGCACCATCAAAGCAGGAGGAGATGATACATGCAGTTCTTCATGCAGCAAATTTAAGTCCATCAGAAGATTCGGCTCTGCTTTGATCGTCTGTATGTGCACTCTAGACGTATCTTGTTTGGGCATAAGGTTAACTATCGGTTTTAGATGCACCTCCCGCTGTACCACCACTACCACGCTTTCTCCTTTGTTTTTCTGTTAAGAAAATTATTACTCGACAAATGAAAAACAATTCAATTACTCCTTACCCACTGTTAGTTCATATTTTCGTCCCTTTTGAATCCTAAGACTGTGGGGGGATAACGAAAAATCCAGTATTTTCCTCCCGCGTGTTTTCTCCCTCGTTGCGTCGGACTGTCAATCTGAACCTCCGACAAAACAGATGTGGACTGGGAGTCGTCGCAACTGACGCGGAACGGAACGCCACATGGCGGCAATGTGCAGTTTTATTGGTCGCCAGTGGCATAGTGTTTTGATGGCAACGGTGGGGGGGCATTACCAGATGGATATGCCTCGAAATGTATAGGTGTTTGATTAATATTACGTTTCAAATATTTATATCCACAGATCTAAATATTTGGAAAGAAGAAAAAAAAATATTTTCTGCGCAACGATATCCGCACGAAAGATGAAGTCCGCTTGCACTTCGAGGTCATACCCATCTGGCCGGGTGCAAGGGTTCGGGATCGGAATCACTTCGATTCCCGGGCGTAGGCGTCACATTACACATCCCCCCCCCCAAAATCGAAGTAATTACGATCCCGCCTCCTATGTAAAAGGTCTTGGTTAGGGCCGTGGCGGGTCGAAGGTCGATTTCGAGGAATAGGCTACAACCATGTACGTGAAGACTCGATAGTGGCTATACAGTAGGGAGTCAGGTGTTATTCGGGGGTCTTCGTCCAGGCAGAGATTTAGATAAGCCAAGGTTCTTCGTATGAAATAGTTGTACTTCGTCGTCTAAGGTCTTTTGCGTGGTAAATTCCCAGGGTTTTACCAGCCATGTCCGCGATGAGGTATCGTGTGGGGCTTTTTACTTGTAGGACTCGACACTTCACGAATTTCTTGTCTAGTTTGGCATTGTAATGTCGGGTGGCATCGCTCTGCCGGAAGTTTTGACGATATATTTCGTCGCCTGCCTTAAAGCCAGAAGGATGAGATCGCAAGTTGTACCGCTCCTCTCCCATCCGTCTACTTTCTTCAATCTTCTCCCGCAGTTCATCTCGCAGAAGTTGGAACTTTTCGTGCGGTTCCAGAACCACGATTGGGTCCTCTAGCGATTTCAGCTGCCGCAATAGCCGGTAAGCGCTTCCATGACAGATCATGTACTGGCCGAACAATGCGAAATACGGCGAAATGCCGGTAGTGGCGTGGTACGACGAGCGCAGAGCACTAGTGATGGCGGACAACTTGCAATCCCAGTCCTTCTGATTCGGGTGGACATAGGCGCGAATGGCCGCTATGAGCGTACGGTTCAGTCGTTCGGATGCGTTGGCTTGTGGTGAATAGACGGCGGTTCGTTGGTGGATGATGCCGTATTTGGACATTAGGTCTCGGAACTTGCTGGAGGTGAACTGGACCCCGTTGTCGGAGACAAGTTTCTCCGGAACTCCAAACATGTGAAAGACTCGGTTCTCCAAGAAGCTGAGTATAGGTCCAGTGTGCATGTTACGTAGTGGTTCTATGATAGGGAATTTAGAGAGCTGGTCCAGGACCACGACAGCTCCCGCGTGACCAGAAGCAGATCGAGGGTAAGGACCGATAAGATCAATGTACAAGCGCTGGAACACGCGTTCGGGGACCTCAACCTTACCCATGGGAGGCCGAAGAATGGTGTTGGGCGCTTTAGTGCACTTGCATAGCTCACAGGAGGCTACGTACGCTTTTATCTGTTGTGCCATCTTAGGCCAAAAGAACCAGGTTTTCAACCGTCTAAGTGTACGACCGTAACCGCCGTGCGCACTTGATGGGTGGTCATGAGCCCGTCTGATAAGATCAGTGGTTAATTCTTCGGGCACCCACAACTTCCACTGTTCTTCTTCTTGTATGGGGTCTCCGGATGCGTGTCCCACCCGCCTATAAATAAATCCATCTGTCAACCGCAGTTCAGGAAGCTGGGACAGTTGATTCTGGATAGCGTGAATCAGTTGGGTGTAGCTGGCTGACTTGAAGGCAGGATGGTCCAGATCGATCAATTGGGGGCTGTCGTCCTCCTGGACCAACTCGGCTCCTTCAGGAGCGAACATTCTGGATAAGGTGTCGGGGACTACATGCTGGCTTCCTTTTCGGTGGCGAATTGTGAAGTCAAATGCCTGTAGTTTCAGTGCCCACCTGGCCAATCTGCCGTTGAGATCAGTCTGGCTCATTAGCCATTTCAGAGAAGCGTGGTCCGTAACGATTTCAAAGGTGTGTCCCTCCACATAGGCTCGGAAGCGTTTCACTGCCAACACCGCAGCCAGACATTCCTGCTCGGAGACCGTGTAATTTCGCTGGGCTGGGTTCAACTTGTGAGACATGAAGGCTATAGGTCTCTCCTCGCCGTCTTGTGCAACCTGGACTAAGACTGCTCCCACCCCATGTTGACTCGCGTCACAATGGATTGAGAACGGTTTGTCAAAGTCCGGGCTGTGCAGTACGGGGGCTGTAGTCAGACTCTTCTTTAGCTCTTCAAAGGCTCGCAAGCTGGGCTCTTCCCAGACGAACTTACGTCCCTTACGCAGCATGTCGGTCAAAGGAGTGGTAATGGTGGCATAGTCACGTACAAAACACTGGTACCATCCACATAAGCCTAAGAATCGGCGTAATTGCTTGTGGGTCTTGGGTAATGGAAAGACGTCAATCGCTTGAGTCTTGTCCGGATCGGTCTTGATATGGCCATGCCCAATGATGTGACCTAAATACTTCACCTCCGTCATCACGAATTGACTCTTCCGTATGTTGATGGTTAATCTTGCCCTCCGGATGTGTAGAGCCACCTCCTGAAGCAGGTCGATGTGTTCGTTAAAGGTCTCGGTTATAAGCAACAGATCATCCAAGTAAACGAAAACTTGGTGCCGCAAATGAGGTGGTATCACCTTATCCATAAGGCGCGTCATTGTTTGGGGGGCATTGCACAATCCGAATGGCATGGTCACAAATTGATACAGGGGCCGACCTGGGACTGTGAAGGCTGTTTTCTCCTTTGAACCAGGGTCTAAAGGAATTTGCCAGAAGGCGTCCTTGAGGTCTAAGCTCGTGATGAAGTGGGCTTTAGGCAACCGACTCAAAATGCCTTCAATCAACGGTAGAGGGTATGCGTCCTTGACAGTGACGGCGTTCAAGCGTCTGGCATCTAAGCATAGCCGGACCTTGTTCGGTTTGACAACTAAGGTGACTGGGGAAGCCCACGCGCTCTGTGATTCTTCGATTACGCCTAATGCTAGCATTCGATCCACTTCGGCATATAACGATTTTTCCTTCGCCGGAGATATGGCAAAATGTCTCTATTTTATGGGTTTAGCATCCCCCACATCTATAGTGTGGAACACCAGGGCAGTCCGCCCGAGACCTTCCTTCTCATGCGATGGAAAAGCCGAGATAGCCGAGTCAAGACGCAGTTGCTGACTTACATTCAGTGTATGTCGTAATAAGTTAGTGGGTTGAGATTGGTCAGGAGCTGTGGTGACGGACTCCAGGGTCGTACCGGAAAATAGTGCCGAGGCCAAGTTAAATTTTCGAACGAAATCCACTCCTAGATAAAGATTCTGGGTTAATTGAGGTATGATGAAAAATTCCAGAGGTTTAGTTACTCCTTTAAAGGTGACATCCGTCATAATTTTTCCCACTACAGAGTGACGAGTTCCGTCCGCCGTGCTTAACCAGGAGGTGAAATGACGGATTTGGTCCGCGTGCATTGCCAGTACCTCCCCTGCAAAATCGGCGGATATGCAATTCACACTGGCTCCCGTATCGACTAAGCCTGACACTCGTTTCTGCAGGAGGTGTACTGACGCATATGGTCGAACGTCATCCCTCAATAATTCGTCTTAGTGTATGTCCTTCAGCACCTTCCTCGACTGCCTGACTTTTCTCCAGAAGCTCCGCATCCGACGCGTGGCTCGCTTTCTTCGCGGTGGGACAGTTGTAGCCAACTCCTCATGGAAGATGCGCTGTCGAGTAGCCAAATAATTCCGCAGCCTGACGTGGAAAGGTTTGACATGCCAAGGAACTTTCACCTCGCTATCATTTCCCTGCGCGTTGGCCTCGGCGAAAGATGGCGGCGGTTGTGGAACTTCGGGAGAACTGTGTTTAGCGGTGCGAGTCAGCAGAATTGGAGTCCTGTCGGGAGCTTGGTCATAGCTAGTGATGGGGTCAGGATTGGTTCGTCCGGGGTTTAGGAGTGCCGACGGGTGGTCGCGGCACTCGGTGGCAAGTTTTTTCGCAGTTTGCAATTTGCGCAATCAGGTGCGTATGTGTCGGCCTTCCCGCATCGGTAACAGAAAAGTGTCGGCTCCGCTGGACATGCATAGAACCGATGCCCCGTTTGTTGGCAGTTCCAACAGACCGTCGGGCTTGTAATTGCTTCAAGGGAGGGTCGATCAATCAATGCTGGGTCCTCAAGCTCCTGTGGTGCTCCGCTCGTCGGTACTGGTACTGGGTCAGCAAGTAGGTGGTCCGCTGCCATCAACTCCGCGGTGTGATGATTTCGGGGATTTGGTCCCATTATGCGAGGTTGTGGACGGAAGGTACCTCGCCGCTCATCCAATTGTTCTTGCCTACGGGCATGGAGGCGCAATCCCTGTGTGGTGCTGATGGGAAAATGCAGAAGGCTGTTCTGAAGATCCCAACGCATATTCTCTCTGATAATTTCTACCAATTCGTCCTCGGGCATGGTTGTTCGCAAGCGAGTGCTCAATCTCACTATACTTGTGTAGTACTGGTCGAACGGTTCGTGAGCGCCTTGTTTCCGTTTCCTTAGCTGTTCCCTTAGTTCTCTCTCAGTGAAGCCATCCTCAAATCGATTGCGGAAGGCTGCACTGAAAGAGTTCCAAGTGGGACGTGGCGTCGACTCCTTAAAACTCCAGTACCAGTCGGCAGCGTTGCCGCTGAACAAAAGATGTGCATGCCGGAGGAAGGCCGAGGAATCACCTCCCAGGGTGCTGGATACTAACGCCTGAATCCGGAAAAGGAACCGGTCCGCCGATATCATATCGTTGAAACCCGTAAAGTTCAGGCGCCAACTCTCCATGATACGAGGCGTCGGGTCTCGAAAAGGTGTCAATGCGTTCCCGGGGGGGATCACATCCTCGATTGACCTGTTGTACGGAACTGCCTCGGGGACTAGAGGTACCAACGGAGGTGCGGTGCTGTGTCGTGGTCTATATTCGGGAGCTCTGGGATCCATTCCCGAGTTCCTTGGAGGTGGGACCCATTGCTCGGATGGTCGAGAGTGGGGCATAGCCACACTGGGATTGGGCTCCCAGCCAAGCGGAGTTCTCACGCGGCTGGGTGGTTGGCTCATAGGGAGATTCTGGAGCTTTCCCTCCAGATTGCCAATCCTCTCCGACATATCTCGCATCAACGCCACGAGGGTGTCAATGGAGTGGGCGGAAGGCATGGGGGTCACCGCGGACACGACACTTGCGGCCGGAACTTCACCGCCTACGGCTCCTTGAAGGTCTAACAGTGGTTGGGACGGTTCGGCCTCTGGAACTCCTTTCGCCACTGCTCCATGCGTTGGGAGGGGCGTTCCGAGGGGGACGTCTAGGGCGGTCCGCTCGATGGGTCGCCGGCATAAGGGGCAAAGATCGGTCGTGAGGAGGAGCTGTTGGACACAGGCACGATGGAATAGATGTCCACAATCCAATCGCACGCTGTGTACCCCCTCCACTACGTCCTCGAAACAGATCCCGCAGTTAGCGGGTTGGACCGTTTTGGATCGGGTCCACCGCTTATCTGGGGTCCGCTTCGTTGCCATTTTCGTGTGGGTTAATCTGGGTGTGGTTGCTAATAATACTTGAAAAATTAAAATATATAAAATATGATAACTCCTAAAACCTTAATATATAAATACAAAAGCTTAACACTAGATTAGTGGCCGGTAGTGGCGAGCTATTTATATTTATAGAAAATAGAAAAAGAAAAAAAAATTTATTTGATACACACTTTCCTTTCCAGTGGTCGACTCCTTCAACGGGAAATGAGAGTGCGTGGTAATCTGCCGAAGAAAGGGTGCTTTTGGTCGATCTACGAAATTTAACCCCATACCCACATACATTACAAACCGTTTCTAATCTACGTTAAATGACTCGACGAGACAAGTGGTAGAGCTACCGTAACGATTTTGTACGCGGTCAAAATTCCCGACGCGTGGAAGCATTCCGGGCTTCGCAACTCCAGCATACGCCACCGAACGTTGAACCGATACCACTCGTCTATCACGCATACGAAATAAGTAGAATCCTTCCGCGACATAAAGGCAAGGTAGCCTTCTATTTTCTTGACAGTCCATGCTGATAGGTAAACCCATCAGGCTGGCAGTTCCATCAAGAAAATAGAAGGTCCTTACAGGGGTTAGCCTGGGACAACACATCGGAAGGATTCTGTCGCGAGAACAAAATCAAACAAAGGAGAGCGGAAGCTACAACTCACGTGAAGCGACTGCTAGAGTGTATCACACAACTCCACTGCTCCTGATAGTGGGACTCGAGTACCAGAGTACCTTACATCCTCCGTAAAGGACCAACTCGTCAGAAGACGCGAATTTCTTTCCCCCTTAGGATGTACCAGGCCCCACGTTGGGCGCCATTTGTAATGATTTTTTTACTTTTTAAGTCCAAAGCGGAACCGACCTCTCATCGGTTCTAGACGTTAAGTCTGAGTAGTGCCAACGGATGGTACCAACTGGTCAACCAATCCGTGCACCGTAACCCATTCACGCGGTGGCTGCTTGTCGGCCAGCTAGTTCGAAGAGGATTTCGGTCGCGGGTCTCCGAATGGGTTATGCTCAATTACAATATTTTCAGCCACCTGAACACGCCCGTTTTCAAAACGCGTTACCAAACAAAACCATACGGAGAAGAAACCTGCCTTACGTTACTCCGTATTTCTTCCTATAAACCAGTCAAAGAATAAAAGCTAATTTGTATTTCGCGTTCCCGAATTTTCGACGCGGTACCGAAAGGTATGCTACTCTAACTCAACCCGACAAATGCTACGTTAAGGAAAAATCAAAAACAACTAAGGTACCGCGTACCGCACGCGACGCGAAACCGACCTCAGCGAATTTGGCGAAACCCTACCCTCGCGACGGCATACCTACCCTGCACTCACTTTCCCGCTGAAACAAAGAGAACCACTGAAAAGGAAAGTCTTTCGTTAGTTAGCAATCCATTTTATTCATTTTTATGCTCAAATTCTATGTTTAAACAGGCTTTACAAATTTATTGCATACAGTAAACACTAAAGTTTTGAGCGCTTAATAACAATCAAGTTTTTTTTTTCTTAATCCTTAAAAAAATTTGGCCCTAATAACATTAACATGAACTCGCGATTTTTTTGAATAAAAGTCCTTATATCGCAAAATATTTTCATGGTCTTGGGCTAACGTTTTATGAATATCAAATAATCGTTAAAACGATAAATTGAACGTACGCAAATGCTTAAAACGCACAAAACAGACGCTGGAATACAGAGGAATTTAAAAAGAAAATTTCATGGTTGGTCTCCTCAAAATTCAATACAAAATGCAAAAAGAAATATGAAATATTCTAAATTTTCCGAAAGTATCACCATGAAAATATCTAATTTTCGAAATAAGCTATTTTTGCAGCCTGACCCTATCCATGGTTCTTATAGAAACTATTTGCTAAGATCGAGACTTGTCAAGTCTGTATAAAAGTAAGTCAAAATATTTGTTTGGTTTTATTCATATGCCATTTAGTTATTTTCGCCTAATATTGATTTATTTGAACTAGTGCCCGTATGAATAAGGAGAGAATAATTAAACATGAAATGACTGTTCACCGCTCAACTATCCTAAAGAATTGGATTTATTTACAATGATATCCCCCCATAGGCCTCTTCCCAAGAAACTTATTGCAATCAACGCTTGAAAACGTTATAAGGTGTGCACGCATAAGATTATAACTTCTTATGGACCTAAAAATTAATCATTGATCACCCATGTAGTATACGGGGTGCAGAAATATTTTCGCATTTTTCGCTCAAACCTACCTAACATACATGCGTATCTGACTTGTTTTGTTTGAAGGATCATACGACTAATCAATTTATTTTAAATTAAGTTTACCGAAAAATCTGGCTATCAGAAATAACGTACAATTTTGGTCATTTAAAGTAGTGAGTTTTTGTCGGTAATCGATTGGCAGCAAAGGGATTTCGATGATTTTTGTGAGGCTTCAAACTTATCTTCAACACGAAATATCCCAAGTCGTTGGAAACCTATCTCAATTAATTCAACTTGAAGTGTTTATATCATATATGTCTTCTATTTAAATTTTATCGAGATCCCAATGTTCTAGCCAGTCAATTTTCTGACTAGGCTCAATAATTATAAGTAGTAGTCTGTGGGTTTTGGTAAGTCTTAGTAAGAATCAGTTTGTCCGTCGCACTCTTCGCATTTTTCAGTCAACGAGGCTTAGTTTAAATTCTTCAGCCAATGTTTAAATATCTATTCCTAACCACTAATACGAGGCAGTAATGATTTATTTAATTTGGTTTGGACACTTTTCAACAGATATTTTATACACGAATGATCTAAACTTTATAGTTGGCCAACGTTCCTACCTGTGTTGGGAGCATGCGCTAAGAAACTTTCAGCTTTTATGAAATAAGGAACGTCTGACGCCCCCGGGCTCTTAGTCTTTAAGCAAAAATAAACAAGATTCCGGCTGACATAATTTCTAGGTATTAACGACGTAACAGGACGGATCTGTTTAGTGAATTTTTCATAAATTATAAGTAGATACTTTAATGACAAGTGCAAATGCACATATGAATAAAATGAGATACAGTATAAAATTGCTTTGTAACGTAGTGGATATCATATGTTTTGAAGAAATATTTGATTAAAGTCTTCATAAATAATTCAAAATTCCAGCACATATTTACGTGAAAATTAACAAATATTTAAATTATGTTGCATGCGTCCTATAGACAAATTACGTATGTTTTAATCATTTTGATCGTTAACCATAAAGTATCCTTTCCGTTTTGACTTAAATGCTAAAATAATCCTTTTTTTTTTATCATAATTGCTATGACCTATCTTATCCTAAATATATACATTTCCCTTTAAACCCAGCAAACATTCATTTCTACTAGTCTTAAATTAAATTAACTTCCCCTGATATAATTTTCACTAATATTATTTCCTTGCGTCTCAAAATTAATGTCATCAATAATTTTATAAATTTCTTCTTCTAACCTGATCTATCCTCAATGAATTTCTACATTTTCGTATTCTAGCCTCACCTCGAAATCGTTGTTAACTGGCATCTCGAATTTTCGAATATATATGATCAGTCACGTAGCATCTATAGACTATGATGAGTTTGAGCCTCTTTGTTGGTTCTATGCGCATCGTGATGATTTTGTTCGTTTGAATTTGTGATATCAATAACGGTCAACACTTTCAGTTTTAAAAATTTCTACGGCACCATCAAAGCAGGAGGAGATGATACATGCAGCTCTTCATGCAGCAAATTTAAGTCCATCAGAAGATTCGGCTCTGCTTTGATTGTCTGTATGTGCACTCTAGACGTATCTTGTTTGGGCATAAGGTTAACTATCGGTTTTAGATGCACCTCCCGCTGTACCACCACTACCACGCTTTCTCCTTTGTTTTTCTGTTAAGAAAATTATTACTCGACAAATGAAAAACAATTCAATTACTCCTTACCCACTGTTAGTTCATATTTTCGTCCCTTTTGAATCCTAAGACTGTGGGGGGATAACGAAAAATCCAGTATTTTCCTCCCGCGTGTTTTCTCCCTCGTTGCGTCGGACTGTCAATCTGAACCTCCGACAAAACAGATGTGGACTGGGAGTCGTCGCAACTGACGCGGAATGGAACGCCACATGGCGGCAATGTGCAGTTTTATTGGTCGCCAGTGGCATAGTGTTTTGATGGCAACGGTGGGGGGACATTACCAGATGGATATGCCTCGAAATGTATAGGTGTTTGATTAATATTACGTTTCAAATATTTATATCCACAGATCTAAATATTTGGAAAGAAGAAAAAAAAATATTTTCTGCGCAACGATATCCGCACGAAAGATGAAGTCCGCTTGCACTTCGAGGTCATACCCATCTGGCCGGGTGCAAGGGTTCGGGATCGGAATCACTTCGATTCCCGGGCGTAGGCGTCACATTACAGTGAACTCTCTGCACCATTGATCTGTATGCTGCTAGCTTATGCTGTGCGGGGTGGTTTGATGTTACGGGTATGGTATGATCAGTTATGGTTGGATTCCTATATATTTTGTAGTCTAATCGTGTTTGTTCACGTGTCAAGGTTAGGTCCATTGTAGTAATCTAGGAGCTATGGCTCTAAAAGCAGCGCTGACACAGGCACACAGCACCAACTCAATTTAACAAAGAGTAACCATTCAGTCACCTTCCTCATCGCGACACTCGTTTTTTTTTTTTCGCATGAAAAATAATTAAAGGGAAAAATTTCTTTTGTACTTAACACCCGGGAAACAAAATTCTAAAACTGTTTTAATGTGTAGTGATTTTATTGCAATATCTTTTGAACATAATTTAACTAATTGCGGTGTAATGCGGTATGCAAATGCTTAGAACGAAACGGTTAACCCCTTAAATTATAGGAACGATAAAATCATTGTATCATTTAAATCCCACAAAAATTGTCAAATTTTACCCATTCCAACCATAATATTAATTAAAAATTGTTTTGTTTGTTGGTAATTAACGCGTGCCTGTCCTATTCTTTCGATTTATTTCCCCCTAATTAAGCCTAATAATTATAAACATAAATTGCTTTCAATTGAAAACTTAATCGAATCTACACAAAAAAATAAACAATTTAGAATTTTAAAAATAACCGAAATGAGTGTGCATTATCACCACCGCATGTTCACACATAGATGGCACTTCTATTTCCATATGGTACGAGCGAGGTTATTGCGTTTGCCTCGAACATGTTTTCAGGGAACAGTTTCCCATAAACCGCTCCGTGCACAAGGCGGAGAAGATCAAGTGAGGTGAAGTGATGTGAATATTGGCGAGGGAGACGTGCTAAGAAAACCGTGAGTAAATTCATATTAGTTTCTCTAAGGACTATATTTTTTTCTTTTTTGTGAATGAGTGTAAAAGTTTAAGGAACCGTCGACTATTCAAAAGGCGGCTATACCAATTGCTTTAAGTGGTAAAGATATATTAGCACGAGCGAAAAACGGTACTGGGAAAACCGGTACTTATTGCATTCCCGTAATCGAGCAAATCGACCCATCTCGTGATGTTATCCAAGCTCGTGTCATCGTATCATCGAGAGTGTGACTTCTGCTTGCGGGACTCAGCAGGCGGAAATCGGACACGTTAGAACGTGGAGTGTAGTTTAGGACGAACGGGGGCAGTGTAAGTGGCAGTCAGCTAAACTGTGTTTTGTCTCATTTTCTTCGACGCTCTTTGTATCACCTGTCCTGCTTTCGTTGACTGCAAGAAAATTCCTTTTCGAACTAAAAAGAAAAGGGACTGTTTGGTGGATTGTTATTGATATGAAGTTCTGTGGAAAAATCTTTTGTTCATGTAAGCTTCAAGCCAGAGACAAAAACGCAATTTAGCAAAGACTCGAGGCAAAAGTTGGATAATTGGAGTTGTGCGAGTGTATAGGACAGTTAATGGTTGTTTTGTGCGTGTCCAGAGATTGCTCGGGTCAGTTAATGAATCCACGCGTGCGAATCCGCCAGCGACACAAATTATGTTTCGTAAGCGATTCGAAGGGACGACGAAGACAGGAAAGTGTGCAACATAGAGCAAATGGATGCAGTGAAGACCTTGTGCATCTAGTATGGGTTTTACTACGTTGAAAGGGGAGTATCGCTATTCGTTAGTGGTTATTGGATTTATTAGAAACGCCAAGGTGATGCTCGTCGTAAGCCGCGACAATAAAGCGTGTATTACTGTTGTTTATCCCGATCTGCTACGCAGATCTCGAACTGAATTAATGAAAACATTGAATCGAACTTCCTAAACGTGCTTAAAATAAATTTGAGCTTAACCGACAGTTTATCGGCTTTCTTTATATTGTTTCTTCATGAAATGTTAGTAATAGTATTTTCTGTGAAACTTTAGCCAGACTTAATTTGTGGAAAATAGACATTTATCAATCCACAATGGTTATTTCCGCTGAATCTTTTCGCAACTATGAACCGTTCTGAAAAATCTTCTGGCTGGGGGAATTGCTGGGATGTGTTCTAAAACTGCTGTAGCGCCATTAGATAGGATAAAAATTTTACTTCAAGCACATTCCTCTCATTACGAACATTTAGGGGTGTTTAGTGGTCTCAGGCACATAATATTGAGGGAATCATTTTGGCATTGTATAAAGGCAATGGAGCACAGATGATTAGGATATTTCCGTACGCAGCCACGCAGTTCACATCCTTTGAAATGTACAAGAAGTACTTATCGCAGTTTGAACTACATTTAAAAGTTGTAGTACACGCGGATAAATTTATAGCAGGAGCTTGTGCAGGGCTGACAGCTGTTACATTGGCATATCCGCTAGATACAATTCGGGCTCGTTTAGCATTTCAAGTAATGGGAGAACACAAATACACTGAAATTTTGCAGCGTGCTTCTGAAATGTTCCGCAATGAAGGCGGAATACGTGCACTTTACAGAGGGTTTTTTTTTTCTACTTTAACAGGCATGGTCCCGTATGCCGGGCTGTCTTTCTACTGTTTTGAGATGTTTAAATTTTTTTTGCATGAAGTATTTGCCAAAGTACGCATGCAATAAATGCGAAAGGAATACTGGTGGCCTTGTATTACATATACCTGTAAAACTGGTATGTGGTGGCTTAGCTGGAGCTGTTGCGCAATCAATTTCATATCCCTTGGATGTTACTAGAAGAAGAATGCAACTCGCAATGATGAGCCCAGATACAACAAAATTTGGGATGGGAATGATGCAAACATTAACGTTAATTTACCGTGAAAACGGTATCGTTCGAGGATTATATCGAGGAATGTCAATTAACTATTTAAGAGCAATACCCATGGTAGCTGTTTCATTTTCCACATACGAAATACTTAAACAAGCTCTAAAATTGGATACAGGGATGAAAATTTAATTTTATATTGGCCTAAAACATTTCAATCATCAAAAGTTCATACATTTGAAGCAAAAAGTGCATCGTCTTAATGCGTTATTCTCTAAGTTGCAAATAAGCCAATCGATAATATTTTGCAATTCAACGCGACGTGTGGAATTGTTGGATAAGAAGATCACGGAACTTGGTTATTGTTGTTACTATATCCATGCCAACATGGCGCAGGCGCATAGAAATCGTGTTTTCCATGAGTTTCGACAGGGGCTATGCAGAAATCTAGTCTGCTCTGATCTTTTTTTACTTGGTATTGATGTATAGGCTGTGAATGTTGCTAGTAATTGCGATTTTTCACGTATGGCTGAGACTTACTCACATCGTATTGGCCGTTCAGGGCGTTTCGTACCTTCGGGTATTGCCATCAATCTAATCGCATATGAGGTTCGTTTCGATTTGCATCGCATTGAAAAGGAATTAGCCCTGAGATTAAACCAATTCCAAAAGTGGTCGATCCTTCGCTTACGTTGCCAACTCGTTACCAAGTTTGCAAAGCGGTAACGGAAACGACATGAGCAATTCATCAATCAAGGAAGAAGGGAACGTGAGCAAGTGGAAGAACGTGGGGAAGAACGATGTCTGTGAAATAGTTAAATGCTACAAGTGTGTTAGTCCGTGCGGGAATGCGCGAGTGCCTGATTTATGTGTGAATGTATTCGCGTTTTGGATTTATAGTACTTTATGAATGAACAAATTGTGAATGAAACGGCGTGAATGAAAATTTTGATTTTTAATACTTATGCGAGTCGAATGATAAATTATGAAAGGGATTGTAGGGGATTGATTACCAAAGTGTTTTTAAGAGTATTGGGAGGAGAAAAGAAAATTAACATCATGAAAAGAGCTAAAGTTGGTCGCGTTAGCTTTAATGAGGAATAGAGGAAGGAGTTAGATGAATCTGTAAATAGTGCAGAACAGTTTGGCCCAATATATGGGGCCTAGAATGATTTGGCAAAACGAACTCAGGCTCTGATTTCTAGAGTCCAAATAGTAATAAAATTGAATTTAATAGGGATAAAGAAAGAGCGCACTTGGATAAAATGGTGTAAATAATAGACGAGTGGGAGCAGACGAGACCAAAATGTATGAAATAGGCAAATGCAAATGCACAGAATACTTTTTTTTTTAAATGAACGTTTGCATGCAATCCAGTATGGATGAAAATAAGCTCATTTCGCGTCCATTACTTTATAGGTCTTTGTTCGATACTTCAAGTTCAATATGCGTTATTTCAGGTTTGTGGCAGAGACAACTTCTACCATCCTGTGGATGCACAGCGGAAAAAAAAAGAAGAAAAAAAAAAAAAATATATATATATATATATATATATATATATATATATATATATATATATATATATATATATATAATAGAGAATTGTGAGAGTTTCAGCTACACATGAATTAACTCCTGAACACTTAAATGTTCTAAATTTCAATTCAGATTGAGCTAAAATTTTTCAAGTAACGTTCTCCGAATCCTTTGCCTTTGTTATAAGTCAAATTGATTTGTTCCCAGTTCATGAATACTTTTGCTGCATATTGTGCCATCGGGTAGTAATGACAGATCAATTACAGTGTAGCTTACAAACTTCTTACCACTCCTTACAAATCAATTGGAATCGTACTCTCGCATTCGCATATATCAATCTCAAGCTTGACTCTGTTCGCTTCGAACAATTCGTGGAATCAAATGAATTTTGTTTTTTTTTCTCAAAGCACAAAGCATTACCATAACGAATAATTGAATAAGTCGATGTTTTTGTCTATGCTTTATAATTCTGTTAAATTGTGGGAGATATCCTCCTTAGTTGCCAAAATTGATGCTGAATTGTGAAAACGCGATTCTCTGTAAAATGTCAATTTGAATAAGTTGGAAATTTAGCATGGTATAAAAAGAAAAATAGGAGTAACATCTACACGACAATATATAATATTAATTAAAGAGAAACAAAACAATAAAAAAAAAAATGAATTGTTGAACTAAAAATTGGTCTTTTCCCTTCCGGTCTTTTCCAATCGGGTATAGGACCCGGTACGGTGGCAGGCTTCCACCCCAAAATATGAGCCAGCCGCCGGGTACAGAGTAATTTCTTCTTTTGTTTCAGGAGACTTTATGGGTTGAGTGGCCCAAGCCAAGTGCCTTTTTATGGCATCGAGTTATGCAATTCAATTGTATAATTCTATGACATAAATTGGTCACCGGGGTACTCCCCTTCTGATGGGAAAGTTCATATAATTCAAGTTGTATGAGTTTTCCACTCAGAAGAGGAATACCTGGCCACTTCAACAGTTTAACATTGGATTTATTCCGGTTGGGTGGGCATGAAGGGGCTCCACCACCACCCGGTTGCCCCTCTTTCATTTGTTGGCCCTGAATGTATTTGGGTAATGACGAGGTCACCCCCAAATTAGTCTTTCTTGTCAGGTTGCACTTGTTCTCGCAACAAGTCGTAATTCCTTCGTGGAGGTTATCTACAGATTTGCGACTTCGGTCGTCCTCTTGATCTCTGCAAGCAATTCGTGAATGCGAAATGTTTTGTAGTGAGTCCTCGTGCCGGGGAAACGAACCCGCCCCACGACACCGCAATGCTAGCCTGCCAGCGCATTCACGCGTCTCCGGACGAGGGCATTCTCGGCAGGAATCAACACCTTCCTCTGCCGAGGCAGCAGAACATCGCTGCGGTCCTTCACGGACTTATTGGAACTCTTTATTCACTACAAATGGCGCCCAACGTGGGGCCCGAAAAGCCCGGTGAGCAAGAGACAGTCCATCGTCTCTAGGTGTTAGGAATTTTGGCGGGTAGATAACTCCCGAGGGTTTTTGCACTAATCGTGCCCCAGCAGCCTAATAACTTTCGAACGTGTGTAGTCCCTGGACATCAATGTCGTTTGGTCCTGCTTTTGACTTATACTTTGGTGGTTTACCACCATTGTATAACTAGTAAGGCCAAATGATATTAGAGTCCCTTTTTGTGTTCGGAAGTTATTATCCCAACATCTATTTTGCGGAGGATTCTGATCCGCTCCCCAAACCAGCGGTGCCTAAGTGTCTTAAATTACATGGATTTTGATTTCATGTGATTGGCTGATTAGCTAATCCATGACTATCCATGACAAGACACGCGCTGCTTGTGGATGAGAATCCCACCCTGGGCTGACAAGTTGTAACTTGAGAAGTTTGCTAATGAGGGATCACTTCTGAACCCTGATTTTCATGGTGCCACAAGAGAGTGTCCCTGAAACGTTTTGGAAGGATTGTGCCATGGTGTCCATACTTGGGAGGATGGACGGAAGGGAAAGACCGGTTATTATTTTTTTTGATAGTTCAATCACCACTTAAATTTTTTCATACATTATTTTTTGAGGTACTTTTATAGTTCGCCACTGACGGCCACTTGGAAGCTATATATATTATACATTACATTCTTTTTTTTTTCACTTTTTTCTCATTAATTATCGATAGTTATAGTTAAATATTACTTAGAAAATAAATTTCATTTAGCATGCCCACCAAACGCACGCCAGAGAGGAGGAAGTTAAGGTCAGATGCCGGACCAGCTCACTTGTGCTCCATCTGTCACGAGGACATGGACGACACCACAAGCCAGAGGTTGCAATGCGGACACAGGCTACACCAGCTGTGTCTGGCCCAACTGCGGCAAACCTCATCCACGTGCCCGCTCTGTCGTCAGTCATTAGAAATCGCACAGCCAGCAACAGAACGACCTCAGTCCTCCAGTGCAAGTGGGGCTGTCCCCAAAAGCGGACCCCTTTCATCCACGACACGGAGTGCACGAGAGGAAGATTACAGTGCTGAAGCAGTTCCGCCTGCAGAAGAAGCGAGACCCCCTGTGGCTGTGGAAGCGACAGTTTTGCAAGATCTGATGTCGCTCGTACAGGACATGTCCACCCGGTTAGCCTCGCTAGAAAGTCAGAGAGAGAACCCCGCACCACCCCGGCCAAGAACTCCTCCTATGTGGGATTCGGACCCAAATCCGTGGGATTTCCCGGTAGACTCGCGGCGTGATCCCGAACGGATCCGGCCAGGTACAGCAATGAACCCGTTGGCTCCAGTTTACCGGCCCCGATTGGGCCAAGCACCGCCACCTAATCAAGCTCCCGTGATTCGGCCGGACCAACGCTTCCATCCACACGACATGTATCGGCTGAAGCCGACACAGATCCCCAGCATCATCCAGGGATGGAATCTACATTTCAGTGGGGAACCCAACACGATAACGGTAGAGGTTTTCATAAGTCGGGTGGAGTCACTGATTGAGCAGATGCTAGCAGGAGACCGCACAGCGCTCGCAGGGTACTTGCCTATGCTGCTTAGGGGAGCAGCCCTGGAGACATATTGGAGAATACATTCAGCTCCACCATCCATACGCTGGTCACGGCTGAAGGAGGTACTCCGCATGGAATACCCTACGGTCGACATGGACGAATTAGTCCTGGATAAGATGAATGCTAGATGGCAGCGTCCGGACGAGTCCTTCCATAAATATCGAGCCGATATCCTTCGGTTGAATGACCAGCTGTCAGAGCCATTGTCTTCTACCCAAATTCTGCGCCTGCTAAAGCGAAATCTGAGACCGGAGATTCGTCGGCACATCGTGAACTCCGATCCACAGAGTATGGAGGCCCTGCTGAGAAATGTGCGTCGCATAGAAGGGTTTGAGGAAGACCTACGGGACCGGCCATACTTACTAACCAGGACGGGTCCTCGACGAGGAATCGCGGAATTGGCCCCAGATTATACCACCCTAGATCTGGAGGATGATTTGGACCCAGACCATCTTGCTGTAGCAGCAGTGGGAAGTCTTACGACCTGCTGGAATTGCCACCAAACCGGACACCGGTTCATTTCATGCCGAGCAGAACGTAAGGTTTTCTGCTACGGTTGCGGCAAGCCGGACACTTACTTCCCGGACTGTTCTGAATGTGCCGCGCGAAAAAACGGCCAAAAGAGTACCCAACCACCTCAGCGGTACTCGAAACCCCAGCAGTAGCTCCTCAGTCAGCGGCTCACCTCAACCAACATGACGTTAACCCACCAGCCATGACCATTACGACTGCGGATGTTCACTCTCTTCCGGAGACCTCACCAACGACAATATTAAAACGACCATCGCAGTCACTGCCAGAAGAGCCGCGGCAGCCTCAGGTACGCACGCTAAAACCTTATCATGTTAGACTGCAGGAATATCGGGTGGCTCGAGAGCGAATATTTGCTTCCGAAGTCGTCACTTCCCGTTCGTGCACGACAAAATGGTCAACCCGTCGTTGGCGGAATTTCCGCAAGAGAGTGCGCACCTGCCGTCGAACCTTACACTCTTGTAACATCTCGGAGGTTGCTGAGAATGAGATCAGACCTTATCATCCAATTAAAGTGTTGGGCGAGACCGTGTTTGCATTGATCGACACGGGTGCCAGTATCAGTTGTCTTGCCTCGAGCTTTGGCTCGAAGGTGCTCCAAGACTATCCGAACTTGATTAAATCCTGGCGCACTGAAATCAGTACAGCTGATGGCACCAAACACCCTATACGAGGTAAACTAACCACACCCGTGACGTTCAGGGGTCAGACGAAGGATATTACGTTCTACATTATTCCGTCTTTGACTCAGAATGTATACCTTGGTGTCGATTTCGTCCTTCGCTTTGGACTGGCCTCAGATTTATTCACAGATTTGTCTTTAAAAACCAGAAATGTCAACGAAATCACTTCTACTCCCGATAGGCATGACCTGACGCCTAACCAACGGCAACGCCTGGAAGCATCCATTGCTGCTTTCCCATCTTACGCTACCCAAGGCCTCGGCCGCACCACCCTAGTCTCACACGCCATCGACGTTGGCGATAGTAAACCGATTAAACAGAGACACTACGCCATCTCGCCGGCCATGGAGAAATTGGTGTATGCGGAACTAGATAGGATGCTCGAGTTGGGGGTCATAGAGGAGTCCCAAAGTGCTTGGTCATCACCGGTAACCTTGGTGGTGAAGCCAGGTAAAGTCCGCCTCTGTCTTGATGCCCGTAAGGTAAACGCGGTTACCATCAAGGACGCGTACCCTCTTCCACTCATCGATGGAATACTAGGGAGGCTACCGAAAGCCAATTATATCACCAGTCTCGACCTAAAAGACGCCTTCTGGCAAATTCCACTCGATGAGGGGTCAAGGGACAAGACCGCCTTCACAGTGCCTGGACGACCATTATATCAGTTCGTCACAATGCCCTTTGGCCTGTGTAACGCGCCGCAAACGATGACTCGGTTGATGGACAAGGTCATCCCACCTCACCTAAAACACCAAGTGTTCGTGTACCTTGATGATCTGTTACTCATCACGGAAACGTTCGATCAACACCTCCTACTTCTACAAGAAGTAGCCCTGCACATCAGTAAGGCGGGACTCACCATCAACGTACAGAAAAGTAAGTTTGTCATGAAAGAAGTCCGATACCTAGGTCATGTCATAGGACATGGCACTATCAAAACGGATCCAGACAAAACTCGTGCGATTGATGAGTTCCCCTTACCAAAAACTGTGAAGCAGCTACGACGTTTCCTTGGTGTGTGCGGCTGGTACCGAAGGTTTGTTCGGAATTATGCAACAGTTTCAGCGCCCCTGTCAGACATGTTGCGGAAGGGGAAGTTCGTTTGGACCGAGCTCAGTCGAAAGGCATTTGAAGAGCTTAAACAAGCCCTCACATCAGCTCCTGTCTTGCACAGCCCCGACTTCACGAAGCCCTTCTCCATTCATTGTGACGCAAGTCAACATGGAGTAGGAGCCGTGCTGGTGCAATTGACCGACGAAGGAGAGGAAGCTCCCATCGCCTTCATGTCCAATAAACTAAATTCGGCCCAAAGAAACTATACTGTTTCCGAGCAAGAATGTTTGGCAGCGGTAATGGCTGTGAAGAAATTCCGAGCGTATATCGAGGGCCACCAATTCGAGATCATCACGGACCACGCGTCACTACAATGGTTGATGAACCAGGCAGATTTAAGTGGACGCCTAGCCAGATGGGCTCTTAAACTGCAAGGGTTCAAGTTCTCCATCAAACATCGGAAAGGAACCCAGAACATCGTACCCGACACTCTCTCACGGATGTTTTCCCCAGAGGGAGCCGAATTAACAATAACTGACGAGGACCCCATCGAAATAGATTTGGACAGCCCACATTTCGAATCAGATAGCTACAAAGAGTTGAGGCAAACTATAGCGACACAACAAACACAGCTGCCTGATTTGAAGGTAATAGACGGCTATGTGTACAGACGAAATGAATACGCCACTGGTGATCCATGGCAGGAAGAAGAGTCTTGGAAACTCTGGGTACCGGAGGAAATGACACAACATCTGATCTTCCGCGCACATGACCATCCTTTAAGTGCCCACGGAGGTTACGGTCGGACACTACGGCGACTCAAGAAATACTTCTTTTGGCCTAAAATGGCATCCCAGGTCAAAGACTACGTGAGCGCCTGTGAGACCTGTAAAGGCACCAAAGCGCCCAACCAGCCTCTTCGACCTCCTATGGGTCAACTCAACGTTCCAGAACGCGTGTTCCAGCGTCTATACATCGATCTACTCGGTCCATATCCTCGGTCTTCAATGGGACACATCGGAGCTATAGTCGTTCTAGATCAGCTCTCAAAATTCCCAATGGTGGAACCTATCCGTAAGTTCACATCTCCATCGATCGGGAAATTCTTAGAGAACCGGGTATTTCATGTGTTCGGTGTTCCAGAGAGTGTGTACTCAGATAATGGAGTACAGTTCCGGTCTCGGCAGTTTAAGAGCCTACTTGAGCAGTATGGCGTTGAACACCAACTGACGCCCATATACTCTCCTCAGTCCAACGCATCAGAACGTTTGAACCGCACCCTATTGGCTGCGATCCGTTCCTACGTTCACCCATCTCAAAAGGATTGGGATCGGCGATTGTCTGCCATCACATGCGCCCTGCGATCCTCGTATCATTCTGTCACCGGTGTCGCCCCTTACTTTGCCGCCTTTGGACAGCACATGATTTGCCACGGTAAATCATACCGACTGTTACGGCAATTAAAGTGTTTGGGAGACCCCGTCGTTGCGCTGGAGCCCCACGAACGTCTAGGAGACCTCCGCCAACAAATCGGACGGAAGATTAAGGCCGCAGGTAGTGCAAATGAAGCGCAGTACAATCTCCGGTCACGATCTGCTAATTTCAGAGAAGGAGATGAAGTTTTCCGGCAAAACTTCCGCCAAAGTGACGCCGCGGGGCATTACAACGCCAAGCTGGACAGGCAATTCCTAAAAAGCCGCATAAAGAAGGTAATGGGACCTAACCGTTACTTGATAACGGATCCATCGGGAAAAGAAGTGGGGATATACCACGCGAAAGACCTGCGTCGATAGATAATTAGTCACGTCTGTTTGTCCGTCTGCATATATTTTCAAAAAAAAACGCACAAAGGTTGTATATTTCCGGGCAAACATCAACATAAGTCAGTCCGTCCGTCTGTCAATTGTGTTTTTCTTTTATTGTCCGTCATCTCTAGTCCTGACGCCGAAGCCAACCCATGATGCACAGAAATATCCTTCAGCTCCTTTTTTCGCAATCCGCATTGCCTTGGGATCACGAGAAAAGTAGCTGCCCTGTAGTAATCTAGGAGCTATGGCTCTAAAAGCAGCGCTGACACAGGCACACAGCACCAACTCAATTTAACAAAGAGTAACCATTCAGTCACCTTCCTCATCGCGACACTCGTTTTTTTTTTTCGCATGAAAAATAATTAAAGGGAAAAATTTCTTTTGTACTTAACACCCGGGAAACAAAATTCTAAAACTGTTTTAATGTGTAGTGATTTTATTGCAATATCTTTTGAACATAATTTAACTAATTGCGGTGTAATGCGGTATGCAAATGCTTAGAACGAAACGGTTAACCCCTTAAATTATAGGAACGATAAAATCATTGTATCATTTAAACCCCACAAAAATTGTCAAATTTTACCCATTCCAACCATAATATTAATTAAAAATTGTTTTGTTTGTTGGTAATTAACGCGTGCCTGTCCTATTCTTTCGATTTATTTCCCCCTAATTACGCCTAATAATTATAAACATAAATTGCTTTCAATTGAAAACTTAATCGAATCTACACAAAAAAATAAACAATTTAGAATTTTAAAAATAACCGAAATGAGTGTGCATTATCACCACCGCATGTTCACACATAGATGGCACTTCTATTTCCATATGGTACGAGCGAGGTTATTGCGTTTGCCTCGAACATGTTTTCAGGGAACAGTTTCCCATAAACCGCTCCGTGCACAAGGCGGAGAAGATCAAGTGAGGTGAAGTGATGTGAATATTGGCGAGGGAGACGTGCTAAGAAAACCGTGAGTAAATTCATATTAGTTTCTCTAAGGACTATATTTTTTTCTTTTTTGTGAATGAGTGTAAAAGTTTAAGGAACCGTCGACTATTCAAAAGGCGGCTATACCAATTGCTTTAAGTGGTAAAGATATATTAGCACGAGCGAAAAACGGTACTGGGAAAACCGGTACTTATTGCATTCCCGTAATCGAGCAAATCGACCCATCTCGTGATGTTATCCAAGCTCGTGTCATCGTATCATCGAGAGTGTGACTTCTGCTTGCGGGACTCAGCAGGCGGAAATCGGACACGTTAGAACGTGGAGTGTAGTTTAGGACGAACGGGGGCAGTGTAAGTGGCAGTCAACTAAACTGTGTTTTGTCTCATTTTCTTCGACGCTCTTTGTATCACCTGTCCTGCTTTCGTTGACTGCAAGAAAATTCCTTTTCGAACTAAAAAGAAAAGGGACTGTTTGGTGGATTGTTATTGATATGAAGTTCTGTGGAAAAATCTTTTGTTCATGTAAGCTTCAAGCCAGAGACAAAAACGCAATTTAGCAAAGACTCGAGGCAAAAGTTGGATAATTGGAGTTGTGCGAGTGTATAGGACAGTTAATGGTTGTTTTGTGCATGTCCAGAGATTGCTCGGGTCAGTTAATGAATCCACGCGTGCGAATCCGCCAGCGACACAAATTATGTTTCGTAAGCGATTCGAAGGGACGACGAAGACAGGAAAGTGTGCAACATAGAGCAAATGGAAGCAGTGAAGACCTTGTGCATCTAGTATGGGTTTTACTACGTTGAAAGGGGAGTATCGCTATTCGTTAGTGGTTATTGGATTTATTAGAAACGCCAAGGTGATGCTCGTCGTAAGCCGCGACAATAAAGCGTGTATTACTGTTGTTTATCCCGATCTGCTACGCAGATCTCGAACTGAATTAATGAAAACATTGAATCGAACTTCCTAAACGTGCTTAAAATAAATTTGAGCTTAACCGACAGTTTATCGGCTTTCTTTATATTGTTTCTTCATGAAATGTTAGTAATAGTATTTTCTGTGAAACTTTAGCCAGACTTAATTTGTGGAAAATAGACATTTATCAATCCACAATGGTTATTTCCGCTGAATCTTTTCGCAACTATGAACCGTTCTGAAAAATCTTCTGGCTGGGGGAATTGCTGGGATGTGTTCTAAAACTGCTGTAGCGCCATTAGATAGGATAAAAATTTTACTTCAAGCACATTCCTCTCATTACGAACATTTAGGGGTGTTTAGTGGTCTCAGGCACATAATATTGAGGGAATCATTTTGGCATTGTATAAAGGCAATGGAGCACAGATGATTAGGATATTTCCGTACGCAGCCACGCAGTTCACATCCTTTGAAATGTACAAGAAGTACTTATCGCAGTTTGAACTACATTTAAAAGTTGTAGTACACGCGGATAAATTTATAGCAGGAGCTTGTGCAGGGCTGACGGCTGTTACATTGGCATATCCGCTAGATACAATTCGGGCTCGTTTAGCATTTCAAGTAATGGGAGAACACAAATACACTGAAATTTTGCAGCGTGCTTCTGAAATGTTCCGCAATGAAGGCGGAATACGTGCACTTTACAGAGGGTTTTTTTTTCTACTTTAACAGGCATGGTCCCGTATGCCGGGCTGTCTTTCTACTGTTTTGAGATGTTTAAATTTTTTTTGCATGAAGTATTTGCCAAAGTACGCATGCAATAAATGCGAAAGGAATACTGGTGGCCTTGTATTACATATACCTGTAAAACTGGTATGTGGTGGCTTAGCTGGAGCTGTTGCGCAATCAATTTCATATCCCTTGGATGTTACTAGAAGAAGAATGCAACTCGCAATGATGAGCCCAGATACAACAAAATTTGGGATGGGAATGATGCAAACATTAACGTTAATTTACCGTGAAAACGGTATCGTTCGAGGATTATATCGAGGAATGTCAATTAACTATTTAAGAGCAATACCCATGGTAGCTGTTTCATTTTCCACATACGAAATACTTAAACAAGCTCTAAAATTGGATACAGGGATGAAAATTTAATTTTATATTGGCCTAAAACATTTCAATCATCAAAAGTTCATACATTTGAAGCAAAAAGTGCATCGTCTTAATGCGTTATTCTCTAAGTTGCAAATAAGCCAATCGATAATATTTTGCAATTCAACGCGACGTGTGGAATTGCTGGCTAAGAAGATCACGGAACTTGGTTATTGTTGTTACTATATCCATGCCAACATGGCGCAGGCGCATAGAAATCGTGTTTTCCATGAGTTTCGACAGGGGCTATGCAGAAATCTAGTCTGCTCTGATCTTTTTTTACTTGGTATTGATGTATAGGCTGTGAATGTTGCTAGTAATTGCGATTTTTCACGTATGGCTGAGACTTACTCACATCGTATTGGCCGTTCAGGGCGTTTCGTACCTTCGGGTATTGCCATCAATCTAATCGCATATGAGGTTCGTTTCGATTTGCATCGCATTGAAAAGGAATTAGCCCTGAGATTAAACCAATTCCAAAAGTGGTCGATCCTTCGCTTACGTTGCCAACTCGTTACCAAGTTTGCAAAGCGGTAACGGAAACGACATGAGCAATTCATCAATCAAGGAAGAAGGGAACGTGAGCAAGTGGAAGAACGTGGGGAAGAACGATGTCTGTGAAATAGTTAAATGCTACAAGTGTGTTAGTCCGTGCGGGAATGCGCGAGTGCCTGATTTATGTGTGAATGTATTCGCGTTTTGGATTTATAGTACTTTATGAATGAACAAATTGTGAATGAAACGGCGTGAATGAAAATTTTGATTTTTAATACTTATGCGAGTCGAATGATAAATTATGAAAGGGATTGTAGGGGATTGATTACCAAAGTGTTTTTAAGAGTATTGGGAGGAGAAAAGAAAATTAACATCATGAAAAGAGCTAAAGTTGGTCGCGTTAGCTTTAATGAGGAATAGAGGAAGGAGTTAGATGAATCTGTAAATAGTGCAGAACAGTTTGGCCCAATATATGGGGCCTAGAATGATTTGGCAAAACGAACTCAGGCTCTGATTTCTAGAGTCCAAATAGTAATAAAATTGAATTTAATAGGGATAAAGAAAGAGCGCACTTGGATAAAATGGTGTAAATAATAGACGAGTGGGAGCAGACGAGACCAAAATGTATGAAATAGGCAAATGCAAATGCACAGAATACTTTTTTTTTTTTAAATGAACGTTTGCATGCAATCCAGTATGGATGAAAATAAGCTCATTTCGCGTCCATTACTTTATAGGTCTTTGTTCGATACTTCAAGTTCAATATGCGTTATTTCAGGTTTGTGGCAGAGACAACTTCTACCATCCTGTGGATGCACAGCGGAAAAAAAAAGAAGAAAAAAAAAAAAATATATATATATATATATATATATATATATATATATATATATATATATATATATATATATATATATATATATAATAGAGAATTGTGAGAGTTTCAGCTACACATGAATTAACTCCTGAACACTTAAATGTTCTAAATTTCAATTCAGATTGAGCTAAAATTTTTCAAGTAACGTTCTCCGAATCCTTTGCCTTTGTTATAAGTCAAATTGATTTGTTCCCAGTTCATGAATACTTTTGCTGCATATTGTGCCATCGGGTAGTAATGACAGATCAATTACAGTGTAGCTTACAAACTTCTTACCACTCCTTACAAATCAATTGGAATCGTACTCTCGCATTCGCATATATCAATCTCAAGCTTGACTCTGTTCGCTTCGAACAATTCGTGGAATCAAATGAATTTTGTTTTTTTTTCTCAAAGCACAAAGCATTACCATAACGAATAATTGAATAAGTCGATGTTTTTGTCTATGCTTTATAATTCTGTTAAATTGTGGGAGATATCCTCCTTAGTTGCCAAAATTGATGCTGAATTGTGAAAACGCGGTTCTCTGTAAAATGTCAATTTGAATAAGTTGGAAATTTAGCATGGTATAAAAAGAAAAATAGGAGTAACATCTACACGACAATATATAATATTAATTAAAGAGAAACAAAACAATAAAAAAAAAATGAATTGTTGAACTAAAAATTGGTCTTTTCCCTTCCGGTCTTTTCCAATCGGGTATAGGACCCGGTACGGTGGCAGGCTTCCACCCCAAAATATGAGCCAGCCGCCGGGTACAGAGTAATTTCTTCTTTTGTTTCAGGAGACTTTATGGGTTGAGTGGCCCAAGCCAAGTGCCTTTTTATGGCATCGAGTTATGCAATTCAATTGTATAATTCTATGACATAAATTAGTCACTCCCCTTCTGATGGGAAAGTTCATATAATTCAAGTTGTATGAGTTTTCCACTCAGAAGAGGAATACCTGGCCACTTCAACAGTTTAACATTGGATTTATTCCGGTTGGGTGGGCATGAAGGGGCTCCACCACCACCCGGTTGCCCCTCTTTCATTTGTGGGCCCTGAATGTATTTGGGTAATGACGAGGTCACCCCCAAATTAGTCTTTCTTGTCAGGTTGCACTTGTTCTCGCAACAAGTCGTAATTCCTTCGTGGAGGTTATCTACAGATTTGCGACTTCGGTCGTCCTCTTGATCTCTGCAAGCAATTCGTGAATGCGAAATGTTTTGTAGTGAGTCCTCGTGCCGGGGAAACGAACCCGCCCCACGACACCGCAATGCTAGCCTGCCAGCGCATTCACGCGTCTCCGGACGAGGGCATTCTCGGCAGGAATCAACACCTTCCTCTGCCGAGGCAGCAGAACATCGCTGCGGTCCTTCACGGACTTATTGGAACTCTTTATTCACTACACCATATAGTTGAGTTGACCGTTTGGTTCTTTTTCAATAGTTAAATTTATATTTGGGTGTATTTCATCCGTATAGGTAAGTAGTTCGTATTGTCTATTTTCTAGTTAGTCAATAAGAATGAAACAATCATCCAAATATCATCTGTAAAACATTACATTGAATTTTTTGACAATTTTGTGTGTAAGATTTCTCCCAAGATTGTAAGAAGTAAATTCATGTTTCGTTGTTATATTAAATTATTGAGCTCTAATTCCGTTGACTAGCTGTATAGCTTCTATAAAGAAAGAGTATGTCTCTTAAAGAAATATTAATATGGCATGCGCAAACTTGTTGAACATTGAATTAAAAACTGCCAAGAAAAAAAATCCACTCTTATTTGGGGGGCATTAATCGAGCATCGGTGTCATTTTCCAATTTCAATTCCTTTCGTAAGTTACCTCGGCCTCGACACTGGCCTAACGATACATTTCTATCGACAAATTTGTGAATGCGAAAATTTTTGGAGTTAGCCCTTGTGTAGGGGAAAAAGAACACGCCCCATGACACCACAACGCTAGTCTCCAAGCGCATTCACGTATCGTCAGATAAGGCCGATTCCGGCGTGCACTAATATCCTCATTGGCTGAGGCAGCAGACCATCACTGCAGTCCTTTACGGATAATTTGAACATCCTTTTACACTACACCCTAGAAAAAGTGTCCTGTGAAGGTGACATTAAGACTACGCATAACAAAGGCCAGGAACAGGAAACACGCAACTCAAACAAGAGTTTAATCAGCCTAGGAAGAAGTTGAAAATTTCCAAAAGTGGGCTTTATCGATGCTATTGGTATGCTTGATGTTATAGCTGTACGTAGTGACCCAATCAGGTTTGAGGAATTTGAAACTAGCTCTGGCATAGACTTTGAAAATTTTGGCAGTGTCAGATTCACCACAAGTGAGTGGAAACTCATAGTTTACTACGACTTAAAACCATATTAGATAGAAATGGCTTCAATTATGAGTACAATATGAACACTGCGTCATTTATGCCAACAATTGCATCAAAAAGGCACATATAATCAAATGGTTTCAATGTATTCTTTGTACCTGCAGCTTTGAAAGTCGTTCGAGATTGTCCATTGGGCGATTATTTTTCTACCTTGCAACGTTTCTTCCAATAGTTTACGCCGAGCACCTCCGTATATTCCGCTCGACATTCGTCACACCCAGCTCACGGTTGGCCACCGGCAATCACGACCATTGCACAGAAAAATAATTCCCAACCTTGTTCAATCCTGTTCGCAGCTACAATGCACATTCGATTGTGAAGTCCATATATCTCGAAACAGAGATTCATAGGTTATTGGATAATTAGTTATTTCCTTGGAAAAATTCGCACCTTAAAAGCCTGACCAATGCAAGCAATCACTATCAGCATACGTTCACTTAAATATCATACAATGCTACGCAACCAGATCCGTATTCGTCCATTACGTACATTTAAAGCACTTTTCAGACACGCGCGTGCTTCACTAACTTCTGTGGTTCTCGTCACTCACGCAATTGCAAAACATTTCCATTACGTGCGTACGCTTCAAATATTTTCTATCTAATTAAATATATCTTTTCTGTTCATAGTGCATATCATTTTCATTTTTTTAATAGCAGTTTATATTTCCTTCATGACGACGGAATTTTTCTACGAAAGCGGAAGCGTATTGAAACGCCACCATATTCACCTACTTGTATCTCTTTTTGCTTCAAGCAATGACGCAAATCATATCGTATTCATGCCAGAACTCTGCTATTACTTTTCCTTTTAAAACTGTAACACACCCGCACAACCTAGAGTTGAAGGCACACATATTGGCATCAAGATATTTCACTCGCAACGTTCACTTGACGAGTTGCAAATATGCTAGAGTAGCCAAAGAAATGTAAACGCTATATTAACTTTGCTAATGACATTCGAAAGGCTTAGGGGCGACAGTGCCCCTCACTAATTATACAAGGATTGCGAAGCACAATTAGATAATTTGGAAAACGATCACTGCGTAAAATGCACAATCTACTGAATTACGTGTAATTTAACTAACACTAGCGAAAAAAACCTCCCACTTATTTCCCTATTTGCGTTCCAACACTCCAAAGAACTATCCAGGCATCCTAATTTTGCAATCACTCCAAATTTTTAAACGGTCACACTAATCCAGAATTTAGCCGGTAAATGCGAAACCGGGAAATTAATATTTCCAAAGCTTAAAATTTAATACTAAATCGAGACAATATACCCTAAAATCCGTCCGCCGTGCTTGCGGTTTTTCGCGAACTCGTCCACTTGTCGATCCGTCCAAAACTTGTCTTTTCTCTTTTCGTGCAGCAACCGTAAAAATCCAATCAGCTGAGTTCGATCAGCCTCGTTAGCTTCCTTCGGTAATGTAATACACCGTTGGTGCGCACTAAACCAGTGTTTCCCTGTTCAAAATTTAAATGCGCAGATTTAAATTTTTTAGGAAAAATTAAGCGAATTAAAGAAAAACGAAAAAAATTCTAAATAGTAATAAAAGTTAAATCTCATGAAGAATATTATTAAAGGAAAACGTTTAAATTTAATATAGAGGAAAATTGATATAAAGTTACATTTAATAATAATAACAAGAAAGAAATAATTATTTGTCTAAATGTGCCATTAAAATTTGGAATAGGAAATAAGAAGGTTTTCGAGCAGTTGCTTGTGTGACTGCTCGATTACTACACTATCATAGTTGAAGTGCTGTCGATATTCCTTTGTATCGTTTTGGTCAAAAGTTACATGATTTAAGTATTGTTGTAACATAGTTAGCTTACAAATAATCAAATTAGTGAACATTTGACACTAGCTTCGATAGTTACACGGTACAAGTGCCGTCGTACATATTTACAAGTGCTCAATTTGTGCTTCGATTATTACACGGTTCAAGTGCCGTCGTGATTCGGTTGAGTTATAAGTATCCAATTTAGTGGAAACTTAGCATAAGCTGCATATAAAATATACTAATCCTTTAGTCTCCTTCAAAATTTTCTTTTCCAAATCTTAGTAGTTGGTATACGGGATGATAGTTTCCAATCTTTCAAACGAACGATACACACCCATATTCATGATTTTGGGAAACGGTTATGCTTACTACAAGAAATGCAGAATAAATTTATCATTATGAGCTCCATTTGTAATAATTTCCTCTAAGCAAAAAATTAATAATAATTTTAAAAATATTGAAGAACATTTAAAACTGTTCTTGAGTGAAAGTTTTCTGCATGATTTAAGTCATCGGTTCATAGTTTGGGCTTTTCTTACGGATCGAATCTGATTCTAGCCTCAAGATTAAAATTTGCTGTTCATTTGAAAGCAATTATGAGGCATATGCTTTTCACAATTGCTTCCCGCCGTTGGAAAATCAAGCCCATAATTTAAAGAAAAAACATTATTTACTGAGCATGAATCCAGGCCGACATTCTCTTTGAGGTTAATGTTTCCACTAAAAATCATGAAATACAAAATTTCTAGGAAAAAAATAACGACTTCCAAAAATCCTAAAAAGGATGAAACAAAATTTTTATAATCAGTACCAAATCAGTTTCCCCGTTTTGGAAAAATTGTGGCAACTATTTATCAATCAATCGTTCCTAAAACGGGCATATAACTGTTTCAGCACCGATTCCAAAAATGTTATTTCATCCTTATTAGAGCTTTTAGAAGTCGGTTTTCTTTTCTTTCCTAAAAGTTTTGTTCCAATCATTTTCACATACCCTCGACTTTTGGTTTTATTCGGGATTTAGACGTAGCACTATTATAGATTCGTTCCGTTCTATACTGGTTTCAAGTATTCAAGTTTATTTCAATTAATGCTTCCCATATTTTTACCTATCCTTTTAGTCTATCTCCCGTAAAACTGTTGACATTACTATTCAAATAAAACACGTGAATATATATAACATTTTTGGACATATTTTAATTTATTGTTTTCACTTTTAATTTTACATTTATGTATACATATATTTATAGTTTTAATATTCACAATTTTTTTCGTTCTTTTAATACCTATAGAATATATTTATTCATGTAAAAAAACTGAAACACATTTGCCATCCACATTAACATTATATGTGGATTGTAATCCCTTTGTCATCACTTATAATATCGTATTCTTTCTTAAATGTAATCAAAAATAAAATAAAATCTAAATTTATTATATAAAGCAAAAAATATGATCTTCTTAGTATTCAATTCAATTTCCAAAACACGCATTCAAAGTAAATTATTTTAAAATGAATATTTTTTGTATTTTTTTGTAAGTATGCTTAAAACGAAGCAATACAAATTTACATAATTTGCACAACTATTGCTACAAACATATATTTATTGTTTACATATGAAAGTATAAAAATTATTACGAACATTTTGGAAAACTTATTTTGAACGATGTTTTTTTATGAATGTATAAGGCCTTATCATACTCTTTACTCATGCTTATATTTCTGTATTTTTAATTAACTATATTATCATTTGAAATAAATCTAACTTAACAACTCCAGGCATGAAATTAACATTTTTTGTTTATTTATATTAATTACAATAAATTTTCAAAGAGGAAAATTTACTTTTTATGTTACAACGGTCTTTGGGATATCTAGCTTCATGATTTTAAAATGTACATTCGGTTTGTTTTTTGAGTATTTAGGATTAAGCATCTTCTTTATCACTTTACAAAACTTATAATTTTAATAAAAGATATTAGAACTCTTAAAAAAACTAAAATCATTTTTATAACTGAAGAATAAAATTAAAGAAATAAATAACAGATAATTCTCTAGCAAGGGAGGTTAGAGATAGTGTTCGTTGTACAAGAAACCTTTTTATAATTTTTTGAGGAAATGAGCGCAGGACATTTTTTGATTAACTTTTCATTGCAAGGGAAAATTGGTCGGAATAAAGTTATTTTGCATATATTTACTTTACTTTTTTCCAGAACGTTAGAGGAGTTATAGTGATTCATTTGAATTTAATTTAAAGATAAAATCTAACTAAATTTTGTCAATATATAGAATTTTTAATGTAAAAAATTGTACTTTGATTTGAAACGATTTGTTTGTCTAAATTTACATGAAACGTCTTTTTTGGTTTTCTAGCGAAAAGTTGAAATTTGTCCATTAATTTTTAAATTTTTCTGTTAATATTATTCGAAATCAATTAAGTCATATATTTATTGTCACTTCGATTTTACTATCCAAAAGGGGAATAATATTTATCAGAGGTTAATAATATTTTTATATTTAAACCGTAATAGATTAGAATTCATTAAATTAGTTAGTCTAGAAATACATTCATGTTTGTCCAAGCTCTCGTTTTTCTCGGGTTTTCTTTTTACATATGTAGCTAGAAGAAGACTATTTATATATATAATTTTCTTTTTCAATTTGAAGAAGGTAAGGAATTAATGCCATTAGCGAACATCAAGACTAATTTTATTTTAATTACGCAATTGCCCTAACACGAAGTTTAAATTTGAAGTATTTTTTCGAAAACTTTACATCAGCTTCCCGATGTTTATTTGTTTTTTTTTGTTGAATTCCTGAAAGTGGTAACTACACACAATAAAAATTCATTAAGTTCCGGTGAATTTTAAGGGGTTTTATGTTAATGGTACTATATTATATTTTAATAAGAATCAGAATTAATAGCATATCTTAAATCGTCGATAACAATAGGCAAATAACGTTAAATATACTATTAATTTATCAACCTCAAAAAGTAGGAAAATTGTTTTTAAGTGTATATTAATTTAATTGCATAGGTTTTGCTTTACCTTAGAATAAATTTAATTACTAAAATGAAAGGACACTGTTACAATATCTGATTGGCATCAAATCAATGTGCAAATGACTTGTATACATGGTGAAATTACGATTAGATTTTCATATTATACCGCGTATACAGGTAATTAACTCTTACTGTTGTTTGTTAAGAATGAGGATTTAGCAGTCAGATTGATTCAAGAGAGATTAATTGTTTCCAGTAGTTTTCAAGAAAAAGCATGAAATTTGGCGCAATTTCGATAATTGTATGATCGATTGATATATGTTGAAATTTTAGAGGAAAGAATGTTACCTGCGATTAAAATTTGTGAGATGAAATTTTGGAAGAAAATGGCATTGAGTGGGGACGAAAAAAATAAATGAATTTGTAATAAGGGTTTGGTTTTTTTATGAAACATGTAAACAGAGGAAGATACAGGAGAATTATACTGACGTCCGCGTGGTGTAGTGGTTAGAGCACTAAGCCCGTAAGCCGAAGGTCTCTGGTTCGAATTTCATTGGCGTCAACGAGATTTAGTTCGAGTGATTCTTCGGACGGATTATAAGCCTATTCAGTTATGATACGTGCTGGTTTAAAATCAGAACGGATCGCAGCCGGGTGGATGGACACACGGCCAAAGCGTGATAATGATCAAATCACCTTGTGGAGTGCCGATACATTCGATCATGACAAAGAGATGCTCTATTTCTAAGCGAAGGCCCGAAGGGGACTGTAGTGCTACGGAAAAAAACGTAAGGATTGTAAAATTTCGACAAATGACGCGGCAAATATTAGTGGTGATGTCTCGATAGTGGATGCACTTTCCACATGTCTAAAGATGCTAAAATGTTCGCGGACTAATCGCGGAAAATTGAATTTAGCAAACAGTGCCAATACACATATAGTGGAAAAGAAAACGTGTTTTTCGAATCGAAGCTAGATGGTGCGAAAAACAGCGCCAAATTCAGTGACACTTTGCTTGTGCCGGACTTGAGAATAAATCTTGTATCGGTTGGAAAAGTGACAGACAAGAGGCATCAAGTCGAATCGAAGCTAAATGGTGCGAAAAAGAGCGCCAAATTCAGTGACACTTTGTTCGTGCTGGACTTGAGAATAAGTCTTGTATGGGTTGAAAAGTGACAGAGAAGAGCCATCAAGTCATTTTCAATCTCGCGGAGAAGCTATTCTTGTCACAAAACAAAGAAACGAACTCTACTATTTCAAAGATGAAATCCAGCGAGAATGCCGTCAAAGTTAAAAGAGAAACAATACTCCTTGACAATTAACTGAAGGATTGGCACGTGCGGATAGAACATTTGAATATCCAAGATCTTCGAGCAGCTATCAGACGAGTCTCAATTAAGCTAACCTCAAAGAAGAATTTAAGTGCAAAGTCTGTGCTCAGAGAAAGTTAAGAAGAACCTCCTTTCCAAAGAGTTCTCCGAGCACATTGAAGTTGGCTGAGGACATTCATTCAGATGTATGCGAAAAAATGAGGAAAGAGGAAAAAGAGTCTTTATTTTGTGACATTTATAGACGATCACACTTAGGTTGGTGTAAGGTGAGATTTATTCGGCAGAAGAGCCAGGTACCAAGCGAATTCGAAAGATATCGAGGCATGGTAAGTACGCAGCAAAAAATAAAATTCAAAACACTGCAGACAGATAATGGACGTATTTCAATGGGGAATTCGATGCCATCCTCGGAATCATGCGTCGATTTACAGCACCATATTCTCCCCAATAATATGGTATTACTGAAAGGAGAAATCGAACGTTGGTAGAGATGGCCAAACGTCTCCTTATCCAAGCGGGAATACCTTCTTTCTTATGGGCAGAGGCCGTAAACACGGCATATTTTATTAGGAACCGGTGCCCTACGAGCGAATTGCGAGGCAAGTCACTATTTGAAGTTTGGTTCGGATCAATTCCAGGTGTGGCAAACTTTAGGCATTTTGGGACTGAAGTCTACGTTAAGGATTATACCTCTGGAAAGAAGTTCGAGCCAAGGTCAAAGCGAGGCGTTTTTGCAGGATACAGCACCAAATCTAAGGCTTATTGCGTTTGGTTGCCTGGCGAGGCAAAGGTGGAAATATCGAGAGATGTCAAATTTATGGGCATATTACACTCCCAGCCGAGCAACAAATTCGAAGATTTCGTACCGTCAGACTAGAGCCATCTTAGAGCACCATTAAATGAAGCAATCAACACCAAGTCAGTGGAAGTGAATTTAGTTCGCAATCAAGATGATCGTATCGAAGATGAGAACATCGAGTCACAAAATTCATTTAATCAAGGGGAAGATTGGATGTCGGCCGACGGTTAAGTTGAGTCCGAGCAAAAAGAATTTGTGGGATTTACACAGATGGCCTCTCCAGTTGATGTGTTTACGCGAAGAAGAAAAGAAAAGCCACGCTTGGTGAAAACAGGAAGAAGAGGGACACCTCGAAAGTAATTTACTGCATCAAATTATGTCGAGGAGTCCGAAGCTCATTACGCTTTACTCACCGAAATTCCTGCGGCTCAGGTGCTCATAGGCCAGCAATCGGGAGAGTAGACACGAGCAATGGCCAACAAAGTCAAGTCTATTTTGCAAAAGGACACATGGGATCTAGTGGGTAGATCAAGCGCTTCAGATGTAGTAGGCAGCATATTTGTTCTGCGAAATAAGTATGGATCTAACGGTGTTCTCGCAAAACATAAGGCAAGAATAGTTGCAAAGGGGTACAGTCAGCAGTACGGCAAATATTTCTACGAGACATACGCTCCAGTGGCACGGCTAGAGTCCAATCGGAACGGCTGCTCAGAGAAATATGCACGTAAGACAAAACAACGTGGCAACGGCTTACCTTAATGGCGACCCGCAAGAGACTGTATTCATGGAAGTTCCAGATCAGTTTCGAAAAATACTGAACCACATAGTGAAAGAAGAAACGCAAGACTATCGAATAGATGAAAGAGCTAGGGCGATGTTATCGGAACTCTCCAGCGATGACAAGGTTTGTCTTGTGGAAAAGGAATTATACGGCTTGAAGTAGGCTGGTAGAGTAAGAGAGAGAGAAAATTTGACATGGAACTGAAAAGATTGGAAGCTAAACCAACAAATGGTGACCCCTGCGTGTATTTATAGTGGCAAGAGGTCGAAGTGATGATAATCATTATATTGTATATGTCGACGGTGTCTTGGTAATTTCGCAAAACTTGAGAGAAAATTCAGGAATTTGGCAACGAACTAACTCAAATTTTCGAGATCAAAGGTTTTGGAGTGCCCAGGCGTTGCTATAGCATCGAAATCTTTAAGAAGCAAACAAGGCATTTTTCTGTACCAGAATACGTATATAATCGACATTCTCAAACGCTTTGGATCCAGGAGTGAAATTGGTAAAAGGTGACAAATCGAATAAGGACGATGGAGAGAAACCACCATACTGTGAGCTGGTTGGTTGTCTGCTGTATTTGTCTGCGGCGAATAGTCCCGACATTGCTCACGCTGCAGGTTCATTAGGACAATTCAATGAATGCTTCAGCCGAACTCACTGGACGGCGGCAAAAAGAGTACTCCGGTACTTGAAAGGGACGACAAATCTCGGCATATCGTACCAAAATGAACGTGGGCCGCTTAATGGCTTTGTAGACGATAGGCGCTCATATTCGGGATACGCTCTTTGGTTGGCAAGAGGTGTCATCGTCCGGGATTCGCGCAAACAACAGATGGTTGCTTTATCTACCACAGAAGCTGATTATATGCTGTTGGGTGAGGCGATGAAAGAAGTTTTGCATCTGAGGCGTTTCCTCCAAGAACTCAAGGCTAGAGACGCTTCTCCAGTAAAGTTATACGTGGAGAATGCCAGCACAGAAAAGTTAGCGACAAATCCCGCCTTCCATGCATGCACCAAACACATTGACATCCGTCATCATTTCGTGCGTGAGGTTATAGAATCGAAAAGTTTATTACTTCAGCACGTAAAGTTAGAAGATATGCCCGTGGACGTACTGACGAAATCCCTTACCAAACCTAGGTATGAGCGATGCATCAAATTGTTCAGATTAGGTGTATTCGGTCACAAAAAAAACTGAAAAAAGATTACTGATGACAAAGCGGTATTAGGTTTTTACATCAAACAACAGGAATACATATTGGAATTGTTAAAGAAACAAACTAAAGAAGCTGCAGCAGCAGGATGTCACAAAAATGTAAACCCAGTGGAAGAAACTTGGGACGCTCAAGCATATTTGGTCAAGAAGCTAAATGGAAAGTAATGATCAACAGATCAATCAGATTGTCTATTGGATAGATAGATATTTAAAAAATTTTTGTGGTCTGTGATGTTCTTTGCTATGGATCGCAAAAGCGCTGCCATTTCTTCGACCCACATCTATCATGCCGGATGAACACAAATTCATTTGTAGAGCTCATGTCACGAGCTGCTGTTGCCCCTTGGGGAATTCACGAAGCTACTATTTTTCATGTTAAGGAAGCTCTAACTGCAAACATTTGATCAAGAATCAGCAATTACAAGAAAGTCTAAAATGAATTGAAAAATTCCTCTCGCTCCTTATTTAATTGTCGATATGAAATTACTAACAGCGGCATGGAAAATAGTAGCTCTAGATGTTAAGGGAAGCGTACCAGATATTGTTGCTTTTTTAATAGCAAATGATTATTCCTCAAGAAACGTAGCTTTTGCTTTTACCATAACTACTACAGCTGAAAAAGTGATGATTTATAAACTTATTAAAACTGTGTTCAAATTATGTTTAATATCACATCGACAATGATAACCTTCGCTTGACCAATCAGGCGGCAATAGCCTGTGATATAGCGACGAAATCGTACGATTTAGGCAATTTAGCGCTATTGCAACCCTCCACGCCAAAAAAAAACATCATTGAATTCTGCGAAGTAGAGTGAAATTACCAATACTCTGACTGAAACGGAAGCACCTAGATATTTGGTGCTTATCATAAGATAAAATAGTGGTACGAGTCGAATGAGCGTTTAAAGCCATATTATCGCGGTGACTTCAGAAGTCCGTTCTAGGCCCTTCACTGCGTACCATAATGTACAACGAAATAACGTACCTAAGTGTACCTAAACATGTGACCATTACAAGTTTCACTGACTAGTTGGGAAAAGTCATAATGCAAACCACCCTGACGAAGTTACAATCTATACTAGTGAGGCTATTAGGAGCAAAAATCGTGGCTAGAAAGTTCCAGCCTTGACCAAGAAGGACACAAAACAGAAATGGTGCTAATAACGATACCAATAAAGCATAATTCTTTGAATATAATGGCGGGAGGGCATATCATAAGATAACTTGGAGTTACTATCGGCTTTAATCTAGAGCGTCAGAATAAGATTCCAACTAGTAGTGCAGCATCAGGAAGGATGCTTCCAAATGTAGGAGCGCCCAAGTACAACAGCCAGCAGATATTCCCACCGCGTAGTAAGGTATAGGCAGCAGCAGAATGGACATCGAAGAATCATACGAAACAAATCTCGTTGTCATCAACGGGATTCAAACCAGGGATCGTCGGCTTACGCAGCGATTACTCTAACCACTACCACGCGCACTATTTCCAGCTTAAATAATTAGTCTAAATACTCGATCAACTGAACATATTTAAAGCAGACAATTTCCTCGAAATTTTCATTAAAATCCAAAGACAATTGTAGTGTTTAGCCCAATTAGAAATATTATCAACCACCAACAAGTGTTTTTGTAGTGATTCCATATAATTGAAACGACTACACCTCATTTGACTATGATATAATTTCAGTAAAAATTAATGAGCATAACGTCCTTATGTTAGTCTACAAACGACGTATAGATTAAGTGCTCTGAGAATATCCTGTGCATATCATACTGTGTACTGTGAATAATCTTCACATATACACTGGCAGCTGAGGCTCGACACCTACATGAGTTGAAAACCGAAGTAGTGTCAACAAACAACGTGAACGTGTCACGCTTTGACCGTGTGTCCATCCACCCAGCTGCGAAACATTCTGATTTTAAACCAGTACGTATCATAAGTGAATGGGCTTATTGTTCGTCCGAAGAATCACTGGAAACAAATTTCGTTGTCACTAACAGGATTCGAACCAGCGACCTTCAGCTTACACAGCGAGTACTCTAACTACTACACCACGCGACGAAGGTATTAAGGTGGAAAAGACTTTGATGCGGACGGAGTGAGAAAGAAGCAGAAGCACATCCATATACAATATTATATAAATATTAAAGCAATAAATGAATGAAAATATTGTGGTAGTGAAATCGGCTTATTTTCTTGTAAGAATTGGCTTTTTGTTGATTGTCCTACATGAAGCATTAAAATGGCAAAGATGTTGTACCTGGTGATGCTGGTTGTCATTCTAGAATTGAAGGGATGTTAAAAAGGTTGAATTAACTCATAAAGAAAGAACGCTTATGCTATTAATCATAAAAACTATTCCTAATGCTGGAATCCAGAAGGACGAAACGAATTGGTGTTTATCAACAAAATAAAATGACAATACGGAATGGGTGAACTTAAGGTAACCGAGAATGGTAAAGGAGTAGGTCGATTTGCTATCAATATAATGATGCGAAAAGTGCCAAAAATCCATTGATAACTAAATGAATTTAAATAGATGGGAGGGTAGCATGGTTCATGAATTCCAGCATTGAATTACATGTTAAATGGATCAAATCGAGATTGTATAATGATAGATGTTTGGACTATTTTTTTCGTTAGAATAATTTAGAAACAATTTTCTTTAAAATGTTAACAATGTATTCATATAATATTGGAATTTGTAGGTTATGCATTAAAATTCCCTACATAGCAGAAGAAGGCAATAATATTTCTGTGTTAACGGTAACAAATCAGACTAGCCCCTCCAGGTCAAGTATTTAGCAACCTGTTAATAGCTCATTATCGGAAGAAACTATTTATTTAGGAACCTGGTACTTGACTTAAGATAATTGGATTAGATTAACGGAAACAACCATGCAAGCGAAATATAGACTACTCTATTGTGTTAACTCTTTTTGAAAGAGAGACTCTTAAGATCCTCCTGAAATAGGATACGTAACATAAATAAATATTCTCACTATTCATGAAATGAAGCTCTCATACTATGGATGTATGAAAATAATTGGAAAACTATCTGGAAATCGCAAATTAGGAGTAGCCGCGAACCATTCACTTTAAGCCGGTCAGCGATAGGCTGTGTGGAGTCCGTATTCGAACAAAAGATTTTCAAAGATCGTTCAGACAGAAGAGAAGGACGAAGCAATAAAACATGTTCATAATCGAATTCATTTTCGCGAAATAATTCTAAAAAATAAAAAAAAAAGAAGAAAACCTCCCTTTTAATTTTGCGTGTTTAATTTTATTTTCGTTCTCAGATTTTCGATCGTTATCGTTCGATCTTCTTCAGCCATGATTTTACAAAATTCTGGAAATGTTTTGTGAACTGCTTCCTGTCAAACGATGTGAAAAAGGCTTCAATGTAAAGTGGAAAAGCAGGAAACAATGTGGAACCACCGGACAACACAGCGTTTATGGTACCTGTAAAGATAATGGGAAACAACTCATCAGCTATATGTACTGTAGAAATATGGCAATAAGCTACGCTTGTTTCCCGTATCGAAACATAAAAGGATATGGGCATCTCGGGAGGCGTACCTCCAATCAAATCGATTATATTTCAATTCTGAAGAGATCTGCCTCGATTATTCTGAATGTATGACACAAATGCCAAATGCCATATACTTATGAAACCAGAGCAAAAAGAAAATGTAGTTAACCTTCAAAAAACGTGACGTGACTCTGAAATGGAATCAACTTTCACGCCTAACACAACGTTTATGAGAGAGGCTTGAAATTGCTTGAAATTAATGCGCATTGCGAATGACAGTTTTTCAGCGTACACCCAATTTTGGAAAAAGTTTGACCAGACAGGAAATGTTTGAAATTCAATGATGCTGCAGGCATCGATGTTATCCCTGCAATATCTCTGAAGCTATATTTTGAGCACACACAGAACGATGTCAGATCAATAGCGAAAACTTTTTATTTATACAGTCTTCCACAAAAGTCAAGGTACAGTGATAAATATCATGAAAATTGTTTGATATATTTTTAAAAAATCTATAGTGATAAAATTTTTTTTGGTATTACTTCAACTATAATCATTACACTTTAAATTCATGTAAAACAAAACGAAAATTCGGTCGTATTAATATGTTATTACATATGATGTGTTGGAAAGTCAATGAATGAAGTCCACAAAAGTCATGGTACACCTAAAGAAAAATGATACAAATTGTAATTATAGTCATGCATAGTTATTTGAATTATACTTTTCTTAATATTTTGTCGGATATCCTTTCATCTGAATTACTGACTTCAGTCTTTTAGGCATAGAATATACCAATTTTTTAGTAAATTCGCTGCTGATTCTGGCCCACTCCTCCAATATAACATCCTTAAGCTGCGCCTTGCTTAATATCACTCTTTTTCGGATTTTTGTCTCAAGCTCATTCCAAAGATGCTCTATAGGGTTCAAATCAGGGCTTTTAGGCGGTGTAGCAAGCATGCGAGTATTGTACAATAGCCAGATTCGAACTTTATGCGCAGTGTGCTTAGGGTCATTGTCCTGTTGAAACAAGAAATCTTCTCGCATACCTAATTTGGCTGCACTTTGTTTCATGTTGTTTCGTAGAATCTCTAAATAAGAGTTCTGATCCATAGTATTTTCGATGAATGTCAGATTCCCAACTCCAGCAGCAGCCATGCAACCCCAAACCATAACACCACCGCCTCCATGTTTTACTGTTTTAATAGTGTTCTTGGGATTAAATGCTTCTCCTACTTTTCGCCAGACCCTCTTATGCCCATTTACACCAAATATACAAAATTTAGACTCATCCGAAAATAAAACATTATCCCAAAACGTTATTGGTTTGTCAATATATGCTTTTGCAAATGTTATTCTTTTTTGTTTGTTTATGGAACTTACAAGAGGTTTTCTTCTAGGCGTACGAGATGAAAATCCAGCTTCTACGACAGCTCTACGCACAGTTTCTGCGCTAACCTTCTTCTTATCATTAATTCCAAGAACATCGCAGATTTTTCTACAGCTTAGAAATGGATCTTGTTTTACCATTCGCGAAATTTTTCTCTTGTCCTTTGCACTTAGTTTAGATGGACGACCTGTTCGGGGCACATTTTCCACTCTATTTTCCTTCTTAAATCGATTTATCACTTTTTGAATGGTTGACCGACTTCGCAACACTAGTTCAGCTATTTCAGAATATGATTTGCTCTGATTTGAATGCAGATTAATAATTATTTCACGCTCCTTAATACTCAAGTCCTTTCGACTCATTTTTTAAAAATTTTATTAAATAAAAGATACACCACGAATACGGACGCGATATTAAAGACAGCGGCCTACGGTTGTTAACTCACTCTGATAATATGAACTTGGGGGATTCCCCTTTTTACAAATAACAGGGCATTTTCTGCAACTGTACCAAGACTTTTGTGGAGTAGAAAAGAGACATTGCCAACAAAAAATTATTGTCTTCAATGATCATTATTGCCGAATCCCTTTAAATTTATGAAAACTTAAATTCAACAGAACTCGTATTATTACCATGTCATAACTTTTGGTTTTCAAATAAAAATATTGATTCAGTAATACAATTTTCAGTTACCGATTCTCTGTACCTTGACTTTTGTGGAAGACTGTATGCCTCATTCACATGAAAAGATATGAATAAGGGTGTGGAAACTCTTGGGGATTTCACTACACTATACGTCCTAGAAACTATTGAATAAAATAATAGAATATCTTATCGTGCTGAGAAAGTCCTTGGTGCATACGAAGGCACTTTTAGAGAGCAACTATTTATGGTGAAATAAAAAATTTACAAATAGATGGAATATAATATACTGAAATTTGACATTTGTAACAGTTGGAAACCCCAAAAATGATGGTGATATTAGTAAAAATACAGGTGTCAATCCAGAATGACATGACTAACTTATTTCATGCGAACAAGGGATTAAAACAGAAGAATAGGCTTGCTCCAGTCCCCTTTAACTTAATAATTGAGTATGTCTTCAGACAAGCCTCCGTCGACATTAGAAGAACGCTACTATTTAAGTCAACGCAATGCTGAGATATCAACATTGTGTTACATTCCTTCATCAGTACCAAATAACAATTTGTAATCCTATGTGAAGTTGCCAGAAGAAATTGACACTTTCTTTCACCTAACGACGAGTCCCTAGAAAGATCGTACACATATTTCGAGGGATTCGAAGAATTCAACTTGCCATTATGAGTTCTTTTGTGAGCTCTCCATTTTGAATAGTACACAATAAAGGAAGGTTTCACTTCCACAAAACAATCAGAGTCCTGTGTTATGCTACGGAAGCGAAACGTGAACGTTTCCTGATGCGTCTGAAAAAGCCTTGAATACTTTTGAAAGGAGGATATTACAAAAAATCCTCGGTCCAGTACGGGAGGAACATTGATGTTGAATTCGCTACAACAATAAGCTATACGATTTATGTATATGAGGAACCGGAAGGCTGCACCATAATACAACTACATAAGCTACGAGGTGCTTATATAATAAGAATGAGCGACAATAGTATCCCTAAACAAGCGCTCAAGGGACGAATGAGTAGAATAAGCCTATTCGGGAAACTACAGAAATGTCGCCCGATTGCGCTGCTGAGGGGACTTAGTAAGATATTTGAAAAAATACTAAACAATCGATTGACATCATTCTTAGTTGAAAACTCTATCGTAAGCCTACATCAGTTTGGTTTTCAAAAGAACAAGAGTGCTTTGGATGCTCTACATTCTGTCACACGTTTCATCAATCTAGGACTTGACAGAGGTGATTACGTCATCGCAATTTTTGTGGATTTGATAAAAGCATTTGATACAGTTGATTATGACCTCTTACTTCGTAAACTTGAATCGTATGGTATTCAGGGTAGTCCTAAGCAGTTGTTTAAGAGTTACTTGGAGGGAAGATCGCAGAGAACTTTAATCAACAATGTCCTGAGCGATCAAGCACCTACGAAAACAGGAGTTCCCCAAGGCTCAATACTTGGCCCAACTTTTTTCCTGCTATACACAAATAATCTAAATATATGTGGGCTGACGGGATATCACACATTTTATGCTGATGACACAGTTCTACTTTATTCAGGACGAGACAAAACTGCCATTGAGAACACTATCAACGAGGATCTAGGAAAATTCCATCAGTGGTTAATTGGAAACAAACTAGTATTGAACACTTCAAAGACAAAATATATTGTTTTTAAGCAAAAGAACAAAGGAGACATAGATTTCGACCTAAATATTAATGGCGAAAAATTGCAAAGAATGCTAGAAATGAAATATCTTGGTCTTATCATGGACCATCGTATGACCTGGTTACCACACATAAATAACTTAAGGAGGCAATTAGCCCCAATAATAGGATTGTTAAGAAGATATGAGGATTTTCCAATGCACATCAAGAAACTTGTTCTAAATGCGTTTGTCCTGGCGAAATTGCATTTGGAGTACTTATTTGGAGTCAATCAGCAAAGCAACATTTAAACAGTATATCCAGGCTGCTGACCAAAGCGTATAAAAACATTCTGAAGCTGCCAATGCTTACTAAAACTAGTTTGGTTTACCAATTGGCAAAATCATTAACCTTTAGTCAAATCATTATAATGGAGAAAGCTAAGTTTATCTACAAAAATTTTAAAACTAATGGATCGGAACGAGCACCATTAATTAAGGTATCCCAGATCAACCCATATAATGCGAGGAATGCAGGTCAATTCGTAATACCTTTTGCCAGAACGGATCGTCTAAAGAACGATGCAACGAATGATGCTCTGCGTATACATAACAATCTACCAGAAATTAATTAAGGAAGCAAACTCACTTTTGGTATTAAAGAAAAGACTAAGGGAGCATTTAATGAGCACTGATTGAAGCGTGGTCCTGTAATTCTGCTTTTATGAGCCCTGCATCTTAGGGCGTTTTTTTGACCCTATCGGCAAAGTGACCGTTACTCAGAGTTTTTTTTTTGAATGCGTCGTATTATATTGATTTTTTTTTATCTTTGAGAGCTGATGATGATTTTTGGACTAGATGTTCATGAAAAGGACTAGTTCACATTATATTGTGTGCCCCCTTATACCGCTGTGTTAAACATTGTCTGGGTGGCACAAAGGACCAAGCGACGTAATGTGAATGCAGATTGCACGAGCGTTGTGCGACGAAGAAAGAGTGATAGAGAGAGTGGTAGGGAATGGAGGTATTTAAACTTAAAAAAAAACTCGTGCTGTGAAAAATTTCTTTGACCAGACCATCACCGTTGAGCGTGAGTTAATCTTGAACCTGAAATTTAATGCTTTTAGACTATTTTTAATGAGTCTACATTGTCACTCATCTATGCCGACAGACGAACATCGATTGCAGCCTGTGAAGACACAATAATCAAGTTATTAGCGAGCTGCTCAAAAGTTTTTAGAAGTTAGACATCTCACTTGCATCAACTAAAATGTTATGACAAATTCTCACATAAAATAATATTTCAAATATTGAGTGTGTTCTCCTATTTATTACGCGGCAAATCTTATCTTGATTTGCGAATTTCCCAACAAAACGCTATTGATTTTTGACAGATATGTATAAACTTCGGGAGCAAACTGCTCATATTTCAATGATTATTCAATAGAGGAGCCAATAACTTATTCTAAAAATATAGGAACATATCTGTCAAAAATAAACAAACTTTAATTTGAAAATAACCAAATGATGAAAAGAAAAAAATCTTTACAAATAAATTGCAAGCATTGATTTATCAACCCAAATAAAATGTTCATGTTGAAAACATCACTTGTAAAAACGCCCATTATTAGTTTTAAAATCACGTGAATATATTATCAATTTCAAAACCCCCTCTCCGAATTTAAGGCTTGTTAAAACGATCAGCACCATCGCCGCTCAGCCCACCATTATCTTCAATAATCGTTCATTATGAACACCACAAAAAGACTACCACATGTTGACAACAAAGCGAACTATAACCAACGTAAGAAGTCAACTCCCACATTAAGCACCTGCTCATCACATCACCACCGGTTATACCTGTTTTCTTATCAATGGGTGTATAGAGTCAGTATTCAAACCAACCACCGGAACATATTCACATGCCGCACATAGGCTTCTCAGCCAATCAGATATGATGTTCTCATACATTACATTACAAACGATTTATACCTAAGAAAATTTAACTCATGAATAGCTTTAAGTAAGTGAATTGAATTATTATTTAATTCTATTAAATGTTCTTTTGTAAATCAAACAATTTTTCTGGCTATTGTCCTTTAGATATTAATTCATGAGTTTTTGTAGAAAATTACTCAATATATTGAACTATGAATATATTTAGATTTCTTTTTTTCCATTTCATTAATGCGAGATAATTTTTAGGTTCTTTTTGACTTGTTTTTGAATCATTTCAAGTGAATTCGACTCGTTCTGGCATCTTTAATGTATGTACATGAAGAATTGGCGTTATACTTGTATCTTAGTTACTAATGGTTATGGGAAATTTACATAAATTTGTTGTCTTTGTAGATACATTTTTTCAACTAGAGTATTTCATTAGTTTCTGAAAAAGATTATTGGGGCCCTAACCGAAGATAGATTCACTTTTAAAGTTTCAAAATAATTAGAATTATTGTGAGACATCAACATCCTTAATGTAAAAGAAGATTTAGAACGAAATACAATATGGAAATAAATTAGTGTGTGTTGTCTTATTTTTTTCGAGCCTTGAAGTATCGGAAACATTCGGATTTCGGAAGTGCGATAAACGATACGTATGAGCCCATTGTATTTTTTGGTCATAAATTAATACTACTAGTTATTTTTTAAATGTACTTTAAAGCCAATGAATATTTGTTTAGTAATTACAGATTGGAAAAATATTTATAGACGATTTGTGTATTTGATTCATTATGCTACCACACCATAGTAAAAGAACTTAAAAAGGAAATTTGTTTAAGTTATAAAATTAATTAAAAGTAGTTAGCTCATATATGTAATATAAATTATATATTAGTTTCACAGTGACAAAATACGTGAGAGAGAAAATAAAACATTGCGTCAGTACCCAGCCTGATTGGATTAGATTTCTAAAATTCTAGATAGCGAGAAGTCTTAATTATAAGTAATGCAAAACAAGTTTTATGCCAAAATAAGTATTTGTATTAGTGAATTGTGCAAATGTGTAAAACATGAAGTGTTAATAACAAACAGATAGAATTATTTATTTGTTCTACTTACTCATTATATATGCTGTTCATAATTCCATATTTGAATTATTTATTTCTTTAAAAAGATATGACGAAACCTCCATTACAACAGAAAGTTGTTCCAATATATTCAAATCGTTTTTATAATAGATTTAGGTGATACGTCCCTGAACAACGATTACTGAGCTTTTGAATACCATAAATCTTAAATAAACAATCCTAACCCAGCGCATCAAAACCAAAGAAGAATATGTGGGATGTTTGAATATTTTAAATTAAATATTAAAAAATCTGTTTTTCCATAATTACAATCAATAATTTTATATTTGGCACTTAATGTTTTACACAAAAATCATCATTTGATTATTATACTGGTGACATTTGGTTTTCTCTTTTTGCACAGTTTTCATTCACAAAACATAATCATACAAGGTAAAATAATTTTATAAAAAAGCTAATTCTTTAATATAAAAAATAATCTATTTGCTGATTTAGTTTGTCATATACATTGCAATTTCTTTTCATATCGCATTCAAAATGAACTATTATTGGAATATAACTTGAAAAATTAAAAATAAAATAAACTTTTGTATTCATAACATAATATAACATAATTTGATATCTTATTATTGCAAATAAAAGCAGATATATAAAAGAAAACAAAAAAGAAATAAACTAAATCAGTAAAAATTGACAAAAGTAAAACTAAAAAAACGATATTTATATTTTGTGAGTATTTTTTGGTACCCATAAAACTCAAAACATGGTTGAGCTATGCCAAAATGAATTCGAATTATTTTTAATGGAAGATTAAAGATTTTGTAAGAATTAAGAAAAAATTAAGAGGGCAAGCAATCAAATATTTACAAATGGAAGGACTCTTTTCTTTTTATTCGTTTCTTGGTAAGTTGAAATTTCGCTTTGAGCGGATTTCTTTTTAAACTATACGACAAACAATAATGTGATACATACTGTGGTGATGCTTATTTAATAGTTGTTATACGATAAACTAAAACTTAAACGTACAACTAAATGTTTGCAAATGGCCACTCGAGAATCCACTAAAATCATGTTGAAAAGTTATAACTAATAAACAGTAAATAAGAATATTCGAATAGAAAAATACTTAATGTTTAATGAGTTTAAAATATTTTACAAAAGCATGTTATTATCCTTAAAACAATCAACTATAAAACAACCACGGGTTGCTTTGTATTACAATAATTCCATTCGTTTATCTTGCACTTGAAACTTATCGATAAAAGTAAAAGAAACTGAGTTATTTTTTAAGGAATGAAAATTTCAATTTTATGTTGATGCCGCTATGATTTCCGATTTCATAGTTGTATAATGTGGCAAAATAAAAATGCATAAATACATTTTTTGTGATTGTAGCATGATATTACATTTGCGTTTTCATTTTTAAGTACAGATTTTGATGAATTTTGGTTATTTTCTGAGTATCTAGATTTGGATATTTTCCATTGAAATAAACATATATCTTTTAGGATTAGACTTAATCGGTTTATGTGTTTAAATCACATGTTAAAACTGTACTGTCCCGCGTGCAGTTTTTGGCATAATCAACAAATACACTAAATGTCCTTTTGATTTTACAGAGAGTGAGAGAGAGAGAGAATTGACGTTAACACTAATTTTTCTTAGCTTGCATACGTAAGGTGAATTTGTTCTTTCAGCTAAATATATTTTAATTTTTTAATTATTTATTTATATTGCCTTTTTTGCATTGCATACACCAATGCATGTTCCTCATTATGAATTACATTTCTAGAGCTTATAATTAAAATAATTGATCTGCCTGCCACATCATTGCCGATTCGAAATTAGGGAATCTTCGATATCCGTAGTGTTGCAGCAAGGCAGATGTTCCGCTTACCTACTCTCTATATGGCTTACAATATGAGTATCTGTGGTTCATGTGCTGACTGTATGATCCTGAATGTGAGAAACGTTTAAGACATTTTGTACATTGGAATGGTTTTTCGCCGCTATGCAAACGTTTATGTTCGGTTAAGTGATGTTTGTGTTTGAAGGCTTTTGGACATTCTTCACATTTGTAGGGACGCTGTCCTGAAATGGAAAAAGCAAGTTTTAGTTTCAATGGCTTTATAGTTTACATTAAAATATTATTTACTAGAAACAGAAAACTAAGCATGATGCATTTTTGGGGTATGGTCTGAAATATAAAACCCCGTTGAAATTATAACCTATCTTCACGCGTTCATTACGTATCACAACTTAATGGAAAGGATGGAAGAAATGACTTCCTTAAAGTTTTTTTTGTTTTAACCCTACAGCCCCATTCGGGCCTTCGCTTGGAGATAGTTAGAGTATCTCATTTTCTTGATCATATGCACTCGAGGTGATATGGTCAGTACCACGCTTTGGTCGCTGATCCGTTCACATAGCTTCGATACGTTCTGATTTTAAACTGTACGTATCAAAACTGGACGGACTTATAGTCCATCCAAAGAATCACTCGAAACAAATCTCGTTGTCAACATCGGGTTTGAACCAGGGTATTTCGGCTTACGGGGTGAGCACTCACTACACCACGCGGATTACTCTTTAAAGTTTTAGGGACGAAGAATTTCAGAGGTTTCAAAGCGAAGTATCCTTATGCAGAATTGCTGTTAAATGTTCAACAGAATCGCAGTTACACGTTAAACAGAATTGTCATGATACTGTTAAACGAAAAGCAATATTTCCGCATTAAGGCTTATTTATTTATTCTTCTCATACTTACATTCCGAAATAGAAACAGAAAAAATGATTTTCCAAGGTATTACAGATTTGCTTGAGCGATTTAGCTGCTTCTGACTTCTTATTCCGTTAAAGAATGTCTAAGAGGCATAAATATAAGGTGACAGATGCACTAACCGCAATCAATTTGTAGTCTGATAATAATAAATAAAAATCATATGACCATTGAGGTCATACTATATGGGCGAAAATCGCCGATATAATAAAGCCTAGCAGTCTGCGTGGCGTAGTGGTTAGAATGATTGCCGCTTGTTCAGTAGTTAGCAGGTTCTAAGCCCATTGGCGCCACAGATTTTTTTATAATGGTATTATCACAGGTCCCGATTGAAAAATCGGTTAATAATCATACAATCGCGAGTGATACTGACCATATAACCTTGTAGAGTATCGCTACGGCCAGGAAATGAGAGTCCCTAACAATCGCAATGCTTAGATTCAACTTGGATTAGGCAGCGACGATTATTATAATAGAAGCTTGACATTAGCCTTTACTCGTTATTTTGCATTTTTTTTTTAAATATTCTAATCAAGATGTACGGGTTGATCGGTCAAATATGCATTTGACATTTGAAAGTTACAGTCCGTCTGGAGCAGTGGGTTAGGGCACACTCCGCTTGCACAGCAACTCCCAAGTTAAAACCTCGGTGGCAGCACCGAGTTTGAGCTTTTGATGCAGCAGTCGGACTATCAGCCCACTCAGCTATGATGGATACTAATTGAAAAATTAGATAATAATCACATGATTGAGCGTGATCATCTCGAATTCTATTACGGTCATAGAATGAGATTCTCTAACAATAAATTTCAACGCCAAGGTTCGGATTTGGACTGTTGTGCGATGGATTATTTGAAAGTTCCAAAATAATAAATTTCTTGAGTAACTGCAAAACAAAATTATATTCTAAGATTCATCTTGCGAACTTAAAAACAATGACATATTAAACTAAATCTATTGGTTTTTGCAGTTGGAAGATAAGTTATAGAATATAATTTACAGAGATTTTAAGAAACCACTGGAACATTCTCATTTTATTTCGTTGATTAAAATATACCTAACAATATTTTCAGCTGACGAAACAAATTTTGAAGCGACACCTCCATAGATAGGGAACGTATGAAAAATTGTTTTATCCTAAAATGTCTGGCTTTCCTATCACATCGCTGCTGTGACACACAAAAAGACAGAAGGGTGGAAAGAGGTCTTTAAATAGGGATTTGTACTCCAATACGAAATCCTAATAGAGAAGGAAAATATTGAATTTAAAGATCTGACTCAGTTATCGCACTTGGTGACTAGCATTAACGTTTACAGGGACAATGCGGCACTATTCAAGTTTGGGGAAAATCTAATTTCTTTACAGGACTAAGCAAATTGAGATCAGATATCGTGTCAATCATAATGATCGATATGAAGGTTGGATTAATGCGAGGTATGTACCTGCCGATGGAATTTGCAAAATGAGCAAGTCTGTGAAGTATTCCTTTATTCTGCTTGACTAATGCTAAGCTCCAACCAAAAATGATTTTATTTAAAGGTCTTAATCAACAACTGGAATTATCAGGAATCCACTGCTACCAGAAGGGTTTTGCAAACAAATTATGATATCAAACAATATTCTCTAAATATTACAAACCTTGCTCATACACGTAAGTTATATATAATTAAAAAATTATCGCCGTTTTGTCTATTGTATGCTAACATTAACAATTGAGTAGCCACTGTAACATCTTATCAGTACTTTCTGAAATTTTCTTGAGAAACCAAAGATATATTATATCACATGGGTTGTTCAGAATTGTTGTATCTCTCCAGTATTCTAAGTTGTTTTTGTTATAGCAGGAAATTTTTCAATTGGCTTTAACTTTGCAGCAAACAGCTACATTGCTTTGAATTTTTAGCGGGCACCTTACTATAATTTGAATTTTGAAAAAAAAACTATTTAATGGCGTCGACCTCGTAATATACTGGCCGTGTTCACAGCTGATCAAAATCTCAGCTGACTACCCTAAATATCGAAGCCATTACTTCTTTTGCTTTCTTTCGAACAGCTCAGTGAAGTGATATTTCTGTGCGTCGGGACCTTTTTAAATTGTACCTCTTGGTCCTTTTCCGCAACTGGGCAGGTTCATACGCTTCAACTTGCTGCCGTCCTCAAACAGGTAAATCCAGTTTTTTAGGCGAAAAGGATGCGTCATCGAGGAAAAGAAACCAAAACGCATGAGTCCTAAAAATTTCCTAATGATCTGTCCCCACCAAAGATTTAAAACATTGGACGCGAAAAATATTAAACACATACTATGCTCTCCCATAAGGATTGAAATCCTTCCGCCTTTCACGCCGCTACAACATCTGCACGCTCAAGTTGGGTCTCTGGTTTTTCTCGCAGAAATCCCACCCCTCTTACTCCTTGACCACCAAATTGCCAAAAAAGCACAAATAGATGATCGAAAACATATGATTAGTGAAAATTCAACTGTTGACGGGAAACGTCTTGTCAAGTTGAATTTGAAGTAGTTAACAAACAATTTTTAACATAACTTGTGTTGAATATAGTGCAAAAGTATCGCGAAAGAGATAAAGAATGAAACTTAAAAGTTTGACTGTGATCGCGAGTTTTGTTGTGTCGGGAAAAGGAAAATGAAGTGATGTATGTGGAGTCGTGAAAACAGTTACCGAAAGTGAGCCGGAAACGTACTATTTGTAGGTTAATTAAAACTGAATCTTTTATAGATTAGATTAAATTGAAAACGACAAACTTTACGGGAGACGTCACGTCAAACTTAAATGAAATTCCAATAACCAGCTGACAAAATGCCAACTTCGCGGCACATCATGAAATGCTTCAACTCTCTCGAAGCATTTGATGTATGTTTTTCGTGTTCAATTGTCGATGGCTGATAATAAAATGGACTCATTGACACACATACAGTGAAAAACTATTTATCATATAGAAAATCAGTATGGGTGTTGGACCATATAGACTTAAAACAGGGTTCAATTAACCTGATTGTTGAAAGAGGTTGCAATCCTATTTGCGACTACGTCTAGCCTGGCCCACTGATCCTATAATCTGAACACAAACAATTTTACTTCCTAAATCCTATTAACCACCAACCCAACGGAGAACAGAATTTATTAATCATCCTGCACGAGACAAATACTAATCTCACTTTAATGAGATAAACATAAGAAATTAATGAATATCGATTACGCTGGTCTGTGCGAACTATGCCAATGGCCATATTACGTCTTCCTTAAATAAGGAAGATCTCTACTAAAAGCAGAAGTGAAGGAAGTTTCGCAGTGGAAGTCGTGTGTTTAATATATATCAAAACATCGGGGAGCAAATTTAGTTCGTTAGTAATACCAGTTGGTTTCACAAACTTACATTTCTCAGAACTTTATTTGAAAACTTTCCAACAAATGGCACCAATTTAAGCGAATGATTTTGTATGTTTTAAGGTATGTATGTTGTAACGTATGCTTCTTGCGAGCATGGGAGTCCCACACTCTGTGCGTAAATGGGCATTCACCTCCCTACCACAAAAAAAGTATGTAGGTTTGCGAAGACAATTGTTTTCGTTAAAGCAATTTTTTGAGCTACGCGCACCGAAACTTAACAATTCAAACAGCACGATTTCCGCTTGGAAAACTTTTTTCAGTTCCGATGCACTTTTTTTAATTCCGTGGCGACCGGAGAAATTCTGATCTGAAAATGGCCTGGGCAGAAATTAAAGCACTGGCCAGCGGGTGCGATATGTTTGCCCCGTCAGAGCGGGGCTGAGTGGCTTAGAAGATTGGGAAAAGTTAGTATTAAAAATTGTTGGAGAGGGGAGGCGGAAGCGGCTTAACTCTCTTTTAAGGGTAAAAAAATTTAGAGAATAAAAAATTATCTATTTGGCAAGAGCCGGTGTGAAAATTACAGCCAAAGCGGCTTCAGCCTACGGATCTCGACCAATCATAATACAACCATGAAGGCGAAACCAGGCTCGAATATAGAAACCTAAGAATATACGTGAGTAAGCACCCTTTGCAACTCAACCCTGTGGTGGAACTTGACAGATGAACTTACCCTCAACGACTAATAATTGTAGAGGGTGTACGTGGTGAGGTAAGTCAAAGTATGTAGTGTGGTATGCGATGGCACTTTTATAAAAAAAGTGCTTAGATGGGGGCTCAACGTTGACCTCCAACGCGGGAAAACAACGGGAACCTCTATTAGCTTTCCATTTTCGGTGTGAAGTGGGGTCCAAGATTTAAAGGGGTTGATCGTAGGACCTGAATTCACCAGAGACTTCAATTCCGAGTTCAACAGAGACTTAAATCCTGAGTTCACAAGAGACTCAAATCATAATTTTAGCGTCATCAATGTAGGCACAAAACACTATGATCAGATTTATGTTATTCTTGACGAAGATATCCCCAACAGTATCGAGACCACTGAATTTATTGAAAACCCCAAACTCCTCCCTCTTGTCATTATGAGCATTGTATTTGAAGAATTTGTGATCTAGGTCATCAACTTCATTGCAGAGACTGCACACATCCGAATCAACACATTAAGCTTTGTACAATCTTAGATTCTTGTAGCCCTTATTAACAAGGATCCTATTAGTGAATTTGAACGCATGGATGTTTTTGGGCAGAGAATGAAACCATGGTTTTTCACCCCTCAAATAATAGGCTCTTTTCCATATGCAAGCGGACAGTTACTGCCCTTTTTCTTGGCAACGATGTTCAATCACGTTTCAGTCTTGTAGCGATCATGTGCATAATGTCTTCCAGTTTAGGTTAAGTATGTTTAATGGTGCCCTCTCGACACCTTCTTTAGCAGAGTGATCGACTTCTGGCACTCCATCAATCCCTTTATGTCCAGGAGTCCAGAGGAAACTGAAGTTTGTGTAAGAATATTTCCTAATCACTTGCCAGATATCGTTAGCAAGCCTTTTATGATTTCTGTTCTGATCGCAGTTTAAAAGTGCTGCTCTAGAATCTGAGAAAATTTAAATGCTGGTAGATGTATTGTAGCAGCGGCTGTATCTTTTAGGGCTGCATGGATAGAATGTAGTTCTGAATTTAGAGCCGAGACGTGTTCCCCTAGGCTGAAAAATCTAGCCTCATTTTTTGTGAGGTTAATGAAGGCTCCTCCCGCCCCCGATATATTTTTAGCACCGTCATTAAATTTTCTTCAAGTCATTGCAGAATTGAACCGTTCGCGATGTGAAGAAATGTCACTTCATTGATAACAGCTGAAGTGCAAACCTCATATACCACCGCCATCTTAACTTAATGTAATAGGTCATCGTTTTTAGGAATCTGGCCATTATATTAGGAAGGCGACGTTACTGGTTACCTACATATATTTTTTACCAGAGAGTAAGCTGTAATTGAACACAGAAAGGAAGACAGTGAAGGCGAAAGAAACTTAATGACGAAGCACGAGATCCAATAAGGGCCGGAGGGCCACAAATATATTTAGATGGTTGATGACTGCCTCGATTTCAAAGAGAAATGTTAACAAAAGAAATTAGGATAGTTCATGAAGAGAAGCTAGCACAAAAGTTTTTGGAAAATATAGAATAAATGATAGTCTCAATACTGGCTGTTTCGAGGAATAAGTGAAGTTTCATCTTTGGTTCTCAGCGAAGCAAATGCTATGCATAAGATATTTTTTAACTAATTGTGGATTGTTTCCGAGCATTCTGAAAGCGGTATATTTCTGAATATGCACAACAAAAATTTTAATATATTTATTTTACCTCAACTTACCTGAATGTTCATATTTATGTCTCGCCAATGAACTTTGCTTGCTAAACGCCTTATCACATTGATCGCATACAAACGGGCACTCTAGATCTGAATTTCCACTAGTTTCTAATTTAAGTCGCTTATTGGCATGAAAATTGTATTCGTCTTCATGCGAAATACGAGATTCATCGTCACGCCATGACCGCTTTTCGGAGCCAGGACTCAAACTCGTTCCACGTTCTCCAAGTTTAAAGCCGAGCAATTGATTTCGCGCATATTCGGGAGTCATTTGTAATAAACATTCCATAGGCACTAAACCCCGTGGACCGGCCAACATATAAGGGTTAGAATGTTGTGAATGACGGGTTGGGGCGGCTTCACTGGGCGATGGAGTTTGTCGTATAAGGGAAGGCATATCAAGCGCTCGTTGATTGGGTGTTACGTTGTAGTATCTCAGAGAATTGAACGATGGAGGGCTTCGCGATGGTTTACGACTTAAGTTTATTGCCTCGGACGCAAGGTTCTCTGTTTGCAGAGGCACAACACCGTAACGCGGTGAATTAGTTGGAACGATAGGTGAGTCCTTTTTGATGGATAAGTCGAGTGGCTGATCTTCCGTGCTTGAGGAGGGATTCAAATTGCTAAGTGGAGTTGATGTTGAAAGAGTTGTTGTGGGCTGACTAAAAGCAGGTGACTCTGAATGTCCTATGCTGGGCGAAGTAAAGGATTTGTAACTATTCAGCTTTCGCTCGCGGGAGCGATTGTTTTGAAACCATACTTGGACCACACGAGGATCTAGTCCTAAGCGTAATGCAATCATCCGAAATTCATCACGACTAGGCCGAGAGTTGATTGAGTAATGCTCTTTCAGAATAGTTTGTTGTTCTTCGGTGATGGCTGTTCGTACACGAACCTTTCGTTCGTTTTCACTTCCAGTCTTCGATTCACGATCTTCAACATCTTCTTCGCTTCCGGATTGAGCGAAGCTAGAATTGACTGATTCAGGCTCTGATGAATGAGGTTGGTGCTTCATAGATTCAGGCCGCTTTTCAGCTTCTTGCTGGACTTCGGCTTGCATACTGCAGAGAACTTTTTCATGTTGAACCAATTCTGTTTGGTGATTGAATCTTTTATCACACCGTCCACATCGAAGAATTTCTTCTGCAGATTCTTCGACTTTAATTTCAGGTGAATCGCGATCAGAATGGGGACTACTTGGTTCTGCAAGTTCATCATCACAATCATCGTTTTCACTTGGTTCCCTTTTCAACTGGATGGGTGCTTCGTTTCGCTCTTTGGTTGAATCTTCGGAAGTTCGCTCTGCGTTATCATCATCACCGGCATCTGGTGAATTTATATCATCGCTGGTAAGATTAGTCGAGGGTGCGATCCGATCAAGTTTGTCAGCTTTGCTATCTTCCCTGTCATTTTGGTCTTCAATATCCATAATGAGCCTTTGGTCATCGGCCACATCTTCCGTCACTTCTTCAATCATGTCTTCAGGATCAGCCTGCAACCGGCTCCCACCGGCAGCTGTCAACTCGAGCAAGCGGTGTATACTGTACGGGTGTATTCTCGGGTCCAATCCCATGCCATAGAAAGGGTTTTGTAAGGATGCTAGAAGGGCGGCATTCACAGCTGCTGCATCGTAGTTATTATACTTTGGAAGCATTGGGTAGAATGCATTACTATTTGGGTTCGCACCTGTGGTACTATTCAATCCCACATTTGGTAAGCCGGGCGGGAAATAAGCTAATGGGTTTGGTGGTAGCCTTTTTGAATTCGGGCTTTTCATGCCCAATGCTAGCGAGCCCGATTTCTCCAATGACTTCAACATCGAACGATTATTGTTCAATTTCAACCCCATACTGATGCACTTCTTCGATGTCATGTGACTGGAATAGGAACCGGAATGCGAGAACCGCTTGCCACAATTGTCACAAGCGAATGGTTTTTCACCCGAATGTATTCGTACATGCTCCTTGAGATGATGTTTGAATTTAAACGCCTTATCACATTCGGTACATTTGAATTTACGCAGCAATGCCGATTCATCGTGACTAATCATATGTCTTTGGAGGCGATAAACATTAGCGAACGTCTTAAGGCATACTTTACAGCTCTGGAATGGAAGTAAAAAGATAAAGAAGTTTAGTAAAATTGTTAAATGATGGATTTGTATGTTTAAATTAAGTTTTAAGATCGTTTGGTGGGAGTTATCAAGTAGTTTAACTATGCATGAACGATATAGTGTATATGAAAGTATTTTTAAATTCAACCTAGACCTACTCAGTCCACACTTATATGGAAATATTGGCATTGCTTTTATCACTTGAATGCACGTTTTTGCAAGGTTTCACAAAAATAATTAATTTTTTCTATCATAAATATTCGTATATGGGGCGTTGCGATAACAGCATGTAGTAACATATTTACGGGTAAAATGCTTTTGGTTTATCAAATGAAATTCATTATTATTATTATTGAATTCGAATTGAGATGTTTACTATATATGCGACCATTTATTTTCTGTTTGGACATTCTCTGTCGATTGAAGTAAGGAAAGGTTGTTTTTGTGGTAATCGAATTATCTCTAGGAAAAGAGCCTTCATTATGGCATTCATTGGCAATTGCCCAGTCACATGTCTAATGAAAAACAAAATATAATCTTTTGCGTAGATTGACCTGTTTTCAGAGGGTCTGCTATATTGATTAGGTAATTGGTAGTTATTGAGTATGTTGTGTCATGTCGAAACCAAGAATATTTATGTAATTTTCAAATAAGTAGTAAATAGATAAAAAACAGCTGCTACCGTAGAACATCAAATGAATATCTTGATTTTCACCATTTATACCTACCTGAATTTAATTTAACGTTTGATAATTTTTTAGGCTTTATATCTATTCATTTTTTTCAGTCTGCCTTCAATTGAACAGAAGTGAAGATACAAAATTATAATACTGAAAGCAAAATTCTAGGGCAAGCGGCTAAATCAAGTGGATATTACTTTTTTAAACGTAAATGTAAGCGTTAAACCACACCTTAACAACTGGCCAGAAGATGAAAATGAAAACAAACTTTTCTTTCATTAGGCGCACTATTATTCAAGTTCAGGAAGTTTTACACGAACGAAAAGATCTATGCATCAGAATGTCGTCAGACAAAGAGCTTATGATTAAGAGAATGAAACGCGGCGCCACGGTCTAGGCTGAACCACCATTTAATTAATTCATGAACCAATATATGATTATATATACGAGAACATTAAATATACAGAGATGTCTTAGTTTATATACTCATAAATGAATTCATACTTATATGTAAGTACAATGCAACCACTTTCACTATTTCTCTTCTTATTGTTAGTTTGGGTTTGGCGCTTAAATTTGAAATCGCCCGGTCAAGGATGAATTAATTAATTGATTCGTTAAATAGAAATTGTTTTGATATTATGGTTTTGTTTGTTATTTAATGTGTCATATCATTCGTTTGGTTTGAAATGTTAGAGTGTTTGTGGCTAACTTTCGAAACTTAGAAATTATGTTGAATATTGTTTGCTTAGAAGAATTTTATTTGTTAGTTCTTCAATTCCTATTCGTAAGAAGTAACTCAGCTCAATTTGATTCCATTTTAAAGCGTTCATTCCTTGTATAGGTGTTGAGTGAGTCAACTTGAGCATGAGTGGGTGAGCGGTGGTGATTCAGGGCACTAATAAAAAACATTTGATTGAAAAAAGTAGAAAAGCAATTCCTGAGTGACGAGGCGATGTATCATCGAATGGTAGTACCAAATTTTCAAAGCAATGTAAACATCGATAGGAAGGAGTCTTCAAATTTTGTGTCTACATAGGTGCGTCTAAAACTAATTAGGGTTTATTGGTTAACATAGAGGACTGTGTTCAATTCTTATAAAGGTTACGAGGGCGTCGCCTAAGAAAATTTACTTTAGAATTGCTTTGAGAAGAACTAAACATGAATATTTTGTCCTGATGTTATTTGATCAATTTGGCAATCGAAAATTGAAACGTTCCCCACATAAATGATTTAGCGTAGGATAAAATAAGGGATATTAAGGCTCAATAGAAGTGTATCTACGTGTTGATCGTTGAGATGTGGGTTCGATTCCAACGAACTATCAGGTTATATAAGACTTTGAGTGAAATAAATGTTCGAATGAAATAGAACGTATTCAACATTAGTAGAATAAATAATTGTGGTTTCACAATCCTTGAGGAGTGTGGAAACAAGGCGAGTACTCAATTTGCCAGATTGCCCTAATAATAAATCCAAAGTGGGTTTTTTAGGGGATTCACCTTAGCGACCAACATAAAATAAATTTATACATTTTTGGAGACTTGTCCGATATTTTAACAGGCCCAGAAACCCCTCCTAATTTGTATAACATTTACTGAATAGTTTGATTAGTACCTATACACGAATTTTCTTTTGGTGTAATCCGTAATTTTCTTACAAATGCAATCTTTGCCATCTAACGGGCTGATAGAGTTGTCAAATTCTAGCAAAATCTCTATGTATGAATGCGTGATAAAAGCATTTAGCTAGAATTAATATTTTGTTAGCGTCGACAGTGCTCTTAATGCATTCGAATGCAATTTTCTGTAACATTTTTAGAAAGTTTTGTATGGTTTAGAATGGAGCTCCAAATTGCAAGTTTTATTTATTAACAAAGCAGAAGTGAAAACGTAGTTTCCTTTTTAGACTATAATTTTATTTCCTTTTTAATATATACGTATTTCGACCGTTACATACGGTCTTCTTCAGTATATTAACTAAACTACTTGAACAATCTTTCCTTATATACTATTAACATTTAAGTACTTATCCTAGGTAGAAAACACCTTTATTTTTTTACCGCTTTAATTATCCTATTATTAATTACCTGTTTATACCCTTCCTAACTTGTGGTCATTAGCAGATCAATCAGCTTTGAATTGTTGTTACCTACATCTTCATTTAGTCTAAACTCCTCAGGTACTTTTTTGATTTCGATGCTTTCCTTAATATCCAATTTTTACCATTTTCTTACTTCTTTAATGATTTTTACATTATCTATCGTTACTGCATGACCTTCTTTTACGATGTGTTCCGCAACCGATGACTTGATGACGCCTTTGTTTCCTTTTTTCGCTGCTTCGGCTTCCCGTACATGTTCCTCAAACCGAGTTGTCACTAATCTCTTAGTTTGACCTATATACATTTTCCCACATTTTACACAAGTTATTTTATATACTCCGCTTTTTTCTTCCATGCTTTTCTTGTCCTTTTCGCTAGTCAAAACCGTTTTTAGCTTGTATTGCTTACTTGTGTTGATAACTTCGAAGTTGTACTTTTTCAAGACTCGCGACAGCTTTTGCGATATAGCAGAGTATGGAATACTCGTAATAACCTTTCCTTCAAACCCATTGATCTCCGCTGTTTCCAATATATATGCCTTTTCTTTCATGAATCTTGCTGCTGTCAATGGTACCTTAAGTAATCGATGGATCATACTGTTGTACGCTGCCAATTTTTGAGAATACGTATGCCATGATGAAGCGGGGATCGTTCTCTGCGTATATGTATTTTTTCGGAAAATATCGAATTCCAATTTGCCCTCGTTTCTGATGAGCTGTAGATCCAAGAAAGGAATTTTTCCATCTTTTTCCACCTCCATAGTAAAATTTATGTTTTTATGAATTTTGTTGATTTCTTCGAGTATCGTATTTGCTGCTTCTTTTGGTATGACTGCGATGACATCGTCAACATATCTCCACCATATTCTCGGCATATAACCTTTTTCTTCGATTAGTTTTTCTACGTTAGTCATAAACATTTCCGCCAACAATGGCGATAGTGGGTTTCCCATGGCTAACCCTTTTGTCACTTTGAAGAATTTTTTGCGGAATGTAAAATAATTTTCATTCATGCATAACGTTGCTAGATTACCATATTGTGCTGCTCGCCTTTTCCATTCCGTTGTAGTTCCATGATTTTGAATCCATTTCGTTAGCTCGAAGATCGCTTGTTTTGCTGGAGTGCTTGGAAATAGTGCTTGAACGTCGAAGGATACTAAAATTTCCTGTTCCCTAATCTTGACATCCTGTATTTTCTCTATTAATTCCATAGAGTTTTTTATTGAACGTTCTCCATATATGTTACCCAGTTTTTTACATTCCGCTATGAGCCACTTTGCTATATTGTATGTGGGAGAATTACCATCTGCTATGATCTCACGTAACTCTTCTCCTTCTTTATGTGTTTTTAGCTGACATCTAATTCGAGGTAACGACGGATTGGACATTTTCAACCTGTTGACATTTTCGAAAACACTGCCAGCATTCTTCAAAGCTTTATTGACCCGTTTTATGCTATCCGGTAAGGGGTGGATCCGTAGTTCGAAGAAGTTACCATTGTTTAACTTTTTGCTTACTAGCTCGTCGTATTCATTTTTTCCCATTAATACTATCTGGTTGCTTTTGTCTCCTTTTAAGTAATATACTTCTTTGTTTCGTAAACTTTTGACGACTTTTTCTTCGTTATTTATTTTATAGCTATCCGTACTCATTTTTTCTACTGTTCATTTTACCTCCGTCCTTATATCGTCCTTCGTATCAGAGTCTAACCACCTTATGCCCGCCTCTATATCCACAATGATATCTTCTAACGGGGGCTTCGTTTGAATCGCATTATTGAGCCCTTTGTTCAATAGTAAAAGTTCTTCGTTGGATAATTCAACATTAGATTTGTTCACAACAAAATTTGGTACCATTTTTACTGTAGGCTTGACCACTCTTACTACTCCTTGTTTACTTTTAAGATTTTCAAGTTTTTTGTTTAAAATGTTTTCTTTCCTAGAGCTTTCGCATTCGTATGCTGTTCTGATCTTATGTATTGCCACTTCTAGTTTTCCCCCATCTATCGTGATTAATTTAGCTAATTTCAAATGCTCATAGTACGCTTGCATGGTAATTTGATCTAACTTGCCATATAGTATTGCAACACTTTTACGAACTAACTTCCTTTCAATTTCTCGTTCATAACCCTTGGCACTCTGCATGCCTGATTTAATCATAACTTTATGTGATTTCGGTGTTATTTTCAATTCTATACATTTTTTCAAGAATCTAATAGCTTCGCTAATTGATGCCATTTTTTTGGTTATATTTATTGCATTAAAAAATATTCGAGGTACTATTAACACCATTGACTTCTGATAAATTTTCCTGCATTCTACTGAGAAAAAACTATTTTCTGTATCCTTAATTTGTATGTTCTCCATTAAAACGCTATTTGTTTTTATTCGACAGATATACAGGTATATTTCGGCAGTCAGCTGCTTTCTTCTTCATTGTCAATTATTTTCTGATGTTACAAAGCCTTTTCTGGGATATTTATAATAAAATAAACCAAACTCTAGTTGCCTAGGTTCTAATTGCTCGCTTCATCGCCAACTGTGCCTTCTTTGTGTGCGCCTCGACAAACAAAACTAACGGTCAAAATAAGATTCGAGGAGCACACAAAGAAGGCACAAATGGCGATGAGGCGAGGAAACATGAGCAACGTTAAATCTTCAGTAGCTAAACATATTTGCGAAGGACAATTTTTACCGGTTTTCTTGAATATTTGATAACCGTTGGCTTGAAAATTTGATATGTCACACGGTATACTGAAAAGCTACCACCATTTTTAAAATTTGTTTATTTAACTTACACAGGCGTGTTTATGTCATACATGTGTACCAAATTTGAAGTCAGTCGGATCAGTAAATTCGGAGCAAATTTTTTGTGACAGACGGACCGGACCGACAGACACACCGGTGATCCTACAACTGTTCTATTTTTAGGGTTTTGTAGTAAAATACAAAACCCTATTGAAAGTACGATCTGTATCCGTCTGTCCATCCGTCCGTCTGTATATCACAGCAGTTTTTCTCCAAAACTAGAGAAGCTGTAGCCATCAAGATTTGTGGAAAGCCCTAAAACTGGGGCTTCCTAAAAGTTTTGGGGCAAAAAAATTTTTTTAGGCAAACCTTTTGAAAGATCGTAATTTAAGGCCCATAATAAGAAGCACTATTGAAGTTCGAATAGTAGAAAAATAAGTCTAGAAAAATTTGAACCATGCCTAGTCAAATTAGGAATGTCTTGAGGGCTTTTCAAGGCTTGCATCTAGAAAAAACTGTAGGTAGGTAGGTTAATCGGCAGCCTCCATAAATATACTTCGATAAAGGATCACTTAGATGCACATGAGCCCAATGAAAATTGAGGACTGAAAGATCAGGAAAAGCTTTAATAAAAGTATTTCTTATTTGAAAAGAAATGGGACGAATTTCACGTGTTTATTTCTTCAGGAAAAAATGAGTAAAAAAATTTACTTTGAGGAAATCCAAAGTTTATCAGAAAATTTTCGGCAACACTGGAAACGATACAAACTATACATAAAATGTTTGATGCTTGAATAGCTTGACATGCAATCTACAATAGTTTACTCGAAGTAATTACATTTGGTAATGTGGTTAATTTAGGAAAATTCAAGGGAAAATTGCAGATGATGAGTTTCCAGGTTTCAAATTATTAACATTGTTGAGAATTCCCGCGTACCGGAATTCTCCCATTTGCAATTTCAAATTGCCTCCGTAACATCTCCACCTTCTTTTGGGCACATACACCTTTCTATCTGTATATTTATTTATTTTTTTTTTTTTAATATTTAACAATTTCCCTATAATTCTTATTTACCCATCTTCTCAATCCTACCCTCTTACCCTATTTTTAATTACAAAAAAATAAATAATAAAATAATAATCTTATCTTTCCCACTAACAACATTCTATTCATTACCTCCCACGAACAAAATTTCATTCGAAACCTTTTCACTAACAAAACCTAATCCCTTCCGTCTTACTAACTAATTTTATGCATTATCTCCCACTAACAACATTTTATTTGTTATACTAACGAATATCCATCCACGCTTCCGTACTAACAAATTTAATTTCAATGCCCATTAAGAAAGGTGCACAGTTGCAAGGAAGTTCAACAGAAGGTGGTTCCGGTGGTAGCGTCGTGATTTCGCGACCGTGCGGTCCGCTGGGACCCTGGGTTCAAGTTCTCTCGACCGCTGGAAAACACTCTTTTTTGTGATATCGGTAAAAGCAATTATTTTTGAGTATATGACGAAATAACCAAATCGACATATAAGCCAACGAATTAGTTGAAGTGGAAAAAGAAAAAAAACGGTATTAAATTAAGAGAACTGCGGGAAAACAAAGAAAAACTGTGCTTGGTTGTGGTGGTGTCAGAGCGGAAAAGTGACTGGAAAGGGATTAATCCGAAAAGTGATTAGCGGGCGTGAAGGTGAAACAATTACGTGCAGACGGAGTGCAATTCATTGTGCCAGAAGTGAATTCGTGGAGTATAAGGTTTGCGATTCGAGTGTAACTTGTAAATAACTGATGAGTTCTTAAAAGATTACCAAAGTGTGTGAACTCGTCAACAAAGAGATTTTTTTTGTTTTTTTGATTATCAGTAATTATTGTGGATAAATCTTGTTGGGCCTCTTCTTTGAGTGACAATAGTGCACTACTCGTGCGCAAAAGTTCATAGACGAAAATAATAATATAAAAAAAAAATAAATCAAATTATTAAATTTTGCAGAGTGCACCGCGGCCGTAAAAAAGGGTGAGTTATTTTAAATTTTGTTTTTTTTTCTCGTTCTATATTTCTTGTTTTTTTCTCATTATAAATTATATTATATATTTTTGTGTAAATTCTTAGAGTAATATTCAATTGCAGGTGAATTTTCATTCAGTAATAATTTTTTTGAATTAGATTAAAATTTATTAAAAAAAGAGGCTTATTGAATTGAAATTTTTTTTGTATATTATTTCTATTTGATAAATTTTTGTGTTGTAATCAAATTGGTAAAAAAAATATAAACTGTTTTAAAGCAATAATTTTTTATTTCTTGAAATGATCTTCACTTCTCCCGTCCTTTTCCTTTTGTGTTAGTTTTTATGTGTAGGGTGGCGTAGCACGAGCAGGTAATGTCCCGGAAAACCCGCCACACGACTGAGCGCTAGCCGGCCTCAGAATGCCACTCCTGGTTACTTCCGTTGACTTCCGTGGTTGTTACAACATATTGAATAAACTTTTGAAGATACTGGATTTTCAGTACTAAATGTCAGCAAGAGACATACTAAATGTCAGCAAGAGACTTAACCACAAAAAATGAAAGTGGCTGCTCTTACTTTTGAAGCGTATTCAATATTTGTTTTTCATCAAATTTCCATTAACCGCAAATAGGTCAAGTTGTCAAATTCTGCTAGGAGTAAAAAAGTTCCGAATTTGGCTCTGAGAAAATGATATCTCTAATGTGATCTCGATTTGGATATTTCCTTAGTAGTCTTGTTGCTTTTCTTTGTAGTCTTGTAAGCTTTTCTTTTGAAAATTTTGAAATAATTTGAAAAAGCCGTTTTTTGAAAAATCTTTATTTTATAATTTTCCTCATGGCTTAGTAATTTTTGGTTTCATAGTTACTGATAAAACTTGCTATGAGGGCAAATTAAACCAGTTGCTAAAGAGACGACGCAGGTTCGAGCAAACCTCAATAAATGTCGTAAGTTTGGTTGCCGTTACTCTATCTTCCGGCTCAGATTAGCCGACGTATTGCTTTCTATGTGAGGGGCCTATGTGCGCCATTTTAGCAACTATGGCTCGTCGAAGCGACGAAGATTAGTAATAACGGGACTTTTTAGGTTGGTGTGTTTTCATAATTGTTTATATTATTTTTAATTTGTAGACTATTTTAGTGGCATTTATTATTTGCAAATCTAATTTTTATGTGCCACATACGAGTATTATTACAAAGTGAACCAGTTGATACAATATGTGGGTGTCAATATCAAAACTCTGTAGAGGTCACGAATTATACTTAACTAAGTTTGCGAGTAGCTACTATAGTTTTGCCATATAAAGCTTGAAGCACATGGCGAAAAATATCACCTACAATGAATCCTTTCCATAACGTCATTTGACAGTTCAAATTGTGCCTGCATTCGCCACTAAATAATCAATGCGTTAAAATATAAACTTTTTATAGTTTTTACACATTTTGTAGTCTTCCCGAATTGTTATTATCATGCTTAGATTATAAGAAAGTAGAAAAATTTCCTTTAAGGTTACGCTTCCCGTGAAAGTGCACTTTTGTCCTACTTTCCTGTCCCTTTGGTTCCGTAAGGTTCAGTGTGTGGAGTTGCTGCATAAGTTTTTTATATGCTCTACTTGAACAGGCCACCGTAACGGAATAGAAAGTAAGCATTGTTGTTCAAGCTTAATGCGGACAAATGGTTACATAGACAGAAAAAGGGCGTTTTAACAGTTTTTTATATTTCAGTTAAAAAAACTTTTAATGTTGCACATTAAGTATCCGTGTTAAGATTCAGTTAAAGTATCCACTATTTGGCTTTCAATATAAATTGTTGGACCTGTATGCACGCGTAGAGGGGTCATACCATATTCGGTAATGTATGGACGATTGGCGGGTGTATTACGAAAGCAATTAACTTGGACCAGTTGGCAGAAGCAGGAATAGGTAGCTTAAAGCACTGTTGGGCAGCGAAAAAGATAAAAAACTTGAGGATGAAAAAAGCGGGATATACAAAATTACGTGTCCGGTATGTGAAAAAGTATGTGTAGGTCAAACTAAATGATTAGTAAAAACAAAGCTTGAAGAACATGTTAAAGAAGTCGCCACCATAAAAAACAAAAAGAAACATAGTGCGAAATCATCAGTTGCAGAGCATATCGTAAACGAAGGATATGTGATCATAATGAAATACCTAACGGTCATTAAAGAGGGAGTAAGGAGCAATAAACTCGATATATACGAAAGTATTGAAATTAGAAAAGTACCTGCGAAGGTTGTATAAATACTAGGTTAATAGGAAAAATTATTTAGTGTACTGAAGAAGACCGGCTGTTTCGTGTCCAAATACGCATTTACAAAAAAATAAATAGGTATAGTCGTAAAGGTCCCAACACTGTGCCATTGCCATTGTGCCTTTCATATTTAAGTTTTAGTAAATGTCAATGTCACAACGTCACTAATGGTGTTTTGTCTAATTACCACAAGTTTTTCACACTTTGAAAGAAAGTATTTGCGGTCTTAAATTCACGATTCGCAGAGTTCCGACCAAACTAAAAATGAGGAACTTTTTTATTGATCGTAAACCGCCGAACAAACCAAACAAGCTGTTCAAGAATAGTGGAATATTGGAACGAAACGAAAAACGGCCAAAAAATTCAAATGAAAACTATAACAAATCGACATGGCAGGAGAGTTCTTCTGCCAGAAAAGTTTTATAAAATAATTAGTAGCTCAAACAGTTTCTTCCGAATCGCAAAATTTGATTTATGCATATATTCTATAAATTGAGCTCAGAAAACTAATATTTAGTTATTATATACTTTGATTTGCCGGCATTTTTTTTTTCTTAGTATCTTGACCTCATTGTTTGAGTGTTCATTATAGCATGTCAATGTTTCAAACGATTTCTAAAATTTATGGAATTTCCTACATCTGTAGGGTCTGGGTCCTTTGCAATTGTGTATTTACAAAATATCACGCGATGTTGTTCTTACTGTTAAAATTTCAATCTGCAGATTAGCTGTTTATGGCTCACCTTTCGATTTTATAGACAAAATCGTAAAGTTCATGAAAAATAATATTATTAACAAAGTCGGTCGAATTTCGACTTCTGAGGAATTTGTTGGTCTTGTACTCATAAAGACTTATTTTCGTTAGCACTACAGTCCCTATCGGGCCTTTGCTTCCTGCAAAAAGCGCCTCTAACTGTCTCGATCCATTGACCACATCTTCCGATTTCGAAATCCGAGCAGCGATGAACTGTTTCTGTCGACCAAGTCAGACCAGCGTTTTCTCGGTTTCCCCACTGGCCTCCGCCTAAAGTTCTCCCAACGGATAATTTTTTTGGGTATCCTTTGTTGATCCATACGATTCATGTGGCCAGCCCATTGCAGCTTTCGCAGTCTTACAATCGTTGAGACCTCTGGCTCGTCAATTTCATACAGCTCATAGCTGTATAGAATTCGCTATTGGTCCCCGTCTAGCCTCCCTCCAATAATTCGCCTTCCGACCAGTCTTTCGAAGGCATTCGATATGTTTGCAGATGCTTGGGTTAGGGTCCATGCTTCGTACTCAAAGCAGAGAACAGGTCTTACCACAGATTTGTATGCTTGGAGCTTTGTTTTCCTGTATATAAAGTTAGTTTTCAAGATCGTCAAAACTGAATCAAATATTTTATTTGCGAGCTGTATTTTTTCGCAATGTAGCTTGGAGCAAGATGTTCAATCGTGAGAGAAAGGACACAAAAATGTTCGTACATTACCCCTTACTTTACACTCCTCGAAGCAAAAAGTGTCAGTTTAAGACCTATTTTGAAAAGTTCTCATCGCAATCTTTTACTTGATTCCTATATTGGCTACCTTTGATGATTTTGTTTCAGGTCACCCACATGGGCAGGCATTTTTTGTAGTGGAACTTTGAAGAGGGTAACACTATTGACCGATTTACAAAATGTCATGTCTCTAGCTTATGTGGTTCGGGAGAAAACTTGCTGCGATGTACGGACGGACAGACAGGTCGCGATTTTAGTAGGATTTTGTAAAATTATTTTACAAAACTCTAAAATAGCATCGACGGCAAAATTTACAAATGCATTTCTTTTTAAATCCGAACACTTTTCCTTGACTCCTTCCTAAATTGGTTCAAGAACACATATGTAACTCTGCTGTATGCTCTACTAAATGCTTGAAAACTCAGGCAATAAAAATATTATTACACCCCATCGTGCTGATCGTTTCGAAAAATCGTCACTCAACTCAGCATGTCTACCTTAATCTTAAGGTAAGCTAAATCTTTTCACCATCACCGAATTGGTCTTTAAAAAAGTTATTTTTAGCCATTTTGTGCGCCTCCTGTCTTTCACATCACACACCGGTGACGATGATCGTCAGTGGCGGAAACGCATATGAGATTTCTTGTACCACACCACCGTTCATTCTTCTTTAATTTAAGGAAAAACGAAAAAAAATCTGCTGGCGTTTAATGTTTTATTTTATTTTTTCCTCATCTCGACAGTCTTCACCGTGAGCACCTCAGCATGCTTAGTAAAAGGTATTTAAAATGAATTTTCGGTGCTTCAGCTGAGGTGCATCGATCTATATTTATCTTTAAAAAAAAATTTTTTGACTTGCTCTCGTACTACGCACCTGTCTTTTTTATGTGAGAATCTGCTTTAAGACATACCAAACTAGATACATCTACCTAGCTAACTAGAAAGCCGGAAAAGACATCGTCGTCTCAGTTGACGTATTAGTTGATGCGCTTGAAGTATTCCTTTTCAACATCGAGATCTGCGTGTTATTTTCTACTTTTCTTTAGTTTTTTTCCTTAGATTTTTTTTAGTGCAGCACATCTACCTTCCATTCATTTTTTCTTGAACTGCGTACGCATCTAGCGTTGGAGGAACTACAAGCGCAATTTACTTCTTATTTTACGCAAAGCCAAAGCCACTCATTCACTCACAGCATTTTTATTATACCTCAGCAAGATTTTTATTTTTAAAGCCGTTCTCCATAAACTATGTTATCGTTTGTTGTTGTTCCACCGCTGTTTCATAGGTGGAATGTTTATTTTTGAAACTACGTGAAAGGTGATTATTAGGTTGATTTGTTTTTGATTTTTATTAATAGTAAATCTAAATGTTGAATTTAAGTTGGTTGTTAAATGTGATTTATCATCACCTAGGGAGACAATTCTAAAATTCTATTTTTAGCTAGGTGGAAAGGAAGGATTATAAATTTAATTTTTTCATTGTGTTTTCCTGAAAAATCATCATTATCTTTTGGGAGTCGTTATAAGCATGAATTTATTGCATTAAAATCCACCGGAAATTCGCTTGATTTGTGAGATAAATTGAGTTAATTTTGCAAAATGAATACTCCGTAATTCTTTAATTCTAGACCGCCTGCAAAAATTAGGCTTATAACTGCAGTAGTATTAATCATCAGCTGTGGGTACGACATTATTTAATTTCGCCACAATCGATAAGACCTAAGGCTGATAAATTAGGTTTATCAACTGTGAACAAGATGGAATGAGTTTGATTTGATTTCATTGGAATTTCGCTTCCTTGCCCCACTTATTTTGACACATTTTGCTTATGTGACGCAGAATTATGTATATTAGTCAAATGATATCAATGTGAGTAAGATTGTGGGTATTAATTGTTCAAATGTTTGAATTTTTTGACTATTTTGTCCCGGCCATTTATGAAAGAATGTTACCAATTCACTTAAGCTTAATTCAAGGAGTATACTCGAGTGTTGAAACTCACATTGCTTTTATTGATTTTCTAATTCTAAAATTTACTTAAAAATAATACAATATCACATTAAAACAGATTTTTAAAGTTGAAGAAGAACCTATAATTTTTATCCGTTTTTTAGGGTTTTGTACTAAAATACAAAACCCTATTAAAATCGGTACCGGTGACCGTTTGTCCGTCCGTCCGTCTGTATGTCACAGCAGTTTTTCGACGAAACTATAGAAGCTACAGCTATGAAATTTTGTGGAAGGGTTGGAAGTTATCACTTCTAGAAAGGTTTGGGGTGAAAAGAATTTTCTGAGAGTTTTAAGGGGGTCCCTCCATATAAAGGAGTGAACCAAAAAAAATTGGGGGTATCATATGAAAGGTCTCAATGAGATCTTTTCAAAGCAGGTCTTAAAATTACTTTATCAGTATCGAGCGAGGCAGGAGAAGGAGAAATCCACGAGATTTAGACGTACACCCCCCTTGCGATTGGAAACCTACCAACTGAAAAATCTGAAAAAATCACGAGTGTAGACCTTTATGAGTACTACAACAACAAATACGTTGAAGTCGAAATTAAATCAACTTTGTTAGTAATAGTATGATTTATCATTTTTAAACTTTCTTGAAAAAAATCGTAAGGGCATCCTCAAATTCAATAAAATTCAATAGGTAAATGTCAATTTACAAGTTTAATCATTACTGGAAATTTCAGTATTTAACAGAGTTATGGAATGGAAACCCAGCCAAAATTCTTATTGGCTTCCTATACCTCCCGTGCAATCTAGATCCTCAGATCCCATTTACACTTAACCATTTCCTCGCAACAGCCTCATCGCACGACTCATTTATATTAGGAGGATACCTTAATGCCCGACACGAAGACTGGGGGGACTCCACAGGAAATACGAACGGGAGCTTTCTATTCGAATGGCTCCATGCGGACGCATTCCTCTCAGCATCCATAGCAAATGCTGGGGTCCCAAAATTTCCCAAAGGGAATTCATTTTAAGATAACTTCATAATATCCTCTGACCTCAACGATCCCACAATTCCCTTTACTTGCTCCACATTTAGTTCGTTATCGGACCATCATGGCCTCTATCTCAATATAACCCTTAGATCAAACATACCAGTTCCTACTTCCCCACCTCACTATAGACCGTTTAATTCCATAGACTGGCCAAACTTCAGAAAAGACCTCAAAGACCTCCTTCCGAATCTCCCACCGGATAATATCATTCTCTCGAACGCAGAAATAGACTCTCATATATCGGCACTAGCATCCGCCATTATAGAGTGTCTAGACCAGCATGCCCCCTTCCAGAAACCACGCAGCCCGCTTTATAGATGTCTACCTCAGGAGACTCTTCAAATAATAAAAACTCGGAAGCCTATGCTCCAACGGCTTAAGCGTATTTATCATCGAAGCTTTAACCGGTTCAATGAGGAGTGTTTGGAACTTAAAACGCAAATAACAAGCATTTCCCGTGAAATCCAAAAACGCATCAGATCAGAAGTCAACAACTTCTATAAAAGCAGACTGATATCACTGCGACCATCTTCAGATGTTTTTAAAACTGTTAATCAGTTCACGGGTCGTAAAAGTTCCAAATTTAACATTGAGAAAGACCCTATAAAGCGAGGAATCGAAGTCTTCACTGCACAATCTGACAAGATCGTCGCATGTGAAGAATACATCAAACAACGACGGAAGGGTACGAGGGATCTTATTTAACGATATTCTCTAGTTATAATATAGCATCCTCTCCACAACATCCAGTCTTCGTCGGATTTTCACCTCGAAAACGGAAGTAGAAGATCTCCTAAATGCCTTAAATAGCAAGCTAGCTCACGGCCTTGATGTTATCTCGAGCAGAATACTCAAGAAGTGCAGAAAGACAATCTCCTCCTTGTTGACGATATTATACAATAATTGTATTAATAATGGATATTTTCCAAAACCTTGGAAAGTCAGCATACTAATACCAATACATTAATAATTTTCGGCCAATTTTCCTTTTGCATAACATGGGTAAACCCCTTGAAAAGGTTATTCTGCAAAACTTGAAAGATTTTACTAGTCCCCTGATTCCCGATTTTCAGTTTGGATTTGAACGCGAACGATCTACGGAGCAAGCAATAATGCTATTGTACAATAGAGTCATCCGCAATCTTCGGAGGAAAGAGTGCACAGTTCCCTATGCTCTAGACCTGAAAAAAGCGTTCGACTCAGTTTGGATCAACGGTCTCAAGCACAAATTGAAAATGGCATCCTGTCGGGTCGCAATCCTCAGAATCCTATGCAGCTTCCTTTCGAATAGAACATCCCAAATTAAACTGGGGAACCTCATTTCAAATCCTATCCCTATCAAATCGGGAGTCCCACAAGGTTCTATCCTCGGTCTCGCCTTGTTCAACTTTTTCCTTCATGATATCCCACATCCAAACTGCTCGACTATCGATATAGCAATGTATGCAGATGATATCCTCCTTACTGTCATCCATAGTCTCCCGGAGATGGCCCAAATAAAGCTGCAGCGCTCTATCCTCAACATCTATCAATATCTGAAGGATTGGGGACCCAAAATAAATGCCAGCAAATCGGAACTGATCTGCTTCAGAAATGCCAGCGGGAGAGGGCACCGCCTTGCCGTGTCTCAAAGCAGGAATGTGCAAGCACATATTGATGGTAAAATCATTCCCCTCAAGGAAAATATCAAATACCTTGGAGTCCATTTAACAATCGACTTAAGGTGAATCAACACGAAAGGAAAATCCTCAATAAAGCGAAAGCAGCGTCCGCAATTATTTCGTCTCTCTTTTCTTCAAAATCAGTCTGCCCAAAAGTTAAGGTGTTAATGTACAAAACTCTTATTAGGCCGATCATTACCTACGCGTTTACGGCATGGCTAACAATCTCGCCTACTGCTGCCGAAGAAATCCAAATCTTCGAGAGAAAGATTCTTAGGAAATGCCTGTCCAAATACAGACGGCCTAATAAGAAGTACTACAGGAACTCTATCCTATACAAAGATACGGAGATAGAATCGATTCTCCACTACATGTTGGCAATGACTAAAAAAACGCCTAGGGAAGTGGCGGGAGCACCCCCTTCAATGTATTCGCGCACTTTTCGAGCCTACCACTGCAAATAATTCCTATTACCTATGTCCCTTTAAAATCCTTGAACAATACCACCACGATCCCATTAATTCCGTAACTACCAATAAACCGGCGTTTTACGTTCCATCCAAACCAAACACATACCGTGGTTAAACAAAATATTTGTAAATTAAGTTAGTGCATAAGTGTAATAAAATAAAAACACAAGATAAATATAAATGTAAATTCGAGGCTGTATCAAAAAGCTTATAGTTTTAGGTTAGATGTAGGAATATATTTAATTTATATTAGGGTTAGATTCAGATTAAATTTTAACGTATTTATTTGTCAAACTATTCAAGTCGCAAGCCATAAGAGCAAATGGCAAAGTCTATATATCTTAAACCCTGATGTAATATAAGTATACATATATTCTAACCGTCAAAGTTTATTTGACATGCATATACTGTCAAATGTCACATAGTCATTAAGCATAGTCTGTAATGTCAAGTTATAAAAAGTCTCAATAAAGTTTACTTACTTACTTAACAGAGTTAACATATGGGGGTTTAAATTTTCCTATATTATAACAGCAACTATACATGGCTATGGGACAATATGCACTTTCAATCACCTAAAACACTACGGGTTTGCTAGGATTCGTTTTATTTGGAGCTGGTGCGATTTAGCACCCTAGCTCCCTTCTATCTATGAGCAGTTATTTGCTCAACGTGATTAACGAACATCATATTATTTTGTTCTTGTTTATAGTTAATTATGTTTGTTAAAGCTACCGCAGATAGTTGGATAGATTTCATTTGGGAGTGCTTTGCGTCTTAGGATTCCCAGGGTAGTGTTAGGATGTCTGTCTACTGTGTCGAGTAGTTTAAGTGCTTTGTCACGTACGTATATTTCGACAGTTTCGGTTCTGAGGTCCTTGTATATATCCATATTTCGAAGATTTGTCTGATGATCTTGTTTTGCATGGTTTGTAGTGCCTTTTTGTTGGTCCGTGTCGTCTGGTAGAAGGCTTTACTACAATTTAGTAGCGTCTGTCGTATTATTTGTTTGTAGATCAGCAGACGGTTCTTGAAATTGAGTTTCTTGGCCTTAAGGAGTGGATAGAGTTGGGATAGCACACTATAGCAATGTCCTCGCTTGTTAAGTATGTGGTCGGTCCAGGAGAGTTTGTTGTCGAATGTCAGCCCTAGGTATTTGTCTGTTCTTGTTGTCTTTTTCTAGGGGTTTTGGGGTCTTCTGGGTCTTGTCTGTGTTGAACTTGACCTTCCACTTGCCAAAATACTTCAAAAGTATGTCTATGGAGAGTTGCAGTTTGGTGGTGATGACTCTTGCTTGTCTGGATAAGTATATAATACAGGTATCGTCGGCATTTAGAGACTTGTGGACATTCAAAGGCAGCCGAGTTAGATCTGCAGTAAAGATATTGTATTGTATGGGGGAGATGGGTGATCCTTGTGGGACTCCAGCTTGAATTTGCTGCATGATTGAGAGGTGGTTGTCAATTTTGACACGAAATGATCTGCCTTTTAGAAAGGAGCCAATGATTTGGATGAGCTGCAGGGGCATTTGGGATTCATGCATTTTGTAAATAAGTCCTGCATGCCAGACTCTATCTAAAGCTTTGGCAATATCAAACATAACCAAACCCGTTGATTTCCTGCGGTTTAGCCCTATTCTAATGTGTTAGACCACCCTAGTGCCGATTTGAAGCCAAATATTCTTCTGGAACTATTTATTTTTCGGTAACAACCTCAGTTAGTCGATTTAGTAGCACCCGGTCTACTATTTTCGACAGAGAGGATAATAGGCTAATAGGTTGCCAGTTTTGTGGAAACATGACGTTCTGTAAGAACAATAACAATTGCCGATTTCCATATTTTGGGGTATTTTCGCAAGCGGAAAATTGCGTTTATAATCGCTATTATTGCATCGAGAATATTATCCGGGAACCATTTTACCATTGTATTTGATATCAACTCAAATCTCGGTGCTTTCTGTCTGTTCAGTACTTGTATGATGTCTTTCACCTATTGAAGACAGGTGCTTTGTATTAGGTCGGAGTCTGTAATGTCTGACCTCATGAGCCTATTCGTCCATCGATTGACGTGATCTTCATGTCCTCATCAGATGAATTTTCACAGAATTGTTGTTCTAGAGTATCTGCTAAGCCCTCCGCCTTACCAGAACTGTCGAATTTGATACCATAAGGGCCGTGAATTGGTGGTATTATAAGCTTGTTTTTAATACGAAAGTATTTGGAAACCCCCAGAAACCGTCGCACTCAGGCTCCAGACTTTGCAAGAAGCTCTCCCATTGTTCATTACGAAATTTTGATATCCGATCACGAATTTTGCTTGTAATTTTGCTTCCTGGCGTAATCTAGGATCACCTGTGCTCCTAGCCCTTCTCCGAACTCGATTCCTCCTCCTTATTAATTTTTTGACCCAGTCCCAGCACGGTTGCTTCTCACAGTTCCCCAACTACGTTGATAGGCATTGAAGTCTCCGGCAAGGAGTATGGCAAGGTGTATGGTCCAGAAGTTTTTTAATATATTCAATGAGCGTAGATGCATGTGGGCGGCTGTATACCGAGACTTGCATGAATTCAAAAGAATTCGTCCGCACTTGAATTGCAGTGGCTTCTAACGTTTGTAAGGTAGGTGTCAATACGAGATTATGGTTCGCATTCCTTCTCACAAGAATGGCCGTTCCGCCTCCTCTACCTGTTATTCTGTCATTTCTGTACAGAGAATAGTTAGGGAAGCATAGGCGATTTCCAGGCTTCAGAAAGGTTTCCTGGATGAGTATAATGTCAAACTTATAATCAAAGATAAGTTGAGTCAGCTCACCAGTCTTATGAAGCATTCCATGTGAGAATGGTTAAATGATCCATAAAGGTCATTATTATTAATTTGTCAGTGTATTGTTGATGCTGTTTTGTGATGCAAACATTCTCTGAATCATTTTCGCCATCATGTCTTGCATCATCATTCGGAACTGTGTCTGCATGGTGGGAAAGAGTCTGTCCATGTTGTTATTTGTGTTTTGTGGAATGTTTGCTTGTTTTTTTTTGTGGTGGTTTCATTGCTATTTGCAGCTGCAACTTGTGCGAACGATTTCCTGACAATCACTGGGTTTCGAGGACATCCACCATAGCTGGCTGGATGTTCTTCACCACAGTTCACACATTTTGGCTTTTCCTCTGCTTTTTTAACGCATATTGAAAAATGGTGGAGCCCATCGCATTGAACACAGCGGGCCTGTGCGTGACAGTTTTTGTCGGAGTGTCCAAACTGCTGACAGTTGTGGCACATAAGTTGTCCTGTACGGGGGCGTTGCGCTTGGACAGTGCATATGAGGTGACATATTGCCCTTTTTTGTATACGAGTATGTCAGTTTCAGATTTGGGAAGGAGGACCTTCACCAACCTGGATGGCCCATCTCTTAATTTTATATAGTGGACTTTGATGGGGTGAAATCCTTGGCTCTCCAGATCTTCCTTGATGTCGTTAATTGATAGTCCATACAGACACCTGCTGACCACATTCAGATTCCTTTCTTCAGGAAGGATATACGTGAGGTATTGTATTTTCGTTTATGTCATGTATTTTGTCAGGTTTCTGTGGTCTTGCGGTGTCTGTGGATTTACCTGGATCCCCAAGTAGACCCTTTTGGCAGATTCGTGTTTAATTCCAAGTTCTTTCATGTCCTTTAAGTCTTGGGTCCACTTTTCAGGCGCTCGAAGGATGACGGGTACCATTGTTTGTTTCTTGTCGTCATCTGTGGATTTAGATGGGGTGGGTGCTGTGGTAATGGTTTTATTTTTCGGTGGGATGGCCAGCTCTGGTAGAGCCATTGAGGGATCCGGCAGTGGCAGAGCAGGAAATTCATCATCCTCCTCAGCAGAGTCTTCTTGCATAAACTAATTTTCTTCATCCTCTTCTTGTATGGCTTCCTCTTCCATAGCTTCTTCTTCTGAAGAAGGAGGAGAGGGCCGACAGCTCTCTGATGAGGAAGATGAAGACTCCACTTTCCTCCTTTTGTTTTTATTCGCCCTTTTTTGACTCGGCGTTGTTCTACCAACTCCAAGTTTACGTCATTGAGTTGCTGTTGAGCCTGCCTCAACTGCTGTATTACTTCGCTAAGCTGTACCTGCACAGTTTGCGAAGCTTTCAATTGGGCAATCAGCAGAGCAATCTGCTGATCTTTGTCCATTGTGGATATGTCCGTCATATCCACAGCCCACCCAAACCAAACTCAAACACTTTGTAACCTATCCAACTATTTAAGTACTTGTTATGCGAATCAAAAATAATCAAAATAATATGGTCTCGCAACTAAGGAAAGCAAAAATTACTCATCCAGAAGACTCCTTGCTTTTTTGCTAGCTTACTCTTTCTTCTTCTCGTTTATTACTATCACTGCCGCTATAACTTCTGACTTCAATCACTCACTATTCAGTCTCCGTCAGCACGTCGACTTAATAGCTTTTCATCAAACCAGACACTACAATTTTGATTGTATTTCCTTCAAATATATAATCTAAAAACAAAAAATTTAAGATTCGGCTTAGTCAATGATTTAAGCAATATTGCAACAAAATGTTGGCCTGTTAAAATGGAGTAGTACTGGTTTTTCTTTTAATGCAAAAATATATTTGTTGTGCATGTCATTTAAGATTTTCTTGAATTAGATCATTCTAACTCACATGTCTGCATATCATATGTTAAGTACAAAACCGTTCTAACACGAGCCTAGTTCTGTCTACTCATCTTGTTTATGTATGGTGATCAGCTTTCCAGCGATCGATTCTAGACGAATAATTTGAGGCATCACATTGGGAGGAAGGTAAAAGAAGCAAGATAAACATGATAACTGATACCATTATTTAACGAGGTAGGAAATATGCATAAATACCTACGATTCGCAAAGTAGGAGGGGCTTTAAATTTAAAAATTTGAATGCTAGCCACAATTTGAGTTTCAATGAAGAAGGCAACGCAATCCATTTATTAATACACCTCTATTTCTCCGGTTTTCTACCGACTGCTCTATATTATTTTGGGAAATCTTAGTAAATTTTTTCATATTCAGATCATACTGTCACCATTCCTGCATTTCTTACATTTTCAACAAAAAAATATTAATGGCTGACGTGTAATATAAACATTTTATAAAAAAAAATCCTCCCAACCTATCGTCCGAGTCTTAAAAATTTTTTCGCTTGTCTATAACAATCTGACATGTTACTATATCATACTAGACAGTAGTTAATATCTGTTTGGGATACAGATTTTATCATGGGACACAAAATAAGCTATTGCAATATTTTCTTAATTTTCAAAACTTTGATATTTATTTCATGTATGCAGGCACAACTTTTTCTAGATCAGACTGCTTTGGGGGTCCTGCCAACCAAATGAAATCATGCCAACAGGTAATATTTTCCATCCAACAATAACAACAACAACAAAAAAGAAAGAAATCGAATTTGTGAGGAAATGCTTCAAGTTGTCCATTCGTTGCTCATTCATGAAATTTTTTCTCAACCTACACAAAGTGGAAGTGATTTAATATTTATTTCACTTGGCCCAAAGAGGTCGTCCACGTATTTTACATATTTTATAGATGGGGGGAAAGAGGGAAGAAATAAAACGTGTGCAGGGAAGGGAGAATCATATTGAAGTTCCTTCTAAATTATCTTAATCCACCAAAGGTATTACAAGTGTTGCTTTCCGATATATTGATTAATTTATTGCGTGAATTCTAAAGAAATTATAAAAAGCTCAATTAATTTTTTTGGCTTTAAATTTAAAATTTCACCTTAACATCTAATTAAAAACAGATAAATTTTTACAATCTGAAAATGCACACAAGCGCACACAAATATGAATAGAATACACACTTAACGTTATTACTAATTTCAATCAAGCCAATATCATATGCTATAAAGTGGAACGGTGTTTGATCTTTTTAAAACGAAAAAAAATGGTAATTTATTGTCAAAATCCATTATAAATCTAATTAAGATTATTTAATTTTGCGTGCTTTTAACGTCCATTTAATTTTTATTTTATGTTTCCTGAGTAACATCTAATATTTTTAATGGATTCGGGAAGTGATTGAGTTATGTTAAAATATTTTTATTATTATTTTATTTTTATTTTCGAAGTTTTTTTGTTGTAGTAATTAATGGAAGGTGTTGATAGTATTTTAGTCAGTTGAATGTTAAGATTGAAACAAAAGCTCAAGAGAGCACAATGAAGTGAGAATACGTATTCGTAATAAACCTTTTCCACATATTCTAAATTTTTAGGTGCAAATTCTTTCAACCATTAAATACCTTACATTTCAAGTCACATTAAAAAAAACAAAATTACGAGCACCAACCGCTTAAAGGTGAAACACACTCAGTCGTGTGCTAATTTCATTTAATATTTTTAATATTCTTTCTCAGCTATTTCAATTGGATGCAATGATGGCGTATGGAATAAATACAATTGGGTCTAAAAATAAAGACTACACAAAGGCAGCGGGGAAGCAACCAAATTTACCATAGCAGATTGCTCCAAACCATGTATATGATCTTCGGTGATAATAAAACATTTGCCATTAAATCATTTTGCCCAATCAAGTGAGGTGTGGTTAAATTTTCTTATTGTTCCTATTCGCCTGGCTCTGAGTGTTTCTATGGATCATTTGCTTGTCTTATTTTGTCGTACTCTTTTCATTGGAATTTATATTGCATCAGAAAGGTAGTTTGTGTGAAAAAATAGATCCCTGATCGTAAGGAAAACTCCCAACAATCAGATATGATTTTAAGGAACGCTCAACTTTCATATTTTCTGAAGTTTTTAAGTAATCACCCGTCACTCGCTTTGATTTCAATTTTTCCGGCACATTTTTCATTGGAATATCTTTTAGTAGTATCACGCGGACGCGAGCATTTTCATCTGCTTCTCCTTCAGGAGAACTGTTAAGAAAATTTCACTTTTAATTTCTGTTTATTTTTATTCCCTGGCTATCCACAATAACTCAACGAATGGATATGGATGAGACCCATATGTTTCAGGTAATAATTGAAATGATATTTTTAGCCGTATCATTAAAAGTCACGGGAGGAATGAGCAGGTTGAATTTTTGCTGGTTTAGCATGTGTGCTCAAGTATAAATTTTTGTAGTATACTATAGGAGACATATGCATGGACAAATAAGACATGAATTATTCCTGGAATGTCTTTTGCATATATGATTATTTTTCTTTTGTTGCTTTAAATACAGATTCAACAATTGAGGTTAAAAAATATTAAATGACGATATAAGGAGAAAACATTGTTTGGATTAAAATATTTTTGAAGATAATCTCTAGGCAAAGGATTAAGCAAGACCTGATTATGCTATAAATTTCAGAGAAGCCGATTTAGACCTGGTAACGTCTGTAAGATAAACGGTCGGAAGTCAAATGCTTAAATTATTTTTTTTAACTTATGATTGCAAGCCTAATTTCAAGATAAGCAGGCATAAAAAAAGAACGAAACGATTCCCTAGGCTCCTCTAGAAATTTATTTTGTCAAATATTGGTAAGTCTAAAAAGTATTGAGCCTTTTTGTCATTTTCCGATTTTATTTAAGTACATATTGTCCATTATTATCTATGATCTTTTGCCATTTTTTGGGTAGGGCCATTATTCCATCTGTGTAGAACTTCAGTGGTTTATCGGCAAAAAACTTGGCCAAGTGATTTTCTCTGTCCCTTTTTGAAGTGAATTTCTTTTAATTAAGGGAATTTTTCAGAGAACGAAACAAATGGTAGTCTGATGTTGCAAGGTCTGGACTGTACGGTGGATGCATCAAAACTTCCCAGTCAAGATCTGTCAATTTTTGCTGGGTGTTCAAAGATGTGTGTGGAGAGCGTTCTCCTAAACGAAGACAACGCCCTTTCTATTGATCAATTCTGGCCGGTTTTTAGGGTTTTGTAAAATAATTTTACAAAACCCTACTAGTTTCGCGACCAGTCTGTCCGTCTGTCCGTCTGTCCGTCCGTCCGTCCGTCCGTCCGTCCGTCCGTCCGTCCGTGTGTCACAGCAGTTTTTCTCGGAAACTACTTAAGCTAGAAACATCAAATTTTGTGTGTAGGTGTAAAGTGGTGATCTCTTCAAAGTTCAACTACAAAAAAATTTTATAAGGTATTTAAGGGGGGTCTCCCCATATAGGAGAGTGACCCCCCGAAAAAAAATTTCATTGAAGGTAGTCGATATGGGTATCAAATGAAAGGTCTTGATGAGAACTTTTCAAAACAGGTCTTAGTTTGGCTGAACTTGCTTCGAGGGGCGCAGAGAGAGGGGAAATACACGAAAAATTTGAGTCCCCCCCCCTCGCGATTGGACACTTGTGATCCGAAAAATCTGAAAAAAATCAGGGATGTAGGCCTTGACGCGTACAACAACAACAAATACGTGAGAAGTCGCAATTCACTCAACTTTGTTAGTAATAGTATGATTTATCGATTTTATGTTTTCTTGAATAAAATCTTAACGGTACCCTTAAATTCTATGAAATTCAGTACGTGGATGTCTATTTATAAGTTTGATCTATCCTGAAAGCTTCATAAATATTGAATGATATTTAGCGAAGTTATAGCGGTTTGAATTTTCCTGTATTACTATGGAACAATATGCGCTGCATTTATTACTATGGCAACATATGGCTATGGAACAACATGCGCTTTTTACCGACTCAGACACTACAGTTTTGCTAGGATTTGCATGAAAATTTCAGGAATGATAGGTGTCATGTATATCTTTAAGAATCGGTTCAGCTAGTAGTATTAGTAATCGTGAAACAAGATGGTGGCTGTTTTAAATGCGAAGATTGAATAATTTGGAGTTATTTTTTCCCAACTTCAACGTTTAAGGTGCATGCTTTGAACACTTGATTCAATTTAATGAATGACTGATGATGAGTACCTACAATTAATGCTCATAAGTGAAATAAGTTAAGGAGGTGGGAGAGAGCTCCTAGCAAGAGAGTTTTGTAACCATTCTAGGATTCAAAAAAATTGGCCATGAATCGATGATTTCAGCACAGGAGAGTGGCCCCTGAAAAAAAATTCATCAAACGTAGCCGATATGAGTATAAAATGAAAGTTTTCATGGGAGCTTTTCAAAACAGTTGTTAAACTGCCAGTTTTTGCTTTAGTGGGGGCACAGGGGGGAAATACATGAAAAATGTGTTTCCTCCGTCGCGGATGGACATCTGAAATAATTATCAAGGGAGATATTTATGAGTATAACGATACCAAAAACCTCAAAAGTCGAAATTCATTGAACTTTGTTAAAAATATTATGATCTTCGCATTTCATATTTTCTCCAATAAAATCGTCTTTGACATGTTTCTTGATTTGATTCGATCTGGTGACTGCATTTTGTAAATTGAATACAAAACCCTTCTGACATGAGCGTAGGTCTGTTTACCCAACTTGTTTTTGAATTATTTGTTGCAATCTGGTCAATTGCTGACAGTGCAGGGCTGAATTGAGTGTTTGGCCAGGTTCTAGCACCTCATGGTAAATAATGACCAACCTTATTTGGTGTCAATCCTGGCTTTGAAGTCGTTTGTGATGATTCACCTTTTTTGACCATGATCGTTTTCGAACGACGTTTTCGTATCTTACCCATTTTTCATCGCCCGTAATAATTTGCTTCGAAAATGGCTCGATTTCATTGCGTTTTATTAGCATTTCGCCAAAATAAATTTTATCGATCATATGTTTTTGTTAATTCATGCGGAATCCAAACGTCGAGCTTCTTTAAGTACCCAGCCTTACGCAAATGGTTCAAAACTGTTTGGTGATAGATATTCAGTTCCTTAGCAATGTCATGGCTGCTTATGTGTTGGTCTTCTTCAATTTTTGATAAGATTTCATCGACTTTTTCAGTGATTGGTCGACCTGGGCGAGGTGCATCTTTGGCATCAAAATTTCCAGAACGAAAGTGAGCGAAACATCTCTTGGCTGTGGCTTTTGATAAAGTATCTTGACCGTAACACAAATTTTTTCACGAGCCTGCGATGCATTCTCACCTTGATCGTAGTGATATTGTAAAATATAACGAATTTTTTCAGAAATTTCACTCATTTTTAAATGAATACAACTTTTGACACGAATGACGAAGTACAAAACTGTCCATATGAAAATTGTAGACTGGAATGTCACCTTTCATACGCATGTCAGTTTGACTCAATCTGATTAGTATTACCCGATATATGACAACGAACAATATCTAGTAACAAAAAAGGCTCAATACTTTTTTATGACAACGATACTTAAAATTCTGAAATATTCAAGTAAGCCAATCAATTGGCAGTAAAAGATCAATATTCACCATGAACTAACCAATATTAGGCATTCGGAGATCGAACTGGTTGAATGAATGATGATCGTCCAAGCAAAGATGATTGGCCGAACATTGGCAATAACCATTGACCCACCATTGGTGTCAAGCATTGGCCCCATCACATCATCCAAAAATTTGCTAAATTTGAGCGGTTTGTTTTGCTATACGAGGGTCATTCAACAAGTACTTAGCCTCACCGCCCGATGGCCCTGCTATTACAAAATAGTTTTACCATCGTGCAGTACATTTTAGTAGCGTACTGTGAAAGTTTCATTCAATTCCCTTCATCACTTTTGTTTTGATAGCCTTTGGAAGCGAGCGTGTCGGTCGATTGTACAAAAATGGAAAAAGGACAATATCGTTCAGTGATTAGATTCTTGTTTTTGGACGCGCAGCGAAATCAAAGATCGCTTGGATACTGTGTACGGTGACTCTTCTCCTTCGATGGCAACCGTCAAGAATTGGTTCAACGAGTTTGTTCGTGGCCGCACGTCGGTTTTTGATGAGCCGCGCCCAGATGCCCCGAAAACCGCTGCTACGGAGGAAAACGTTAAAAAAATCCACGATCTCGTATTGGTAGACCGTCGATTGAAGATTCGCGAGATAGCTGAGACTGTGGGTATCGCAGAAGAAACGGTGCATCATATTCTACACGAAGAACTGGGCATGAAAAAGCTGTCGGCGGGATGGGTACCGCGTTTGCTCACACCGGAAAACAAACGCAACCGTGAGACCACATTGGCGACGTGTTTGGCGCTGTACCAGCGCAATCCGGCGGAGTTCTTGCGTCGTTTCGTGACCGTCGACGAAACATGGATTCACTGGTACACACCAGAGACCAAGGAACAGCCGAAACAGTGGACTTCACCCGGCGAACGTGCTCCGAAGAAGGCGAAGATTGTTCGATCGGCCGGAAAGGTGATGGCCACCGTTTTCTGGGCTTCACAAGATGTGATCCACATCGATTACCTCGAAAACGGTAAATCAATCACGGGGCGCTACTAGGCAGACTTATTGGGCCGATTTGACGTCGAATTGAAGAAAAAGCGGCCCCGCTTGGCGAAGAAAAAAGTGCTGTTCCACCACGACAACACATCTCCGCCATCGCCATGGCCAAATTTGGTCGAATTGCGCTACGAATTGCTGCCCCTTCCACCGTACTCTCCAGATTTGGCCCCCTGTGACTACTTTTTGTTTCCAAACCTGAAAAAATCACTCGCCGGAAATAGATTTGGGTCGAATGAGGAGGTCAGCGCCGCCACGGAGGCCTGTTTTGCAGCCCTCGAGAAAATGTATTTTTTGGACAAGTTGAAAAAGATAGAGCATCGATGGGCCAAGTGTATCGAGTTTGAAGGAGATTATGTGGAAAAATAAATAGCCACCTTTCCAAAATTTTCGTTTCTCTTCTGTAGGCTAAATACTTGTTGAAGGTACCTCGTACATTGGCCGGTTATTGGTGATAACTGGGCCAAGCTCGGCCTAACCATGGTCTAGTTGTAAAACCCTTTAGAGGTAAAAGGAGAAAATATATGCTCTAATACTAAACGCGTTCATTTTACCTAGCAAACATTGTTTAATTTGAGCTTGCCGTCGACCTCAAAATATAGAAACTTTTTCATGTAAAGGATAAGTCCAAAAGTAATTACTTAACTATTTTACTATACTATCACTAAACCAGAGTAGTATGCCCCAGACTATTTTTCCATACGAGGATAAAGCTGATATTGTAGTGTCTAGCCTTCGTTTCTGATAAACCAAGTTGATATTGATTTGTATTCTTCAAACAGGTCTACTGCCAGACTGATGCATTTTATAATTTTCATCGTTAATATATATTCTGAATAATCGGTGAAATGGCTTATAATCTGGAAAGTGATATCTGTCTGGTGATCTGTATAATCTTTCTATCCAGGTATGTAAGGAATCACTTAATTTACTTAGTTTAATTTTTTCGGCGTAATTTTTCAAGGCATGATTGACATAACTGGTGAAACACAGTTGACATGGGCTTCATTTTCCACCAGACTTATCATATGTTCAGACAGAATATACGGGTGCATATAATCGTTTGTGTCCTCCAGACTTATAAGATCTTCTCGAAAAACCACATTTGCTTCCGAACTTTACATTGGACATATGCACAGGAGTTCCTTCACCATTTGTAACTAGTAGAACCTCAATAATGAGGTCTATTCAGTTGGGCTCGATTATACAGTATGCATCTATAGTGAAAGGAACGAGATTGGCGAGTTTAGTGTAGGTGAAAGAGTATATCAACATATTCAAGATTGGGGTAGCATTAGGATAGTGCATTTTGGTGCCAATTTACTTCTGCTTTTTAGTATTCAGGGAACTTTCTTAAAGGTTTTTAGATAAGCAGCACTTGGGACAGTTTAGCGTGTACAGGTATATTTGCAGCTTGTGATTTCTATGCTAAAAGGCATTTCGCCCTATCTTCGCAAGATTCAAAAAATTATACGATTGCAGTTTCAAGTTCCTGGAAAAAAAACCCGCTAAATTTAAAAACATGAATTTGCCTCACAAGTTTTCTGAAGAAAAAAATATTCTTCGGGCAATGGCCATCAGCTCATGTAACTTTATACGCGCAAGTGTTCAGCCCAGCGAATGAAAATAGTGACTAATTGGGGATGAACTTATGTGAAGGAAGTAAATTTTCCCGAAAAAAAATTTTTGAAATTATTTACAGGCGTAATTTTGGTATTTTGCAATCGACCTCCACACGGATGAATGTTTGGACAGATTGAGGGATGGAGGCACGGACAAACAGACAGCGATAAAAGTCCACCACGAATAAGCAATCGAACTGCCTTGAGGTGATTAACTGTAGCAGTTGCTGATGAGCTAATCACCTCGTCCAAACTACTTACAAAAACAACGCCTGTTATTCTTTAGAGAGAATATATTCAAGTAAGTCACACTTGTCAGATTTCCGTAATTTGAATAGAGATTTTTTTGGGATATCGTAGATGTGTAACGCAGAATACGCGTAATCTATGTTTTTTTGTGTGGATTCATGGCGTGACAAAAAATCTGTTCCATATCACTCGCAAAAAATGGCCGAGAAGCACGTATAGGTGGTCGTAAAGCGAAGCTAAGCTCCGTCTTCTATATGGCTCGCTGACTCTTTTGCCAGAATATTGGCATCCGTGTTCTGTACGGAATTTCAAAAACCACACTGAAAAAATTCTTATCAATTCTACCTGCAGCAAAAATAATTGTATGTTTGGTAGATATAATTTCTTGCTGGAGATAGAATATTACCCTGGCAATAATGATTTTGATCTATATAACTAACGAATATAGAATTCGCATGTATTACAATAGATATAATTAACAGGATGCACCATTTTTTATGTCGGTATGTAAATATTGAATAACTGAAAAAAACAACCGATTTCATTGCAATTCATTTGGACTAGTTTTTCAATATAACATCAATTGGCCAAAGCAAAATATGCCTTTTTTGCTGCATTTTTCATTACATTTTCAAGCATCTCGGGTGGTATAGGGATTATTTCAGCACAAATGTTTGCCTCGACCTCGTTAATGAACGGAGGCTTGCTGGCGTACCCCTTGCCTTTGAAATAACCCTACAAAACGAAGTCCGGAGGGGTCAAATTTGGAGATCTGGGTAGTCAGTCAATGTCGCCTCCTTTCAGACACCAGACAGGGGATTTTCGTTGTAGAAACTGAATTATTTGATTTCTAGTATAGCATAACACACCATCTTGTTGGAACCAGTAAGATCACAAATTTGCGGGCATACATAATGAGCCAACATCAACCGATATCAATATCCATCGACTGCTTCGTTTTCTTTGAAAAAAAAAGGCTCAATAATGTTCATTGGAACGTCTTGGTCGTCGATGAACGGTATGATGACGATCTCCCACTGTCCCGTGCTCAACAAAATATGACATGAAACGACGAAAAGTGTTGTCAAACAGTGCCTGTTGGCCACGATACTTCGACGGTATGCACGTTGAGGTAACACAATTGAACGACTATTTTCAATGTACGTCGTCATTATTTCGGCGCGTTATGCGATTCATTATTGATATTCTACTGAGTTGACGTTTCAAAAACATGTTTAATCAAGTCAGTTGACAAATGTTATAGTTATTCAATGTTTGCATACTGACATTAAAGGTGGTGCACCCTGAATCTTTGATATGTATTATATTTAAATTCGCACTTATATCCATTATAGCTGAATTGTGTCTATAATGGCTATCTTTTTTCGCTATGATATAAATTTATTTACTTTACAGATACAAGTTTTGTTTGAATTTTTCATTTTCATGTCTAGGGAGGTATTAAATCATTACTATTAGTAAGATATACCTGCAGCAGATATAGTAAGTATACTGATCCGGTAGGATCACATTCGCATGCATAGATGATGCATAGAGTTAGATGTGATTCAGTTTTTGATAGAGGGCAGGCAAGATGACTCAATGCTAACATGGCATCCTTTCAATCTGCGATGCCTGAGTTCAAGACTCCAGAGTAATTATAAAATATTGATTAGATTACAAAATAATTCAACTAGCTCAAATAAAGGCTTGCAATAAACATTTTAAATTGGACTTAATTTTTAGTTGATTTACTAGTTTCCAGTTTCAAAATAAATTATTTTTTAAATTTCTATGCATTGGAAAATATTTCCAAATAAAGGGTTGCAATAAACATTTTAAATTGGATTTAATTTATAGATGATTTTCTAGTTTCCAGTTTCGAACTAAATTATTTTTTAAATTTCCATGCATTGGAAAATATTTCCAGGGTTTATTCGAAAGATAATGTTTTGCCATTTTTATTTTAATACGATTTTGGGCATGTTAGCGCAACTACTGGTGCGGAGGAAGTCCAAACGAGTGATTTAATTTTCGACTACTCTAACCAGTAATTGGGGCCGTATCTCGCCAATAATGCGGCGAATGTTGTCTTCCATCTCACCCTAGAACGCATGACAGCTGTCACACCACACGTAGCATTAAAATGTGTAGCCAATTTTAAGTTCTATATCTCTTAAAAAAATACCCTTTATATTCCACAATTCTGAATATGGTGTCACTAACGAAATATACCGGAAATATTGTATATACCACCGGCCATAAAACCTATTCGTGATAAAATGGCAACCCAAACTAACCATAAAACACATGACAGCTATCACACTATGCGTAGCATTAAAAAGTGTTATCAACTGAATGTTTTATGCCTCTAAAAAACACCCTATACGTAATAAGTAAGTGAAACATAATTGCTAATTAATTACAGTAAAAAAACACTATATTACTTACACCCTTAAATTAATAGTAAAGTACCTTCAAGCCAGAATTTACAAATCAACAATGAATAAAATGATGTTCTCATTCTACTCAATTAATTTCTAACAATCTTTATCAAACTATGAATTAACAATCTTTTATTGATTTCACCCTGAACTGATTTCATAATCAAAATCTACATCACTGTAAACTTCAAATAAAAAGCAATGGAATTACATTTTATTCTAAAATTTCGACGCTACTCTTATTGAAGAAAATTTGACTAGACAGACTATATTATTTACTTGCTTTGTTAATTAAATTGCAATCATACAAGCACTGAATGAGGAAGCTGATAAATGTTCATCCAACGAAAAAAGAACATTTTTACTTTTGTACAAGGTAAGTAAACGATTTAATTTTTTTTTCAAAAAATTTGGCACATTGACCCGTCATGTGCGTCAAATTATAATCGTGCCTCTGGTAATTCATCAACGCTGAACAAAATAGAATTTCATTGAGTTCAAATCAGCGTTCGTTTTTTTTTGTAAGCAGGAAAATATTCAGAACAAGTAGAAATACACACAAAATGAACGATTTAACACGGTTACTTTTATTTGTATAACACCAATTTAAAATTATCTATATCTATGTTACTTGTACTCATATACGAATATATTTCTGAAATGCAACTAGAGTACACTTTAAGAGCGTATACGGTGAACGGAAAAGACCTGAATGATTCGAGTTGAAAAGGTTATCAATTTGTATGAAATTCTGCTGGTATGAATGATTGCAAAAGTGAGAGGATTTTAATATTCATCAACAGGTTTTTTGAACGATATTATTTTTCTTAGTAAATTGAACAGTAGTAGAATTAATGATATTATTTTAATCGGAAATTATTTTTTTCAGTTGAGTTATTAATTGGAGAATGGGGAAGTAGTATTCGTTAGAAAAACTGAATGGCAGACACCAGGGGCAGAGCCAAGGAAGTGCTGATAGTGCTGTCTCTGTCTAGACAGCCAGAGTTGTGACTTTTTGTGACACTAGGCCTCTCAAAGTCGAAGAAGACATTTTGTGAAGACTCGTTAACTAGGCAATTTAATGTATGCATTTTAATTAATTCTCTAATCCGTTGAAAATCGTATAAAATAACATCAGCATAACCCATTAACATACTTGTTTTAATTGCATACTTATTCACCTCGAGGGTAAGTCGTAATGTAATAATTTTCAAAATTGCCTTCCACAGTCCTCCAATATTTCACAGCATAAAATATTAACTAAACAATTTAAATTGATACTAAAAATTAGTCAAATACTTGCCATCAAAACACTAATCTTCTACCTATTGCTTGCTTGGCTATCCATAATTTTGCTATTTTATTGCACTAATTTGAAAATCTACGTCAGTATCTATTTTTCGTCACCTCCGTACGTATCCTAAACTTGAATGAACGAATCCGACCGGATATCTAACGGACGGATTGCTGTGAATGCATGTCGGAGTGTACTCTGTTGAATTTCCACGATGGCCACAAATTTTTTATTGTCAACTTAATCTAGACATGAAAATAATGTTATAGGAGAATGTGTCCGAAAATTTTACGAGTTCGATAAAATTTGAAAAATATACGAGACAATTCTAATCCTACGAATGTGGATGTACAGTATGCCGCTCTTCTGGACTGCTTCTAACACGCCAACTAACCCCATTCAATATTAATTTCTGGTCGCTGCAGCCCAACGCTAAGAATGAGTGTCGCTATCCAACACGCGAAATTCAAAACTAACGACAATTTTTTCATCAATGAAAATAACGTATGCCTGCATGTGCCGAATTTACGTGTCTAAATGTGTCGTCACTCAGTATGAAATTTAGGATGAACTGAATTTGCATGGATAAAACTTTTGCATTTTTTTTTTGAGGAGACATCAAACATCCCTCTTCTAATAATTTATGCCAGCAACATGCGTGTACGATACTCCTAGTTTAGAAACAGTTATTTATGTGCGAATAAAATGTGATGAATGTATTGTCGTTAAAAATTGTTAAACGATAGGCGATAAGAGAGTTCAGTTCGTGTATGTCCCCGTTTTGGGAGAATTTGAAAGGATATTCCCACCCACCATAACAATATCAATGTCACTTTGATGCATTGCACGCTTTTATTTAAACAGTTTTTCACGTTTATTTTCATGAAAATAAAGACCACAATTTGGAGATAATCCCGAACGCAACTATATTTACTGGAAATATTTTCCATCAGGACTTCAATATTATCATCCTGGCGACTCTGATAATGAAACAATAAAAAACCGTGGCCCAAACAAAAACTGTTTGGGGCTTGAATTCAATTGTTTTTAACTTTTTAACGAACAAAATATGCTTGCCAAATAACAAACCGAAAACTAGCGAGCAAGACAATACCGCGATCCGCTTGATTTTTCTACATTACGAATACTAGCAAGGCTGCTCCTGGTGCATTTCGGGATGTGGGAAAGGTTGCTTGGGCGATCCAGAGAAAACCAATAATTTATGACCATCATCCATTCAACTGGAAGCTGAAGTCAAAGTCATATAATTATAAGAGAATGCGTGATGCAGTAGAGTGAAACAATTTTTATTATTACCGGGTGTTTGTTGTTATTGTTGCTATTGTTATTGCTGTGCTTGTGATTATTGTTGCTTTGCTGTGCCGCTGTTGCTCTCGTTATTACTCTTTCAGCTTAATATATGAGCATAGAATGGAGAGCGCTAACAACAGATAATGGAATGCCGCTCGCTTTCACTGCGTTGCCGGCCAGAATTTAAACTGAAATTGACGGTATGTCCGCAAATATCTAGTATATCAACAATACGACGATGGATCCATTGTTCGTTTTATAAAATGCACCTAGCTCGGTTTGCGTTCGCGATATATGATGAAAAGATACATTGTGATATAAGGCAAATTATTTCCCTTGTGGTAGGTTTGTTAAAATGTTGTCGATTGTAAAATTTCACGTTGAACAAAGTCAATATCACACATCACTGCCAACAAAATATGCGAACTATGAATGTTGAGATGTGCAAGCGGGAGGTGTGTATGTGTATTGGATTTTATTCAAACCCGTAAAATGGTTTTATTAATTGGCTTTCGGATAAATAATTATCATAAACCTTTTTGTCATTAATATGACTGATTATTATAGTATCAATGTGGTGGGAGATTAATACTTTTCAGAATAGGTTATTGTTGGAAAATGGATAAAAACTTAAATTAGCCATACAGAGTGCGGAAATTCATCTATTTAGTGGTTAGTTTTCCGATTTGCTTTTGTTTTATTGAACAACTACAGCTGTCTAACCTATTCCAAAAGAGATGTGAAGTATTTGCACTTATTTGATTCAGCCAAATTGTGTTAAAAGGAGAATTCACATTCCGAAAGACACGTTAGAGGTTGCAATTTTGCTTCGATTTTCACCAGATTTTTGTTGGAAAAAGAATTATTTGAAGAAATGAAATCATAACGTAACGAAAATGAGAAAGAATTTGAGTTTAAACGTCATGTATTAATTCTTTGCATTTGCCCCATACATTAGTGTAGCGCATCACAGTTGTACGACAGAATTTACAAACAAACAGAAATGGCTGGATATCGTATATAAGAGAAGTGCTCACATGAGTCTCTCTTTCTCTGTGTTCCTCTGACCGTTGAACAATAAACATCCAATGCAAGTAAGACTCTTCGTAGTTTTTTTATTTGGAATAATCATCGGATGACATCACATGATTACCGTTTAACACTGGGAAATAGTAATTGTTTTCGCAAATCGGCCTGTTGAGTCGATTGAAAGTCCGAGGTAACTATGATTGTTGGAAGATTTCGGCACAAGCTGCATTGGAATTATCGGATCTTTGGCAATATGTTGGCGGAAATGTGGTTGAAAAAGATCCAACAAAAATTGCTGAAGGTGAATGACAAACTGACGCAGATGGTTGATGAACAAAATTATAGCCATATTCAGGGCGCTAAACAGCGAAAGAAATGTGGGAGAAATTGTCCAGATTGATGTGGCGTGTTTGGCTACTGCGAATAACCATAAATACGAAACTCGACAATTGTTCGTATATGAAAGTGTATGTGAATACAATAATTTCAACGGCGCATCGGTTGTCCGCAGCAGATCTCAAAATCAACGATAAATGGATTGGGGCAATTCTTCTGGCCGGTTTGGGTGACGAATTCAAACCCATGATTATGGCGATCGAATCGAGTGGCAAGACAATCAGTTCGGACTTTGTGAAATCGAAAACGCTACAGCATATATCGGCCGAAGCCGCAGCAAAGCATTCAAATGCATTGTTCACAAAGAAGTGGGGACAGTTTGGTTCTAGTAGAGGCAAGTGGAATAGCGACGCGAACAGCAACGGCAACAAACAAAAATAGGCCAAGTGGATTCAAAAAAACGTTTTTCTTATCGAAAAATGGGGCATTTGTCGCGAAAATGGCCAGATACGAGGGCGGTTCCAAAAGGAGTCGACCCGACAAAGAAAACAGTAAAAAAATTGCGAAAATGTTTTTTATTTTTCAACATAATCTCCTTTCAGCTCGATACACTTTTCCCAACGATGTTCAATAGCTTCGATACCTGCTTTATAATAGGAACCGTCAAGCTCCTCAAAATAGCTATTAACTGCAGACTCTATCATTGTTGGCAAATCTTTTGCCGCCGAGCCGTTTTTTCAAATTCGGAAAAAGAAAATAATCCAAGGGACCCAGATCTGGCGAACAATCAACTCATTGATTTTAGCCACCGCAATGACGCACTTTTTTTTCGTCAGCTGGGGCCGTTTTTTCTTGATTTCATCACTCAAACGCTGCAATAAGGCTGCATAATATGCGCCGTTGATTGGTTTTCTTTTTCGAGATAATCAATGAATATTATTCCACGCGCATCCCAGAAAATGGATGCCATGACCTTGCCAACTGACTGAACTGTCTTTGCTTTCTTTGGAGCCGGTTCTCCCTTTTCAGTCCACTGCTTTGGCTGCTTGTTCGCCTCAGGTGTAATATGATGGACCCATGTTTCGTCCATGGTTATGAATCGACGCAAAACTCGGCTTTATTGCTGCCAAACATTGTCAAACACTCGATGGAAACATCCTCACATTGCTGTTTGTGCTCCATTGTGAGCAAACGGGGCACTCATCTTGCGCACAGCTTTCTCATGTCCAAACTTTCTGTCAAAATGCGATGCACAGCACTTTTTGAAATGCCTGCCATATCTGCTATCTCGCACACTTTTAGTCGACGGTCACCCGATACCATTTTGTGGATTTTCTTCACATTTTCTGACGTAGTAACCTCACTTGGTCGGCACTGCGGTGCTTATCTTGGCAGCTCGTACGACCTCGCTTAAACTCAGCTACCCAGTATTTGACCCTTGTAAACGAAGGAGCAGACTTCCTTAGAGTAGAATCCAACTCGGCTTGGATATCGGTTGGACTTAGACCTTTCAAATGAAAGTATTGTATCAAACAACGATGCCCGATTTTTTTCATCTTTACGAATTCAGATGTCTGTAAAAAAAATAATAATAAACATACCGTTATGAATTTTTCACATTAAGTTGTTGAAAAGTGGTATTGTCAATCGCAGTAATAGTTTTTTTTAAACTACCTTTATTCATAAGTCAGGTCGGGCTACCCTCGTAAGACTTAACCTTTTGAAAGGCCACCACTTCTGTCCTTTCTACAAAGTTTGAGTTTTCTAGTTTCTATAATTCTGAGAAAACTAGCTGCGGAGTAAGGACAGACGAATATGCGGATATACGGAAGGCTAGGACGCGAAACTAGCAGGTGTTTGTAAAATTTGTTTAAACAAAGCCTTTAAAAAACAACAGCAAAATTAGTTGTTTGAAATTTTTGAAATGTTTGATAATACTTAACCTTTTGAAAGGCCATCACTTCTGTCCTTTCTACAAAGTTTGAGCTTTTTAGTTTTTATAATTCTGAGAAAACTAGCTGTGAACTACGGACAGATGAACATACGGACAGACGAACATACGGATATACGGAAGGACAGGACGCGAAACTAGCAGGTATTTGCAAATTTTTTTAAACAAATCCTTTAAAAAACACCAGCAAAATTAGTTGTAAGTATATATAATTACATTGAACAATTCTCTTTGATTTTATCACATATTTATCGAGACTTTTGACTATTGTAGCTGATATGATACTCATTTCGTTGTAAATATTGACTTTTGTTGAGAAGGAGAGACAATATAGCGTTTTTTTTTTCGCGAAAGACATTAATTTATTTACACTTAGATTCATGAGCTCATGCTTTAAATTCTTCTAAGTTCAGTGAATTTGATTGTTTTAGTAAATTTGACTCACTATCGAATTGGAAAAAAATAATACACATCAGCTCTTTGATTTAGGAAATTATGTAACATTTATCATTACGAATACTAATTAAAAGATCAAGTAGAGAGGGACTTTAAGGGAATATAATGTCCCCCTGCTTTCATTCTGACCTCTCAGTGTATATAAGGTAGACCATCACCTAGCAGCGGCAGAGGTATCCCCCTCAAAGGACTCGCACATACCATGGTGACTGGCCTGAAATGCGCCAGGGTGAGTAAGGACCCTCTTCCGTGTTTATTGTCTGGCGAAATGTGGATATCAAATGAAAGGATTTTATGAGAACTTTCTACGTCAAGTGTAAAAAATGCGGCAACCAAGCTAAAGGGTTGAGAAATAGTGAATATATTACGAGGGCGGTCCGATCAGTACTTAGCCTCACCGCCCGATGGCGCCACTTTCGCAAGAGCTACATAATTAATTGTGTAGTACATTATCGTAGATGACTGCTGTCAAAATTTGAGCCGAATCGGACTCGAGTCTTGTTTTGACCGCATGTCGTAGCGGGCGTGGCCACGGATTAAAAAAAAGGAGAAAGAGTAATATCGGTCGGCGATTTGATTCTTGTTTTTGGAAGAGAAATCAAAGAGCGCTTGGATGCTGTGTACGGTGACTCTGCATGTCGGTTTTTGATGAGATCCGCACATGTGCCCCGAAAACGGCTACTACGGAGGATAACGTAGCAAAAATTCACGAGCAAGTAATGACAGACTGCCGATTGGAGGTGCGCGAGATGGCTGAAACAGTAGGCATCTGCATGGGTCATATCCTGCATGAAATTTTAGGCATGAAAAGCTATCGGCGCAATGGGTTCCGCTTTTGCTCACTCTGGACAACAAATGCAACCGTGAGACCACTTCATAGCAGTGTTTGACGCTGTTCAAGCACAATCCGAAGGAGAACATATCTGCGTCGTTTCGTGACCGTCAACAAAACATAGCTTCACTGGTACACACCAGAGAAGAAGGAGCAGTAGAAACAGTGGTCTTCACCCGGCAAACGTGCTTTGAAGAAGGCGAAGACTGTCATATCGGTCGGAAAGGTGATGACCGCCGTTTTCTGAGATTCACAAAGTGTGATCTGCATCCACCACCTGAAGAAGGGCAAAACTATGCTCTACTATGCCGAATTATTGGGGCGATTTGACGCCGAATTGCAGAAAACGGCCCTTTTTTGCGAAGAAAAAAGTGCTATTTTACCATGGCAACACAACGGCTCACACCTCTGCAGTCGCCACGGCCAAATAGGGCTATGAACTGCTACCCCATCTACCGTATTCTCCAGATTTGGCCCCGTTCAACTTCTTTGTGTTTCCAAACTTGAAAAAGTAACTCGCCGGCAGAAATTTGAGTCGAATCAGTAGGCCATTGCCGCCACGGAGGCCTACTTTGTAGACTTCGAAGGAACGTATTTTTCAGACGGGTTAAAAAAGTTGGAGCATCGCTGGGTCAAGTATATCAAGCTAAGAGGAGATTATGTTGAAAAATAAATTGCCAGTATTTCAAAATTTTCGTTTTTCTTTTGTAGGCTAAGTACTTATCGGACCGCCCTCGTATATACCCATTCGCGATGTAAATTGTTAACCTTTGAGTGAAAAATTCTGAGACAAATCATAGAAAGGGATCTTTTTGAGTACTTCTGTTGCAAAGAGGTTTATGATGAATAAATCTTTTTATGAAAACCATTTTGTATCAGCTTAGTCTAAGCGGTTGCTAAATGTAGAAGTATATTTCGAGTTGCGCAGCAGTTCCAATGCTCTATTGAGACAATTTTACCTCACGATCGAGATTTTGAATTTCATACCATTTTCATTATGAAGCGTGCAGTTGAGTAAGCGATATTGCCGTATTCTTTCAATTTTTTTGTTTAAGTGCTATTAGCTTGCATTCCACATTCAGTAAACCTTGTTTCTCCTCTTCGAGGGAAATTTAGAGTTGCATGCCAATTAATATTCCCAGAACAGAGGCAGGCTTATCCTTTAAACAAAGGCGATGTTAGTGGTAAGTCTCATGGCTCCTATGTTGAGAAGACTTTTGCCATCTTTCGAGAAGTTGAAAAATTTAGCGTTCGAAGAAGCCTTGGTTTTTAGAAATAAATAACTGATCCAACTCATTTTTAACAGCCTGATCGGAATCGAAAGCTTTGCCATTGAAATGATTTTGAAGGGAGCGAAACAAATGATAGTCTGATGGTGCTCAGTCAGGGCTATAGGGTGGATGTGGCACCAATTCCCAATTGACTTCCATTAATTTTTGACGGGTTATCAAAGAGGTGTGGGATCTGGCGTTACCATGATGGAACATCACACCTTTGCGATTGTCCAGTTCAGCATAACCTTCTTTTGGTGAATATTGACTTTGGCTGTCGTTTATGGAGGCTCATCTTGCTTGGTCCATGATCGTTTTCAGACTACATTATGGTAAACAATCCATTTTTCATCACCCGTTATGATTCTTTTTAGAAATGGGTCGTGTTGGTTACGATTCAGCAAAGTTTCGCATATGTTAATGCGTTTGGTGAGGTGGATTTCCTTTAATTCGTGAGGAACTCAAACATCCAGTTTGTTTACATAACTAAGCTGCTGTAAGTGCAAATAAACGGTTGAATTCGATATGTCGAGCTTCTCTGCCATCTTCTAGCTGTCATACGCCGGTTTGTTTCGATTAACGCCTTTATTTTGTCATCATCAGTAGTGGTGGGACGGCCAGTATGTAGTGCACCTTGCATATCAAAAATCCCAGATCGAAAGTGAGCAAACCAACGCTGACACTGGCGGCAGTCCTGAGCCTAAACTTCACACAATTTCTTTCGAGTTTGCACCGCATTTTTGCCCTTTGGGAAGAAAAACAATAAAATATGCCGATAATGCTCTCTTTGATTGCCCATTTTCAACCTGTTGTTTACTACTGCCGCTCAGTTTTTGACTGAAGATAGTATAGTCAGTCTATAAGCAACACAATCACTACTACATGAAATATGCAGTTCACGTCATCTATGAGAAATTAAAACGACGTGAATTATCGAACAACTTAATCGAATAGTTTTTTGGGAGTAGCCCGTATGTCTATAGACTCTCTCCTTTGCTTTCTTGTGTCAGCGCTTGTTATATGTGATCTGATAGATAATCTGGATATTTTTCATCATAATAAGGTTAATAGCATACCCCTGTACATAATATTCAGCTTTGCTTAATCCATCCAAGATGTTTTTTTTAACAGAGAACTAAGCCGAAAAAATAATTAAAATCAAATCGTCAAACAGACACAATCTTCAGTATGCACATTTAAATTCTGTGTGCTGCGTAGAAAAGGCGTGGAAATTAACCAGATATTTTCCGCGAAAACACCAAAACGCATCACCTTGTCAATCAATTTTAATTCACGCTGAAATATGCGTTATCACTGAACTTAGCAGTCGTCATTGGTACTTTTATTTATTTTAAACGTAGAATTACTAATTTATTTCTTGCTATAGTAGTTAACTCATCATCCATAAACTGGTTAAAAACAAGTGATCAACATTTCTTCTTAAATAAATTACGTCTTGTGAAATTTTAAACGCTCGCTTATCCGCAATTTATTATTATGCCTTCATACGTACATACCCAGTTGATTTGCTTTCATTTTGTCCAAGTCGAAAATGAAACGTCTCCCAATCTTGCGGTAATTTCTTCCGTATTTCAATAATGTAAGTTTAATACCCTCAATTCAAAGTAAACAGAAAAGGAGGCACGAAAATTCAATGATAAACCGCATCAATGTCGGCCAGGCGTGTTTTCAGGGATGATCAAAAATCAACACAAAATCTCGTCATATAAATTTTTTTTGGGGGGAATTTAATCAGCGATTGGCGCATGTGTGCTCCAGAAAAATGAAAGAATTTCATACGAGCACGTATGATATGTACATGGATTAATATTGTACAAAGAATTTAGCATGATCCAGGCATTTTCTGATACAAATAAGTTGATATTGTTAATTCGTAGTCGTTTATTAAGAATTGTATACTTCTAGCACAGGTTTAACGCATTTGTTTTCGCGCTAAAAGTGATAACCTTTTAACTGAACTAGTTAAATGGCGGGCGAGATGATGATTGTGCAAACGATTAAATTGGTTTCAACATGAGATAATATTGAGTCTATGTCATCCTAGTGTCCAAGTAGAATTATACATTATGACCTAATAAAATTTCGCCACAATTTAATTCGTGATCATTCGAAATTTGAAGGTGAATCACCCTATTTGAGCTCAAAATGTTAAAAAATTGATTATACCTCAAATGGTTAGTCATTTTTTTTAATCGTGAATTCTCCATTCTCAGACTAAACATCTGCATCCGTATGCCCTTTTTTCTGGAGAAATATTAACTAATGACTATTATTCACAAACTCACTTAAATTCACGTTGTATCGTTGTGAAAATCAACATCACAGCAGCTTTAGAATCGTTTAAAAAAGGAACGAAAAAACTCCAGAGGACCATGTTGTGAACCTTGTGGATCCCCATCGTACAATGAAGGTGGACTGTAATTGGCTGCATCCGGCCAAAGACTGACTTCGGCCATCTTTTCTGAGGTAGAACGAATGCTTACCTTTTTTTTATCAATGGCAGTTGAGGATGATGGCAACATCAAAACGATATGAGTTCATATGTGTTCTTTTTTCTGTAGACAGACAATTCCATATTCCGCTTTGAACTCGCAAGGTAGGTAAACGAAATGATCCAAAACTACACATCCAATCCCATGAAGGAACTATAACACACGTTGAGTTTTAAGTGGCTCTATGGCGGATACCTTCTTAATACCTATTTCCAAGCCCAAAAGAACGCATGAGTCAAAAACCTTGACTCAAAGTATCATCTGTCACAGCTGGATTTCTTCTTCGCTTGTCCTATACAGTAACATGCGGCATCTTAAGAAAACACAAAAGAAGAACACACGAAGATGGCTGCGTGCAGTTTTAGTGTTCCTCTAGGTGTTTTTTCGTCTTCGAGCGTTGCGTTGTCTTGGATTGTGAGGTGTGCAGACAAAGTAAAAGAATCAAGACACGAAATTGGGAAGATGGCTGTTAGCTTGCTTGAATAGAGCGGAAAGTGCAATCAAAATGTCGGGAAGGAAATCGAGACGCATAATTCATTTAAGGATTTATGTAATATATTCATTGTCTTTTGGTTTAAAATTAACTAATTTGTCTTAATTTTAATTTATTCTTGCTCTGCACTTACACAAAACTGTTAAGCGTAAAATATGAAAAAAAGAAGCAAAAGCAATTATTCACAGGGCAAACATTAAGTAGTTTCCAGTATCATTCCATTCAAAAATAATTAGAAAAACAGATTATTCCTACTCCGAGGGCATGGAACACGTGTGCAATGATGCATTCTTTGCTACACTAATTCTTCATATGCATCCATCCACAGGCCATTCTCTGTTTGACTGTGGGAAAACAAAGGGTACTCGTTTCTTAGGAGTGCTGTAAAATAAAAATAAATATTTTTCAAATTTTTCAACACAATTCCTCTCCTTAATTTTCACTTTTTTACCATACGTTTACGTGTGGATTACTTTTTCGCCACTTGAACATTTGTGATCAACAATCTGATCTTAGGGATCATAATAACGTTCTCGAGCATCCAAAAATATCTTAAATTACACTTACATACATCTTAGGTGCTGAAATTGATGTATAATTTAATTTTTTTTCTATCTTGTAAAATACCGCTATACCACTAATATACACCGACCAACCGGCTGCTAGTGTTGTTAGATAAAAATTTGTTCTTTATCGAACACGGAGGAATTGAAGAGGGAATTTTGATTAATGAGTGAAACTAATTATGGCCTATAAAGACGAATTGCCTATCAGTGAAATGTCGAAGTTACGAAGGAGTAGATGGTTTAGTCTGTTGGTTTTCGAGCCACCCCCAGACGTCATGTTGTCGTTGAGATTGTCTACGTCTACAATCCTGTCGTCGTAGTCAAGAATTATATGTTGATGATGAAAAAGTATTTTGATTAATTTACCAATTCTTAAAATCAATTTGATGTCGAATTTCGAAAATAGGATATTGAATTGGAAGCTACCGGTTGTTTGGAATACTCGTATGTCTAGAAATTCCTGTATGGATTGATGATAGGCTTCGATTTTCTGTTATAAAAATAAAATCTTGAATACTAAAGCCTCGATATGCTGACAGGAAGTAGACAATTAATTGTGAACATGATTTTTCTATTCATTATAATATTTCAGAAATCAGATTCGAAATGAGTGAAGGCAATTTGTTTTGGAGGCCATTGCCCGAATCGAACACACAGAGCCACATGCATTAATTTCTTGGATTGTGCAATTTGCTCATGATAGACTTGACGATTGATTTTATTTTTCAATTTTTCGTGATTTAAGAAGGCTGGAATGATTATTTTAAAGAAGTAGTTCGAAATGAATTTGAATTTAATGAATTGATTTTTCTTTCTGGAACACTGAAAAAAAATAATTCTATCATTAACAGGGATGAAGTTATCTCAACCTCGCTGTGAGGTCAGCAAATGACATCCGAAATTAGATTCATCACAAATACACTTAAATTCACGTTGTTTCGTTGCGAAAAGCAGGATTTCAATATCTTTAAAATCGTTTGAAAAAGAAAGGGGAAAACACCTGAGGAACATTTTTTGCTTCGATTGAATTTAAACTTATGAAATATCTCAAAACCGGTTATATAGTGTTTTCATGAAGCTGAGACAACAACATAAAAGCTAAGCTTAATAGGTCATATTGTAGGAGGCGAGGGAGATGGTTGTTCTTAATGAAAGCAGTAAAGTAGCCTCGGATTAGATTGGACAAACAACAACAAAACTGGCATCGAAAAACAAACTACTCTTTTGGAACATCGAACGTACCATTTTGATATACAACTACGAACAATCAAATGTTGTACATGGAGGTGTACAGATTCCATCCTCAGCTCATATGATTCAACTACCAGCCTCAACAGTAAACTCGACGAATGAGAAGAGTTAATTTTTAGACCCCCTACTACCACCAGTTGTGAGGGCAACAATTAACTCTAGCAAAGATCTCGAGTCCAAATATCCCCTATCTAGGCTAAGAGATAAAAGAATTTACGATAACGTGAGACTATTCCTGGCCTATCTGCACAAAGCTCCTGATACTACGTGTATCGATAATAAAACAAAAATAAACATTAAAGTTACAGTCCAAAAAGAAGGTCTTCCTATTGAAATGGAGGTTCTCCTTGGACTTTATTTTAAATACCATGAAGAATACGGTATATTTCCAGCCCAAGCCAAAAAAGATTTGGACACTTATTCCTCACACGTAAGCAGCAATTTTATATCTTCTCTTCAACGATCTCGAGAGCAATACCAGAAATTTTTTCGTTCCCAGTAAAATCCCACTCAGTTCCAATCGCCGCAGACTCTTTTACCACAACTGCGGTGGTATGAGAGGAAAAATCAATAAACTCTTTCTTGTCGCCAAATCATGCCATTTTAATGTTCTTTCCCTGACCGAAACATGGTTGAACAATTCATTTGTAAACGAAGAGATTTTTTATGGAAACTGGAATATTTATAGGGACGATAGAGATTATCATAGCACTGGACAGACCCGGGGCGGTGGCGTTTTTATTGCTGTGCATAATTCCTTTTCCAGCAAGCTGGTCAGCACAGTTCCAACATAAAATCGTCCGCATCAAAGCGGAGAAATCGGATTTATAAGTTGGTGCTTTTTATATTCCACCTAAATCAGGTGAGATAATCTACAATGATGTGTTTAATGTAATTTCTTCACTGGCTGCTTTCATCAAGGAAGAAGACAAAATTATGAACTCAATCGCCCTCCTTTGTCATTCATGGTCGATGAAGCTGATGGTGGTCTTCTGCCAATAAATCTTTCGGAGAATATTGACTTCGAACTTATTAACACTTTATATGGTAATGATTTGCAGCAAATTGTTCCGACCCTCAACCATTACGGTAATTGGCTAGATCTGATATTTACAAACGCATACGACGACGTAGTGGTCAATCCGACTGGTGAAACAGAGCACTTATTTTCTAATAGCCTCCACCATTCTGCACTTTCTGTTGAGCTGTCCACTACCGATGAAGCAAACCAACTATCTTACAATAACAATATTGTATACGATAGTTATTTACGCCAATCAGCATATAATGCTGAAATAACTATTTTCGTCAAATTGACTGGACTGGTACTCTTACAACGTTAGGTGTAGACGATGCAGTAGCTCGTTTGTACAAGATTTCTTTGGACGCCGTTGAAAGACACGTACCTAAGATAAAAAGAAGAACAAACTTTCTGAGCCTTAGCTAGATAGTGAGCTCCATTACATGCGAAATCAAAGAAATAAGCTTTACAAAATAATCCAATCAAGATCCAATGTGAACCATGAGATGAAATCGAAATATGATGAGCTGGCGAAGGAATTTCAGACTAAATTCCGGGAAGCATATACGAGTACATCACATGTTAGCACAATTGGTGAAAATATTATTCGTGATCCAAAGAAATTTTTTGATTTCGTAAATATAAAACGCAAGTCTCATGGCTTTCCTAAATTCATGACATATCAGGAATCTAGCTCTTCCAACCCAATGGATATTTGTGAATTTTTTGCCAGCCACTTTCGATCCATTTATTCTACAACCAGCTCTTGGTACTATGCTCCTTCCTCGGATCTAAATTCAGCCGTTTTAATTAAGGAAATTTTTATTTCAAAAGATTAAATACTTAAAGCAATAGAAGATCTTGAGCTCAATTAAGGACCTGGCCCTGATTTACTCCCTCTTTACTTTTTATTCAACTGCAGAGAGCCATTGATCTTACCCTTATATATCCTTTTTAACAAATCCCTTGCTGCAGGAATTTTCCCCTCATCTTGGAAGTCATCACATTTGACACTAATATATAAAAATAAAGATAAGGGGTTGGTGGAGAATTACAGAGGTATTGCTATTTTATCAACACCAAAACTATTTGAAAGATAGTCTGTTCCAAATTATCTCCCATTATTGAGCCACGGCTTAACGATCAACAGCATGGTTTTCGTAAAAATCGCTCGACCACAACTAATATATCCGTGATGGTGTCTAGCATTCTCTGCGAAACGCAGTTGGGGCACTAAATTGACGTGATTTACACTGATTTTAGTAAAGCGTTCGATCGGGTCAACCACGAAATCCTAATAGACAAACTTAAAAGATTCGGAATCGGTGGTTTCTTACTGAACTGGCTTGGCTCATATCTCCATAATCAGACTCAAAATGTTAAATTTTAAGGTTCCATATCTAAAGAAATGAATGTTTGCTCCGGTGTACCACAAGGCAGCCATCTGGGCCCTCTCCTTTTTAACATCTTAATTTCTGATCTTTCTGAAGCCTTGTCGGATATTCTTCATCTTTTCTATGCCGATGATCTTAATCTTTACCATGTAATAACGTCCCAACAAGATACATTATTCCTTCAAAACAAAATCAACTCCCTGTTAGAATGGTCCCAAATTAACCAACTCTCCTTGAACTTTGAAAAATGTCAAGTTATAAGTTTTTCACGGAAACGCTTAAGTTTAATCAACAATTATCATCTTTACCATCATAAACTTAGCCGGGTGGATAGCATCGTAGACCTTGGTGTCACTTTGGACAGAAAAACCTAATATGTGAAGTACAAGTTATATATTTTGCGTGGTTTTTCCTATTTTGCATACAAAACAGAGGTTGAATCTGGCAAAGAGGTCAAAGTCACAGTTGAAAAACTAGATTTAGGAGCAACTTCCAGCGTCATAGTGCGACTGACACGTATGATTCAATGACACGAAAATTACAGGCTATACTTCGACTACTACTTTACCTCTTTGTGGCCTTTGGAAATTTATCGAAAGAAGGCACTCTTGCGCGAGGTACAATCAGAAGAAGTAGGATCCCTGATGGTAAGCTATCTTAAGAAAAAGTGGCTCGGGCATATTCCGAAGAGTTTGTAGCTGATATGAACGGCGTCGACGTGGCAACGGTCTTATGGAAGGATAACAAATTCTAAATTTGGTGCCCAAAATCTTTTATTTAAGGCCCAGAGATACGATTAAAAAAATTTCGTTCCATATCACATTAACATCCCGGTACCCAATGTTGCAGGCAAATATAATTGACATATGGACGGCATTGATCTTATCAACAGTATTATAGGAATCTACAAGATACTGCTGAGGAGTAAGCGTTGGCAGATGCGCCTGTTTTACAAATACTTGGCATCTTACGATGGCTAAAACATGGGTGCTCTAGAAAAGGGTGTGCATATGTCACAATATTCCCGAAAAGACCATTATGACTACTGCAGATTTTCGCCTGCAAGTGGCTGAATCTCTATGCAAAATGGGATTAAAGCCGGTTTAACAACACGCCGATCGTAAGAGATAGATCAAAGTAAACAAGTTGGGTAAACAGACCTACGCTCATGTCAGAAGGGTTTTGTATTCAATTTACAAACTGCAGTCACGCAGATCGAATCAAATCAAGAAACATGTCAAAGACGATTTTATTGGAGAAAGTATGAAATACGAAGCTCATACTATTATTTACAAAGTTGAACGAATTTCGACTTCTGAGGTTTTTGGTATTGTTATACCCATAAATATCTCCCTTGATAATTATTTCAGATGTCCATCCGCGACGGAGAAAACACATGTTTCATGTATTTACAACCCCCCCCCCCCCCCTGTGTCCCCACTGAAGCAAAAACTGACAGTTCAACAACTGTTTTGAAAAGCTCCCATGAAAACTTTTATTTCATACTCATATCGGCTACGTTTGATGAATTTTTTTTTCAGGGGCCACTCTCCTGTACTGTTATCATCGATCAATGGCCAATTTTTTCGAATCCTAGAATGGTTACAAAACCCTTTTGCTAGGAGCTCTCTCCCACCTCCTTGACTTGTTTCACTTATGAGCATTAATTGTAGGTACTCATCTTCAGTCATTCATTCAATTGAATCCAGTGTTCAAAGCGTGCACCTTAAACGTTGAAGTTGGGAAAAAATAACTCAAAATTATTCAATCTTCGCATTTAAAACAGCCACTATTTTGTTTTACGATTACTGATACCACAAACTGAACCGATTCCCAAAGATTTACATGACACCTATCATTCCTGAAATTTTCATGCAAATCCTAGCAAAATTGTAGTGTCTGAGTCGGTAAAAGGCGCATGTTGTTCCATAGCCATATGTTGCCATAGTAATAAATGCAGCGCATATTGTTCCATAGTAAAGCAGGAAAATTCAAACCGCTATAACTTCGCTAAATATGATTCGATCTTTATGAAACTTTCAGGAGAGATCAACCATATAAATAGACATCTACGTACTGAATTTCATTGAATTTAAGGGTACCGTTGAGATTTTATTCAAGAAAACATAAAATCAATAAATCATACTATTACTAACAAAGTTGAGTGAATTGCGACTTCTCACGTATTTGTTGTTGTTGTACTCACCAAGGCCTACATCCCTGATTTTTTTCAGATTTTTCGGATCACAGGTGTCCAGTCGCGAGGGGGAGGGACACAAATTTTTCGTACATTTCCCCTCCCTGTGCGCCCCTCGAAGCAAACTTTGCCAAACTAAGACCTGTTTTGAAAAGTTCTCATCAAGAACTTTCATTTGATATCCATATCGGCTACCTTCAATAAATTTTTTTTTCGGGGGGTCACTCCCCTACATGGGGAGACCCCCCTAAAATACCTTATAAAATTTTTTTGTAGTTGAACTTTGAAGAGATCACCACTTTACACCTACACACAAAATTTGATGTTTCTAGCTTAAGTAGTTTCCGAGAAAAACTGCTGTGACACACGGACGGACGGACGGACGGACGGACGGACAGACGGACAGACGGACAGACGGACAGACTGGTCGCGAAACTGGTAGGGTTTTGTAAAATTATTTTACAAAACCCTAAAAAACATAGAGGACCTGCCCAACATGTGCCTTCGCTAGCAGCCCGACAAGTTCAGTAGTCAAGTAAAAACATGCTGCAAGTCCCAAAGTGTGCTGGGTTCACCTATACGGTGAGTGGAAATTGCGGCGTGGCTTTATGCTGTATAACAAATAAAAATTGTTTTAGGAACTTCCATGCACCATAAAAGAGTTTCATTTTTAATAGTGTTGACAATTTTCTCTTTCATTTTCAATCAGTGTTGCCAAAAGCTACATCTTATATCTCTTACATTCATAAACCTATCCCAATACATAACAAGTTGGGTAGACAGACCTATGCTCATGTCAGAAGGGTTTTGTACTCAACTTACAAAATGCCGTAACCAGCAACGAATAAAATTAAGAAACACGTCGTGTTCGAGGATCATACTATTATTAACTAAGTTGGAAGAATTTTTTAATTCTGAGGTATTTGTTAAAATTATACCCATAAATATCTCGCTTGATAATTTTTTCAGATTTTTTCAGATTTTTTTAGATCACGGGTGTCCATTCGCGAGGGAGAAAACACATTTTTCATGTATTTCCCCCCCTCTGTGCCCCACTGAAGCAAAAACTGTCAGTTTAAGAACGGTTTTGAAAAGCTCTCATAGAGAACTTTCATTTGATACTCATATCGGCTACGTTTCATGAAATTTTTTTTCAGGGGCCACTCCTCTGTACTGTAAGCATCGATTCATGTCCTATTTTTCCGAATCCTAGAATGGCTACAAAACCCTTTTGCTAGGAGCTCTCTCCTGCCTCTTTGACTTGTTTCAATTGTATGTAGTCATCCTCATGATATCTATCATTCCTGAAACTTTCATGCAAATCCTAGCAAAGCTGTAGTGTCTAAGTCGGTAAAAAGCGCATATGGCTCCATAGCCATACGAGTATGTTTCCATAGTAATACAGGGCATATTGTTCCATAGTAATACAGGAAAATTCAAATCGCTATAACTTCGTTAAATACAAATCGATCTTTATGAAACTTTCAGGAAAGATCAATCTTACAAATAGTCATCTGTTTGCTAAATTTTATTGAATTTAAGGGTACCATTTAGATTTTATTCAAGAAAACATAAAATCGATAAATCATACTATTACTAACAAAGTTGAGTGAATTTCGACTTCTCACGTATTTGTTGTTATTGTACTCATTAAGGCCTACATCCATGATTTTTTTCAGGTTTTTCGGATGGAAGGTGTCCAATCGCGAGGGGGGGGTACGCGAAAAGTTCGTACATTTCCCCTTCCCCTGCCCCCCTCGGTACTCATAAGGCAATTTTAAGACCTGTTTTCAAAAGATCTCATTGAGACCTTTCCAATGACACCCTACTCGACTACCATTGGTGAAATTTTTTTTTTGAGGGGTCAACTCCCTATATGGGGAGACCCCCCTTAAACCCCTTCGAAAAAATTTTTCACCCTTGAACTTTCAAGAGGTCACCACTTCTGACCTTTCCACAAAGTTTCATGGCTGTAGCCTCTATAGTTTCGGAGAAAAAGTGCTGTGACATACAGACGGACGGACGGACGGACGGACGGACGGACGGACGGACGGACGGACGGACGGACGGACGGACGGACGGACGGACAGACGGACACAGGTCGTGATTGCAATAGGGTTTTGTATTTTAGTACAAAACCCTAAAAATATGTAAATTGAAGGTTTTGAGTTATAAAGGATTACATGTTCTAAATAAACTTGTTTTTACTTTCCATACAAATATGAAGGATATTAAGTCAGTAATTTTTTTATATGAAAAGTAGTTTGCTTTATTTAACTTTTGTTGCGTTGTATTTATTACGTAAAACTTTAAATTTAATCGCACATACCAACAGTTGTCAAATATTTAACTAAAGGTATTTTATTTGCCGTGAAATCGTCTCAACTATTTTTTATGATTTAAAAAAAAACAAATATATTACAATACCCTATTAAAATTGGTACCTGTTTCCATCCGTTCGACAGTGCGTCAGAGCAAGTTTTTTCATGAACTAGAAAAGCTAGAGTTATCAAATCTTGTGAAGAACTCAGAAATAGTTGGCTAATGAAAGTTTTACAGTCACAAATAATTTTAAAGAATTTAAGGGGGGGGGGGGGGGGGGAGGGGCTCTTTTTAAATGAATGTGATCTCTCAAAATTTTTTCACCGAAGACAGTCGACCAGGGCATCAAATAAAAGATCTTGATGAGATATTTTAATATAAGATCTTTCAATTGCAATGTTAAGGAGGTAGGCGGGAAAACTGCAAGATTACGAAATGTCTTTATTTCATAGATTGAGTACAAAACCCTTCTGACAAGAGTATAATTCTGTCTACTTGAGTTGTTTTTATCACAGCAATAATACTGCCTCATCAGAATTAGGTTAGTATTCAAATTTTTTTATGATTTTTTAAAGTTTCGTTTATTTGATAGTCAAGAGACGTCGAACGCCGATTTTTCACGTGTGAAAAACTGCTTCAACGGCACAAAAGAAAAAGTGTTTTGCATCGAATTGTCACTGGCGATGAAAAGTGGCTCCATTACGATAATCCAAAATGTCGGGCAACGTATGGATACCCCGGCCATGCATCATCATCGACGGCCGTTCAGAATATTCATGGCCTAAAGGTTACACTGTGTATTTGGTGGCACCAGCTGGGTGTGATCTATCATGAGTTGTTGCAACCGGATGAAACAATTACAGGGGAAGTCTACCGACGACAATTGATACGTTTGAGCCGAGCACTGCGCGAAAAACGGCCGGAATATGAACAAAGGCACGGCAAGGTAATTTTGCAACAATACAATGCTCGGCCACATGTTGCACAGGTCGTTAAAACCTACCTTGAAACGCTCAAATGGGATGTTCTACCCCACCCGCCGTATAGTCCAGACTTTGCGCCATCCGATTATTATCTCTTCCGATCAATGCAACATGGCCTGGCTGACCAGCACTTCTCTAATTATGAAGAAGTCAAAAATTGGATCGATTCGTGGATAGCGGAGAAGCCGGCCGAATTTTTCACAGAGGGGGTTCGTGAATTGCCAGAAAAATGGGAAAAAGTTATAGCTGGCGATGGACAATGCTTTGAATATTAAATTTGTAACAATTTTTTCACAATAAAGCTTCAACTTTCGAAAAAAAAAAAACCGCACGAATTAACCGGTACCCCCTTTTAGTATATATTACATTTTACGAATTTTATGTTTTCATCTTTAAAATCGAAAGATGATCCTAAAATTGGCCCAAAATTTGTATCTAAATGAGACATACATGATATGAAGCTACAGCTTACCACATACAAGCGAATCCGTTGAGAAGTAGCCAATGCTGACAAGTGTTGGATTAACAGAGATTTCCTCTACATCTAGGTGTAAGAGATGAATAAAAGCCCAGAATCTAGATGAATCTCCATTCCCAAAACTTGTTCTTGGGGTCCTCCGAATACAATTTGTGCTTTGCTATATCGAGTCTCCAAGGGTATATTATGTCTCTCGCAGCGCAACATAGCAAATGTATACTGTGCTAAATCGAAATAAAATCTGATTTAAAATGTTTGAGCGGCTTAGGAGTAACAAAAACATAGAAAAATTAAAAATGTTTGATGAAAAACGTACAGGATTATGCTAACTCATCCTTTATTGAGTTGATTCAGACAGTTAAAAGAATAGCAAACTTTTTATGTCAAAAACTTTAGGCCAAATTGAAACTGCTAAAGTAATTTTCAGGACAAATTTCGCACACAAAAATTTGTTTTAATATACACTTTGAACCACTAAATTCAGCTTTACTTGAATTCAGTGTATTTTGCTCATAATCTTCAGAGGTTTTGTGTTGTGGTTTGACACTTTGTTGAATCTATGAAGTATGAACCTAAAAAAAGTATACCTAATTGCTTCTAAAATTCTTCTGTCCATACTTATCATCGTTTGATACAAATATATCATATTCTTATATGTATATCCCACCTCAGAATAAACTTCCCCCAATCTTATTCCCAGGAAGAGAAAAAAAACCAACAACAGCAGATAAGTGTGAAATAATGAAAAAATCACTTGGGGATTTTCAACACAACACGTTGGGAATAATATGATGAGATATGATGGCAATACTTCCATTACGCATCCAATTTTAATTTAAGTGGATGAAGTCAAGACATGGTAAGGACACGTTAGGACTCACCATCATATCATCTTTACCTTTTTCACTCTGCACCAACATACAACTTATATATGTATCTTATATTTCACGGTGCCCTGTACCCAAGTTCCATACATGAAAGATTGAGATACCAGATAGTGTATCCAGAATAGGTGAAAGATAGCAAGATATTGTTGTCCAGGGAGCATACGTATCCAAAGTATCAACAAAAAACAAGCATAAAGGCGAAGAAACGAAAAAAAACTAACGTTCAAGGGTATATACAGGAGAGACTAAAGGAAACAGCCTAAGACTAACTGATATTACTTTGCCATCTTCCTTCCAGGAATTCTTGGGAAAAAGTTTTCCATTTTTTTTCTTCTCGCACTTTAGATATTGTTTAGAGAACTTTTTTATTCGTATTTGTGGTTGTTTTGCGAATACTTTTCGTTCCAATACGTTGCTGTACTTTGAACGTTATCAGTTTGAAGGTCTTATCAGTCGACATACCAACGTTTAGAGGCGGCCATATACTCGTACTCTGTGATAACCGTTTTTTGATACGCCTACTACAATCGGGTTATATTGAATGAGTGTGTTTGATGAACGGAGAAAAATAAATTATTATGGAGGGGAGGGGTGATATATCTTTTTTAGTTTGTTTTCGCTAGGTATTTTTTGTTTTTGTTGTTGTTTATGATTTCCTTGGGTATTTTTTTGTGAGTTTCACGTGTTGTGTTGATTAGTTTTTGCGTAATAAATTGTATGGGGTTACATTATTCCTTGTTTAAGGGATAAGAATTGGCTCATTTTCTCCTCTAGTGTTTCACTGGAGTCCCATGTCCTACTAAAATTATTTTTTTTTAAGTGATGACATCTCCTTTTTGACCGGAAATTTAAAAAGCCAATCTATAAGAAATCTTTAAAAATTGAAGAGTTCTTAGAAAAAAAAACACAATCGATCTCAACTAAATATTGAATCGGAATTCACATGTGGAACTGATTCTGTGTTTAATGAAAAAATTCGTAGCGGCCGCGATAGGAACCACAGCCGGAGACACTTTGTATATGGCATAGAGGTTTGACTCTCAAGCCAGCGCCCTGGGTAGGCTCTTCCCGTGCCGTGCCACCTACATACGCGTGCTTAGACTAATTCGTGGTAAATTATGTACTCGTTCCTCCAATTATAGAGAAGAAGCGTCAAATGCCGAAGCTTTATCATCGCTAATTGGAGGCTCTATAGCAGCTACCAAGAATACCGACTCTGCTATTGCAGTTAACACAGACAAAGGAGGTGCTCCAAAAAAACCTCCTCAGTAGCAGCGTTCACCACATTCCTGTAAACAGGACCAGCAGCAATCCTTTGGCAGCCAGGCCTGCACGTACTTTGCATCTTCTCTGAGAGTAGTTGCTGGTTATCAAACACTACCATCATCTGAATAATCATGTCATTGCTTCATCTAAGCTGACACTGGCTAAGGAGTGTGAAGTTGCTCTGAAGAATGGATTTCGGCCTCCTAGTATTCTTATGAAGCATTTTATTTTTTCTCCTAAGGAAAGTTCCGTCGCAACAAGTTATTGCATAATTAATCCATTTACTAATAATGTCGATGCTTACAAAATTTCCTTGTATTATCAAAATGTAAAGGGGCTTAAGATCCAAGCTGGAGTACTCTGTTTGTGAGATTAAGTGTTTTAAATAAAATTAAAGTCACAAGTGTAAATGCAAAAAAAAACAGAAATTAGGAATTTCAAAACATTTTTTGGGTAACTTGAAAAACTCCAAATTATTTCAATATTTAAAGAAAAATTTGAAACAAATCGTAAATTACTCATGCATCACAAATATAGTTTTTCTTTCTGATTAATTTCATAATTTTCATTTACTTGGTATGAAAATTATGTTTGAAGTCAACAAGAAACCCCTTAAGAGCACGAAATATCCGACTTGCTATAACAGTAAAACTAAATTTTCATCTCTACCAAATAAACATTGTTTCAAAATGATTCAACCCGCCGTAACGAGAAAAACATGTCACTTGGTGGTGAGTACTTATGTTAGTATTTTTATGAGTCCATTCCAAGGAAATAATTCACGCCCAAAAATCTCCAATAATTTTCTGTTGGTTTGAACTCATAAGCATCAAAATTTTATGTCCAGTTCATCCGTAGTGTCAGTCCGTCAGTCAGACGTAGCCAATCAATGGACCAATATATTTACTCTTCAGCGAAATTACATATGAGTATTCACGCACGTTCCTTGAATCTTGCCAAAGAAAATTAAAGAAAAGGAGCAACAAGAGAAAAAAAACAAATTTAATATCTTTTTCAATTTCGTTATTCAGTTTGAAACGTTTTTCAGTAAATGCACGCTTTAAATTTAGGTTTTACGTTCAAACCTACATACAATGTCGGGTTGAATTTCAAAACTATGATGTACTGGTATTTTTTGTTTGGTTAATATATGAGTACTAATTTTTAAAAATTGGACTAATTGAAAATCCTCATTTATTTGTTTCATAGAGCGCTTACAACAGGCAGGCTGTATCGAGATTAAATAGTGCATGAAGTGAGAAAATGATTTTTTATTATTTTTTTTTTGTTCGTCGCCATCTCCAATAACGAAACGAGACATTGTTTAAACAGCGGCGACTTTTAGTATCAACTGATGTTCACGTTTTTAATGAATGTTTTTTACCATTCATCGTTGATTCGTAAAGTGTATGTAATTAATATTTTCTACATATGCGCGAGTCAAGTCAAAAACATGAATATCCCACCAAAGTTCATGTACGTATTTCATATGCATATGATTGTAAAATTCATTAACGCTACATACTAATAAATATATGGAATTAAAGTGCGATGGGAATAATGAAAAAAATCGTGTGAAGTGATCTTGGATTATTACAACAAGTCAAGAAATTTTTCAAGTGCGTTTATTTTCGTTGAATATATGAGTACGAGTGTGTATCGAAGCTGTTAGTATGGTGGAAATGATGGTGCACTTATAAATGCCAGCCTAAAGATGAATGGGAAATAATGAGCAAGGAGTGTACACAGAATATGAGTGTACTACGGGAATATCTACACATATTTCAAAAATCTGTTTGAAATATTCATGGACGAGTTGATTGCGCGGAATAAACAGTGATTTCTTTGTTCACAGAACAAGAATGGTGGAGCTTAAGCTTAAGAAGAAGGTTAGCAATATTGTATTTCATTGGAAGAATTTTTGAAGTTTGATTGATTAATTTGAGTGTTTTGAATTGGCATGTTAAGAACATGATGGTAGAATCGTTTCATAGTGTGGATATGATGAAGTACGAAACCTAGTCCAGGATAGCAGAAATTAAAATTTATTTAAAAGATAGTACTTCGAATGCCTTGGTCACCTCTGATTTTAAATAAGGCACTTCGCATCATGCCAGCTTTACCGGAGGGGACATTTAAGTCCGGGCATACTCATATGATCAAGTATGAAAAGTGAAAAATTAATAAAAATTAACACCGGCGTAGCGGGATGAAAGGGCGGGCCACATTATGTCGACGCAACAGGAGATGAGCTGTACGTCTGTAGTAAGAGGACAACAATAATCAATCTCGCCATAGCGTATACCAGCCAATGAACATCTGTGCCAAAACCATCAACTTAGTGACGGTTCGAAGGTGCAAAGCGCCAGTCAAAACAAAAAAGAGACAAAAATCGTTTGGCTCTCTTATGAAAACTCAGTACCACAAAGCCGCTTTGATTCTTAGTAAAAGTGCTAGGAATGAGGCGGAAGGCACTATTCATGAGAAGGACAAGGAAGACAAAAGCAAATACTAAAACTAGAAGAAATGGGTCAAGCGCTGCCGAAAGATGAGTGTGGCAGCCCAAACCAGCCTTGTAAGTTTTATAAATTGATCCGCTGCAAAGGACCATGTCATGTTGCTATAGTGAATGCCCTTTTTGCTGAAAGTAAGCTACCTACACAAATATGGGCGACCGTCGAGGACAGGCTATCAGAGATGGTCATGGAACGTCTGCTGAAGTGCCCATCGAACTCACTACTGGGCTACTAAGACTTGGGACACATGGGATGTTTTGAAACTCAAGCGAATTTCGGCTGGGGGGAATTCCTTTCAGACAAGAGCTCATAATTTACTGCCAGTCAAGGGGCTAGAAACTAAACAGCCGCTTCAGGATCTTCGTATCAATAACCCGAATATACTTATGGATGATTGGGTAGTCCTTAATGCTGAGGAACCTGAAGTATGCAATTCAACTTTGCTTATAAACGAGGAGTGCTGAGAGGTTTTTGAGAGGACAGACCTATGAACCCTTACGTGGTATGGCGTAAGATATCATAATCGCTCATGACGCGACAACCCTAGCCGGGCCTTAGCCTCTAGGATTAATCACCTCCAATCATCACGGTTCTGCGACCACGTTCGCCAGTTGATCACTTCCAGCAAGAACCTTCTGTCAGCTTTTATCGTGACTTCCCATCGAATCCTCGGTCTTCCCGCTTGTGCTCTACCCTTTAATATTCGTTTGGGTAGCCAGTTTGCTTTCATTCTTTCTACATGGCCCACCCATTGCAATTCGCCTAACTTTACCAGCCAGATACAGGTGGTTCGTAAAATAGTTCATACAATTCATCGTTGTAATGAAGTCTCCACTCTGTTCCTTGTTTCAACGGACCGCCGATTATCTGGAGCACTTTGCGTTCAAATTTGTTCACTGCGTTTTCGGATTTGCTCGTTAGGGTTCATGTTTCACTTCCCTATAACAGCACAGGTTTGACTAGTGATTTGTAAACACGGAGCTTTCTTTCCTATTCGCAACCTTAGAATGGGAAGTACGGCGAGTAGGCTTTATTTGCGGTATTTATTCGGCGTCCAATCTCATCGTTTTGGGCACCTCTTCTATTTAGATTTGCTCCAAGGTAAATAAAGTTATCCACACTTTCAGGGTTATAGTATCCTACGGTCAGATTTTGTCGGACTGGAGTGTTCTTTTTCGTTTGAGTCATGAATTTAATTCCATTAAATCGTAGGCCAATTCAGGTCGCTTTAGATTCTAGTCTTACAAATACTCCGTTGTCATTTGAGATTGATTGTGCCATGATATTGACGTCATCAGCAAACGCTACCAATTGTGTGGACTAGAACATTAGTGTACCGAGGTTTTAGCTGATATCTTCCTGATGAGTGTTCAAGTGGCAACCCTATCCCATTGTTTTAAGCCTGATTTCATTATGAAGCTGTTCTTTAGTTCGTAATTTATCTTGACCTGGGACTTTGACAATGAGGTCTAGTTTTGTTGGTACATGTCAAGAATTATTTTGTACAGGGCATTTCCGTCAGCACTGTCATATGCATGCTTGAAGTCTACAAAGAGTTGGTGCATATCGATGTTATATTCCTAGCACTTTTCAAGCACCTTCCTAACAGAGACCGTCCACTTCGAACGCCTCCCTGATACCCTCCAATAATACTGTCATAGTACGGCTTTATGGCGCAAGGTATGCCAAACTAAAACTTTCTAGATGGTACTAATTAGACTGAGCCAATTGCAGGTTGCTGAAGGATATGAGCATGACCGATAATCTGCCGACCGATGTTGAATGTCATGCAGATAAGCTTGCGCAATCCAAATGTGTTTCGGACAACTTTACGTGTTTTTTTCAGGGAGGATAACATTGACCTCACTATAATACAGGTGCCTTGGGTTAGAGGCTAATCAATAAAAGGACTCCTCGACAAAAAATTACAATTTGTCGTAATCGAGGAGTATGGCTCTAAAAGCAGCGCTGACACAGGCACACAGCACGAACACAATTTAACAAGGATTCAGTCGATTCAGTCACCTTCCCCATCGCAACACTCGTTTTTTTTCTTTGCATGGCAAATAGGTCCAGAAAATGTCTTTTGTACTTAACTCCCGGGAAACAAAATTCTAAAACTGTTTAATATTTTAATGTGTAGTGATTTTACTACAATATCTTTTGAATATAATTTAATAAATTGCGGTGTAACGCGGGATACAAAAGCTTAGAACGAAACGGTTAACCTTTTTAAATTATATGAACGCTAAAATCATTGTATCATTTAAACCCCTTAAAATTTGTCTAATTCTTCCGATTTTTCCCACTTAATTACGCCTAATCATTATAAACGAAAATTGCTCTCAATTAATAACTTAAGCGAATCTACAAAAGACGACTTAGAATTTAAAAACAACCGAAACGAGTGTGCATTATCACCATCGCGGGTTCACTCATAGATGGCACTATTCAACGAAACTTTGCGCGATTTTCCATTGCTGTTTCGTTGCTCGATGGCTCGGCCCCGCCAATTTGGCAACTTGGGAAAAACCGCAGGGAGATCGCGAGTGGGAAAGAGATTTCGGGAGTCGGCAGCAGAGAAGCAATTATGGCTGAAGGTAATTGGACAGTCATTTTACAGTAAGTGACAGGTTAACATTCTTGAAAAACATGCGGTTTGTAAATAAAATGAAGAATTAAACGAAAAAATTGGTCTCTTCCCTTCCGGTTTTTCTGACCGAGTATAGGACCCGGTACGGTGGCAGGCTTCCACCCCAAAATGAGCCAGCCACCGGGTACAAATTAATCCTTTTTGTTTCAGGTGACTTCATGGGTTCAGTGGCCCAAGCAAAGTGCCTTTTTATGGCATAGAGTTATGCAATTCAATTGTATAATTCTATGACATAAATTGGTCACCGGGGTACTCCCCTTCTGATGGGAAAGTTCATATAATTCAAGTTGTATGAGTTTTCCACTCAGAAGAGGAATACCTGGCCACTTCAACAAGTTAACATTGGATTTATTCCGGTTGGGTGGGTATGAAGGGGCTCCACCACCACCCGGTTGCCCCTCTTTCATTTGTGGGCCCTGAATTTATTTGGGTAAAGACGAGGTCACCCCAAGTTCGCCTTTCTTGTCAGGTTTCTCTTGTTCTCGTAACAAGTCATAATTCCTTCGTGGAGGTTATCTACAATTTTGCGACTTCGGTCGTCTTCTTCTGATCTCTGCAAGCAATTCGTGAATGCGAAATGTTTTGTAGTGAGTCCTCGTGCTGGGGAAACAAACCCGCCCCACGACACCGCAATGCTAGCCTGCCAGCGCATTCACGCGTCTCCAGACGAGGGCATTCTCGGCAGGAACCAACACCTTCCTCTGCCGAGGCAGCAGAACATCGCTGCAGTCCTTTACGGACATTATGAAACTCCTATTCACTACAAATTTTTTTTTACAATTCGGGCACTATAATTATTAGGCCTACAGCTGGTATCTTGGCTTTTTACCAATTTACAAGCTCCTATTGAAATCGCGAACTGTCCCTGTCAAAGCAGTTTTTCTCCGAAACTATAGCGGGTACGATTACAAATTCGATGTACATATCAAAAGTGATTGCCTTTTAAAAGTTCAAGCGTGAAAAAATATCAACGGTTCTAAAGTGGGTTTCACATACAAAGAGAAGGTGGTCTTTCAAAAAAAAAATTCTCAAAGGTGGTCATGTACGGTATTAAATGAAAGGTCTTGATGAGGACTTTCTAAACAATGCCTTTTGTTTCAATAAAATAAAATTTGCGGTAGTTATAGTCATTTGATTACTCCACAGTTTTCATCTGACATTTTAATATTTTCAATAAAAAGATATAAAATTTGAGTAGCTTTCAGATTTTTGCAAAATAATAGTAGAAGTATCGCTTAAAATCGAGTGATAATGGCTTTTTTTAAAACCGAGTATTTAATGTACATGGCTTTGCATTTTTATTGTTACCTGCATATCGAAGGCTATATTTTCCTGCTCATAAAAGGTTAAGTATAAAAATGAGTGGATTATATTTCAGCCTTTAGTTGCACAAGGGAGGACTCTTAATGTCTCTTCAGCCTATTTAGCTAACGGCTAATTAGCACCGACTGACAAGCTACAATTAATTTCTAATGTATCACAAAAGAGGGCTACTGTATTAGAAAGATGCGATGCCGATGCATGACATTCGTTTTGGGGGAGCATCGGAACTAACGAAAAGGGTAATACTTATATGACTTAACCATAATTTTTCAAAGTTCGGAAAAAGGTGGGAAGAGGCCTCGATATGACACTTATCACAGTAGCGAAAGAATAAGGGTAAAGAATTGACAAGATTGCGATTTGCAACCTTTTTCGGATCAGGATTAGCAAGATCTTGTCTAAAGCGTGTTCCTTTTTCAAAAAGTCGAACAGGAAACATCCGATCTTTTTTCTGGCATACAAGAAATCGAGCAAATCATTACGAGGGACAGTTCTAATGAGAAAAGCTTTTCCCCGGTCAGTTTTATTGCAGAATCTATGTGGCAAAGTGGTTACTTCGGTGATAAGAATTTACAGGGATTGTTTGTTAAAAAGTCCCGTCGCTTAGTCCCGGAGATGAGCTCGAATGGTATCAATCTACCATGCTTCATCTTTGGAATGCTTGAGCACTTTTTAGATATTACGAAGAACATAATGTCTAAATCTCAACATGTGTATCTAAAAGGCAAGTCTGAGGGTACTGCCGTCATGAGGTAGTGACAGTACGCATTCAATCTAATGCAAACAATACGCACTAGTTACTGTTCTAGATAGAGAGGAAGGTTTCAATAACGTCCGCGCTGGGACCGTCCAAAAGCTTCTCGTTCAGGAAGGGTGAAGTGACGTAGGAGTAATTTGTTGGCTTCAGCAGTAAGATGACCGATCTTCTCCAATGGAGTATTAGTTTTTTTTGGGTTGGGAGGTGAGTGTTGGGCTCTCATGCCTGTGAACGACTGTACTACCCACTAAACATCCACTTGTCTACCTCAGAACCTAGCCTGGAACTGTTTGACACATTACTTCGGACTAGGTCTCGTTTTACTACGCCGTGAGGCACCTTCAAGCTGGGAGATACCTCCTCCAGTGGGAGCGGAGGGAGAAAGAGGAATCGGGTCTGATGGACTGCGCAAGGTGAGCTATATAAACACAAACATTGCTAGAGAACACAAAACTTCAAGTTAAGAGGTTACAGGTACGCTCAATTCCTACGGATACTTTAAACATACATTCCAATCTTCTTCCCATTGACCTTTACATTTAAAACATCGTGTCTCAGACTATAGGAGTTCAAATGCTAACTGGCGATACCATGTAGCAACAGAGCTATACTATACTTCTTCCCAAAGAAAGTGAACACGACGGCGACTGAGCTGAGCTGTATAAGCATTTCGCTAGGCGCATCCATACAGAGCAGACTAGATGAATTTCAAAGTGTTGGAAGGGCTACGACATATAAATCTTCACCGATGGTTTGTTAATAGAATAGGAAATGGAGGAAGGGGTCTTTTCGGAAGCGTGAAATGTGTTCCAAACCTTTCGCTTCTCTAACTACGTTGACATCTCCCAAGCGTAGGCACTGACCATTCGAGAAGCATGCGGTAAATTGAATACTCAATTATTCACATTTAGGAAGTGTGTTGCTTTTTGCTCTTATAGCCAGGTCGCTATCCAGGCTCGGCAATCACATTCTCTTTGCTGATGGGGCAGTGTCATTGGAGTTGCCCTCGTTGGGTAGTTGATTTGCAGAAAATTTCATTTTTTCCCGGACAGAAGAACGTAGAAGGGAATGTACAGGCCAGGCGGGGCCTTGATGCTTCTTTTATGGTAGAAGTTAACATGCTACTAGGTTTTCTAAAGAGAGCAATCTCCTCACTCTACTTTTTTGAAACAAAATCAGATGGAGTATCCTTACCACCTGCGCTGTATCAAAAAAAGATATGTCCAACTTACCGCAGCGCGAAGATATGTGAAAACATTAGTAAATCTCGCAAAGTATTATTCAGGGTCTATTGGTACAGTACATTGGTCGATTGGAACCCATGCAGCCAAGATTGCTATTACATATAACATTACAAATAAGGTTTGTGCTTTAAAGAAGAAGATTCCTCCTATAAAGCCCTTTTGGTAGGAGTAGGAGAAGGGGAAGCAAGACGGGGCAACGCGTTTAAACGGCCACACAAACGATTAATCCCAGCCGCTCTGTTTTGCAATGATGCGCCGTCATGTTGCTCATCAGTCAGCGCAGTGACCGGCTTATAAGTGCACGCGTTTTCGCTTTGGCGCCAAAAACTCGGTTTTTGTCAAGTTAGTTGTGATTTGCGCGTTATACATCGATTGTGTTTTGTACCTCAATATTATTTTCTAGAACTAACTGAAGGTTATTCTTGTTTATCAATGATTTCACCAGCAGGTAAGAACATGTTTGTGTCCATATTCTGAATTGGTCATTGAAGGCTTGTTATTTTATTCAAACAAGGGTATAGTACCCCCTCTTACTCCTCAAAGAAATTCAATTGTTTCCTTATGACAGTTTATGCTTCTTCGTAACTTCTTTGTTTTTAATCTTGTTTCAGGATGGTGAAAAATTATAAAAGAAAGTCGGAGAGGGGAAACTGGAGTGAACAGTGTATGCGAAAGGCGGTAGATGTTGTAATCGAAGGGAAAATGGGGTACAAATTAGCGGAGAAATCATATTTTGTGCCACAAACGACCATTGAACGAAAAGTTAAAGTAGTTCGTGCAGCCCTAAAAGATCCTACTTCTACTGCAACTTCGATTAAAGTTTCTTTTGGCCTAAAAAAGCGAACATTTACTGATGATGAGGAGAAAGAGCTTTGCAAATATATAGTGGATATGGAGAGTCGCTTTTAGGGGCTCACAAGAAACGATTTGAGGACTTTGGCGTGCATTCTGGCAGTAAAAAATGGGAAGCAAAATTTCTTCAACTCAGAAAGAAAAGAAGCTGGCAAAGATTGGGTGCAGTGGTTTTTAAGCAGGCATCCAGAATTGTCGATACGAAAACCAGAAAGCATTTCAGCTGCACGTGCCGCTGAGTTTAATAAACAAGCTGTTAAACCGTTTTCCAACTTCCTCGGCAACGTTTATATGAGCATAAGCTTTCGCCAGAAAGAATTTATAATTGTGATAAAACAAGAGTTTCAGTGGTACTAAAAACCAAGTCAAAAATAATTGCATGAAAAGGTAGAAAATAAGTGGGATCTATAACTTCTGCGGAGAGAGGTTCGACAATAACTGTGGAACTATGTTTAAGTGCGAGTAGTTAATACATGCCTCCAATGCTGGTGTTCCCACGAAAGAGAATGGACCCACAGTTAATGCTCGATGCTGCTCATGGAGCTTGGTGTGTTTGCAGCGATTCTAGCCGGATGACAGCTGAATTATTCTTTGGCTGGTTTAAGAAGTTTGTTGAATTTAGTGGGGCAGCTGTTGATCGACCTTTAGTGTTGTTTTTAGATGGCCACAGCACCCACACACAAAACTTGGACCTCATTAATGAAGCTCGTACCAATGGGGTTATTATTTTATGTTCCCCCCCTCATACAACTCATCGACTTCAAGTTTAGGATTTAGCATACATGAGGCCCTTGAGCACATACTACGACCAACAAATCACAGTTTGGCTTCGTGGCAACCCAGGGATGATTGTAACTATCCGGCAAGTAGCAGAAATTTTTAGTAAAGCCTTTATTTAGGCTTCTACAATGGCAAGGGCAGTGAATGGCTTCAAGAAAAGTGGCATTTGGCCATACGATCCAATCGTTTTTTTCCGACAGTGACTGCTCTATCATTGACGACTGATATCCCACAAACAGACAGGTTATTGATCAATGAAGGATTGTCTGAAACAACCACAACGAACAACCGTGCTACTGCGCTAAATAGACCAATCGTTGTTCCTGAGATGGTAACGGCTGCAACAGTAAATTCAATTTTGGCAGTTGGAGATTTTAATAAAGAAACTATTGATAAACCGCTGATAGATACCAAGCCTGTTGCTATAGCACCATCTCATATTGAAGCAGAGCCATCTCACGAGCCTGTTGTCCCTTTGACACCCTCTATCACAACAGCTAGCTCATTGCTCGTAAATTTCATGAATCCTGAGCCCGGATGCTCGACTTGGACGAGAAATATGAAAATAGACCACAGACCAACTACGCCACCAGAGCAATCAGTGTTTTCTGTTGTTAGCCCTCAGCAAGTGATGCCTTATCCTGCAACTCGGAAAATTTCGCGCGCGCGAAGGAAACGAGGAAGATCGGCCATTATAACGTCTTCCCCATTTAAAAATGAATTGGAGGAAACAATGAAAAAAAAGAAACTGCCAGAAGATAACAAGAAGAAAAAAAGGCACGCAAAAGAGCAAAAAAAGAATAAGAAAACCAAATTGCCTAAGAAAAACAACAGAAAGGAAACCAACAAAAAGTTCAATTCTCTATCAGAAAGTGACAATGATGAAAATAATATCCCTTGTTTTTACTGTCATGGAAAATACTTAGATTCAAATGAAGGATGGGCCGCTTGTTCTCTCTGCGGGAATTGGGCACACTGTAGCTGTGCTGGCATAGATGACGAGGCAGTATTTGTTTGCGATTTTGGCACACAAAAATAGAATGTATCCCCCATACCCCATGTTGCCCCATAGGTACCCCATCTTATCCATCGTAAAGGATACGATGGGGTGTTGGACATGTTTGACATAATTGGCCACTTTCTAATTTTTCTATGAGTAAAAACTTCCTTAAGTTTCTTATTTCCAAAGATGAATGATGTAGGAGTAATTTTAAATTAATAAAGATTTAAATTACATGAATATCCGTTTTATTACTCTTCAAACGTTAAGGACCCCGTCTTGCAGCCCCCAACTGTTCTGCCTACTCGACTTGTTGGTATGTATGTTAGGACGTGTGACGTGTCCTCAACAAAACGTTTTATTTATTTATACTATTCGGGTCATGCCTCATATCATCAGAATTTTATCAAAGGATCATATAGCTCAATCGACTTAAAATCTATTCCAATAAGAAATAAAAATTCTACTTACAACAGTGGTATTTGGGGAATGCATCATTTCATGTTTTTCCAACATGTCCCGCGTTGGAAAAGCGGCTGAACATTGGGCACATCCGTATGGTCCTCCCGGACCCGTCAGCGGCCCGTTATGCGGAGAACATAAATCACGTAGTGTTGTAGATGATCCCGGACTCGACGTTGATCGTCCACCTTCATCATATCCATTCAATACAGGTGGTGACTTAGCTCCTGTCATGTTAGCAATTGCCATCGCCATTGCATGCTGATGCTGTCGCTGTTGATCCTGTTGATGTTGCTGCTGTAAGCTGTAATGATGATGTTGATGGCCATTTCCTAAATGCTGTTGGTGATTTGTGCTTAGATCGGACGGCGTGACCGTTCCACCGATTGGTGATGTAGTCGATATTGGCGGTGATGGAGTGGAGTTTTGATGATGATAATTTGAGGAATTATCAAAATGCTGTTTGTCTGTGTGGTGGAGACTTGATGCCAGCGATGGAACTGAAATGAAAAAGAATATAATTCAAATAACGATTACAATTTTTAATTTAATCTACTGAAAGATTTTATCTTAATTAAAAGAAAAAGGGGAGACATATTTTAGCTATTCATGCGTTCAAGACCATTTCATTGGCTTTCTAAATTGAAAAACATCACGCAATAACCGTTAAATTAACTAAACTTAACCAACGATGTGGAACAATTAATTAAAGCAGCAAACAGGCAAATCTTCAACTTTGTTTGGACGCCACCATCCATCACCGCAACACAACGTGTATACGAGCCCCACCAACACAAAACGAGGATCGTAAAATTATAGATCGTTACCAAGACCATTTGAGATTGGTTAATAATGCTAAGAACATTCAACAAAAAATTGAAGCTAAAATTCCATAGAATATCTGCGCTACCTCTTCTTGTGCTCCGAGTCCTCAATAAAAGTACAATATGTAGCAAAGAAACTGCTTCAGTGATGATCTCATCACGTTCATCATTCAGCATCATCATCATCATCACCGCCAAGATGGTGATCATCGTCGGACTCATGATCAACGTCTAGAGATAGGAAAGAATGGAAATCAAGTGTGCGTTTCTTTCTACTCGTACCATTGGGCACTGACTTTAACCCAGGGGGTACCATGCCCAACTTGTTAGCAACATTTCCGCAGGCGCACAACAGCCAACGGCAATAGAGTGCAACATCAAACCTGCCACGGTTCAAAAAACCATGTGAGCCTCTTTTCAATTGCTTCATGCATGTGTGTACCTTAATTTATATCAATTAACCATATACGGGTAGTTTGAGGCCGACTCGAAGCTGAGTTCCAAATAGAATATTCTTTGTTTGAGTGGAATCGGTCTTAGACGTAAAATTTAAAACTGGTTCTTTGGAAGCAGATTTAATTTGGGCAGGGGATTATGCGGGGCCGTTAATGACAAAAAATGCGGTCGGTTTGTATTTTAATCTAAAGAAGAAAGAATTTGTGAAATTTTTGTAATGAGGTAGCTTTCATTGGATTGCGAATCAAATAACGCTTACACTTTTTTTAATCTAAATATTTTTGAATTCCGAACAAGGTTGAGTATCAAAAGGAAATTGCTTCAAGAATAACGATTTGGGGGTTGGTTGCTACAAAACCGCCAAAAGTTCAGCATACGGTTGATCTACTTCACTTTTCATATCTTTTTTCAGTAGTTGATGATAATATTCCACCATACTCGTAGATATTCTACATAAAACCACTTGTTGATTCGTCATACTCAACATTTCTTCCCAACAATCCAATTCTGGTCTGGTTTCATGTGTGCAATGGTATCATCAACACCGTTTGTTTGGTGAATCCAAATGAACATTCTCCATGCGCCCGCCTGTGTTGTTAAGTAAAGGTTAATTAATTCCAATTAAAATTGACGATCATATTAATAAAGAAACATTTCACACCAGCCAACTGGTGAAACGATTCAGCAGCAGCCATCATTATTGAGAATCTTTTTTTCTCAACGACTGCGCCAACGACACTGTTGTGGAGTGTACGATATTATAATGATACCAGGACGTTGTTGATGTCATCGTTTTAAATGTGCGCGCCAAACTAATCGGTGAACTATGAAATGTTGTGTTCTACACACATTGTGACTTAAGTTGTCTAAGAATGATAAACTTCAGTTAAAAAGACATTAATATCATAGATACACAATTGAATAGGAGCGCAACACAGAAACGAATTTTGATAGGAAACCTCTTCCTTTCTGCGGTTTTGTTTCCTAGCGGCTAAAATTGGAAAAATTTATGTTCGCAACAAGTAACTTCTGCTTGGCCTAAAAGAGCGGACACTCGAGGCTTCTGCTAACCGTCCAAATTCCCAATTGTTACTATTAATACTATTAAATTAGGGGGCGGTATTTTGTGATCTTCAGCAACTTGACGAGGTGTTAAAATGTGTGTAGGTGATTGAAGAAATTCACAGATGAGCTGATAGTTTATTTTCATAGCAGCTGAGCTCGTTTAGGATGATAAGCTAAAGAAATATGATATTTTATATTTATTCCCCTGCATTCATTCATTTCATACATAGAGTCTGGTGGCATTTTCATATTTCAATAGACGGACATATTGACATGAGTGATGATAATTTTATGATAAAGTGCCTGCATCATGGCAATTGTATAGCAGGTAATACGCGATCGTCACAGAACGCGATTCTTCACTGTTGGTTGGCTGCCAAGTTTTGAGTATGGGATGAATTATTCTCAAGGGACTTCGTTGTAGCTGTCGCTAGAATCGATTAAGTTGTATTCACTTTCACAACGGTGTGAAAGATAACGAGTTAAATAGAAAATTTGAATATTATTGTCATAAAGATATTTAAAATCAGTTTGTCTTGCGTGAGGGATCAGAGCGAAAGGTCAAATCGGTACTCCAACCAAGAGATTGATTCAAAGAGACTCACAGCTCTACTGAACATATGCACAGTAGAACAAGCTGCATTTTATGAGGAAATCTCCGAACGAGACCTTTAGCATTGGAAAGTTGGGTAGAAAAAAGTATCTTACTACAGGGTTTTCCAATAAGAGGTGTCATTTTGATATTAAAAGAAAAACACCATTTTTTAACATAAATGATCGGATGTTTATTTCATTATAAAGAGGAAGGTATGCCGTTAATAGTGCAAAATAACATCAAGCAAATGACCACCACGACCACGCTTACAGGACCATATCCTTTTCATGAAATTTTCCATAACCAAATCGCAAAGTGGCTGCCTTATGTCCTCGATAGCTTCACGAATTCAAATCTTTGAGGTCTTGAATCGACACTGGGCTGTTGGCGTAGACCTTCTCTTTCACGTGGCCTCAACGGAAGAAGTCGCAAGGTGTTAAATTACAAGATCTCGGTGTCCAATTGTTATCACCTCTTTGAGAGATCACCTCTTTGAGAGATAACACGGTCCGGAAACTTTTCCCGTAAAATATCAATGGTTTTGTTGCTTGTGTGGCACGTAGCGTCGTCTTGTTGAAAGTAAACGTTGTCCAGATCAATACCATCCAATTCCGGCCATAAAAAATCATTAATCATCTCTCGATAGCGCAAACCATTCACCGTAACTGTTGCTCCAGCCTCATTTTCGAAAAAATAAGGTCCGATGACTGCGCCAGACCATAAATCGCACGAAACAGTCAGACGTTGAGGATAGAGAGGCTTTTTAACAATAACTCTTGAGTTCTCCGACCTCCAGATGCGACAATTTTGCTCGTTGACGAAGCCACCGAGGTGGAAATGGGCTTCTTCACTCAAGATGATTTTTCGATGGAATTCCGGATCATTTTCATGCATTTCAAGGACCCAATCAGCAAAAACGCGACGGTGTTGATGATCGACCGGCTTGAGTTCTTGTGTTAACTGAACTTTATAAGCCTTAAGACCCAAATCTTTACGCAATATACGGTGTAATGACATTTGTGGAATGCCTGATTCTAAATAACGACGAGGAATGGACAAAGCTGGGTTTCTTCAACACTTTCGGCTACAGCAGCAATATTCTCGGCTGTTCTTGAATGACGTGCACGGATTTTATTCTTCAAATCACGAAGTTGTCTCAATAGCTCGAATTTTTCCACCAATTTCTGTATTGCGGTCCGACAAGGTGCTTCACGACGACCCAAAAATGTTCGAGTTTTACGAACCGTCTCTGCCAAATTTTCACCATTTTTATAGTGAATTTTAATAATTTCAATGCATTGTTGAAGCGTGTATCGTTCCATTTTTATTAATGGCGTAGTTTGTAATTGTCAAATGTCAAAAAATGACAGCTTCAAAAGTGACATCTACCGAAACAGCGGGCTATTCAAAATAACAGCTCTTATTGGAAAACCCTTTATATATCATTCAGTGCACTGAATCTCAAATATACCTATGTACGTTATTCATCTTTGCTGAAATTTTAAAGAAAATCCGATAAAAAATGTACCGGCTGGTATAAGTGAAAGCTAATATGGTAGGAAAATCATATTTGGTTGTTGTTGTAATATATGAAAATTCAAATGGCTATCACTCCACAGAATATTGTCAGCTTTTAATGGAACGTACTTGTTACGACAACGTTATATTCATCTACCTATACATGCAGTTTCATTGAATTAAGACTACACATGCGGGTTTTTGGTTAAAAATGTAAAATCTATAAATCCTACTAATAATAACGAAGTTGAGTGAAGTACGACTTAAAAGTAATTTGCTGTTATTAAACTCAGAGAGAACTATATCCATAATTTGTTCAGATTTTTCGGATCACACGTGTTCAAGCGCGAGGGGAAGGCACACAATTTTCGTACATTTACCCTTTCCCTGTGCCCCTCAATGCAGGCATTACTGTTTAAAGACCTGTTTTGGAAAGTTCTCGCCAAGGCTTTTCATTTGATGCCCCATATGACCATCTTTGGTATAAAGAATTTTTAAGGATCTCCCGCGCATATGGGGAGACCTCTTTAAGTACGTTTGACAATGTTTTGATACCCGAACTTTGAAGAGGCCATCACTTTACAACTACCTACTAAGTTTGATGTCTGCAGCTACTACAGTTTCGGAGAGAAATCGCTGTGACAAATAGACAGGCTTTGTAACATAAATCTTAAAGTCGCTAGGTTTTGCTTGACACCCCAAGTTGTGGTTAAATCGTTGCAATGTTTTTTCAAATACGGACATGTTTTTGTGAATTTCTTAGTGGTTACTAAGTAAGATTGTTTTCCTTACGATATTTATATCTTGAACTTCTTTATAGCTACCAAATAATAGATTCCAATGAAGGACTCAAAACATAGTCGCTATAACTTCTGGAATTTTGGATCAAACATAAACTGGTGTTATTAATCCGACATAACCTTTTACGCTGATTTCAGACAGCAGAAGAAAATATTTTTACCATTTTCTGGAAGTTTAGCTTCCTTTACAGAGGTTCTAACGAAAAGTGAGCGAGAGGAGTGAGCCCAGAACAAGCGTACCAAACGAAAAAGCGAACGGAAGTAAAACGAACGCGGTGCGCTATATACACGTTGAAATGAGCGAGGGGACTGAGCCCAAAAAACGTACAGAACGATGTTGTCCCAGCTCGTCGAACACTGTACCAGGTCCTCCAACGCTGTTTTTGCTGGCCAAAACGCTGTTTTTGCTCGCTCCTGCAACGCTGTCATAGCTCGCCTTTCCTAAACGCTCCAAGAATGCTCCACCGCGTTCACTCGTCCCAATGTCGCCATGCCTTCACACCAGAAGAAGATTACGCCAAAACAGCAGTGAGGCACTCTGGGAGTGTCCGGCGGGAAGTTTAGCTTCGTTTTGCAAATGATTATGTAAAGGTTAAAAACACCAGTGAGGACCTCTGGGAGCATCCGGTGGGAAGTTTAGCTTCGTTTTGTAAATGATTATCTAAAGGTTTCATTTCATCGTGGACAATATGTTAGACTTGATATTATTCTTATCGGGGATTTATGGCCGTTGACACCAGTGAGGTCAACGCCAATCTTCAAACAAATTAGATCTAAATTGACTGATACAACTCTTTGGCGTTCTTTAAAATTTTATTAACTCCCCCAGGTAATGCGGCAAAATGACTTCCAATTTTCTAATACTCTAACTAAAATTCGTAATGGAGAAGTATTAGAACCAGGTCAATTGCAGCTCATAGAAAAATGATTTTTCACTATAAATGAGGCTCAAAGATTTACGAGTACCGTTTTGATTTTAATGGCGAGAAATAAAATCTACAGTCATACTATTATTAACAAAGTTGAGTGAATTTCGATTTCGGAGGTATTAGTTGCCCTTGTACTTATAAACGCCCACCTCCGTGATTTTTTTTCAGATTTTTCGGCTCGCGAGGGGGGACACAAAATTTTGGTACATTTTGGCTCCCCCTGGACCCCCTGATGCACAAAATAACTTTTAAATTCAAATTCTACATATCTCTAATTAAAACCTTTTATTTGATATCCCACTCGACTATCTTTGATTTAAAAAATGTTTAAAGGCTCGTTATTAGGGGGGACCCGCCATAAAAAATTTTGAAATGTTTTTTTGAAATCTGTTTTCTTTTTTTTTTCTAAAAAAAGTGAGTAGACGCGTTTCGGCTCTTTTGATTCATCTTGAGTGTCTAAAGAATGTCAGTCAGTGTTAGTTTCAGTTTTTTTACATACCCTAGAATAAGAACAATTCGACTGTAGTTTAACCTTTCATTAAACTATATATGCGCCGAGAAAAGGTATTTTTGAGTCAGCAAAAGGCATTGGATATTTGGCTTAAAAACTTATAAATTGTATGTATTAAATGCGCTTAGGTAAATCAACAGGATTCATGTTCAATCACTCAATTTTCAAAAGTAACCTCAAGCTCCTTCTCACCTCTCTACCACACTCATGACTGTTTAAATATTGGATAAACATTTATCTATTCAAATTTTTTAAAATATTATTTCATAAAATGAATGCATAGCTAGAGGCTTGGACTGGAATCGAACCCGAATAGCCTGAATTACAAGGTACACATCCTTTCATTCACGACAAATAATCGAGTTTTCGAGAGTCGTCGTTTTAAGGGGTTTTGTTGAATGATTTAACATAATTTTCTCTTCTCGAAAACTGGCCTTGTTCTTTGAGTGAACAGATGCGTTTTGACTTCTTTGTGTCATCTTCAGTGTAGTGTGTGCGTGGCTTTGTAGTCTGCCTTGTTATGTAAGAAAGATCGTACGTGCTCTTTGTATCGTCTCCATGTTGTCCTTCCAATGTATACCATGCTGTAGTCCTTGCATGTCAGTTTGAAGCTGCGGCTGTTCTCGTATATTCATATGTCATTCGACAAAACACAGTTAAGAAGTTAAACCGGAACTTCAACCAAGAGATTGCTCCAAACAGACTTGCAGCTTTACTGAAAATATGCACAGTAGAATATGTGGAAATTTTCTCTGAACAAGACCTTCAGTACTGGAATGCCGAGTAGACAAAAGTATATTTTTGCGGCGTTTCCTCTTCCACTGCATTCTTTAATGCAGACCACACTGTTTTAAGACCTGTTTTGAAAGTTTTTATCAATGCTTTTTATATTTGATACCCCACATGACCATCTTTGGTTAAACAGTTTTTTTAAATGTTTTAGGGGAATCTTTGAAATTTTTTTATACCCAACCACCCAAGCTACTACAGTTCCGAAGAAAAACTGCAGTGTGTACGTTGAAAATAATAAGTGCAGCCAAAAGTTGCAGGTGGTTATTTCTTGATGGAGTAATCCGGCATGCTGTTCTTTATTTGACGGCTTTTAGGGCTCTATGGTGGCTCCTACGTCCGTCCTTTGATGAGCAAGCCACAACTAAAAACTGTGCATGGATGTTCGGTTAACATATCTTTCAATGTGACTTACTTAATTTAAGTTCTTCAGCAATCTTTATTTCAATTTTTTTTTAGCCCCAAAAAGCGAGTGCGAGACCACATTGACCCTCATGCGCCAATTCGTTGAGAATATATATTATTTTGGATTTTTATTATCTATTTGACCATTCAGTAATTTTTGTCAATGTTTCTTCATATTGGAAAAATTACGTTCAATATTCAATTTTTTTTTTAAACCTAAGCAATGTATGCAATGGATATAAGGGTTTCCGCCTTTCGATCCCTAGAGGCAACCTGACAAATACAGTCCAGATTTATCTGTTTATTCGTAAAATTTATTTGTCCAATCTAAAAAAAACCAAAAACAAAAAAAAAACAAGTTGAGTAAGCAGGAGAGTGCTCCTACCAGAAGGTCTTTGTAAACATCCTAGGGTTAGAAACAAGTTTTCTAATTGCGTGAATCGATAATTAGAATTATTCGTCCAATACTTGGATATGAAGTCGTTCAAATTTATGCAAAAGATGCACAGTTTCTTCCATAAGCACAGTACAGCCGCCATTTTGATCTAGCTTAAATGATTTTTCTGAATGCTCGGCCGATTGAACATGTTCAAGTTAAACACTATTCCTTAAATTTTCATGAAAATTGAAAGAAAATAAAAGAACCTAAGTCAATTTTAAATATATATAGGGTTTTCCAATAAGAGGTGTTATTTTGAATAGATCTTGTGATTTAACACCTTGCGACTACTTCCTTTGGAGCCACGTGACAGAGAAGGCCTATGCCAATAACCCAGCGTCAATTCAAGATCTCAAAGATGAAATTCGTGAGGCTATCGAGGACATAGGGCAGCCACTTTGCGATTTGGTTATGGAAAATTTCATGAAGAGTATATGGTCCTGTAAGCGTGTCGTAGTGGTTATTTGCCCAATGTTAGTTATTAATATTAACGGCATATCTTCTTCTTTATAATGAACTAAACATCCGATCATTTATTTAAAAAAATGGCATTTTTCTTTTAATATCAAAATAACACCTCTTATTGGAAAACCCTATATGAACCATAAACACGTGTTATCGTTGTTGTAATTCCATATAATTGAAATGGCTATAACTCACTTGATTATGATTCGATCTTTGTGAACATATATATCTTATGTCAGTCTATATAATTGCAAAATTTCAAGAAGTTTAAAGGTACCGTTTTGATTTTATGGGCAAAAATGTAGAATCTACAAATCATACTATTATTAACAAAGTTGAGCGAATTTCGATTTCTAAGGTATTTGTTGCCCTTGTACTCATAAAGGTCCACATTCGTGATAATTTTCAGATTTTTCGGCTTAAAGGTGTCCAATCGCGAGGGGGGGTTCACAAATTTTGGGTACATTTTGCCTTCCCGTGGACCCCCTAATTCATCAAATGATTTTTTTATTTCAGATTCGAAAAGTTCTAATCAAGACCTTTCATTTGATACCCCACTCGACTACCTTTGATTAAAAAAAATTTTTAAGGGCCAATTCGTTATTAGGGGGGACCCCCCTTAAACATTTTATAAATTTTTGTCAAGGCCTTTACTTTTGAGAGACCATCACTTCTGACCTTTTCACAAAGTTTGAGCATTCTAGCTTCTATAGTTTCTGAGGAAATCAGCTGTGACGCACGGACAGACGGACGGACAGACGGACAGACAGGTCGCGAAACTAGTAGGTCTTTGAAAAAAAATTTTTTACAAAGACCTAAAAAAAACGAATCATTTTTCGGTTGAAAAGTTCTGTTCTTGTCAGGACCTTTTGTTTGATACTCCTAATGACCACCTTTAGCAAATCGATCGCTTAGGGATTACCGCCTACATGAGACCCTCGCAAATAACTTTGAATAGTTTCTTGATTGCAAAACCTTTAAGAGGCATCCACTTTTCACTTATTTTACGAATTTTATGAGACAATCGTTTTGGAGCAAACTGGTTTGATCACAGATGGACGAACGATTTTAATAGGGTTTTGTAAACTAGTGCGAAAGACTAAGTTGTACGACCGTCTAAATTTTACGAAATATTTTCCAAAAATATTCACGCAGCATATTCTCTCATATTTATCGAAGAAGCCGTTGATACTAGAAATGAAATGTTCAAATACTGAATTTACACGATTTTTGTGCAATTTTTGACAAGCTTTGTTCCTGGGGTGGGTGGATTTAATTTTTTTCAGAGGTATCGTCTCTATTTCATCAAATTCAACTCTGTTAAACTATGACTATAATTCTGTCAAATTTTCATTCTTTCATGATCACTCTGTATTATGGTCATTATTTCAAGATGAGCGCACTCCAGAGCCTTTTCTAAAAAGCTTCATTCCAAGGTTATACTTTTTCGTCCAGAATTAAAAACAACTTTAAATAAATAGCGACTTTGTTTCCTCCTAGAACATGTTAACCAATATTTAAAATACTTTTTCGATCGATGCACTTAATTTTTGTAATATATAGCTATTTATCCAAGCATAATCAAATTTTGCTTTGCACGCTTTTGGGCCTTCGCTTAGAGATAGTTGGACTATCTCATTAACTTGATCAAATATATTGGCACTCGGGAAGGTGATATGGCCAATACCACGCTTTGGCCATGCGTCCGTCTATCCAGCTGCGATAAGTTTTGATTTTAAACCAGTACGTATCACAATTGAGCGTTTAGTCCGTCCGAAGAATCACTTGAAACAAATCTCGTTGTTGCCAACGAGACTCGAACCAGGGATTTTCCGCATACGTGGAGAGTGCTATACTCAAACAATGAACAGCAACATTCCAAGAAGTTTAAAAGGAGTATATCATCTAAAGTACTTCAATTAAATGCAGTGAAAGTTAACGATCGTTTTGCACTGAAGGTCTAAAAGTAAGACCAACAAATTGCTGATCATTATTACAAAACAACCACATTTTTACTGCTTTGGGGGTACCTCAAAAGTGCTATCTCAATATCAATTATTGTCTCAATTTAAATAGTGCATTAATTTTTAAATATAGTAAATGATTCTAATAAAACCAGCCTAATAGGTCATGCGCTTCTTAACAACTCACATACGTAAATGTTTGAAGATGCCAAAATTTGGCAAACGCCGTATTTTCCTCATTGCGTATACATTCAGAAAAAAATTTACACCTCTTCATTCGTAGCGTAAGGCGTCAAACGTTAGGTGATAAATGAAAAAATTTAAAGGTGTGTTGCGTGAATGGTCCATATGCTAAGATATTTTGTAATAGGCACTGACAATTTTTACTTTGAGAAAAGCTAGTTGTGCTCTTAAGCGCTGATAGACAAACTAAGTATTTATGAAAAGATTTATGACTATTTATCAAGAAAAAAAATTTGGAATAGGGAATTGGGATTGAAGCCAATTTCCTTTAGATATTATGAGGTAAATGAAATTCTTGACAATTTAGGCGCTTTTTGATTTATAGAATTTGAGATTTTTTTCTTTTATATTTAGAGTAAGTTTTGCGGAATTTTTACTATGCAATCTCATTGAGTCAGTTAATTTAAAATGAAAGGTGTAAGTCTATTGACCTTAATAAATTTGGGTGACAATGAGTTCTAGGTTAGGTGGGTTGTCCTGATACTTCTTTAAAATATTTTCTTTAAAAACGTGAAAGAAAAAATATGAAAATTTTGAAAAATAGAGTGATAGTCTTTTCTGGACCTACAAAAAAAAATATTTGTATTTATTTTGCATTCATCACACCTATGCGTAGCCGCCAATCTATCGCTCAAGAGGAGAGAGAAAAGAAATAACGAATCGATTTACTTCACAAGTCTGCATTCCGGCCCGTCTGATGTTCATAAATCAAAGACACGAACCACATCTGGCGACCACATTCCCTCCACTTGAAATGAAACAACGAAAACAAAAGTAATCCGTGTGAATACCTCAATTTGTGAAGTGACGGGTAAACTCAATAAATGGGAAAATAGCATCGTTCACTCACATCCCCCGGACTGCACTTCTTTTCCACGTCAACGACGATGTGTTGTCGTTGGTTGTGCTGCTGTGCCGTCCGTTATAGGTAGACCTTCAAATACAATTTCTTGAATCTATTCCAAATACATATATTCAACGAGAGGCCATAAACCATTGAACTGAATCCCGACACGTTTTCTAGGAGACACACTTTAGTAGTATGTGCTAGAAAATTAAATGAAAAAGAAAAGGAGCCTAGAAATTATTATCTAAATAAATATATCTACCACCTAGTGATAAATGGATGTAAATATAATTGCTTCACGCACTCGTATGCGCTTCTATATGAAAAAATGATTTTCCCCCGAAATGAATTTTCACGCTGTACCCACTTTTCTTTGTACTCGTAATAATTTTCAATAAAAGCAACCAATAATGCAGCGGCTGGCGGGTGGATGCCACCTTTCGCGGTGATAGTACATGCGAGTGCGTGCGTGTGAAGCAAAGCACTTTCACTTGATTTTCACACATTTTCAAATAAACAAAGAAAATTCCAATGAATAGATTTTCTCGTGAAAACTACACCTCTTCCGATGTAATTGATTTTGAAAACAGCGCTTTTGGCTGCACGCTCCATATGAGTTGGCCGACTCTCCAGCCCCAATTTTGACGAACTGAGCGCGTTGTGTTCAGCATACCGTTAAATAGCGAAACGTTTATTTTTTGGACCGGGCATAAACAAAGATTTTTGTTTCTACCTTTGTGGTTATAAAATAAACAATAAATGAGGCACAAAGGCCGCTAGCAGGAATTATGATTCATAAATTCATCGACTGGGTGGGGGCGGAAGGTTGAGAGCGGGCCAAATTAAATTTACACATTGTGAGCCTGATAGGTTGCATAGTACGCTGTCTAGCATGCATGCTAGTCGGCTGGCCATATGTCCGAGCACGGGAACGAATTGTCTATTTGGTGGCGTAACGATGCATTTCGGGTTGCATGCATTATGCATCAGGTACGCATGCAAGCATACAAAATGAAACATCACTAGCTCCTGCAATATGGCGCGACCCTGGCATATATCAGTCACCTATCCATCGGTTCGGTGGACCAACTATCCACCAATTGTGGACTGTGGAGGCAAACCTTGCCGAGCAACAAGTCAGTCAGTTAGTCAGTCAAGTGTTGTTAAAAGGGTCATAAACAATTTCACAATTTATTGCACTTCATAAAGTTCTCTGACGTGTTGTATTCAGGGGATGATGTTCAGTGTTCAGTACAAACGCCACGACAAACTAAGTCCAGTCAACAGTGCCAATTGCATTGGCATCACGTCCCCAGGATGTACATGTGTAGAATCGGCAGTATGAGTACATATTATACACATATGCATGCGATCTAAAAGCATCCGTCAAGAATATTTTGGAAATTTTCATTTGAAATCCTACATTCGTATATAAACAAATCAAATGGTGTAATATGTCAACTAAAATTCGAAATAAACCAGCGAACAAATTATTATTTCGCACATGAGATGAATTTTAACTGTTTGGCGTTGTGTTGTATGCATCGTGTTTGTTTGGAAATTTATTTGTATAGTTATATTTGCATAGTAAACATCCATTTATTATTCTCTAATTAAAGTTTATGATTTTTTGCCTGTAGTCGAATTGGACGAATTAAATTAAATCGAGTTAAAGTTAAATAAAAGCGAATTAGCTATTTTTTGCTTTTATGGATATTGATGGGAACTGAAAGCGGGTCGAATTTTTTCAAAACAAGTTTATATATTTATGTTGGAAAATTTAAGGTTGACGCTATTGTTAAGCTGAAAATTTTGAACTTTTAATTTCATACCAGAAATAAAACGTTCCAGTCCTTAGACAATGTGTGTTTGTAGTCTTTTAATGGGAAATTCACAATCTCAAGAACTTGAAACAATGAAAAAAATACGTACGAGACAAAGCGCTTAAGTACAACTTAATACTATCTAGACGAGGGAAGGACTCCGAATAAGCATAAAATCGCCAAATATTTGAGCAAGCAATTTTTTTAAATTACCTGGCTATGTTTAGATGAACTTCGATAATAAGAGTGGGGAGTAAAACATTCAAAGGCAAGAAGTATTCAAGGTATTACAACTTAACTAGATAGCAATACGCTAAGGATTTTTGCAAAACTTACAAGGCCTATGAAGCCTCATTTTAATATTTACAAGTTGGGTCTACGAGTATATTGGGTATATCGAGCAGGCAGTACAGCCTTCCTAATAGGAGCGACACCCGTCCAAAGAAGCGCCTATTTCCACTGAGCTCGAGCTTAAAAGGCCTATGAAGCCTCATTTTAATATTTACAAGTTGGGTCTTTTTGGGTATATCGAGCAGGCAGTATAGCCTTCCTAATATGAGCGACACCCGTCCGAAGGACCGCCTATTTCCACTGAGCGAGTAGGAATAGGAAAACGCTTACCTTACAATTTGCTCGAAGATCCCCTTATACGGGGCGTTCACAAATCTCGTTTTTAATCCCCGCCTTCTTTGGTAGTCACGTTTCTTCATATTTCGGATAACAGAAACCCCCTTCGCCCCCGTTACGTTATGTTTCGTCTTACAACTGAACAGCCTCATCTCGCACTTGGGGAAGATAAGTGGTTCTGTATCCACATGCGGCAAGTACCAACTGCTCGGAAAATCAACATAATGCTGCTCCAATTTTAATTGTAAATTTAAAAAAATGAATATTTAAATTTACAATTAAAATTTGGACACGGCAATCCCTTTGTCACGCAACTTACCAACGAATTGCATTGTCCCGCAATGAAAACTACAGTTGACGGATGATGGCGGTCGTGGTTATGGTGAAGGTGTCCAAGTGCAAGCGGAGAGGAGTTGAAATGCTGATATTTATCGGTGCGGAAGCGAAAATCACATATCGTACGTTGATAAGAGATTGGACTAGCGGTTCGCGAGCGATTTACGAAAGCAATTTGCGCTAATCGGTGCGTTCGAGGGAATTTTGTGATTTTAGCATTCATATGTTGTGGAAAATCCGATTTCTTATTGTGCGATATTTAGTAACCGTATTTCAATATTGACAGGTTGAAAGTGAACAAATATTCTGTGTACTAAATAATTGAAATTATTAAAAGTAGAAACCTGCAATTTCTTAAAAAATAAAAATAATTTGGATCAATTTTCTTGAACGTCTTACATTCAGGGGAAATGTGGAAAAATCACGAAAATTCGTCTCATTCATCGCAATTTCCGTCGATATTCGCTAGTTGAAGAGTTTAGGAAATTGCTGCTCGTCATCTCGGTACCTAGTTCCGTTACTACATTGCTGATTTGCTAAGTGAGATTTTCGTTAATTCAAGCATTTTCGCGTGTTTTCCCCTTGATGTTTATTTTTATAAAAACAAAAAAAAAAAACATTAACGTTAAAGAATTGAATAAAATTGTCAGTTATAATAATCTCCTTCAAATTAGTGTAATGTTAAGAGATATTTCATTGATTGTTGAATTTTATTCGTCGCGACGATGGAGGTTTTCAGAGAAATTTTGTGGAAATTTTTTGTACTTGAAACTGATATCGAAGTTAGAACAGAAAAAACGCGTGCGAGGATGAACGAGGGTTCGGAAAGATTAGTTTCGCAAAAATATGCTCTTAGACACACAAAATCGTTGAACGGTAATTTGGCAGCATCATAAGGCAGACCGGTTTTTTCAAATGCTGCAATCATGGCTTATGGTGCTTCGAGTCGGGAGCATCAGACAGGAATATAACGAGATACGCAAATTTTTTTTCCGTAGCACTACAGCCCGTATTGGGCCTTCGCTTAGAGATAGTTAGAGTATTTCATTGTCATGATGGAACGTATCGGCACTCCACAAGGTGATATGATCATTATCACGCTTTGGCCGTGTGTCTGCCCACCTAGCTGCGATACGTTCTGATTTTAAACCAGCACGTATCATAACTGAACAGGCTTATAGTCCGTCTGAAGAATCACTCGAACTAAATCTTGTTGATGCCAACGAAACTCGAACCAGAGACCTTCGGGTTACAGGCTTAGTGCTCTAACCACTACACCACGCGGACCACATGACAAAAGAGGCTTACTCACGGCATCTGATGATCAAACGTTGTTGTGCCAACTGATTGACGATTATACTGCTCGAAACTACTCTCACTTCCAAAGGCTGGTAGTATTTCGCAAGAGCTTTATGAAAAACGAATTTTCACAAATCAAAAGTCCAAATTGTCCCCTAATTAGCTAATGTTTATTGGAACACAGCAACCACCATTCTCGAGCGCTCGCGGAACATGGGGTAAGCGTGGCTTTGTTTTTCTATTAGCTTCCTATTGTTTGTATTAACTAAAGATTTTTATAAACAGTAATTAACACATACAGGGACAAAAAACATACACAAATTCCTCCAAACCTTACTACAAAGAATAAAAGTTTAACGTTTTACATTTAGATACTTTTGTTATATCATATAAATTAAAATTTTGAAGACTTTGGTAAGCGGTTGTCTCTTGCGCATTATTATTAAGTTTTCAAATGAGCAAAACAAAAGAAGAAATTACATACACAACTGAACATTAAGATCATTTCATCCTTATACTTATTATACATTATTTGAATTCATTTAATTGCATCATTTTTAATAAAATCAATTTTTTGATTTAATTTACATTTTAGATATTTATATGTATGACCTGTAATTTAACTGCAAATAATAAAAGGAACTGATTTATCAACTCGTTAAAGTACTCGAGAAAACATTTGGAAAGGTTTTTTTGCAAGGAATTTGCTTTTTACGTAGTTTTCATATAATTTATCGAGTCATTGCTAGCAATTAAATCATTGAAGTTCCTTTTTAAAAACTTAGGCTACTATCTTAGTGTCACCGCCAAAACAATGCAAACACATTTATACAAGCGTCCGCAGAAAAGGCCAATCTCGGCGAACATCACCATCCTTTCCTCGAGGCACCTGCAGTCCTTTACGGACATCTATATACACCCAAATCACTACATACCCAGCGAAGATAGGCGGTTTTTGCGGCCGGGTGTCGATGTTTTCTGTCATGCTTTCGCACTCTTTGCTGACTAATCGACCAGTCACACAAGCAAACTGCTCGAAAACCTTCCCATCTCCTATTCGAAATTTTAAAGGCAAATTTAGAAAATATATAATTATATACATTCCTAATCGTAATTTGTAAAATAGTTTTCTTTCTTATTATTATTAAATGTGATTTTTATATCAATTTCCCTTTATATTAAATTTAAATGTTTCCCTTTAATTATATTCTTCATGAGATTTAACTTTTATAAATAGTAATAAAACTCGTCTTCATTTAAATTTTCTTCACTTCAGTTGAATTTTGTTTTTAAAAATTTTAAATCTGCAAATAAAATTTCGAATATTAGAACGCTGATTTAGTACAGCCGTCGGTGTCTTACACTAGGCAGTGTAAGCGAACCCGGCTGAGCTGGCAGCTGCGGGGGTTGGCGATACACCAAAAGAAGGAAAAAGGAAGACAAGAAGAAGTTTGGTTTGAGATGTGGACGATACAAATATTTAAGTGAATAGTCTTTTTGTGTTATTTTTAAATAGTCAAATGCTACAAAACGTCAAAGATTTTAAATTTTGCTGCGTACACTTTGACAAGTGAAACTCTTCAGCACTTGGAAGCGGTAGCTATTTGAAAGATTTTGATAAAAAATTTTTAAGCTTAACTGTTTTATGGAATGTCCCGAAACAACATATTCAGGGCGTCAAGTATATACTCACGAAGGAACGTTTTCATAAATACTTTTATCTTCATGGCAGGAAGGTTGGAGGAATGTTAATGTTTACCAATACCAGTGTAGTGCAATTAAAAACTCGTGAAGATCATTCGTATAATTCAGAGGTGGAGAATTCATCGTCTGAAATCAACAAAGCATTTACTAAACTAAATAGTAAGTATGAAAATGAGTCCGCTTGAAATCGCCCATGAGTCGCGTTGTTTTGGGGTTAGTTTCAATGAGTGAGGCGAGAAAATAAAAGCAATAAAAACTAAATTCAATTTCGGTGAAATTTAGTGAATAAGTGCCTCCAGTTCAATATCTATTGTTGTGTGTAGCAACGTTCTTTCCGAAGGACCGTATTCGAGGAAAGTAGTATGAAATAATAAATAAGTCATCGAAGAAAGCTCGTACCAAACCTACTAAATACGCAAAACAGCCATAGAAATTTCCGATAATATCCAAGATGCACCTTACGATTTGTGCACGGGAGCCGTGTTTCGCGATAAGAGTTACCGGAAAACGTATGCTGGATTTACCACGAAGTCTTTAAAGATGCTTTGGGAACAATGTGATGCAGTGACATACGCAACAAGTGGTAATGGCGTAACAACCCAAGTAACTCGTGGAACTTTAAAAATAAAATTGATTTCTATGTACATATTTGGAAACTGAGTGCTGTGCTGAGTGGTGGTGCGAGCAATTTCGGGGAACCCCAGGTTGAAATAAAAGAGCGCTAAACCGATACAGCGCTAAACGATGCAGCGTTAAGCGGGGTCTTACTGTAAGTATAGAAATCATGCTCAATTACAAATTAGAGAAAGTCAATATTCATAATCTGTGCAACGTATACACTCCTTTTCAGTCAAAAAAGTTTAAACACGGATGCTGCTGATATACGAGGGTGGTTCAAATATGATTGAGACATATGCTGTTGATGGCGCGCATGGATGTTTTGAAGGTCGTGGCTTTAGTCTGTGATAGCTGCGTCCGTTACGAACAGTGTGGCATAATTTTCGTCGGAAGGTGCATGTTTCACGCGCGTGCTACTACCATGAGTAAACGTCAAGTGCCAACCGCCGTTACGCAACGTATTGTCATTCGCTTTTTAGGGTGGGAAGGCGTTAAAAACATGGAAAATTTTCTGCGTTTACGAAATCAGTTCGGTAGTGGTAACTGCAGGGTGATAAATCCGGACTGTAGCGGGGGGGTTCCAGTAACTCCCACCAAAATTCCGATATTATATCGAGCGTGAGACGTGCGGTATGAGGGCGCGCGTTATCCTTAAGAAAAATCGCACATCGTGCTGGTATGCTCGTCCGTTTCGAGCGATAAGCGGGTTTCACGTGTGTTTTCAGAAGGTTAAAGTAGTATGCAGCATTGATGGAACGTTGGCCGCACAGGAAATCGACGTACAGCACCCCCCGCCGATCCCAGAACACAGTACACATAACCTTACCCGCGGACCTGGTTGTCTTCGCTTTGACTGGCGCCCCTTCCTCCTTCTTTCTCCACTCTTTAGACGACACTTTGCTTTCGGGAGTGTAATATTGTACTCATTTCTTGTCTGTAGTGAAGATTCGCGTTAAAAAACCGCCCCCCTCCACCCCGTATCGCGTCAGCAAGCGGCGAAAAACTTCCAACCGAGTGAATTTTGCTCGAAGTTTAACAGTTTAGGAACCCATCGCGCCGTTATTTTGCGATATTGAAGGTGTTCGTGGATGATAGACTCTACACTACCAATACTGATGCCGAGTTCAGCCGAAATGTCTCGAACATTCACCGTACAGTCCTCCAAAATGAGTTGTTCTACGCGGCAAATGTTTTCTCGTGTGATGCTGGTTCGCGGTCGACGATCTTGCGGCTCATTCTCGACGGTTTCGTGCCCATCCTTGAATGCTTTGGCCCATTTAAACACAGCAGCCCTACTCAGGCACTCACTACCGAATTGATTTCGCAAACGCAGAAAAGTTTTCCGTGTTTGTAACGCCATCTTACACTTAAAAAACAAATGACAATACTTTGAGCAACGGCGGTCGGCACTTGACGTTCCCTCAATGTCGTAGCACGCGCGTGAAACATGCACTCCGACGAAAACTATGCCCCACTATTCGTAAGGGACCAAGCTATCACCTATTCAAGCCACGACCTTCAAAACATGCATGCGCGCCATTTACAGCGTTTGTCTGTATCATATTTGAACTGCCCTAGTAATACCTACGCAGACGGTTTACACAGCAATGATTGACAAAATGCATCAATCGGTTGAGGATGTTTCGTTTTGTTTACTTCCTCGGACCGGAAAAAAAAGGAAAATTGAAATAAAGTAAAGTCGCGTCGTTAGGAGTTTGACGCGTTTTAAATCGGGTATTTGAATCGGTGACTGGTTCTTGTATTTTGGACGAAGTCTGCTCGCAGAAGACCTGCGTCCGAAATTCCTCTCCGAACTAGCTAGGCTGCCAGCAGTCACCTCGGAGCTGGCTATAGTCCGTTGAGACGTCCCCAGACTTCACGTTTATAACCGATGAGAGGTCAGTTTAGATTTCCTTCGCGGAAAATCTCGAAACGAGACGGACGAAGAAAAATCATAACAAAAGGTAGTATAGCTACTGTAGTAGTCCGTTTTTGTAAAAAATTTCCATAGGTTTTCAACATTGCCAGGATTTTTGCATTTTTGAACGTTTATACGGACTTTTATTTTTTTTAATGGGTTGTCATTTGTGAATGGTATACTGTCTGATGATACTTTGTACTAGTGTCTCATCATATTTTTTTTGGGGCTTCATTCTCGCCAAGCATTAATTTTTTTTCTCGTCTAGTCTTTTCACATTAAATTTTTAGTATAACTAGCTCAGGTGAATTCCGTTCAATTTTCATCTCTTGTTAATTTTCTTTCATCATACACCATCTCATAAACAGGTGGCGTGGCATAACATAAAAAAGAATTCAACAGAAATTCATCATCAACTAATCCCACATCTTTCCCGTATAATCATCCAAAATCCCATAAAATCTTTTATCGCGACAATTGAGTACGCATTTTGGCAACATAATAAAATACACTGATTGCCATCTCGCCTGAATTATGTTCGACGTGTGTTAAATTGGAATGTTTTATCCATAAAGTCCAGTCCAAGTTTCACTACACAAAAATGAATGGAAAAAAGCAAATAAAATAAAAATTTAGAAACTTGATGAAAGGATCACCACATCTCTTAAGTCACCATCCATTTCGGAGAACAACTTCAGAAGGAGAAAAAAAAAAATCCACAATATCAGCAACAATTTTTTTCTTCTTTTTGACATATTAGACGTATAGATTTTTAACGTTGTAGGTAGTTTTCAAATGCGATAATTTTTCCCTGCCATTAAAATCCCGGGTCTTATAGCATGTCGTTGTGGAGGCCGCCGGCGCCACTGTAGCACTTTTCATATTCTTTGGTATTGAGTGAAATGAATAGAAGAAGCGTGGGGACAACTTGATATCTTACATTTATAAAAAAACGAAATCACCAATTTCTTTGACATAGTTAAAAATGACCACAAAACATACATCGTATTCGTTTTCTGTAATAAATAAAAATATAATTTGTCATTGATAAATAATCACGTTTTCCGAAGATTAATGAGAAGGGTCGGTTTGGCTGGTTTCAATAGGTACACGGTCGTTAAACGAGTGTGGAAAACTAAATGTCTTGTTTCATTGTATAAAATCTATCTTGAATCAAACGAAAAGATGTTGAATTTTCACAATTTTTATATCAGCAGGTTTAAAGTTTATAATTCTCATTGTCAAATAGAAGATGATGTTTAGTGGAAAAAATATAACGTGCACAAAACGATTTCTAAATTTAACTTCAATTCTACATTTTCATTGATAATACGTGAAACAATACAAAAAACTATGTTTAAAATCAGAAACACGTGTATGATAATGCGAAGTCTCTTTCAAACGAACTAGACAAGATTGCCTACTCTGGAACTGTTCCGGGTTATCACACTGCTATGGAAGTTTTTAAAGCGATAAGAACTACAAAAATTTAAATTAGTGGCTTGAAATAGTTTTTCCCCAACGAAATATTCGAATTTAATTTAAAGTAATTTTATACAAAAAGAATTAATTTTATTTACTCTAACAATTATCGTGCGAATGAATTAAAAGAAATTTAACATAAATTTTCCAAAGCTATTCAAAATAACATTGCATACGTAAATCACCTGAAAGAATCATTTCAAGAGTGTGTGCCAAAAAGTGTTTAACTTTTTACGCAATCCCAAAGTCAACCACTTCATTCAAAACATTCAAAAACCGATCGGCTAATTGCATCTGTTCAAAGCGGCAATCTATTATCCCAAGTCTTATTAGTTTTCCACGTCTTCGCTAGCTCTCCTTCAAATAAACAAAACACTGAAAAAAAATCACAACCAACGTTTTCAACTCATTTATAAGACAACACATGTCATAAATTTCAAATATTTCTCTTCCACCTAAGCATTAAATCGCTGCCCTGGTCGTGTCTGTCGTCAGATTTTTAATAGGCATAGATATATTTTTTTCGTTCACTTCACACCCAGCTCACCTTTGCTTTCCGCCGACGAAGAATATTCCCGTGGGTATACGATGGCTCCCTCCAATTTCACCTCAAAATCCCCAAAGCCGAGAACAACGCACACAACTGTTATTTCCCAAACTCTATCAATCTCTTTCAGACAAAATTCAAAAATCAGTTTGTTTATAATAAAATAAATTATATAAGTTAAATTCCAAAATTCTATTCAATCTCCTTAACGGCTCGGAGTTTAAAATGTAGACGATACATATACCTACAAGTATAGACAATTAAAAGCCCGCGACGTCATTGTAAGGCTCCAACGCACGTGTATTGGACAAGGTGTGCAAACATAAAAATTCCACCAGGATAAAAGTCTTGACTTGTGATCTCTTTAGCGATCGCGTCTTTGGCGATAAAAATGGAAATTTTTTTATTTTGCATACAAGAAGAGTTGTCATTTTTTATTTATCTATCTAGGATTCATTCTAGTTTCGAATCTTGCGCGATCATCTACAAAGCGCCGGAACCAATTAATTGTCACATATTGTCAAGTTTCGTTTGATGGATACTGCCCGCACGTGTTAAAGATATTTTGCACAAAAATTCCGTTCGTATCATTAGCGTGTGCGTTGAACATGAACTTTTTGAAAAATTTGGGGGCAGGTGATAATTTGCTGATGTCGTACGAATGTGCTTTTTTCAAAAGTTCTTTTATTACGGTGCACGGACAATTAAAAACATTTTTATTTTGTTGTTGATTATTTTTGTTTGGACTCCCCAAAGTAGCAGAGAGGGTGATGAACTTTTAATGCTTTTCTGGCTTCTTGTATTTTAAGAAAATCACCGCGATTCAACGAAATATCATTACTTGAGACAAGCTTTTAGTAAAATTTTAATTTGAAGAAATTTTGACAGACCTTACGCAGTTCGCGCCGGAAGAAGTTTTCTAGTTAGAGTTTGACGCAATGGAACTTGCATTGGACAGTTTTGAGGTGAATTTTGATCGGACAGTTGCAATTTTGCTTATAGATTTAAAAAAGAATGTTTTTCTTCACAATGACATCAAGTTTATTCTTTTACCTGCGGACAAAACGTTCACGAAATATATTACTATGTTTTACATAGTAAAATATTTCGTGAACTATTTTTTTGAATAATAAGGATATATACATACATTGATGCAGGTAATTTTATTTGCATACTCTAATATTTGTTTTGCAAAATCATTCTATATTTATTGAATTTCCCCCCCCCCCCCCCCCCCCCCCCCAAACTGAATTTTATCTCTAATAATTTTTTTTCAAAATTTTTAGTATTACATCGCATCACCTGTCTTTTTGTTAAAAAAGTTAGAGATTATTGTGAAACCTGTCATGCAAAAATAAACTAATGTATGCAAAAAAATAAAAACATTTTTGTCCCCCCTGAAGGGTGCTAAGCTCATGGGGTGAATTTGATAAAATTGAATGACACTGAACTAAATGGGTGGATTTTAATGTAGGCAAAAGTAAAAGCCACTTATTTATTTGCCAAAATTCTAAGGTGCCTGTACTTGACGGACACCACAAGCAGGCTCAACATGAAACTAATATGTCTTCCGGTTATGCTCTCACCCAGGTAGGGTGCCTACAACGTATGTAAGAGATATTTGCAACATACTGTCAAAATCTGAAATTTGTGAAAACTAGTAGAACATAGCTAATATGTTATGCGACCATAAATATGCTGTGTGATCACATGTTCAAAGTTTAACCTCCTGGTTAAATTTGCCAAATTGCACTATGAGACATGAAGTTAAAATTAAAAACATACTATTTGCGAATGTTCTGTCATCTGAAAATTATATAAGAATTTTAAATAAAGGAATACAATAGATTCCGTTTATAATGATGCCGGATATAATGATAGGTCGGATCCAACAATGGAAACTACAGCAGAAGTTTGGTTTCGTATGCTATGCACCAGTCAATATTCCGGATTTAACGATGACGCTTATACCGATATTCCACATACAGTGAGCGTCAAAAGAAAGTAAACCCCTTAGATACTTGTATTAAGAATTTTATTAAAACAAGGTAATTAACACAAAATCAAACATGTGTTTAAGGAATCAAAGACTTATTTGGTAAGAACTGAACACAACATAAACATTAAACAAAAGTAATACACAACAAAGATAAATTCACTTTAACCAAAAAAAGACCAAATTTCACGCGTCAAAAAAAGTAAACAGCAATCAAAATATAACAGAACTTCAATAGAAAAAGTCGATTTTTTTAATTTTTCAATATTTCGTTTGTTTTCCTTTGGACTTAAGCACCTCATTTAGTCTTCTAGGAATCGACGCGACAATTTCGGGAGAGATTTGGCTCCATTCTTCCTTTATAACCTTCTTTAAGTCGGCTTTGCTTGAAATGACCCTTTGTCTCACTTTTCTGTCAAGGTGTTCCCACAGATGCTCGATCGGGCTAAGATCTGGGGACTGCGGCGGATGATCAAGTGTTTTAGGAGTCCGGTACAGTTGCCACTCTTTCACAATTTTGGACCTATGCTTTGGATCGTTGTCCTGTTGAAAGATTTAATTTCCAGAAAAGCCTAATTTTTCGACCCTAGGGGCAACATTGTCCCTCAAAATGGCTAAATAATCTATTTTGTCCGTTGTTGAGTCAACAAAAACAAGATTACCAACACCAGTTGCCGCCACACACCCCATACCATAGCTGAACCGCCAACGTGCTTAACAGTGTTGGTAACACACTTTTCTTTGAAAGCTTCATTCTTAGCACGCCATATTTTTGGGGGCCTTTCGCGCCGAAAATTTCGAATTTGCTCTCATCTGTATATAATACGTTTTCCCAAAAAAATGGAGCCTAATTTTTGTATTTTTTAAGCGAAGTCTATACGCTTTGTAGCCACAACTGAAGCACTCAACTCACCGGAAATTTCAACAGTACTAAAAAAAAGTGTGAATTACGTTTATAATGTTTACTTCGCTGAAAAATCTAAGCAAACATAAATTACTGACTTTTTCTAAACTTAGGATTCATAGAACACTATGTCATTTATTTCAAAATTAATTAATTTTTCACAAATGTCAGTTGAAAATAATTTTTTTTAATTGAAAACCATCACCGTCGAATTATTCGAGGATTTATTGAATACCTGAAGTTCATTTTCTGAAGAAGTATCAAAGGCGGAAATACGTTCGAGGGAAGTCCCGGTTTGAGAACATTCCCTCTAGTTTCGCTGCAAAAGCAACGAGAGGGAGGAGCCCGATGGCTTCAGCGATCAATCAGAATAATCGTGTCCATCGCCAACGATGACGGGCGAAAAAACTCAAAAGAATATACGATAATAACGAAGAAAAACCGCAAATTTTATTGGTCATCGAGATCGAACAGTTGATTAAAGATAAGGAGAAAGCTGACAAGGTTGAGAAAGAAAATGAAGAGCTCAAACTTTGAATAAATTCACTAGAAGCACTTGTTGGAAAATTGACATTCAAGACAGCTCAAAAAAGCAAGAAAGGAAAAGAAGCAAATTCAAAAATTACTGCAGATAAGACAACTAAGAAACCAAAACAAGAAGCTGATCAAGAGGATATTCTCAGCGCAGGCGGAGCAAACGACAGCAGGAATTATTATGCAGCGCTAGCTGGACTAGAAGATACGATGAGTATTCAAGAGGATCCTCGTAAAATTTCTGATTATTGTACTGCTAAGCTAGATAATGGATTTATATAATACCTAAAAATTAAAAATAGGGAGAAAAAACCAAAAGTTTTGTCTGCTGGTCCGTCCGTCAAGATTAATTAAAAGAAAGAAAATGTCCCACCAATCAATGTATTTGGGCAAAGATATGGTTCGGCTTTTGGCAGCCGAAAATAAGCTAAATGATTTTGAGATCAAAAGAGTGAATGCCGATAAACTGACAACTAGGACTATGTCGTTGGTTGGTTTCCAGGCAGCAAAAAGTGCGTTAAATTCTAGAGATGTTCCGCGTCTTACTTCTTCTTCTTCTTCTTCTTCTTAGCACTACAGCCCCTTTCGGGCCTTCGCTTCCTGCAAACAGCGCCTCCAACTATCTCGGTCCGTTGACCGCGTCTTCCAATTCCGAAATCCGAGCAGCGATAAACTGTCTTCGTCAACCGAGTCAGACCAGCGTTTCCTCGGTTTCCCCACTGGCCGCCGGCCTTCAATTCTCCCAACGAATACGTTCTTGGGTATCCGTTGTTCGTCCATACGATTCATGTGTCCAGTCCATTGCAGCTTCCGCAGTCTTACAATCCTTGAGACCTCCGGTTCGTCAAAAATTTCATACAGCTCATGTTTGTATCGAATTCGCCATTGGTCCCCGTCTAGCTTCGCTCCGATTATTCGCCTCAGGACCCGTCGCTCAAAGGCGTTCAATATATTTGCGGATGCTTGGGTTAGGGTCCATGCTTCACACCCATAGCATAAAATAGGTCTTATCACAGATTTGTATACTTGGAGCTTTGTTCTCCTGTGTATGCAGCTGGTCTTCGAGATCGTCAATACTGAATAAAATATTTTATTTGCGAGCTGTATTCTTCGGCGTATGTCGTTTCTTTCATTGCCCATTTTCGTTATTTTCGCGCCTAAATACACAAATTCGCTAACATTTTCGATACTGTATTCGCCAACTGCGATATTTTGTGTATTTGCGTCATGAGCTTTGTTTTATATTCGTTGATTTGTAGCCCTACTCTTACATACACCCCCAAAAGCGAAAGAAACCAAACCTTTTTATTGAAGGGTCTGGGCTGCGGAGAAGACACAGTCGATCTCCTTCAGGTCCTCCAAGAAGTTGCACCAGAAAAACAATTTATTTCCGTTAAACACTTTGCAACAAGGAGATCGATTGTGGAGCGTAACAACTTGCCTTATGACTTAGTCCAGAGTTCCAGCAAAAGCAGTTCAAATGCCCTGCAAAAAATAATATACTTGAACTTCCGTGTGGTGAGGTGGGAACGCCTCCAGAAAAGTGAGGTCAACCAGTGCTACAGGTGTCAAAGATTCGGGCATTCGGCTGCCAATTGCGCCATGAAATATAGGTGTCTTAAATGCAAAGATATCCATGCTCTCGGCGAGTGCAAATTGGCTCAGGCGGAGCCAAAAGAAAAATTATATTGTGTGAACTGCGGTGTCTTTGGTCATCCAGCATCATATCGAGGATGCCCCCGGTATGAAGTCAAGCATACCGCAGTGTGATACCTACTAACTTCGCCCGTCAAGCAAAAGCCTGACATCATGCTTCTTACTTAAACCCACCTCAATTCATGACGCTCCATGACATTCAAGAATTTAGAATTCGTAAGAAACGATAGGGTTATAGGTAATGGGGGAGGTGGCACCAGGATATTGGTTCGAAGACCCTATTGTTTCCAAAATATTGAAAAAGTCGAATTCAAAAACTATGTATCTTTTGAAGTATCCGTTATCAAAATTTCACTGCCAGGTGGGGATAACCTCTTCGTTATCTCTGCCTATGCAACTGGTGGAACTGTTCTCAAGCTCAAGGAGGAACTCAATTCCTTGCTTGAAATACTCGAAATGAACAGGCTGCATATTTATTATATTCTTGCTGGTGACCTGAACGCCAAGCATACAGCATGGCTGAACGCCACTAATAATCCAAGAGGTGTATTCCTGAAATCGTGGATAACAGAGAACCGAATTGAATACAGGTGCAATCTAAATGGGTCGGAGTTCCCAACATACCCTTGAACAAATTCATATTTGGACCTCTGCATTGTAGACGCGAGACTTGAATTCAGCTTTAATAGTCCTAAACGGAAACTGCAGGTGCTTCCTTATGATAGCGACCATAACGCAATCGTAATGGAAATCAGTCATCAAAGGGATGATATCTTCCTCATTCCAGTTCAACATGAAAATCATCGATTGAATTAAAAAAATAGAATGGGGAAAGTTTCAAAAGAAGTTTAATCGTCGAGAGTACCAGAAGCAATGTCTCCCTTCTGATGAACGCAACTCTTGCCCAAGGGTTCCAGGACAGGAATCGTAACTAACGATGAAATAGATCTCTATTTGTCGAAGTTAGAGAAGCTGACGTTGGAAACGATTGATGAAGTCGTTCCCAAGATTAAATATCGAAACAATATGGAAGGATATGAAACACCAACCATTGCAAGTGTGAAAAAGTTGAAAAGCCTTCTTCTCACACGCCTCAACAATATTTATCGGCGATTTTTAGACTACAACCATACCTCGGTGGCTTTGTTGAAATTACACCTGAAGAATGTCCGGAACTTCATCTGTTCATACTTCAGAAGTGAGGTCAGCAATCAATGGGCGGAAAAATTGAGGGGTATTAGGCCACAGGACCCAGATGGCGTTTTCGCGAAAGTGAATAGCATATTCCGCCAGAAGTCTCGAGTGAAGGTATCGAATCTTGAAGTCACTAGTGATGAGATAAATCTTCTCTATAGGGCTGGTATCAAAATTGATAGTACTACTCCGGATAGAAATGGAAACAGGATTATATGTGATGGATTGCAAAAACTTGCCCTGATTGGAACATATTTCGAATTGGTTCATCTACCAAACCTTGAGAAGTCGTGGAAGCAAAAGTTTCCGACTTCAAATGAAACCTGAATGGCCAATCAATTCTTCATTTCAATGAAGCATTAACATCTGACCTCATACCAAGCTTGAATCTTGTTTCTTTTGTCAGTTATGAAGACTTGTGTTTCATATTTCACAGGACAAACAACAAGAAATCATGTGGTACTGATAGTATTCCAAATGTAGTTCTTCGACATTTGCCTGAGGTTGCTATTAGGAATTATTGCATATTGTTCAACAACATGTTGAGCAATTCGTATTTCCCAAATGAGAAGAAAAGGTATTTCCGATCTTGAAGAAAGGAAAAGAATCTCCATGCCCTAAAAGCTATCACCCAATCAGCTTGCTGCCTCACATCAGCAAGGTGTTTGAAGTGATACTCAACCAACCATTAAACGCCCACATTGAGGAATATGAGTTGATGCCGAATTGCCAATTTGGTTTTCGTGTCAGGCATTCGACCACACATGCAATAACGAAAGTAACCTCAGACATCTGTTGGAAACTAAATGATAGACAATGTGATGGAGCATGTCCCATTGATGTGGAGAAAGCCTTCGATGCGGTGTGGTTAGATGGATTAGTTTTGTAACTCCTTCAGGACAAGTTCCCCAGACACCTGCAATGTGTTATATGGGAAATCGTTTGTTGTAACTGATGGAAATCTGAGGACAATGCGCGAATTCAAGGTCTTGAATGGTCTACAGCAGGGAACAGTTACTGAGCTTCTGGTCTTCTCACTCTTCATTCGCAAGCTATTGAACGGCTTCGATTTTAACGTCTCGCCGACGCGATCATTGGTAGCGTTTGCTCATGATCTGATCATCTATACGGCAGACCGAAAAGCTACAATAGTTCAGAGCGATCTCAAAACAATGTTCAATGATGCACAGCTGTACACTGACAATTGGCGAATGAAAATCAATGCGCAGAAGTGTGAAACAATTTTGTTTCGGGCAAAGCTGCAGGGGGCCAATCAAGACCTGAAACGTAATTGGAAGGATTTCCACATCATCGCTGGCGAGGGTGGTTCAGAACGGGTTCCACATAAATCCTGTGTTCGCTACCTCGGTGTTCATTTCAATCAGTATCTGTACTATACTGAGCATGTCAAAATCATGCTCAGTAAGGCACTAAAGATAGTCATGGCCCTACGAAGACTCTTTTATTCCACATACATTGATCAAAAGGTCAAAATTATCTGTTACAAGACCCTGGTTAGACCAGTTCTGACATAGGGATGTCTGATCTGGTACAACCAGAGCGCTAGTACTATGGAAAAATTAAGAGTTTTCGAAAGGAAATGTTTTCGTGCATGTACTGGTTCATACAGAAAGCCTGAGACGAATTGGAAGCATTATAAATCAAATAGAAGAATTTATCTAACTGCTCAAGTGACAAAAGTCGATATCTTTATATTAAAACTTCTTCGGAATCATATCGCAAGATCTGTAACTGTAAGTGAAAACCCCTGAAATTCACAGCCGTTCCACCCTACAACCGGGAATATTGTGACTTGCCTCACTACTGGGTTCGTTCCTCCAGAAGCATTCGTGTATTTGGACATGAATCGATATGTTTTTGATTCCGACGGTGTCCCAATCATATATCACATATATAGACGGGCCACCGATAAGAAGACAAAATATCCTCCGTATGTGAGTTCACGAGACCAACACTTTCAATGGAGATACTCATTTGGTAGATTCGTTGAAGCTGATCGAGCTGAGACGGGGCAATCTAGGTATTGGTGGCTGAATAAAATGTCTTTTCGTTATTTTGATTTTGAGTTTCAGCTCATTATTGCTACATTTAGTGTTGTTGTTTCTTTGTGTTAAAAATTAGGGATAGGTTAGGTATATGTTATGCTTATTTTATTAGGTTTAGAGATAAGGTGAAACGCGTAAGTTAGGAATATTGTAATAGAATTTTTTAGTATGAGATAAAGTTTTTGATTGAATTTTTATTCGAATTAGGTTATAACATATTAGGTGTAGGGTCAAAGTTCACTATTGTGTTAAAATTATAAATAATTTTAGGATAGTGTTGGTCGCTTTTTTCTCCCTTTTCCAATCAAATCATAAAATATGTAGTAATCTTTATTAATTTGAATTTGCTATAGTTTTTTTGATAAAATGTGTTTAAGTGATAACGTATAAATTTAGAGAGCAATTTGGGTCATTACGTTTTTGTATTGTTATTGTTTGGAATTTGCTTTATATTCTTTTAAAATTTATAACGGTTAGTATTGAATAAAGCGCTTTTGACTTTGACTTTAGGAATTTGGTTTGTTTATTTTAAATAGTATATTTCATACCACAAAGGTGAGCCTGTTGTTTTCTCCAATTTAACTTATAATAAATGAGTAATTCAGCACTGGTTCAACATTCTTTTTCCTGTTCAAATATACAATGACTTCTTCGGCAGAATCAACCTTAAAATAAGGCAAGAAAATCGAAATATTATGACTCAGCATTCAGCCCCATGATATGCAAAGATAATCTTACTTATCTACATACATCTAATGAAATTTCTTAGTTAAAATGACTACGACTAGAAAAATGGTTGAAGTTAGGTTACGGCAACAGATTGGAGATGACTTTAACTTCGATTCTTCACGTTCATATTGCATTCATGTGTAGTGAATCTAATAGCTACGCATCTTTCACCAAACACGCTCTATTAGCACACACGCATTTTTGTCCGTATAAACCTTGTGAGCGGGGGAAAATTGGAAAAATCCACGCAAAAAATATATTCGTACAAACAAACGTATAGCAACTACTACAGCGGCATTATATTCAAGAGTATACTGCAATATAATTTTCCCAGCTTGGCCTCTTTTGCGAAATTCTGAGTAGAGTTTTCAACCTGCGCAACATGTGTGCATCGAATATTTTTTCCCCACATTTAATGATGATCTCCACATGTATACATATCGCCTACACGGGACGAGTATACGTTGAAGTCTCTTTTTCGCGCTACAATCATATATTAATTTTGTTTTTATCCTACTGCATACGCCACACACATCAGGCAGTGCAAAAACCGTTGGCATCTAGATTCTCACCACCCTCTCGGGATGTGATGTCCCTATTGTGCTTATATTACGCGAACAGAATCTATCACTATTAATGTGCCGTAGTATACGCTTGCAAATGTATATATTGGCGAATTGGGGGAAACATACCCCACACACCTCCCTTTTAAACACAATTATATCTCACACTTCAACATCTTTGATATACACACAACAGATTATTTGCCCGAACGCCCGAATGTGACCAAAATAAGTTTATCCTACTCATGTGAAGATGTCACTATGTGTATTAAAATTTCATATTAAGCTGCAGAGTATACATGAAAAGGAGAAAAATTTGTAAAAATGGCTTCAACCTCATTCACGATTGAATTCTCTGCATACTGGATACAAACATTCACATATGATATTGTTTCAGAGAAGAGGTAAACAAAAAAATATTATGCAAAAATTCAAAAACAAAATATTTACCACGTTGTTTATATTTACATTATTTTACGATAGTGCAATGAATGCAAATGTTGTATAGAAAGATATAAAGATACAGAGTGACGTTGCAGCTGGATGGAAAGCGAAAAAATCAACACTAACTGGTTAATTGCAAGTAAAATTACGTTTTATACAAACAAATAAAAAATATGATTGTCAACTATTGTTTGTTGCAAAGTGTGTAAATTATATGTGGCGCTGGAAAAGACGGCTGGTGTTATTTAAAGAATTTTAATCTTTATAGAAAGAACATTAAGATCGTTATTTAATGTGTATTACGAAAAATTCAAAATTTGTGAGAAATATTCCACAACAAAATTTTCACAAGCTAAAAATAAATACAAAAGCCCGATTTTCAAAGAAAAAACTCTTAAAAATCAGTATAAATATGTCAACTATTATAAAATGGATAAAAATTGGTTTAAATGAATCGACAATTTATTAACATTTTTAAAGCAACCTACTAACGATTTAGTGATTTGAGTTTAAGATTTTCAAGGCAAATTTATTAATCTCTAGACTTCGAAATCAATTCCATTAAGATTTAAAAAATAAATATATCCAGATTGCATTGAATTTATGGCTTCAGGATGGAATGGAAATTATGAGAGGAAAAGCGTTTTTTTTTTGTTGTGAGACGCAGGAGAGATACTGTACGAGTAAGTGTTTAAAAAGTGAAATTACGTGTTGCAATTCTTGAGAGTTATGTGATGAAAATTGTGGTGAACAGAAATTGAGTAATATTTCGAAATTATTTATTGAAGGTGATATTAAATCTTTTTACACCGAGTGAGTTGAAGAATGATATGTTTTAACAAAATTTATTGGACAAGTGAAAAGCGTGGACATGTGTTTAAATCAAAAATTTTAAAATACGGAGTGAAAAATTTGCAAAAGGTAAAAAATCATGTCACTAGACCCATCTTATCTAAAGTTGAATTTTTGTCGTTTAGAGCCCACTGCCTATTTAATTGAAAAGGGACGGAATGGGGATGATTCGCAACATTAATTTATCTTCTTGTGCTACACAAGTGAAATTTTTAAAAATTTATAGAATATTTATTTACATCAATTGAAACTTGAGCTATTTATTTCGTTTTTAAGCAATAGTTTGTGAAACATTTCGATGAAGATTATATCATCAAATTTCGACAATAAGAGTTGAATTGGACAATTTATTGAAAAAGTATATCTTGTTATATTTTATATTTAGTAAACGATACTACCGAAACAAAAAAAAATATAATCATGTATTCTTGTGATACTGACCATATCACCTTGTGGAGTTCCGACACATTTGATCATAATAATGAGATACTCTAACTATCTCTAAGCGAAGGCCCGAAAGGGTCTGTAGTGCTAAAAAAAGTTATTGTAATCACAGATGTTGTAAAGATTATCACTTAATCAATATAACATAGTCTGCGGTGTAGTGGTTAGGGCGCTAACCGCTTGTGCAACAGTTTCCAAGTTCAAAGTTCGCTGGTGGCAACGAGTTTGTGCTTGTGGTACTTCTGTCGGACTGGTAGCCTACCCAACTGTGACGGGTATTGATTGAATAATCAGATAATAATCACTTAGTTAAGCGTGATACTGACCATATTACCTCAAATACCGTTACGGTTGTGAAATGAGATTCCCCAACAAATCTCAACGCCAAGGTTCAAATCGGACTAATGGACAATGATTATTATTAATATTTATAAAACGTGAACTAATAAGACACATTGAACTTATGTTCTTCAACAAAATTTCTACTTCATTAAAATTAAGGAAACTCACGTCAGTTTATGTAGTCAATCGACTAACCATACCATCAACAAATTAATTTGTTCCAGATTTTTAGTATCAACGGTGTCTTAACGTTATAACGATGACACGAATTTCTATTCCAACCTCCCCCATCCCTTGGATGACTGATTACAGATAAATTAGTTTAAACTTCTCTTTTGAAACTAAATCAGGAATTCCTGCGATTTGCCTCAATGTATCGAACATCGTTTGCCTCAATGTATTGGACATCAAAAACAACTTCTGCATATGTTTTTGCTGCATAATTTTCAAAAGATGTACTCGTATCTATTGCCAAAGTTTCACAATAGTAGTTTCCACAGCTTTGAAGAAAAACTGATACAACAAACATACGGTCGCTCAGTAGGGAGACCATTCGTAAATTTTATAGGCTTTTGCACAATAATTCAATAAAAACCCTTAAAAATGTTCAAAAGCTCTATTTATGTACTGAATGACATGTCTTCAAATTTTTCGCAACAAAAATTTTAAGTTATAACCACGCAATATTTGCTTAATCATTAAGCGTGATAATCGTAGCTTTTATGACTTGAATGAAAAAAAAGGATAAGCATAAAGACGGGTGCACGTGCAAGTTGCGATGACTTTCTTGCGAAACCCTTAAAAAGTGGAAACAAAAACATTCAAAATTTAGTATCAATCAGGAGTCCACGTGGCTTAGTGGTTAGAACACTAAGCCCGTAAGCTGAAGGTCTCTGGTTCAAGTTTGGTTGGCGTCAACGAGATTTAGTTGTGGTTCTTCGGACGGACTATAAGCCTGTTCAGTTATGATACGCGCTGGTTTAAAATCAGAATGTATCGCAGCTGTGGACGGACACACGGCCAAAGCGTGATAATGATCATATCTCCTTGTGGAGTGCCGATACATTAGATCATGACAATGAGATACTCTAACTGTCTCTAAGCGAAGGCCCGAAAGGAGCTGTAGTGCTACGAAAAAAAGGAGTCAAATACGATCTAAGTAAAACGGCTCTATTAATTGATTGTTTTTACTGTCAATCACGAACTTAAACACTGGCAAGTCCTGAAAGGTAGAATTGCAATGCAGTTTTGATTATTTTTGGAAGCTGTAAGATTAAACCATTTTATGCTAAGCATCTCTTTTCCCAGGAAAACCCCCTTTCTTATTGATTTTATAACAAGCACATTTTCCAGGAGTGAGACTGTATTAAATGAAGCGTTTTTCGGCAAACAACGCGATTAAAGAAAATCTAACTCATTGGCAGAAAAACCATCGAGCGTCGATTTGAGGAATTATTGGACAATACCAAGAGAGCAGGACAATAGACTTCATTAGATGTAGTGAAACGAGTTCGGGAAACTACTATGAATATAACATCAATGTATTACAAACTTTTTGTAGGTTTTCTGCAAGGTGAACGTTACATATTTAACCCCCTCAATAATCTAATAATTGAAGTAGGAGTTCTACCAAAACTGATCCGCAAGAATAAGACCACAATGGACAAAACCAAAGGCCAGGCTAAAGCGCTAAATGATCTCCCGAAGCCCTCTCCCCAGGGAAGGACTGAAAAACGGTTTGGCGTCAACTCTCATTGACTGTACACCCGAGTATGTTCTGACGGAAACTTTGTCTATAGAAGCAAATGGTAAAATGATCGTAAAATGGGCGCAAAATTGTGGTTTATGCAGATGATAGTGATATAATACCTTGATCTTCTCCCCGCCTGCAAAAGATGTTTTCAGAGTTAGCACAATAAGCAAACAAATGGGACCGCGGGCCTACGAAAACAAAGCCAATCTGTTGACCCTCAGGAGTAAAATCACATTAGATGGAGAATATAAGTAGATAACTTTGTCGCAAAGCAGTGAGAACACCAAAATTAAGCTGCGTATATCTATAGCGAGTAAACCCGTTTTTAGGGTCCTCCCTCAGATGCCATCTAAGAAATTGAAAATCGAAAGTTAAAAAACGTATCCTCTGATAAGATCCTTACTCTTCTTTCGAAAGCGAAACGTTGACACTGACGAGGACATCGGAAAAATGGACATATGCATTGAACAACGAATAACGAAAAATATTTGGTCCTATTTAGAAAGTAAAACTGTGGCAAACCTGATGCAACGGTGAGTTGCAAAGCTTTTATAACGAGTCATAAGTTTCTACATTAAACTGAAAAAATTACAATTGTAAACTAAGGTACCTGGATGGAAAGACTGAAGATGGCTACGATGAGAACAACGTAGGCGATAGGAGGAATCAAATGACACACACAGCAGAACGACACTACGAATTTCTAACTGCACGGGGCAACCTTTAATTCGTTAGGATCCGATTTGAACTATACCGCCATCACAGCAGAAATGTTTTTTTGTGAAACAATTGATTCTTTCAACGCGTGCGTAAACTTAAAACACAGCACTGAACATTACTATCCAAGTCGAAATTTCGAGCCTGATTGATACAGAAATTAAAAATTCTAAATCCAATTGAGTCTCAAATTGCCCACAATGAGTCCTCCCTCTTTTGGATCTAAAATGAAAAGCAACCTACACATTTCGTCAACAAAGTCTATTTCAAACCTTATTCAACCTTCACATAGCCTTATGTGAAAATGTTTGCGCTCAATATATCTTACACTTATGCCGTGTTGTGATGTAGGTATAAAGGAGGGTTACACATGTCAATCGCTGGCCAATTGTTAAGGATGTGTTTTCGGTAACTCTTCGGTTCTTTTTTGAGTGGGATTTCTGAATCAGAAAATCCGACCCACATTGAAAAATAACAAATAAAGTTGTGGTAAAATATTTGTTGGCGAGAGCCTACTATGGGCCTTTACCAGCCTTTTTTCTGAGCCTGCATTTACGCTAAATATGGGTAAATTGTGAATTTTGTGCCAATATGTAGGTTTGATTTAGGATGAGAAGAGTTAAAATGTTGACCCTCCTTAAACGATTTTTGCATCTGATTGATACAGAAATTAAACTATCTAAGCCCACTTCAGTCTTGATATTGCCCACAATAAATTCTCTATTCGAATTAAAATGAAAAGCAACCTACACATCTAATCAACACATGATTCTTATCACGTGTTGTGATGTATAGTACAATATATAAAAAAAAATCGCACTTGTCTTATTCGAACTTTGGCGTTGAGATTTGTTAGGGAATCTCATTTGAGGTGATACGATCAGTATAACGCTCAACCAAGTGATTATTATCTGATTTTTCAATCAGTACTCATCACAGTTGGGTAGGCTGATAGTCCGACAGAAGTACCATAAGCACAAACTCGTTACCATCAACAAGCTTTGAACTCGGGAACTGCTGCGTAACCGGCAAGCGTTCTAACCACAGCACTACACGGATTAAGACGATGTACATATAAACGATGGTTGTACATCAGAAGACCATGCGTTTGGCTATTGCGTACAATCGTTGAGGATGCCTTTCCGGTAGCTGTTCGGCATTGGTTCCTAGTCGGTTAGTTGGCCTACATTGCAAAATAAATATGCAATATAATATTTGCTGGCGAGTCTCTACTATGGGCCTCCATCAGGGTTTTTCTGAGCCTACTCGTACGTTTATGCAAAATATTAGTAAATTGTGCATTTACGCAAATATGTAGCATTAACATAGAAGTGTATGAAAGGAGAAACCTACTCCAAGCCTAAAAAAGATGGCTTGAGTCACTGAAGAAAGGTTTGAAATTTTAAATCGGATAATCTCTTCAGTTGGCGCAGCAACTTTTCTGATCTGGTAATAGGCCAGAACTGGCTTGGTCAGGTTTCAAAGCAAATTAGAAAGAAAATATTTGGTGGTGACTCATCACCTCCATGAATGTGGTGATAAGTCTCTATCTTCATCACAGAGGACCTCAGTTAAAGAGAAAAATCAAATTCACGGAAATATAAAGACATCAATATTTAGCCTTCATCCTGAAAGCATAGTTGTTCAGCGAACCTGCTGTTAAATGGATCTGTTTTTTGGGCTACTTTGTGACATTTTATAATAACAAAAGAAAAAGGGGTTGTTCTTGAAATGGGAAAGAAAGAATGGAAAAAGTGACTAAAATCGTTCTTTTATATTTTTGACTACAGAATAATTTTACTTTGTGAATGCACAAATATCGAGTAATGGTTTTTCTTTTTTGTTCCATTTGTTTGCTTAAGGAGTCACTTTTAAGGTTACTCACTGCATTTTTTTTTTTTGTGATTGGGAGGTGAATGCCATTTACTTGCTGCAATACTGACGAAAGAATGAAACTTCTTCGAACTTCCAAACAAAAAATGATACATTTAAATGACTTTACGGCCCCCAAACATTTTCTTCGTTGAAGGTTTCTTAAAATTATCACCGTATTCCTAAATTCGGATTTTTATGGGAGCTAGAACGATTCAAAGTTAGAAAATAAGTTTAAGGGTCCCGTGTGAAATTCACAAATCATGCTATTATTTAGATAGTTGATCGAGTTTTGGCTTCTGAAGTATTTGTCACCCTAGTACAAATCATGACTTAAATCTGTGACTTCGGTTTACAGGTGTCGAATCGTGTGGGCACACAATTTTTTCATGTTTGTTCCCTTCACCTACCTCCCCCTCCCGAATCTTTAGGGGCTGCAGGAGGAGGGAAAATTATGAAAAATTCTGCCCCTTCTCAAAACATATGAAAAAAAAACAAACATGGAGGCGGGTTTTTATAAGTACAACAACAACAAATATACTGAAAAACAAAATTCACTAAATTTTGTTAATAACACTATAGCATGATATGTAAATTTCATATTTTCCTCAATTTTTGATATTCCAGTAGTCCAATGCAAGTTCCTAACATTTTGTAAGTTTCATAAAAGTCGAATCATATTTACGGAAATTACAAGCATTTGAATTTTCAGCAATGATAACAAACGAATCATCAACTATATGGACACTATGGACACTTCTTCCTTAATTTTTCAGATAAAATCAATAACATGAATATTTTTCAAATCCTATTTAATCAATAGTCTTAGTAATACTACACCAATATGGTGGCCATTTAAAATGGGTTAGTAATGTATTTTTTCAAACAGAGTTCAGATGTACATGTCAATCAAGTTTTTCTTGAGTTAATTCACAACTTGTGTTTCCACATCATAGATTGAATACAACCCTTCTAACAGGAGCGTGATTCTGTCCACCCAACTAGTTTTTTAATACTTTAGTTTAAAATAACTATTTTTGGTCCTTCATTGGATCTTGTTTTGGCCTCGTTTAGGCCCTTTCAGGGGCAGACAATTTCATTGTAAATCAGGCCCTTTTGTAGCATTTTTAAAGCTATGGTTGGGCCACTTTATCGTAAATTTACACCTTTATTAGACAACTAATAGGACTCTAGCTTTCTTAATCCATCACACCCCTTCCGCACGGGAATGTTGATCAGTATTGATTCCCAGGGCAAGGCCTGCCTTTCTAGATGCTCACGGCTTGCGAAGGTCTGCCGTTCTCTTTTTTGCGTCCTCATTTTGAAGGATTGTATAAATCTACGCAAAAGTGTTCATACGCGCTGCCCAGGCTTCTTCGGATGGTTGTCTCGTATCTATTATGTTTTCCGCGGATACGGGCAAGTTTGTATGGCCATAGAACTTGGCCGCTCAAGCAGCTCGAAGAGTCGTCGCAACCAACCTAAAGTTTGTATCCGCTACTGTACGAACTGTGTCAAGTCTTATGCTGCTTTCCTATGTATGTAGACTAGATGATTGGACCATTTATCGATATGCAGGATAAGTTTATATGTCCATCTAAAATTTAATGTCTCCCGTCTCCCTTGACAGACTTCTCCTGAGATTCGCTGCTTCTTCTTTGAGTTCACACTATTATTTTTGTACCGTTTGTGCATCTAGAATGTCACTTCTCCTGGAATTAAGAATGTCACTTCTGCTGGAATTAATTGCAGCCACGGATTACTCTTGAGTCGATATACTCCTGCATCTTTTGCTCGATATACTGTTATTTCTTCATCTCATTTTGGACATATACTGGTGCTGCGTATAAGAGGATTGAATTCACACCTCTTGAAATAAAAATGCTTCGACCCTATTCGGGGCTGCTAACATTTGCTAGTGTTTAGGAGCAAATGCATGAAAATATATTTTTGAGATTTCGTCATCCAAGTACTCATCACATGCTAACATGCTAATAAAAGTTTTTCCATCTTCATATTTGCTAGTATCCCTGCTAACGCTGCACTAATTTTTAAGACTTTGTTACACACGAGTCAGTCGACATGGTCTAAACATTTCACATTTCCTGAGTATTTCGATAAAAAAAATGCCTGCAGTGTTTGAACAAAACTGTTTCAGAAGTTTTTTAAAAATTATTTGATCAATCAGGGTTGTTGCAGAACTTAGCTGATTTTTAACGTTTTATACCGTTGAGTTAATGAAAATAATTAGTTTGGATAGTATTCTTTAAAAAACTATTCTATGAAAGAGAAATAGGCACGCTCTAGAAAATGAGTGGTATCATAATTGGGTTCCTGAGTTCCTAGGAGAGATTTCACCAACAATTCCCAGAGAAGCCTGCTAACGAACGTACCAACCTAATTCACTTTAAGCGATCCTTTGAAGAAAATCAAGGCATCGAATATGTTTCTTCTTCAAGATCCTTTGCTTGTTTGAAAATTGTCAAATTACGTGATTCAACTTATTTCAGGCATCTTGAGTTTTTTTTCAGCTTAATAAATAAACGGTTTTATGATACCAAATTAGCTTGTTGACCAATTAGTAGTTTATATTGTATATAGTCTGAAAAGATTATCTGAAAGTAGCATAATATTTCGCGCATACGCAGGCGATATCGCTATCCTAGTCCAAATCATGCAGGGAGCACTTCGTAGTGTAAATAATTGGTGCAGACAAATCGGTTTGAACATAAATCCTGGTAAAACCACGCTGGTGCTATTTACAAAAAAAAAGCGGGAACTAGAGCAACATCATACCATATGCTAAAACGGAGTGGAGTTAGAATTCAAGAGAAAAATTAAGTATATCGGAATCCATCTGAATAGTAGACTCATGTGGAACCGACATATTAAAATGGTGACAATAAAGGCTACAAGAGTCCTGATCGTGTGCAGGAACACTGCAAGCAAGTCTTGGGACTGTAGCCTAAGAATACGGCGCTGGATGTATACTATAATGGTGAGACCAATAATCACATATGAGGCTATTGTTTGCGCGCAGGTTCAGGAGCACACAATAAGGCAAACACTCAATCGGGTGCACTACCTGGCCTGTGTCGTCATCATGGGAGCAATGCGATCGTGCTCAAGAGCGGCACCCAAAAACATATTAAATTTATCAACCCTTCGTCTTGACATAGAACAGAAATCGAGATCTACTATGATCAGGATATTCTACCACGAAAAGGAGAGTGGCTGTAGGATTGGGCGTAAGGACCAAGTCCAATTAGCCAAGCTGTTCCTTTGGATTGGCGTATCGTTTGATGGCAAGGTGACATAGTTCGGCTTCGACAAAAACTAAGCTGAGAAATAATTGGCTTTGGAGCTTTGGACCATTGTGAACCTTATAAAGTGCGTTCCAAAATAAACGAAACTTTTGTCATAAAAAACTTTTTGGTAGCGCCCTCTGTTAATGAGATGGAGCGTTGGAAAGCTACATCCCTACCTAACTCCCAGTGAAAGTTTGGTAACATTCGGTTCAGTGGAAGCGAAGTTATGGCGTCTAAAGTTACAGTATGCTTGTGTCATCGGCACAAAAATGAGTTTCGAACAAAGAGCTAATATCAAATTTTGTTCGTAAAACGTTTACCGAAACATTTGAATTGATGAAAAAAGTTTATGGCGATGATTGTTTATCTCGTGCCAGAATTCTTGAGTGGTTTACAGGTTTCAGAGATGGTCGTGAGGACATAAATGACGATGAACATACCGGCCGCCCAAAATCAAGTCGATGCTCATTTGCTTTTAAGATTGCAAGAGAACTGTCCACAACTAGTTCATGCCAACGGGCCAAACTGTCAATGCAATATTCTATCTTGGCGTTTTGAAGCGTTTGTTGCATCGCATTCGTCGAATTCGGCCTGAATACCGCGAAGGAGAAAGCTGGCGCTTATTGCATGATAATGCACCATCTCATTGATCCACTCTGGTGACTGATTTTTTGATTAGAAATCGCATTTCAACCATCAATCACTCACCGTATTCGCATGATATGGCTCCCTGTGGCTTTTACCTATTCAGAAAATTGCATTTGGCCATGAAAAGAAAACGCTTTGCGTTCGTAGAGGGCATCCAAAATGCTAGTACCGACATCCTGAAGGACATTCCGCTCAATGACCTGAAACACTCTTTCGAAAAGCTTTTGGATCGCGCAAAACAGTGTTTTGAGGCCGGAGGAGATATTTTGAATAACTAAACTCGAATTTATCGGAACAAAGCTCCTGTCGTCTCTTTTTTAGCTCAGTCTCGTTTATTTTGGAACGCACCTTGTGCTAGGTGTCGTGGTATAATTTGAACCAGACGGCTTCATAGTACTAAGAATACAGAGTACTAAAAATACACGTGAATGCGTTATTGTAGCTTCAACGTTAAAAGAGTTAGAGCCAAAACGGTTCGGCTCTGGGTCAGTTTAGATCCTTGATACCGGCTAAGGGTCAAAACATTTTTTTGGATCCCACTGATGTAAATTTTTATGTGAAGCGATGCAGATCTTCACCAACATCGTTGGAAATTCATACGGCTATGAAAATAATCAAATAGATTAATTTCACTTGTTTTTGGGTAAAATTGTAAGGATAACTTTAAATTCAAAGAAATCCCATATTCGTGTTTTCAAATATATGGCTCCTATATCTATCAAGTCTATAAAGTTTTATTTCATTTCTCATAATTGTTTGCATTTTGGGTTGTTAACCTTTCCACACCCGAATACGCATAGTATATTAAAGAAAACAAATCCAGGTATTAGAAAGTATAAAATATCTTCTACTTCATATATGAACTCCTCTAGAGGTAAAATATATTAATTAGATGGAAAATTTTACTTCTATGAACAATATTTCCGGACGTTATCACGCATTGTTTAAAACCGCATAAAACATCCGTTGATAAGCTTTAGTTTATCTTACATTACTTTGCGGTTACCGGTTTGAAATTGCCTATAAAGGTATGTAAGATTTGTGGTTTCTTAATAAGTATTAGATAACTTGAGTTATAATGAAGCTTGATTAATATTAGTTTTATTTTGTTACAGAACATTATTTTTAAAAGTTAAATGTATTCTATAGATGCTCCTGAAAAACAAATCCCCCAAAAAATTAAGTATGAAACTCCACATAAGGAAATTGATGAAATAGCATTATTGGTCTTAGAACGAACATCACATTCATTTCGAGTAGAATTGTATTTTATTTTATCAAGGAAACTAGTCGTTACACAATTTTTTTAGTACATTTTAAGAAGAATAAAAACAAATGAAACGAACTAATAATTTTGTACTACAAAATATTTTAAGGCGAACTGGGGATAACATACCGAGTATGTACTATAAAGTTTCTTCGTGTCGGGCAGCAATATCTCGGAAAACAATAGTACTTTTTTTTTATAAAACCTCTAAAAAGTATTTTACCTGCTATTCGCTACTAAAGCAATCAAATTATGTTTCTTTAAATCAATTCATTACAACAGCTTTTCAAAACTTCTTCCAACTACCCATTTCCTTTGTGATCTATTCAAATTGATAACAATTCTAACTCTCCGCAACCTATAGACTTTGCACCCAAATAATTAGCTTAATCGACCGAGGGTAACATACATTTATTGGCTGTTACCAAGTCAAACATGTATCTCTTTATAACCAAGAAAACACATGACTTAGGTACCTGCCTATCGCTATTAGCAAGCTCATCAACTGTGTGTGAACATAGAACATGATTCAGCAGCTAAACAAACTACCGAGTCGAACCATTGAACAAAAAAAGATATTCCCGAAAATCTATTGTCAAACACTAATAGGAACTAAACAATCCCAAACTTGTCCTTATCACACCTTTAAATCTTCTGGAAGCTGACTCAGTCAATAAGAAGCAAGTCCAACAACAACAAAGGCTCTGCTCTAACCACACAACACGATGACAAGGTTAAACAAAACAAAAACCTGTAAACAAGATTAGATAGTAGTCACAGTTTACCTGCCATCTTCGGTGTAGACAAGTGAGGGATGAGGCAAATTTACGGGCTTCCAAGACAATCAGGTACAATATCAGCAGCCACGGTGGTGGCATTGTCATTTCAAACATGAGAAGACAACGCAAGGTAAACATCGTCGAAAAAGGAAGACATCAAAACAGTTGACTCATGATTTTTGTATCATGTCCTTAAATCATGACTCAACCTATTATCCCTAACAAAGGTATTGAGAAGTAGGGCGTCTTTGAAAGGATTCTATTCTCTGCGTATCATCCCTTTTCATCATGTAATTGTACTGTTGTTATTCCATTTCGGGAGTATAGTGGCCGAATGAGATGTTTCTTGTAAACAAGTTTCCATTCTTGGTTGAGCACCTGAGATAATCGTCTACGCTTGGGTGCAAGTCCACAGGTGAGAAAGATGTGCATGAGCACGTGGTAGGATTTTGTGGGCAGGTACAATGTAATCGTTTTATGGCGTGTGGCGCAATGGAAGGCAAAAGGTGTGGGTAAGAACATGCAGCAACAAGTCAAAAGGTTGTCGTGACTAACACCATAATGGCTATAATGGGACACCTGTTTCCATGCTTACCTGTGCGCGCGAGTGTGAGAAATCAGATTAGGTTGCATGGGTAGGTGGAGTGATGTAGGTCTTGCGTGATGGCACGTTTTTTGTTAGGGGTTTGATTCAATCAGTGTTGGAAGATTGGAATGAATATTTTGGTGTAGAAAGATGGAGCAAATTTGGTATGTGAGGTAGGAGTTTCAAAAGTTATTACCTTGACTCAACGGGGGGTTATGCATTTAGGCACTGACTGACTGTTTTTATTCTAAGTCTGCCTTGGAGTTTATTTTTGGTAATGTTACATATGCTTGACTGCTGATAAGGTGGAAGAATCTTGATAAATCGTGGCTAGAACATGCACAATAAAAAAAAAGCATTTAAATAATAATTACTTCTTATTTATCGTTATTGGTATACATATTGCATTTACGAGTACATTTTTTTGAAGCTTTAGTAATGTTATATAAAATATACACGGCTGGAGAAAATAATAGGTGGGAGCAGGTTTTTTTCTAAAACAAGCTTAATTTTAATACTTTTCTTTACTAGGTAAGTAGGTTTTCAAAATAAACACACTTCATCTTCGTAACGAAAAACAAAAGGTTTCACCAATTTTTAAAATAAGAAAAACCTAACTTCAGCTAATTCACAATTTTCTGATGGCCAGAACAATATGTGTGCCCAATAAACATCGTAGTTAAAATAGAAATTTCGCTAGTTATTGTCCCATTTTATGTATCTAATACCTTGAATACCCGCCATTATTCTTAAGGGCTTTTTGGATTCTTTCGGGCATAGACTATATCAATTGCCGGCAAGTTTCTGCAGAAATATTATACCAAACTTTTTGAATATTCTCCTATAATTGGGTTTTGTTTTGGCAAACCATCTTTGCAACTTCTCGTTTCAGTTCACCTCAGAGATTCTCAATAGGATTTAGTCTGAGGATTGATTTTGCCACTCAAGGATGTCCACATTATTTTCTTGGAACCATGCTTTGACCGATTGAGAAATGTCCACAACAACGGCATATTATCCTCGGCATATGGTAGCATTACTGTCTCCAACAAATTCTTGTACACGAATCTACCCATTATGCCATCATTTAGATGTATCGGACCTATGTACGTCTTACTATGAAAACAGCCCCATACAATCACGCTGCCACCTGTGTACTTCGCCGTTTTTTTTGTAAGACTAGCATGAAATCGTTTACCTTCCGGTCGACAAACGCCTTTCCGCATCTAACAAATTTAGGTTTGTTTCATCGCTCCAGAGGATATTTCGCCATTTTTTCTCACCCTGCGATCCGCACCAGGTTTTATGAGCTAACGCAAGTTTTTACTCTTCCTCAAATTTGCAGTTTTAAGGAGAGGGACGTCTTAGGCAATCCTACCGAGTAGTTTTGCGCTTACTAATCGCCGTCAAACAGTTCTTGATGAAACAACATTCCCAATTTCGCGTGCAATAGTCCTGGATGACTTGAAAGGGTCGCGTTTAGCTAATGTAACGACGCACTGGTGAAGTTTTATTAGGTGCTCTACGCGTCTCAATGGATTTTTCCGGTTCATTTCGAAGCTGACGGACAAGTCTTCTCTCCTCTGCACTACAGTGAGGTCCACGGCCTATCTTATATTATTTCAATGTAATAATTATACCTTCAATTAGTTTAATTTGCTCACCTTCTGCAACTAAATAATTCTTTAAATTGATTCACTTTAATTTTTTTCAGAGCACACGGAACATATTATATTGTTCACCTCAATTTTAAAGACTGTGAAAAGGAAACAAGCCACAATATTTGCCAAGACAATTCATTTTATTGGGGAGGCTCCCTCATTTCATTCGAAAAGGATGCTATTCACTTGCTGAACTAGTTTTTTGATTTCAGAACGTATTGTCTATTTTTTTCCCTACATTAATTAATAGATTTTCGATTGGTGAAGCGCTCTTTGTTTCCTTTTAAATTGCTACTTCTTTACTGAATTTCTGCATTTTTCAAATGTTGAATAGTTATGAAGTCATTCGTTGTGAATTATTTTAAACGTATAATTTACTTAAGAGACTCTGAGTATGACGTTATCGGATCTGCATTTTGAGTGTCTTCTCCACCGGTATCACTTTCGTCGATAATTCCCGAAAGATTTTCTAATCAAATTTCAATTTCATTATTTTCAGTGTGTACCGTCCTATCGATGTTCAAAAATTCCTCCAAATTATGATTGCTTGGATTGACGAGCACATTTTATAAACTGAATAAAGCTTACAATGGTAAGTCGTCTTGGACATCAAATTCGTAAAGATCATGATTTGTTTGTATGAACGCTGCTTTTCTAAACAGTTTTTGATAGTAGCTGTGCCAACTTTGTCCTACGAGGCTTTTATGAAGTACAAAGCTCCAAGAATATTGATAGTTTCTGCTAGTTCTGAGGCTGACTTGGTAGTGTCAATTTTTTGAAATAATGTGTTTAAGGTTTGATCCCCTGTAGTGTACCTTAGAATTTTGAATTATCCCCTGATCCAAGGGGTGACTCCGAAGAGTTTTCAATGCTCGAAGACGGGCTGCTTTACCGATAACTAGAAGATTTTCTTTTTCTCGTGCTATATTTACCCACAATAAAACTTTCAGCCTTTTTTTCGACAGTTTATCCCCCAACACATTTTTTCGATTTTAAGCCGAACATTTTATTGGATAAAGCACGAAAATAGAGGCTACTCTCATCGGCATTATAAACATCTTCAGGCTTGCACCCAAGTAGCATGGTGGGAAATTTTGCCCAGAATTGTTCAACGTCTTCTTGAGATACATTTGAAGCTTCGCTGTACTTGAACGCAATATTTACTCCCCTTCTCTAACCGTCCATTCAACGCAGAAAATCCGAAATGCACCAATTGGCTGGTTATTTGATTTGCCTTGGCTTTAATTTTACAGGTCAACACGACTTTTGCCGTAAATCCAATTATATATTTCCGATATCTCTCATGTTTAAGTGTAACAGAAAAATAGTTAAAAAATTCTATTACATCGAAATATCTAAATAAATTTCAAACTATAAGTTTATAACATTTTTGACGGTATATCAAAAAAACATCACAATTTTCCATAACAACAAAAATAAGACTGGTATTTTTAATTACACGATTTACCTTCATATTTCAGTACACGCAGAAAAATAGTTTGACTTTATTTTTACCGGGAAAATCTTATCGTGTACGATATTAGTAGTTGACGGTGTTCTATTTCTAGTATTTTTTAACTGGTCATTGACGGTTGATTGTGACGAGTTTTGTTTTATTGTTCTGCATTTTGGTTTTTAAGAAGTGTTCTATACATACATATTACAATATAATCGAAAATGCTTAAATTCACCGGATCTCTTCTGTTTTATCTGTGGAAAGTTTACTTCCAGTTCAAACCGAGAACAGCCTGCGCCGTTACCAAATAACACTTACAATTTATATTTTGGTTTCAAAATTCCCGAGACGATCAAATCAACAAACCTTGGGCACCAAGTTATTTTTGTTTAAGATGTATATGCTGTTAAAGAGGATGGGCGAAAGGTACCTACCCAGGAATGCCATTTGTTAAACCTATAATTTGGAGGGAGCAAAAGACCATATTACGGATTGTTATTTCTGTCTAACGAAACTGAAGGGCTATTCTTAAAAAGCAAGAGATCAAATTGTGTATTCTGATGTGGAATCAGTAACTAAACCGCTCCCTCATACTGAAGACTGCCCATCGCCGCTATCTCAAATGAAGAAAAATCATGCAGAGGACGAAGTAAGCGAAATCGAATCAGAATCTTCAGCACAGTCCACCTCTTAGTTACAAGATTTTGTTGTAGAAGAAAATGAACCACATTTAATATGTCAAGTTGAATTAAATGATTTAGTTAGAGGCCTTAATTTGTCCAAAGCTCAAGCTGAACTCGTAGATTCCAGACTTCAACAATGGAATTTACTTCATCTGAGTACACAAGTTTCAGTTTATCGTCAATGTGAAACTGAATTTATAGATTTTTTTAAGAAGAAAATGGCCTTACGTATTGCCATGATGTGCAGGGGTTTATGAATAAGTTAGGCTATGACTATTCACCAGATAAATAGAGACTTTTCATTGACTCTTCAAAATTAAGTTTAAAAGCAGTCTAACTACATAATGGCAATGATCTTTTACCTTTACATTTAGCACATGGCATCCACGTAAAAGAAACATATGCTACTATAAGAAGAAGGTATTTTTATATCGAAGGGTTTGGCAACTAAACTCAGATATGCACTTACAGTTGAGTTTTCTATTAATGATGTGTTTTTACTGGGTTGATTATTCCGATAATGCAGTTGTTTGTAGGCGTCATATCCGATTAACGTCCAGAAAAATTCGATATGTCTACTCGTATTTCTTTTAGAATCTTTCAATTTTTGATTCTCTTTTTTCCTGTGTATCTATAGTGACTCACAAAATTGGGTGAATATATATTTTTTCATATCTGATGCAAAATTATTACTTTGACGAAGAATAAATTTTGAAAGATTATTAAAGCCCTTCAAACAATTTTTATACATGCATCGTCATTTGGAATGATCGACTTATAAAACTTGACCATTACAGATCTCTATCGTTTACGTGGAGTAGTGATTAGAGCACTCATCCCGTAAGCCGAAGGTCACTGGTTTGTCTCTCGTTGGCGGCAACAACATTTAGTTTGAGTGTTTCTTCGGACGAACTGTAAGCCCGTCCGCGTGGTGTAGTGGTTAGATCACTAAGCCTGTAACCCGAAGGTCTCTCCTGACGGAATCATAATCATCACGCACTTCATTTTATTGAACCTTGGCTGAAATTGTTAGAGAATCTCATTCCTTGGCCGTAATTATACTCTCGAAGGTAATATGGTCTGTGTAATTACTACCCAATATCTCAGTCAGTACACATCACAGCTGGGTGGGCTCATATTTTCGACAGAAGAACATAAAAACAAATTCTTTTGCACTAACGAACTTTGAACCTGGGAACCACTGCGCAAGTGCTGGGCACTCAAATATAATACACGGTCTACGAAGGAAATTTTTGAATTATTGCCACTGAAATTGAGATTCATTTAGCAACATGGAGAACGTGAAAAATTTCCATACTTTACGGCTTTATGCATAAAAAAGTCATCGCTGGTTTAAATGTTCGGTAATGATAATGTTAAATATTTTTTGATGATATGCAGATATTCGTGAGCTCAGTTTGCACCAACGTGTTGAGATTGATGTTCTTTGCAAGCAAAGGAAGTACCAGGTGAATATTTCTAAAACTTTGAAATTTTCACAGAGCGGTGCAGTATACAATCAAGCGGTTAGAAGAAATATGTCTCAACTATTGATTTGAACCGTTTGGGCAAGCGATTGAAAACAGAAGCAGAAGCGATTGAACACAGCTTGGGGTCAAATCGACCTCCTTATGTATTAAGTGAAGAAATAGTTGAAAAACTAATATTTTTTTGAGCATTAAAAATTATTCTTTCGTCTTTGAAAAACTTCAAAAATTGATTTGTGAAGTGTTTTTTGCATGCACAATGCCATGTAATTTGCGTGTTTGTTGGAAGAGTACGAAAATGACGATTTTGGCGGCGATGATTCGTCCAAAGATGACGTTCCTTTTCAATCCTCTCAATCTTTATGTTTTCACAAAAGAGAAAATCGATCGCGAAATGATAGATTATAGCGGATTCAAGCCTACGGGATAAATTCATCCAAAATTGTAAATTTTATTAAGAACCAAGCTATGATTTTTTTTTTTTGTGGTAGGGAGGTGAAGGCATTTACGCCCGTCGAGTTTGGCAGTGTGGGACTCGCATGGAGGATACCCTTGGACTACCCACTAAACACCTCCCCTGTCAATCTGAGAACCTAGCCTGGAACCGTTTGACACATTACTTCGGGCTAAGCCTCATTTCTCTACGCGTTTAGGCGCCACCGGGCTACAGGGATCCCTTTTCCAAAGGAAGGAGGGGAAGGGAGAGGGATTTCTAGAAAAGAGACCCCTCCGTCCTGGATGCCTCCAGGCGCTCATATATTTTCCTTTTTATCTTAAGGACTGCCCGAGCCTAATGTGCCACACAGTTCCATTTGCCAACGGATGTGAGCATCTCTCCAGTGAGTTCATCCGGAGAGAGATCTCCCATTTCTTCAATGAGGTCACCGCGCTGCCTTTCCCACCTCTTGCATACAAAAAATGTGTGGTAGGCATCATCGACCTCTCCAGCACAGAATATGCAGTCAGGAGACCGTGACTTACCAATCTTGTGCAGGTAAGACCGAAAGTATCCATGTCCACTCAGTAGCTGAGTTAGATAGAAGTCAGTCTCACCATGCCTTCGATTGAGCCACGGCCTCAGGTCACCAATAAGGCGTGCGGTCTACCTACCTTTTGTATCGCTCACCCAGGACTGTTGCCAATCACTGAGTGAGAGTTCTCGTTCTTCGTGGGCGACAGCATCTCTGTCGCATTCGTTCCTCCGCAGGTAGATTCTGCGGCGCTCCTTGGCAAGGAGGGCAATGGGTATCACTCCTGCGATGACCAGCACTGCCGACTCCGAGACAATCCGATATGCAGATGCAATCCGCAGCGCTCCTCGTCGCTGCACCTGTGCCAAGCGCTTTCGATACAGCTCCTTGTTGAGAGCCTCACACCATATTTCCGATCCGTACAACAACACAGATTGTACTGCACTCATCAGAAGTCTCCTTCTTGATGAGGTGGGACCCCCTATGTTGGCCATTAGCCGGCTGAGAGCCAAAACACTCGCTGCAGCCTTGTCAGCTATTGCCCTTATTTGCTCGGAGAAACGCATCTTCGAGTCGATCAAAATGTCCAGGTACTTCACTGCTAGTTTAGTCTCAACGAGTGCTTCCCCAATGTTGATCATCCTTACTCTAGGGACTCTCTTCTTTGTCAAGATGACTACTTCGGTTTTCTCCAAAGCTAGGCTGAACCCGCGAGCAGTCATCCAGTCCCTCACTCGGCGCATTAGCATACCCAGTCTGAGTTGCGCTTGTTCAACAGTGCGTCCCGCAACTAGCGCCGCGACATCGTCGGCATAGCCGATCAAGCGCGACTCATCCGCTAGTTCGATTCTCAGTAGCCCGTCGTACGTGATGTTCCACAGGTCTGGGCCAAGGATGGAGCCTTGTGCAACACCCGATGTAACTTCCATCCTCCGCCGACTCTCCTTCGACTCGTAGAGCAGGCTCCGGTCTGTCAGGTAGTTTTTCAAAATCCGCATCAGATATTCTGGAACTTGAAAAGAGTTAAGCTATGATATTACCGTAGATAGACAACTTCTTTCGTTTCGAGGGCGTTGCAAATTTCGTATGTACATCAAATCGAAACCAGATAAATATGGCCAAAAAATTATTGCAATGAATAAATATGGCCTAAAAATTATTGCAATGATAATGAATAATGTTTAGTTTTTATCCTAAGCCATAAAATAATGACATAATTCACTTGCAGATACATGGGAGCCCATACTTAGGAAAAACCGGTCACACATGTAATGTCTTCTGGCGTGCATTTTTCCAAGAGTGACTGAACTTATTCATGTTTCTGACCATTCTGCCACTTGGGACAACTGATTCACAATTGTTCCTTTGTTGAAGAAATGCTCAACGAGCCCTACAAAATGTATGTGACTGGTACAATCCGCAAAAATAAATCAGATTTCCCGAATGAAATGAAAGTTGCCGGTACAGACAGAAGTCCCTTCGAATAAATTTTGCCACCATGAAGATGTTACTCTAGTAAGTTTTACACCAAAAAGGTAGTACTTGTTGTTAGCACCAACATTACAACAACAAACATTGGCGAAAAAGACAAACCAGAAGTAATTTTGTATTACAATACTCGAAAGGGAAAACGGATGTATTTGACACAAGCTGTGCCACGCCTATACAACTACTCGTGTAACAAAGCGTTGGTCAGTGCGATTCTTTTTTGGCATACTCGATCAAGCTCAAGTCAACGCATGAATTTTATATACTTGCAAATATATTGGGTAGGGCCAAAAAATTATCTGCGAATAATGCATTGAAACAATTTATCACGCACCTCGTAGAGCCATACTATACTTACAGAACTGGTTGGAAAACTTTAGTCTTCGCACAGATATAAAACGAGGAATGGAGAAGGTTCTTTGAATTAATAATCCAGAACGTACATTCGAACAGCCACAGTTTCAGTAAAGAAGGATTCTCACTTTGTTCACGCGAAAAAGACCAGAAGATTAAAGATCAATGCCCGTCTTGTCAACGTCCAATGTTGTGATGACCATCACGCAAACTTTTGCAACGATTGCGCTGGATGTGATTATGTTTTCTCATAAAGAAAAATATTTGGTAGGGCTTTTTAATATTCGAATCTAATATTTTGTTATATCACATTTTTCTAACTTTTTATAATTAAAAAACTGTATTTTTTACTCAAGGATAAGAAAAAATCGAAATTTTTCACGCCTACAAAATCATCATCATGCGAAATAAATACCTTTTTTCGTAGAGTACAGTATGGATCTAATATTTTTATTATTTTATCATACTTTAACAGTATTCATATAAATTTTTAGCTACAAATATTAAAAACTCAAGGAATTATTATTTTTTATAAAATAGCAGGTTTTTACGAAATACTTTGTTTCGGGAATTTTTTATTTAGGTCAAACAATTTGAAGACACTTGTGATGCACTTGAATGTCTAAAGAAACTCTAAACTATATCTCTGAATTTTTTCAAGTGAAGATATTCAAATTTCAAAAAATTCCGTCATAACGGTGTAGCATCATTGCTTTTTGATTTTAATTAAGGGGACATAGCACCTTCAAATTTTCAAAAAATCGTTTTTTCGATAGAATATGCTAGAATGAAGCTTGAGTTTCAAATTAAATCGATTACCGATTAAATTTCGGCAAGATCTGTTACCAAAAACTTTGGCGTTTAACTTTAAATGCGATTTTCTCGAAATAATCTTTTTCAAGTTGGCGTCCATAACTTAGAAAGGAATCTGTCCAATCGTTCTGAAATTTTAGCACATTAATCTACACATGTTAATGCTCAGAATGAACTACGGATGAAAAAATCGACATCAAATTTGTTCTATTTTGACCGATTCTTGTGGAAAAAAACTTCGATTTGCGAAAAAAAACACCACCATTTTGTTATTTTTCAGTCATTTTTTTTTCTTTTAGTTCATTCCAGGGCCGCTTTGATGCCCGTTTTTTCGACTTTTGTAGGGCAGTTATTGTGCACGCCGTGATTTTATTTTGTGTTTTTTGTCAAAAAAAATATGTAGCACAAGACAGGAGGGCACAAAAAATTTTAAAATTTTTTTAAATACATTAGCAATAAATTTTTTAAATCCACGATGAAGGTAATTTTGATATCATGAGCTGCTGGAGTATTAGGATTTGCTACAAGGAATAAGAACAAACAAGAAGAAAGTCCTACCTTACTGGGGGGACGTGGTCGAAAGTATTCCCTGCTAAAACATGGGATTTGACAGATTCAATGAAACACCATACTTTTTACAATACTTTTCTCCATCAATAAAATAATGATATTGCATCAACAGAAAATCTAAAATATCAATTGGAATAATGATTTGTAGATATTGTGAAGTTATCAGTATACTACAAATTCCTAAGATTTAGACCCGTGTCAATTGAAAAAGCTTGTTTTTTTTTTAAGAAAACGTTTAGTTAATACAGCATATTTGCCGAACTGTTGATCTTCACTACCGACTGCCTGCGAGTTCGATTTTGTTACTGTGTGGTGGAAATTTGTTCAGAGTTAACCAAGAATAATTTTGTTATCTAAAATTTTGATGGATACTGTAAAGGGATCCCTCGAATATGAAAATTATTATAAAAATAGAGACATCCTCCATGAATCACGTTCGCAAAAAAATCTTTAAATTAGAGTTATGGAATAAAATTTTACAAAACCAGTCGATTTTGGATTTTATTTCATGAAAATATGAAGATTTCATGAGAAGTTAAATAAGAAAATGATACAAGGATTGAAATAAAGACCTTCGAATTCTATTACCGATTAACAGCAAAATCAGTGATCATCTATCGCAACTTCTTAGTTTCAATAATCAAGGGAGCTGGAAGATGAAATTTCGGTGGTACAGATCAAATCAGGAATTGAAGTTTTTAATTGATGTTTGCTTGCTGTTTAATGTCAGTTAAAACGCTTAAAACATGATTTTCCTTCCAATAATGAATTGACTTCCGAACTTTAGTTGGTAGTAATGTAAGAAATTGTGAGCTGAACTGATCATTGATTTAAATTTGAAAGTCAACATTAGAATGAAATGTACGTCTGAAATCTAAAACTTTTAAGACTCTAACAGTTACCGAGGCATATGTTTTTAATGCTTCCAGTTTTTATGTGGATTGATATTTTAAGGAAAGATGAATGGAAAATTACAAATAAATATGAAACAAATTGGGTAGACAGACCTAGCCTCTTTGCAGAAGGGTTTTGTCCTCAACCTACAATATGCAGTCACCAACAACGAATAAAGTCAAGAAACACATCAAAAAGATTTACATTCTCCGGAAAAAAACTATTTTTGCTCCATTTTCAACGGTTGCCGTTTTGCTGCAATGCAAAAAAAACACATGGTTCCCCAAAAATATTTATGTTATTTATCAAATCAAAACTCCAATGTCTGATTCAATGGAAAGTCCATAGAATACCAAAATCGTGTATGAATTTCGTTGATAGTTAGAGAAATTTTAAATGACTATAACTTCCGTGAATATGATTAAATTTCCTTCAAACTTACAGAGTATCAGGATCTTTTGTAAGACTACATTAATATTGCATTTTTTTAGTTTAATAGTATGCATACGATTTTATTGGAGAAAATTTGAAATTCGGACACCATACCATTAACAAAATTGAGCGAATTTTGACTTCTATTGTATTTTTTGGTATCTGCACTTATAAAGACAACCCACAGTAATTTTTTCAGATTTTTCGGATCACAGGTGTCCAATCGCGAGGCGGGACACGCATTTTTCGTATATTTCGCCTGCCCCTGCACTATACGAAGCTAGTTACACTGGTTTAAGACCTATTTCAAAAATTCTCATCGAGACCTTTCATTTGACGGACGGTAAAAAAATGAATGCGGCTCTCATTCCGATATGAGGGGATCCCCTTTAAAAGCCGTTGAAAATTTTATTGATAACTAAACTTTGGAGGGATGTTGACTTCCGATCCGTCTACAGATTTTTGTGTCTGTTGCTGCTATCGTTTCGGAGAAAAACTGCTGTGACATACACGGACAAAAACGATTTCAATAGTGTTTTGTAAGTAGCACAAAACCCTAAAAACGAATTGGCGACTATCAATGAAAACCTCATCCTTGATAGCGTGATCTCTTTGAACATTTTTTCATCAAGTTCTCAAGCCTGAATTGTGGGAAACTTTGGAAATTCCTGTCACAAAATAAACTTTAATTAACCAGGTTACAACCTAGATTAAATGTTGACGCAAAAATTGTCCAAACTGTTTACATGATGAACACATCAACTTGAAATCTTGAATTCTCTTCAAAGCAGGTTAAATTCATAGTTTTTTTAGAGAATCACTGAAACTACTGTTCGTTTTTTTATCAAGCAAATTGGACCTGTAAACCCCGAAATAAGAGGTGAGTACTCTAACCAAAACTAAATTACCCGAATCACAAAATTTAGTATTAAATCAAACAAGTTCTGCAAACAAGATTAAAAAAATAAGGGTCAACAGGTATTTGACTTTCATCCAAATTTACAATCGACTTCAATTTTCATTTTGAAATGATTGTTGCATAAAATCTGTTAAATTTTTTGAAACTTATGTTTTTGTATTACATTAAGATATTTATAATAATTTTTTTTACTTCTTTAGTACCATGAAATTTGGTAATTTTCGCAGTGATAGCCAAATAAATAAACACATGCAAAGTTTAACAGAAAATCATATTTATCAATAATTCCATTAAATTGGAATGATCCAAAGAAAATTTTAAAATCGTACTCACATTGCAATGAAAATGCTGTTGATGATGGCATAATTTGGTCCTCTTGTCCGAAACGGGGCGGCACCAAACAAGACAACATTGGAATGGATTTTCTTGTATGTTTTCGTATCGTTCCTGTTCTTTGAAGGGTAGCAAGTCAACTGCTTCCCTCTTTACAGCACGTTCACGAAAAATTAAGACCCCGAAAGGAAAAAAACAATATTGAATTCAACACTACACTATTAAGGACCGCTTATCCATTTCAAATAACAATTCATAATACAATTTATTTTTCTTAAGCGTTGAACACAATATTTCTGAATTTTCCACCTTCAGATTTCTTCTATTATTCTTAACAAAGTCGATGATTCTGTGTCAAAATCTTCCAACTGTAATACTGAATCCACGTCATTTCGAACGGAAGAAACACATTAAACAATTTCTCAAAGGAGATGAGGGAAACACCTTTTCATTTTTCACTGTCCCGACGACAAAATTTCCAATTTTGCTTTCTTATTCTCAAGTTTCTCAGTGGCAGCAAAACAACGTTCGTTACATTTCTTCAGACATCATCTCGTACAAAGGGTGCAGTTTCACTTCGAATGGAGATCACGTCATTTAAACCGTAAATTGCGTAGGTTGTAAGATGATGTTGGGGGACGATTTTTGTCGCTGCACCTGCTTGCCACGCCGATTAACTAACTACGACTGCAGAACTCATTCATTTTACGTTGGTCGTACTTCGGGGGGCTGACACGTCTTCCGTATGTGGCTTGGTCGAGACACGCAAGATGTGATGCTGGTGACAAGGTGCGGACACATTTCCAGCTGGACTTGCACTACGCGAGATCGCCTCTTCCAATTGGTCCAGTTGCGCTCAGGTACAGGTGCTCCGATTTGTACCGTTCGAATGCGTCATTGAGACAAATTTTTATTTATAGGTCAAAACAATTTTCATTCAAACATCACTAATGAGGGGATTTTACATCACCGAAACAGTTTTGTAGTTTCTGTGGCTGCCAACAGCCAAAACGCTCCACTATTCAGTCAGTCCACAGGTGGGGGTGATCAAGGTGAGTCAGTTGAAGATTCGAATAACAAAAGGAACACCGAAATGATTCAGGGGTCAAAGACAAAGCAACGAAATGAAAACCAAACGGTTGGAAAGTACGCAGAAATCACTTTCCGTTTCACTTGGGCTTGTGTTTGTTTACTTTTTGTTATTAACAACTTCCTTAATTGATTCGAGGAAAGCTCTTAACTCTTGTCTCAAGGTGCTTTTGTCGTCCGTCAGCGGAAGAAAACAATGAAACCCCGAAAACGTGCTAACGCCGCGACGTTCAAGTCGCTACTACTAGCAAATTATATTTGGAAATCCCGCCGTAAATACGGACGTTGTCTCGTTCGCGGCCACAGCCTCCGTCTCCGTGCTGTGTCGTACCCGAAAAACCGTTGCCGTGCACAATATGACGACGGCACTCGCCTTAGATGCTGGTCCAAGCTGATGCTCCGCCACGCGGCATATCCCTGTCCATATATCTATCGCCTACTCGCCTTCACGAGAGCCTCCCCTGCGTAGTAAATGCCCACTATGCCGCTACACGCTGTACGTTTCATGTGTACATAGCCAGAGTACCGTAATGGTGTCCAAAGGCCACCGAGTCGACGAACACGTCCCGCTACGGAGCTAACGAGCTCAAGAGCCGTTTTGTGTATTTACTATGCGCCCGTACACACGTTTTTCACACACGGACATTGTATCTGTGCAATGGGTAAACAAACTCGGAAAATCGGAGCTACTCAAGTCAGAGGGGCGCATTATGGATTTTCCCCGCAGTGCATGTACACGCTACATGTACACACATTTCGCGTCGCTCGTATATGCACGAACAGTATACGGGAAATCTTGGATGGCAATTGAATTTTCCATTCAATCTCCTCCGCAGCACAGTGAAACACACCTACAAAATCCCGTTAGTTGCACGTTTTCTTTCTCTTTTGTGTTCTCAACGCATTGTTCCATTCGTGTGCGTTCTCCTTCACTGGAAACGGCAAATAGAATATGATGTGGCGGAGGTAAATCAGGCAAACGAGGCAAAGCATTGGCATCCTGCAGGTGATACATGGCAGCACTAGAGTTAGGAAATAAACAATGCGAACTGTGCACAATAAGGGGTTGGATGTGGTCAATTGTAAGGGGTGCGCAGGGAAATCACTTATTTTAAAACAGATACTGAAGGGCTTGTACTAAAGGTCACAAACTGATAGTACTGTATAATGTCCCAGACTAGCAGTACAAAATGTGAAAGTTATTTGTTTGATTCTTGCGCAACAATCGATGATTCAAGTAGTTTAGAAACATAAATGCCTTTCCAATAGGAATAAATCGTTTTTAAGGTGACATGGGTGCATTTAAAGCAGTATTATCATTATTCGCAGTGATTTGTATTAATAAAAGGTGCCTAACATTAACGAAAAAAATATTTTTCGACTTTTACATCTAGGATCCAGTTTAGTGTCCAATTGCTTATCGAAATCTTACGGTGTTAACGAGAAGTTTATCTTTCCAGCTGGTAGTCCCAACGGTAGTTTTTTGCATTCCTGTAGAATTCGCCTCAAAATTCAATTAAAATATAATTCAAATATGTTAAGAAACATGACCGTTATACTCCATACTTCTGAAAATTTAGGTAAATGTTGGCAAAGCTGTCATTTTGGGCCTGTTCATAAAAAACGTAAGCCTCAAACATCGATTGCGCATATGAACATCGATCATGGTATTTGGTTTATTCTAAACCGATGGAAAATTGAGGCTTCTAAAGCCCTTCAAACTGTGGAAATTTTAATGGCCGGCGTTTGTGAATTCGGTGATAAATCAACAACAAGGTGTCACAAAAGATTGTTCAGCTTACTGCGTGAATGCAAAGAATCGGAGGGGAGCAAGGGGAATGACCATCGTTAGCCTAGTATTTGGGGATTCGGTCTCTATGGAGCGTTAATCGCGAACGATTTCGCAGTGTGCGTGTGAAAGTCTTAATAAAAACGATGATCCAGAGACTGTAGCGCATAGAAGATTCTGCAGTATTTGGTGTCCTCGCTACTTAAATGATGTACCAAGTATTCCTCTCATTTAAAAATGGATCAAAAAGCTCGAAGAGACCGATAAACAACTTGAAAAATCAAAATTTGGGCGACCAAGGTCATCAAGCACGGTGGAAAACGTGGAAAGTGTTAATCAGTCATCACGGAGTCTTCTTGCAGAGCCGTCATAAGAAATTTTGCAGTTCGTTAAACGAGTACCATGTACACTAACGTTCACATTTGGACGATGTTATTTTTAAGACATAAATTCCCAAAGTGTGTACTTTAATAATCAACTAATTTTTTTCGGTGATTGGTTTCCTTTTTTATCGGCCTATTAAATATAAACTTTCTTTTGAGACACTCCGTACTTCATATTAGAAGATTCCTATGACTTTGATTGTCATTAAAATAACAAATTCAACTTCTTTTCTAAAACTTCAGCAGCCACTTTTATGAGCCTATGATATTGGATTATTTTCCCAGACATCTCGTTCAAATCAGAGTTTTACTGCGAACAGAAAATCTAGCCAATTTTCATCCCACTTCTAAACGAGTGAATATTATCCGTTCCACGCACTCGTACATACATTTTTGTTGTTGCAGTTTATGTATTTTCGAGCATAACCTTTGAATGGGAATAGATAGAAGGGTACTGTTTTGAGCAATGCGTAGAACTTACTTTCTTTTAGTTTCCGTTCGAAGGTATGAGGACCAAATAAGGATAAAAGATATTTACCGTTAAAATAAAAAAAAAAAAAATTTCGGCTTTCATCCCGATTATTCAGCATAACTGATCGACGCATATGTACATTTTCATTTTTAATGCTTCAAACAAGACAACTGAAATGTACCGACAATAAATTGCAATCTTTCAAGGACTCTGCAGATACAAACAGTTATGTTGAATGTGAATATGTTACTTGAAGATCGAGAAATATACTCATTATTTTTTCGTTTTACAAGAATTCGATGAATTTTTGTGTCATGGATGTTGAAAAGTCAATACCCTTTATTTCTTCAATAAACGGTACATTTGATAAATTAACACTATATAGTAATAAGCACGCATTAAGGAAAGGGTGCGGAAAGCATTGCCAACCGCTTTCACACAATGTAGATTGTGGCAATCATAGTCAATCTTCACAGCTGTCAGCTCAAAGGGAAAAAGTCGTTTTGACAGTTGTTAGGAGGACTTCTTGGCAGGAGCATCCAACCTCATGGGTGACGAGATCCGGTAATTTTATCTGAACATGTGGAATTTTATTATAATTCTTATTTTTAACTTTAAGGAAACGTACAGCATCACAGAACAGTTGTTGGTTTTTTCTCCTTTCTCCGTTTTGACACCTTTGAGTCATCTTCATTGTCCAAAGGATGAATAAAAAGAAATGACTTTATATAGATGTGGTAGGATGGATTAAGCAGGTAGATCCTAGGTTAGACTAGGTAGGGGATGTAAGGTTTTTGTTTTTTGGGCTTTTGGATGTCCGTTTGCTCTGCTTAGTGTTGATTCCATTTTTGTTGGAGGGTGCGGTCTAGCACTGACAAAATTGCGTCTGAATTTGTAATAGTTAATCGTTGATAATGTTACCGTCTATTTTTCTATGTTTATACATTTCAAGTCTTTCTTGGATGTCAAATTTCGGTCCTTTATTTTGTTTATGTAGCAATTTTATATAGTTTGTCATAGTGCCAGGTTATTTAAGCATGTAGTATAATTGGGGTATGCCTTGTTGTGTAAAAAAGGTCGTACGTGCTCTTCGTATCTTGCTATTAGTTTTTGTGTTGTTCTTCCAATGCCTACCATGTCGCAGTACTTGCATGTCAGTTTTTATATGCCGCTGTTCTCGTAGATTGATGTATCATGCAGTTTTGATTTCAGCTTGTTCCCAATACTGTTGTTAGCTTTGAATGCAGTTTGCAATTTGTATTTCTTAAGGAAGTTTCATAGTTTGTATGTATCTTTGCCTACGTATGTTAACAATATTGACTGTTGGTCATTCTAGTGTATTTCAGTTGTTTGACGTGCCTGTTTTTGTTTGTACCCTGCGATAAATTTTTCAATATCACGTTGTTTGTATCCGTCATTAGTGGCTATTCCGTAAATGTTGTTTAGTTCCTTGGAGTAGTTAGTAGGAGTCTTGGAGATGGAGTGGAGTCTATATACAATCAATCTATATGCTTCTAGCTTATGTTGTGCGGGGTGGTTTGATGTTTCGTGTATGTTATCATTAGTTGTGATTGCTTTTCGATATATTTTGCAGTCTAATCGTGTTTGTTCGTGTGGCATGGTTAGGTCCATATAGTTTTGTTGTTCGTTTGTTTCTTTTCCTTTAATGAAATTTATTATAATAATAATAATCCATCGCACAACGTCCAAATCCAAACGTTGACGTTGAGATTTATTGGTAGGGTATCTCATTCGATGACCTAAGTGGGATTCGAGGAGATATGGTCAATTTCACTCAATCAAGTGATTATTACCTAGCTTTTCAATTGGTACCCATCACAGCTGGGTGGTCGGATAGCCAGACAGTAGTATCAGAAGCTCAAATTCGATGCCACCATCAAGGCTTGAACTCGTGTGTATTTAATTTATTCAAGTAAATATTTTATCTTGTTTATTTTCTTGTGAATCAATAATGATGAAACAATCATCCACATACCGTTTGTAAAATATCACATTGAATCTTTCGACAATTTTGGGCATGAACACTTTTTCCAGAGATTGTAAGAATATTTCTGATATTATTGAAGACATTAGTTGTCCCATATAAAAACCGTCCGTGGTAATATATGTGTTATTATTGAATCTCAAATATTTCTCCTTGATTGTGGTCTTTCTGAGTTTGAGCAGTTGATCCATGAATCGTCAGCTGTTTATCACTGAAAGTTTTCCTTTGAGAATGGTCAATGTTGCATCGACAGGTATAGACGTGGATATGTGCTAGGTATAGTCGTGAATATGTGCCAGGTATAGGTATATTATAATTGGATAGCCGAATAATTGGATGGCCATCAAGTAAATACTGAGATACCTTAAAGGGGCAGTTGACATGAAGTTAACTTATCAATGGAACGAGAATATGGTCATATTTTTTTAGAAGATGGAACTACATAAAAGAATTGTCATATCATATACTCTCTCTCTCTCAGTTTGCTTCCGTGTGTACAATAAACAAGATATTTCGATAAGCCTATTTCAAATAACTTCATACCCAAAATCCATGCGCAGATACTGTAAACAGACTTCGCTGTTACGTATTTCTTTCTTCGGAAAGTTGACGCCACCTACTATGTAAACTTTGTTCAATCTGGAGAACTTATTTTGACCAATATGTCTAAATCTTCTCTGCCATTTACAAGTATCATCCAACGCTTTCGTCAATAATGACGTTTTGTTTGTGAAGACTTTAAACTTGTATATATTACTGCACAAAACGGCTTACTTTATAATGTCACCGTTTCATTGACAATTTGGCAACCAGTAATATTGAAAATTATGGACTTACCAGTTTTCACTAATTGGAAAACTGATGGAAGGCTGGTACAATTCCGGAATATATAGAACGTTGTTCACAGTAGCGTCCACTGTTTTTATTGAGCTTCTTACATCCAGAAGAAGCTTCATATCGCCAACGTGTTTGACATCAAACGTACAGTTATTAGACACTGTTACAGATTTCGTTGATTGCAATCTTATATTATGCATTCAGTCACTACAATTCATCTTATGCACACTTGCTCCGGAATCAATAAGCCAGTCATTCGATGTTGAATGTGCAACTGGCATACAAAATAAGCTTAGCAACTCCACGTTGAACGCTGTTTTGCTATATATCCATGCTGATTCCATTTGAAGCATTTAACGTTTTTATTTTTGAATGTAGGCTTGCTACGTCCATAATGATTAGTGATGTGCTTCTTCATGGATAATGCATTCGATGTACTTTGATCGCTGGATGGTTGTGCCAAACTATTACCAATATCCTGCAGGTGTTTGGTTTTAACAAAATCGGACGAATTGTCTGACCACTGCTTTCAATTGCCATTATAATCGACTTATATTCGTCTCCTAGACCTGCCAGAAGTAGAGTTCAAGTCCATTTATCATCAGCAGCCAATCCCGTACCTTGTAATTTATGTGCTGACACCAATATTGTGTTGAAGAATTGTTTCATGGATGAGAAATTTTCTAACTTGGTGTTGATGGTTTTACGTAGGAAACCAACCCGTTGCATCAACCCACTAACGTCAAATGCTGTTTCAGGATTCTACCTAATTTTTTAACTATAAATTCAGATTGAATGTGGCTATAATTAATCGGCTCCACCATTAGAGTCAGCTTGGTCTTCGCACGCTATCTCCTTCCGCAGCCCTAGCCGGATCCTTCTTCGAGTTTGTACCGTTTATGTAGCTCAACAAACCATGACGTTTGAGAACTGCCTGTGCTGAAATTTCCCAGCTTTCATAGTTTTCACAACCTTCCAAGCGTTCTATACACCTGATTTGTGAAAAAATATTCTAAGCCAACATCTCAAATTTTCAGCTTACAATCCACGCGTGTTACACGTTTGTAACTAAATGCAATATTACAAAACTTACGATAATTTCAAAAAAAAGCAACTGCACCGAATTGGTTACCTGAGAACGACCTGTACAAAAAAACTTCAATTTAAACCTACTCTTTGGTACCCATAATCTGATGCATGTCGATTTTGGTTATGAAGTTATTTAAAACAGGCTTATTAAAATAGCTTGTGCCTTGTACGGGTAGAAGTAGACTAAGAGAGAGTATATGACATGACAATTCCTTTATGTAGTTCAATCTTCTGAAAAGATATGACCAGTGCTCTAAGTTTCAGTTCTAAATTCAAAAGTTAACTCATTCCGTGCTATTATGTTGAATTCATTATATCTTTATTGCAGAGTCAGTCACAATAAATAGGTTTCCAAGGTTTTGACAGATGTTATCCAAATATTCAGTCACCTCACCAAAGTTCTAATGAATATATTGTATATAATATCGACCAGAAGGGTCTGCACTTAATTATCTCTATGATGTACTCGTAGATTGAGAATGATATCATACCATAATTAAATTGTTAACTTAAGTGCAGATTTTGCTTAGAATAATGTCTAGATTTGTACACAAGTGTCATCAAGCATAATCCTCGTATGTCTAATATTCGCATGAATTTTATTTAGGTTTTTGAATTACTTATAATTCAGTACACATGTGAAACAGAGAAACTGAAAAAAGATTTAGTCCAAACATCTACTGAATGCATGATCGTCATTCCGCATCATATTTGCTAATATTTCCAATATTCTCAAAATGTGAAATACGGTGTACTTTTGAATACGGTGTAATTTCTATGTTCAAATTAATTAATAATTAGGATGTGTCCGGTGCTTTAGCAAGTACACTACGTAATTTAAGGCAATTTCGCGCGCACATGCTTGAAACCCTAATAAATTCAATGAGGACGAATTGAAGTAGCAGGAAATTTTTCCTACCAGAAGAATTTCGTAACTCAAACAACGTCTTCCGAATATTAAAACATAACTTATATTCTTCTTCTTTGTAGCACTACAGCCTCTCTCGGGCCTTTGCTTAGAGATAGTTAGAGTATCTCATTTTCATGACCGTATTGATTTTTTCGGAAGTTGGTTTGGTCAGTACCATGCTCTTGTGTGCTTGCTCAGCTATGATATGATCTGATTAAATCAGTACATATCACCACTGAGTGAACACTCGTAGTCTGTCCAATAATCCCCTGAACTAAATCACGTTGCTCCGAACGAGATTTGAACCTGGGACCTTCGGCTTATGCGTTCATGTCACATAACTCATATACAGATTACATAAATTTAGTTCGAAAAACTAGAACAAAGTTATATGTTTAAATTCATGACCATTTTATGTAATGGCAGCACATCAATATGAAAACCGATTTGTAAAATATTCATCAAAAATCCTATCCACCTATAATGTCTGGGTCCTCCGCAAATTTGTACACCCTTAATATCAGGTGTTGTTGTTATTCTAATTGCAACATATTCAATCGGCTTTAGCTTAGCTATTTTATTGCTCGTTTGTTGAGGCATACTTAAAGATATTCTACAAAATCATAATAAGAAAATCATAATTCATCCAGGTCTAAATTGATTATAAAAAAAGCTTAATATCTGTGTCTTATTTATAGTGCGCGTGGAACTTTAAGTAGTTTTTGACTAATGACTCTATCATCTGTAAAGTAAAAGCATGTGAGGTTTCGTTGAAATCAAGACTTATAAAGTGGTTATTTTGAACTGTAAAAGCAAATACGCAGATTTTAGATGGACTGAATTGATTGGTTTTCAAGGAGCTAGCACTACAGTCCCTTTTGGGCATTCGCTCAGAAATAGTTAGAGTATCTCATTACCTTCTCGTATCATAACTGACCAGTCTTATAGTCCAACCAAAGAATCACTCACTTACAAGAAAACAGGAGAGCTCTCCGCTGATGACCTAATTGGAGGGATCCTTGCATCGGTTGACAAATGGAACTATGTGGCACATTATGCTCGGGCAATCCTAAAAGATAAAAAGAAACTCACAGCAGCTGGGGAGGTCACGGTTGGGGATCACTTTTTTAGCATTCCCTCTCTTGCTTGAAGGCACTTTATGGTGTAGCAAAACGAGGCCAAGCCTGAAGTTATGTGTCAAAAGGTTCCACGCTAGGTTCTCAGGTACTCAGGGCAGGTGCTTGGTGAGTAGTCCAGATATATTGTGTGTCTGAGAGCCCCACGCTCAGAGCATAAATATCCTTCATCTGTTAACCACGCAAAAAAAGAACTTGAAAAAAACCTCGTTGTCACCAACGGGATTTGAACCAGAGGCCTTTAGCTTATGCGGTGAGCATCGTAGCCACTACACCATGCGGACTGCCATATATAGTATTGTCCACTAGAATTGCATTGTTTAGCAGAACTGAAACTCGATACATGTATTGAACATTGCTTGCACGAGGTGAGTCTAAATTTTAAACGCCAATTCATTTCATCCCAATTTCAGTCCACGTCTTGAAAGTTCGTGAGGTGATTATGTTCCGTGGTACTTTTTGGCTTATCTTCGATTTCAAGCTCAATCTTAATACTGGCGTCTTCCTTATTGTCGGAATGACTCAACTATTAGTTATATCTTTAACATTGGAGAACCTTCAGCTGTGTCAAACTATCGCCTTTAGTATTTACTTGGTTTACAAAGCCAATTGAGTGCTTACTTCCAATGAGCCTTTTGAATCCAATAATTTATAGCTCTACTGTAGCATACCGTAAACAAAGTTGAAGTATGTAGGTAACCTGAGTTGTTTCATGACTTTATGTTAGTCCTATACCCTCTGTCTGTAAGTCATGGTACAATAAAATGTCAGTTTCTCAAAAAAAATATTCTGTTTTTTATGCTTTGAAGCTCACTGACCACGCTTTTCGCTCCTCATGCTTGTTAGAAAATTGTTATGGCAAACTTACCTTATCCCTAACTATTTTATGAGTGCCGTAGATCTAGACTCGACTTTTCGTCTACTTTATATTGTAGAAACTTTTCAAACTAACATTGTTACACAGGCAAGCGTGATAAAAAAAATAAATAAATAAAATTTTAGGAATCATGAGGTTGATTCTATTTTGAATGCCATTATTCAGTTTAAGAAAGGTGTAGTAAAATTAGGTATTAACTTGGTTTTGTACTTCATTTAATGGCCGTTTTAATCTTAATTTAAGTTGTTAAAAATAAAAAATATATTTTTGAGTCTTCTTATTTATTTTTTCTAGGTCAATGATTAAACAAGCTTTTATTGTATTTTGATTCCATTCCATAAGCAAGGGCCAAAGTGGTGCATTTTTGCTTAAGACTTGGTTATACATATACAATGATTCGCATGTGCTGTGCACCTATCGCCAAAATATGAAGCTGATGTTAATTTGTGAAGATATTCCATCTCTTATATTTTAACATAGTTAGAGATCCTTTTAATATCCGCCGAAAATAGTTCAAAAAGATTATGGCTCAAAATTTTATGCTGAAATTCTTAGTAACAGTCCTGGCCTTACTAATATTTGGGGAATCTGAAAAAAATATTTGTTGAAAATCAAATAATATATGTGCTACATTTCATTCATGTGCTACAGCTTCGATACTATAGCATATGATTTTATTTATGTTTTGCTAAGGTAATGATATACATGCATAATATATTACCTTAACGAAGCTGAAATATCGTTAAAAGTTTTTAATAAACATAAGCAGTCCAGCAACCTCGTGGTGATCAAAACTAACTGGTCCTGAAGAGAAAATGTGGCCACCCAGTCGAAACTGCTTAATTTGTTGTTTTACTAGTTTATATTAAACTGCACCTGTCAAGTTTCCATCCTTTAGGCAGAGATGAGTGGTTCACTGAATCCACTTTAACATCTTTAGCTTTGACATTCCCCTTGTAATGCAACGACCTTCTTCGGAAAAAGTAGCGGTTGCTTTTTGTACAATGGTTGCGTTTTTCTCAAGCCTCCATGACAGCTAACTTTAACGAGATAAAAAAAAGTTGAATCACTGAAGAGTAGCTTAATTGACACACAATATAACATTTCTAAAGATAATAAAAATTAATCGGTAAGTCTCGTACAGTAGAGTACATGTAATAAATATTTTTTAGTGTAGCTTCGTGGCTCGATGAGATTCCGCCTCATATGATCCCGCTAATGCTAGTCGACAACCACGCGTATGCTGTCGTTGAGCGAAGTTAGTTAGCTAAGCTCGGTGTTGTTTATAGCTCGCTGACAATTGTGCCAGACAATCGGCACCCGAGTCTTACACGGATTTTTAGAAAAAAAAACTCACTAGTTATCGTATCAAATAATTCAAGTTTATCTTGAGTCTTAAATATTGGTTTCGTAAGAATATATATTACAGATTGAATATGAAATTCGCCAGCGATCCACCTGCGCACTAGGCAAAATGCTATTTTAATAGATATACCAATCATAATGAAATATACAATCACGTCAAAAAATTTTTATGAATGAATGAAAGAATTTATGTATACCGTTAATATAATTAAAATAAATTGAACTTGTTTAAAAATAACGCTGATATTTTATAGCTTATGCTACCAAAAATTATTTGCACATCTAAATTTTTGTTAAAATTAGTTGAAGCGTTGAAAAAAATGCCAGCGTTCTGTGGTAAATACGAGCCACTCTAAATATTTTGGACTGTAAGATTCTACAAAGTTGTTTGTCATCCAAACATTTAAATATATCTAAGGGTTGAATATTGTGATTTTATTGACCTTCAATGACATAAGACTAGAAAGCTTCATATGCCAAGAAGGCTCTTGATTCAAAGAGAGTCTCTGCTGAAGAAATATGCTAGTTGCTCTGATCATATGAAAATCTAGGACAAAGTTGGTTGGCTTTTTTCCTATTCTTACAAGCATTCATTTAACTTGCTTTGTGTGTTTGTAATTCTGCCAAAATATGCAATCTATTTTTCAACCAATTTCTAACGTCTGGTTTAGCGGAAATTGTGCATTATTATATAAAACCCATGAAAATGTAAGAATGCAATTGTTTGCATCGTGGCAAGAGTTTGCTCTGCCTTTGGTTATGTCTGGTATTCTTATGTTGGAAGAAGATACAACTAACCACCAATACAAGATCCAAGAGACAAACGAAAATATGACCCTGCATGAAGTCAGATTAACATATGCGTCTATTAAATAACTATCAGACGGCTTCAATTCACAAATAAGTCTTTGCAAAAGCGGATAAGGGGCAATCATGGGTTGAAATTAAAACCAGATGTCTGCAATATTTTCAAAAGTTATTCACAGCGTCCTCAATAACTACTGAAGCTGTGAACATTCCAGAAGCAGAGCATGAGGTTTCAGTTTCACCAACAACTAGAGACAAAGTACAGGCAGCAGTACGGTACCTCAGAGAAAATAGTGCTGCTGGAATACTCGTAGATGGAGTACCAGCAGAACTACTCCAGACTGGAGATTCCATCTAGGTTACCTTCTGCATCGACTAATATGCAAAATATGATGAGAACTGGCAAAAAAGTATAAAATTTCGTATGCATAAAAAGAGGGGCAAGTTAAGGTTTCAAAACTATAGAAGCATCGTTCTACTGTATACGTCATATAGTTCTGCTCTCCAGAATCATAGAAAGAAAATTAAAGCCGTATTAAGGAAGTATTCTAGGAGAGTATCAGTGAGGCTTTTGAAGTGGGCGGTCTATAATAGACCAGATATTCTCCATACAGTGGGTGCTCGAAAAGTGCTGGGAGTATAACATCGATGTGCATCAACTCTTTGAAGATTTCAAGCAAATAAATGATCGTGTTGACAGAAATGATCTGTACAAAATAATGCTTGATTTTGGCGTCCCGGTAATACTAATCCACAGTGTCAAAGCCACGATGCTAAGCGCAGTGTCCCAGATCAAGATAAACGCAAAACTACCGGACAGCTTCATAATGAACTCAGGCTTAAAACAAGGGGATGGGCTTGCCCTAATGTTCTTTAACATTGCACTTGAACACGTCGTCAGAAAGACATCAGCTGAAATCTCTGGTATACTGATGTTAAGTGTACACAATTGATAGCGTATGCTGATGACGTCAATAATATGGCACATTCAATCTCAGTTAGTAATGGAGCATTTCTGAGCTTAGAATCTGAAGCAAACCAAATTGGCCTACGGGTTAATGAAACTAAAACTAAATGCATGAATGGAACGAGGAAGAACACTTGAATCCGATAAAACTTGACCGCAGGAGACTATAAACTTGAAAGTGGGGTAACTTTATTTATCTAGAAGCCAAATTGAATGCAAGAGATGCGAAAAAGACGAGGTTGGACGCAATACTATGCCGCAACTAAAGTTCATTGCTCTGTACTTCATATTATTAGGTCCAAAGTTGTGTGTAGGCAAAATAAACTCCGTATTTACAGAGCACTGGTGAAACATGGTCTCTGACAAGCAAGTCCGACAAAATAGTGAATATATTTGAACGCAAAATGTTTCGGAAAATTGACGGCCCAGTAAAACAAGGAACAGAGTGCAGATTACATTACAACGATAAGCTGTATTAGCTATTTGATGAACCACCGAAGTTACGCAAACTGCAATGGGCAGGCCATGTAGAAAGAATGAAAGAAACCCGGCTACCAAAAAGAACACAAAAAGGTGGAGCATGAGGTAGAAGTCTAGCGGAAAATCAGAGGCTTGACGGGAAGACACGATAAAAGCTGACAGCAGATCCTTGCTGGGAGTGATCAACATCAGCCATAGATGATGATGTAAGAGAACATATTGTACTTTAACATATCAGTTTTTCATGGTCATTTAATTTTGAATTTAACTGATAATTACAGATATATGGCGAAAATATTCAAAAACTAGTATTTTCTATTTCGCGAGAATAACTTTGCCTGATGATGCGTATACACTCTGGTGGCTAGCTTCTGCGGTGTCAAGGGGCGGCATCTTTTAGTGGGAGCAAAATACACTACAAAACATTAATCGTGCACAATAATTAAAGATCTGATTCGGCCTCATGAAAATGGAAGGGGTTCCATTAATCCTCCTTACCCTACTGATGATATAAGTCATCCTCGCGTTTTCAATAGATAAGTTAACGAATACCCGGAAATTGGGCAATTGGGTAGATTTGATACAAAGGCCAAATGAATTGAATAACATTAAAGAAAAATTGCAGTGAAATTGTGGACTCATCAATGTCCGTAAAGGACTGCAGCAATGGTCTGCTGCCTCGGCGAGCGAAGATGTTGGTGCTCACCAGAATTGGCCTTGTCTGAAGATGCGTGAATGCGCTAGCATTGTGGTATCGTGGGGCGGGTTCCTTTCCCCAGCACAAGGGCTCACTTGAAAAAAATTTCGCATTCACAAAATAGGTGATTGTAGGACTCGGTTCAACGGCGTCGAACCAAGGTAGCCTACTGAAAAGATGTATTGCCAAAGCTAAAACGACAGGCTTGGCCTGACGGACGTGGGCGAGACTTCAGAGGATCTCGTCTTTACCATATATACTTATGACCCGCAAATAAGAGTGAGGCATTCAGGCGGAAGCGGGCCGTATTTGATAACTTTATCCATGTTATCTTATTTAGTACATTGAATAATTATATTACTCAATTTATCATAAATTCTTTACGGGTATTTATTGCAAATTCATATCGGTTCTCGTAATATGCAGCATTGAATTTCCTGATGAAGATTTTGTATTTATTTAAAATTTCCAGCCTAAATCAAGACATGAAGACGGCCATTTTTGCGTACTTAAATGCACAAAATTAATTTTATGACACAAATTAGGTTAAAGGTTCGATGACGCAAAAAAACAAATACACGATACCATTTTCTTTTCGATTGATTGATTGAATTATTTTTAATTTGTTTGTTACTAGAAGATACCCAAACACTTTTAAGCACACCTTCCACTCTGTTAATTAGCACTTGAACAATTTATTACGAAGAACGTACCATCAATGGCGTAATAAATTATTAAAATTTCAAACGTATTTCTTCGGAGTATTACTTTCATTACCGCAATCTTCAATTGAATTCGCTCAGCACTATATTTGGTCCTCACACTTGCGATAAGACCTAGAACTTTTTCTTTCTATCATCACTAGTATATATTCCGTGATATTCAAGCTAATTACGTGTACCCCTTACCTTGCAGGTAATCTATCAAGAATAATGACCAACATGAAATTGAATTACAAACACTGCACAATTGAAAAGGAAATTGGTTGGTAAACAGCGCTAAAAATATTCATCGAAGTGTTTTCAAATTCACGACTCACGTGACGGCTATCTTCTAATTGTTTTTCATTGTATCGGTGAACGGCATCTTCTTCTTTTCTTTTTTCGTAATCTCGCGTACAAATACAGATTAATAAAAGGCAAATTGCCACGAATCCACGGGAGCAATCCCGTCGTCTCCCATCCGGTCCCACTCCTCTCGATGAGCCTCTTTATGGCGACAACAGAGGTTTTTTCTCGGCGAGATAAACTGCAATTCTTTGCGAAATTGCGTTGCAAAAGGGGTTGCCGTGATCAAGTTTTTTTGTAATTTTTATTTAATTTTTCAATTGTTTCGTTAGGAAACATTTTTTTTTGGTAAAGGTAGTGATGGTAGTAGCGGGTTTTAGTACGGGAAATTGTGTTTTCTTCGCAAATGTTATTCGAGCAGTTTTCATAGGCGATTGCTCGATTACTACATTATATTCAAACTTTATGGCGGTCTAACATGGGATTTCACTGATGTTTACAGTACCATATAGAACTCTTAATATAAAAACTTTATATAAGTATGCTTCTACATGAAGCATGCTCAATCCTTTTATCTCTTCCAAGAACTTTTTTCATAAACGTTTTGTGGTTGGTGTGTAGGATGAATGGTTTAATTTTAATTTAAAATTATATTTTCTTTTGATGGAGTTCTTTAGATTCTTGAGCTGGACAAGCATTACAACATTGATTGGACAACGAAGTCTGTTGAACGTATTCTAGGCCTTTCTACCATAGATATTTGTATTTTGGGGAAAGCTTTGTAACGATCATGTATGAAATTGTAGGAAACAATGTATATTGGCATTTATAATTTTTTATTTATCCTTTGTTGATACATTTGTAGACACGTTTCTCAGAAAATGTTCAAAATTATGTAAACATATTTCAATAATTCTTTTTTATAAATTGTGTGCAGTTGATTAAGTTTTCAGAAAAAAACTCAATCAGTCAAGGAATCTAAGTATTTATGAGCTTTTCAGATGAGTATTACCTTAATTGTATAATTCATATCCTTACATGAAATGAATACAGCTCATAATGCTTCTTGCATTTATCGTTTTGGAAAAATCAAGTGACTGGTACTGTGAAAGCAGATAAAATTAGTTATAATTTATTTATTTATTTATTTACACTACTTTACAGATCCGTGAACCCAATTACAAAGCAGGTAATGAAATATAATACAATCCATGCGAATAAACAACGTTATATTAAGAAAAAAACTAATAAGAATATAAAATACGGATAAACTATTGGAAGCCAAGCAGAATACTATGTAATATGCTTTTAAAAGCGTTTAAGAAATGTGGCAGAGGACCCAGTTGAAGCTCATTGTAACGACGTGATACGCGTACAAAAAATGAATAAAAATAAATATCGGTACGAGCAAAGGGCACAAAGAATGTCAGTTGAACGCGTTCTTGAAGTGGGACGTATATAAAGCCTTTCACGAAGGTTGGATGAAAGAATACCGTGATATAATTTAAATAAGCAGCATAGGTCAAGAACTTCTCTCCTATTTTTGAGTGATGGAATATTTAAGATCTGTAAGCGCTCAACGTAGGAGCAGTAAGTGAGTTTATATTTGTAGAATAGAGATCGTGTGAATTTACGCTGAACAGTTTCAACAGCATCCGATAGGTTGGTATAGTGAGGAGACTATACCTGGGAGGCATACTCAAGGATTGACCGGGCTAGAAGCACAAATAGATGGACGCTGGTTGAAATACTAAAAGACTTGCAAGAGGATCGTAAAATAAAACCAGCGACACGTGAAGCTCTTGTGGTTTTGGATGAAACATGGATGTTAAATTTCAAACCTGGGTCAAATACTACTCCCAAATCTTTAAATTTGTCCACAAGTGCGAGCATCGATCCATCAATCTGGTATTCATATAAAACTGGATGAATTTTGTTGGTGAATCTCATGTGACAACATTTAAAATGTTAAGAGGAAGTAAATTACCTTGACACCAATTTTGGAGATTGTCAAGATCATTTTGGAGGTATAAGCAGTCTTTGCTGGGGTTAATGGGACGATAAATTTTTCAATCATCAGCGTAAAGAAGACAATTAGAGGGCAGGCATTGGGGAAGATCATTGATGAAAATGCTGAATAGCAAAGGGCCTAAAATTTATCCTTGAGGAACACCAGATTTTGGGCTAAATGAGCCCGACGAAAACAAATTATTCCATGTTATGGTGCAGGAGCGATGGGATAAGAAGGATAAGATCCAAGAGAGGACAGAGTCGGAAACGCGGAAAGATCGGAGTTTGTTAGCCAAAAGACCATGATCAACACTGTCAAAGGCTTTAGCAAAATCGGTGTATATCACATCGATTTGTTGACTCTTGTCGAAAGCAAGAGAGATGGTATTCGTAAGTCCTAACAAATTAGTTACTGTCGAACGACCTTTAATGAAGCCATGTTGTTCATTTGCAAACAGGATACTGATATCATCGTACATTCTGTTATGCACAATTCTCTCAAGGAGCTTGCCAAAACAAGACAGCAAAGAAATCGGACGATAGTTAGAGATTTCACTTCGATCTCCGGACTTATGGATCGGAAAGATGTTAGCATGCTTCCAGACGTCAGGGAAGCAGGAGGAAGAAAGGCTAATATTGAAAATAATTGATAGTGGGGTAGATAATGAAGAAGATAATGACTTAACGAACAGATTTGGTGGACCCGGACCACCATTAATGTCAAAGGTAAGCAGTACATTTTCAATTTCTGATGGAGAGGTCACGATAGGATTCATAATATGGGAAGGAGAAGGATACGATGAGTACATAGTGGGGTTCGAAACCTTAAATGTGGAGGAAAAAAATTGAGTGAAAAGGTCACAGATAGCTTGCCCATCAGAAGCATGGCAATTACGCCATGAGAAGATATTAGGAATATGGGATGTTGTTTTCAGAGAATGTATGTATGTCCGAAAGGGCTTAGGACTCTTAGATTACAATGATGTTTCAATCATATAATAATAAGATCGCATTGCGTTCTTAACCACTTTTTTGGCTTGTTTACGAAGCAGTCGGTAGTTGGTGTGGTCAGTGTTAGAGTTGGAATAATGAAATTTTTTGCGCGCCTGGTCCTTCAAATAGAGAGTACCTGAGACTTCAACGGAAAACCAGCTGGGGCTCTTTTTCCGGGGGGGATTGGCAGATAAGTACTTGGTTTGCAATTATGCTACTGAGATTCTCATAGAAAGTTGATAGCGCTGAATTGACATCTAGCTTCTGTAGCATCGAGTTCCAGTCAATATTATTCAGCTCAAGCTGAATGGCAGCATAGTTGGCTTTGCGGAAATTAAATTTTTGGGAGAAAGGAATGCGTTTGGACTGAGGTGCAAGAAAAGATAAACGAACCTCAAGCGGAGGATGGTGGGGATCAGGTTTTACATATTCGGAGGGGGATTTTGTGATCGAGGAGATAGAGGCAGGATTGGTAGTAAGGATGAAATCGAGAAGTTGATTGTTTGCGTTTGGGATCATATTTAATTGCGATAGGGAGCAAAGCGACAAAAAAGAAGAAAACAGGATCGAGAGATCATTGAAGGATGAGAGGGTATGAGAGCTTGAGTCCCACTTTAGGCAAGGCATGTTAAAGTCACCACAGATTAAAATATTGTGTAAAGGGTTGATGCTACAGAAATACGAAGATAATTCAGAGAAAAAACGGTTGTAAACACGGAAGGGAGCATTGCCAAGGATATACACGCAAAGCAATACCAAACTCACGGCTTGAGAGATATTGATTAAGATAGTGATGCATTTTACTAGAAGAGACGGTGAAAAGTCAGAGCAGAGTTTGCTGTCTAAGGCTTTATGAGTAGCAATAAGTACACCACCACCGTCAGATTTAACCTGAAATCAAACGATCTTTATCAGTTCGGTAGACATCATATAGTGGAAAAATTTCACTGCTGGCGATATCAGGAGTTAGCCAGGTTTCTGTAAAACAAATGAAATCATCGCCGGAAATGGCAGAGGCAATTTGAATAGCTTCCAGCTTGGTTCGCATGCCACGTACATTTTGATAATAAAGATTGAAGCTACGAGAAGTGTTTTGAATATCAAAATTTAAATTAATATTTGAAGAAGTTGTAGGGTGACCAGTTGTTAAAGTTTCGGAAGAGAGCTTAGCACACGACGAAAATTTGTTCTTTTGGTTGCCTCAAACGGTTTAATTAGTATTCCAGGAGGCCAGTATTCTGGTTGAAGAACTTTGCTGCAGTTTGACGGCACAGTAAGTTTAAAGGACGCTATAACTAAAAAGCGGAATCAGAAACATCAGCTACTGGCGTTGGTTGAATAACTGTTACAAGAGTGTTGGGTGAAGTGCGCCGATTTTTCGATATAGCACCTCGACGAGAAGATGAGGGCCCAGGTGTTATTCTAGTATTCTCTCCCGATCAAGGAAGATCAGGTGCGGAAGGCTGTAACACACCGCGAGTCTCAAGGCTCGTCTCAGTTAGAGGATGCGCAGATAAAGTATCAGCAAACTGGAGGAAGGGAGCAATCTCATTAAACGCAACCGAACATTTATTTTGCAATGAGATCTAGTAGCATTTGCTTCTTCTTCAGTTAAAGTTTTCCATTATTTTTACAAATTCATTCTGATTCGAAGCTCAAAATTAAAATTTGTTCATCGTTTGGGAACAACTACGAAGCAGTTCAATATTTCTGATCATTTAGAAGATTCATGCTGAAAAAATTTTAAATTATTCAGTACGAATCCAGGTCAATATTTTGTTAGAGCTTGATGATGTCATGAAAAATCATGAAATAATATTTTTTTTAAATAAGGAAATCGATTTCAAACAACTTAAAAAGAATGAAATATTATTCATGAAATCACTTCGCTAAAAAGGGATGCAATTTATTTCATTGATTAATGTGGTGAAAGATTATGAACCTTAACTCATTCTTTTTAGGACGTTTTGAAGTAAGTTTTCTTCACTTCTAAAAGTTGTTTTGGGAATAATTTGTGCTTGGGAAAAATTAAATCGTCTATTAGGGCGATGCATAAACTATTCTATTTTCTAATGTTTACTCGAAAGAGGAAACAGTTTAATGATTAAAAATCATTAAAAATTTAGCTGTTATTAGAAGTTAAAATAAATTCAAAGCTTACCTGTATTTAATAATTTCGATTTCCTTCTAAAGGAATCTAACAAATATGTTAAATAAAAATTAAGCATAAATCAAATCGCTTTTAAACTATTTTTGCAATCATTTGAACTACATCAATTCTAAAAATATTCTAAATGAAACTATAATATTCTGAAATTATCACCCGAAGTTATTTGTATAAAAACACGTATAATCATAATTTTCTCTCCAAATGGTACAATTGTACTTACACAGTGAAAGTAATGTCCACTCTGAGAATGTGCAGCTTCGCCATTTTCCGAAATGATTCGTCCATTGATTCACATTGTTCGGAGTAAAAATATGTTGGCTAGCAAGAGATAGACATTGTTTAGAAAGAGACACAAACATGTCAGTTTCTACGAAAATCCGAAACCAACCTGTCAGCCACTTGGTTTCAAGGATGTATCTCGTCCATGGTGCATTCCATTCGTGAGTGAGATAACATCAGCTGTTGCTGCACTGTTGCCTACATCGTGATCCTTTGATGTGCTGCATACATTTTACCGAATTGAACCCGTCCATGCATCATTCCCCTTCCCGAGCTTCTTCTCTTTATCTTCGGCCACTTACCGTTGAGTTGATGTAACCCACCTACCACCGGCAAGTCAGCGTGCGCTCATAGGCACCTACTCAAGTAGGTGGAGCCAAAAGGTATCGTCTTCAAGTGGAATGGAGGTCTTGAACGTGTGGTTGTTGTTGCTTGGTGTCTTGCTTGTACGTGGAAATTCAGTTGTACTCATCGATGCTCGGCGTGGAAGAGGGACAGGCCGATGGGACTTGAAATCCAGTGGCGTGGATTTCGCATTCGGCAAGGTTTACTCGCAACGTGAATTGTTGATTTTTGGACTCGGGAAGAAGGCAGTGGGAATTAGGAGTATTTTGTGCTTGGCTCCGAAGACTCTTTCAATTTGCTTGAGAACTGTTGTTCGGCTGCTATTCCAACAAGTGTGGGTGGCTTTCCGCGAACGCGAGAACTTGGTGGGAAAATCTCATTTTAAGGAATGGGTGGAGAATGGTGGCAAGTGGCGATGTAATGTTTGTTATTGGTGTGAATTTTTCGATATTCGCTGGGATGATGAAAGATATTGATGGTGTTTGATACTTGCTCCATGTAGATTGGACAGGTGTTCTTTTCTGGGTTGGAAGCAAGCATGTTGAGAATATGAAGATTAGAATCAGTTTTTTTATATTGAGTATTTTTGATATGATAGAAATGCTTTAATTCAAAATCAAACAGTATTTTCTCTTTCGTCTTGAAAATCTAATCAAAGCATTGATACGTAGTAGATATATGTGAATTAGATTTCTTATAAAATTCGTTTGACTTGCTTGCTATTGAAAATATTTTTTCACATTCTGAACGCATTGTGATTATGATGTTCCTTCTCCTATCGTAAAGCGATTTCCTGGACCAAAAATGTAAATATAAAATGGGCTTTTTAGAATTTGCTGCCTAATACTTTTGCACTGACATTCCTATTTTAAGAATTGAAACAACTTGCAGAAAACGCTTGATGACTTGCAAGTTAGGTTGCGTTGCCAGATATAAAGAATTATTAGAATTTACCTGAAATGAAAGAGAGAGGAATCAATATCTAGAAACAGCCACAGAGAAAGATACACTTTTCTCTCAATTTGCGCGAATTGTGCGTTCCACGAGGATTTGATTTACGCGGATAAAAATCGCGTAAATGAAGTCTATAACTATAAAGAAAATTTACAGAAAATTTTCTTGGGGTTTTAAAATAAATATACAGTAGCTTACAGTGTATTTGATGCAGTACTTTTTCCAAAACATATGGCGCTATAACTTCAATATGAAAAAAGATATTGAAAAAATTTAAATTGCAATTGATTAAATAAAGCTTTGCTTCCAAATTAACATTTTCATTTCTTTCATAAATTCCTCCTTAAAACGCTAAATAACAACAATCAACCTAAAGGTAAAATTATATGCCACAGTTTATTTGATACAGTAGAAGTTTCCTTTAAAGTTATCTGACTGGAAGTTTTTCAGTGCGATACTAATATTCGGTATGGTTACTTCTTTAGCTCTTTTTCGCTTTGAGTCTATTTAGAATCGATTCATCTAGATTTCTTGTCTTTTCTAGGGTCATTTTATTCCTTTAAAAAACGTTTTTTAAATCACTATTGTTGTAGATAACGTGTTAACGAATTTTTTCTCAAAAAAAAGCCCAAAAATTCTCAATGACATTTGTCCAGGGGGAGCCTTCAAATGAGGTCAATTCTAAATACATAAGCTATGATTGTATAATTCTTGACATATACTTGTACTTAGGGCCTTTATCTTGGTAGGATTGAAATTAACGCCTGATTCCAAGTTTGTCGGCACTTTGGAGTAGATTTTACTTTAGGTTATTAGTGTACATGATCTTGTCCATGTTTCCTTCAGTAAAAGCCAGCTTTCCTACGCCTGCGACATACATGCCCAAACTATAACGTTGCCAACATCCTGTCTGACAATTTCATGTTAGTTTCTTTTTGAGCTTTGTGTTTAATTTTCGCCAAACATACGACACTATACACTACAAATCCAAACGTTTTAAATTAAAACGCTTTTGGTGTTTTAATTCCCGTCCCAATTTCAAAACACTTTTCAGGTGTTTTAATAATTAAAAGACCTAAAACGTTTTAAATTAAAACGCCTAGATGTTTTAATTCAAAACACTAGGCGTTTCAATTAAAACGCCTACTGTTTTAATTAAAACACTAGACGTTTTTATTAAAACGCCTTGTGTTTTAATTAAAACACCAGTCGTTTTGATTAAAACGCCTGGCGTTTTAAATTAAAACGTCTAGGCGTTTTAATTTAAAACGTTTTAGGTGTTTTAATTACTAATTCGCATTAAAAAGGTTTTAAACTTGGGAGGAGAATTAAAACACCAAAAGCGTTGTTGATAATATGTATATGATCATACTGCAACAGGTTTTACCTTACTCAACAATGGAGTAGACGAGAAAAAAGCAAATGCGGTACTCGGTCAAGTCGTCGAGAAGTCATTGTGCTTACATTGTGCCTTTCATGAAAAACCTACGAAATTTATCACTTTTATATACTCATAACACCTTTGCTCGTACTTCACTGTTTTAAACAGGAAGTGTCAAGATTTAAATACCACGTCTACTATAAATAGAACTTCATTATTAGTTGCACTATTTGCACAAAGAATTACTGTAGCACACATATTGACAGACAGAAGTAGGTATGTGGACGAGAACTCGAAACCAAACTTTCTCTCACTCTTATATACTCACAATACCTTTTCTTGCAGTCCACTGCTATAAACAAACAGTGTTGAAGCTTAACTACCTCTTCATCTACTTTAAACGAAACTTCATTATTTTTTGCACAATTTTCACAAAATTACTAAAAAACACATGTTAATAAGTGTCCGTAATTTGACAGACGGGTTTTGACGTGAGCTGGAAAGCATGTTCAATAAAACGCCTGGTGTTTTAATTAAAACGCTTGGCGTTTTAATTAAAACATCAGGCGTTTAAATTAAAACGTTTTCCTTGATGTTGTGTCAATTTAAACACTTAAAGTGTTTTTTTCTCGAGAAAACGTTTGAGGCGTTTTAATTTAAAATGCTGACCATTTTATTTAAAACACTAAGTGTTTTAATTTAAACACCTCAAACGTTTTATTGAGAAAAAAATCACCAAAAGCATTTTAATTAAAACACTTAGGTGATTTAATTAAAATGCTTTAAGTGTTTTTTTTTCAATGAAACATTTGAGGCGTTTTAAATTAAAACGCTTGGTGTTTTAAATAAAACGGTAAGTGTTTTAAAATAAAACGCCCGAAGTGTTTTATTGAATAAAAACACTGAAAGTGTTTTAATTAAAACGTTCAAGCGTTTTAATTTAAAACGTTTGGGTTTGCAGTGTATCTGAACCAAATATGTTGAATTTGGGCTCGTAAGAAAAAACTATAGTTTTTCAAAAGTTCAAATCCTTTGAGTTTTGCTCAGTATGTAAAATCAGGCGGCTTTGTCAAATTTCGTCATGGTTTCTTAGCACACAATACATGTTTTCTGCACTGCATTTTGACGAATCCCAGTAAACACATCAACTGATAATTCAGGAGCTGATAACGAAATTTTCAATCGTAGTTTTTACGTTTTCGGGTTGAAGGCTGCGATAAAAGGTAAATCTTCGTCATTCTTTTCCATCGATTCAGTCTGCAACTTCTTGAACGGTGCAACGCGTTTTGGCAAATCTCAGACAAAGTTGATCAAATCCTTGATTGATCCAATGAATTTCCTGGTTGGTAATACGTTTTCAATTGAATCTTGGACAAAAAAATTCAGGTTATGGGCATTACAGTGCACAAACAAAGCTCAAGGTTCTTTCTCACGCATACGCGCCTGAAATCCTGAGATTTTCCCAAAAACATATGATGCCCCGTCGTAGCATTGGCCTTTTAATTTTGAGAGAAGCAACGAGTTCACGACAAAAATGTTGTCAACAAGATCGAATAAAGTTTTTGCTTGAGTGTTTGGCATTGAAAAGAATCCGATGAAATTCTCATTTGCAACTATATTTTGGAAACCGTTCTACGGCAAGCGAAGACTTGCTCTATTCGTCACGCATCTGCGGTTTCATCTAGTAGAATCGAAAAATTCTCCGCTTTTCTTATCTCGTCAATAAGTTTTGACAAGGTTGTAGTCGACATCAGATCGAGTATTTCATTTTGACTTTCATGGTGAAGCCATCTGTATCCATCTCTCTGCAACCAGGAATTTAGTTGTGGAACGTCTTCCGAGCGAGCCTTAAATAACGCCATGAAATTAGAAATCTAGTCATTATTGTCTCCTCATAAAGTCAAACCCTGTTTTGCCAATGCTTTCAGGGTGCTGAAAAATTTTCAGTAACGCCATTCTTTTCTCCACTATCTGTTTTGAGTGAGCCGACGATAACGTTTGTACAACGTTCACTTCTCCCAGGTTTGCCAGTGCTTCGGTGCAATTGAAGTGTAGAACACTTAACGAATGGTTCTTCATCCGCTCTGACCCATGCTTCCAGTTTGAAAATCCATCATCGACCCAGGCTTGTTTTGATTTCAGAGTATGTGAGTCAAAATCAGCGATCAATTGTCGTTCACACACTTCAGTACAGACGTCGCAAATTTCGCAATTGTTTTTGTTAAGTTAGAACAACGGATAGGTTATTTTACACCGTCTAAAGTTGCTGTTGGTGTCTTGATTTTGACTATCATTATCTGAAGCTCGAGGAGACTTGGTTTTCGAGGATCCTGAGGCTTTTTTCTCGATCCGCTGCTGGTCATCATCCACGCAATCCTCTTTTTTCCATTTCATCAGTCGCACGACGAATTTATCCATCTGTCGTCTTTTTCTACTTTGTAGAGCATGCACACTTGTTTCGTTTTTTCTCTTGCAACTTCTCACTCAGGAATAATACGCAAGCACACACGACATGAGCGAATAGAAGAATAAAACGAACATAAACAATAAAAAACTCAGGCACATATAGTACACCTACATAGCTATATAAGTACAGCCGTCGCGTCGTTGGCATAAATGTGTGTTGTATGTGCACGTAAACCATGCGAATGCTCCGAGCGCGCTTATTTTCCGCGTGAAATTTAAAATGCATAAATCGACAAAGTTGACTATATATGGTGTTTGATTATTTCGAGTGGATAGTTTTACTACTCGGGATTTCTCGAGTGGGTCTAGCTACCCACTCAACCCATTACTCCTGCCAGGCCTACGCATTCATCAATACAAGCTCATTGACCCATCATATAGCAGACAGCTCTCCGATTAGACACTGTGAAGGAGCTTTTGCCGAGGAAGCCATGGAAGTCCTTCTCCCGTGATCTAAAATGAAACTGCAAAACGTGCAATAGCATTTCATTCACCGATCTGAATGGGCATTTTGGTTATTTCACAACCACAAAAACAACACATTGCACCGTGGGAATTTTCCTTAGTAGCTCTGTCAACTGCACGAACGAAACAAGATGTATGGTAATGCACTGTACACTTGGGAAACTTTTAGTTTCAGGTAATCGTAGCAAGGTACCTTTTAACAGACAAGAAAAAAATAAGTTTTAATTAAAGACATAACTTAACATTTCACACGCTATGTATGGCTTCTTACAGAGAAGGAAATTTCGAGATTTTCAAATCACAATTTTCTACTATTACTTATAATTTGTATGTTAGAAGAAACAAAATTATACAAGTAAATTGATTTAATCTGATTTTAATGCAAATATATTATAGAATACAGTGATAGTTATTTTAACCGAGGTCCTGATTTAATGACTTTGATTTAAAAGCAACCCATCATTAAAATCAATCTTTCTGTGCACCCTTTCTCCATCAAATTAAAAATAGAATTTTGGAACTGAACTTGAGGTTTCTAACGATTTTCACGTAGTTATTTTTTGTTTTTAATTTTATTCATCTTGTCACACCTCTAAACAAAATTTCTGCTTGAGTATTATGATTTGAAGATGAAATATGTAGAAATAAATGAATATTAAGCATAGGAATTAATATTTACTCTATTGATGTGCATTGAAATATCAAGTAAACTATGTAACAATCAGCTAACTCCCAAATCTTCTTCTTAGCACCACAGCCCCTCTTGGGCCATCCCATCCAACCAGAATGCTAATTGAAAACGAATTATAAATTGCGTGTACTTGTATGATTGCGTTGAAAGCAAAGATTGGCTTTGGTTGTTGTGGAGGGATAAAAAGCCTCGCAAAAGCTGATGCTAAGTAAGCGCAAATTGGTTTTCCTTGGAGAATTTTCGGAACGTATTTTAAACGGGGATTTAACTCAGTGGCTCAGAAAATGTATCGGGACTTAGTCTACTCGTGTAAGGTGTGCGACCAAAATTCCTCTCCAAACTAGCTACCCTGCAAACAGCCACCTCGGATTAGACTGAGAGTGTCCGGACTAGTTAAGCTGTAGGGTACAGTCCGTTGGCACATACCGAGACTTCACATTTTTAACCGAAGGGAAGTCGGTTTAGATTTCCTTCGGAAAATCTCGAACGTACGAGAGCGTGCGAAAAAAAACCATCACATATCTTAAACAAATCTAGCAAAGCATAAAATTAACAAAGCGATAATGTTAAAAATTTAAAAACAAGATAACAATATTCGATCATTCATAGCGAAAACTGAGTCTGGAAACCGTGAAAGAAAGCGATTAAGTGAATCCGAATAGCCAAAATTGGAAGGCGCTTTATACAAATATGTTATAAACCAACCCTCCTTCATGCAAAAATGCAAGAAAACAAGGGTGGGTTCAATGTGAGCAACGGATGGTTCGCTAATTTCAAAAGGCGTCATGGAATTCGATGTTTAAAAATATGCGGCGTAAAGGTATCGGGCAATACAGAGGAAATTATATCGTTGCGCAGTAAGGTTGTAGTAATCGAACTGCTCGAAAACCATCATAGTGCTGATCGAGTTTTAGTTGTAAATTTAAAAATTGACAACTGATTGATAGTGACACTTGAGTTATCAGCTCTACAGAAAAATCTATTAGGAAGTGAAATAAAAAGTGAAATCAGCTGTTTTTTTTTCTTTAGTGAAGTTGGTGTTAGGTTCTCTGCTGTTTCTCGGTGGAAACGGATAAGTAGTATTCATCTTAGCCAAATTTTTCACTTAAAGTTTTCTTTGTGCTTAACATTGCTAACGGTTTATTTTCATTTATTATTTGTACGAGGAGAGGGATTCTCGTGTAGTACAAATTGAACATTTCTGAATATTATTAATAGTAAAACTTTAATTTCTATATAATTATTTTCTATAATATATAAAATAATTCATTTGCAACATAATCCCAAAAATACTGATAAACCAAAAACTAACAATATTTTCTATAATAAATAAATCGATTCATATTTTTTTTTTTTTTCATCTTGCTTTTTCCCTCATTTGGAAAATTTTAAACATTCTTTTCAATCATAATTCAATTCATTCTTGTTTTAATTGGTCGAAATGCTGTTTCATACTATAAATCGTTAATCCTCATTATCAAATTTAATTAAAATCAATTAAAAAATATAATATATAATACCAATTGAAAATCACCAATCATGGCAGCGCCACCTGGTGCTGACAAATGTGGTAAATGCAGAAAACCAGTGGAGGAAAACCATAATGGCATGGGCTGCGATGGCATTTGCAATAAGCGGTTTCACCTGAAATGCATAAAAATGAGTGAGGAGACATACCGCAAAATCATGGATATATCTAAGGATGTGATTTGGATGTGTTCCTTGTGTAAAAGCTACCATCAAAAAAGGTCAAGAATCACAGCACCTATGCGTCAAACCTCATATGCTGATATCACAAAAAGTATCTCCACTTCTCCAAGAGAACGGAACTCTAACACAACGTGCCAAAAAGGGATTTTAATCAAGCCAAAAAAACATTCGTCCTCGGAAAAAACACTTGCAGATTTCAAGTCGAAGATAAAGCCGTCCAAATGTAAAATTCCTTTGCAACTACTGCGGCCAGTTCGTGATGGCGGTGCCATCATAAAAACATCATCAAACGAAAACACAACCACGCTTTACAACATGGCAAAAGAAATAATGCGGGACGAATATGATATTATGGAGACCAAATCCCGTCAACCAAGACTGGTCATTAATGGCCTAGGAAAAGAGTTTTCTACTGAGGAGTTAACGAATGAAATACGTTCCTTGAACCCTAATATTGGGGAGAATGAAAAAATGGAAGTAGTTCACGCCAGAAAGACAAGAAATGGAAAGTGGTTACATATTCTTCAGGTTAATGGGTGTATGTACCAAAGATTGGTAAACAGATACGTCAATATTGATTATGGGTCTTATTTTATCAAGGAAGACTACAATATTACGAGGTGCTATAAATGCCAAAAGTTTAATCACAAGACGTTAAAGTGCGAAGGGGAGCAAACATGTGCTAAGTGTGCAGGAAAGCACGAAACGAAGGCCTGTAAAAGTGATTTCGAGAAATGCTTCAATTGCGCGGGTAACAGTAAGAATGTTGATTACTCCCACAGATCAGACTCTACTCAGTGCCCAGAATACCAACGTAGGATAATGATTGCCAGGAGGAGCATTGACTCCGACTGCAAATGAATTGTAACGTTACAAACCGACTAAGTGGCAAGCAACTGACTCTCCTATATGCGAATATTAGAAGCTTACGGCACAAACTAAGTGACATTCAGATTTATCTGCAGCATAATCCCAACATAGATGTGATCATACTAAATGAAGTCTGGATTTATCCTGAGGAAGCTAAATATTTTAACATTCAGGGTTATCATTCAGTTTTCTCCGGCAGACCCGGAAGAGGTGGCGGCACAGCAATTTATATTAAAAACTCAATAAATTTCACCACTAATCGTGTGACCCCTGATAAATATAATATGATAATAATCGAGTTAATCCAAGCTGGTAAAAAAATAAAAATCGGCACTTTCTACAACCCCAGCCGTTTGAACGCGCAAGATCTTTGCTCTGTTCTAGACAACATATACTCAGCAGAAAAAAATTTACTCACAGTAGCTGACACAAACATTGACTTAATCACCGAGTCCTCAGAATCAAGGCTATATAAAGATACTCTCGATACAAATGGTGCTGTTGTTATTAATAACGAAACAATTACTCGTCCTGTTTCGAATACTTGCCTAGATCATATAGTCATAAATGACAAGCTTACTGCGAAAAAATTAATTTCAAAGTAGAGAACTGGCCAGAGCTAGACCATCAGGTTCTAAAAATAAGCATCCAAAACTTCAACGTTCATAACCAAAGCCTAGTTACAAATCGTTTCGATATGTAAACAAGGACCTCTTCAAAACACATCTTCAACGGGTATTGGAAACCCAGAAACCTACTAATCTAACAGAACTGACAAATATGATCTCTGAATCCAAACGTCACTCGACCATCGAGAAAAAACTTAGATGTCGCCAGCTAACTTGGATTACGAAACGAGTTATAGAAGCCAGTATAAGAAAGAGGAAGGCGTATATGGATTTCAGACGGAACATGGAAGATCTGACGCTTAAGTACATATATATCCAAGCGAAAAAAGAGTCAAAGCGTCTCGTAAAGGAAGCAAAATTTTCATATTTTTCCAAAAGATTGGAGGCAGCGGCTGATAATAATCGCGAAATATGGAAAATAATAAACGAAGTAAAAGATAACTCTCTTCCCCGGACTTTTTCACCTGATCTGCAGATCATTCCAGTCTCTCTGCTTGATTCTTCGCAACAAAATGAAGCAGCAACAATTCTAAATAACTTCTTCTCAACTATTGGTGAAAAAATAACGAGCGAACTCGGTGCTCCTCCAACAAGTATAAGGAATGATACAAATACCTCGCCTAGATCCACATTTCACATCCATCCAACCAACAAAGACGAGGTGCATAAAACCATCGAGGCAATGAAGAAGAACACTGCTCCAGGCAGTGATAACATAACAATGGATGAAATTATGCTCGTCAGAGACGAAATAGCAGGTCTCCTTGCTGACTTTTACAATGAGCACATAAAAAACGGGACGTTTCCTGAGGAGGGGAAGCTAGCGAAAATAATTCCTATATTTAAGGGAGGTGATCGTTCGGACCCGAATAACTGTCGCCCGATTGCGCTTCTTACAGGATTCAGTAAAATTTTTGAAAAAATAATTAACACCCGTTTAACCTCGTTCATTGTGGATAATTCTATCCTAAATTCCCATCAATATGGTTTTCAAAAAACCAAAGGAACACTTGATGCTTTGATCTCAGTTACCCATTTCATCAATGAAAGGCTTGACAATGGAGACTATGCTGTTGCCATTTTTGTGGATCTGAAGAAAACGTTTGATACGGTCGACCATGACCTTCTGCTTCGTAAATTAGAATCATATGGTGTACAAGGCAAAGCGAATCAGTTATTTCACAGTTATCTAAAAGGTAGATTGCAGATAACAGAAGTCAATAATTTTTTGAGTGACCCAGCACCAATGAAATCAGGAGTTCCACAAGGTTCCATACTAGGCCCCACTTTGTTCCTATTATACACGAATAATTTGATTACATGTAGACTAAATGGGCATTACACATTATATGCTGATGATACAGTACTCCTGTACTCGGGATGTAACAAGAATGCCATTGAAGACTCCATCAATGAGGATCTGAAAACATATAGTTTGTGGTTAAACGAAAATAAACTAGCGCTGAATGTAACAAAGACTACGTTTGTTATTTTTAAACAAAAGAACAATGAAGACATTGATATTGATATAAAAATTAACGGCGAAAATCTGCAAAGGGTATTTGAATTTAAATATCTTGGCCTAATCATTGACCACCGTTTAACTTGGTTCCCACATATAAACAGCTTAAGAAGGCAATTAGCCCCCATAATCAGCTTATTACGTAGGTACGTGGGATTCCCGAGGAACATCAAACAACTGGTTCTAAATGCATTCGTATTGTCGAAATTACATTACGGAGTGGTAATCTGGAGTCAGTCATCAAAGATAAATATTAATATCATCTCCAGGATGTTAACTAAGGCATATAAAAATATGCATAATCTCCCAAGGCTCACGTCAACAAAATTAGTGTACCAATCGTGTAACGCATTAACTTTTAGCCAAATCATTATAATGGAGAAAGCTAAGTTTATCTTCAAATGCTTAAACCTCAACTTGTCCCCACAAGTGCCATTTGTTAGGGTATCACAAAAGAATCAATACAATGCTAGGAACGCAGACCAATTTGTTATACCATTTGCAAGAACAGATCGTCTAAAGAACGATCCTACAAATGATGCCCTTCGTATATACAATGATCTTCCGGAATCAGTAAAAGAAGCGAATTCACTTATGATCTTCAAGAAAAGACTCAGGAACTATTTAATAAATAGCGATTGAATCTCAGCGCAGAAACTTTCAACATAGCATCTTAGGGCAATTTTTTTTATCCTATCATCGAGATGCCTCAAGACACAGCTAGCCTTATGATTTATTATTATCTGTCCAGTAACTTCAAAATAGCATCTTAGGGCATTGTTGACCCTATCGTCGAGATACTTGAAGAAACAGCCATTCTTTTAACTCAGAGTTTTTTTTACTGCGTCGAATCAATATTTTTTTTTACCTCTGAGAGCTGTTAACGAATCGGACATGAAAAGATTAACAGGATGACTTCACATATTTTTTGTGTGCCCCCTTATACCGATGTTTTAAACATTGTCTGGGTGGCACACCTGTAGAAACGACGAAATGTGAAGTGCAGATCGCACGAGCGTTGTACGACGAAGAAAGTGTGATGGAGAGAGTGGAAGGGAAGGAGGAAAAAAAAAATAAAAAAAAAACATAATTACTTAAATCTAAAGTTAAAATTTTGACATGGCGACGCAGCTTATCCATGAATTGCATTGCCGCAATGTAATCTCCGTTGGATGGATGAGTGGGCTCGTCATAAAACTCCGTTGCGACATATACCGTACGGTGGCTGATCGCAACAATTGAGCAGATCTGCTTGGGCGGATCCAGGAGTCTTTTAGTTAGTGCGCAGAGCATGAATTGGTGAACTCGGCTGTCGAGATCTGATAAGGCAAAGTGCTTGTTTTATGCATGTTCATGCTCACTTTTCATGGTGTATTTTGTCGCAGCCGTGCAGGGGACTTGAGTGTTTTGCTCGTATACTATTAAATATGTGTCCCTAATTACGTTAGATGGTGAAGTGATATGTTCTGATAGACTTATTTTGTCGTGCATGGTTGAGTTTATCCTCCAAGCCAAGCCAAGAATATGCACATAGACGTAACGCCATCTCAGTTGCACTTAATCGGACTTGCCATCGCTCCATCGTGTGCTCCGTCGTTACATCTTGGTAGTGTCTTGTAATAATCCCTAAAGTGATGCAAGTGAAAACAATAGGCATAGTGAGTGTGAAAAGATCGCGAGGTTAACAATGTAATGAAATGAAATGAATAGCGATCATAGGGATTCGTTATGAAATATTAGTGCGAATTGTTGTTGTGGGCATGTTTTATTATTCATCGCTTTGAAATGTCTTATGTTTGACCATTGTACGTGTGGAACATAGGAATTTTGTTCGCGCAGTACGCCAGTGAACAGTTGGGAATTTTAGAAAGAAAATAATGGCGGTTTTGATGCAATTTACAAGGAAGTCTGTTTCTGATCCCCCCAAGTAGGACACGTCTGCTTGGAGACTTCGTTCGTTGTCTGACTTTTGTGCAAGTGCTTCGATACCACGGGAATGAATCTTGAAGCGGTCCATTTGGGGCTTAGCAATAACTAAGACGGGATGAAAATTCGTGTCGGGATCATCGTGGGAAATTCATGTGCGTTATACATTTATAAATAAAATTTTTCGTTATTGCGGTACCAGACGACAGGCTATTTAGCAAATCATTATATCAGCGCGGACCAAATAACAGAATGCGTTTCCATGAAATTCATTCGCATGTCCAATAAAAATAAACTCTTCGTTCAATCCTATTAAAATAATTCAACTGAGAAAATGAAGACGGAGAATGTGTGAATATTGAACGCGGAGATGGAATAAAAGGGAAGAAACGTGTGAGGTTGTAATTTTCGTTGCTTTTCTTATCCCTGCTGCCATTGAATGTAATATTGTTCGTTGGAAAATGTATGCGAAGTGTTTTAAATCAAGATAAGGGGGCACCGCTTCCACCTGGGTGCCCCAATCTTATTTGAGGGCCATAAGTATCGTCGGTAAAGACGAAGTCCTCCTAAGTCCCGTCTGTTTTCGCCAGGCCCAGTTTGCTATTTGCTTTAGCAATTTCAACCCTTAGTAGGTTACCTCAGCCTTGACTTCTGTCGATACGTATTTTATCTGCAAATTCGTGAATGTGAATTTTTTGTAGTAGATCCTTGTACTGGGGAAAAGAACTCGCCCGACGACACCGCAATGCTGGCCTACGAGTGCATTCACCCGTCCTCAGACAAGGCTAATCTCGGCGAACACCACCATCCTCTCTCACCGAGGTAGCAGACCATCACTGCAGTCCTTTACGTACATGTTTATCTACCCCATTGTCACTACAAGGTGCGGGAGACGAACTTACAACTCATAAAATTTATAATGCTAACGAGAGTGGCTTATTTTGGAGGGTGCTCCCAGATAAAATTTATCTAAGATAACTTTCGACGAGACATCAGCTCCGAGTCAAAAAGTTATAAAAGAGCGTATAACATTTTAGGCTTGTACTAACGCTTCGGGAGTGCATGAAATCAAACCTTTTGTTATTGCCAAAGTTTCGCATCCTAATATTTTTTAAACCTGTTCATTAATACCAGTGACCAATAGGGGAAACATAAATACCTGAATAACATACGCGCTTTTTAAACCGTGGTTCCAATAACATTTATCCCAGAAGTTAGGCCTTATCTTTAATCTAAAAATTTGTAAGCTTAGCTTTACTCTTACTCGATAATGCTCCTTGCCATTCAAAGAATGGCGCACTGAGTAGTGATGATGCTTCCATAACTGTGATGTATTTTTCGCCAAACTGTACTGCAATCCTACAACCAATGGATGAAAAATTTATTCCTTTAACGAAATGGGACTACAAGAAGTATGTATTTGTTGATATACGAATATTTAGTTGATGGTGATGAGGACAATATTGAAAAAAAGGTTAAAGAAATTAATCTCAAGCATACTGGTGTTTCTTATCTAAAGCATGGGACGACATACCATCTTCGCAAATAAAAAGATGCTTTTGACCATTATTGCAAGATAACAATGAATGGGAAGAAGGAAAGTTTCACTCTATAAGAAATTCAAGATTGGATAGCGACACCCAACTTGAATCCTTCTGTAACCAACGAAATCGAAGAAATCGAAATCAACGAAGAATCCACAATCGAAAGTTGAACTTGACCAACTGGGAAAAAGTCTGCAAACAGTTAGTCAGTAGGCCAAGAGAATAAATTTACGCAATCGGTTATTTCAAATTATTTATCGAAGAAATAATAAATATTTACTAGAATTGAAAACAATAAAAACTATATTAATGAATCCACTTCCAAAATACTTTATTTGACGATAAGGTGCTGATTTGACAACATAAAGGAAGCCAATTATGTGACTCCATATAGGAGCTGTCACCACTATATATCAATTTCCCAACCAGCTGATAAGGTTGGATGACAGATCTCTGTGACTGAACGCCACTGAGGTCAACGATTGGTGAGGGAAGTGAAACTAAAATCTATGCGACTGCACCGGAACTCGACGTTGGCGAGAGTGGAACGGGGGTTGTATATATTTTCAATAAGTGTCGACAATTCATAACTGAGTATGAATTCTGCTTTTCACGATTGTCAATATTTAAGTGATTTGCAGTGGTAGTCCGTAGCACTCCTCGAATCATCATTATTTAAAGGTGTATAGCGTATCAAAAATTATAAGACGGACAAAAAGGTTTGAGGATAAATGTTCTTACCTTAATTGATTTTGGTTTAACGTTGCAAACGTCTCGTCTTTGTTTGGTTACCACCGTAGCAAAAAAGTGTTTTATTGGTTTTGCTCGTATGTCAATCATCGAAGCCAATTCTTTCCACCAAGTTCAGTCACAATGTGGGTGGGCCAACTAGGATTTTCTTATATTGATACGCTTTTGTTGTATTTTCATTCTGTTTATTTATAATGAAGAACATTGGTGCAATTGTTTGGACTTGATTTTGATATTAGATGAACATGTGAAGTGGGTTTCTCCGGATGAAATTTGTATATCGAAAAGTATAGCTTGCGGCACGATTATTGACAACTTGAATGTGACGTGTTGTATTAAAGTTCATTCATAGGACATAATTTGGGGAACGTTTTAAGGTAACAAAGAAAACTTATATATTAGCAGTACGGAGCGGATATAGTTATTCACCAAATGAAGATACCTCATCGGAATATGCTGTGCTTCTTTTCTCCCTATTATATCACTACCAACGTTCAGCAAAACAAATGAATGACAACAAATACTAAACACTACAATTAACAGCTTCCATCACCTGAATTCTGACGATCATATACCGGAAAATACACGTGGTGTTAAAAATAATAATAAATTAATTAACAATAGCCTGAATCTAAGTACAAGTAATTATAGTAGTAATGGATCATTCAAATTTTGAGAGACTTTTAGATTCTTGCACAAAATATGATGATCTTATTTACACCTGCGTACAGACAACTAACTATTGGTAATTAACAATATGAACTGTTGATTCGAAATGAACAAAAAGCCCTTTTAATCTTTCTACGCAATATAAAAAATTAATTATTTTATATGCTTTGCAAGTTTGTAAAAAAAGTTAATACGTGAATGAAAGAAAAATGAAAACCTGCAAAAAACCATCCTAAAGTTATTTTAGTGTGCAACAATAATATATAAATAAAATATGAATTGCTAACTTACTAACCGACTTGCCTTTCCAACGAATCCATTCCCTTTTCAGAAGGTTGATGCAAGCGTAAGGCGAGTATGCCGCCGAGAGGGTGGGGTTCCAGTGATCCGCGAATGGTTAGTTTCGTGTTGCGGTCGGTACACCGTGCCATATATTGAGTTTGCATTTTTTCTTGAAGTGAAATTTTCGGTTTGAATTCGAGTAGGTTATTTTGAGCACCGCATTGGTAATATTTAGGAGCGTGTTTTCATCTATCAGAGGTTGGTTTTGGGCCTTTTCCGAGCGAAAGCAATGTAATTTGAAGTAGAGTCAGTGAAAGTTGTTTGACGCCTTTCAAATTGGGCAATTGAACCGGTGGCTGATTTTTGTACTCGGGCTTAGTCTGCTCGCGTAAGACCTGTGACCGAAATTCCTCTCCAAACTAGCTAGTAGACTAAGAGTGTCCGGGCTTGCTGACCTGATGGGTACGGCCCATTGTCACGTTCTAAGACTTCACGTCAGATCCGATGATAGGTGAGCTCAGATTTCCTTCGGGAAATATCACAATCGAGCGATAGAGTTCTGAAAATCATTACAGAGCACTCCTCAGTATAAGCAACAGGACTCGTTTTATTTGTTGCTCATAACGATGTACTACTGTATTGGGGCTTGGAATCAGACTATCTCTCCTTAAATGTTTTACATGACTTTATTCTGTATTCCTCTTCTTTTCGCGTAAAGGCTTGTTGAAAGCCCTTTGAGTACTATAACTTGCTTTAAGGATTTTGGTGTGCTTTTCGATTGTAAACTGAAGTTTGATCTCCTCATTGCTCTAATCATTAAAAAAGCCTCCCATTCAACAAAATTTATTCTATGATCCACTTCGTCATTCCAACATATCATCTCCTGTATGTGTTTTTATTTCTCATCGGTCCGTAATATTGAGTTGTTCGATATTGAATGTCTTTTTTTATGTTTATCGAAGTAAATTTATATATAATGACAACAAATATTAATCAATGATATATTGACCATTTTGTTGGATGACCTTTTGCCATCTTTCGGTAAGTTGAAAAATACCACATTCCACGACAGTATACATTCGAACCAATAGTTTCGTTTTGTGGAAGCAGCTTAAAGTAGACTTTACCCTTGTTTTCCCACCACACAGAAAGCATAATCTTCTATTGGTGAATATTTGCATTGGATATTGATTGTCGGGGCTCATCTTGCTTGGTCCATAATATTTTTTGGACTAAGTTATCGTAAACAATCCATTTTTCATCACCCATAATGATTATTTTTAGAAATGGGTCGTTTTGGTAACGATTCAGCAAAGAGTTGCATGTGTTAATGCGTTTGTTTAAGTGGATTTCTTTTAATTCGTAAGAAACTCAAACATCCAGTCTGTTTACAAAACCAAGCTGTTGTAAGTGCAAGTAAACGGTTGACTTCAATATGTCAACCTTTTCTGCAATTTCTTGAGTTGTCCAACGCTGGTTAGTTTCAATTAACGCCTTTATTTTGTCATTATCAGAAGAGGTTGGACGACCAGCACGGGCAATTCAAAATGAGTAAAAAAAGAGGATAAGGGAGCTTTGCTGACACGGTGAAGATTTTTGCGTGTAGAAGCTAAGCATGTTAGAGCACGCAATAAGCTAAAGAATTTGTTAACACGAAAATATTGCAATCCCTGAATGTGGGGATGTCAGCTGTGCAAGACGTCTGAACTATCCACTGAATACCTCCCTTGTCAACCTGAGAACCTAATCTGTAACCATTTGACGTATTACTTCGGGTTAGGTCTCGTTTTGCTTCACCATGTCCCATCTTTTGTGTGCTAGAAATGTGTGCAGGCATTGTCTTCCTCTTCTGCGCAAAACCTACAGTCAGGAGACCCTGGCTTACCAATCTAGTGCAAGTAAGACTGAAAACACGCATGTCAGAACTGGGTCACGTAGAAATCAGTCTCATCGTGCATTAGATTGAGCCACGGTATCAAATCAGGGGTGAGACACGCAGTCCATCTTCTCTTCGTGATGTTCACCCAGGACTGCTGCCAATCATTGAGTGAGCGTGATCGCTCTTCGCAGGCAACTGTCTCCCTTCTGTCTTTGTTTCAATGCAGATAGATAGTAAGGCGCTTTCTAACAAGAAGGGTGATAAGTTTCACGCCTGTGATGACTAGTACTGCTGAATTAGAGATTTACAGGTATAAAGTGTGGCGTTTGTGGATTGATTATTGTCTGTGAAGGACTTGCAGCGATGTTGTGCTGCCTCAGTGAACGAGGTGCTGATGTTTACTGAGACGGACTTGGTTCAAGAACGCGTGTCTGCGCTGGCAGGCTAGCCTATGTTGTGTCATGGTGCACCAAGTTCCACTACAAATTATATTTTCGCCTACACAAAAATCCTGGAAGGCACAGGTATAATGCCGGAAGGTCTTTTGGTTTCCTGATACATATCGTTCCTATCCCTGAACGCTATCGGAAATCTACCTCTTCCCTGATGAGAAGCCTGTAATGTACTAAAGAAAGTGGGGCATCCTGGTGGAGTTGATGCCCCCTCGAACTCCTCTCAACTGGACTTCAGTTCCCAATCCCAGAGTCTACGTGCAAGAACTCTCCATCCCTAGCGAGAGCCCTTATTACAAATAGAAAAGCCACAACCCGATGGCTGGGTTAGGAGAGGTTCCCAGCCATCTTCTGCTCATTACTGTCCAAAATCTTGAAGGAAAAAGACTGAAGGTTGGACTTAAAGAAATAATAATTAAATTATTTGTTAAAGTCCAACCTTCAGGGATAGGAACATTACAAATACGTACGCTAATTCTTACTTGATAGTGATTATGTCTTATAATCATTCTCTTCCACTTCAACAAATAGTTTTTATTCTTTCACGAGGGATAGGAACATTGCAAATATGTCCGTTAATTCTTACTAGATAGTGAATATGTCTCATAATTATTCTCTTTCTTGTTGATATACAACCAAGAGGGTGCTTATCGCGCCACAAAAAAAATCATCGAAAAGTTTAACTTTTAATTGGTTAGGAGAAAAAAAATTTATATATGCTCTAGTATTTTTTAAATTTTGTTATACTTTGAATAACTAGGCTTAAAAGTAAGGTCGTTATTTTTGTTAAGAAATATTTTTGGAAATTATTTTTAAATTAAAGCTTTATTTTTAAGCTCCCACGTACTGCCTAATTTCATGACAACCATGATGAGATATAAACTGTTTTAGTATTTAATATTGTATAGTATATTAATTTATAGAATTGTTTTTGAAAACGTAAGTTGTGTTCAATGGTATAATAAGTTAGGTTTAAAAATACCTCACAACGCTCCATTCGGAAAGAAGGATGAATAAGTTGGAATCGGGACAGAAACCAAAATATTTAGTCATACACAAAACATTCATCTCATGCACACAGGAAATGATACACGTGACGATACTTGGATCGATCAAACCTCCTTCTTAATCCTGATATTATTTTTTCTTTTGATTAATAATAGAATGATTTTATCGTTAAGAAGGCCCTGCTAAACCAACCAATTCGCTTCTGAGTCTGTCGTGTAACGAGTAAATTATTTTCTTTAAAATCTATTTACATGAATTCCACCGAATTGACAGTTGTTGCAGCTACCAAATTATTTTGAAAATTGTTTAACGATCGCGTAAAAACTTTGTTCCCAATCTTTTTGCCCCGAACACCAGAAAAATATAATTCCACCCATAACTGCACAAGATTCTAGACAAAAAATTGTTAATGAACTTCTATTGCAGTGAGATGGGCTGGCCCCATCGCTATTCAATTTGGCTTTGGAATATGTCATAAGAAAGCTACCTGTCGATACAAGCGGTACGTTGTGATACAAGTCGAGCTAAGTAGTAACCTATGCGGATGATATCAATATTTCTCACGGTCGTTAACAGCCACCAAAGATTTTTTCCGGAAACTCGAGAGCAAAGCAAAACCAGTAGGGCTACAAATCAATGAAAACAAAACAAAGCTCATGACACAGTAGAGGAAAAATATTTAAAGTACACATAATATCACACTTGGCGAATACAATATCGAAAGTGTGGGTAAATTTGTGTATTTAGGCGCTAAAATAACGAGAACCAGCAATGAAAGAGACGAAATACGCCGAAGAATACAGCTTGCGAATAAAATATTTAATTCAGTTTTGACGATCTTGAAGGCCAGCTGCATACATAGGAAAACAAAGCTCCAAGTATACAAATCTGTGATATGACATGTGCTACACTATGGATGTGAAACATGGACCCTAACCCAAGCATCCGCAAACATATTGAATGCCTTTAAAAGACGGGTCCTGAGGCGAATAATCGGAGCGAAGCTAGACGGAGACCAATGGTGAATACGATACAACCATGAGCTGTATGAAATATTTGACGAGCCAGTGGTCTCAACGGTTTTAAAACTACGGAAGCTGCAAAAGGCTGGCCACGTGAATCATATGGACGAACAACGGATACACAAAAATGTATTCGTTAAGAGAATTGAAGGGCGGAGGCCAGTGCGGAAACCAAGGTAACGCTGGTCTGACTTGGCCGATGAAGACAGTTCACCGCTGCTCGCTTTTCAAAATTGGAGAACGCGGTAAATGGACCAAGACAGTTGGAGGCTTTTGTTGCAGGAAGCGAAGGCCCGATAGGGGCTGGAGCGCTACGAAGAACAAGAAAATGGAGGAAAATTTAGACTTTTCAAAATTGCTAGTTATTATAACTGCTGAATATATTTTTCAATTAATTCCTTGGTTTTCCAGTAAAACGTCTGCACAAAGCATGATGTAATTTTGTAATGTCCTGTTTACGCTAGCCGTTAAATTTTAGACAAAAAAATCCCAACCGTACACGGTCACAAAAAAACCGGTAAATAATTCATACTATTATCACCAAAAATAAATTTTTCTGCCATCTTTCTTCTAATACGAGTATTTCATAAGAAATATTACACCAAGAATACAGCTTACTGGCAATTTCATCGCTTCAAAAAATTTCTGACATCGTCGGTGGCTTTAACATGGAAACCAAGTGATTGTCTCAGAGATATTTGCGTTTCTCGTGCAACGTTTCCAAGTCCTCTTTATACTCGATTTGATTAGTCCTCATCACTGATGCCTAAGCATTGAGCGGGCTCTCATTTTTCTTGGCCAGTAATGATTGGGTTCACAGCCAGATGGTCCGTACACGTACAGGGCCGACCACTTGTCCTTTAAAATATTTAGGCGAATTGAATTATTGAGATCCACGTTCGGATGAAAGCACAGTTCCGGGCATTCAATGGCAAGCAACTTAAGTTTCTCAGTCAATTGATTGTCCCTACGCACACCGCCCCCTGCCTGCCTTCCCGGAGTTCCTTTCAAGCAATTATGCCAGGGCATGTCTACGATTCAACCAAAACTTTAAGAGGTGAATTCCGAATCACCAATCGTTCACCTCAATCAAGATCATTGGAAATCGAGCGCTTGCGTATCACATCCGATCGGAGTGCTCCGAGATTCTGAAAAAGATTGCAATACTGGGAATCTCTTTTGATGAACTTTTGACAACTCGGCATGTCCCCCGAAATCCCGCCAAAAGAGACAACCAAATATCGCTTGCTCCATTTTTAAGCTTCTTCTCTACATTCGGTTCAGAGCCAATTAAAGTAGAAGCCAAAAGCGGCAGCGTTTACTACAGAAGATGCAGTCCTCAAGGCTCCTCTTCTCTGTAACTCTGCCAAGCGTTTTTGGTACAGCTCCATGCTGAGAGCGTCGCTCCACATTTCTGCTCCATACAGTAGTAACGGCTCTACGGACCTCATCAAAAGTCGCCTTTTTGATGTTTTGGGTCCTGGCATGAATCAACTCAGAGCCAATATGCGTGAAGCAGCTTTATCAGCCTTTGGCCTGATTTTGAGGATTTGAACAGAAACTGCATGCACCATCCCCTCATGCCACATTAAGGAGATGCGGCATATGATTTTTTAGATGCAGGCATTATGGGCTTTCATTTGTTGCCAAATTTGGGCGGCACCTATTTCGCAAACTCCAGACATTAATTTTTCGATCCTGCAATGTAACTCGTTTCGTCCGATAAGATTGCAGTCCAGACCCAGCCACTTGTTATGTCCTCGAGCAGGTGTGGCCGCAGAGATCAAACAAAGTAAACTAAAAGCTAGCGTTTTCTAGCTTTTGGGCTGAACCTGGAAGACCTTATCTAGACTCAACAAAAATTTTGTATCTGTTTCTCTTTACTCAGAATTAGCGGAAGTTTTCTCTCTACCTCTTCCAGGCCGTCTTTAAAGACTTCGAAGAATTTCGAACCAAGGTATATACAGTACATGCGTATAAATATCCTTTGTTTTGACCGGTTACATAGTGTGGGCCAGAGATAATCAGGTCAAATAAAAATCCTAAGTTCAAGATGAAAAGCATTTTTTTAGGAAGTTCAATTACAACTTCTACACCAATCATCCAAACTAGTCTGGTACAAAAATTTGCCAGCAAATATCTATCACTTACCTTAATAAGTTGAATGAACTCATAACAAAACATACCACACACACACTGAAAACCAGCATCATTGGACATCTCTTATTCTACCTACAATATTATTTATTCAAACTGTTAAAGGAAAATCCTTGCGACCGTTGCTCAGCCGATTGAATCTATAAATGTGTTCATAAAATTATTGCGGCCGGTAAGCGATTGTTCTGTAACCCAATTCTCCAATGCAGGACTTGAATAGGATCAGCCAAAGGATTTTCAACCCCTAAACAAAATATTCCCATTGACAAAACAAAAAATTTCTACGAGTATGAAGACGTGTATGTTGGCGTCGTGTGCACAAAGTGCAATCCGACCAGACACTCCCGAGACATAATCTCGAATTGTACGGCAGGACGAGGTAGAAAAGAATAACAACAAAAAGGGCAAAAAACCAGTCCGACATTAAATCAAAGCTGGCACGCGACCTACCTTGCGCGCTGATATACGGTGTATGCACACATTTAAACAGATTTATAGTGCACACATTGTACGAGCAAACCTACACATATATCTGGCTGATGTAAACAAATAAAGAAGATGAATAAGGACGAAACCGTTGCAATACCTTTAATGAGGGTCCTTTGAAGCGAGCCTCGAAATCGATCATCACTGGCATATTATTGTTATTCTTTTGTCGCCCGAGGAAAAGTTGAAAGACCCTTCGATTCTGATGCATCAGAAATTCTTCGTCAAGGTGTATTGATAGAGGTTGAATCTATCGAAACAGGGTTGACGATTAAGTTTGTTCATGTTAATTAAAACGCACAAAATAACGATATTAAGGCAATGTTGATATTCTTCAATTTCTGCAAAATTTCACTGGTGAAAAATTAAGTTCAAATCATAAAAATGTGTCCAAAGGCTTCAAAACGTTTAGTATTTCATTTAACGTGACTGTTCCAATAGCAACGGTAACACGCTAACGATTTATCATACATTAAACCCTCATATACGTTTCACATGCGTTTAATGCGGGAAACAGGATAAGATATGGGGTGAGCTTAATCTGTCGCACGAACAATTGAGCGAGCAAATGGCATTTAAACCTGAAACCAACGTGCGAATACGTGTGTAAGGACTGATTTATGAACGTCCTTGCAATCAGCCCTCATCCCTCGTTTCTGATTTTTCACTCTCAACCGCGTCCAAAGATACTAAAATGCGCTGGATAGCGACAACAATGCAACCTCGCATACTGGGTAAACCGGTGCAGGAGGAATTTTTGTGTGGTTCTAATATCCATTTTAATTTGGTGACTTTCCCTAACCTTACTACATGCATGCAACTGACGAGTGTAAAGGTAATTGGCTTTTGAGATTTCATTCAGTTAGAATAATTTTTCATTGTATCTTATTGTTACAGTGAATGAAAATGCAGGGAGATTAACGGTGAAATTTTAAGATAAGATTTTGATATTTTACAGTCGTGGACGTTTTTTGCTACTCGGCAAAGTTCCATACATTCAGTCTACTCCATTTTCGTATTATATACAATATTAGTAGAAAATCGTTGTAATATTTCCGATGTACTCCCTAAAATTTGGTGTGGCGGCAATAAATTATTATAAAAAACAATCCCCAATCAATTTAGTTGAAGAACCGGATTATAGTCGGGGTTATTAATATCGAATCTAGCATCTTCAATTACTTATGGTCAATTTGGTGCCATTTGCTTGTATATAAGTTAGTTAGTTCTATTCGACATCATCACTGTACCCATTCGAAAATTTAACTTTAGATGTACAAAACAAAACGATTATCGGTGACCAGTAGTCCAGTCAATAAAGGCCGAAAAGTGCTAATTGTCGCAAAGAATTATGGCAAAGCAGAATTTTTTATGTATTGTATTATATACTCTTATGAGATATGCATTTCCAAAAAAGTCCCGCCATCGGTTATTAATATTTAATTAATTTCTTTTTCAGTTTCTTCCTCATTGTCCATTAAAAATATTTTCTTTGCGTAGACTTCTGCTAAAGCAAATAGTAAGAGAGCTACAAAGGGTAAAGTTCAAAAATAATGGTTTTTCCAAGCATGTAAATTTACTTTTATGATTATGTTTTCTAAATTATGTTATTTAAAATATGAAAAAAAAACGTTACAATAAAGCTTTTATTTTACATTGCGAGCTTTAGTATGATGGACTTCATTGCTTACTTGTGTTGATTACTTGCATTTGGGTCACCTTAAATGATAGCGCTTCCACGGAAATTGAAACTTACAACTATTATTATTATTTTTATTGTGAATTTTGATATTTTCTCATAGTTATTTGCTAAGTATAGTATAATCAACAAATTTTTTTAACAATTTTTGTTGTTTTTTCTTCTACATCAATTTGCATTGCAACCTTAAGGATATTTATACAAAGCCGTACATAGGCTTGGCACAATTTAATCATGATATGCAACCCTTTTCAAAAGTACCCTTATAGTGTAAAACAAGTCGGAAGAAGTAGGAGGGTGCTCCTTTTAGAAGGGTTTTGCAAATTAATTAATGAATCAAAGAAGCTCCTATGTTGCTTTTGTCCAATGTGGGTTGTGGCTATGACAGTCAATTCTGCAGCTATCAACTCGAACACGAAAAGTCAGTTGACAATTGCGGTGGAAATTCTGGCGGGAGCAGATGTCCTCGTAGCCGAAAGAATTTTGATAATTAGGGTTTTGTAAAATAATTTTACAAAACCCTTCTAAAATCGCGTCCTGTCTGTCCGTCTGTCCATCTGTCTGTCCGTCCGTCCGTCCGTCCGTGTGTCACAGCAGTTTTTCTCGGAAACCACTTAAGCTAGAAACATCAAATTTTGTATGTAGGTGTAAAGTGGTGTTCTCTTCAAAGTTCAACTACAAAAAAATTGTACAATGTATTTAAGGGGGGTCTCCCCATATAGGGGAGTGACCCCCCGAAAAGAAAATTTCATTGAATGCAGCCGATATGGGTATCAAATGAAAGGTCTAATGAGAACTTTTCAAAACAGGTCTTAGTTTGGCAAAGTTTGCTTCGAGAGGCGCACAGGGAGGGGAAATACACGAAAAATTTGTGTCCCCCCCCCTCGCGAATGGACACCTGTGATCCGAAAAATCTGAAAAAAATTAGGAATGTAGGCCTTGGTGAGTACAACAACAACAAATACGTGAAGAGTCGCAATTCACTCAATTTTGTAATAGTATGATTTATCGATTTTATGTTTTCTTGAATAAAATCTTAACGGTACCCTTAAATTCAATGAAATTCAGTAAGTAGATGACTGTTTATAAGGTAAATCTATTCTGAAAGTTTCATAAAGATTGAGTCATATTTAGCGAAGTTATAGCGGTTTGAATTTTCCTGTATTACTATGGAACAATATGCGCTGCATTTATTACTGTGGTAACATATGGCTATGGAACAACATGCGCTTTTTACCGACTCAGACACTACCGTTTTGCTAGGATTTGCATGAAAATTTCAGGAATGATAGGTTTCATGTATATCTTTGAGAATTGGTTCAGCTAGTGGTACCAGTAATTGTAACACAAAATATTGCCTGTTTTAAATACGAAGATTGAATAATTTTGAGTTATTTTTTCCCAACTTCAGCGTTTAGGGGGGCATGCTTTGAACACTTGATTCAATTTAATGAAGGACTGAAGATGAGTACCTACAATTAAAGCTCATAAGTGAAAAAAGTCAAGAAGGCGGGAGAGAGCTCCTAGCAAAAGGGCTTGGTAACCATTCTAGGATTCGAAAAAATTGGCCATTAATCGATGATAACAGTACAGGAGAGTGCCCCTGAAAAACCAAAATTCATCAAACGTAGCCGATATAAGTATGAAATGAAATTTTTCATGGGAGCTTTTCAAAACAGTTATTAAACTGTCAGTTTTTGCTTCAGTGGTGGCACAGGGGGGAAATACATGAAAAACATGTTTCCTCCCTCGCGAATGGACATCTGAAATAATTACCAAGGGAGATATTTATGAGTATAACAATAACAAAAACTTTCGTTCAACTTTGTTACTAATATTATGATCCTCGTATTTCATATTTTCTCCAATAAAATCATCTCTGACATGTTTCTTGATTTGATTCGATCTGGTGACTGCATTTTGTAAATTGAATACAAAACCCTTCTGACATGAGCGTAGGTCTGTTTACTCAACTTGTTTTGATGAACAATTCAAATATTTATAAATTTGTAAATGGTTAAGTAGAAGAGCTACTCCAAGCGCTAAGTCCTCTTTATCCACTGTCCAAAACAGTTCTTAGCCGGCAGCAACTTCATTCGCACGCGATAACTGAAGTTATAACTCGAATAGAAACTTTTCACAAGGTGAAAATAAATGTAATTATGTGATGGCAAGGAAAGAAAATCTAATGTTAACTCTACTCAAATTCTGAGTAATATCTTGAATTTTACAACAAACCCTTCCAATATAAATTTTCCCTCTGATAAAATAAATTCAAGCCACTTACATGTTTATTCCCTACACTAGCAAGCGGCCGCTTTCTTCTGCTTCTTGATATAATCACCGCCGGGTCTCAGTTGCCTCGTACTTATTCCTTGCTCAAACTCCAGGTTTCTTTTCCAATTCGAAGAAAACGCTCTCTCGCCGAATACCGCTCAGTTTCTTCCTCTGCCACTTGATGGAAAACTTCCAAAAAAAGCAAGTGCGCAAACCTTTCCCGGCTTAAATAAACTCGCTTTAACGTTTTTCTCCCGTCCACTGGGAAAATTATGTTTCAGGACTGGTTTTTTTTTCGTCGGAGTAGTTCCTCTCGCTTCGGTTTCACTCACAATGAGTTCCACTCGATGGCGATCCTAGTCGGAAATAATTTGATTTGACTGACAGTTCGAGCTGTCAGTAGTGTTTATTTAAATCTCGACGCGAAATGAGGATTCCGTAGATAATCCTCGCATTACGCTTTTTTTCGAGCCAAGGCGCTAGTATTTCTCAGTTTTCCTCATCCCCGTCGGTAGTTGTATCGCCGTACCAACGCAAGGAGTGTCGTGCGTATTATCTATCCACCAGTTCCACGTAATTTCGTTCGTCGAATCTCTCCTCGGGAATGACGCAATTTCGTTCATTTAGATTTCCGTGGTGGATATTAGTGAATTTGGTGTGAGTGGTATACTTTGGCACGCTACCACTAGCCAGTCAGAAGAAGAGTAAAGATATTCAAAAGTTTGTAATGAATCATTCGACGCCACTGGCGACCACTACCAATACACATTGCTGCCATGTGGCTTTCCATCTCATGTTCATTGTGACGGCTTCCCATCCCACGTCAGTTTTGTCGTGGGATATCTTAGAAGTGACAGCCACATGGTGGAGGAGTAGGCGTAGGAGTGGTAGATGGCACAAACCGAAAGGCAAGCCGGTTTTTTTAGCTTGGTGTTCCTTTCCCTTGAATCGTTCAGGATTATACGGCCGTGAATTAAAGTAGATTTGTTGAAGATAATCTCAGAAATTAAGTGTTGGTGCAGCAAGTAAGTTGATAATTTATTTGGAACGCGAGCGGATTTAGGTTATTAAATTCATGTCTTTATAAGGTCATCAACGAGATGTCCAGGGAGGACCAGGCAAGTGAAATTGAAGCCCAAGGATCGACCGACTGTGGTGAAAGGGAAGTTCTTGAAATGTGACCTGTCAACAAGTTCAAGACATCAATAAGTACACGAGAATACAGTTTTGAAACGGACACCGGTTGGCCATGTGAATTGATTTTTACGTATACCGAGAAGCATCCTGATGGAGCGCCTAAAGTAGGAATTGAAGGAGCAATTAACTTCAAAGATGAATAAATAAGAACCCTAATATTTTCCGTAAAACGCCAATATTTATTAAAACCCGGGCAGACACGTGTTTCAGAAACAAGTTATTTCCTTCTTCAGTGCCGTGTTACTGAAACATAATCCAAAAATTCTTGTATTTATACATCGTTTCTTAATTACAAACTAATTTACAAAAGGTATTTTAATGAACTAATAATAAAACCATCAAAATTACTACTTGGAAAGGTAATTAAAACATTAACCTACTCTAATTATCCTTCACGGTGTCATAAACTAGATGAGTATTCAAGCCTTTAACATATTGATCCGATCAAACTACTGTATGCGTTCCCTAGATCCGTATTAAGCCTTAAATCTTCCAGTATCCTTGAAATCCACAAACTTTCCGCTGCATCCAACCTTCTCCAATCGTTGATTTCTTCGAGGATCTCCACGTTGTCCCATTCTATTTGATGCGTGCTCTCCATAATGTGTCTTGCAACAGTTGATCTTGCCTCATTTCGTCCTTTCTTCGCTGCTACTTCCGCTTCCCTTATATGCTCGTGGAATCGAATTTTCACCAGTCGTTTTGTTTGGCCCACGTACATTTTTCCACACTCTGGGCATGTTATCCTGTATATGCCGCTACGTTCATCCTTTTGTTTACTGTCCTTCGTAGTCCCTAGTTTTTGTTCCAATTTGTAGATTCGTGACGAGTGTGCTGTTTCGATATACCGCAATTGTCATCAATAAATCCTCGGAAAGTTTTACGGAGGAACAACTTAATTTCCTAAACTGGGGATTAAACTATGCGTGCAACATTCTGAAACCACCAATGAAGGATATTATTTTGGATATAGAAGCAGGAATTAAATTTATCCGCGATGAAGACAGACAAGCCATTCGTACAATAGTCCGCAATTTGTTAACAAAACCGCCATCTAGCAAACACTCGAACGAAGCAAGAATCATAGCGGAACTGAAGAGCAAACCTGTTTATTACGTAAAGGCGGACAAAGGCAACACATTAGTTATTATGGACAGGATAACGTATGATGCACTAGTGAGCGAAAAATTAAACAATGGAAATTTTCACGCATTACGTACTAACCCGTTACACGATTCAATTAAAAGAGTCGAAAAAACGTTAAAGGAATGCCAGCCACTTATTGGAAATATATCCCATTTGAGAGTATCCAATCCCGTCTTGCCTAGAATCAAATGTCTCCCGAAGATACACAAAGGTGGCAACGAAATGCGGGAGATCATTGCTGCCACAAACGCACCAACTTCAAAAATTGCCAGGTGGTTAACAGAAGAATGCAAAAAACTACCATTTAGGACAAGTGAGAAATCTCTTAAAAACAGGGAGGATCTGATTGAAAAGCTACAGGAGATTGGTGCTGTGAAGGAAGAGGAGATCATGGTCTCCTTTGATGTGAAATCACTTTTTCCAAGTGTTCCCGTGAAACAGACCCTAGCCTTGTTTGAAGACTGGCTTTTACAAAAAGACTCATCCTTGGAATGGAAAAAGAGATCGAAAATGTATTCAAAGTTGGCAACTCTGTGCATGAATGAGAGCTATTTCTCATTTCGAGGAAATTTTTTCAAGACAACTAAAGAGGTTGCCATGGGGAACCCATTGTCACCACTTTTGAGCGATCTTTTCATGGGACTCATCGAAAACATCATCGAAGAAAAAGGTTTAGCGCCTAGAGTATGGTATCGTTACGTGGATGATATTTTTGCAATCATTGATGCTCACCAAGCAGACATTTTACTGGAACAATTAAACAACATCCACAAAAATATCAAGTTTACAATGGAAAGGGAAAACAATGGAGAGCTACCGTTTCTTGATATGAAAATTATAAGAAATAGCGGTTACCTAGAGTTTGATGTATATCGAAAGACGACCCACACACAGAGGACAATACCCAGCAACTCCAATCATTCCTACAACCAAAAAATGGCGGCATACAACACGATGATTAATAGAATGTTATTAATTCCGTTGACAACTGAACGACGCGTCCAAGAAGAGCAATTCATAATTGAAACAGCACAGAAGAATGGGTATACAGCGTGGTTAATCAAAACCAGAATAAGCAAGTTAGATGCGCATCGAAGAAGAAACTCTTTTACGACATTCTTCAAAACACCGGTCCAAAATACGCGGAGAATGAAGCTGACTTATTCTATACATTCACGGAAGCTACAACAAATACTGAAACAGCGGGTATTGAAACAGCACACTCGTCACGAATCTACAAATTGGAACAAAAACTAGGGACTACGAAGGACAGTAAACACAAGGATGAACGTAGCGGCGTATACAGGATAACATGCCCAGAGTGTGGAAAAATGTACGTGGGCCAAACAAAACGACTTTTCGACGCGTTCGAAACGGGCGTTTAATGGTGGCTGAAAAAAATGTAATTGAGCGTAATCCATTTTGAGACCCGCGACCGAAATTCTCTCCGATCTAGCTGATCGACAAGCAGCCACCGCGAAAATGGATTACAGTGCACGGATTGGTTGACCGGTTGGTACCATTCGTTGGCACGACTCAGACTTAACCTCTAGAACCGATGAGAGGTCGGTTCCTCGTTCGTGACTTAAGACATAAAAATCATTACAAGTTGAATCCGTGTTTCATCATGATAGAAAATCGTTTGGTCCTCGCTCACTTGTGGAAGCTTATCTAAGAGTAACTCCCCATCACAAATCGTTCCTGCCTTGATAAAATTTCATCCTTGTTAGGTAGACCACGAAAATATACGCCTTGGCGGTGTTTTTTTTCTGATGGATCGGGTGTTTGGTTCTCTTCAGTAAGAAAAAAAAAAACTATTTCGAAAGTCAGTATTCTCTCTTCTTCAGTATTTGTCTCTGGCCTAGTAATAATTTTTCCTTACCTTAAATCTTCTTCTTCGTAGCACTAAAAACCCTCTCGCGCCTTCGCTTGCTGTAACAAGCGCCTCCAACTGTCTCGGTCCATTGACCGTGTCCTCCAATTTTGAAATCCGGCCAGCAATGAACTGTCTTCGTCGACTGAGTCAGACCACCGTTTCCTCGGTTCCCCTACTGGTATCTCCTTTCAGTTCTCCCAACGAATACCTTTTTAGGTATCCGTTGTTCACTCATAAGATTCATGTAGTCAGCCTATTGCAGCTTCCATAGCTTTACAATCGTTGAGAACTCTGGCTGGTCAAAAATTTCATACAGATCATGGTTGTTTCAAATTCACCATTGGTTCCTGTCTAACTTCGCTCCGATTATTTGCCTCAGGACCCGTCGCTCAAAGGCGTTCAATATATTTGTGGATGCTTGGGTTTGGGTCCATACTTCACACCCAGCATAACACAGGTAGAGTGACCAGATGGGAAGGTTCGGACGGAGGACAGTTTCCTTAGAAAAGGAGCACATTTGATGAAAAAGGAGGACAAAATAAAAAAATTTGCCTAAATATGTTTTAAATCACTTTTAAATATGTTTATTTCATTTCATTAGTAATTTTAATATTTTAGTCATACAGAGATTGTATGTAAAAATGTTTAGTTTGTGTGTTTCTTAGCAGAGGAAAATTTTTCCAATAAATGTTTATTTTTTTTAGAGAATCATAAAATTGCTCACATGACATTCCCTTAAAATTGTACTTTGTCAGAACAATTCCTCTCACTGTTTCCACAGTTAGCCTATTTCTTCCATCGCTCCACTGAACATTAATAAACGAACATGCTCTCACAACATTACTGTTTGATTCTGGAAAACAGAAAAAAAATTCACAAATTTTTAAAGCTCCGTGAATTGCTCGGTGTTGCTGTATTACTGTTGATGTATTACTAGCTGCTTGAACTCAGAATTTTTCCATTGGATATTCAGGAAGCTTTTCAAAGCTTGAAATTGATCGAATAAAATATTATCGTCAACTTCCAAGCCACGTTTTTGGACAAAAGAAACACTGGGAAAAATATCATCGGATGTCAATTCCAAAGTACGCTCATTAAGGTCCATCCATTCAAAACATTGAAATTCGGCTAAAGGAAGAGTCCATTTCCTGATATACTCTACACAAGAAGAGTAGAGTAGCAAGGCCTCGTTCAGAAGGTATTCGCATCGTTCGGTACATCCTCTAATCTTGAGAGGCTGCAATAAACTTTCAATTTTAAATGGAATAAATTTTTCTTTTGCCCTATTTCCTAAAGAAGTTTAAGTAGTGCCTTCTTTTTGAATTTTTTCAAATTTTGGTTGAAAGACCTCCGTTTTTCAACCAAAAGTGCAACAGCCAGAGATATGCCTCAGAAAATTCGTCGTTAAAGAAATCAAATATCTTCTTAGGAGCCTTTTCTTGTTCAAGAAAATATGACTTCAAAGCCGGATACAATTTGAGGATTCTTTCGATGGCAGGAAATAAACTTAGCCAGCGTGTCTTGCAATGCCTTAAAAGCTGCTCATGTTGGATTTCAGCAGCATCACAAAATTCCTTCAATGCTTCTGTTCTCACCGCATAAATTGAAAAATAATTGCATATTTTCATTACTATTGAATTTATATCCACGCTTAGTTGATCACAGCCATGATGAAGAGAATTGTGAAGACTATGTGATGGACATCCGAGAGTGAATATATTTGATCCTGGATATCTGTTGATACCTCCAAACATAACATTATTGTTGTCACCATTAAATGCCACACATTTTGAGAGGAGGTTGTATTCTTTTAAAGTATCTGGGTGATTCATAACAAGTGTACACATTTTTGTCGAAAAAAACATAGTTTTTGTAAAGATTGAGCTGTAATGTTTATTTATTATGGAAATTTGGTCCCTTACAATTAAATATGAAACATTACTTTGGGCATATGTGCACTTCGTGCTGCCCAAACGATGATTGTCATTTTCGATGACATTTTCGCACATTTCCGGCGTTATGTATGTTGGCTCGAATATTGTTTTTTAATGCTTCAGTAGTCTAGGGAGCATCAGTGTAAACACGATCCTTCAGAAATCCTTAAAGGAAGAAGTCACAAGGAGTCAAATCACACGATCTCGCCGGCCAATTTATGGTCGGACCAAAAAATTTACGTAGAGCGCGAAATGTTTGCACTGGCGATTCATTATTTTTGTAAAAAGTTTTAATAGTAATAAAACGTTTGGCTGATGTGTATGATTCCATGGTTAAAATCGTAAAAAACCAAACTGTCATAATCTGTCAATATATGGACCTGAATTGGTGATAAATAAGAGTTAAGGCCTATTCACATGCGTACACTTGTTATGAATCACCCTTTATAATATACGAACTCTCAGGTTTCTCATTTGGAGTGCATTGTAGCTCTAGTATCTTCGTTCCACTTTCCAATCAAAATATTCAATCAGAATTGAAAACAGCTTTATATTGTTATGATTACTGCCATGTGTTGATAAGCTGAAACACGAAATATTCTTCATGGCTTCCACTATACTGGTTATCGAATGAGGTGCAAGATCTCCTTTTACCATTGCCTCGGTTTTCGTGCGAGCACGAGTAAATTTTTTCGCAATATCGGAATAATTGAATATAATCCTGGGCAGGGAAGATGAGCAGTCCGTTGATCTAAAACTTATGTGATGATCAGCTGCCCTTTTATTTTCATCTATCTTCGATACTGGCTTCACAAAAAAAATTGTTCACTTTCGAACAACCTGCTAAAGTTTGACGATTTCTTGTGTTTTTCCGTTTCCAAATGTTGTACTAAACTTAATTATCCTTTGTTTTTTACGGATATGTAGCAGCCACATATGTCACATTTTGCCTCGAAATCATTCCGGCCTTATATTTAACTCCTTATCTATTAACTTAATGTTTTGAAATGAGGGTGCTTATTTTGAAATATATATCATATTCTGTAAATTCTCAGAATTTTGGGCAAGTAAACTTCAACGATTTTCCCAGAACTCTGAAATGTTACGTATTATGCCATTAACAACTCACAATTAATTAAACACGCTTTAGCCAAATTAGTAACCACCGACACTTAAATTCTCGTATAAATCATGGCACATAAGTATGTATTTTTTTTAACGTTACTATGCTATATTCTTTATAACAGAGCTAGTCAACTTTGAACTGCTAAGGAGACATTGTTTACATTATATTTTGTAGCCATTTGGAAAGTGGTGCTCCTTTGCGACGGGGTTTTTACTACTTAGCGCTTTGCAATATAATTTTCAATTTGAATTATGTGCTGCAGTTTGAATTGATTGATTTGAAGTTTGAATTATATTACTTTTCAATGAAAATGTTTTAGCTTTAGTTCAATATTTTCAAACGTAGAGAATCATTTATTATCAGGCAGATAGACGGACAAGCAATGCGTGATATTAGTAGCTTTTCACAAAATCCGTTCGATTGAGCAAAATTGAATGGAAATTGAATGAACAAATGCAACAAGAGTGCTGCCGCTTTAATATTTGAGTGTTTATACGAAAACATTGAGAACAATTTTCCGTTGTCCAAGTTGATTAGGCAGCACTGAAAACTAGGTGTGAAATATGCATGGAATTTCTTGCTTGCTTGTACTCATGAGAGCTTTGTTATAAGGAATTCTTCAAGTTTCCAGACGCTGTTTGGAGTCAAGAGAGCTTTGGTTTATCGGTTCTTGCCTATATTGATATTAACAGTTTATGGTAGCCAGAATACTATCTACCTATACTCATTTATACTCGTTGCAAATGCAAATATGTTTATGGCAACGATTTGGTCCTTAACTTTGAGAAAAAGGAGGACATTTTAGCATATAAACAAGTTGAGTAAGCAGGAGAGTGCTCCTACCAGAAGGTCTTTGTAAACATCCTAGGGTTAGAAACAAGTTTTCTAATGGCGTGAATCGATAACTTGAATTATTCATCCAATACTTAGATATGAAATCGTTCAAATTTAAACAAAAGATGCACAGTTTCTTTCATAAGCACAGTGCAGCCGCCATTTTAATCTAGCTTAAATGATTTTTCTGAATGCTCGGCCGATTGAACACTATTCCTTAAATATTCATGAAAATTGAAAGAAAATAAAAGTGCCTAGGTCAATTTTAAATATATATATATATATATATAGGGTTTTCCAATAAGAGGTGTTATTTTGAATAGATCTTCTGATTTAACACCTTGCGACTTCTTCCTTTGGAGCCACGTGATAGAGAAGGTCTATACCAATAGCCCAGCGTCGATTCAAGATCTCAAAGATGAAATTCGTGGGGCTATCGAGGACAACCACTTTGCGATTTGGTTATGGAAAATTTCATGAAGAGGATATGGTCCTGTAAGCGTGTCGTAGTGATTATTTGCTCAATGTTAATTATTGCTATTAACGGCATATCTTCTTCTTTATAATGAAATAAACATTTGATCATTTGTATTAAAAATGGCATTTTCCTTCTAATATCAAAATAACACCTCTTATTGGAAAACCCTCTATGAACCATAAACACGTGTTATTGTTGGTGTAATTCCATATAATTGAAATGGCTATAACTCACTTGATTATGATTCGATCTCAATTAAATATATATCTTATGCTAGTCTATATAATTGCGAAATTTCAAGAAGTTTAAAGGTACCGTTTTGATTTTATGGGCAAAAATGTAAAATCTACAAATCATGCTATTATTAACAAAGTTGAGCGAATTTCGATTTCTAAGGTATTTGTTGCCCTTGTACTCATAAAGGACCACGTTCGTGATAATTTTCAGATTTTTCGGCTGAAAGGTGTCCAATCGCGAGGGGGGGGGGGGGGACACAAATTTTGGGTACATTTTGCCTTCCCCTGGACCCCCTAATTCATAAAATGATTTTTTTATTTCAGATTCTAAAAGTTCTAATCAAGACCTTTCATTTGATACCCCACTCGACTACTTTTGATGAAAAAAAATTTTTAAGGGCCAATTCGTTATTAGAGGAGACCCCCCTTAAACATTTTTTAAATTTTTGTTAAGGCCTTAACTTTTGAGAGACTATCACTTTTGACCTTTTCACAAAGTTTGAGCATTCTAGCTTCTATAGTTTCTGAGGAAATCAGCTGTGACGCACGGACAGACGGACAGACGGACAGACGGACAGACGGACGGACGGACAGACGGACGGACAGACGGACAGACAGGTCGCGAAACTAGTAGGTCTTTGTAAAAATTTTTTTTACAAAGACCTAAAAAAGGAGGGAGGATGGTGTACATGACCTGCAAAAGAAGGACACGTCTGGTCACCCTGAACATAGGTCTCACCACAGATTTGTATACTTGGAGCTTTGTTTTCCTATGTATGCAGCTGGTCTTCAAGATCGTCAAAACTTAATAACATATCTTATTTACGAGCTGTATTCTACGGCGTGTTTCGTCTCTTTCCTTACCGGTTCTCGTTATTTTGATGCCTAAGTATACAAATTCACCCACATTTTCGATGACTCCGTTATGAGCTTAGCTTTATTTTCATTAATTTGTAGCCCAACTAGTTTAGAAGAGATCTTTGGCCGGTTGTTAACGACCTTGACAAAATATTGATGGTGTCCTCACAGGCTACCACTTGGCTTGACTTGTATAATAACGTACCTCTGTATCGACAGTTAGCTTTCTGATGATGTATTCTAGAGCCAAATTGGACAGCAGTTTGTGAATCTATTCATACCTTTTCTCTTGAAACATAACAGTTAAAATTTAAAAAGGTGTTTTGTTTGTGAAAGTGAGCAAATCAAATTCGTCAGTCATGAAAGTGTGAAGTGTAAGTGTGTAGTTAAGAAAAAGTCCCTATATGGGGATATTCCCCTTAAACACCTTTATAAATTATTTTAATATTGTAACTTTCAAAAGGCCATCGTTTTGCACCTTTTGCAAAATTTATGTAGTTTGCCAGAAAAATTGGAGCAGGCAGATGCAATTTTACTAAGATTTTGTGAAATTATTTAACAAAAAATTTCTAGAGAAAAAAGTATAAAATCAACTTCAAAACACCCTAAAAAGAATGAAATAAATTTTATGAAAGCGGTTCATATCAGTTTTTCATTGCTTTTTTGAGTTAGTGTACATGTTGGAAGTTTTAATGTTGAATTGGAGAAATCGATTTGACATCGCTTCCATAAAATTAACTTCATCCTTTTTAGGGTGTTTTAAAGTAGATTTTATTTTTTCCAAAAGTTTTTTATATCACCCTTTTTAGTGGCAAATTTGTCATTTCAAATATATTAAAATTCAGTTTCTGGAATACATTGTACCATGTCTATTAAATTAATTTCTTGACTGCGATGCAAAGCTCACTGCTGCTAAAATCTGTAGAATTTAGTTCTGATGAATCTTAGTATAAGATTTCATCAACGTCTACCTTGATTTTAGGTTTCATAAAAATCCAATATAAATTGTATGTTAGCTTTAAGTAGTTTTCGATATTCGAACTTTGCCCAGCCACCATTTTGATGTTATGACCTGACCCTGAAGTTTTTTTTGTGGCCACCATTTTGTTTCAAATGGTTCGACTTTGGATTTTTTATTATGAGTTTTCCAACACACTTGAATGAACATTTGTACGAATTTTGGTGCAAATCGGAGCTATACTTTGGTCAGAAAAGAAATCACGGGGTTTCACTTTAAACAGACGCCGGTCTATTTTCGCTAACCAAATTGAATGATGAACAAAACGAGCCAAAATATTTAATTTCTGAAAATTTGGGGAAAGCCGAATCGAAATTTCGACCTCCAGGCAGATCCTATAGATATATGTATATGTATATATATATTTAGATACAGATACATACACACATATATACATATATACACATATATATATATATATATATATATATATATATAAATATATGAATATATATATATATATATATATATATATATATATATATATATGAATATACAGGGTGCGTACTGTATTTGAGGACAACTTGAGAGTAAAGTTAATTGCCTTGTATTTTTAACGTGCTATTTGCGTTTTTCAACCGATTCTGTATTGCCTCCTGATGCTTCCAATTCACGGTGAACCTTATGCGCGAATGAACGGGCGCAATTAAGAAAATTAGAGATCTCTAAATCGGTATGGTTCACACATATAGCGACAATGACAGCATGTATCTTCATTTCTACAGTAATGTTGTAGTCCGCCATTTCTTATCTGAAAAGGAAAAGAAGATAAAAAAAATTTCGTGAAGTTAAAGTCACATTTATGCATGTCCTCAAATACCGTACGCACCCTATATATATATATATATATATATATATATATATATATATATATATATATATATATATATAGTAACAGTGCATAGTAACGTTAAAAAAAATACATACTTATGTGCCATGATTTATACGAGAATTTAAGTGTCGGTGGTTACTAATTTGGCTAAAGCGTGTTTAATTAATTGTGAGTTGTTAATGGCATAATACGTAACATTTCAGAGTTCTGGGAAAATCGTTGAAGTTTACTTGCCCAAAATTCTGAGAATTTACAGAATATGATATATATTTCAAAATAAGCACCCTGATTTCAAAACATTAAGTTAATAGATAAGGAGTTAAATATAAGGCCGGAATGATTTCGAGGCAAAATGTGACATATGTGGCTGCTACATATCCGTAAAAAACAAAGGATAATTAAGTTTAGTACAACATTTGGAAACGGAAAAACACAAGAAATCGTCAAACTTTAGCAGGTTGTTCGAAAGTGAACAATTTTTTTTTGTGAAGCCAGTATCGAAGATAGATGAAAATAAAAGGGCAGCTGATCATCACATAAGTTTTAGATCAACGGACTGCTCATCTTCCCTGCCCAGGATTATATTCAATTATTCCGATATTGCGAAAAAATTTACTCGTGCTCGCACGAAAACCGAGGCAATGGTAAAAGGAGATCTTGCACCTCATTCGATAACCAGTATAGTGGAAGCCATGAAGAATATTTCGTGTTTCAGCTTATCAACACATGGCAGTAATCATAACAATATAAAGCTGTTTTCAATTCTGATTGAATATTTTGATTGGAAAGTGGAACGAAGATACTAGAGCTACAATGCACTCCAAATGAGAAACCTGAGAGTTCGTATATTATAAAGGGTGATTCATAACAAGTGTACACATGTGAATAGGCCTTAACTCTTATTTATCACCAATTCAGGTCCATATATTGACAGATTATGACAGTTTGGTTTTTTACGATTTTAACCATGGAATCATACACATCAGCCAAACGTTTTATTACTATTAAAACTTTTTACAAAAATAATGAATCGCCAGTGCAAACATTTCGCGCTCTACGTAAATTTTTTGGTCCGACCATAAATTGGCCGGCGAGATCGTGTGATTTGACTCCTTGTGACTTCTTCCTTTAAGGATTTCTGAAGGATCGTGTTTACACTGATGCTCCCTAGACTACTGAAGCATTAAAAAACAATATTCGAGCCAACATACATAACGCCGGAAATGTGCGAAAATGTCATCGAAAATGACAATCATCGTTTGGGCAGCACGAAGTGCACATATGCCCAAAGTAATGTTTCATATTTAATTGTAAGGGACCAAATTTCCATAATAAATAAACATTACAGCTCAATCTTTACAAAAACTATGTTTTTTTCGACAAAAATGTGTACACTTGTTATGAATCACCCAGATACTTTAAAAGAATACAACCTCCTCTCAAAATGTGTGGCATTTAATGGTGACAACAATAATGTTATGTTTGGAGGTATCAACAGATATCCAGGATCAAATATATTCACTCTCGGATGTCCATCACATAGTCTTCACAATTCTCTTCATCATGGCTGTGATCAACTAAGCGTGGATATAAATTCAATAGTAATGAAAATATGCAATTATTTTTCAATTTATGCGGTGAGAACAGAAGCATTGAAGGAATTTTGTGATGCTGCTGAAATCCAACATGAGCAGCTATATATATATATATATATATATATATATATATATATATATATATATATATATATATATATATATATTTATATATATATATATATTTATATATATATATATATAAATATATGAATATATATATATATATATGAATATACAGGGTGCGTACTGTATTTGAGGACAACTTGAGAGTAAAGTTAATTGCCTTGTATTTTTAACGTGCTATTTGCGTTTTTCAACCGATTCTGTATTGCCTCCTGATGCTTCCAATTCACGGTGAACCTTATGCGCGAATGAACGGGCGCAATTAAGAAAATTAGAGATCTCTAAATCGGTATGGTTCACACATATAGCGACAATGACAGCATGTATCTTCATTTCTACAGTAATGTTGTAGTCCGCCATTTCTTATCTGAAAAGGAAAAGAAGATAAAAAAATTTCGTGAAGTTAAAGTCACATTTATGCATGTCCTCAAATACCGTACGCACCCTATATATATATATATATATATATATATATATATATATATATATATATATATATATATATATATATATATATATATATATATATATATATTTATATATGTATATATATATATATATATTTATATATATATATATATATATATATATATATATATATATATATATATATATATATATATGTATATATGTATACATCGCTCGTTTGCCAGAAGAACGTCATAACTCAAAATTACTGATTTTTCAGGAGACGTATGTAAAGTTTTCAATAGGCTTCTACTTTGAAGTTATGTACATAAGTTGTGTTCAAGCTGAATGAATAAGTGCATTATAATGCCTTTCAACCAAGAAATTGATAGAATAGTGCTGGTCGGTAATGAACGATCTTTATCATATTAAAAATCTACCTTATCCCCAAATTATGTCGTTTTTGTTGCAAAAGCTCCTACTATAGGATGTCGTAAATAAAAATGTGCCGTTCTTGTTGAGAAAAAAAATTTCATATATTTTAAATGTTTTCACAAATTTTTAAAATGTTTGGTAAAATTTCGGTATAAGGTTTTTATTTAATAAATCTGATAGATCCTCCTTTTTCTTTTGCGATAGTCCTGGTTTTGTGCAGAAAGCGTTGTCTAGTGTAATGGGGTTTTTCGTCTTTCTCTTAATAATCGTTACTTCTTGAAACTCTTCCTGGACGTATGACGTTTTATAAAAAACGGATGTCGGTGATTCTCGTGTTACTTTGAGCGCACTTACTTCAGACAATTTCAATTGTGACATGTTTAAAGGACCAATGTCAGCTGCTAATGCCTTTAAGTCCAAAAAATCTTCATAGCACAATTCATTCACACGGAAGGGATCTCCTCTTTTCTTCGCTGATCGAATTATTGAAACAAATGACTCAGGTGTATAAATAGGGCCACTTTTAAGCATTCGTTTTAGTTCCCTCTCTTCTAAAGAATGAGCTGAATCTCCTTCATTTTGTGTATGGCCCTTTATTAAATATTTGTGGGTGATTGATTTGATTCCCAAATGATTGATAGCGTACAAATACAGAGCGATCATAAACTTATTTTTTTGCTGCCCTGCGCATTTGTCAGAGTAAAATATTACTTCGGCGTTATTGGTTTTCGACAGATTTTTTAGGTACTGCAATACACATGTGCCCAGTTCATTTACTCCTCGGTAGCCATTAGCTTCGTCCCAAACAAAGCAATCACATTTGTTTGTTTTTAGATCATAAATAGTAAAGTTATAAACATTTAACTTCAATTTGTAATAGAAAGCTGATACTTCACCCTTTGGTAACTGTACAACGGCTTGTAAATCATAAACAGCCACAAATGTGTCAATTTTCTCTTTGTCTCTCTTTTTTTCCTCCCTCGATAAATTCTTTTGAAGTTGATGCTGATCATACTTTTCTTTCATAGTTATTTTTTCATGATTTTCTGTTATAAGCTGTGCAAAGTTCGCACAGGTCTTTTTTGGGAACGAAAAAAGAGATATTAAATTCTTCAGTAAACAGTCTATAGAAAAATGTATAATTGGCAAATGGTTCGTTTTTCTCTCTACAAAAATTTTCATAATCTCGGTGAATGCTTGCGATTGATTTGCTCCCTTCAATGTAGTGCCTCGAAGTTTTTGCACGCGTATAATGGCTTTCTATTTTGGGAATTGTATTGATAAATTGTTTAATACCTTCTTTTGTTCGAGGGTCTAGTACTTGGTGATTGTTGTGTTTTCCTCGTTGATCCCGCTCCAGGACATGATTAGCAAGTTTATGTCGCTTTTCTAAGACGGTTCGAATTGGGCGATCATTAATGTCTAAGGTATTTTTAAAGAAAAGCTTACAAATGCGGATTCGGGAGTTAACCTGTAGGAAAGAGTAGGCATTATTGTTTTGCCGTGGAGCTCTAGTACCTCCAATGTGGACGTAGCGGTATTGGGGCTCAATAGCTTGCATACAATTTGCGATAAGCTGCCTCTGGTTTTCAATATCACCTAGTTCCCAAAATGAAGTAAAAAGCTGCTTTCTTTCCTCTTCACTAAATTTTGTAGAACATTTCAAGGTGCATTTCTCTCCACAGGGTGGCTTAATCTGCCTTTCAACTCGAATCTTCTTGTTCGCCGTATGCATTTCATAAGCTTTTCCGGTGTTCCTTTTCTTTTTGATTATATTCATTTTCCAATTTTCTGGATTCGCTTTTCGCTTTCTCCCTTTTTGGGTGGGACTTCTTAGAACGACAGTATCTTGCATACTCGAAAAAGCACGAATTCCATTAGAATCACTGGATGATGTTGCGCACAACTTCGAAGTTCCGGCAACTTCCTCCATACAGACATCAAAATTTGATGAAAGTTGAGAAATTTCCGTAGAGGTACCTAAAATTAATTCATTGGCTTCACTGTTGCAACTTTTATTGATACGGTAACCTTTCTTTCGTGTTTTAAATGACTCTTCATCAGTGTCGCTTTCAACATTATTTTCTGCGTCTGGGACGTACGTCTCATCCTGAATAGAATCATCGGAGTCCTCCAAAAACGATGATGAAGAATAAGATGATGAGGAAAAAGGACTCCTACCACTGTTGGGAAGAATATTTTCATGGTCTGACATTTTAGAAATACCTGGAAAAATATAAAATCATTCCGTTTTCGCAGTTTTTCATTGCTGAATCAAAGTTACTCTTCATTAAATGATGTAAATAACAATCATTTGCAAGAATAGCGTCTTAAATTGAAATATTGTTAATTTAGTATTGAAACTGCAAAAGAAAAACCCGGAAGAACGACACATTGTCTTATACTTCAAAAAGCTTTTGTTCTAGTGGTCAGTATGTTATAAGTAATAATGGCATAAGGATGAATAGTTCGATAAGAGAAACAATTTTTGGTTAGAAGAACGTGATATTTAGAAATATGACAAGTAAGACTTACCATTCATATATGAAAAACACTGTCACAATATGAAATAATACTTTGTTTAGAAAACAAAGAAATAAATAACACTCCTTGACTTTTTCACCAATAAAGACACAACTCAAAAGATGCCACTATTTTGGAAATCACTTTGATCTTCACCTTCTTGCAGATAATGCACAACTGAGATATGACGCTCTTGCAAACAATTTACTTGCTAAATATAACGGCGTGATAACGGCACATACCGCTTTTACGGTTCGCGTATAACAGCTACAAGAATGAGTTTTTTTCACAAGCTAGAAAATAAAACGACAAATATTTCGGCGCAATTAACTCAAATATTGCATTTTTGGAAATATGACGTTATTCTAGCAAAGGAGCGATATGTATATATATATACATATATATATATATATATATATATATATATATATATATATATATATATATATATATATGTATACACATACAGATATATGAACTTATATATACAAATAAAAAGTGAACTCGGCGATCAATCTCAAGAAATTTGCTTCAAAGGGTCCTTCTTAACCGTATTACTCGTTCACGTTTATTCGTTAACCATCGCCTTCGTTTTCAGTAAACTATGGCACATAATTTTCATGAAAGCTTCATGAATATTATGTCCTATAATTAAATCAAAACTCGACTTTGCATTTTCATGTTCATCTTCAAAGTTATAATTAGTTATAGAAGGAAACATATCGTCTTTTTAGGTCACAATTCTCGTTTATCTTTGGTATGGGAATCCTGCGATAGCACTGCACCGAGGGCGTTTTGAGATGCATCGGTAGTCAACTCAAAATCCTTTGTGAAATCAGGATGAACCAACACAACATCTTGTGAAATCAAGGAATTCTTTAGCTTTTGAAAAGTATTAAGTGCCTCCTGGTTTAATTTGATCTTAAACTTGCTGCTGAGGTTTTTGGATATTCTTCCTTCTTCCCCTCTTAGAAACGTAGCTAAGGGGTCTCAAATTTCAGCAAAATCAAGCGCAAAACATCTTCCGTCATGCCTAAGAAGGATCGAAGCTCCTTGAGGGTGGTAGGAGGTGGAAAGTCTACTATAGCCTGTACTTTTTGTGGATTGGATTTAATGCCTTCAGGTGAAACAATAAACCCAAGGAATTCTACTTCGTTCTCCAAAAATGCACATTTATCGATTTGCACCTTGAAATTGGCGTTCAGTATCCATGTTCTGTAATAGCTCATTATAGTCTCGGCCATAAATGATATTATCTATGTAGGGTTGACACCTGCGTCCTATATTTTCTCACAGTGCATCGTCAACGGCTCGTTGAATTGTTTGGGGTCCGCTTTTTAGACCACATGCTAAGCGGGTAAACTCGTATTTACCATTATTTACAGAAAAAGCAGGGTTTTCCATATCCTTTGGATTCTTTGGAGTTTGATAGAAACCGCTTTTTAGATCAACGACCGTGTAAAACTTGTTGTGGCCAAGGTTTGCCAGAATTTCATTTATTTTGGATAAGGGATATGTATCAGGAGCAGTAACTTCATTTAGTTTCCTATAATCGATGACTAACCTGTACTTTTTTCTTCTCCAGATGTGTCCATTTTCTTCGGAACTACCTAAAACGATGCATTATAAGGAGGCCTAAACGCCCGAATAATACCATTTTTTAAGAAGTTTTTGTATTACTTGATCCACTACGGGTTTCAGTGCCATTGGGTATGGGTATGATTTAGAACATACCGGTCTATCGGTAGTGGTGCGGATCTCAGCTTCCACTATAGTGCTACAGGTGAGCTTTTCGTTCGGGTAATTAAAGAGTTTTGGGTATTTATCAAGGATGTTGAAAAATTTGTTAGATTGTTCATTAGAGAGATGTGCTGTCCTTACTCCTATGCTGTTAACCGCTTCAGATGTAGGTTGTTACTCGTATATGGGGATCCTCAAAGAGTCTAAGATAGTAAAATGCTCTACAGCAGTATGTATGACTGCACGTATTCCTTTCGACTGTCATTACCTAAAATCCCATCAAATGATTTAAGCGTTGGAAGGACGAAAAATTTCAAAGGTGGAACCGAAAAGATAAATCAAGGCATGATGAGTAATTTGAATATATTTCTTCCCATGGAATTAGCAAAAAAGGGGTTTTCATTGGGATAACATAACTTTACGCAGCTTGGCTATATAATTTTTGTTTGAACCAGTATCTATGAGGAATTTCATTATAAATCTGCTCTTCGTCCGGTACTCAAAATACGTGAGTGAAGAGCTCGTTAATCTAAACAAGTTGGGTAGGCAGACCTATGCTCATGTCAGAAGGGTTTTGTACTCAACTTACAAAATGCGGTAACCAGCAATGAATACCTGTAAAATCAAGAAACCATGACGTGTTTCGAGGATTATACTATTATTAACAAAGTTGAAAGAATTTCGACTTCTGAGGTATTTGTTATAGTTATACCCATAAATATCTCGCTTGATAATTTTTTCAGATTTTTTAGATCACGGGTGTCCATTCGCGAGGGAGGAAACACATTTTTCATGTATTTCCCCCCCTATGCCTCCACTGAAGCAAAAACTGTCAGTTTAAGAACTGTTTTGAAAAGCTCTCATAGAGAACTTTCATTTGATACTCATATCGGCTACCTTTCATGAAATTTTTTTTCAGGGGCCACTCCTCTGTACTGCAATCATCGATTCATGGCCTATTTTTTCGAATCCTAGAATGGTTACAAAGCCCTTTTGCTAGGAGCTCTCTCCTGCCTATTCGACTTGTTTCAATTGTATGTACTCATCTTCATGATACCTATCATTCCTGAAATTTTCATGCAAATCCTAGCAAAGCTGTAGTGTCTAAGTCGGTAAAAAGCGCATATGGCTCCATAGCCATGTTTCCATAGTAATACAGAGCACATTGTTCCATAGTAATACAGGAAAATTCAAATCACTATAACTTCGTTAAATACAATTCGATCTTTATGAAACTTTCAGAAAAGATTAATCTTATAAATAGTCATCTGTTTGCTAAATTTTATTGAATTTAAGGGTACCGTTTAGATTTTATTCAAGAAAACATAAAATCGATAAATCATACTATTACTAACAAAGTTGAGTGAATTTCGACTTCTCATGTATTTGTTGTTATTGTACTCATTAAGGCCTATATTCATGATTTTTTTCAGATTTTTCGGATGGAAGGTGTCCAATCGCTAGGTGGGGGTACGCGAAAAGTTCGTACATTTACCTTTCCCCTGCCCCCCTCGGTACCCATAAGGCAATTTTAAGACTTGTTTTGAAAAGACCTCATTGAGACCTTTTCAATGACACCCTGTTCGCATTCCAATGGTGAACAAATTTTTTTGACGGGTTGCCTCCCTACATGGGGAGACCCCCCTTAAACCCGTTTGAATAATTTTTCCGACCTTGATCTTTCAAGAAGTCACCACTTCTGACCTTTCCACAAAGTTTCATTGCTGTAGCCTCTATAGTTTCGGAGAAAAAGTGCTGTGACATACAGACGGACGGACGGACGGACAGACGGACACAGGTCGTGATTGCAATAGAGTTTTGTATTTTAGTACAAAACCCTAAAAATGCACGTTCTGGAAGTCAGAGGTTTCGTTTGGTTCGCAAGAGTCCTCCATTTCAGATTGTGTATCCATATATGCTTCATTTCCAAGCTCGGATGATTGAACAAAGTGAATCAAAGACAAGTCATGATGTTGGTCCTCGGTGTCATGGATTCCAAGTTTGAACCTTGCGTGAAATACATTCGTTGTTGTTTCGAAGGATAATGAATGGGTTGGTTACTATCTGTTTTTGGAGGAAATTCCTGTCTTTGCTAGGGCTGATTTTGATAATTTACATTCATCGAGTGGATGGACCGGTCCACATTCAAAGGCTCTGGCCTATCTCGAGGTTTCGGTGGTTGTTGCCGCTGAGGGAATTGCTGCCTTGGAACCGGTAGAATTGGGGGTTGGAATCGAGCTGAAAAGAATTAGAAGGCCTATTGAAGCCTTGATTTTGATTATGCCTTGTGTGAAATCCAGGTTGCACTAAAGTTTGCGGGAAAAAAGTATTGAGGTGGTGGAAGCGGTACTGCCTGCTGGAGGTTTCGTGGCACTGGTACTGGTACCTGTTGAATGTTTCTTTGCCTTGAAGGTACTGGTGGAGCAGTATTGTCCTGGATTCAACGCATTGCATTATTGCTACTTTGAGCGTAATTTATTCTGTAATTAACATTAACCTGTTTCAAGTATAACCTCAAAGCATGAGGGGGATCAACAGGTTCCCGTATTGTCAAACAATGTGGTAAATATCCATTAAGGCCACGAATAAATGAGTCTAAAGTCTTGTTTCTGAAGGTCTGTGCCATTATATTGGAAGCTTCAGCACCCAAATTTATGCAGGGAATTATATCCCTCTTGTCAGAATAATGCATTGTAAGACAGCGGCGTATTTGATCCCAATTGAGTGGAGTGTTGTAAGACTCCAACGCTGCACCTGCTTGACCAACAATCTTATTTCTAATTAAATCAAAGATCCTTTGAGATGATTTTACAGTCTCAGCACTCTGTCTACACTTTTTCGTCAGGAACTGAATTCTCCCAGCCATCCTGAGGATTCCCTTAGACCTTTATTCACGTCGAGAATTCTGTCCATTTCACATAAATTTCCCAGTTGAACTCATTTGGGTCAATAACTGGATTCAACAATTGTTGAACATTTCCGCTGTAAAATATTGGCAACTAAATTTTCCACATGGGCGTTCAAATTAACAGGTTTTTCCTTTGGTTTGGGGCTAGGAGAATTTCTAACTGGGTTCGGATGATTATTTTGATTAAGTAGAGCGAGTCGAATCAAAATTTCGTGCCTGGCCATATTTAATGAAAAGGACACCATCTCCAATGAATGATCTAAGGACACTATCACAAATAATATCAACCTAGAATTACGTACTTAATTGACTTTCTCTTTCCACCCTATAACTTTCACTTAACTTTGTAGCTTATTTTATTTAAAAACTGCAAAATCGTACATCTGCCTAAATTTATAGATTCTTGAATTTTAATTCTATTTGTATTCAGTTTTCATTGATAATGGTAAATTCTATAAAAACCACTAGATTTTAAATTTCTCAGATATTAATCTTAAACTTACTTCTTAATTTTTCAATAAAATTGCATTATCACTTAATTTAAATTTTCTTTAAAGTTCAGTAGAGGCATTCCACCACTTGCATTAATAATATGAAAAATTTCATTCTAGAGGCGGCTGCTGATTTGTTCAGGTCCTTTTTCTCTGCTATCAGATTACTGGGGGGCCTCGTTCCTCCAGAATTTAAAAAAGACGCGCGTAGAATATCGCAATCGAGCCTTTCGTAGTGTACTGCAACTTTCGAACGATTTTCACGACGGAACCGAACCTTTCTTTTTTTTTAAATTTACTATGACAAGACAATATTCGGGCGATCCTTTTTCTTACGTGGTCCCTGCTCGGGCGCCAATTAAATATCCTCGGTTAGCATTTATTAAAAAAATTTATTTTAATTTTTCGATATATTTCGTATAATTGACAAACGTAGATTAATTCTACAGTTTATTGTAACTTTAAATTAAACCTAACCAAGTCCACGTGACCGCTGACTCCAACAGGTGAATAGTCTCACGTGCGATTTATGGGAACTGCAACGTTGCGTCTGGAAAGACGACTCAAAGGAGTCGCAATGCATCTGCTCGCTCAAAAAATTAAGGGCCGACGACTTTTCAAGAAGAAAGAAAATCGGCCTGTGGATATCAATAATAAAATAATTGATGTACAATACTCTCTCCTAAATAATTTGAAATCTCATCCTATAAGTAGTTATTTCCATTACGTTTTCCGGATTTTTTTAGCCGAAGCGACGTTGGGAGAATACTAAACTTTTTCGTGTGTTTCCCCTTCCTGTGCACCACTCAAAGCAAAAAATGTCAGTTTAAGACCTGTTTTGAAAAGCTCTTATCAAGATCTTTCATTTGATACCCATATCGGCTACCTTTGATGAAATTTTTTTCGGGGGCCACTCCCCTGTATCGGGAGACCCCCCTTAAATACCTTATAAAAATTTCAGGACGCACTTTTAGTAGGGGTTTGTAAAACTATTTTACAAAACCCTAAAAATGAGAACATCTATAATTTATACCTTGCTGTCCTTCATTTTCATAGGATTACCCTAAGTTTTTCCGTCTTACCAGTGGACGGGCAGCATATTTCACAATTGAAAAAAATACGGGCACCCGGATTTTCTCTTTCAAATATAGTGCTGTTATTTTTAAATAAATGGAATACAATTCTCTAAATCCATTAAAAGTGGTCGGCAGTGGTCTCCGGGACAAACGTGGGAAACTTTCACGTCGGAAATATTGATCAGTGATTGATTTTTGCCGCATGTACCCTTTTATTAAGAGTCTTTATGAAGCGTATGTAGTCTTAATGAGAGTATTGAGGATCAGTTCTCTATAGGGGCCGATTTCGCAGCTAGGTGAGTATTCTATATGTATTGGTTAATTGGTAACATTTCGCTTTTCATTTCCACCATGAAATATTTCAAATGTAGCTTCTCGAATTTTTGAGTCTATGTATATTAAAGCCAATATTTGAATCTAAGGACATAATTTTAAATTTTGGTCAAGATCAAATTACTAAATCTTCTTTGAAAGTAAAATTTATTTATATGTCCCTTCTATTCTTGAGAGCATGTTTTCCTTTAGAAGGGGTTGTTTCGATTTATTTCAATTATTCTAGTCAGACTTTCTTGCTTCCCACCACCGTTAATAAACCGACTCTGGATTTATGACTTAATTAACCATAAACAACTCCTTCTTTTGGAAAACCGAAAACCACTTTTCTATTTAAAATGTCGGAATACTACTTACGATTGCTGAAGAGTACGTGGGTTTTTGGGATACATACTTGAATGCCCTGTGATGTAGGTATGTGAAATAACATTTTACTTGCGAGCTCATATGTGTGAAAATGTATTTAGGGTTATACAGGCGCGAGATTAAGAAGGAATTAAAATAAGATTTTTCTTGTACTAGTTAATTGAAGTTTTTCCTTTTCTCAGACACGGTATGGTAACTAAATTGTGAAGTAAATAGCTTACAGAAGAAAACGTTGAACACTTATTTAAGAAGCATAGTGTTTGTATTAGGATCTCTAAATTGCTAGTTTCGGATGATGGGAAATATTAGATTTGGGTTTCAAAATTATCCAATTACGGAAACTCATGTTCATTAATTTTTTGAAGTTAACTGATTATTTTTTTAAATTTTATGGGTCATAAAATGATTTCAAATAGCCACTGAAATCAACGTTTAATTGCTTCTGCGATAAAATTACTAAAATAATTCTCTACTGAATATTAAGTTCAGTATTGTTTATATTATTTTACAATATTCTATTAAAGTCGCAATCTGTCTGCTTACCCGGGTGTCATAGAAAATTTTCTCGCAAACTACATAAGCTAGAAATTTGTAATTTGGTGAATATGTCAAAAGTAGTGCCTTCTTAAAATCTTCAGTACAAAATAATTTTTATAATATCACCTTTTGTTGTGCATCGGGCTACTCTTTCTGAACATGGAACGTTCGATCTTTAACACATCGTTTAATAAGTCCCGAGACTAGCCCAGAGATGGTGCTAGTAGTACCAAACTGGCCACGTTTCCATAAAATGCGAACTTTTACGAGTAAAATTTCACGTCGATCGGATCACAGACAGCAGAGTTATCGATGTTAGAGTAAAGTTACTTTGTGATATGTTTGAAAAATGGAAAAAAGCGAGTTTCGCGTGTTGATAAAACATTGCTCTTTAATGGGTAAAAACATCGTAGAAGCCCTTATAAACATTACCCGGACTCCTTTTCATCAAAACCAATGATTTGTCGCTAGTATGCTGAGTTTAAACGTGGTCGTACGGGCACAATCGATTCGGAACGTTCGGGTAGGCCATTGGAAGCCATTACACAGGAAAATGTGAGTGAAGTGTTAAAAATTGTAATGAAAAATCGCAAAGTGAAGGTCCGTGAAAATGCAAAAATGACACAGATATCATCTGGAAGCGTATTAACAATCCTTCATGAAAAATTGAGCATGAAAAAGATTTTTTCCAAGTGGTTGCCGCGATTGCTTTCAGTGGAACAAAAACAGCAACGCGTCGACAATGGCAAAATTGAACGAATTGGATCTTGATTTGCTTCCCCACCCCCGTATTCGCTCTTTGCTGATCTCAAAAAAAATGCTCCAGGGAAAAAAATTTGGCTCGAATGAGGAGGTCATTGCCGAAACTGAAGCCTATTTGGAAGCAAAGGATAAATCCTTCTATAAACATAGTATAGAAATGTTGGAAAGGCATTGGAAAGATTGAATCACCCTAAAAGGAGATTATATTGATGAACAAAAATGATTTTTGAAAAAAAATGTTGTGTTCGTTGTTAGTCTCGGGGCTTATTGAACGATGTGTTATATACGCTATGTGCACTACAAACACTACTGAACGGAATGCAAAAATTTTAGTCAATATACTGATAGTGCAAGCAACTAATCAGCTCCACAATATCCACAAGTGGCAAGTCGCAAATTCAGACAAATTGCCGCTGACTTTAAGGCGTGAATGAACGGATCTGTGCTTTGCAAATAGACAAGATTCGTGGCCGAGGAGTTTTTCGTAGCAACCTAGAACCTACCATGGAACGACTGCCCACACATGACATCAAAATTATTATAGGGGACTTTAACACCCAAATCTACTGTGAGACAGCTTACAGAGGAACCACAGGTGGGCACAGCCTACACGGAGAGACCAGCCCAAATTGACAGTGCCTAATAGCCTTCACGTTAGGCAGAAACCTCATCATGAGCTCAACCTGCTTTCCGCACCGTGACAGTCATAAAAGAACGTGGACATCCGCCAGTGGCTGCACGTTTAACCAAATAGATGATATTTTGACAGAAATACAAGCTGCCGCTAGCATTCTCGACTCACGCTAATTACTTATCCAAAGTTATATTCCAATGTCTCATCTCCAAAGATGAAAAACAATCAAAGCCACTGATAACAAAATACAATCCACCTGAGTTAAATGATAATTCGGTGAAAGCCACGAATATGTCTCCCTAGAAGACACACTAAAATATACCCAAACTACGTAGAAAATAGTTAAAGATTCGATCACAGATACACTGGAATATCTTTTAGAACATGGAGCAAAAAAAATTGTTATGATGCGGTCAAAGAAAGAAATCAGGCGCACAAACTGTAAATCCAAAGGCCAATCTGGACAAACAAGGAACAAAATATCACCCTCCACCAACAAGCAAAAATGCTGTGTCAACAGAAGAAACGACACGCTACCAACCGGAAGACATTAAATTAAATTTAAAAAATGAACATATGATGCTAAATGAAATCAGATTAACGTACGCGTCAATTAAACAGCTTCAGGAGAGATACGCACCGCACATGAGCCTCTGCAAAGATGTACAAGGTGCAATATAAGGCAGCGCTATTGACATTAAACTAGGTGGAATCAATGTTTCCAAAATCTTCATCTTCCTAAACGATGAGCCTTCTTGGAGCTGAAGAAGATATTTTGGCAACATCACCAATACTAGAAGAGGTACAGGTCTCAAAAGAAACCAAAGCTCTTGGGATTGACAGAATACCAACAGAACTGCACCAAGCCATATGGACACACTTATACAACTTCCTTTATCGGTTAATACTCGTATGTAGGATATTATTTTGTTTATTATTTTTATTTATTTATTGCTTTATTCCCTCCAAATAAGTTATGAACTTGTATGCTGGAAGGAGAGTATTTTTTTACAATCATAGCTTATTCTAGTAACTAATGGATAGTGATGGTTAGCTTGTACACTGCTCCGATGATTGTTTTGCTACCAGATCAGTGGTGGAAAAGGATCATATGTTCCATACATAAAAATGAATACAGACTACGTTGTGAAGATGACAGAGGGATTGCTCTGTTAAGCACGTCATATTTGACTGAATGCTTTTAAACGAACTCAGGACTAAAATAGGAGAATGAGCTTACCTTAATAATATATTTTTCAACATTGCTCTTTAATGTGTGGTCAGAAAAAGCTAGCAGACATCACGGGTACGCTCCTCAACCGGTCCTCATAACTAGTAGCGTATGCCGATGACATTAACATCATATCTAGATCAATTCCAGATGCAAAGGAAGCATTCATAGGGCTTGAGGGGGAAAATTGGGCCTCCTGGTAATGAAACTAAAACTGAATTCATGATCTAAACAAGGAAAGACATGCCAGTCTGGCAAAACCTTGACCTTAGCAGACTACAAACTGGAAACTGTGGCTAGCTGCCTATACTTAGGAGTCTATCTTGATAGAAAAAGCACAGAAAAAATTAATTATGGAAAAAAATTAACGCAGCAAACAAAGCCTACTTCTCAGTACTCGCTATGCTAAGTTTCAGAGATGTTCACAGGGGAAATAAGATTCGTATAAACAAGTAACTAATAAGATCTAGGTTGCTGTATGGATATGAAATCTGGACTCTAATAAATATTTCCAAAAAGGGTCCTAGACGTATTTGAACGCAATGTCTCCAGTAAAACATGAAGCAGAATAGGGACTGCACTACAGTGACAATTTATAAAATCATTATGACAATCTACCTGCATACGCATGCACAAAGCTACACAAACTACAATGGGTGGGATATGTGGAGAAAATGGAAGAGCACAGATTCTTCAGATGAAAGGCGAAGGGTAGAGTGCAGGGTATAAGTGCAGTTGGAAAACCCAGGAAAATATGTGAAGATTTCCGATTGGCGAATTAGGTTACAGAACTGCGATTAGTAAAGGCGACTTCTACTTGAGGCACAGGTCTGAATTAGAGTTATGCCGTGAATGATGATGATGACCCTTTTTGGTAAAATAATCGCTAAAATTTGACTTACTTTTCGGTAATAAATTAATTTAGTACTTGATCTCAATATGTCCCACTATTGTAGACGAGAATCAAGAATCCTGTAATGGGCCTAGATAGTGTAATAACCGCCAATCCCGCGGATCGATATTCCGCAGAGATATGTTACCCCTATACATAAATTTTCCAACCAGTTGATAAAATTGAACAACAGATCGCCACTGACGTCAACGGGGTGGTGAATGGATTGAAAAACTGAGATCTCTGCAACTACACCGGGACTTGACGTCGGCGAGAAGTGCTTCCTTCAACGACGGCTTAACTGCAATTAAACAATTGAGATGATTGATAGTGCTCTCCCATGTGAAATTCAAATGGTCTCTCATAATGAGCATTTCAAAACAGTTATTATAATGTATCTTTTCAGTTCAGCATCCCAATAATACCGTGAATTCAATATATACATGCAGAGGTTATTTAAACTTATATCGTGTCTGGCCTTATATGTTCATATAGTGCAGCTTTCATGCTGAAATCTGAACATGTTGAACAAAAACAAAAGGACGTAGTCGGCAATTTGGATGGTTTCCTGCCTCCTATGTTAAAATTTTAGATAAAATCATTGCATTTTATCCATACAAAGCGCAAAATGACAATAAGGTATTTAAAGAAAAACATATACCAATAATTAACGTGGCCTAGTTTCCATTTAGTTTGCATGAAGTATGTTTTACTGTCATGATTTATAAAGAAGTTATTTTATTTGACCCCCTACTGTAATGTAGATCTTCTGATTTTCAAACAATATAATTAAATTTACATTGCTGATTGCATGATTGGATAAATTTTAGCTAACAGTGTCACTTATTAGTAACCTGTTCAATTTCAGTTCATTCATTTTGTTTTCCATTTCCGAGAATTGATTCAATCTAAAAGACAAAGGATTGTTTATAAGTATTCTTGCTTTGAAAGATCAGCTGAAAGTAATTATAATGATAATGATACACAAAAAAAAAAATAAGACTTTTATAATTAGTTTTTATTCAGTTCAGTGTTCCAATTGCTAAAGGCAAGTATTTAAGTAAAAGAACACCCTTCAAAATATCTTTAAGTCTCCATTTGGCGGTACATTTGTACAAGCTAAAGTTGAAATCATTTAATTTGTTTCGAAATTAAAAAGCTGCAAAACAACATTCGAAATTAGTTACTGCAGTGGTGGTTTATTTAATCTCTACTAATTGTCAAGTGAAACACAACAGTTAAAGTCAATATGTAAAAATTAGTTTATAACTTACTGAAAGTGATTAAGACACAAGTTATAAAAAAAATCCATCCAAAACAAAACTTGCCTCTTTATGGCCATTTTAAGCTTGAAAAAGATTTACCTTATAAATTTATAAAAAAAATTTGCATTCAGCTCCATAACAGTCCAAAATGAAAATTTCAATGAAGTCTAAGTAAAGTAGGATGAATTGCTAGCTTAATCACATCTTTCCTTTCCAGCAAACCCGTTCTCTTTCAGAAAACTAATGCAGGTGGAAGGTGAGAATGTGTCGAGAGGTTAAGGTTCCAATAATCCGCGAATGGTCGGTTTCGTGTTGCAGTCGGTACGCGGTGCCATATATTGAGTTTAAGTTTTTTTTTTCTTAGAGTAGATTTTTTCGGTTTGAATTTGAGTAGGTTATTTCGGATACCGCGTCGGTAATATTCGGGGGCGTGTATTTTTTTTTGCTAAGAGGTAATTTGAAGTAGAGTTTTAAATCGGCCATTTGAACCGGTGGCTGATTTTTGTACTTCGGACAAAGTCTGTTCGCGTAAGACCTGCGACCGAAATTCCTCTCTAAACTAGCGAGCCACCGCGGAGTAGACTTAGAGTGTCTGGACTTGTCGACGTGATGGGTACAGTCCGTTGGCACGTTCCAAAACTTTACGTCTAGAACCGATGAGAGGTTGGTTTTTATTTCCTTCGGGAAATCTCTTGAGCGAACGAGATCTACAAATCATTTCAATAGTTGCAAGTCTCACACAAGGTCATGCACTCTACTTTGGTTGATAAAATGTGCCATTTGATCATCTTAAATTACATGCTCGTTAAATTATTCATTCTCCATAAACAGATCTGCACCATCTTAGCAAATCATTCTTGATAAATTTGCACATACAGGAATCAGCAAGGTTTCTCAATGTGTGTAATGATAATGATTGCGTATCATACAAAATACGGAACAAGGAAATTGTGTTCAGGAAATTAATTTCGAAATTTAGATCAAAAATTTTGACATTGAACTTCTCCCATAATAATTCCCTGCGATTTTTATGACACGTAAGTGCTTTCAATGCATGTAAACTCAGAGCATGTAATCGAAGTATAAGTGAAAGCTGAACATGACTTAGATGATCCATTGAACCACAGGAGAACTCTAGATGTTGCGATCGATAGGCAAGACAATCACGGGGGCAAGATTGACGAGTGAGAATCGTTTTTGTTGTGTTAAAGGGTCTCGATAAATTCCTTGAAGCAGGTAATTCCCCACGATATATTTTAGTTATTGGACTCCAGTGCAAGGAGAGACGTACAACATGACGTTCACTAATTTCTCGTGAGTGGATTCAATAGGAACTCTTTTTTGGGCTGGGCAACATGAAATTTTGGAGCAAATTGCATAGCATGGTATCAAGGTGAAACTTGGCGTAAATGGCTCAAATTTATGAATCATACAATCTCCGTCCCTGTAAAACCTTGGCAAGCCTCTGAGTATATTTGAAGTTCGCACCGTTGAGTTTCTGGTGTAGGTTCAGTTGAGATAGATGACCCATCAGCAATGATCTGACTCTGAGTATCTATCCCTATAAAGGGTGATTCCAACCCTCGCATGGCCTCGCTGCTCTGCAAAGAGAACCATGGGAATAAAAAGGAGACCACACATACGAATGGAGATGGCAGCTTATAGGGGGGCACAACAGGTATGACATCTCTGAACTCAACAAAGACAATAACAACGACTAAGATACTAAAGACCTTACTAGACTTCAAAGATTCAAAGAACAAAGCAAATGGCCGACTGAATCAAAAGGCTCACAGAACACATATTAGATGAATATTCATGGCATTTGGGTGCAGTAAAGAAACTATGCGCACTTCAGAACACCTTTTAAGAGAAGAGGGCGTGATCAACCACCCCCAAAGTAAAAAAATAAATAGCGACAGAAAAGGCAAAGAGTGAGGAGGCTAACAAAGTGCCATCGCATGAAGTTGCTGACATTCCCAAAAATGTAACCGAAGCGTTAGGTATAGAAATCAAAGCAGAGAACTCCTCCCCAAGGAAAAGTTTGGAAAACACAATAAATGTTTAGCGCTATCAAGAAGAAAAGCTAGACTGTAGAAGAATTCTGAAGAAAATTCAATTGAAATGCGAGCAGAAGGCTAAAGAAAAGTTTGAGGGCTAAGTCTAGTACAGAAGCGCAGAAGGCTTCACCTCGAAACGCCATCAAAAGAGTATTCTCTAGTCAAATCAAAGAAGGAAAGTGGAGGCACTTGATGGGCACGAAACTTTAGATCAGAGGCTTTAGACAGTGTTGACAAAGGTAGCCACGAAAGCTGAAAAAACCTCTCCAAAATATCCAAAATTCTCATAAAAATTTACAAAAATAAGTGTTCAATTTGAAGTAGCAGAGAAAAAATTACGACTAAGACCCTAGCGATATACGCTGCTAGTGAAACCTAAAGATGGCTGATCTTACGCAGATGTGTTGCGGGCAACCAGGGAAGGTGCAAAGTCCAAAGACATTGGCATTCAAAAAGTGCGCTGAGCTCGGTTTGGCCACATATTCGAATTCGGAGCATAGGCCAATAGTAAAGAAGTATTCTGCAATGTTGTCAGGAAGCTTCTCGGCAAAAGTGCAATTGTAGCCTTGCTTGACCCGATAGTAACGATAGAAATCACGGACATCGATTGCTTAAAAACTTGACCCTGAACGAGATGGAGGGGGCCATCAAAGAAAAAAATAGGGGAGAGCGTTTGGCCATCATTGACCTGCCATAGAAGGACGCCAAATATATTTTGAGTAAGGAAAAAGTAAGGAGAGGGAGATTCATCTGCTTAAAGAGGGTTGAGGAGACCCAGTAGAAGTGTCCAATGCCACAAATGTGGAAACATGGGACATCAAAGAACAGAGTGTACGAGGGAGGCACACTGCATCCTTAACACGGATGCCAAAGTAAAAGTAGAACTACGATGACCCTTATCCAGCAGTTAAATCTCAACCCAGTTCAGGTGACATGAGAACGGACGTTTTGCAGCTGAGTGAACAACATCACGATCAAAGTTCGTAGTCATGCTAATCTGACAAAAGGGGTCCTGATACCATCTGGGTTTGAAACAGTGCTGATTTCCTAATGGAGGGCAATGGACAGAGTGATGGTTTCGTGTGAGTGTGAGTATTTAACGCTGGATGAACCAATATTATCTTTCCAAGTAAATCTTAATGCTTTGGAGGGCGTCGTCTCAAACGCACGTGGTCACATGCTCGTTCAGGGAGACTTATCTGATAAAGCAATCGAATGGCGCGCGCCTCAAATTCATCAGCAGAGAAGCAAGTCCTAAACATGGTGTCCAGGACAGGGCTCATTGAGCTGAATACCGGCAAAACTCCAATTTTCCACCATATGGGCCACGATGGAACTATACCCAACGTCGCTGGTACGAAAGACCTGAAGAAGACTGCTCAGCCAGTGATCATCAGTATAGCATGCTTGAGATTTGTAATGTTATCTGCAACCACTCATGCTCTCAAACTGAGTCAGGATGGACGTCCAGAGGTCCATCGAGATGCTCCCAGCAGGTGCGTTGTTGCTGGAAAATTTGTAGAGGATGAAAAGAGTAGCATCTTTGTATCTGTTTGCAATTCTTCTATGCCCCATTGGAGACCTCGGTAAAGCAAGCCTCCAGTATACTAATGGTGGACTATAATCGCTTCGACGTGAAGCTCAACGGGCACGAAGCCGCGACGAAGCATACAACCACTTAGTACCATTTAAATTAGCCAGGAGCTATCTTCATAAAATTATTAACACCAGTAAGGCTCACTACTAGCAAGATTCAGTGGACAATGTGAACAAGGATCCGTGGGGCCTTGGCTACAAGATAGTTATGCGGAGGCCAGGTGCCCTATACAAGTCCTACATATAAGAAGCATTAAAGGAGCACAAGATAATGTGTAGATTTTTCTACGTCTATTCCCACCGTATTGACGCTGTCTACAGTAAAAACTAGTCAAATGTCCACTCTTCACGGGGCTTAAACTAAGAGAGGTAGTCCTATAATGGAAATCAAGGAAGACTCCATATCCAGACGGAGTCCCAGCTGAAATGTTGCAACTCACCATAGTCCTGACTTGCTGCTCAGTACATTCAACGTTTGCATGTGAAAAGGGGTTTTCCGGAACATTGAGATGGAGCGAGGCTCGCAAGTTAAGCAAAGAGAAAGGGAAATCCTGGAACACCATCTGCGTAACCTCCGTTTTTTATGTTGGACATGGCTGGCAAAGTGCTTGTGAACCTTACCAAAGGAAAAATCACTGACACAATTTGTGCTCCTGCGGACTGACAATTTGTGCTCCTGCGGACCTATCTCCTCGGCAGTATGGCTGTAGAGCAGTATCCTTCACTATAAATGCTTTTGCAGAGGTAGTAAGTGTGGTCCAAATGGCAGAGAAACAGGATCATGTCAATCGACGGGTGGTTCTGTGACTCTTGCTGTTCGGAATGCCTTCAACCTACGCTTGATGAGTGGATATTCCAGATACGCTGGAAACCCCTTTTCAAGTTTCAGAATATATTATACGGCTATTAAAGGACTGCCTAAAGGAGCGAAGCCTGCTTTATGACATGGTGCAGGGCTGACAAAGAATGTAAGATACCTACAGTGCTGCTCAAGGATCTATCTTTGATCCAGATTTATGGAACATATCGTACGATGGGTTACTGAGACTACAGCTGCCGGATGAGTCGTGCCTGATCGGCTATGCAGATATTCCAGTGCTAGTTTTTCGATGCGCTGTCAAACCATCTCGACTTAGACTGAGTTTGCTAACGCGTCAGATTAGAGACTGGATACCTGCTCGTGAGTTCAGTCTTGCAATGGAGAAAGTAAAAGTGGTCATCCTGGCAAAGAACAGAGTCCCCAGAGTAAGGATGATCAGTATTGGGGAAGTATTTGTTGAATCGAAAATATTGCTAAGGTACCTGAGGTTACTGACCGACTCAAAAAATGAGTTTCTCTGAGCGGAAAAAAACTCAACTTCAGTTTGCAAGAATTTTCATTTATCCAGATTAACAATGAGGCCGTAAGTCTGTTGCCTTTCAAAAATTATTGATAAATGCGTTAAGTGTTCTGAGACTATTTTAGAAGCTATTAAATATAAGCTAAATATACAAACAAATAATTAAATCTTTTAGTATAGACTTTATAAAGCGTTGAAATACCTGTGCAGCATTGTATAAGCCAACATTTATACGAGTGAACTCGCAAAGTCCGAACGGTATGCATATGGACATTTTCGGAATATTTTCTGGTTCTACTGGAATCTGGTGATATGCTTTTGCAAGTTCTAAAGTCGAAAAATTTAATACAAAGCCTTTTTGGTCTTATATTAGGTCGCTGAAATCCTCTTCTACCATTCCTAGTAAGGTCCGTTGGAATGGTGCAAATGTTACTTCTCCTCAAGAAGTTACTGACTCATTTGCACTATTTTCCTCTTCAACTTTTTCTTCTCCCGCTGCAGCTGTGCATCCTGTTGTCTTACTTAATCATCTTCCCTTCCCAATTTCCTTTATTTGTACAGATGCATCTAAAGTCGAAGCTTTGATCAATGCTCTTGATCCTAATATCAGCTCTGGGCCGGATGGTTTGCCAAACATGTTTGTAAAGTCGCTAGCCTCATCGCTTAGATTTCCTTTATCTCTCCTCTTCAATCTAAGTTTGAGTACTGGTACTTTCCCCTTACCCTTGGAAAACAGCTAATCTTATGCCTATTTTTAAAGTGGTGATCCTACGTCAGTTTCCAATTATCGCCCTATTTCCTTACTTTCCTGCTTTCCAAAGTTACTTGAATGGTTCGTTGATAATCGAATCTCAAACTCATTAGCTCCTATTATTGCTCCCGAGCAGCATGGCTTTCTCAAAGAATATTCGACTACCTCTAATATAATGGAGGTCATGAACAGTATTGCAAGAGCTTTGGATAACCAACTGCAAGTTGATGTGATCTTCACAGATTTCTCTAAGGCCTTTGACACTGTGAATCGTTTACTTCTTTGTCGTAAGCTTGAAGCTCTTGGCATCTCGGGTGCTCTTCTATCATGGATGTCATCTTATCTATCGTGACGTCCCTGTCGAGTAAGTCTCTCTGGTACTGCGTCTAGTCCTTTTCATCCTTCATCTGGCGTTCCACAAGGTTCAATTCTTGGGCCTCTTCTCTTTCTGTTGTTCATTAATGATCTTTCCTTTGTAATCGATTCCTCTTGCCTCTTATATGCTGATAACTTCAAAGTATTTCGAGCAGTCAAATCCCATTTAGACTATGAGCTCCTCCAAACTGATCTGAATGCTCTAAATAAATGGTGTGCTTCAAACTATATATGTCTTAACATAAAATGACTTTTTCTCTCAAGAACTCTCCTATTAATTTTAATTATATATTAAATGATACTTTGCCCTCTGAAGTGTTCAGTCATAAAGACCTTGGAGTAACTTTTGATCCAAAACTCAAATTTGATGCGCATGTTTTAAACGTGTACATAAATTCAATAGCATATTTCCTTCTGTCTACCTATTTGTTTGTCTTGTTTGCACTTTGCTTGAATACTTTTCTGTTATCTGGTCCCCCCGATATTCCTATCTAGTGTCTTCTTTAGAAACTGTACAAAGAAAGTTCACGCGTTTTCTTTTCCTTAAGTTTAATTTGCCGTATCAGCCCTATGAAAGTCGTTTATCTTTCCTATCTCTTCCATCTCTAATATCCCGACGAACTTATTTAGACCAATGCTTTTTGTATAAACTCTGCTACCATCAAGTCCCGTTAAATATTTTTTTCTGAGCTGCGTTTCCGACAAATATCTCGTTCATCTCAGATGAATTCTTATTTCGCTATCCCATATTTATTTCCATTCACCAATCTTAAGAATTGTATTAAATCACAATAATCTCGAGCTTGGTCCTTTCCCCTCTTCTCACATAGCATTTAAGAAAAAACTAAGAGATTTACTACTAGTTTAACTTTTAATTATAGACATTTTATTATTCTTTTTCATTTAAATATTGCTGTAATTGCTCTTTGCGTTCCGTTTTGCTATTGGATTATTTAGTCTGTAAGATGGAATAAATAAATAAATTACTTCTTAGAATGCGCTTGCTCATAGTCAAATTCCATAAAACATTAACGACAATCGGAGAGAGAAAAGATGCTGGAAATACTGGTTGGGTTTTGAGATTATGATCTAAAAGGTCAACTAACTCTTCTTGTACTTGTTGCTCCATTGGTTGCCGAGTGTAATCTGCCTGTCGTAAGGGACGATTGGTGAAATTTCAGTGCTCAGACCACAACTGTCCATCGGTGCATGTGATTCCCAAACGGGTACCTCTCGTTCGTAGACGAATTATCCGATTGACCTTGAAATTCTTCTCTTTTGTGAATTTCACGAACCATCTCGTAGCCAAGAGCTACTACTACATACTCCTGACCAAGTTTTAATCCAATGACAGGGCTGTTATACTTCTTCGATAAATATTCATACGCAAGGTGAGACCCTCCGAGTTATCTTGCTAATTTTTGAATCAGATTGGTATTTCCTACCGATGGTGACCATCTTGGACCTTTGAATTGGGTTTTATCGCAACTTGAATACCATATATCCAGAGAGCCGTGTCTTTTAGTATGAATTTCAAATTGAACCGTGAAAGTATTGAATTACTTATTTGAACATCGAAACGGAATATAGGAGATTCTCTAATTTCATCAATTAAGTCATCATAATATGTTTAATAGTACTTATATATATTCCCTCTAAATAATTCCAATGTTGGGCAATCGGCTACTGTTGTAATAGAATGAACACTTCAAGAAGGAGGAAGTCTACGATTTTATCTAAATTTGGAATTTCGTACGATTCTGTAGTTGTGATCCGTTTAGTCAAAACGCATTAATGCCAATCTCTTCTGGATAAGCCCCAGTTTTCATATGCTATCGGAACATCCGACGTCATCTCATTTAAGGGTTACTTTCTTTTTCTTGGAATAAGAAAATAATGTTGTCCATTAAATCATCCACGCGTCCTTGATGAGTGTCCACTACATCGGGAGAAATAAAAACGAGCGACTCAGCCAAATCCTGAATAATGAATTTCTTTCCCAACGATAAAGTCTCATCGATGTTGAGCAGTAACTGTTTCATTGCAGGATCGCATTCCGCCAGAACTCCTCAATTTTGCTATCCCAACTTAACCCATTTCCCTACTTCGTTTTTGGGTATTTTTTTTACTTGTTAAATGTATTCATTGAGTTTTTTTACTTTACCATTTAGAATCTTGGCTCGGGAGGCATCTTAACGACTGCATGGGCGAGCGCAAAGGGTTTCTGTGATAAGCTCTACATTGCTGCAACCGACAAAGGAGTAAATCCTGTCAAAGGAGACAGAAAATGACTGGCTGAACTACCAGAGCTTGCGTAGATCCAAATATACTTAAAGCTGCTTTCCCAATGGCTGTTTGACCACCGAAAATATTGTTGCTTAAATTCTTACTGGCAGCTCTAAAAGAGAAGCCAGTCCCAAATCCTGTAGATTTATTCCAACTCAACGCCGCAAATAGCGAAGCAGTTTTTTCGTTTGGCGTTACCAGCTTGAAGGGAGTGGCCATGCAAATACTATTTACTGCCGTTGACCTGTAAATGTTCCTAGTGAGATGAACTTGCCCCTGGATAAACTGTTCTTCCCATTGCACTTAAAAATATTGCAAAGCTAACAAATTGTTATACATAAAATTAATTGCTTCAAAATTATTTATTAACTTATGATATAAAATACTGAATCATATTAATTCAAAATGGAACAAATATCTTGCTTTTATTAAATTTTTTCTTTAAAAGCCGTCGAGCCTTGCTTTATTGTGTGAGCAGACGCATTTTGACTCCTTTGAGTCATCTTCAGTGTCTAAAAGATGCGTTGAAGGGAATGACTTTATATAGTCGCAGGATGGGTTAAGCAGGTGGTACTAAATTAGGTCAGGTACTAACTTTGGTCAGGTAGAGGGATATTCTGTTCTAAGTTTTTAGATTGTTGCATGTCAGTTTGCTCTCATCTTGTACCGCTTTTGGCGGAGAGTGTGGTCTAGTATGGAGAAAATTGCGTCGGAGTTTGTAATAAGTTGTTTGTTGATAATGTTACCGTCAGTTTTTCTATGTTTATATATTTCAAGCCTTTCTAGGATATCAAGCCTCGGCCGTTTACTTTATTTGTGTAGCAAAGTCCTAGAGCTTGTCATAGCATTAGGCTCGTGTGCATGGTTTTGCAGGTGGGTCGCATAATTGGAGTCTGCCTTGTTGTGCAAGAAAGATCTTTGTATCTTGTGGCTAGTTTCCGAGTAGTCCTTCCTATGTAAATTATGTCGCAGTCTTTGCATGTCAGTTCTCGTATATTTCTTTTATGTTGATACGCAACAACAGGAAATATTTTATTATTCTTTGTCAAAAAATTAAATCACGCTACACCCTGATAATTTTTCAAAAATTGATGCTGTTTCCTACAATCAAATACATGCAGTGAATTTTTAATTCAGCGGTTGCCATCTAGCCACCAAAATTTAGATTGCTCCGTCTCACCTCGACCAGCCTCGAGAAACCTCGCAAATGAGTATTGAGAACGTTGATGTCGCGAGCTCAAATTTGGAGAATATACTAACTTCTTACTGGTGGTCCACTTATACGTATGTTATATGTGAAATAATATCGGGGAATGTAAGAATCAAAAATATACCAGATCATTTTCAAAAACACAAATGTTTCTGAAAGTATGAAGCCAGCTGTGAAATTCTCAATGTATCCGTCGCTAGGATGGAACCACTGCGAAATCCAAGGATTTTTGCTCTCAGTAACAGACTTCACGATATGATTTCCAAAAAGCTTTGAAATGAATGTATCGACTCTCATCACGGTTTGAAATGAATGTTTCGACTCTCATCACTTTGATAAATTCATCAATTGGATATAAAGTGTTTCCAATTTTCCTCAGGCTTTCTTTACAAACCATGCATGAAGACATCTCCTTTCAAAACTCATAACATTTCCATTGTATAGGGTTTTGCATTAGGAACATAACAGTTTCGTGTCTCTATATGAACGCACCCTTAAACTTTTTTAATGAACTGTGAATATCAAAACATTAGTTAAAGTCAACATTTTCATCATGGTAAAGTTCACGAACCAGCAACGTGTGGAAATTATTAAAAATTACTATTAATTTCTATTATCGACAAATCATCTTCAGCGATGAAGCTCATTTCTGGTGCAATGGGTTTGTTAATAAGCAAAATATGCATTATTGGTCAGCAGCAAACCCCAATTGCTTCTTGAGACACCGTTGCATCCACAAAAAATTACTGTTTGGCACGGTTTTCATGTCGGAGGTGTGATTGGGCAATATTTTTTCGTGGGTGAAAACGACAGTCATGTTACTGTCAATGGAGGGCACTATCGTGTTATGTTGAATGATTATTAGTGGTCAGAATCAGATGAACTTGACATCAACGATATGTGGTTTCAACAAGACGATGGCACTAGCTACACAGACCGCTCGCAATCGATTTATTGAAATTTATTTATTTATTGTAATGTCCTTAATGGAAAACCCTATTACCACTCTGGTTATATCAAATCAGATATCTTTATGTCAAAGCTTGTCCAACCAAAACCTTGTAGCAGGTAACTTTGACCTTTCACTCAATATATCTGGAGTAAAAGAAGTCATCGAAAGGACATGAGTACTGCAAGCACTTTACCGAGCATGATTTTGACATGTCCATTATAGTAGTAGTCCGCGTGGTGTAGTGGTTAGCGCGCTCACCCCGTGAGCCGAAGGTCCCTAGTTCAATCCCGTCGGTTACAAAGCGATTTGTTTTAAGTGGTTCTTCGGACGGACAATGAAGTGTGACAATTAAGTAATACGGTTAATTTTATTGCCGCGCTTGTGGTAAACCTGCAACCTTGAAATTCCCTTCCCCTTCCTCAGCATCTTTCGTCTTTACACTGATATATTTACCATCGCTCTAGCTTGTTTAGTTCACCTGCTTTGTCGTGTTGAGAAGCTTGTGTTGGTGGCGCTCGTCAGGAAAATGGAGAAACAAAATCAAGAGCAATGCGTCGCGATAAAATTTTGCGCCAGATTGGGCGAAACAGCTTTGGAAACGTACGTTAAAATTGTAAAAGTGCATGGTTATAGTGCTCTAAGTCGTGCCCAGGTGTTTCGATGGCATAAATAGTTTAAGGAGGGGTGTGAAAGCGTGGAAGACGAGGCGCGGAGCGGGAGACCAGTCGAGGTGCGGACTGATACGAATGCGCAGCGTGTGTGCGCCCTAATCACGAAGAGCGGCATTTAATAGTTTGAGTGTTGGCCTTGGAACTGGGTATGAACCGTGAAACTGTCAGACAAATTTTAACCGACGATTTTGGGATGACGAGGGCACTTATGTGTAAAATATCAATGATGCTCAAAAAATGTATCATTAAAATAACGCAGTCAGGATCAACTCTTGGTCTGAGACAGCGCGCGAGTATATGTGTGGTGCCGCTAGGTGCAAGTATGGACAGGTTAAATAAATAGCATAATTTTCTACCTGATTTATTTCAAATAATTTTTTGGTTCATTAAAGTGGTTTTCTATAGGGTTTTGAAAAATAATTTTACAAAATTCTACTAAAATCGTTTGTCTGTCCGTCCCTGAGTGCACCAAAATTGCTATAAAGACGAAATTTAGTAATCAAGTCAAAAGTAATGACCTCTTCAAAATGTTAATACAAAGGTTGTTTATTTGGTTCTTAAAGGGGTTACCCAATATATGTAAACGCCCTATAAAAACTTTTTTGTAAAAGGCAGCCGATATGGGTATCAAATTAAAGTTCTTGATAAGAACAGCTGTAAGAAGTACGGTAGCTGTGAAGAGGGTGCGGATGGAGTCAAAACATATGTAAAATTTGTGTCCCCACCCTCGCGGTTGGAAATTTTGGGCAGAAAATTCAGGACAAAAAAATCATGGATGTATCTATTTATGAGTATGAGAGCAAAAAGTACTCTAGAAGTCGAAATTCGATCAACTTTCTTAATAAGAGTACAATTTATGAAGAGGGTACCCTTAAACTAGTCAAAACTCCCAACGAGGTTCTTTAGTAAGGCGTGCATTTACTCTGAAAATTTCAGGAGCGATAAACGACATTACTATATCATTACTACAACAAAAAAAAAAAAGTTTAATAATCATATTTTTCTTCTTCTTGATGTTCGAAAAATATTGTTTGATTTACTGATTTATTTACAAAACCCTTCTGGCAGGAGTAATCTACAGCAAATTCGATTTGTTTTTGATAAGTGTATGCGTGAGTATCTTGAAGCTTCATCAAACTACAGCATCAGATTAAACGTTTGCAACCTAAATATATTCGAATCAAAAAAAAATCTTTTGATATCCTTGACTGCAATGAACGTAAACTATTAACACGTGCTGTACAAATGTAAATACTTAATCAAATACTCTTCTTAGCCGTACCGTTCACAGCCAGCATACTATTAAAATACCTTTGAAATCTAACAAAATTTACAATTTAGCGCCTATGGTGCGAAAACATCCGCTTATACCTGACAAAGCGCCAGGTAACGCCGAAAATTCATTGATTGTATTCTCATTCAAAACTTTTTCAAAAGGACTCTTAAGCCATCAAAATAAACATACGCTGCCTACCTTTAATTTACTATTTGAAAAGCGATATATTTGTATGTCTCTCCAGTGCATACATTTCATGAATGCACACATGCTAACCTTCTCAGCTGTCTTATTTCCTTCCATTCTTCCTTGTGCAGAGAAGTCAAAGTTAACATCTAGTGAAACCCATTAACAATTGTGTTCATCTCAAATTTCACATGTGCAAAAGAACTCTAAACGGTACCTACACTCCAAGCACGATAGGTACGTACGTTTATGTCCTTAACTACAGGACCGAATCGATGAGAAGGAATGAAGGACTGCAACGGAGGAAGGGAGTATGAACCTTAACGATTTGAATCAAGTTTCGTTCGACCCACATGTGAAAACCGAAAACCTGGTGCGAATCCACCGGCGAAGTAATAAATCAAAGAAAAGTCAGTGTTTTAACACAATGATAGACCCTGGCCCACACGTGTACATTCTTTCCACCCGTGATAGTGCAACGATATATCTGTGAACGAAAATCTGTGACAGCAAGGACGAAGATATTAGACACTACGGAAAGGCCGCTGATTGCACAAGAGATAAGTATTCAGGATTCCAATAAGGGTGTCACTTCTATACAATGCTGCGGACGGTGACATGTTCCTTGCTTGCGTGGTATGATGAAAACCTGGTGGCATCAGGTATGTCGCCCGATAAAGTCGGAATGTCACTCCAATTTAGGACGCACCCAGTCCCGACTGAAGATGACTTGAAAAGGGAGATGCAACAAACAACCGGTAAAATTTAGAGTAGTCGTCGTGCATGGCCAAATGAGGGTCCTGTACATCGCCAGATGAGACAATGACGGTGTTCTTGTTCCGGTAACGAATGTCCTGAATTTAACCTGCCCAACGCAAATATTTAAATTTTCCCCTCGTGGCGGCGTGCCTCGAGGTAAGTTCTGCAAGCGTGTAATTGTGTTTTGGAAAAAAAAGAGGTGGCTTGAGTTAGAACTGGATTTTAATGATCAAATTAAAGTTTTTTATTTCAAATTTTTCCTCATTTCGATGAATATGTTTACTACCCACATGATTATGCAGTATACCAACGGTAACACTGCTGTCTCTCACCTACAAATTATTCTGTTGAATGCACTGAAAATGGGGTGCATACTAAGAGATTTAAGTTTCGCATCTTGCTTGATTTTTTTATTGGTCCCAGAACATCCCGTTCACTCCAGCGTGTCCTTTTGCCGGATTCCAACTAACATGTAAGCGTATTTCACGTACGCTGCTCACTGCCGACATTATGCCTAAATATATTTTTGATAGCCAGATGGTCCCTTTTGTTAAACAAAACCCCTCATGTACACGTTTGTGAATTTGTTACAAAAGCATTCGCGGGGATTGCAATTCAGATTCTCGGATTCAGATTTCGATTTGATTTTCAGTGGTTTCTCTGTCGTCGAGGTCGTCCTTTTTCATGAATTGGTTTTTTTTATTCTATTTTATAAAATGCAAGGTACGGGATTTCCTGACTGTCCGGGAAGCGAGGATGAGCAGTAAAAATTTTACCAGTGGTTTGGGCGGTTTTAAAATGAACAAAGGTGGACAAAATAGATATTGTGTATTCGAATTGAGTATAAAATCGTATTGGGAGATAGTGAAAGGGTTGAAATATTGCATTCAAGTTTTGTTACTTGGCAAATTGGATTGATTTATCTACTTAAGGTTCATTATAGGGGACTTGGCGAGCAGTTTTGATAAAAGCGGGAAGACGTGAGAAGAAAATATACTTTTGAAATTTTTGGGAGTGGAGGAGTTTGTCCCAACCTAAATTTTAAAATTTTAGGCTTGTGTTCTTAAAGCGTTTATTTATTTATGAAGTTTGCATTGCAAAGATCTATCGTTGTCAATTTTTGTCAAGGCAAAGTTCTTAACGAATAAACACACTTTTTTACTGGGTTACAAGCTAACGGAGGACACGAAACAAACTTTGCGTCAATATTTGATATCAAAACGTGTTGTAAAGCTTATGGGGGAAATTTATAATGAGTATGTTATTTTCTTTTATAATTTATTGAAACTTTTAACAAATAAATGAATGAAACAGATAATTGAAATTTTTCGATAAAGTGTCCTCAGAAAATACTAGTCGAATCACACGCAGTTGCTGGTGCAAAATATGGAAACCAAAGTTTCCGTATTAAATTAGCCGTTTTTCTTCTAAACTCTAGTATCTGCAAACACCAGACAGGGGATGTCTTCATCATATATATATATATATATATATATATATATATATATATATATATATATATATATATATATATATATATATATATATATATATATAAAGCATGCATATGTTAATATTAAGAATGTGGAGATAGCTTAAATGAATATAATCATATCAATTTGAATACTTTCTTATATTTTTCATGATTATTATATCTGTTTATGTCTATCATAGTGATAATTGGCATGTAGTAGCTAAAAGACGATATACGAGTAAAGTTTGGACATTCAATACGCTCTAAATTTCCAAATAATACAAAATTTAGGAAATTTCTTTAACAATTACTTTATGTTGCACTTATAATATATGAGGCGCTGAGTTCCAAAACTCATTACTCGCACTCGAAGTTATTTTCTGTAATTCACAAAAAATGTTTAATAACTATTTGAGCCATTTTATAATGGTTGCTCTAGAATGAAACGATCTAAAGCTATAAAACACTCAATAACGGCTAACGTGACAACCTCAGAGAACCAGTTCATGATCGCAGGAAGCGAGTTTTCTTCCACTACACGCAAGGGACTAGTTTTGCTTCTCAAATGTCAATGCAAGGAATACGTTTTAGTACTCATATTAATATTGACCAACTTAAAACGATAGACAAGAGTGAGCTTTTTACCCTCCACATTGAAGATGCATCGGCTTGGGACTTCGGACCCGGTTTGCCCGTCGGAGACGGTCGTAGGAGGCACCACTCGCTTGTCCCTTGGTCCGAAGACCAAGCAAGAAACGCGGCCGCCGAGCACCCCTCACACACCTGGAATCAAGATCTATTATCCTCACCTGGCGCAGCCTTCCCGATAGGATTTAACTAGAAAAAAAGAATTGTTCAAACCCGGGGTGACCACTTTCCACTCTTTTGCCGTGTTCACCTGACGTAACACTAACAAACCCTCCTGAAAAATTTATTCGGGACACTGAAATACACCCAAGCCAGGTGTACAATCCACTCAAGAATAATTTTCAAATAAATTTCAACTCTGTGATTTAAAAAAAAAAGAAAACCAATCGCAAAATATTATTTATAGTTTAGTAAAGTACTAAATGCACAATATATTCACAATACCTGTTCTTACATCTAATTCTCATCAAATCACGTCGTGAAGTTATCTCTCCAGGGCGCTACTCGACAAACTCAACAGCCAATATTCACCGTCGCTGATGAAAATTCTACCGAATTATCCTTCGTTTGGCTGCTGAATATACTTCCTTGATATCTCATCGCACCGTCAATCCTCTGCCGCCAATCTTCGTCCACCAAAAGAGACCCGTCCCTTATCCACATGTTCCTCATCAGCTCGGTTTTAACCGGCGAATCGTTAATTTTTCTTCGAGGCAACTCAATTTTCAATTGCGGTGCTGTCTTGCATCAGCGTCCCCCCATCTGGCGTTTATCGGGTACACACCTACGTCCCACATTCGCTCCATCGGGTTTTGCCGTCCTGGGTTTCCTGGCGGATTGTCATCCGCAAATGTCAATACGCGTAATCAAAACACCTTCATTTAAAGAATCGTCTGTGCTATCACAATGGAAATATTACGCTGGCATATCAGGTTTAAAACGCTGTTCTTGCCGACATACGGTTCATCAATAATCGCAGCTTGGGCGCCATTGCAAAGGATTTCACCTTGCCTTTGATCGTTTAGGTGGCAAATAACTTCAGACACTACTTCATGCACATTTTGTTCAACAGCAATCATCACATCTTCCGCAAAGTCAATTGTAGCTTCGAGGTATGCTATATTTTTGATTATTTGTTGACGCCATTTTTTTAATATAATTTTGATAGAGCACCAATAGTTCGCAATAAAGCCTGCTTTGTTTGTACTTCAGTTTCTGCATGAATAATATCGGCAAGGCCTTCCACTTCCGTCAAATCCATTTTGCCATTGGAGAATGCACGCTTTGTAAACTCTCCTGGTTTAGCTAACCGCAAATTTGGCAAGGAACCCAAGGCATCTAACATTGCACTGACAACCGGTGGACCACCATGCACTTGAAACTCACAAGAATCTTCTCCTGTGAAACTTTTAGGACCTGGAAACCACAAAATCAAACCTCTACCAATCACTTTTTTGGTTTTAGGGTGCAAAAATGAACGAAGAACTGAGTGTTGAGGTTGTGAATTGAAGTTATCGTTAGTCAACGATTTCAAAGCGGAAAATGTATTTGCACCGGATACTTGGATAACCGCGACACCACATTCGCCTTGGACTGAAGACAAGCTGAATATTGTCTTTGAAGAAAACTTTCTGCGCTCTGCGTATTTTAAAGTAAGCATGAAATTAAATCTTAAGAACCTAAGCATTTTGTTTAAATTGTCCATTGATTCAGGGCATAAATTTATGTGGGACCTTTGAGATGTAGTCAATGGCAGTAAGTTGGTCGACTAGACACCATCTATTTCGCCCAAATTCCTTAGGGATAAACTTATTGAGAATTGACGAGACCTTGAAAATTGTACTCTATGCTGACATTCACAAATTTTGTCCATTAAAATATCCATGCGTCCTTGATGCTTGTCCACTGCATCGGGAGAAATGAGAACGGGCGACTCATCCAAATCCTGAATAATAAGTTTCATTGCAGGATCGCATTCCACTAGAACTCCTCAGTTTTGCTTCACCAAGAACGTGTTTTTGTTTTTTTTAATTGAAAATATATTAAGATGAGCTATATAATAACGGTTAAAAATAGTGGAAAATATCATATGTAAGAAAATGTTTTTATTTTTGAAAAAAAAAAAAAAATTAGATGCAGATGTGCATCATGGTGTAAAAACATATTAATATTCACGAACTGTGGAAAGAACGGAAACAGTTATTGTTTTTATTACAACATAAGGCTACGCCACACTTTTCACATTCCGTTTGGGCTGTTCCAGTACATCCTGAATATTTACACCGAAGCCTTTTGTCGGTCCAAACAGGCCAGTGTCCTAACTGATCCAATCTGATATCTTTTGGCGAGATTTGCTAACAAGGCCCTTTTTTCTTTTTGTCCTGGATGAGTGCTTCTTCATCGCTAGTACGCTTCAGCCGGTTCGTACTTTTATATTTGGCTAAAGTTTCAGCAACTTCTAGTCGGAAATCAGCAGAATTTAGCACATTGACATTATTTTCCGTGTCAGCATGAATTCTTCTATACAATAGCCAAGAATTAGTGATGATCATGTCCAGGAAATGGTAAAAGAGCCTTATAAACCAACGTTTACTCCGAAGTCTAATTTTATAATGACCCATTACGGAGTCCATGAGGTCTACACCTCCCATGTGACGATTATATTCTGCCACAATAAAGGGTCGTTTAACATTGATTTGTTTTTTTTGCGACCTGTCGAATCTACTTACGATCGATGTGGGATTTTTGCCAGCAAAGTTGGATGCTAGGTTCACAATTTTATTATCTCTCCAGGCCACCACCGATATGTCAATACCATTATAGCTTGCAATCTGTTCAATCGATGTGCCTCTAGGCTGTTTTTTCTGCTGTTTTTCTTCTGGGAGTTTACAGCTCGGGATCCGGTTTCTCCGAACGGTGCCCAAAGCTAATATACCACGGTGTGACAAGAATTCAATCAAGGGTAGGGATGTATAATAGTTATCAAAAAACTGTCTATAGTTTTGGTTGGCAGGCATCTCTCTGGCAAGCCGGACCACTACATTAGATGAGGCACCTAATTGAGGCTCGCCATCTGCGCATATATTCTCTTGGCCACAGTAAACTTCAAATTTGTAGCCATATCCACTTGCACCACAAATAACGAACAGTTTGAAGCCCCACTTGTGGGGTTTGTCTGGCAAATATTGCTTTAGAGCACTTCGTGCTTTGGTTGAACACATTTGTTCATCAACAGACAAATGTTGTTCTAGAGGCACTTTTCTAAAGTTATGATTCAGCTTTTCAATTATTGGCCTGATTTTATAAAGTTGATCAGAATTTGGCTGACTATACGGTAACATTTTAGAGTTATCATTGAAGTGTAATACTTGCCTCAGAAACTCGAACCGTTTTAGTGTCATTATCACACGTATGTTGGCATCGCCATATTTCTGTGACTAGTATATTCGAACATAGGGCAGGGCAATTTTGGACATGTAGTAAATAATTCCAATAAACTGTCTTGTTTCCTGGCTTGTAACATTTATAGGTTCACTGGCATCTTTTTGCACGCTGTACAGGTTTGTTTCGTCTCTTATGAGATCCACAATGTCGTCAGTAAATAAGTAAGAAAATACCTGGTAAGGCGTCTGTAATTCCAGTATTTCATTTGATAACTTGGAAGACCCCCAAAACCTCATCTGGTCTTCATTTAGTTCTAAGTTTTTATTTTTTCATATGATATTCGTTTTGGGATCACATGCGCTTCGTGAAGTTGTGTTGACTTTGGAGCTGGTACTGGGTACTAAAACAGCAGGCGGTACCTCACGTGGTTGAACTGTAGTGCTTGTACTGGTCTCAGAGCTCGGTAGCAAGATGTCATCTTCCTGATCTTCTAGGAAGGGTATTTCTGGTTCCTAATCCGAATCTTGGCGTAAATTTCGATTTTCCAACATGTACGATGGATCAGCTACATCGTCGTCGTCTGAAAAGTCTAAGCCATCCTCACTATCTTGCCATTGGCTTAGAATAGTTTCTAATTCGACAGTTGACAAAGGCCTAGAGCCTGAACGCGGAAACCTCAAACTCATATTGAGCCTGAAAAGAGAAAATATTCCTCTCACGAAAAAAGAAATAAAATATAACAGTTTAGCGCAGTGTTGCATTACTGCATCAAAACAAAACTTGAGAGTATCTCTCTAAAAACAATCTAAACATTTGAATTGCATGTTCTTAGAAAAAATCAATAACTAACCTTTACTGTGCAGTAATTTCACGTCCCTATTTGCAATATAACCACTCAAAAAAAAAACAACGAAAATTATGCGCGAACAACACAAACCGGTTCTAAGGGATCCGTCACTTCAAGTGGCCAAAAACTACAAATAACACCGTCTAGCACAAACGTGGGGAACTAAGTCAATAGAATGCTTTGCTACAGATATGCATTGCTGCGTTGAAAGGTATTTTATTCGTTGCTTTGAACGACTTTGCTAGTTTGAAGAGTATGATGCAGATCTGCTACTCAGCGCCGTAAAGGGTTAAATTAGTTTGACCACTTTCAGTTTTGCTACTAATAAGAAAATTATCGCCTTTTTTGTGACTTTGGCTGAGTCAGCACATGAATTTCAGGATAAGCTTACAGTATCTTCAACTTGGCAATATTGGCTACGATAAGATCCTGTGAATCTGATCGATTCATCAATCGACGAGAAATAATTCTAAAATTTAAAACATTTTATAAACAGTACAGGCTTATTGATTCACCGTTGACGATTCTACTTGTGTACTTTTTTTTCGTCAATTCTTAGTATTTTATCGGTTCTATTTGAACTATCATATATCTCTACAGATAGAATTCTAGGCAAAAAGCTTCCCACCTCCGCTGGTTTTCCTAACACCTACTTAACTATTCTCTGTGAACATATCTCCTTGTTCGTTACACTTCAAACCATCTTCGTGACTCCAATACACTGCACATCAGCGGAATTACTGCTAGGACCAAGCATGGTCCCCAAATACCTACCAATGACCGTCCGCCATCACCACTTCAACACATTGCACACCATGGTATCGGTGGTAGGACCAAGCACGACTACCTCTGAACCATCATGCATTTGCCCATGACCCCCAAATACCCATGAATGGTCATCCGTCGTCACCACTTCAGTACGTTGCACATCGGCAGCATCAGCGCTAAACCAAGTACGGCTACCGCTGAACTACCATGCATTCACCCTTTGTCACCAAACAAACACCAACGATCATCCGTTGTCACCATTTCAATACACTGCTCATCGGCCGTATTAACTCGAGGATCAAGCATGTCTATCGCCAAATCATGGTACATTTGCTCATGATCGTTAAATACAGCGCCGTAGCTAGCATGGGGCAGGCGGGGCGGTGCCCCAGGGCCCCTTCTCGTCGACTTTTTTTTGACCCTGAAAGAATCTTACCCTGGCGAAGACTTTAGGGGCCCCTGAAAATACCTCAAATTGAACAATTTTTTTTCAAAGTGAAACAATTAAAAATTTTTTTCGTTGTTTTATTAGATTGTTTACAAAGTAACATTTTTTCGTTTCTGTACAACAAATTTAATTATTTTGATTAATAAATAGTATTAAAAATGCCGCTTTCTTGATTTGCATGCCGCAAATTTGTCGATAGTTTCGCTAAAATCGATCTTTCTTGCTCGCTCATTCTCAATTTATAATAATGCCAATCCAGACAGTCGTTCTTGCCCCATAGAGCTTCGCAAATAATTTTTTATTAATTTCAATTTTGAAAAAGATCTCTCTGCCGTTGAAACTGTCACAGGAAGTGTCAAGAACATAATACACGCAGTGCATACATCAGAGTAGGTTGACGTCAAGGAACTGTTTTCAATAATAATCATTTCGTCAAGTTGTTTCACACTATCAATCTGACTTATTTTTTTTCGAAACGCTGATCGCAGAGACAGTAATTGCGATGGAAATGTTGGAGAAATGTGATCGTGGAAAATTTTCAGAAATTTTTCGGCTTCTAACGAAATTTCTTGGTCAGTGGCATTGGTTATGAACTTTGGTTGAATAATCTTGTAGACTCCTAGAACCGATTCCATACCTTCGAATCGATACTTTAATTGGAAACAAATCGTGTCCACTAAAGGGTAAAAAACAGTGACTGCGAAATTTTCCTTAGGATCCGAAAGTCTTTCGTCTACGCATAATTCATCGAAATGTTTTTTTCGTTTTGTGGGCACTTTTTTTTCTGAAAATTGAGAAGGAATACCAAGTTTACAAATTCATCGAACGATTGTCGCATGGAAGAAACTTCTATATGTGCATTTTCTAATAACTCATGTGCTGTCATCAAATCTGTCGTTTCTGTTTGAAGAACTTTTGCCACAATATTAATTTTTTCGAAAACTTTGCACAATATAACTAAACAGCAAACGAAGTTGAAAGATTCAACACGTTTTTGAAGTCCAAACGCTTCGTTTCTTTCGTTAGACTTCTTAGTGGCTAAAACGATACGCGATAAATTTCTACTGATATCAGGCAATCTTTTTTTAAGCGCGTAAATCGAGTCATGAGTGCCTGAAAAACGTGTTGGATTTAATGTTTTTAAGGTTGTTTTGGAAATATTTTGTTTTTCTGAAGGTGTTTGCAAATCTTGCCAATGTACTATACTGTGGCCGAAAAAATTGTAAATATCTTGTACAATATCTAAGAAACGTGCGATTTCTGAATTTTGTCGAACAGCATCTTTCAACACAAGATTTAAACTGTGGGAGGCGCAATGAACAAATAAAGCATGAGGTGCTACTTCGAGGATTTTTTTTTAACGCCTCCCAAACGTCCACTCATAACGGCTGCACCATCGTAGCCTTGTCCAAACAATTTCTGAATATTTAAATCTTTCTGCTTAATTGAGGATAGAATAAGATCTGAAAGGCCATCAGCCGATTGATTTTTGACTTCAGTAAAAGATGTGAAAGTTTCACAATTTTCTAACTTGGTTGGTTTTTCTTTCTCATTGTACACAATTTTAACATAACGAAAAACTTCACTTAATTGATCTACCTTGCTGCTATCTTGAGTAGTGTCCATAATCACTGAGAAAAAAAGAGCTTTTTGTAACTCAGAAACTATAGAATCATAGAATTGTTTAGCAAGAAGAGATATAAGTTCATTTTGAATGCATGGACTCAAGTATGTTACCGACCTATCAGGCAACTCCAATAGATTTTTCAAAACAGGATCATATTTCGCTAATAACTCTATCACGGACAAAAAATTTCCTTTATTACTATCCAAGAGTTTATGACTTCGCCCTCGAAAAGCTAAATGGCATGTGGCAAGCATTAACGTGACATCTAAAACTCTTTCAAATACCTTGCGCCAAAAATTATGATTTTTTTTAAAATCCTTTTCAAGTGCTTCGTCCAACGTTCCGTGTTTTTGCCAATTTTCGTAAATGACGCATGACAGAGCGTGTGATTGGGAATTTTCATGGAGATTGATGCGTTCCGAAAGATGTTTCCAATCCCGAAACCCTGTAACCCAAACACTTTGATTTCCGCCTGTCGTTTTCTCAGGAAAAAGCCAACAGGGTTGACAGTACGCAGAGTCATGCTCGGTCGAATAGCATAACCAATTTCTTCTCAGTTGGAGTCCCGATTTCGCAGTAGTATAGTAAAAATTTGTTGAGAAAAGTCGTCCGCCCTGTTTTTCATCTCTCGGAAATGGGCCAGGAGGTTGTTCGGGGCCAGATGAAATTACAGCTCGTTTCATAATTGGGTCCGTAATAACGCTAGGAAAAGTGTGTCCTTTCTCAATGTCGGAAGGAGGCAGTAAGTCTGTTCCTGTTGTTCCTGCTGTAGCGCTCGCACTACTCGCATCGAGCGGAGGAGTCTGGATAGAGGGAACATGAGCAAGTTTTGAAGCCAGCAAATTTGGTGGGAAAAATCATAATCTGTTCACAAATACACATACTTGGCAAAGAAAATTAAAAGGTAAAACATTTTATAAGCACTTCATAAAGTAAGGCAATCTCATAGAAAATTCCTTAATAATTGACGCTTTGCATTACATAACTTTTCAATTTGTCAAGAAATGTATCGATTTTGATAACAATATTTTTAGCCTCGCAATCTTTGCCATTTTAGGATGATTCTGTCTGTGGTTCTGTGGTGAATTGAGATTGATTCTGCATTGATGTGCTTGGTTCAGGTTCTGAAGATTCTGCATAAAAATTATTTATGGAATATTTCAACCATTTATTCGCATTCCAATAACTTTTCTGGAGATCCCTAGTGCTCCTTATTACAAAGAAACAACTAGGAGTCTATTAGGAAACTATCAATTTTTTACGAGTTGTATTTATTCGAGCTGAAAATACAATACAAACCGCTGGAAAACATAACCGAGCGAACGCTCGGACTCGCAGGAGATTGTTCGGGCCTGAAATCCCGGTATGAGAACGCATGAATTGGGGAGGGAGGGAGAGGATCGCTTTGCAGGCATGTACTGGTTCCCGCTCCTCTCGAGCGCGTGCTAGAGAGCGGCAACGGTGTGAGCACCGGTTCGAGCAGTTCTGGACTGCTCGCATGTACTCGGAGCAAGTACGAGTGGAACCACAGTAGTCCGAGCGCTCTCTTGCTTGGTTCTGCTCAGTTATGCTTTTTAGCGTTTCATTATTTACAAAACCTAAATGTGATGAATTGTGTACTGTACAACGCTGCAGAATTGTGTTTTCAGCTAAAATCAATATACATTCCATTAACCTAGCAGTTTCTTAAAGATTCCTAATTATTTCTTTGATGAGATTTTTTCAAAAACTTCTTGAGAATATCATAGTAGAATGTGTTTATTTTACTGCTTATTTTACTATGTTAATTTAACTCATTTCAATTATATTTATAATTTTTACAATCAAAAACCTTGAACAGTTTCCGTATCAACAGATGATGCAGGTGTGGATGATAACCAATTCACGATTTTAGTGGAAATCTTTTTTGCTTCATCTTTTTTTTTTTCGTTTTGCTTCTCTTTTTTTCGCCCCACTCAAATAAACACGTTTCATGGCGCAGAATAACGTGAGAATGGATTAAAACATACAAAGGACTTGAAAACTATGTACAAACTTTTAAATTATACAGTTGTTATATTACGTTGTTTGTCATGAACACTGATATAGAAATGAATGCTGAGTACGCTTTCGGAAATAAACAGAACGCCGTCGAAGAGGTGGGTATGGCCTATCCCGCACACAACAGCACACAGTATTCATCCTCTCTCACCGACGCTCGCTTACACATTTACACATTCGCTAAGCCACACCCACCGTCTAGACGTTTATATGTCCATTTCTCGCGCAGAGTCGGGAATCCTCATTCTAGTAACTTTAACTCTTAGTAACACTGCTGAGCCTGACACAGACATCAGCTGCTGATCGCGTCGAACAGTGCTCGATATCCGTATATGCGCGGGAAATTAAACGTTATTAGGCAATCCTAAGGATAGAGTTGAAAAAAAATTTTCGGAGGGGGGGCCCCAAATTTCCTTGCTGCCCCAGGGCCCCCGAGGCTCTAGCTACGCCACTGGTTAAATACCCACTTATCGAGCAGTCACACAAGCAAAATGCTTCCTAACGCTTATCCGAACTTTTAATTGCAGATTTAGGAAAAAAGATTTCATTACTTCCATTCATAGTTGTAATTTATAAAATTTTTTTTTCTCATTATTATTAAATGTAATTTTATATCAATTTTCCTTTACATTAAATTTAAACGATTCCCTTTAAGTATATTCTTCATGACATTTAACTTTTTATTATTATTTAAAATCGTTTTCAAGTTTCTTTACTTCTAAGTGCATCCTAACTGTGTATTGCATTTCCGAATGCAATTGAACTCGGCTGAGCGAGCAGCTGATTCGACGTAACGTTGCGACACGGGAAAGAGAAAGAATCGTTTTGGATGGATGGGGAGTCCACGGGAGATCATGAAGAACCACGGATAAATTGGCGAATTTTTGTTCTTCTTTTTAATTCGATCAGTTTTTTCGCCATTTGGATCGGTGCCGTGTGAAGTTATTAACATCGCGTCTTAGTTAATACTTGTTGGGAAGTTATTGAATTTTTTAAAAGTTGAGGTTCCATAAAGGCAACTGTTGTGCAGTGAATCGTACGGTTTCAAGACACAACCAACTACGTATTTATGGAAATGGTAGAATTTGTTTTCCGGCGCGAGCGGTGCAGTTGATTTGTGCACTAAATTTGCAGATCTTTTTGCTTACTTTCGAAGTAATTCGAATAGAAGATTATTTCCTTATAGTGTAAATAAGTGTAGCAAAATCCAACGGAGGCGTAAATGTTGGAAAAGAAAAAGCCAATTTGTCAAATAGACGACGATCTTACAGAAATTACATCAAATTGCATTGAAAGTGGAGTCCGATTAACGAGTTCATGGAGAATTGTCAAAACACGAATTGCACTAGTTTGTCCGCATGAATCGCGCGCAAAGGCGTTTAGTGATTTCTAGATAATTATTGTGTAGGGAAATCGGGAAAAGTGATGTTGGGATATTTGAATATAGTATTTAAATTGTGCAACGTGTAATTAAAGTGGATTTTAATTTAAGAATAGTGAAAAAAGGACCCAATTCGTGCATTCACTAACACTACTACCTATTTAACTTACACAATTCATATTTTACTACACTAGAAGGGGATGCCGCCATTCCACTAGAAAAAACATAGGCAAATGGAACATATTAATAGAATAGCCATGACTATAAGCCACGATACAATTAGTGATGGATTTGTTGCAAAGGCTTAAAATGGGTCTTAACATCCGTAAAATAGGCATGTTAAAGGAAGAGGGCAATGTGCTCCTCTAGATAAAATACCAATTTATTCGAGCTGCAGGGAGGACATTGAAATACGGTTGGCATTTCTAAAAGGAAAATTATTGCAAATTGTATCTTTTCTGAAAATTGGAACTTGTTTGAGTTTTGGTGCATGTGCCACTTTTCGTGTAGAGGCGTGTAGCGATGTTGCTTATTTGATTTAATGAACGGAGTGCTACATAGAAATGATAAATGATCGACAATTCTTTAGAAGCGATATAGTGAAAAATAAATTATGAGAATTGTTGAATTCGGGAGCTATTGAGAAATTGAAGCAAAAGAGCAAAGAATTAAATTTTATATTGAATTTATTTTGATTATGAATGACGAGTAACTCTGTGAGGTAGAAAGAAGACGATAATCCTGAATAATTATTAGGTGTTGCCTGTGACGGGAATATCAAGCATACCTTACGAAGGATTCTCTGCGCTGCGAGGATCAACCACGCGAATATACTTGTTCCAATCGATAAGATTTGCCACCGTACCCGACATCTTGTTGGAAAAACTAACATTTGCAGTTGAGGAGACAAACACTTTTGGAATTGAGTAAGCAAACAGTAGTTAGTACACATCGAATACTTACGTGATGTGTCGTACCTGCGTAGTCCACATTTCATGTGCCCAAATGGATATGTGGTATTTTCAAATTTCTTTAATTTGTGTTAAATGGCATACAGTACGATTTATTCACGACACATCTTAAGTAAAAGTTATTGATTTCATTTACATATTCATTGAGAAACAAAATTAAAAGGGAATTATTATAAGGTATAAATTTTTAAAACCAAATCAACTACCTATACTTACATTTTCATTAAAAAAGGGAAAAAAATCTACTCAGAATATCTATTTTAACGCCATTTAAAAAGTATGCAGTATGAAGATTTAGCTAAAGAAAATATTTGCCCGTTAAGTAATGAGGAATGTTCAAAAGATTCTTGCACGCAGGTTAATTGTTAGATATATTTTATAGTTGTTGCGTTTCTACAATAGTATAAATTCCCGTATCAAAGGCTAACAATATTTTGAAATTCTATGTGGGTATTTTAATGACCTCCGGGGTGAAAATACTAATAAACAATTGGATGCAAGAATAATTGTTTTACAATCACAGATTTGAAAGTAGTCAGTAGCTTGTAACTATTTGAGATTTTTGTGTTAATGTTACTTCCTTTCCTAATTATATCCACCGACGCATTTGCATAGTTAAAACATGAAAGTAGGCACTCCATGTTTAGTTTTTATTACCACTTTCAATAAGATGTTTGGCGAAAGAGTCAGAAATAAATTGGTCATCCATGAGCATGGAACTAGCTAGTTGTTCTATTGATATGGGGAAACATACACGGGCCTGGTTTGACACTTTCCTGGCCCTGTTCAAACTATTAGCAAAACCCGTGACTCGCCTCGAGATCATTCAGTAACGAGACATAATCAATGGATAAGTACGTTCATCCTCCCAGTTGACCCTATTTAAATTGCGGTGGTAGATTCTTGCGAGTAGCTTTCTAAGCCAACTACATCTGCAACGAAGCTCCAAGATATCTTCTGGTAAATCTCGATAGACGTGATTTGTCGTGGGTTTCTAAGTGAAGATCTTTGAGACGACCGTATCCAGGGTTGAATATATATATGCGACTCCCTCATCGATTTCAGGAAAAGAAAGTTTTTCGATTCTTGATCGGAATTTCTTTCAATTTCCCATCAAGGTCAGCACTCACTACTGCCCAATCGATTCGCTCGTATGGAATGAAAAGTTGAGAATCTGCAACCTCAAGTTTTACATTCTTTTTCACTCTTAAGTTCAGCTCAACCAAAAGATGGTCAGGATTGGCGTCAAGAACTCCACACTGGAAATTCCTTAAAGTGTGGGAGAGATTTATCAGATTGGCAGATACAATGAAGAAGTCAATAATGGACGAACTTTGGCAGAAGGTAGCCTCTCTTGGGGCAATCAATATGAGATCCATATTTGATTCAACCCAGTTAGAGATAGATGTCCCATAGCCGTTAGATGCAATATTTTTTCGTGAGCGATGTTTTGCATTAAAATCACCTCCCAAGGCACAGACATCGAATTTTTTCTACAGAGTAAGCACTGCTTCCAAGTCGTCAATGAGTTCCCTCACGGGATATCCATGTCAAACATGGATACCTGCAAACGCAAAGGTTCACCCTCCCAATACATTACAGACTTAGAAGGCAGTGCCTTTCAACTTTCAGGTGATATTTGTGCACCATAGCAACTCCTAAAATTCCCTCTGGATCACGCCTAATACATATATATATATACATATATATATATATATATATATATATATATATATATATATATATATATATATATATATATATATATATATATATATATATATATATATATGCTTAGCCCATCCGACGACTATATAAAATCATTACCTTCCACACATCCTTTAGACACTGAAGATGACTCGAACGCGTCTGCTTACATAACAAAGCCAGGCCCGACGGCTTTTTCAGAAAAAAGAGAATTGACCTGGGGATATCAAATAAACAAAAAAATTGACTAGTAATGCAATTTGTTTTATATTCCCATAAAAGTTAAACATGCAATATTTTAATGACTGTTAAAACTCGTGTCTTCGTCAAATAACCTAATTTGACGTTTTTATCAGGACACTGTTCTTTGTCAGCTTTTAGGTAAGTGTTGGAACGGGAATTCTGTGGGAGAATGAAAGACATGGAATGAATACTTACACATATTAACAGTACACGTGTAGTGGAAAACGAGAATTCGTAGTGGCCTTTATTGTGAGTAGGGAGCTCAAATCGCACGTTATTGATTTTAAGGCAGTTAATGAACGACTGTGTGCGATCCATATAAAAGCGAATTTTTTCATAATTTGACTTACAAATGTGCACGCTCTGATCAAAGAAACCAAGAAAACATTCTACAATCACCGAGAAAGACTAGTCGACTCATTACCTACAAACGACACATAAATAATTCTGGATGATTTCAACGATAACGTTGGTAATGGGATATCTCATCGGGGAATGACCGGAGGATATAGCCTCCACGATGAAACCAGTGACAACGGCCAGCGCCTGATTGACTTTGCATGTAGCGGAAATCTAGTCAAACGTTCGACTTGCTTCCCACATCGACGCATACATAAAGTGGCCCGGGTGTCACCAGATGGTGGTGGTGTAGTGGTTGGAGCACTAAGCCCGTAAGTCGATGGCCTCTGGTTCCACTTTCGTTGGCGTCAACGAGATTCAGTTTGAATGATTCTTCGGACGGACTATAAGCCTGTTCAGTGATGATACGAGCTGGTTTAAAATCAGAACGTATCGCAGCTGGGTGGATGGACACACGGCCAAAGCGTGATAATGATCATATCACCTTATGCGGATACATTCGATCATGATAATGAGATACTCGAACTATCTCAAAGCGAAGGCCCGAAAGAGGCTGTAGTGCTGTGAAAAAAAGTCACCAGATGGCAATACACAAAATCAGTTCGACTATGTTCTTCTGATCCAAAAACGTTGGGCTTCGAGCATACATGATGTCAGTACATACCGAGGAGTCAATTGTAACTCAAATCATTACTTGATCAAATTAACCTATCAGTGTAGTATGTAAAAGGTGTGAACACATCAAAAGGCTCCAAACGGCGTTTGCCGCAAAAAATTTCACAGGGACCCTCGACACACAGCTAGCTCCCATCTTATCAGACGCAGCGCTAAAGACAAGTAACGAGCTCTGGATAGAAGTGAAAGCGGCTATTAAGATCGCGGCAGAACAAACGATCAGACATCAAGCCCGGCACAAGAGTAATAAATGGTTCGATGATGAGTGTCAGCATGCGTTAGATAGAAAAATCAGGGGTACAAAGAATATTTAAGTAGGAAAACCATGACGAAGGAAGAACATTATGAAATGCTCAGAAGGGTAGCGAACAAGATAGTTAGGACTAAGAAAAGAAAATACTATACGGACCAATTGAGAAGTATCGATGTAAGTAGCAATATCATCACTGATGAAACCAAGATTCAAGGAGAATGGGCATAATATTTCAAAAACCTCCTTAATCCTCCGCACCGCTCCAGAATATTGGAACCTATAGATTTCTTCGGAGAGCTTAGATTGGCCCCACCAACTTTGGGTGAAGTGTGCTCTACCATTAAACCCTCAAAAGAATGGTAAAGCGCCGGGCATCGATGCGATTCAAGTGGAGCTCATTAAATGTGGTGGCAGCAGTGTTCATAAAGTCATCCAGCACTGTTGGCAACAAGAACATATACCGAAAGAGTGGAGCTAATCAATTATATGTTCTATCCACAAAAAAAGGTGACAAGCTACAGTGCGAAAATTATAGAGGCATATCACTGCTTTGTACAGCGTACAAAATATTTTTCTAAAATCTTAGAAAATAAAATCGGATCATATGCCAACAGTATCATTGGGGCTAATTGTTCACTGTCAAGTAAAAACTTGAGGAATTCTGGGAGTTCAACATAGACATTCACCAAATTTTCGTTGACTTTAAGTAAACATACGACGGTATTAATTGTAATGTACTGTACCAAATAATGCTGGTATCCGAGCCAAATTAGTCCGTCTTACCAAAATGACAATGACGTCGATGACCTTCCAAGCTCGCATCAATAACCAAGTCACTGATGCTTTGGACACAAACATTGGACTAAAGCAGGGAGATGGGCTGACCCCATTGCCATTCATTTTGGCTTTGCGGTGCGTCATAAGGAAGCTACCTGTTGATACACGAGGTACATTCCTATACAAGTTAAGTCAAGTGGTAGCCTATGCGGACGACATCAACACTTTGCCACGGTCATTAGCAATTGCGAAAGAATGTAAAACTAGTAGGGCTACAAACCGATGAGCAAAAAACACAGCTCATGACGCAGTCAAGGAAAAATATCTCAAATGCGCAAAATATCACACTTGTTGAATACAATATCGAAATTTGGGCGCTACAATAACGAGAACCGCAAACAAAAGAGACGAAATACGCCGACAAGTACAATTCGCAAATAAATTATTTTATTCAGTTTTGAAGATCTTGAAGACCAGCTGCGTTCACAGGAAACAAAGCTCTAAGTATACAAATCTGTGATAAGACCCTCTATGGGTGTGAACATGGACCCTAACCCAAGCATCTGGAAACATATTGAACACCTATGAGCGACGCGTCCTGAGGCGAATACTCGGAGCGAAGCTAGACGGGGAAGCTAGACGGGGACTAATTGTAAGACTGCGTAAGCTGTTATGAGCTGGCCACATGAATCATGGACGAACAATGGATACCCCAAAAGATATTCCTTGAGAGAATTGAAGGGTGGAGGCCAGTGGAGAAAGCAACGAAATGCTGGATTGACTTGGTCGACGAAGACAGTTCATCGCTGCTCGGATTTCAAAATTGGAAGATGTGGTCAGTGGATGGAGACAGCTGGAAGCGCTATTTGCAGGAAGTGAAGGCCCGAGAGGGCTGTGGTGCTACGACGAAGAAGAAGAAGAACAGTACACGTTGTATACCGCATGGAACCTCATCTGATCAATATTTGCGTTGTTTGACTTTAGTGATAGAAAGTGAACTGAATATATCTGTGAAGCTGAAACCTTCATAGTTTAGTTACGTCAATTTAATCTCAGCTTGTTACAACATGTCCTATAAGAGAAGAACGGCCAATTTACCATCCCCGATGTCGAAAACAAATCACTGCAGAAAATAGAAAGTGTAAGAGTGCTGAAATCGCCAAAAATGAAGCTGAAGCATTGTGCCCAGAAACCGTAGCAAAAACCTCTCTTCAACCAGAAGGTTGCAGCAATAGCCTTATCAGCAGGAAAGGTTAACCCAAAAAGGGGAAGCATCTGAATGTGACTCGCAAAAAATATTAGCAAAGATGTAAGGAACGGGATTCTCGAGCTAGAGGAGCTCCTAGACCACAAAAGGGACATTGCTCACGGAGGTAGTTGAAGACTAAAGAAGGACAGAAGAGTAGAAGCCTAAAGTAGAGCTGAGGCCTAAGTCTATTGGGAAAGCTTAGATAGCTCCTCCACCAAATACCATCAAAAAATGGCCTCTAGTCCAAAGGAGACTGGGGTAAAAAGAGGAAAGAGGAGACACTTCATGCGCATAAATGTTCGATTGGGGGTTTCAGGCAGTGCTAAAAAGGGCAGCCTAGAAAGCTGCCAAAAAATGTATATAAAATGTCCTAGAAAATAAATGTATCGTAGATAACCAACAAATAGAAATATTTAAAGCAAGGCAGAAGAGAAAAACCATGATAAAAACCCCAGAAACAGACGCTGTTCGTAAAACCCAAGGATAGCTGGATCCTACGCAGATATGTTGAAAGAAATCAGGGGAAGTATAAAGCCCAAAGGCACCAAAACTGCCATTTAGGTAGTGCCGCCAACCCGGTCTGGCCACATACTGGTGGAACTTGGAGCAGAGGCTAATAATAAAGAAGCATTTTGTGATGCAGTCAAGAGCAATAGTAGCCTTGCTTGAGTCGATGGCAACGATCAAAACCAGGGAAATTTACTGCACTACGGACCTGACTGAGGTAGAGGAAGCCATCAATAGAGAGTTAAGTAGGGCTGACACCAGAAAACAATAGCGGACAATGTCTGGCCATATTCCATCTGACTGAAAAGATACCCAACAACATCAGAGTAAGGGAAAACTAACAATGTGGTGAGTCATCTGCAGAGCACGGCAAAGAATAGTAACCTCTTCAATGATTTAAATGCATTGGTTACGGTCATACCACAAAGGTATGCAAGGGATCCGATCGAAGTTCCCAATGCTACAAATGTGGTGATATGAGGCATAAAACAAAAGAATGCACGAAGGAAGCACACTGCATGCTTTGCAAGGATTCTAATCCAAAAGCGGATTTGATGCACGTCGTAGGATCAGGATAGTTTTGGGGTTTCCAGGAAGCCCTAGCCAAGGCATATGGGAAAATGAGTCCCTGCGATGGTGGACAGGCTAGGACTCATCGTGCTGTGCACCACCGATACGCCGAGTTTCTGCCCTGTGAACTGTGAAGGAACCATTACCGACGTGATATTTGCCTTGGAGTCCCTAGTACAGATAGTACACAATTGGAGAATACCAGATGACTACTCAGCCATTGATCATCAGTACATTTTATTTGAAATCCGCGATGATGTCTCCTAAAGTCCATGCTCTCGACCTTCTACGATTGGGGGGATATTGGAAGGATGGACACTGGGAGGTTCATAAAGGTGCGCACGGTAGGTGCGCCGTTGCTGGAAAATTCACAGAGGACTGAAGAGCTCGCAACCCAAGAGGTGGTGAATTCAACTATGCAAATCATCACGTCTACTTGTAGCACTTTCATGTCTGGTCAGAGACCCTGGTACGGCAAGACTCCAGTACACTGACTTATGAATTTAAAATTTTGTCTGTAAAGTCTAAAGAGTACCCTGAAATTTCCCAAATGTTTTGCACAGTTCTCATAGTGGTAGGTGCATATTTCCCGGAAATTTTATATTAATTTAGTTTTAAACAACAAAGTTATACTCAATTACAATCACAGCACCAATATGTGATACTGGGGTATCAAATTTCTAAGCGTTTCTAAGCTGCATGAAAACCACAGATATATTTAAATTTGCAAGAAAATTTCAGGAATGGATTCTAATATTGATTTATCATTGCGACTGCTCATATAATGAGGTTTGTAAAACGCAAACTAAATAGTGGTAAGTTTAGATACACGATTACCACATATTATTGTTTCTAAGTCAATTGAACGATTCTATATGTATGTAAAGTTGCTATTTTTAAGACGTTGTTTGATTTCCTAATATCTTTAGAAAATTCTTTTGGCAGGTTTTAGTTTATTTTAGCATTAAAACTGTAATTTATAGATGAGGTTGTCACAACTTTTTTTCAGTGCCTATTACGAATATAGTACCATAACGTGTTGATCCCACCTCTGCCTCACCATGTTTAGGTGCAAAGTTTCTCGTGACGATTCTGATCGGCTATTACACAAAATTAATTTTTTTATGAATACTGAAACAACGATCTTTCATTATCGTGGTTTTAAATTTCATAGAATCAATGATGCACTCCTTATCATTCGAAATTAAATCTTTGATAAAAAATTGATTATTTATGATAATGGTGTGTTAGACTCCTCCTTCAAATTTTTGCATTTCAAAATCAAAACCAAACAATATCACGACGAGTGTCGACCATGTGTAGACCACACATTCTTAGAGATCACACCTCATTACCTCTTGGCGGTAACGTTTGAGAATAGCTATTGTTAGCCGAAATCCTCAGTTGTTCGTTCAGTGCCTAAGGATCCCGAGTTGAATGTCTTCATATATTTCGTCAGTTTCTCAGAAATTCAACCTTTATTTCAAGTTAGAAAAAAAATTCAACCTAAACAGCAAAATATCGTGGTATGTAAAATCCTCAAGGGTCATAAAACTAATTGATGAAAACGGAAGTGCTAGTTGATGTGTGGATAAGATTTAAATATTACACATATGTTGCAGAATGTTTCCGTCTTATCTTATTGACATGCACCCCCATACGTTTAAGCCTGAATGGAGATAAAACCGAACCAACCTCTGGTAAGTGATTGTTTGTACTTATATCATAGCCTATAAAAAACAAAGAAGGGTCAATGGATTATCCTTCCCCGTAATGATTACACGCGATTAATTTAGGCGCTATGTTTGGGTAGTATGGATAGACTTATCTACATTATAGACCTATCTACATGTTGAAGATTTTAGTTTTGTGTTATTGTAAATAATAACTTCAAATCTCCCAAGTTTAGTCTAAAAATCAACCAGAAACAATAATAATAAATTAAGGAGAGTTTTTTAATTTTATCAACTTTGTAAGCCACCAACTTTTCTCGGAATCTTTACTTTTTTAATTAATATCAATGCCCATAAGCTTATTAAAATCCTGTTAATATGAAGAAAAGCTGATCCATTCACCCAATATGGGAGCTTACTTAATTCATTCATCTGTGAAACTATTTTAGAAATTCTTCAAATTTTATGCGAACAAATTTCACTTCTTATCCAAACTCAATGGAGTCATGCTAGAAAAATTTCATTTATTTTTGAATAATTTATTTCTAACAGTATGACATTTATTGGCAAAACACTACACACAAGGCAAACCAATTTAAATTCAACAAAGATGAAAACAAAAACATTTGTACAAAACCATTAAATACCATTGTCGACAGGGTGCAAATGACTAATGAAGTAGCTTTTTTAATCATATGGCGCCACCATCAGTGTGGAGCATGTAAGCATGGGAACACAACGTGGTTCGTCAAAAGAGCAAGAAGGAATTCAAAATACCCTGCCGACCCCTTCCGTGCATGCTTTCCGTGCATATGACTTCATCAAACATGTGAACACTGAACATGGTACAATTAATTAGAAATAAAAACTCGAGTCCATTAACATCTTTAAAACACCACAAGTGCTACTTCGTTGCTGGGAATTGCGTCATTTAAGAATCACCCTGATCTGAAAAAAGCACCAAATCATTAAGTTAAAAGTAAACATTGCATAACGCACCCATAGATTCAGTCATTCGCTTTTATGTGAAGCTATTCGATTAGCTTAATTATTAAGCGACCGCATAAATAAGTGTCTCTAGTTGGGGTTGGTGCTGGGGAGTAGCTGTCTCCCATCCATTCGGTATGACCTGAACCATCTGATGGTACGATGATGATAGTGATGATGAAGTTAATGATGAAACCCTCGAATATATTCTTAACTGGCAGATTTGCTCATGTGTGGAAATGTGAAATCTTAACAAAAAATATAAGCAAGTGTGCAAGAGTCATGTGTGATGATAAGCTCTGGACGGCGGCTGCATTTCAACTTACAAGTGGGATTATGTTTGATAGAGAATGCTTGACAGTTTGAGCGAATCAAGGAATTCCAGCCGCGGGTGTTTATGCATCACTGAAGAAAGCGGTTTCATTGCTAGCACAAAAGAATACAGAGAAGAACATTAGCTTTGTTCCCGTTCTTAGTGATTTTCTTATGAAAGATTTATAAATTATATATTATAGAATTCGTTTTAAGAAATGAAAATCGGATGATGCATTTTCAGATTGTAAATTTATTGTCCCAGCCAATTAGGAATACAGGCCCTACAAAATGAAACTTTGAGGTAAATACATTTATGTAACTTTATTTAAGCACTTACATATGTTCTAAGAGAAAATTTTATTTCAAAATTTATGTGGCTACCACATTTGTGACTGCATTAACTGAAGGATATTCAAGATACCCAGTTTTGCTAACCAAGTTGATTCAATTTTGAATTCGAAAGTCATTATTTGCCGCCCTTGTACAATAAAGGATCTCAAGAATTTTTAAAATTTCGATTTTTTTAAAAAGGGAAATGCTGCACAATTTTCCACTGGACAATGCTTTATTCATTATCATCCATGGCGCGACAGCCCATGTTGGATCTTGGCATCCATGGTTCTGCGACCTCGTTCGCCAGTTAATCACTCCCAGCAAGGATCTGCTGTCAGCTTCTATCGTGTCTTCCCATCGAGTCGTCTGTCTTCCTGCTGTACGTCTATATTATGCTCTACCCGTTAATGATCTTTTCTGTAGCCGTTTTTCTTGCATTCTTCCTACGTGGGGCGCCCATTGCGATTTGCGTAGCGTTACGCTAGCAGATGCAGATTGTTCGTCAAATAATTTATACACTTTGAATGCAAATATGTCCACTGCCTTTTCGGATTCGCTGGTCAAGGTCCATATTTCACTTCCTTATAACAGCACAGGTTTGACTAGTGTTTTGTAAATACGAAGCATAGAAAGGTAAATACGGAGTGATAGACTTAATTTGCGGGGCTTATACGGCGTCCAATCTCGTCCTCTTCGGTCCGACTTCTACTCCCAATACACACAATTGCTCACATTTTCAAGGTTTTACTCTCCCACAGTCAGATTTTGTAAGACGGAAGTATTTTTCCTCGTTTGAGTCATAAATTTAGTTTTAACTTCATTAATCGTAGGCCAATTCAGGTTGCTTGGATTCTCGGCTGAGAAATGCTCTGGAAGAAGGGCATGAAAAATTATTTTCAAGGTTTCGTCATTGAAGTACTCATCAGATGCGAACTCTGCCTTCGGTGGAGTAGCATGATCTCAATTTAGATGTTAAGTAATGTTTTCTATGTGAAGATGGAAATACTTTTTATAAATATTTATTAAATATTTATTTTAGTTTTTATTTTAATGCATAACAAAACCTCAACATTAATTTTTCATGCGTTTCTCCCAGTAAAATAAAATTTTTTAAAAAGTTTTTCATCTTCACGTAGAATTCTGTTAACGTAATTCGTTTATTAGCTATGTTGTCTTAGTAATCTAGATGACTCTCATAAGTGATCGTAATATTTATATTCGATATAACTAGTGCCAGGGGTGGACTTGGGAACAGGATAATTGTAGAGGGAAAACAATAAACTCACGCACACCGTTTCTTAGTAATCAGCTTATTGTGTTCAAAATACAATGATTCGGTTGATGGTCCGGACGCAACTGACTCTTCTCGATTTCTTCCGTGGCTAGTGCTCTTCAATTAGTGTCGCCATGACACTCGACCATCTTGACATTGACTCTTCCCGATTCATTACTCCGTATCTGAATCTGCAGCATTATCGTAAAAATCGAGTTCGGGACTCACGAGGATCCACGGTTTCAACTTTTCGCTCGTATACACCGACGTGCATACGTACGATTTCCACGTTCTTGACGAGATATCTGTCGTTTCGTAAAACTCTCGAAATGATGCAGGGCCCACGGTATTGGGGCTCTAACTTTCGAGATTCTCCCATAGCAGCAGGTATGTTCTTTAGAACGATGAGATTTCCTTCCATGTTGATAAAAGGTCTCTTGTGTTTCGCGTTGAACCTCAATCTCCATTTCTCTCGTTCGGTGTTAATTAGCTCTGCAGCCAATTGTCGTTGGTTAACCATATCGCATTTCGTTGGATCAGCAGTCACTTCATCTGATGTTAGAGCCATAACTAGCTGATTCATGATGACGTTTCGAAGGCGATAATTGAATATCAACTCGATCGGACTAAACTGAGTCGCAGAGTGACATTGCGAATTCAGAGTTGGTGCAGTTCTTAGAAATGATAAGGTAGACTGATTTGCACGTTTGATTTGGCCATTCGCGTGAGGTGTTCTGACGGCAACCTTCATATGTTGAATCTCATTAGATGTGCTGAATTCAGCAAATTCTCGTGATGTAAAAGCAGTGTCTCGAGCGCGAATTATACGCTTAGGTAGACCGAAGTACAGCGTCAGATCCCTGAATGCGTTGATGACTGGCTTCGATTTCGTAGTTTTGACAGCTTTCAAAATTAAATACTTACTGAACAAATCAGATATGCCAATGATGTGCAAATTACCTCGACAACTGCGTGGAAAAGTTCCCAAGTGATCAACGTGTAACGTCCTGAACGGAATAGATGTCACCTCATCCGAATAGAATTGACGCTCCGGTTTGCCTGCGATTCCTTTATTATAGCAGCACTCTAAGCATGCTGCGATGTACGACTTGATATATTTTCGGAGATTGTTGAACAAAAAATCTTGCCAGGCTCGGTTTATGGTCTTCTCAAGACCAAAGTGGACCATGTCATCGTGGTACGCACGGATGATTTTCCACCTGACTGCAGACGGAACGACAAATTTGAGATCTTGGTCGATCTTACGATTTGAGCTGATAATCTGACTTGATCTGTTTGGATTGAGCGGACTCAATATTGCCTCTCAGATCGTCGATTAACTCCTTCAACTTCCCGTCTTGCCGTTGTAGGAGCATAAGCCAGTCTTCGTTTTCTTCCACTCGCATTATGTTTCCCGATGCTATCTCTGGCTCGTACGGTGGTTCGTTTGGAGTGGTGCTTAAAGCATCTGTGTGACTCATGCGTTCAGCCGATCGATGTATGATGCGGAAATCGTACTCCTGTAGCTTCAGAAATCATCGACCGATGTGCGGTAGCAATGACTTGGACATTCTTGTGGTGCTGATTGCGGCGCAATCGGTAATTATCTCGAAATGCTTACCGAGGAAATAAATGCGGAATCTCTCTAACGACTCAACGATAGCCAAAACTTCAAGCTCATGACTATGGTACCTGCTTTCGGATTCGCTACACTTGCGGCTGTAGTAGAAAACCGGCAAGACCCAGTGTGCTCGCGTCGGTGTAACTTGATGTCTCATCGTCGGATCGTATGTATTGAGCACCGGATCGAAGCAAAGTGCTGATTTCAATTTTTCGAATGCGTCTCGTTGTTCGGTCGACCAACAAAATTATGAATTGTCCTTTTGCTTCAACAAAAGTGTAAGCGGCCTCGACATTAGAGAATAATCGCAAATGAATTTGCGGGAGAACTCGCTCAATCCCAGAAATCTTGGAACTTCTGTAACGTTGGTTGGTTCCGGAAACATTCGAATTGCATTAGTCTTTTCAGCTCCTGGATTTTTTCCGTCCTCATCGACTCGATGACCCAAAAACGTGATTTGTTTAGACAAAAATGTACACTTAGCGGGCCGCAGCGTCATACCGGCATCTTGAAGTATAATCAGAAATTCACGGAGTTTGATTAAACCTTCGGCGATGGGTTTGCTGGGCAGAATTACTTCATCTACTCGTACGTTCGATTTCCCATTTGTCGTACCAACTTGGTAATGACCTCATGAAAATAACTCGGTGCATTGCACAGGCCAAAAGGCACCCGGTTGAATTCGTGTTGGCCTGCATGCGTGACAAATGCAGTGTATTTTCTGCACTCTGCTGCGATTGGTATTTGATAATAGCCGGACCTTAAATCGAGAGTCGTGTAAAATAAATTACCAGCGATCGATGATAGCTGCTCCTCAACGGCTGGTGCTTTTCAGTGATTGAGCTCACGGAAACCAATACAGAGACGGTCCTCAAAATAATGTTTGCGAACGAGGCCAATCGGTGACGAATGTTCTGATGATGATGGACGTATGAAATCGTTTTCGAGCAGTTTGTTAACTCTTTCTTGAACGCACTCACGTTTCGCGAACGATAACCGGTATGGCTGGCGCCGGAGAGGTTTTAAGGTCGTTGACCTTATTGTCAGCGTTACCGAATTGGATTGACCTAACTCAGCAAGCGATTCAGAGAAGTATTCTCTATACTCACTGATGAGCTGATACAGTTGGTCCTTTTCTTTGACGGGTAGCATTGGCTCAAAAGTTGGAGCGTTTTGGAAAGCGTTTTCCAATCAACGAGCTCCCGATTCAATGATGAGTCATTTGTCCGATGTGCAGAGTAGATCTGACCCCAATCAAAGTGGCTCCGAGATCAAGTCGTCATCCACCGGAAAAACCTTCGCATTTAGATTCTTACCATCAAACTGAAGTTTGGCCTCGAGTATCTGGTTGCACGTTACTGAAGCTCCTCCAAATCCTCGTAGGGTGATTGGTGAACACTGCTTCACGCCTCCCATCAACATTGCAATCGTTCGTTGAGTGAGTGCTCTTTCGCTGCCGGAGTCGATGAAGGACTTAATTTAGTTTCCGTTGAGAAGAACCTCCTTAACATGCGGATCAATTCTTTCTGTTGAATTTATGCGACGAACATTACTGACGGTGGTCGCAGTTTCATTTCCCGGACGTCGGTTGGTCGTATGTTATGTTCTTTGATACTTCTCGCATCTTTGTTTCCGTTGCGGTTTTGGACAGTTCAGCGAAATATGCCCCACTTCAAGACAATTATAATATCGGATTCAATGGGATTCCGAGTTGCTCAAATTTGGCTGCACTCGCGCATTTGATGACATAGTACCTCGCAGTATCGGTGGGGTGGTCCAAAATTTCGTCTCGGTTCCGTTCATGGCTCCGAATTTCGAACGGGGCTCGTTTCGAAATTCTTTATTGCGGCTAAAAGATCGTTGATGGTGTCGAAAATTGAGCTCACGATCGCATTTTGCAAAGATATGTTAAATGCCATAGCCCGTTCTTTATATGCCGGATTATAGCGTGATCGCTCAAGTTACCTCGTCTTCTCAATGCTAGCATAGTATAGAAGTAACTTTGTGTTGTCTTGCTCAGCTCATTTTTATGTGAACATCGCCTCGCTTTCATGGCTAGGTAAATCTCGCCCCCAATGATTCGGCCAGCTTAAGCCAGCTTCCAGGAACCCGCGCAGGACTATCGCTCCAAATTTTAGCAGGCCCCTTTAGGGAGGCTTGCACGGTGAACACCAAAACTCTATCGTTCCACTGATATGCCTCGGCAAGCTTCGTAATACGATCAACGAGCTGCGCTGCCAACAAGCTGGATTCGGTCGACTGGTCGAAAATAAATAAAAAATAAAATATCCGTCACGGCTCGGATGTCATGAAAATGCGGTCCATTACTTGCCCGTACCAGATCGTTTGCAGTGCGTCAACTTCGAACGTTGCTGCCGGCGGTGTCTCACCCGATTTCATGGCGTTAGTGAGTGGTGTCGGCTCCTGTTCTACGATTGGTTGAGTGTTCATCTGTTCAGTTGTTGACGACGTCGCCAACTCATATTAACTCACTCAATCGCTTTACTTCATCTCGTAACTCGCGTACATAATCTTCACTCGAACATTCTGACATTTTCCCGTCCGTTTCCGTTTCGTCGTCAGCCAGAATTTCACAGAGTCTTTGTGCTAGCTCGGCTTTGTGCCCCTGCGTAGAGGCGTTCCGTAGTCTAAGTTCAAGTTTTAGTCGTTCCTTGCTTAGCGCATTGACCTTTTCGACCGGTATCGTGTTGCGTTCGGTTTCCCTCTTATACGGACAGAAAGGGAAATCAAACCACTATTACAATTATGTGTAGCCACTCACGTATGTATGTCGCACGTTTCTCCTTTCATCTCTTTTGCGTATGTATATCGCACGTTTCTCCTTTCGTCTCTTTTCGCAGACGAGCCATAGGAGAATTGAACACGTGATCGCGAGGAGGGGGTTCTACGTGCACGATTCGAATTTTTACTTGTAATCCACACTAAACCATCCTCAGATCCAACTTCTGATTTTGTCAGGTGTCGACCTTGGGAACAGGATAATTGCAGAGGGAAAACAATAAACTTACACGCACCGTTTGTTAATAATCAATTTATGACAATGACTCGGTTGATGGTTCGGATGCGACTGACTCTTCTCGATTTCTTCCGTGGCTGGTGCTCTTCAGATGGTGTTGCCATGAAACTAGCAAATGCAAATGTCAAATGCAATTGACTTCAATAAAAATTAAAAAACTTATGAACATTAATTAAAATCTAAATTGAGATCATGCTAATCCGGCGAAGGCGGAGTTAGCAGCTGGTTAGTACTTGGATGACGAAATCTCAGAAATAATTTTTCATGCATTTCTCCTAGTAAAATAAAAATTTTAAAAAGTTTTTCCATAATCACTGAGAAATGCTCCTTTTGTGTCTAAGATTGATTGTGCCATAATATTGACGTATCAGTATACGCTACCAATTATGTGGGCTTAATTATTAGTGTACTAGAAGCTTCAGCTTCTAAAAGCATTAAAGCAAACCCATCCCCTTGTTTTAAGCCTTATTCTATTCAGAAATAACTCATTAGTTCGCCGGTTAGCCTGGGACTCCGTGTTTATCATCGTGACTTTGACAATGTGGACTAGTTTTGCTAGGTCACCAAAGTTAAACACTATTTTGTACAAAGCATTTCTGTCGAGACTGCCATAAGCTTGTTTGGGGTCTATCAAGAGTTGGTTCGCATCGATACTATATTCCCAGCACTTTTCGAGCATCTGCTTTGCGGAGAATATTTGGCCCATTGTAGATACTCTTCTATAATGCTCTCATAGCACGACTTTAATTTTCTTTCTATGATTTTGGATAGCACTTTAGAACGTACATAATAAAGAATAACTTAAATACACAAAATACCCAACTTAACGAATACAGTTTCGAAAATGTAAACAAATTCGTGTATTTAGGCGCCAAAATTACGAGAGCCGGTACTGAAAAAGACGAAATACGCTGGAGAATACAGCTCGCAAATAATTTTTTTTAAAGTTTTGACGATCTTGAAGACCAATTACATACACAAGACAACAACACTCTAAGTATATAAAGCTGTAATAAGATCTTTGTTATGCTATAGATGTGAAACATGGATCCTAACCAAAGCATCCGCGAATATATTGAATGCCTTTGAGCGACAGGTTCTGAGGTGAATACTCGGAGTGAAACTTGACGGGGACCACTGGAGGTACCATCATGAGCTGTATGAAATTTTTGACGAGTCGGAGGTCTCAACGATTGTAAGACTGCGGAAACTACAATGGACTGGCCACATGAATCGTATGTTCATTCTTGAAAATGCGAGGAAGTTATAATAATTAAGGTATCTTGATTGTTTAGCAAAATGAACCTTATTAAAATAATATAGAAAATGTTACAATGAGTTGAGAATACGCGTCAATATACATATAATTAGTCTATATACGACACGACGGTTCTTCTTCTAAGAAGATTCTTAATTCAACTGACAAGTGTCAACAAGTATAGAGGTTGCTACGCCGATACAATTTCATTGCCGTTTGGACATCATAACAATATTTGTAAGTGTCTCCAATCACATACACACACACACACACACACACACACACACACACACACACACACACACACACACACACACACACACAAGTGCGTATTGCTGCGCGAAAATAAGCGTGAATATTTTCAACACGCTTTCTCAATGCGCACGTCACTTACATATACTTAGAACTATCCCCTCTAAGCAATTTTCGTGACTTAAATTATTCAATGGTTTTGTCAGTATATCCGCGATCATCTGATAGGTTGGCACATACTCTAGCGCTAGCATACCAGCAATTATTGCTTCGCGCACAAAAGATGCTTAATGTCAATGTGTTTTGTACGCGCATGAAACACATGATCACTTGCTAAACACTGAGCTCCACGATTATCCACATATAATGAAATGTCTGTCCAGTCTTCTAAACCAATAGCCCAGTCATATTAGGTAAAAAATAGGGGTCAACCTCGGAATGAAAGATAATAAGCTGCAAATTGGTACGAACCTTTGTTTTGTCATTTTAAATGTTGTCTCAAAAGTCACAATCGTTATCGTGTCCGCGTCTCAAGATATTCAAGGTCAAAGGTCACAAAAATCGGTTTTTCGCGAATATCTGGCTTCCTATCGGTTAAATGAGATTTGCATTTATTATCAAAGTTGTAGGCTATAAAATTCCCTACAACTTTTGTTTAAACTTTTTTTTCATACGACCAACCGTTTTGAAGGTAGAGCGCGAAGAGTGCACATCGTACAGTCATATACGGCCTAATGCAAGGTCAAGCGTGAGTTATGGTTATCAGTACGTTATAAAGTCAATTATTTACTTGGAAATTATAATTATTAAACAATGCCTATTATTTATGTACTAACTATTAATTATTTATATTTAATTAAAGTAAGTAACTTGATTATTTATATATAATTATTCATATTTAACTATTTAAGTATAAAATATTATTAATTCTGGATTATATATTTTAGTTTTATTTTAAGTTAAAATGATAGTAAGAGTATATATTTTACACATATTTTTATTTATTATTAAATACGGCATAATATACATTTATCAAAATGTGAGTTCAAATATCAAAAGTATCTTTGTTGATTTTAATTGTAATGAAATTGGAAATGGAAGCTAATTATCTTCTTCTTGTTCGTCGTCTTCTTCTTCTTGTCGCTCAAAAATGTTCGATTCATTGTCATCATCCTCATTATCTGTCATGTTCATCTCCAAACCTTCCAGAATATCGGGATCATATGTATTTTCTTCATCGGGATTACTTGGGTACAGTGAAGCGTTGAGGCAAGCTTGTCCGTTGCACTGGCCGCAAGCTAAAGAACATTGTAGCCCTGATTTTCTGCATCCACAGCGGGAACCACAACCATTTTTGCAATTGCAAAATATTACGTTTAGTAGTTCGGCTGGTGCTGGAGGTAATAACGTTCGTATGGGCTCCAGGATTTCATTTTCAAGCATCCAGCCCCATTCTTTAGGTTCTAAGTCCTTCCCTAACCACGTTTGAATCTGGTAGTAGACACGTTTTATGTGTTGATGAGCTGCTACACTTGTTGGTGGAAGTGTTGACAGTTGTACAGGTTTATTTAGTTTTGTAAATTTGATGAATTGCGTGTAGCGGAAATGATCAATGTTGTCCTCAGACTTTGGAGCATTATATAATGCCAACAAGATGCGCACTCCATTATTTCCAGGTATATAAGTATTGAGAAATTTACGCGTTTTAAAGAAAAGATATATAATGTCGTGTTAACTTAAAATAAAACTAAAATATATAATCCAGAATTAATAATATTTTATACTTAAATAGTTAAATATGAATAATTATATATAAATAATCAAGTTACTTACTTTAATTAAATATAAATAATTAATAGTTAGTACATAAATAATAGGCATTGTTTAATAATTATAATTTCCAAGTAAATAATTGACTTTATAACGTACTGATAACCATAACTCACGCTTGACCTTGCATTAGGCCGTATATGACTGTACGATGTGCACTCTTCGCGCTCTACCTTCAAAACGGTTGGTCGTATGAAAAAAAAGTTTAAACAAAAGTTGTAGGGAATTTTATAGCCTACAACTTTTATAATAAATGCAAATCTCATTTAACCGATAGGAAGCCAGATATTTGCGAAAAACCGATTTTTGTGACCTTTGACCTTGAATATCTTGAGACGCGGACACGATAACGATTGTGACTTTTGAGACAACATTTAGAATGACAAAACAAAGGTTCATACCAATTTGCAGCTTATTATCTTTCATTCCGAGGTGAAAGCCCTAATATGACTGGGCTACTTCACGGACAAGTGCACTGGCTAAATGTGCATGGGTCAGCAATTCGGCTGGGAAATAAAATAGCAGTTCGAATTACAGCGTGTGGCAAAATTTAGGATTCATGACTATTGAATTGAATAAATTTATTGAATTTGAGTGAAATGCCGGCGAAAGGCAATTTCAATTGTTCTTAAAGGGAACAGTGAATGATTGATCAATCGATCGGTGAATTGAGTTAAAATGATCGATCAATTGATAAATCAATCGAATTGATTACGAATGAGCTAATTACTACGGTGAATCAACTTAAATAACTAAGCGTTGATGTTGCCGGATCAGGGCGTGATGGGCGCTCAGGGGTGCCAGGAACTCAACAATCCTTTTGCTTATCAATTTCAAGACCTAAACAAAATTACGCTATTCCAAGGTCTCTTATTTTGAAGTTTACTTGTAAACTTGTTTTCAATAAATTCATACACTATGTCGATTATGTAGCCGCTAATAAGTCATCTACATGCACTAGCACATACAGAGCACTAGTACGAAGTTCACCGAAAAATAAACATGGTTCACTCGTTCTCGCCTTTAATCCCAGGCGCCTCAATTATTCACTAAGTCGTTTATACCATTTACGGCCAGCCTGCTTTAATCCGTATAGCGCTTTCCTTAGCTTGCACGCATTACCACCGCTCTCGAGACTATTTAGCTTCTCTCCCATTTTTCGATGCGATTCTAATCAGCATTTTATACAACATTTCTGGTGCACGCATGATATTATCTTCTTTTAAAATTCCATTTAAGTATGCGGTCACCACATCGAATTGCCAAATTTTCATTTCAAACTGCACAGCAACCGCTAATAATAATTTCAGCGTTTCCAATCACACAACTGGCGTGAAAGTTTGATGATAATCAACACCGTATTTTCGACTATATCCTTTAGCCACCAAACGCGCTTTGCGTCGCTCGATCTCACGATCGATATCGTGTTTATTTGTCAATACCCAACGACAACCAACGACATTCTTGCAATCGTCCTTCTTGACTATCTCCCATGTGTTATTTTTAATTAAATTAGACACTTCAGTCTCCATTGCATCTAACCATTCGTCCCATGCGTCATTATTGAACAGGTCTTGCACACCGATTCCCGCAAAACCCGCGAAAACGTCATCATCATCATTGTCATCACCAGCTTTACTGCGTTTTTCGTCAGTACCTCCCTGGCTAGGAATTGATACGCTTCTCGACCTAAATAATTTTCTTGGTCATCCTCTGCTTCTTGTACGCAGTAAGCGCGGTCTTCCAGGAGCTCTAATTATCCCATCCTCCACTTGCACTTGGTATCGCATTTTTGTGCATTCCGCTGAAATCTCCTCGTGATGAAAGTTTAATAATTTTCTGATGATTTTTCTCTTCTTCAATAAATTTCACATCACGCGCATGTACAGGGTTATCCATTTCGTGGTAGGAAAGTATAACCCTGCCATTTGACATCTGTCGGAATTAAATGTCATCCAAAGCGTGTCTTTTTTACTTGAAGGTTTGCCATTTAGAAATATGGATCGTTTAATAGTCGAAGAATGCGTTAAAATTATTAAATTTTATTCCAAAAATGGTGATTCTGCTGTATCAACATTTAGGGCTTTACGAGCCGATTACGGTTGGAATAATCGCCCTACACAGCAACAATTTCGAACACAGGGAGAAAATTTGAGGAGACTGGATCGGTTATTGATATTGGAAGGTCTGTGCATCATCGCAACATTCGTTCCGCTGAAAATATCGCTGTCGTTGCTCAAAGTGTGAAGGAACACCCGAATTTGTCGATTCCTTGACGTAAGCCTCAAGACCATACACAACGCAGAATGTATGCGAATTGGGTGATTGAACAACAAGCCATTGATAACAATTTCTCGAACAAAATTTTCTTTGGTGATGAGCCTCATTTTTCGCTCAGTGGTTACGTAAATAAACAGAATTGCCGCATATGGGGCTCTCAAAATCCTCAGGTGATTGCAGAAAGGCCTTTGCATCCGGAAAAGTGACCGTTTGGTGTGCATTATGGTCTGGAGGTGTTATTGAAAACGATTAAGGAAGAGCCACTACGGTCAATTCTGAACGCTATGGATGGATGTTAACCGATTATTTTTGGAGAGAAATTGAAGATTATGAATACGAAGCCACAAGCCACACAACACAGGCTAATCGAGCACTTTTGCAAGATAAATTTCCAGGTCGCGTAGTTTCGAGATTGAGTGATGTCAATTGGTCCGTAAGATCCTGCGACATAGCACCTTTGGATTTCTTTTTATGAGGTTATGCGCAAGATCGTGTTTACGCGAACAATCTTCAAAATCTTGAGCAATTGAAAACCAATATTCGTGAAGTTATGGCCGAGATATTGCCGGAAATGTGTCGAAAAGTCATTGAAAATTACCTCAAAAGATTTGAGGCCTGAAAGAGGTCTCGTGGAGCACATTTGAATAATGTTGTGTTTCACGTATAATGGCAAAGTTCAATCTTAATAGTTAATGAAAAATTTTGCTTCTATCTGAATATTTTATATGTTTTCTTTAGCTTTATACTTTCCCAAGTGTAAAATGGATAACCCTATATAACTTTTCCCATACTTGGTATCCAGATTTCCTTTGTGATCTCTCGGATAACCTAAAACACGCCTTTCATCGATCTGCGCGCTAATTTATCCTTCGTCAGATTTTTGTCAAGCACAAAAACTTTCGGTCCAAATATTCGAAGATAATTCATTTTTGATTTATTTTCCGTCCACTTCTCATAAGGAATGCCACCTTTTAATGTACGCGCGGGACATCTATTACGCAAATAACATGCTGTGGCAATGGCTTGCGACTTAAATGATGTTCCTAATCCAGACTACAATAACAAGCATCTCGCCATTTCTGAGAATGTACGATTCATTCGTTCGGCCACTCCATTCTGCTGTGGAGTACGCGCAATAGTCAATCGACGTTCGATTTCCTGACTCACCAAATAATTTTCAAACGCAATATTGAAATATTCGCGACCGTTGTCAGGCTGCAACCATTTTATTTTCTTGCCAGTCTGTTTTTCCACTAACTGTTGATACAATTTAAACGCATCGAATGCAGCGCTCCTTTCGCGCAGAAAATAAATTTCACTCCATCTCGTGCTGTCATCGATAACAGTCACGAAGTATCTCGTCCGAAACGGACCCACTACATCAGAGTGCACAACTTTTGAAATTTCTGAACAAAGTTCTCGATCCTTGGGAAATGGTAGCGCAGTCATTTTTTCCTTTAAACATATTGCACAGCGCGAAAACCACTCAATGTTTTTCACACTAACCGCAGGAATTTTTTCGTCATTTACAAGCTTAACTAAGTCTTTACCGTTTAAATGACCCAGTTTCTCATGAAACTTCAACAGTTCGGAGCAATTTAACTGAACGATCCGCGATTACCGCACTCATCACGTATATACGCGTCATTTTTCTGAAAAACTACCTCATGTCCTTTATTGGTAATTTTTGCAACCAATACAAGGTTTTTGCGCAAATCAGGCACGGAAAGCGTATCTTTAAACTCAATTAATTCATCGCCATGGTCACTTGACGCTGATACATGCACAATGCCTTTTCCTTTAACTTCTGCCGACGCTTGAACGACTTAAACCGTCCTTTATCACCAAACAGGTGCGTGGTACAACCACTGTCCAGTAACCAGGTACGATTTGCCATATCCGTCTGCGCACTGTAAATATCGTTGTTTACACTTGGAATCACTGTATGATTCACCGCGTAAGAATAATCAACACTATTTGTTGCTCTTTATTTCGCTATATCCCATTATCGCTTTCTCCTTTCCTTTCTTTGCGTGGTTTTGGCGCGAATTCGCGCGATTCCCGGCAGCCATAGCCGTGACAACGCTTCCAAAATTTCGCTTCCTATGTAGCTTCACTCTCCTCCATCATTTTTATCTCCAGTGTCTCCGCCGCTGATAGCTCATTCCGAGACTCAATCGCAAACCTGAAGTTCTCATATGAGGAAGGAAGACTTACAACAGCATAATCGCCAATAAATCACCGTTGATCTGCACGTTCATATTTTCTAATTTATCTACGACATCAAATAATTTTCCAAGATGGCCTTTCACGTCACCACATTATTCTAAGCGCTGAAGCATAAGCTGCTTCAAAAGTGTTGCCTTTCGCGCGGGCCCTTTAGACGCATAAATTGACTCTAGCTTGAGCCAAATATCCCTTGAAGTTTCGCATCCACGAATTTTCTTCAATTCCGAAGGACGAATGGACAATGTCAAATCCGCTATGGCTTTTCTGTCCTTATTCCGCCATTTTTCCAGGCTGGCTATATCCGATTCACAGGGTTGTTTAGCACTCCCATTAACATATTCCCATTAATCGTTTTTCGTTAACAGCGCCTCCACTTGCATGCTCCACGTATCATAATTATCTTTGGATTGCAATTCCAATCGCAAGGTAGATATTGAATTACTTTCAGCCATTTTAATGAAAAATGATCACAACCGTTACACAACCGAAAAACGCGCGAGCACAATAAACGCGTATAAAAACCGCTAAATTAATCAAGATTCAAAAATTAATATAGGTGCACTAGGCCCATAACTTCTTGGAAATGTGAGAAAGTTATAATGATTAAGGTATCTTCATTGCGTTTGAAATGAGAATATTGAGTGAATTTGTATTATTTTCCTCCAACTTCAGCGTTGAAAGTACAAGCCATTGATGAAAACGTACATTTTGAAGGCGGCAAAATCATGGTGGTAGTTTCATATGAGTATAACAATAACAAATAGTAGAATTTGTAAATGTAACATTTTACCAAGTGAATACATGTGGGTAAAATTTAATTTAAATTTCAGTGGTCTAAGAAAATGTTCTTATAGTCTGGAAGTTTCAAAAAAGTCAATTCGTATTTACGGAACTAATAGCCATTTGAAAGTTCTCCGAGTACAATAAAAACAATGTACGGTTTTTGTAACATTCGGGCCTTCCATCGACTAGACACTATGCTTTCAGTGGGAACTTCTTATTTCCAGATAAAATGAATTATAAAAATATCTTCAGTCAGTCAACGGCTGTTAGTGGCAATGCAACAATGGTTTTCCTTTTAATACGTTTCCTGTCCGCTGAACCACATGTGGCTCAGAAAACGTGCACATGGATTGCACAACTACGTTCATGAGCCATATGTGGTTCAGTGGACACCTACAACTTGTATAGCGAATTATTTCACGAAACTGGGCTGGATGCAACTGTTTTTCTATGGGACGTATTAGTCCGATCATATGGTAAAGAAAAACACCGGGACAGCATTTCTTAAATTTATTAGTTATCATGTTTATTCTGGAAACATGGCAAACAAAAGGTTTTTTTGCATGGCGAGCACTCAGTATCCACTCGTTTTACCTTCCTGGCTGCTATTTCCCAGTTGGTACCGTCTTTTCGCAAGTTTTCGTAACATCCGCTGCATCTTTTTCGTATAATTTTGCCATCATCTTTTCTTGGAATTTTTGTCAAAAAGTGTTGGCTAGTGATGGAACTCGTAGATGGTCTGGAATGAATTCGTGACGTATTCCCGCTTGCGGCTCCATCTGATCCATATAAAAAAGCTTTGATAATTTCTTGCTGGGCTTGTTATATGGTTTTCTTGGTTCCTGTTGGATGCAGCTGTTGATGTAACAGCGTTGCGTTCGTCACTGATGCACAAATCAAAACATTCAGAGCTATTTTTTATACCAAGTCAGCGACTTCCTTTTAGGGGCATAATAGCTTGAAAGCTGATCAGACACATCTATGCCTTTCTTTCGGGCGTTATGATCTAGCGCTGCTTTTGGTTTTAGTTTAGGCATGTAGCCTGAAGACATTTCCATTGCAGCGTCGTGGCAAGTAGAAATCATTGCGACGTCCCTTTTGTCCTTCCATTTCATTACAGTTATGCCGTCTTTCTGACGAGCAACTATTTCTCCTCTTTTTGGTCCTATCTTTTTAATTCTTACTGCCCATGGCAGATCAACTCTATTCATCCGAAGAGTCCCACATAAATCAGTCTTCCGCTCCAATAAATATTTTGCTAATCGTACACTGTTGAAAAAATCATCGCAAATAATCATCCTTCCAGCGTTTAGTAGACCATCACAAAGCTGAATTACGACACTACCTGGCTTATCCAGATCAGCAATTACTGGGTCGCGCCGTATGTAAATAACATAGTTCCAAATGTATCCCTCTTCCGTGCATAGTTTATATATTTTCAAGCCATATTTGTAGGCTTTTGATGGATTGTATTGGCGAAAACATATTCTCCCCCTGAATGGCATCATAGATTCATCAATTACGACGCATTGTTCAGGTGTCAACATGCTTTTCCAATTTGATATGACCGGATCCAAAAGTGGCTTTATTTTGTATAAACGTTCCTGGCGTTCTCTAGGAGCTTCATTGTCAAAGTGCCAACAACGTAGAATTGATGAGAAACGATTATACGACATACTCACTTTATGGAATATTGGATGGTAATAAATAGCATCCAGTTTCCAATGTGATTCCAAAGTGGGAAATTTTACAATGCCCATCAACATGTACAAGGCGATAAATTTTTCGATTTCGTCACGTGTAACATCTGCCCACCGATTCATTCGGCTATGGGTTGGCATGTATTGTTTGCATTTTATTTGGGATGCATACAAATTCGTTTGAGTTACCATTCGATCCAAAATTTCATCCGTCAATATTTGCCGATAAATGGATGCAATAGATTGATCACCATGAATGTGCATAGATGGACCTCCCTCATAAAATTTACGTGACAGAGGTTGTATTACCTGATCCCATCCATTTTTTTATCGATTTCATTTATTTCTGTCGGGTCAATTTCATGATCTCTCTAGCAGTCCATTTTCGGGATGTAGTTCGCTGTAAACCGCTTGATCCTGGTAGAGACAGATCTGGAAACACATCTGACGGCTCATTGATGGGCGGGTCGCCGATGTACTCTCCACGGACAGCGTCGGTTGAACTATCTGTCTCAGAATTCTTACCAGGATCAAAATCAGGATCATCAAGGTCATTGTCACTGAAAATACTCGGCTCTTGGACATCTGTCTCAGAATCATCCTAGTCTAGCACGTTTTGCACACCACGTTTATTTTCGTTGGAGTCCGATTCACTATCACTAAATTCGAAGTCACTTTCTTCTAATAAACGTCGCACGTCTTCACTTGTAAGATTTTTTTTTGTAAGCTGAGGGCCGTTTGGGAGGCATTTTCGAACAAAAACAATCAATCGCACTAACAACAATCACTGTTGCATTGAAACTGAAAGCGACAGACAACAGTTCATGTGACATTACCACATCCAAACTTGTCAGATCTGAAATAATATTTTCAAATGACAAAAGTGAACAAATTTCATTATAATGATAACATAAGTATTGTATATTATAAAAAAGTACAGTAAATAAATTATTTTTTTAATCATAAATAACAGAAAAATCAAAATATTTACCTGAGACACATATGGTTCATGAGCGTGCAGAAAAGACTATGTACGCTCCTGACCCATATGTGTTTCAGGTAAATATATATAAATATTACCTACTTCTATAATTTTTATCAATATTTTCTATGCTTAGGGTGTTTATGCCATCAAATAAAAACAACTTTCATTACGAAGTAATTTGAACTTGCGGAGCTATTTTATTCTTTTGTTCTGGACAGGGAACGTGTTAAGGCGAGTATGTACTTACTCTCCTACTTACTAACTTGTTTAACATATTGGATAGTCTGAAAAGTATGGAGCGTTTTTTGTCACTAGATGATGCTTGTTGTCATATATCCGGCGATACTAATCAGATTGAGCCAAACTGAAATACATTTGAAAGGTGACATTCCAGTCTACAATTTTTGTATAGAGAGTTTTGTATTTTGTCATTTGAGTGAAAAGTTGTATTCATTTAAAAATGAGTGAAATTTCTGAAAAAAATCGTTATATTTTACAATATCACTACGATCAAGGTGAGAATGCATCGCAAGCTCGTGGAAAAATTTGTGGTGTGTACGGTCAAGATACTTTATCAAAAGCAATAGCCAAGAGATGGTTCGCTCGCTTTCGTTCTGGAAATTTTGATGTCAAAGATGCACCTCGCTCAGGTCGCCCAATCACTGAAAAAGTCGATGAAATCTTACAAAAAATTGAAGAAAACCGACACATAAGCAGCCATGACATTGCTAAGGAACTGAATATCTATCACCAAACAGTTTTGAACCATTTGCGTAAGGCTGGATACACAAAGAAGCTCAACGTTTGGGTGCCGCATGAATTAACACAAAAAAATTTGACCGACCGAATTTCCATTTGCGAAATGCTAATAAAACGTAACGATATCGGGCCATTTTTCAAGCAAATCATTGCGAGTGATGAAAAATGGGTAAGATACGAGAATGTCGTTCCAAAAAAAATCATGGTCAAAAAAAGGTGAATCATCACCGATTGACACCAAATAAGCTCATGCTGGGATTGGAAGGGAATTGTTTATCATGAGGTGCTAGAACCTGGCCAAACACTCGATTTGGCTCTTTATTGTCAGCAATTAACCAGATTGCAACAAGCAATTAAAAAAAAACCGGCCAGAATTGATCAATAGAAAGAGCGTTGTCTTCCATCATGACAATACCAGACCACACACATCTTTGTAACTCGGCAAAAATTGACAGAGTTTGGCTGGGAAGTTTTGTTGCATCCACCGTAAAGTCCAGACCTTGTACCATCGGACTACCATTTGTTCCGTCTCTGCAAAACTTCCTTAATGAAAAGAAATTCACTTCAAAAAGGGACTGTTCAAATCACTTGGCCAAGTTTTTCGCCGATAAACTATAGAAGTTCTGCATAGATGGAATAATGGCTCTACCCAAAAAATGGCAAAAGGTCGTAAATAATGACGGACAATATGTGCTTAAATAAAATCCATTTTAAATAAAAGAAATATTCAATCGAAAAATGTCAAAAAAGGCTCAATACTATTTAGACTGATCAATATTTTGCCCCCAACTTCATCCCTTAGCCTTTTCACCGAATTTTTAACAGCTGTATAATCATATCAAGAATTTTCAGTTGATAAATCATTGCTAACATTCATGTTTATAGATCACTTCCAAGTTTGACGAACCCCCTTAGAGGTTCTCGAAATTGTTCATTTACCAAATAGCATTGGAGAGGTCATAGATTTTGGCTTGCTGATAAAATTTTATGTTTTTTTACTATTACAACCAAATGAATAGACGGACAGGTGAGGCGCAATTACAGTAGTGTTTTGTAAATTCATTTTACAAAATGTTAAATAGTAATTTGAGCCTACTACATACAAGAGTGCTTCCCCATTTTCAATGGAAATTTTCCGAATAATCGTTTATCATAAAATTGTTAAATTAAATAAAATCTGCAACATTCAACATATCCAATCATCACTATCACTTACTATAATCAACAGCTTGAAGGCAAAAAACAATCCACATTTAATCATATTGGCCGCCTGTAACGTGCGGGAAATTCAAAGCGTACAGTTGAGGGCATTCCTGATAAAACTGTAATCAAGAATGAATTTCATATTCGGACTGTATAAAGGAATACATACAAACTAATCTACATCGGGGCATTCCAAGCTCTGGGATTGGGCATGTACACAGTACAGAAAAGGTTTAGTCAACGTTTACTCGCGTACTTATACATATGCATGTGTATAATTACATAGTAAATATGTCTTTATTGTTTTTAATCACTTTGTTTCGTATTATCTAGCGTCTAGGTACTTTTTTCTTTCAGCCCTCCACTGAGGCCATAATCGCGGCGTTCATTTGGAAAATAATGTTATCGCATTGGACTGCGCGCTGCATCCGCCATTTTACCGTGCTTTGTGGTTAAAATGATGGATAAGAAATGGACCATCTCATTAACAAACAATATGATTCATAAAGTCCGTGTACGCTGTACTTGTCAGTGAATCAGTGATAAGAAATATGTTCCAGGAATTGTGAGTGTGCTTCCGTAGATATTTTTTTAGAAAGAAAATACGCACCAGATCTAGAATACAGAGTGAAACGGTGATAAGAAATTCGGGTATTAATTAGTTAATTTTTTTAGACAACAACAAATCATTGTTTGGGGTTTTATGATGAAAAATACAATAACCCTATTGAAATCCGTTCGTGTGCCATATATGTTACATACATATACGAGTATGCACATCGTAGTAGTAGGGATTTTCAGAAGCTACATATAATGATAAAACTTCGTTAAAAACGTAAGAAGTGATGATCTAATGGATGTAGTAGTTGAAAGATTTCATATGAGCCCGTAAGTTTAAATAAAAGTCAGGAATTAATTGATCTATTATTTAGTTACATTCTAGCTTATTTTAGGGCTTTGTAAATGGATCTTACGAAGATTTATTACAGTACAACCTTAATATAACGTACCTCAATATAACGACTTCGTCGATTTAACAAATTCTTCGTAATCCCCTTGAATTGTCCATAAGAGTCAATATCAAATATACCCTTACAATGCGAACATTTTTTGTGAACAACGTCTTTATAACGAATTTTCAACTATCAAGAAGAAGTATTCATACCTCTAATTAACGAATTTTATCAACCCAAAACCTTTATATAAAGTTCCCACCAATATATAACTCTTAATCTTATAGTATGTGATTCATGTCGCGACATGTTTCGACACGCTTTTGTTCGTAAAACAATCATTTTTGTTTGATGGAAAGTAATGTAAACACTTCTGCTCGTCACTATTGTTAAAGATTTAAGCTTAAATGGCTCAGAAACGTAAAAGGTGTTCCTTATCGGTCGCAGAAAAGCGAAACATCATTAAATATGTTGACAAAAATCCTATGACGAAAAAATTAGACATAGCTAATAAGTTTGGGATTCCTGCAAGTACACTGGCTACAATTTTAAAATTTAAAGATAAGTTTTCAGAAGAAAGTGCTTTGAATATAAACAGTAAAAGATTAAAATCATGCGAATTCAAAGACGTAGAGGAATGTGTGTTAAAGTGGTTAAACCAGTGCCGAGACAAAACAATCCCAATCGGAGGCCCTATTCTTCATTAGAATTGGGACATGAAGAGTTCCATGCTAGCAACGGGTGGCTTCAAAATTTCAAAAAACGAAACGAGATTGTTTTTCGAAAAATATGCGGTGAAAGTGGTAGTGTTAATGAAAAAGTATGTGATGATTGGAAAGACAAACTGGCAGAGCTGACCACCGGATACGATCCCGAAGACAACTTTAACGCCGATGAAACTGGACTTTTCTATAAATGTTTACCTGACAAAACCTTATCATTCAAAGGCGATGAATGTAATGGTGGAAAAAACAGCAAACTTCGCTTAACAGTACTGCTGGGAACAAATTGTACTGGGACTTACAAAATTAAGCCACTCATCATCGGAAAATATCAAAAACAGCGATGTTTTAAAAATGTCAATAATCTGCCAACAGATTACACGTCCAACCATAAGGCTTGGATGACCAGTGATGCTTTTTGCAATTGGCTTAAAAGTCTGGATAAAGAGATGAAGAAAAAATACAAGAAAATTCTAATGTTCATCGATAATTGTACTGCACACGGAGAAATTCCTAACCTGAAAAATATAAAAATAAAGTACTTACTTACTTCAAAACTACAACAAGGATCAAGGCATCATCCAAAGCTTCAAAATGCATTATAGGAAGGAAGTTGTCAGACGATTTCTTGCTGATGTTGACCGTCAAACACCAACTACAATTGACGTTTTACAAGCCATGTGGATGATCGCCAAAGCTTGGAATTTAGTCACTGAAAAGACCATTGCAAGCTGTGGGTTTGAAGTAACATGCGAAGATGAGGAGGACGATTTACCAGTCGCAGAACTTGCTAGGACCTGGCAAAGAGTTCAAGAAGAACTACACCTTCAAGAGACTGAGTTCGAAGACTTCGTTACCTTTGATAATGGTTTGGCCATCTGTGGAGAACTAACTGATGCTAACATCGTCACATCTGTGTTGCCAGTTACTTATGCAGAAGCGGATAAGACGAAGAAGAAGGGGGTGAAATTGATGAGCATAACTTCACAATAAAAGATGGTTATAATGCTTTAAATATTATAAAATCGGTGTTTCTCAAAACGGGAGGTTTGAGTGACGATGTAGTGCAATCCATCACGAAATTAAATTGCGCTTTGGATGTGATAACTCCTACCGGTGGTAAACAGACAACTATTTATGACTTTTTTTCTAATCAAGATGAAAAAAATTGAGATTAAGCTACTATAACCACATTGTTAATTCTTTACCTTTAATTCGTGAGTTTTGTTGTGCGAATCTTTGGAGTTAACATTAAATTACCTACATAATGTACTCGTATGTACCCACCAAGATATGTACCTACTTTTACGGATTTTACTGCATTTAATTTTGATTATTAATGTAAGAAAAAACTTTATTACCTACCTAATTGTTTTTAAATACATAGAAAATACATATATGTAGTGATTTGATAAAAATGTGTTATCATCTATTAGTAGAAGTTGTTCGCTATAACAAGATAAGTACGTAATGTTGAGGTGAATAAAACTATTCTTTTACCTCGTTATAACGAATTTTATACCAATCTAACCTCAACATTACAAACCTCAGTTCATGATATAACGAATATTTTCTTGTACCCCTCCGATTTGTTAACTCGAGGTTGCCCTGTAGTTTCTCGTCCGTCCGTCTGTCCGTGCGTTCTACAAGGATTTGTGCGTGTACATAATAATATGTTCTAAGGAGTTGAATGTCACCGCTTAAAATTAATGGTGGAAAACATAAATTGACAAATCCCGCTATTCCTGATTTGTGAAAAAAAATTTAAAATTTGTGGTCAAAGACCCATTCTATAGGGTACTTAATTTAGTATCTGCTGTTCAATAAGTATTTATTCGTTATAATTTTTTTTCAAACCATTTCAAGTTAGTTTCAGTTGTATATTATTTCGGGAATATTCTTCAAACAAACTCCTTTGCCTTTCGTTCACCTTCATTCATGAAGTTTATTCGTGCTACAGAGTGAACTTTAAAAATTTAAAAATGAAAACCATTCAATACCTTTTAAAAAAAGATCCGGGATAGTTGGACCATGTTTTTCTAAAGCTATTTTTTCCGAAATTTTGCAATGTCTAGGATAAGTTATATATTTTTTTAATAAGTATATATGTCTTTAAACAATTGTAAGGAAGTTTGCAATTGTTAAGCTTATCACACCGGGAGTTATGATGTTTTTTTTTGGTTTTGTTCGATGGTCCGTCTATCCAAAGCATACTCCGGTTAGATGGACCACCTAATAAGGATTGATGGACCTCTATTTTACGTGACTGAATCAGGATATAACGCAAGAAATACATGTTATCAAAGGTATAAAGACTATTTATTCCAAGCTAGTTAGGGTATAGAGTTATAAACTATTTGATATGATTAATAGATTTGACAATCAAAATAATTAAAAAATAGACCTAGTATAACTCAGTTTCTAGAAATTTGAATCATTCAGCAGTCATCTTTTTTGGAGGATCTTGCTTTCCCCAGTGATCGCATTTATCTTCGAATCTTGTAACAGCCTTCATGTGTCCAGCGGGAGCATGGCACACACTTAATCCAATCTTCATCTCGTTTTGTTTCGTTGTAGTTCTCTTCACACCGTACACAGAAATCTTCATCCCAGTCACTTTCATAAAGATTGTCGTTGCAAATTGTGTTGATATCAATATCTTCGGAATCTGAGGATGATGTTAGTTCTTTTTTTCTTCGCGTTCTCTTACTTTTATTGATCGTTGTTTGCATATTGTTCTCATTTCTTTTCTCTAGCTTCTTTTTCTCCTTTTCTCTTTCCTTTTCCTCTCGGTCTTTCTTTTTTTATCTCTGTCTTTCTTCTTTTCTTATTTTATTTTAATTTTTGACTCTTTCTCATTTTTTTTCTTTTGAGAGCAGTTATGTTTTCTGGAGAGCTTAACACTGTTGATATAGTTTGAACTTTTCTTTTCACATTCTGAACTTTGTTGACACAAGGCACTGGATGTAGTTTGTCCAATAACTTTGAAGGGGTCACAATTTCAGATTTATTCTGGTGGTTTTTAGAAGGTCCAGGTAAAGGAACATTTTCAAAGTATCTTGAAGTACCAGCACTACAACTGCTTCTTGAGGAATTAGAACCTCCCACAGCAACATCATCACTTGGGCTATTAGGACCAGCAACAGTGGCATAATTTTTGAACTACCGGAGCCAGCAACATCAACACCAGTCATAACGTTTTCGAAAACAAGAGACTTATCTGGAGGCCTGGAGTCTACTGATTCTGACAAAAAAGCGTAGTCTGGTATCGTATCAGGTTCAAATGGAATGATTCCACACGTTCTAAATCCACTTATTCCATTTTCTGCGTTTGCTGACTTACCCCAAGCTATGCTAAGAAGGGCACCAAACTGCAGTGGAGTTATCTTCCTTGAAGGGTTATTGGTCACGTACTTTGAGCAAGCAGAATAATAGAAAGCGCGGTCTAACGGTCGAAGCCAATGACTGGTGTGGGGAGAAATACTCATTTCAACGCAGCTAGTGTGTGATGTATGTCCATCTAAAAGAAGAAGCACCTTTCCTGCTGGTTCTCTTGGAGTGAAATGGTTTTTCAGCCAATCAAAAAACAAATCGCTATTTACGTAGCCAGACTTTGGCGATATTTTTACTTCAGCGCCAGGTGGTAAACCGTCACAAAACTCCTGCTTTATGTTCTTTCCTTTCATTATGCAGGAAGGTGGTAAGAATGTACCCTCTCCATTCACACTTGCTAATACTGATATGGTTTCACCATTTTCTCCTGAAGTAACAGAAGTTACATTCTTGGAACCTTTCTAAGCAACTACCTTCCCTGATTTGTTATTTAGCTGTAAACTTGTTTCGTCCATGTTGAAAACGTTGCCAGGTTTATCTATAAGACCAGTTTCTTCCAAAACATTCTTTAAGAGGTCAAAATACGCTTTGAAATCTATTTTATTTAGACCTTTTGCTCTCGCGATAGACATACTTTCAGATTGCCGAATGGACAGTTTAGGATTGCGAACAAGAAAAGAAGAAAGCCAGTCGTAGCCTGCTTGCTTTGTTTCATGATTGAAACTATGCTTTAATTGCAGGTTTGCAGCTAAATTGTAAGCAATAGAACGTACTAAGTCTCTGGTTGGAGTAAACTCCCTCGATTGTAATTTTTTTATGTGTACTACAATTTTTATTCATTTTCAACTCCTACCGTCTTTTCGAAGTTTTTTTCGGTATTCCAAACACCTTCGCTGCAGCATTAACTCCCATTTTCTTACTTTGAACAGCTCTGGCTGCATTTTCCAAGCTACGTTCAGACCATTCTCCCCTCCCAGACATGCGTTTTCTGGTATAGAACGTAGGCATTTTCCTATAAAATAAAAAAAACCCAACATATCAGGACACACCTTTGTGTTTAAAATAATTTTGATAAGTACCATTTTATTTATATTACAAGTAAAGTCCTAATAGGAAATACGGTCTGACTATTCCACGTTCTTTTCAAGTGGGCCAACTATCCCAAATATCACTGATCCATCTATCCCAATTGTCAGGGATAGATGGACCAGCTACTCATTCAGACAAACAACGCTACTGGAGCACCATTTTAGGTTAAGACCTTACTCAACTATACAATCGAGCTATAGCATTGATCTTACGTCAAAATCAAATAAACTAACTTAACCACATAACAATAAAATCCAGTGAAAAATATTTTTCAACTCACCAAAAGAAATAAACAAAGTTTTTTTACTAAAGAACATGTGACACTCACGAGCAAAACTAAACGTGTTAACGTCTACACGAGTAGAAAAATACTAGCCAACGAATGCGGCGCTGCTGTGACAGACGAGCGAAATATTCGAATGGTCCGTCTATACCGGTGGTCCATCTATCCCGGACTTACCCTATTTAAAGAATGTGCTTGTTTTCATATCATTTCATTTAAACTTTTTAGTTAACAGTTTGCAACTCCATGATAAAATATAGTAAAAATATAAGAAGCTCAGCAGGTGCATTGGGCAAGTGGTTTTTTAAGCCAAATTAAAAAAAACAAGTGTCTTCTTTCCTGTTTCATTTTCGATTGATATATTCATACTAATAGGGTTTTCCATTAACGAAATAACAATAAATAAATAAATTTTAATAAATCGATTGTGAGGCATGCTGTGTGGCTAGTGGCACCATCTTGTTGAAACCACATACGGTTGATGTCAAGTTTATCTGGCCACAAATAATCTTCCAAAATAACACGATAGCGCTCTTCATTGACGATAATATGACGGTCGTATTCATCCACGAAAATCTACGGCCTAATCACACCTCCGGCATTAAAACCGCACCAAACAGTAATTTTTGGCGGATGCAACGTAGTCTCAAAAAACGCATGTGGGTTTGTTTCTGACCAATAACGCATATTTTGCTTATTAACGAAGCCATTGAGCCAGAAATGAGCTTCACAGCTGAAGACGATTTTTCGATAATAGTAATTTTTAATAATTTACAAACGTGGCTGGTTCGTGAACTTTGCCTTGGTAAAACGTTGACTTCAACTAACGTTTTGACATTAACAATTCATTAAAAAAGTTTAAGGGTGCGTTCATATAAAGATATGATTTTGTTATGTCTCTAATGCAAAACCCTATATTATCGGTATTTGCCCCGTTAATGTTCATATTTTCATTTATTTTCTTTAATAGCTGAAAAATGACTAACATGAAAATTATTCAAAAATTATGTTTGAGATCTTTAAAATCTTTAAAATCTTCTCTTTAAAATAATACCCTTCGAAAAACTTTTTTCTCACTTCCACCTCCCCTAAAAATTATCCCTATCTCAAAAGTAAATATCTCTGATTTACACAAATGTGTTTGCGTGACAAGATTCATATGTATACCAAATTTGGGCTTAATCCATGCAGCCACTTCGGAGTAAAGGATAACACGGACAGCAACACTAAACATCCAGTTGGCCGCCGCTAAGTGCAGCATTGCAAATGGTAACGGATGAGGTGCTGACTTAAGATGTGAACCTCCATCAGCCTTTTTGCGTTTCACACTTTGTGGCCACTCTGATCTAAGAGCTCGTTATCTTGGCTCATTTAACAGGCCAATCTGTAGTCAAAGAGTTCAATCAGTTTTACTATCCAAAGAACGAAGAGACGCAAGCAACGATGAGAACTTCATGGTGATCTCCCGGCAGCTTCCCCATCTAGGAAATCTGTTGGCAGTCAGTGGAGCCAGAGCCCTCAAGTCAGTGATTCGCCTTCGTCCGGTTCTGCAAGCAAGTCTGGAATAGGACCTCCCGCCGAAGCCCAGAGATGGACTCCCACCGATTACTAGAGAGGGGTACCTCGCTAGTTTGAGGTGCCCCTGGACACCACCGAGCACATAGCCAGCCCTGAGTGGCAACGTGGCGGACGATGGGAGCTCCACCACTTGCGTCGACTTGCCCGCCCCTTCACGACAGTTGTAGAGAAGGCATTCATCCGGGAGCCGGTAAGGGAGCTGCGTTGAGGAACTAAGCAGGAGATCCACCGACTTCCGCCGTATTGGCTGTGAAGGAACCATACCGGACGTGACATTCGCCTCGGAGTCCTTAGTATGGAGCATACACAACTGGAAAGTATTAGAGGACTACTCAGCCAGTGATCATCAGTGCATTCTGCTTGAGGTAAGTGATCCCGACGTCTGTGCTCTCGGCCTTCTACAACTGGATGGAACATCGGAAGGATGGACGTCGAGAGGTTCGTCGAGGTGCTCACAGCAGGTGAGCCGCTGCAGGGAGGTTCGGAGGGGACGGAAGAACTGGCAGCTCAAGACGTGGTGAACTCTACTATGAGCATCATTACAACTGCTTGCTGCGCTTCTATGCCCCGTCGATAACCCCAGCACGGCAAGCCCCCAGTGTACTGGTGGTCAACTGAAATCGCTGAAAAGCGAAGCGAGTGTCACTAGCTTCGACGTGAGGCTCAACGGGCGCGAAACGGTGACGAGGCATGCAACCAGGTGGCAGCATATAAGTCGGCCAGGAAATGCCTTCGCAAACTGATCAACAGTAGCAAGGCTCGCTGCTGGCAAGACCTAGTGGACAATGTGAACAAGGATCCGTGGGGCCTTGGCTACAAGCTGGTCATGGGGAAACTTGGTGCCCTATGGAAGCCTTGTATACATGACGCGGAAAAGATGGACGCGATAGCGCGGGAGGCTTTTCCCCACCCATCCCGTCCGTGTTGACGCTATCCATGGTGAAACAGCAGTAGAGTGCCCACTCTCTACACAGCTGGAACTGGGGGAAGCAGTCCTCTCATTGAAAGCGAGGAAGGCTCCAGGTCCAGATGGTGTTCCAGATGAGGTGTTGCGGCTTGTCTATCACCATTGTCCTGACTTGCTGCTCAGCACATTCAACGCTTGCCTACGGGACGGGGTTTTCCCGGTACGATGGAAGGTGGCGAGGATCGTGCTGATCAGCAAGGGGAAGAGAAATCCCGAATCGCCCTCTGCATACCGCCCGTTATGCATGCTAGACACGGCTGGGAAAGTGCTAGAGAAACTCATCAAGGGAAGACTCACTGACGCGATTCGTGCTGCTGGGGACCTATCTCCTCGGCAGTACGGCTTTAGAGCAGGACGTTCTACCATTGATGCGATTGCAGAAGTGGTGAACGCGGTCCAAAAGGCAGAGGCATATAGTCGCACCAAGCGACGGATCGTCCTGTTGGTGACACTCGACGTCAGGAATGCCTTCAACTCCGCTAGACGGTGGATATTCTGGATACGCTGGAAAACTCTTTTCAAGTTCCAGAATATCGAATGCGGCTTTTGAGGAACTATCCAAAGGACCGAAACCTGCTCTACGACGCGACACAGGGCCAACGACGGATGGAAATTACATCGGATGTTGCTCAGGGATCTATCCATGGTCCGGACCTGTGGAACGTGTCTTACGACGGGCTACTGAGACTTGAGATGCCAGATGAGTCGCGCTTGGTCGGCTAGGCGGATGGTGTTGCAACTCTGGTCACTGGACGCACCGTTGAACAAGCGCAACTTAGGCTAGGTATGCTAATGCGCCGAGTGAGGGTCTGGATGACTGCTCGCGGGCTCAGTTTAGCACTGGAGAAAATCGAATCGGTCATCTTGACAAAAGACAGAATCCCTAGAGTAAGGATGATCAGTATTGGAGACATACAAAATGAATCGAAGCCAGCGGTGAAGTACCTGGGGCTACTGATCGACTCGAAGATGAGTTTCTCTGAGCAAATCAGGGCAACGGCTGAGAAGGCTGCTTCGGGAATATCGGCTCTGAGTCGGCTTATGGCCAACGTAGAGGGACCCAGCCCATCAAGAAGACGCCTCTTGATGAGTGCTGTAGGGTCAGTGCTACTGTACGGAGCAGAGGTATGAGGCGACGCTCTCAGCAAAGAGGTATACCAAAAACGTTTGGCACAGGTACAGAGAAGAGGAGCACTGAGAACTGCATCTTCGTATCCTACAGTCTCCGACTCGGCGTTGAGAGTTATTGCAGGCGTAATACCTGTCGCCCTCCTTGCTGGAGAGCGCCGTGCTATTTGCCTGCGCCGAAACGAGGATCCGAGGGAGATGGTTTTCTGCGAGGAGAGACATCGCTCGCTCAACGATTAGTAGCAGTCTTGGATGAATTGCACGAAGGGAAGGTGGACTGCGTACCTCATCCCGGATGTGAGACCGTAGCTGAATCGAAGACATGGTGAGACTAACTACTATCTGACCCAGCTTTTGAGCGGGCACGGGTGTTTTCAGTCTTACCTGCACAAGATCGGTTAGTTACGGTCTCCTGATTGTCAGTTTTGCCCAGAAGAGGAGGACAATGCCTGTCACACATATTTTACGTGTACAAAATGGGTCAAGCTGCGAAGGGAACTCTACAAGGAGACGGGAGAGCTCAAACCGGATAATATAGTTGCGGTGATACTCGAATCAGTTGACAAATGGAACCAGGTGGCACATTATGTTCGGGCAGTCCTAAAATATAAAAGGGACTCACAGCAGCCGGAGGCGCTGGGGTTGGGGGATCGCTTTTCTGGCATTTCCTCTTCCTCTCTCCCCTCCCACTAGGAAAGGGGCTCCCCAGCTTGAAGGCGCCCCACGGCGTAACAAAACGAGACCTGGCCCGAAGTAATGTGTCAAACGGTTCCAGGCTAGGTTCTCAGGTTGACAGTGGGTTGTTAGTGAATAGTCCCACACTCTGTGCATAAATAGCATTCACCTTCCTACCACAAAAAAAAAAATACAAAAATTTATGTTGGACCATTTGGGTAGTGCGGTGCAGTCTGCAGACGTTCTTTTGTGAATATTTGGGATGAAACTCCTTCTTGATACCTTGGCGCAACTCCTTCACCGGCACCTGGAAGAAAGCCTTCTCTGAAACTGCCGTGGAGAGGCGGGCGAGAAAAGCTGTGGAGCTCCTTCAACTAGAGCTCCCGTCATTCGCCACGTTGTCGTTTTGGGCTGGCTGCGCAATCAGTGGTGTCCAGGGGTACTTGGTCCAAATTTCTTTGTGGAATAGGATGGGAGCGAAACGCTGGTTTTGGGACACTGGCTCCCCCAACTGCCAGCGAATAGGCCGGCACGTGGAAACTGAAGAGTCTAGTTCTCATTTTCCTTGACGGGAAATCCCCGGTGTCACCTTGGAGATCCCAGTGTCTTGGTGCACGACTGGCGGGCGTGGTTGTTTGCACCTTTTCATCCTTTGTATGGCAAGACTGATTGAGCTCTTCAACTGTGGATTGGCCTGCAAAATGAAACCAAACGACGAGTTATTAGATTGAGTGGCCACACGATGTAAATGCCAAAAGGTCAAGGCAGGTTCACAACTTAACCCAACACCTCACAGCTCACGATTTTGCGATGTTGCACTTAGTGGCTGCCAACTGGATGTTTGCGGTTGCTAGGACTTCCAGTATCGCGATGTTTAAAATTTTACTGGAACAATCCTGCTTGTCTTGTTTGTATAAAAACAACACGTCAACGAGAATCCGCTTCCACTGTTGAATTCTCACTGTACTCCAAGTGCTTGACCAAGCGCTTGTATCTAGCCACGCGGTAGGGGTTTACTCCAATTTCGCCTGGAAAACTGCTGAAGAAGCTAACACGTGTATTTTCATTCAATAGAAGATCTTTCTCTCGACTTCGCCTCATTTACACGTAAATGGAGAGAGCCAAAACGGGATATTCTTATAGCTTAATTAGGGGAAACAGAATTTGAAGGCGAGCAACGAGCGTTTTCCAATCTCTTACTTTCCACACTTGTTTTTGCTTTCCGTTGGCTGGTCGGGAGAAATATTTTGCTAATGTTTCTTCCATATCCGCCACATACCTTCTTTAGGCGATATCACTGTCTGATTGAAACTTAATGATAATACTTATCATTAACATTCATATGAACGCAAAATGGAAAGTGGCGTGTTTGCCGGTTCATAACATTTCGCATCGATGCAATTGGTTGGCTTAAAGTGGAAGGTGGCGAAATTGCCTGTTCATAACAGCCTTGACGTCTATGGTTGCAGTGAGCTCTTTTTTTCTTTTAAGGACTGCCCAAAAATAATGTTGCACATAGTTTCATTTGCCAACTAACCCAAACATCTCCCCAATTAGAATATTCGCAATGAGCTCTATATCTATTTCACATGTGAAAGTGTGTGGCAGGTATTGTCTTCCTCTCCTCCGCAAAACTTACAATCGAGTAACCATGACTTAAAAATCTTCTGCAAATAAGAATGCAAACTCCCATGTCCGCTCAAGAGTTGGATCAGGTAGAAGTCAGTCTGACCATGCATTCAGTTGAGCCACAGTCCCAGATTAGAAATGAGCCACGCAGTCCATCTTTCCTACGTGCTGTTCAATCAGGACTACTGTAAATCATTCAGTGAGTGTTGTCTCTCTTCGTGAGCAACTGTCTCCCTCGTGTCTTTGTTTTGAGACAAGTAGATAGTAAGGCACTCTCTAGCAAGGATGGTCATGGTTAGCACCAAATCAGATACTTTCGGATATAAAGATTTAATCCTCAATGCTCCTCTTCTCTGTTTTCTGTATCTATACCAAGCTTTTCCAGTCCAACTCCTTGTTGAGAGCATCCCACTGTATTTTTGCTTCGTATTTATTTATTTAGATCCATTTAACAGACTAAGAAGTCCAATTACAAAATAGATTAAAAGATAAGCAGACTTAAATCTAAAGCGTATGTACTAAGTTAAAAATAAGTATGATTAAACAAAAATTAAACGGAATTCATAATAATTAAAGCCGTAAGTCTATTCTTAAAAACAAAGTAAGATAAGGAGAAAGAACCAAGCTCAAGATCATTATGTTTTCTAATGATACGCGGCATTATTGAATGAAAGTATAACTCAGTCCGGGCATATGGAACCTCAAGAAGACTACTAGATCGCGTAGGCCGTGCAATCTGTCTGAAGTACAGGTCTTCTCTAAGAGTGGATAAAATATGATGGTGGTATAGTTTATATAGAAAACATTGATCTAACAATGTTCTACGAGAAGACAAGGAAGGAATGGAAAGAACAGATAATCGACGCTCATAGGATTCGTAGGGCAAATTAAATTTGTAGAACAAAAACCGTGTAAATTTTCGCTGGACATTTTCTAGTGAAGTTACTAAATACTGATGTCGAGGAGACCACACAACTGAACAGTATTCAAGAAGTGGGCGAACAAGGCAGGTAAATAAGTGGACAGCAGTAGCAATGTTTTCAAATTTCTGGAGATGTCGCAGAACGACCCCAGCAGCCTTCGATGCTCTAGTAATTATACATAGGATATGGACATCGAATTTGAGCTTGGGGTCAAAAATTACACCAAGGTCCTTGCATGAGTCCGCCGAAGAGAGAAAAACATTACACAAATTATAGTTGTACATTAAAGTATCCGCTTTAAGAGTAAAACTCATCTTAAAGCATTTGGATACGTTTAAAGAAAAAGCATTCGTCGTGCACCAACTACTGAGATTAAGTAGGTCATTTTGAAGAAGCTGACAGTCGTCAAGAGTCCTAATTACTCGAAACACTTTGAAATCGTCAGCAAAAAGGAGGCAGGGAGAGGAAATTACAGAGGGAAGATCATTAATGAACAGTAGGAAAAGAAGAGGCCCAAGGATAGACCCTTGAGGGACACCAGAAGACGGGCAAAAAGGAGATGACAGTGTTCCATAAAGACTAACACAACAGCGATTGAAAAGATAGGACGTGATCCAGGAAAGTAGAGAACCAGATATAACAAGCATGGATAGCTTTTGTCCAAGAATATAATGATTCACAGAATCAAAGGCTTTGGAGAAATCAGTAAAGACGGCATCTACTTGACATTGTTTATCCAGAGCTTTTGCAATGTAGTCTGTAAATTCAGCTAAGTTTGATGAAGTGGAACGGCCCTTCAGGAAACCATGCTGTTGCGGTTTCATAACTGAACTCATTGATTCAGAAAGTCTGTTGTGAACAATGCGTTCAAGCAGCTTAGGGAAACAGGAGAGCAAAGATATTGGACGATAATTAGAAACAATTGAGGGATCACCATTTTTAAAGATGGGGACAACATTGGCATCTTTCCAATAAGTGGGAAAGATACCAGAACAAAGGCTAAGGTTGAAAATGAGAGGTAAAGGAAAACACAGTGAGGAACTGAGTGACTTGACAAATATATTCGGTAATCCATCTGGACCGGGACTGACGTTAAGATCTAGCGAATTGATTAGAGCTTCAACCTCAGAAGGGTTGGTGGAATAGGATGTTATTAAGACTGGACTTGCTTCGAATGTATCAGTGGATGAATACCTTATGTTATGAGGTGAAAAAGTAGAGGAGAAGAACTGGGCAAATAGGTCTGAAACATCCTGTGGAATAGACGCTACAGTGTTGTTCCATGTAACATTACAGGGAATAGTAGAGGACGATTTCAAGGAACGGATGTAGGACCAAAACGGTTTGACATTGTTTGTTATGAGGGAGCTCTCGAGACTGCTGAAGTAATTTGTCATGGCTATCCTTATTTCACCTTTAGCAATACATCACAGCCTACAGAAATTTGATCTGGCTTGTTCAGATCCAGTTCGTTTGAAGAGCCGGTGCGCTCTATCTTTGGATTTTAAGGCACAGAGTACTCTGTGGGTGATCCATGGCTTCATATTTGCCTTACGAGGTGCCCGCTGTGGAGTAAATTTAGCAATCAAATTATTCAAATAGCCGTAGAATTTGCTCAAGGCACTATCGCAGTCAAGGCCGCACAAAAAGGCATACCAGTCAACAGAGTCCATATCGACTTGAATTTCCTGATAGTTTGCTCTAAAAAAGTTGTACCGAAAAGCAGTAGCATTTCTCGGAGGATGGAAGGGTTCGATAGCTAGTTCTAGAGACAATGGAGGATGATGAAGGTCAGGCTTGATATAAGGATACAAAACCTGCGAGACAGATATACGATGAGCTGGGATATTTGAAAGGACAAGGTCAAGCAGACGTCCATTGGGGTTACGGATATGGTTAAATTGAACACAAGAGCAAATGGAAAGAAAAGAAGACAGCAGCATAGATAAATGATTTGCAGACGAAATAGAAGGAATTGTATGAGTGTCCCATTCCACGGATGGTAGGTTGAAATCCCCACACACAACGATTTTAGAATGAGGGTGACGACCAAGAAGGTAGGAGGATAGTTCATCGAAAAAAGATTCATACACAACAAAGGGAGAATCGGAGGGAATGTAAACAGTGCAAATTAATAAAGAGGTATTTTTTGGAAGGGAAATTTTCACAATAACACATTCAACGACACGAGCAAAACAGAAGTCAGTACATAGCGAGCTAAAAAGGAATTTGCAAACAGCAACTAAAACTCCACCACCATCGAGTTTTTTTGTTGCACCAGGATCATGATCACATCGGTAGACTGTATGATCAGGTAGAAATTCGGTACTTGCGATGCTTTCATTCAGCCAAGTTTCAGTTAAACAAATGATAAGTCATTGAGCTTGGTTCTTAAGCTTCTGACATTTTGATAATACATAAAACAGAATTGCATGCAGAGTTCCTATCATTATTAGTTTTTGGTGAGTCGTTGAGCCGCTGCACGAAAATTCTTTCTAGGTGGAGGTGTGTAATGCTTCACCAGAGTCCCAGGTGGCCAAAAATCGCTCTGCGCAACAATCGCACAGTCTTCAGGCACATTAATTTTGAAGGAGGCAACAATCCGTTTCGGTATGTTGTCCTTAGTCAGCTTAACACAGCTAATAACACCATGCTTGTTAAGTTTAAAGTCTACAAACGCTTTCAGCTCCTCCTCCGAGGTATCATACGCTAGACGAGAAACAAAAATTTGAAGCGGCGGCTTCACTTTGCGTATATTATTCTCCTGCAGATCATGGGGCCTTTGAGAGTGCAATAATGTTTCAGGTACAATTCCATCACTCATAGGAATTGATGTTTGTTCAACAGGTTGTACAAGTGGCACTATATCCACAACTCCAGAAGTAGTCGAATACAGTGAAGCAGAAGGCGTTCAGCAAGTCTGATTACCGTGCAGCTCCATCTGCGAGGCCATGCTTCGCGTTGTTATTTTAGGCGAAACTACATTAGAAACCAATTTCTTGCCTAAGTTTTCAGATGACGTTGGTGGCTGATTTTTGGGCGCCACAAGTACTTCGTCGATTTCACACTTAGCATGACCAAGTTTTTGTTGCAGCTTCTTGAGTTCAATAGCTAAAGCATCCACAGTGCGCTTCGCACTCTGCAGGTGAGATAGATGGCCATAGAGAGAACACTTTCTGCAAGCTTCACAGAACCAGTGTACACCTGTGTTCCGCTTCAATATGCAGATAGAGACGGAACTCGTATAGTAGCCTTGTTCCATGGCACTTATCAAAAGTTGTCTTTTTGATACGTTGCATCCGCTAACGGTCACAGGTTGACTTGGAGCCAATATTTCTGAAACAACTTTATCAGCCATCACCTTGATTTGCTGGTGGCTTCGATTCAACCAGTATTTCCCCAATACTGACCATTCTTGCTCAGGAGATTGTCTATTTTGTCAGGATGACCACTATGGCTTTCTCTGGTGCTCGTCTAAAGCTAGCTGCGAGTATTTATTCAGTTTCTCATCCCGGTAATCAACATACCTAGTCTAAGGCGCAACTTTTGACGATACAGTCAGCAGCTACCGTCGAAACATCATCCACATAGCTTATCAGGTGTGGCATACTTTGCAGCTCTAGTCTGCGCAGCCCATCGTATGCTATGTTCTATGGGTAGAGCCTTGAATAATAGCTATTGTAACTTCCATCTTTCGTCGGCCCTACATCGTATCATAAAGCAGGCTTTGATATTTCACGCAGCATTTTGGAACTTGAAACGGGGGTTTCAACGTATCCAGAACATCCACCCATCTAGCGAAGTTGAACGCATTCCGAACGTCAAGTGTCACCAACAGAGCTACTCATCGCTTAGTACGGCTATGTGGTCCCACCTTTTGGACCACTCTGCAAGTGCATCAATAGTGGAGCATCCATTGCAGCACAAACCGGGTAAGTGAGTCTTCTCTTGATGAGTTTCTCAAACACTTTTGCAATCATTTCTAGCATGTATAATGGGCGGTATGCAGACGTGACCCGAGCTTTCCCTTCTTTTTGCTGAGCAATAGAGCCTCGCCATCTACTAACGTTCCGCAAAGATCCATTTCCGCATGCAAGTGCTGAATATGCTGAGCAGCAATTTAGATAGCTGCAACACCTGCCATCTGATTCTGGAGTTGTCTTTTATTTCACTTATGAAACGATCTCTTGCAGTTTAGGCTGGGTGAAGAGTGGGTATTTGACTACTGTTTTCCCATGGGCAGAGTCAACATAGATGGTATACGTGGAGAAAAGTGCCAACATTATCTTGTCCTACTTTTCTGTAGCCAAGGTCCCACAGGTATTTGTTCACATTATCCACTAGATCTTACCAGCAGCGAGGCTCACTGCTATTGACGTTTGCACCTATCTAATTTCAAAACATCGTTCCATTTTTGAGTACCTGGGTACTCACCTGAATTTTGTATCAAAATTTTTGTAAGCCTTGACTAAAAAGTGAAAAATTTCATCTTTATTTTAACTTAAAAACAGTTTGAAGTTATTATAATTTATTGCTACTGTTTTAGATAAAAGTTATCATTATTTTGTTACATATATCTTATTACTACTTGGTCCAGTTTGTGGTTTGCAACGATGACACTTACTGATTGTGAGCTTATGTTGATAGCGAATAAGGTGCTTATATTTGCAGCAACTTTTTCGAGTTGTTCTATGATGTTTCCCAGGAGAATTTTTGCAGATGTAACAATATCCTGTAAATTTGTGACATCCATCTTGTTGTACAGGATACTGCAATTTTTCAGTATCTCCTGGTCGTATTACAATTAATGCTAATGCATTTTCGATAGCGATGTGCTATTTAAATGTACTTCGCACTCTTTAGTTTGTCATGCGTACAATGATTACTGGCAAAACCAGCTGCCTTGCCTGATCCAGGAGAAGACTACAATGTATCGAGCGCTTCTTAGATAATTTGGTGTCTACATTGTTGTTTCCCGCATACAAAATGTAGGCTGCTAGACTTGAATACCCAAAACATGAAAGCGTAAGTCCACCATTGTGTTGTTTCCTTTGTTGTGTACTCCTTAATCCGAACGGCAGCTTTGCTTTTGTTGTAGTACTAAATCGCTTTTGGTTTTCTTTGAGTCCCGAATACATTCACTCCATGATGGACTCTTGTTATATATTAGTATCAGACCAGTTCTGGTTTTACCGGATACATTTGTTGGACAGTGAAAACAATAACATACATTTCCCATTTTAGGCACGTAGGAGCAATTGTCACATCCTCGTGGGATCCAAACAAAGTTGATTCCAATGGTCGTGTGTTGCTCGGAAGCATTGGAGCAGGGATACATATTTTATTTTTTTGTATTGATCGATTGATCGTCAAAAGTTTTGTTGTAGGTAAGCTTGAAAAAGTTATCCATGGTAATGTTTCATTCTTTTTCCCTGTATTTCTGCATCAATATCTTAACAAAGTATTTTCGATTGGCAGCTTTCCTGCATATGTGGATCTTTAAAGATAGAAACTTTTTTGATCGTATATCCATCAAACTTTGATACCATATTTGGTAGGTTTTGACGGAATATACAGGATGAAAATAGTAGCAACTCGATAAGAAGAAGTATAGTCAAGTATACCGAGGACTTGTAGTTCAACCACTGACTAACATTAAATATTGTCAACTGAGAAATAAAGGGAGTACAAAACAAGTTGAGTAAGTAGAAAAGTGCTCCTTGCAGAAGGTCTTTGTAACTACACTAGCGCTCAAAACAAGTTTCCGTGAATTATTCATCCAATACTTGGATAAGACAGTCCCAGGCTAGGTTCTCAGGTTGACACGGGAAGCATTAAGTGGGTAGTCCAGTCGCCTTCTTGCGAGCGTGGGAGTCCCACACTCTGTGCATAAATGGGCATTCACCTCCCTACCACAAAAAATGCAGAGTTTCCTTCAGAAGCACGTTGCAACCTCCATTTTGTTTCAGCTTAAATAATTTTTCTGAATGCTCAGCCGATTGAAGATACTCAAATTAAAAACTATTCCTTAAATTTTCATGAAAATCGGAAGGAAAAAAAGTGCCTAGGTCAATTTGAAAGATATATCACCCATCAACACGTGTTATTGGTGAAATGGCATTGTGACCACAAAGATCTTATGTTAATCCATGTAATCTTATATTAATCCATAAATTTTGAGATGTTTAAAGGTACCGTTTTTATTTTATGGGCGAAAATGAGAAATTTACACATTATACTATTATTAACTAACTTGAGTGAATTTCGATCTTTGAGTTATTTGTGGCCCTTTTACTCATGAAGATCCACCTTCGTGATAATTTTCAGATTTTCCGGCTCAAAGATGTCTAATCGCGAGGGGGGGACCCCACCTTATGGTGCATTTGATCACCCTCAGGACCCCCTGATGCCCAGAATAACTTTTTAAACTCAGATTCACCAGATCACCACTTTTCGCAACGTTTGAGCCCTCTAGCATTTATAGTTTCTGAGGAAACTTGCTTTGACGCACGGACAGACGGTCCGACAGGTCGCGAAACTAGTATGCCTTTATAAAAAATTTTTTTACAGAGACCTGAAAAGACATTGTGCCTCACACACTTCGTCTTAGTTAAAGTGAATCTTGGATCAAAAATATAAAGGTCTCGTAAGGTTAAAAGGACTCCAACCCATTCTAGGCTTAGTTAGTATAAACTATTGTAACCTCGATCAGATTTAACGTAGTCAAGATGCAACCAACTAGTTTACACAGTAGGGTTAGTTTAACCAAGCTCCAACACCCACTGAAGCACGTTGTGCACACAATGCTGCAACGACGCATGTAATGATGGGAGCTACAGTTTGACACTACCGGAAGAAAAGGGGAGCTATGGCTAGGGCCAAGTACGATAATGAAAGGTAACTAAATCAAATTTCGTCGCTGATTCTTATCTGTCATTAAGACACTGGGCGAAGGATTGACGGAATTTATTCTCTTCTAGAACTGCTTGAAACTCTAATCGCTTTTCACTTTTCTTACAATGATGAGTACCAGCTGTACCAGCTGTACAGGCTCACAACCATTTCCTTATTGGAAGTTAGCTCTTCTTACCAGCACGCCCCTAAAAATTGGAATAGGCTATTATATCTACAGAAAACTATAAAAAAAACATTATCCGAAGGCACAAAAGACTCAACAGGAAAAGCAAAACGTTAAAAAGATTAACAGATAAATCAATCTCAAGCAACAGAAAAGGAGAGATTCACGCTTGTGCCGCGGTCCTCAATCGGCCTTTTGGCGTTTCACGCCGTATGGCCACCCCGATCCATTAGCTCGTCCAATCGTTACCCTCTTCAGGATGGCTGATAGTTGGAGTTTTAAATAATTAAATAATTGAAAGTATATTTTTTGGATTAGATTGTAATGTAAGTGATTTAAAAAGAATGAACAATAAAACTAAAGTAATTCATTAAAAATTAACTCTCGCCTGTTGTTGGTTTAGTTTAAATGGACAGCCTTTATGTTGTATATAGGATACACATCAAATGAGCTCCCAGTTCATACCAGTATACATAGGGTATACTGGTATATAACAAAAGTATGTGGATTGGGAGCCATTTTTATATGGAAGTTAGTCAGATTAGATTTTCTTTTTAAGCAAGGAGATCTTATGATTCTGTGGTTTTAGTTTTCCTGACCTCATCAGTTGTGTTTTTCTTCTTGGAACAGCTCTAGTGAGAGTTCGCCCTTCAAGCAATCAGGTGATCCTGGGGATAGAAAAACTACGACCCATTTGTGCGGGTTGGCCAGCAAGATTTTCGTGTAACAATATAGTCAGAATATCCTTAATGGCGGCTGTTTTGTCCATGGTTATCCACATTTCTCGCATCAGACTATTATCAAAATATACGTTCCTATTTAGCCATATGAATCTTTTGACGTTTATCATGACACGGACCATAGGCAACGATTCATCTCACCACATCTCACGTACAGTCGCTCTTTTGCTGTGGTAAATACCAGCAGTTATTAGGAAGTCCACGAATATATCCAATCCTGCAAGTGTTAGAGGCGTGAATATTTTTTCCTTCATATGGTTAGATTTTAGCTTTACTGTAGATAGTCCCAGTTTGAGAAAGAAGGAGGGAACCACTTGTTTCCCCATGACTCATCATCTTAAACCCTCCGATTGAATGTTAGTAATGTTCTAGGGGTCGCACTTTGGGTTTACTGGTTCCGCAATAATGGGACATTAAAAGCCGAAAAATACTAATAACTGTAAATACATCTACAGCTCTGCTACTAGAACTCCTTTGTAGGGACGTGAGAGGGAGAGAGCGAGTCTTCCGCACCTAATAACGGGATCGACGTAATAACCACGCTGCCGGAATGGAGGTTGGGCGACGGGCTAACTCCCCGTCCCTGTAGGGCTCTACAATCTTTCGAAACCTGTAGAAGAGCCTCGGAATGGATTGGACTGACGGCAACGACCTTGCAAACAGAAAAGGACTATGGCATTGGATCCTGGAATGTCAGATCATTCAATTACCCTGGCACTATTATGGACCTTTACAACAAGCCAGTCATTATAAATTAAACATATTGGCAGTCCAGGAAGCGAACTGTACTTAAAATGATATTCAAGAGATGAGATCGCTCCCAATATTCAAAAGTGGGAAGCCTACTGCAAAACGAGAATTCAGAACGGGCTTCATTGCGGGTAGCGAGTTCAATTCGCACGTTATGGGTTTTAAGGCAGTTAATGAGTGGTTGTGTGTGATCCATATAAAAGCGAAATCCTTTAAAATTTGACTTATCAACGTACACGCCCCGACCGAAAAAAAGGATGAAGAAATGAAGGAAAAGTTCAACAATCACCATCAAAGACTAGTCAACTCACTGTCTACAAACGACAAAAAAATAATTCTGGGTGATTTCAACGCTAAGGTTGGCAATGAGATGTCTCATCGGGGAGTGACTAGAGTATAAAGCCTCCACGATGAAACAAATGACAACGGCCAGCGCCTGATCGACTTTGAGTGTAGCAGAAACCTAGTCATACGTTCGACTTGCTTCCCTCATCGACGCATACACACAATGACCTGGGTATCAACAGCTGGCAACACACAAAACCAGGTCGACCATGTTTTGATCCAACAACATTGGGCCTCGAGCGTACTTGACGGTCGTAAATACCGAGGAGCCAATTGTAACTAAGATCATGACTTCATCAAATTAACCTTTCAATTTTGTATGTCGAAGCCCAGCCTGCTAGACAAATTCGACATCGAAAGGCTCCAAACGGCATCTGTGGCGAAAAATTTCACGCAAAACCACGCTATGACGTGATGACATCGACAATGTAATTGCTGATGAAGCTAAAATTAAGGAAAGATGGGCATTATATTTAATCTTCCAGAAAAATCCAGAACATTGGAGCCTATAGATGTTTACGGAGAGCTTCTATTGGCCCAACAAACTCTGGATAAAGTTTCTTCCACCATCAAAGCCCAAAAGAATAATAAAGCACCGGGCATCGATGAGATTCCAGTGGAGCTTATCAAATATGATGGCAGCAGTGTTCAAAGAACTTTTTACAAAGTCATCCAGCACATTTGGCAACAAGAACATATGCCGAAAGAGTGGAGCCAATCAATTATATTCCCTACCCACAAAAAAGGTGATAAGCGGCAGTACGAAAATGATAGAACCATATCACTGTTTTATATGCCGTAGAAAACATTTCCAAAGATCTTGGAAAATAAAACCGGATCATACGCCAACGGTATTATTGGAGAGGATCAAGGTGTCTTTAGAGCAGGTATATCGACAATAGACGAATTGTTCACTACCACGCAGGTACGTAAAATATGTTGGGGGCTCAACATAGACGTACACCAAACATTCGTTGACTTTAAGCAAGTATAAGACAGTATTGATCATAACGTACTGTAACAAATAATGCTTTGCTTTTGTATCCCAGCCAAGTAAGTCCACCTTGGCAAAATTACAATGACGTCGAAGATCTCCCAGGTCCGCATCAATAACCAACTCATCGATGTCTTTGACACAAATATCGGTCTTAAACAGGGAGACGGGCTGGTCCCACTGCTATTCAATTCGGCTCTGGAGTACGTCCTAGGGGCGATACACGAGGTGCATTACTATGCAAGTCGAGCCAAGTAGTAACCTATGCGGACGACATTAACATTTTGTCACATTCATTAAAAACTGCCAAAAAACTCTTCCTAAACCTTGACAGCGAAGCAAAACTAATAGGGCAACAAATCAATGAAAATAAATCAAAGCTCATGACACCGTCCAGGAAAAATACCTAAAATGCATAAAATATCACATTTGGCGCATACGGTATTGCAAATGTGAGCGGATTTGTGTATTAAGGCACCAATATAACGAGAACCAGTAATGAAAGAGACGAAAGTTGAAGAATACAGCTCGCAAATGAAATATTTTATTCAGTTTTAAGGATCTTGAAGACCAGCTGCATACAAACAGGAAAAAAGCTCCAGATATAAAAATCTGTGATAAGACCTATGTTATGCTATGGGTGTGAAACATGGACTCTAACCAAAGCATCCGCTAATAGATTGAGCGCCTTTGAGTGACGGGTCCTGAGGCGAATAATTGGAGCGAATTTAGACAGGGACGAACGGCAAATTCTATACAATCATGGGCTGTATGAAATTTTTGTCGAGCCAGTGGCCCCAACGATTGCAAGACTGTAGGAGTTGTATCGTATGGATGAACAACGGATACCCAAAAAGGTATACGTTGGGAGAACTGAAGGCCGGCGGCCAGTGGGGAAATCGAGGAAACGCTGGTCTGACTCGGTGGACGAAGACGGTTCACCGGTGCTAAGATTTCGAAATTGGAGGACGTGATCAATGGACCGCGACAGTTGGATGCGCTATTGGCAAGAAGCGAAGGCCCGAAAGGGGCTGTAGTGCTACGAAGAAGAAGGTGGTTTGATTTTGTTTTGTTGCACTTCTTGGCCTCTTCTGGCGGTCTATTATATTGCAATTTTTCTCCAAAACAAGCGCTTTGAAAGTATCCTTTTGTGATAATGTACGTATGGAGGCATGAGGACAACTGTTCTCTCTGCAAATGTTCAGCGAGAGCGTCCATCGATGAGCTGATAGCCAAGCCGTCTACCTTGTAACATATCGAGATAACATTAGGTTTCTTCGGTAGTTGCTAAGCAAAGCGTGTTGCCTGCTCGAAGTTCATTCAATGGTTCTGCTTCGTCTTTGAATGAATTCATTTCCTCTTCTTTATCAGGAGGTCCTTCTGTTTCAGAATCAGATCCGCTGAGATCTTCGAGGATATTTTGCACCCGTGCTTATGTTTCCGTAGTTCATTCCTCATCAGAATCACCGTTGAAATCGGAAACATCTTCTGCTCAGAATTGGCCGTAATATTTCTCAGATAATACTGACGTTCCTTCTCCAGTTTATTTCGCCCACAAGTTGCTTACACTTTGTCAATTTTGTGGAACAAGTAGAGATGAACTCGTGAAGTGAATGGTGAAAAAAGAAGAAGATTGGAGTACTTACCAGCTGAATCTACTTTCAAATACTATTTTTTCACTATATTCCACTCTTTGAAGCTTAAAATATAGAATATTTTTCACTATATGATTGTATTCACTCTTTTCAGTCAAGAAGGTCTGAACTATGAGAAGCGGAAAGGGTTCTTTGTTTTTTATGAGAAGTGAGAAGGACGCTCATATAATAAGGTTATTTGTTGAGAAAAATATTTGAAAAAAACGTGGAAATTGAAACTCAGTTTCACAATAATATTGTCTGATTGTTTGCTAGCTTCTCCGTTGATAAATTAGATAGCCTACTTACAGCCTTCTCACTCCGGGGTACTCAAAAATTGATATAAGGTTTTTTTTTTTCAAATTTAAAACGAATTTACGAATATTGATTAGAAACATCATATTCTGATAAGAAGGTAAAGAAGAAATTCAGCAAATTATAACTTCAATTAATAATGAAAATTTTACACCCTTTGAGTACCCGTTATTCAAAAACGGATATTAGTGTTGATCATTTTGCGAAGGCATTTCCTGGCCAACTTACGAGTATGTGTTGTTACCGGTTGCATGCCTGGTCTCGGTTCCGTATCCTTTGAGCTCCACGTCGAAGCTAGTGACACTCCTTCGCTTTGCAGCGAATTCATTCGACCAGCAGTACACTTGAGGCTTGCCGTGCCGGGCTCTCCGATGGACATAGAAGCGCTGCAAGTACGCGTGATGATGCTCATATCTAGTTGAGCTGCTAGCACTTTAATCTCCCGCAAACCTCCCAGCAACGATGCACCTACCGTGAGCACCTCGAGGAGCCTCTCGTCATCTATTCTCCAGATGTGCCACCCATACGTGGCTGGTCAAGAGTACGGGCGTTGCGAGACAGCATCATGAATCTCAAGCAAAATGTACTGTTGATCACCGCGTGAGTGGTCCTCTTATACTCTCCAATTGTGTACCTTTTGTACTAGGGACTCCAAAGCGAATATCACGTCCGGTATGGTTTCTTCATAGCTCATAGTTGGCGTATCGTCGGTATTCAGCACGACGAGGGCTGTCCTGGCCGCCATTTTTAGGACTCGTTCAATATCGCGGAATCATACTCATACTTAAGCTCAATACCAAATGCTGTAAATCAGTTGCTGAGGCCATATGTAATGAAAAAATGATGAAAGCTTCTATTTAACCAATTTGATTACATTCTAAAATTCATAATTTTCAAAAAAAGGGGTATTACTCGTATGACGAAATTTCTACAGGATTGGGCAATGAAATCTAGATCAACTAAACTACTTATGTTGACGCAAACGCTTAAAAGAAACGTAATTATTCGACGGAAATAATGACTCACCTCCTCGGGTTGTTTAACCAATGATTCAACAATGTCAGCATTCTTAATAAACAAATACAAGCCGTTGGTCATATACCAAGAATATATGTAATTGTTTATTTAACTTTCGTACCTATGCCTTTGTTTTCAAAACGGAAAAAAGGTGCTAAGAAATTTGGTCGGCAAAATCCTTGTACCCAATTCCAACTAAACTTCATCACCTCCAGCACCAGCCAAAACAAAAGACTATACATACATACATTCGCCAAGACGACCGGGCAGCGTCGTCCGAAGACGTATTGAGATTTTCTTGTTTACACAATCAACCAAGCTATGCTCCTTCATCGACTTCTAAATCACCTGCCTAACGATTTAACCTAAACACCTCATCGTTAAAATTCAAAGAAAAACAAATTAAGAATTAAGAAAACTGCTTCGACAGTAACCGAGAAAATGTTTATAAACAAATTTAACGAACGCATATTACACATCCTCATCCGCGATATTATATCACGTTTGCCATCATGTGTGCACACATATCATCCGCCAGGGCGAATCGAACGTGAGATTTGATTCATTGAATTGAAATCAAGACGCTCAAGCCCCAACATTTACATACGATTCAGGTGGCTCATTAATTTTCGACTGAAACTGTTATTGCATTTCTTAGCGAAACACTAGAGGTGTTATTGGAAGTTGGGCGCAAAGAATATCTGAAGGCTATACAATGTGTCTAATTTGATGTGTTATGATTTCTTCGGAATGAGAAATGCCCAGCACTATAAATAAATTGATTTGATTGGATTCACGAGGATGAATTATAGACAGAAACATGAAACCACATGAAATTGGTGCGAGGTGGATTGAAATGGCTTAAAAAAAGATGGATTTAGTTCACGAAATTTAAACTGAATTATTTAATTTCGAATTTTGTGATAAAACCCGGTTTTTCCTGGAATCAATATAATTTATCAGGTCAAAACTACATTGGTATAATTTTAGATAGTCTAGAAACACATACATATGTAAGTACATATTTCACAGAATCGAGACAAATTGGTGAATTGATGTTTTAACTTACAATTTTCCAAACCATAAAGATATGACCGATGGTTATGTATACATACATACATATATGTACATACACATAAGAACAATTGCCTTCAATACAGATTTCATGTACGAAGTTAAAGTTTTCTCAGGGACAATAGTCCTCAGTGTTATAATATGCAGTGGCGGCGTAAGGATAAAAATTTATGTGGGCAAGATAAGCTCCGCGAGGCCCTACAATGACACAACTGGAAGAATATGGAAATCAAACAATTTAAAGAGATTTTTTTATTCGTGCGAAAGTACACATTTTACTTTAACATAAATAAGAGTCTTGTCAGCAATCGTTAGTTGGACACTGTTTACTACTCTTATAAATCGGTGAACGGAACTCTATTATCTGACTATTCTATTTATGATCTTTCAAGATGATACCACTTGCTGACTAGACTTTAACAGTGAAAATTAAATAAATGGAAATTTTCTACTTTTCGCCTTACAAAACTCCTAAATAACTGCATCGTAGTCTAACTTAGAGGCTATATCAGCCTCAATGGATAAAACTCCTAACGCTGAAAGTCTTTGCTGACCCATTGTATTTCTTAAAAAGTTTTTAATAAACTTTAATTTAGAAAAGCTCCTTTCAGCGGAAGCTGTACTTAAAGGTATTGTTAATAAAATTCGAATTACAATATAAATGTTTGGGGAAATTCCCATTAAGTTATTCTCGGTTATGTATGGAAGCAGCTGTTTTACGTCTCAAATGAAGGCGGGCGAATTCGTCATAATTGCTTGCAGTTCTTCATACAATTCATAAGGTTGGATGTCACTGCTATGACACACTCGTAGGACTGTGTCTAAGTCTTGACAATCTTTTAATAAATGCTCTTCTCGAATATTTTTGAGTTTGTTTAAATCATAGAGAAAACCGAAATCTGCAAAGTGTTGATTCAACGATGTAAATCTTGTATCCATACTACTCATACTATATTAAGAAACTCTGTTTCGAACCGAATTTTGGGAGACTGTATGGGTTCATCACTACTTTCATAAGCGAACATCCTTTTCTTTTTGGCTAACTTTTGATTTTTAAATTCTTTGGTTAGTCATAATTACTTTTTCAATAAATCTATAAGTGTCAGATAAGCATTGTTCGAATCCAATTTGACGATATTCTTTGATCCAGTCACAGAATGTATGCAAATGATCAAGGGCAATGCTTAAATGGACTTCTTCGGATTGCCATAATTTGCTTATGATATTCACTCGCGATAATATTGCATACCATAAATGTGACGATGTAATAAACTCTAAGCTGAAAATTTCATTTTGAACTGAATCACAATCACTGAGTATATCGGATTCTTCTGTGTGATTTTTTAAGCTCTCAATACATTCAGCAACATCATCAAATTGGGATAGTATGGCTTTAACTGCTTCGTCCCTGCTTTCCCATCCTGTGTCTGATAAAGGTTTTAAAGTAAGTTTTAATTTGCCATTGATAAACTCCCAATGTTTGTTTGACCTTGCAAATAGCAAATGAATTTTTGAAATAAAACCAAAAAATGTTTTTGCTGCCATGGAAGAATTAGCTGCAACTACTAACAGCAGGCTCCAACTATGACAACCGAAAAGTGTAAAAAATGCCAGCGGTTTTGACTACGTTTTTCATGCTTACCATATTCGCACCACTGTAGTACCCTTGTGCGCGACAATTATGAATATCTAATCCATTTTTTTCTAGTAGCATTGTATTAGTAAGGTAGTCCCTAGTCGACTCAGCGACAACAAGAAACCCAATAAAATGTTCTGCTATTTTACCGGTTATTATGTTGCAAAATCGTGAAACGACAGACACTCAGTACGACCGAGTAGCGAGATGTTGTTTGTTCTCACTGCCTATACAAGCAAAAGAACACTGAAGAATGGCGAGTTATATACAATGTAAGCCATTGTTGCTATCTTAAGAATATTAAGAGTTGTTGTCGTTCCTCTTGTCCTCTACCACTTGCAGAGGACTTTGTCCATTAGATAGCAACAATGGCTTTCATTGTACCTATATAGCTGGCCATTCATCTGTGGCCTCCTGCCTATATAACCAGTGCAAATAAACAACACCTCGCTACTTGGTCGTGCTGTTCGCAACTGACCATATGCTTCCGAGATAGCAAGAGGTTGGCTGTACGAAACCAGAGAGAAATTTTTTGAAGGTAGCCGGAAGATAGCAGCTTCCTGTTCTAACGAATTTTTCAGCCGACATGGGGCTTCCATGAACAGCCAACCTTCGTGTCCTCTAAAGTGGTGGCTAAATTGCCATCCAATGGACAAAGTCCTTTGCAAGTGGAAGAGGAACGGCAACAACTCTTACTAACCGAATGTTTGTGGTACGTTTCAACTTTAATGGGGGTGGCCATAAATATATTGATGAAATTTAGCACAACCGAATAATATTGGAAAAAGTTTTTTTTTTAATCATTGCATTATTTTTATTGCGTTTCTGTTGAACTGGCAGAAACGTATGCAATCGCCCTTTCTTGCTGCAACAAGACAACATCTACATCATTCTTAGAAACATCGCAACTAAGAATAAGGCTTTTGTTTGGATCAAAATAAGTTAATGTTAACTTCACGACCGCTGGCATAGAGGAGTCCGATGGCTTCCCACCATTGGGGCAACTTGGGGAAGCGATCAATATGAAACTGGTGATTATCAACAAAAGAAAACATAATTAAGAAAACTCCACCGATAGTGGATGCAAGCTACGAATTACAGCGGACAATAAAAAAAAACAAACGGCAAAAAGAAAATCACAAACTAAGGCTAGAGATACAGTCCCTCGAAAACCTATTCAAAAAAGGAATGAACTAGTCTAAGCCGCAAAATCAAGTGCAACAGGAATCAAAGGCGAAGAAACGTATAAAGCAAGCAATGCCGGAAGAAATCCTAAGTGCTGGCGCCAATACCTAGAGTCAACACTATTTGTAGCGCTGGATTAAGCGAAGAAATGGAAGTTGAAGAAATTATTGAAGGTAACTCTAATAAAAATAATGATATAAATTTTATCTCATTGAGACCTTTCCAATGACACCCTACTCTACTACCAATGGTGAAATTTTTTTTTTGAGGGGTCAACTCCCTATATGGGGAGACCCCCTTAAACCCCTTTGAAAAATTTTTTCACCCTTGAACTTTCAAGAGGTCACCACTTCTGACCATTCCACAAAGTTTCATGGCTGTAGCCCTTATAGTTTCGGAGAAAAAGTGTTGTGACATACAGACGGACGGACGGACGGACGGACAGACGGACACAGGTCGTGATTGCAATAGGGTTTTGTATTTTAGTACAAAACCCTAAAAACCAGATCTTATTGTTAAGAGGTCTGAACTACAGAGAGGATACGGTAGATCTTCTTCCGGTGCGCAAGCAAGCTGCACCAGAAATTGAATTTATTTCCACCAAAACCTTTGCGACAAGAAGATTGACCATAGAAAGAATTTCCCACTTTACCTGGTACAAAGTTTAAATAAAATCAGTCCAAATGCCCTTCTGCAAATAAGGTACTTGAATTCCAGAATGGTATGGTGGGAACGCTTCAATAAAAGCGAAGCCAACCAGTGTTACCGGTGTCAAGGATTTGGTCATTTGACTGCAAACTGGGCTAAGCACTATCGGCACGTAAAATCCAAAGATGTTAATGCCCCTGGTTATAGCGAATTTGCTCGGATCGAGCCTAAGAAAAAATTATACTGCGTTAACTGCAGTGTTTTTGGTCATCCAGAATTAAATCGAGGATGCTCCCTATATCAAGATGCAAAAGTTAAATTTATTCCAAAGCAAACACAAGTGCATCGCAATGTTACAACTTCCGGCTTCGTCAAGCCCGGAGTATCATTTGCATTCAACGCTAGAGAAGCAGCAGATAATGCTACAAATAATGTAAATAATGTAAGTGGATAGTGCTACAAATAATGTAAATAATGTTAGTGCCAATAATGAACTGCTTCTTAAAATTTATCAAATTCATTCTTTATTGGAGAGAATCGATAAACAAGACTCAAAAATTAACTTTGTTTTTCAGCATTTAGGGCTTTCAAATACCTCAAAATAACTTATCATCCAGACACATTCCCATAGATAGGCTTGGTCTTTTCCGGGTCAACACCAAATATATTGTTACTCTACATCGATGTGACTATCTGCTTGAATTCATTGTTAAGCAAAAGCCTGACATCACGCTTCTCACTGAAACCCACCTCAATTCATGGCATTCCATGACATTCAAGGACTTAGAAACAATAGGGTAAACGGTGATTGGAGGTGGCACCGGGATAGTGGTTCGAAGACCCTATTCTTTCCAAAATATTGAAAAAGTTGAATTCAAAAACTTTGAATCTCCTGAAGGATCCGGCAGGTGGGGATAACCTCTTCGTGATCTCGGCCTATAAAACTTGTCGAAACGTTCTCAAGTTTAAGGAGGAGCTCAATGCCTTGTTTCAAATACTTGAAATGAACAGGCTGCATATTTATTACACTCTTCGCAGTGACCTGAATGTCCCATATGCATCATGATTGAATCCCAACAATAATCTAAAAGGTAAATCCCTGAAACTGCGGATAACGGGGAACCAAATTGAATACAGATGCAAGCTATATGGGAAGGAGTTCCCACCATACCCTAGGACAAATTCATATTTGGACCTCTGAATTGCTGACGCAAGACTTGAATCCAGCTTAAATTGTTGTCAACGGAAACTACAGGTGCTTCCTTACGATAGTGACCACAATGGAATCGTAATAGAAATCAATCATCAAAGGTACAGAGTATTAGGCTCAACACAAATTTTTCGTGTATTTCCCCTTCATGTACGCCCCTCAAAGCAAAAAAATGCCAGTTTAAGACTTGTTTCAAAAAGTTCTCATCAAGACCTTTCATTTGATATACATATCGGCTACATTTGATGAATTTTTTTCGGGGGCTACTCTCCTACATGGGGAGACGCCCTTTAAATACCTTATAATAAATTTTAGTTGCTGGATTTTGAAGAGCTCACCATTTTACACCTACATACGAAATTTGATGTTTCTAGCTTTTATCGTTTGCGAGTGACACACGGACAGACACATCGCGATTTAGTACGGATTGTGGAAAGTGTCAAAAGAAGTTTAATTGGGACCAATAAAAACAATCACCTCCTTCTGGTGATGGCAACTGTTGGTCAATGGTTTCTACTGATAGAAATCTAACTAGCGATGAAAAAGATCTCTATTTGTCGAAGTTAGAGAAGCTGACGTTGGAAACGATGGAGAAAGTAGTTCTCAAGATTTAACATCGAAACCATATGGAAAGGTATGAAAGATGAACCACTGCGAGGTTAAAAGGATTGAAAAGCCTTCTTCTCACACGCGTCGACAATATTTATCGGTGATTTTTGTACTACAGCCACCCCTCGTTAGCTTTGTTGAAATTAGTACTAGCCCACAGGACCCAGATGAAGTTTTTGAAAGTGAATAGCATATTTCGTAAGAAATCTCGAGTGTAGGTATCGAATCTTGAAGTCGCTAGTGATGATATAAATATTCTCGATAGGGCTGGTATTAAAATTGATAGTACGACTCCGGATAGAAATGGAACATTTTTATTTGCTTTCTCTTTTTCAGTTTTTCCGTCGGTCAGTACAACGTTCGAAATATTCTGAACACCAAAACTTCCTTCTTCAGATTTTATCTGAAAGATAATAGTCAAATGGATAGTGTATCATTGTGTACTATGCAAAAAATACCTTGAATGGCATGATTTATAGTAATAATATAAAAAATTATCACTAAATTACCGGGCTAGAAGCAAATGATTCTCCTCGGTTCATTAAAATACCAAAATCAGTTATGGTGTGAGTTTGTGATATCACTTCATCTATTTTCTTTTGTTTTTTAGCTGCAGCCTATCACTTTTGGTTTCCAGAATTCATCAAAAATTTTCCTCGATGTCGGTCACTCATTTTGCGATAAATTTTGGAAATATTTGCGAGCAAACGTAAGAAGAAGAACTACAAACGTTGGATCTCGGAATGTCTTTGTTTTCGACTTCTCGATTTCGAATTTCAACGCTTTCGTCCGGCTATGCATCTCCACAGCCTCCGCCCGATCTGCTAATGCAGGAGCTATCCGCAATGGAAACGGCCATCCCCCAACTCACGAACATCACTCGCAATCTCCAATTAAATACGAGGGATCCAGATCAGAGAGGCCATTCAGTATCACGCAAACCTCAGGTCCCCTTCTCTACACCAGGCCCCAACGAAAGAACGGGGTACTGTTGGTATCACACGAGGCACGGCAGACGCGCGCAACATTGCAGGCAGCCTTGTTCCTTCTCCACTCATGCACAGCCATCTCAGGAAAACTGAAGAAGCCGGCGATACTTTTGGCGGCCATCATCGGCAACTCTTCAGAAAGCCGCCTTTACGTCTTGGATCGCAATTCCTCGACCCGATTTCTTGCTGACTCAGGACCTGAACTCTCTATTATTCCTAAAAACATTATCAAGAAACCACTTCAAAAATAGAGTTTGACTCTTACTGCAGCCAGCGAAATGCCTATTGCAACCTTTAGAGTGAGACAGCTCAGCTTGAACCTTGGTTTACGCCGGCCTTTTCAGTGAAGCTTTATCATTGCAAACGTGCACACGGCAATTCTTGGAGCAGACGCTTTGAAATACCACGGACTTCTCATAGATCTCTGAAATCACCGCTTACTAGATGGCCGCATCAGCCTTTCAGTACCTTGCTCAATTGGTCCAGTTCCGAAAGTGCACTCTATTCTAATTGTTGCACATAAAATTATGCCTCACGGATCTCTAAGAGAGGTTTACGCAAAGATTATCGACAATTTCACCAAAAGCCCTGCTCGTTCTGGAGAGATGGTGCACGTTCCTGATCTACCTATTCAGCACCACACCGTTACTAGTGGCCCGCCAGTATTTGCTCGACCACGTCAACTGTCAGATGAACGACTTAGCGCAGCTAAAAGAGAGTTCAGCGAATTGCTAGAGCGAAAAATCATCCGCCCCTCAGCGAGTCAGTGAGCCAGTCCTCTTTACATGGTGCCGTAGGACAATGGAGGTTGGCTTGCTACCGGTGACTATCGCAACCACCCGCCCCGACCGTTACCCACTTCCAGTAATAGATGGCGAAGTGTTTACGATCACCGACCTTCATAAAGCCTTTTACCAGATCCCGATGGCACCGGAAGACATTGAGAAGACAGTAGTCACGACGCCTTTTGAGTTGTTTGAGTTTTTGGGTATGCCACTCGTTCTGAAGAATGCGACTCAAACCATGCAGCGTACAATTAATCATGTCCTCAGAAGTCTACCATTCGTGTGTAAATATTAGGATGATCTTCTCGCCAGCTCAGACAGCCGCGAAGAGTATCAGCCGTACCTCGCTAAACTTCTCTCGACTTAAAACGAAACACCCCTCCAAATTAACTGCACTAAAGGTCAGATCGCCTAGTCGCAAGTAATATTTTCCGGCTATCACACTGCAAAGCTTAGACATTTCGTGGGAATGCTGAACTTTTGCCGGCGTTGCATTCCACAAGCTGCAATGTTGCAAGCTCCTCTCACTGACTTACTTAAAGGAATCACGAAAAAGAAAGCTAGGCTTGCCTGGTCCGAGCAGGCCAACGATTCTTTCATGCGCTGCAAACAGGCTATAGCTTCTGCAGCAACCTCAGCTTTTTTCTCACCCACTCAGCATCTCCCTTTACGCACGGATGCATCCAACATCGCCGCTTTTCTCTCACCCACTCAGCGTCTTGCTTTACGCACGGATGCATCCAACTCCGCCATAGGCGTAATTTTGGATCAGCAGCTTACTGATGGTACCTACGTTTCACTAGGACTCTTCTCGAGACAGCTCTAGGATGCGGAGTAGAAATATTTGACCTACGATCGGGAGCTTCTAGCCATATTCACTGCAATCAGGCATTTCCAGCGCATTCTCGGAGACAGGCAGTTCACCACCTATATAGATCATCGGGCGCTCACTCATGCACTCAAGCAACGATCAGAAAAAGCATCGCCTCGGCAGATTCGGCAATTAGATTATGTATCGGAGTTTAATACCCAGCTGGAATATACACCTGGGGAAGAAAACGCTGTAGCCAACGCACTCTCGCACCTAGAAACTATCTCCATTTCTGCCGCCTATCACCTCAGCACCATTAGCGCTGAGCAAGAGAAAGATGAACAGCTACCGCACCTTTTAGCTACCTCGTTTCAAGCTTCGACTCCTCGAGCTAAATGGATGTTAATTGGTTTGCACCAAACACGACAGCACTATCAAGTCCTATTTGCCAGCCCCACTACGCAAACAAGCACTGGACACAGCTCGTACTTTGTCGCATCCGAGTGGTCATGCTACTGCTAAGCGCATTGCCCTCAAATAATTTTGGCCAAGCCTTCGTAGAGACATATTTCGGTGGACCAAGCAGTGCATCTCGTGCCAAAAGTTGAAAGTTTATCGCCACAACAGAGTGGAGCTAGGAAATTTCACAGCTCCGGATCAAAGATTCGACCACAACCATTTGGACCTGATCAGAGTGCCATTCCCTGAAAATGTTGAACACGGTCTAACTATTATAGACCGCTACACCCGGTGGGTGCAGGCAATACGTGACATGACAGCCGCAACCGTTACCCGTGCTCTCGTTGACATACTGCCATCGTTGGATATCCTGCTTTGGAACGCCGCTCGAAATTACAACCGATCATGGCACGCAATTTGAGGCTGAGCTTCACCGTGAACTATTTCGCCTCCTAGGAGCTTATCAAATTCATACGATCTCTTACCACCCCAAATCAAATGGCATGGTAGAGCGCATGTACCGCACGCTCAAGGCTTCTCTCAGATGAACATCGTTTGCAGCCTTCGACAGTGCTCCAGAAATCTCCTGGCCGAAAGTACTTCCGACCGTACTCCTTGGTTCGCGAACGACTTTCAAGGAGGACCTTTAGGCCTCGCCAGCAGAACTAATCTTAGGAATATCGCTTCGCATCCCAGGCGAATTCATTGATCCTTGTCCTGTTCCCTTTTGTACTCCGGCAGATTTAGCTACCGACCTCCATCGGCTGTTCAACGCCTTTCGCCCAATCCAAGCTTCCAGACATGACAACTATTGCCCTTTCATTTTCAGGGACTTAGCCACTTACGAATACGTTTTTCGCTGAATAGTCTTAATCAAAAAGCCACTGGAGCAACCGTACTCCGGCCCTCATCGAGTGATAAAGCGTATCGACGAGCGCACTTTCGTCGTAGACGTCAATGGCATAGTAAAAACACTATCAACCGATCAGCTGAAGCCCGCTTATATCACTAAAATAGATTTAAGGCAACCAGTAATCACAAGTTCACAAATGTTCACTCCAGTGAGTTCACCAGCCACCATACCTGAGCCTGAGACTTCACAGCCTACGCCACAGCTTAGCAGCTCACCGCCTCATTCACCAACACCCGTCGCTCCTTCGTTACCTGCTCAGCTCCCATCCAAAAAGTGCGTTACATTTTCATTCCCTTCGCACGCCGCGAAGCTCATTAGAGAGGAAGTAGCTGTAGTGCCTCCGCTTCCACAGTCTCGGCGTAAACAAAGAATTATACCAAGGGAGATTTTTGCGTGCCTTGGTTGAGATGTAGTTTCTGTTCACGAATAAATTTATTAGTGTTGATGAAGTACCATTTCATTTCCCTAAATTTACATACATGATGCATATCAAAATTTATATATTTAATACAAACTTGATAAGGTCTATATAATGCTCTAAATAAATTTTGGGAAAAAATTAAAAAAAAAAAATGTATAAATTTTGTGGGGGGCCCCGATGTGTGGGGGCTCTGTGCCAGTACCCCAAGTGCACCTAGTATAATCCGCCACTGTCCATTCCTACAGTATCCCAATAGCTATAATTCTCGTCACCTTAATATCTTGTATAAAAAGGATCAAGTGACCGCTGTAAAAGTTTTGTATCATACTTTAGGTGTAATGAAGAATTCTATTAGATAAATTTATGAAAGATTTCAGTTTTTTTACAAAAGACATGTTGCATTCTTGCGAATGTATAATAGGATTGCCCTCACAACTACATTTCAGTTTAGCTTAATGCGACAAAATGTATCAAAAAAATAGCTGACCACAATGGCTAATTTTTATTCTGATTGTCAAATAAGAAATACAAAAAATTAATGTTGAGCCAAGTGTAAGTCTTATTCTGCCTGAAAAAACAATAGATGATAGTATGAAAGACGCATTCTCGATTGCATCATTTGCTTAAGAACTTTAAAAATATTTGTCAAATTCGAACTTATTCGAAATTTTTTACTCATCCAATAGTCTAATTCGTTATGCCTTATCATTCACGTTTCGAAAAAAAAACCTCAAACAGCCTCAAAAAAGGCCATGTGATTTCTTTTCTTGTTAACATTTTAACATAAAAATTATTATCAGAATTAATTTCCTATTTTAAACTTCATCAAACGTTTACTTTTATTGTAGTTTGCAGTCAAACCTCTCCCATCCGGGATGTCGAAATTAATAATAAATTTCTTGCCTGGTTCATCTGAAATCATTGATTACGTTTCGAAATGCTTCTTCATGGATTTTTGGGTTTTTGACCTCACTCATAAATTTATTTCGAAAAAATGTCAAGTGCGTCTGTAACCCGAGTAAGATTAGGTGTTCATATTAAAGCACGTTCACAAAAACCTTTTCGTTTCCAATAGATGATTATCATGTTGCTCTTCAATTGCCCATATGACTGACTATTACTTGCTCAGGAATTTTCTTAAAAATTGAAGAAGTTATTAGTCTGCGCCCAGGGATCATTTCATTATTGCTTGCGTGAAGTGTTTGATCCATCTTACGCGTGTCTTATCGGCTCGCGAGATTTCTTATCGTCAAGATTTCGTTGTTGGAGTTTATTACCCATCTTAGAATGTTGTTTTTCAGTATCGGATTGGATCGCTTGTTGAAGCTGGGAATGACAATTTTGGAAATAGGTTCAACAGGGTTAAGTGAATGACACATTTGTAGCAGATACTTTTCCTCGTGCTGAGAACATGATGACACCGTAGTTTAGTTTCTTGGTTGATTGAAAATGATTCTAGCACACTAAAAAAAATGTCGGTGATAAAGTTGAAATATGGACTATTTACTTTATGAAATTTTTAAATGTGTTTCCATGAAAATTGTTTTAACCCAATATGTATTTGATAGTACAACCGTGGGATTCATCGAAGTTTTGATAGGTGGTACATACGTACGTAACAAAGATTAAATTTATCTGGAAAATCTGATATAATCATGAAACAATCTTTTTTTCTTCAAAAGTCGTCGGGCCTTGCTTTGATGTGCGAGCAGACGCAAGGGCCGACAGCTTTCCAAGACAAGATGGGTAGACAGACCTACGCTCATGTCAGAAGGGTTTTGTACTCAACTTACGAAACATGTCAAAGATATATGCACGTATAAAAGAAAATCCATTGCTGCCATATTGTTGCAAACTAACAAAAATCATGGATTCCCAATAATATTGATGTTATCGATTTTATCTGAAAATTATGAAAAGATTAAATCAAAATTGCAGTGTCCAATTCGATGGAATATCTATCAAATACCAAAATCGTGCATTATTGTTGTTGTAATTGGAAAAATTTCAAATGTATACAACTTCCGTGTATATGATTGAATTTTCATCAAACTTATAGAGTACTAGGATCTTTTGTAAGACTACTTAAATATCGAATTTTATTGAGTTTAAGGGCATCCATACGATTTTATCGGGGAAAATGTGAAATTAGAAGATCATTCTATTTATTAACAAGCTTGAGCGCCTTAATAATTTTTTCAAATTTTTTGGATCTTCTTCTTCTTCTTCTTAGCACTACAGCCCCTTTCGGGCCTTCGCTTCCTGTAAACAGCGCCTTCAACTGTCTCGGTCCGTTGACCGCGTCTTTCCATTCCGAAATCAAACCAGCGATGAACTGTCTTCGTCGGCCGAGCCAGACCAGCGTTTACTCGGTTTCCCCACTAGCCGCCGGCCTTCAGTTCTCCCTACAAATACCTTCTTGGGTATCCGTTGTTCGTCCATACGATTCATGTGTCCAGCCCATTGCAGCTTCCGCAGTCTTACAATCCTTGAGACCTCTGGTTTGCCAAAAATTTCATACAGCTCAAGGTTGTATCGAATTTGCCATTGGTCCCCGTCTAGCTTCGCTCCGATTATTCGCCTCAGGACCCGTCGCTTAAAGGCGTTCAATATATTTGCGGATGCTTGGGTTAGGGTCCTTGTTTCACACCCATAGCATAACACAGGTCTTATCACAGATTTGTATACTTGGAGCTTTGTTTTCCTGTGAATGCAGCTGGTCTTCAAGATTGTCAATACTGAATAAAATATTTCATTTGCGAGCTGTATCGGCGTATTTCGTCTCTATCATTGCCCGTTTTAGTTATTTTGGCGCCTAAATACACAAACTCGCTAACATTTTTGATACTGTATTCGCCAAGTGTGATGTTTTGTCTATTTGAGGTATTTTTCTCGACTGCGACATGAACTTTGTTTTATTTGCGTTGATTTATAGCGCTACTAGTTTTGCTTCGCTGTCAAGTTTCAGGAAGAGTTCTTTGGCAGTTGTTAATCACCGTGATAGAATGTTGATGTCGTCCGCGTAGGCCAGTACTTGGCTCGACTTGTATAGTAACATACCTCGCGTATCGACAGGTTGCTTCCGTATGACGTACTCCAGAGCCAAATTGAATAGCAATGGGGCCAGTCCATCCCCCTGCTTTGGTCCGGTATTTGTGTCAAAGGCATCGGTAGGTTGGTTATTGATACGGACTCGGGAGGTTGTCGACGTCATTGTCATTTTGGTAAGACGGACTTATTTGGGTGGGATGCCAAAACCAAGCATTATTTGGTACAGTATGTTAAGTCAAAACTGTCGTATGCTTGATTGAAGTCAACGAAAATTTTGTGTACGTCTATGTTGAACTCCCAGCATTTTTCAAGTACCTGGTTGACTGTGAACAATTGGTCTGTTGTTGATCTACCTGCCCTAAAACTACCTTGATACTCCCCAATAATACTGTTAGCGTATGATCCCATTTTATTTTCTAAGATTTTAGAAAATATTTTGTACGCCGTACAAAGTAGTGATATGCATCTATAATTTTCGCACGGTAGCTTGTCATCTTTTTTGTGGATAGGGAATATAATTCATTGGCTCCACTCTTTCGGCATATGTTCTTGTTACCAAATGTGCTGGATGACTTTGTGAATAACTTGATGAACATTACTGCCACCATATTTGATGAGCTTCACTGGAATCTCATCGATTCCCAGCGCTTTATTATTCTTTTGGGCGTTGATGATGGAACAAACTTCATCTAGAGTTGGTGGAGCCAGTCGAAGCTCTTCGCAGACATCTATAGGCTCCGATGTTCAGGAGATGTGCGGAGGATTAAGGAGGTTCTTGAAATATGACGCCCCTCTTTCCTTAATCTTGTTTTCATCAGCGATTATATTGCCGCTGTCATCACGACAGAGCGTGGTTTTGGGATGATAACCACGTTTCAGGCTTTTCACTACTTTGTATGCTTGTCTTGTGTTGTTGCTCGCTAAACTTACATCTATACTTCTCAATTGGTCGTCATAGTATTTTCTTTTCTTAATCCTAACTATCTTATTCGCTACTCTTCTGAGATTTTCATAGTGTTCTCTCTTTGTCCTGGTTTTCCTACGTACGTATTCTTTGTACGCCTGATTCTTTTTATCTAACGCATTCTGGCATTCATCATCGAACCAATCATTCCTCTTGCACCGGGCTTGATGTCCGATCGTCTGTTCTGCCGCGGTCCTGATAGCCGCTTTCACTTTCATCCATAGCTCGTTGCTCATCTTTGACGATGCGTCTGATAAGATGGGAGCCAGCTAGTTGTCGAGGGCCTCCGTGAAATTTTTCACCACAGACGCCGTTTGGAGCCTTTCGATGTCAAATTTTTGCAGCGGGCTGGTCTTCGCTGAATATACTTTTGACATACATCGATAGGTTAATTTGATCAAGTAATGATCTGAGTTACAATTGGCTCCTCGGTATGTACGGGCGTCAAGTATGCTCGAGACCCAACGTTGTTGGATCAGAACATGATCGATTTGGTTTTGTGTGTTGCCATCCGGTGATATCCAGGTCATTTTATGAATGCGTCGATGTGGGAAGCAAGTCGAACGTATGACTAGATTTCTGCTACATGCAAAGTCAATCAGGTACTGGCCGTTGTCATTTGTGTCATCGTGGAGGCTATATCCTCCAGTCGCTCTCCAATGAGACATCTTATTGCCAACCTTAGCGTTGAAATCACCCAGAATTATTTTTGTGTCTTTTGTGGGCAATGCGTCGATCAGTCTTTGAAGGTGATTGTAAAACGATTCCTTCGTTTCTTCATCCTTTTCTTCAGTCGGGGCGTGAACACTTATCAGCCAGATTTTGAAGAATTTCGCTTTCAGACGGATCGCACACAACCGTTCGTTTATTGCCTTAAAATCAACAACGTGCTATTTGAACTCCCTATCCACAATGAAGGCCACTCCAAATTCTTGTTTTCCAGTAGGCTTCCCACGTTTAAATATGTATTGTGTGCGATCTCATGTCTTGGATGTCGTTTCCAGTCCAATTCGTTTCCTGGACTGCCAGTATTTCGAATTGATATTGATTGGCCTGTTGTAAAAGGTCCTTAACAGCGCCTGAGTAATTGAGTGATCTGACATTCTAGGATCCAATGCCATAGTCCTTTTTTTGTTTGCGAGGTCGTTGCCGTGAGTCCAATTCATTCCGAGGCCTATCTGCAGGTTTCGAAACGATTTATGGTTTTCCAGGGACGGGAAGTTAGCCCGTCGCCAATTATTTTAGATCACAGGAATCCAATTGCGAGGGGGGACACAAATTTTTCATGCATTTCTCCTCCTTGTACGCCCCTCGAAGCAAAAAATGTCAGTTTAAGACCTGTTTTGAAAAGCTCTCATCAAAACATTTCATTTGATACACATATCGGCTACCTTTGATGAAATTTTTTTTCGGTGGCCGCTCCCCCGTATGGGTTATCCCCCTCAAATATCTTATAAATTATGTTTTTAGTTGAATTTTGAAGAGAGCACCACTTAATACCTACATACATAATTTGATGCTTCTAGCTTATATCGTTTGTGTGAAATATTGCTGCGATGCACAGACGGACAGAGTGGTCGCGGTTTTAGTAGAGTTTTGTAAAATTATTTTACAAAAGCCTAAAAATCAAATGTGCTGGCTTGTCTTTGCTAAGGAGTAATCTACAAAAACTCGGACTTTTTGGAACAGCGTAATATTTGCTGACGAGCTCTGATAGTATGATATTGTAGTAATCGAGGAGTTATGGCTCAAAAAGCCAGCGCTTCCACAGGCACACAGCACAACTCCGCACGAAGTACCACATAGTGCTGGAGCGCATGCTCCACCAACATTACCTCCGTCTCCAGCAGTCTCCGCACCACCAGTGTCAGCTGTACCCCAGCCTAATCAAGTGGGTATGCAACTTGGACTGAGTAAATCGACGGCGAATGAAGTCAAATCTCGATTATTCCCATTTCAAGAGCCACTAAGTGCACTCCGTGAAGCCAGAACCATCGGAGGTACAATAGTTTAAAAATGTAATGTCTGGTATTACGAATATTTGAGAAATGTAGAAATAAAGTATAAGATCTAAAAACTAAATAAAGTAATACTAAAATAATTCTTAAGTGAATGATAAAGCAGAAAAATTCGACGAGAAGAAGGGAAATATAAATAAAAACAAAAAGGAATAATTAAAATGTCTAAGACCACGCAAGTAACTCATTAAAAAAAAAAAAAAAAAAAGAAAAAAAACCAGACAAACAAACAAAAAATTAAGCTCTAATAATGATTAATAGTAATGTATGAAAGTTGGATGAGCAATTTATTTTGGTATCATTTACATTGCGTTGAATTGCATGGTAAAAAGAGCAAATTACATAAATCTGAGAGGAGTATGATAATGCCTCTTATTTATTCCTGTAAAAAGATCAATTCAATTCTATCTGAACCTCAGAGAGCGTGCAAATGTCTTCGTTCAAATCTATTCAAAAAAGATCCGTGCAACTCAGATTTCTTCCGCTATTTTATAATAACAATAAGAAACAGGGATCCCAATTGGATTTAGCGCCTCCTCTTTCCTTGCCCCATGCAAAAACAGTTGAGGAACGCATTCAAGCAAACATGGTAAAAATGCGAATTCAAGTACATGTAAGTGTTGTAGATGCATTACATATATTTACTGCTAAGATTATGATTTAATTACAATGAATTGAAATGTGAAAACAAAATCAAAGAGTAATGCATTGAGTTTGAAAATAAGAGAAAAGGGCAAAAAGAGATATGAATATATGTATAGATGAGAAATATATATTAGCGATTGAGATTGAGTAAAACAACGTACAAGCATGAAGCGAAGTGGACAAGCACCATATGAGCATGAAAAGTTCAGAGCAATTGTAAAGTAAGTGAAATGAAATGAAAGATCTTCACCGACCCTGACATTACACTGAACAGCATTCAAATCTCCAACACATGCAACAGCTATCACTTAACTAACATTGTTCTGAAAGAAATAGTGCGTGTCTTATAGTTAGACTTGTATTGAATTTTGACATCCTTTGAAGTAGCCAAGTCTAATACAAGAAAGCGCGAATTAAATTTTTATGACGACTTAACTTGCAAGAGAAATTGAGAGTGATTTACTAAGCAACGAAGGTGCGTCGCACGCACTTTTCCTGTGTCGCGCTGTTCTAAAAAGTGGAAAAAACTCGTGCTCCGGGAAAATATATGGTGGAAGTGTTTTCGCTTGGGTGTGCAAAGTGTGTGAATTAAGATGTGATCCGCCATATTATTTGAATCGATAATTACCGAAGGCGTATTTGATTTCCACCCCCCTCTCCCCGAATCTAGTTCTTGGCTTGGATCCATCTAACGGTTATTAGACATTTAAGCGGCGGGGGCTTAGCAACTGAAATTCTCTGAATCTATTCCAAAATATGATAACATTGTATGAGAGTAACGGTTTTACAATTAGGGGATTGTTAAATGTCGAATGAGGGAAAAATATCGGCGGTCTCTTGCAAGCATCCTCCATTGAAGGATCGAATCGCATGTTTGAATGAAAAAAATACAAAAAATTACGAAACACTGGTTTAATCGTTGGGTGATTTTAATCGAAATGTTAAGTTTCCGTTATATTAAACCGGGGAATATTGTTGCAAATGAATTCATATAGTGTCACTAGTTTAAAAATGGCCGGACGTTGCGGGAAAATTGGTTAAAACTGTATCTTTAGTTTTCTATCCGATCCTTTACCAGTACTCTGTGGAGCATCCGTCAGTAGTTTGTGAAATGCGCGATATTTGCTGATCAAAAACACTTTTCCTCGCGTCATTTGTTTCGTAAGGGGTTTTTTAATATTTAATACGGCAGTTCCCATTCTACATTTTTTTCACGAGCTGCGGTTCTTTTGACGAGACACATCTTGGGCATGATTGTGGAAAAAACGATAGCATCCTTCGACTTGTTCTTCTTCCACGCCAAAAAGGCTGAATAGTCAGTGTTCAACGTTTACTGAGACGATTGGAGATAGATTTTACATGCATCATGTACCGCTATACAAAAAGAAAATTCCGTTCCGACTAGTTGGGGGCCTTATACCAACGAACACCTGTCCAATCAGATCGTGACACACATTGTAATTAAGCGCTATTAGATGAATCTTAGGCGAGGAAAAATATTTTATTTATGAACCGGGCTGGAAACGACCTATATAAATGTTATTATCGTTGTTCGCTTAGTTTTCCCATTAAGTAATTCCTTTCCGTTAAACGTTAGAAGTGTAGAGTTAGAACTATTGGAAGAAAGTTTGTGAATCGCGAAAAGCATAATCCTAAAACACCCAAATTTTCGTCAACCAAATGATTTCAGAGAACACCCGCAATTGTCATCGAGCGCTCGGAGGACCATGCGGGTGAGTACCCTTTTATTTTGTTACATATACCTATATTTCTTTTTTTTGCATATTTTGTTATATATATATATATATATATATATATATATATATATATATATATATATATATATATATAGATTTTTTTGCAAAGTTTGTTTACATATCCATTTTAAATTTTTGCCGTTAAATTTTTTTTTGTGTTTACATTTCAAATTTTGCCTTTCGTTCTTCTTACTTATATTTCAAATTTTGCTTTGATTCTTTTTCCGTATATTTCGAATTTTAATTTAATTTTTCTTTTTTCAATATCGAATTTGGCCCTGGAAGCCAACAAAATCGTGTCGCGATATATATAAGCGAGATAATGTATATATTTGTATGGAATCAAATAGCTAATATAATGGAGTGCTAAAGTCAACGCTAATCGGTCTTTTCTTTCCTTCCCCTCTGACCGGGTATAGGACCCGGTACGGTGGTAGGCTCCCCTCATAAAATATGAGCCAGCCGCCGGGTACAAGTTAATCTCATATAATCTTTCTGTTTCAGGTGACATCGTGGGTTGAGTGGCCCAAGCAGAGTGCCTCTTTATGGCATAGAGTTATGCAATCCAATTGTATAATTCTATGACATAAATTGGTCACCGGGGTACTCCCCTTCTGATGGGAAAGTTTGTACAAGTCAAGTTGTATGAGTTTTCCACTCAGAAGAGGAATACCTGGCCACTTCAACAAGATATCTATGGATTTATTCCGGTTGGGTGGGTACGAAGGGGCTCCACCACCACCCGTTTGCCCCTCTTTCATTTGTGGGTCACGAACTTCGTCGGGTAATGACGAGGTTCCACTTGTTCTCGTAACAAGTTCTCTCTCACTCTGTGAGGTTATCTACAATTTTTGCGACTTCGGTCGCCTTTTGATCTGCAGTCCAATTCGTGAATGCGAAATTTTTTGTAGTACCCCAGCAACTAACAAAAAACTTGTAGATTCTACGAGTATGCCAAATAGACTTAAAGATGTACTAAATGCAAAGCTCTAGTCCTGGATTCTGTATAAAATTTAATGTTGTTTTTTTTCAATTAACATCTAGGTTTAAGTGCATAAAATAAGCTGTAACATGAAAATTAATCAGAATTTTTATTAAAATTTTTTAAATATGTTGTTAACAAGAATTTTGGTATTTTTCAAGTAAGTAACCCAAATATTAAATATTTTACTAAAATTTGGCACTTAAATCATCATTATTTTATACAATTTTCCAATAGAAGCGTGGCAAATTTTAAAATTGGAACTGATGAAGTAGCTACTGTACGTAGGAAAAGAGAATACAAACTATTAAACTTCTTTAGGAGCTGTCCTTTAATTACGTATGAGCATTGAGGGGAGGGGTCTATCATTTTTAGGGTTTTGTACTAAAATACGAAACCCTATTGCAATCACGACTTGTGCCCGTCTGTCCGTCCGTCTGTATGTCACACCACTTTTTCTCCGAAACTATAAGAGTTACAGAAATGAAACTTTTTGGACAGGTCAGAACTTCTTGAAAGTTCAAGGGTGAAACATTTTTTTTAAAGGGGTTCAAGGGGGGTCTCCCCATAGAAGGAGGTGACCCCTCAAAAAAAAATTTCATCAAACATAGCCGATATGAGTATCCAATGGAAGTTCTTTATGGGAGCAAACTGACAGTTTTTGCTTCAATGGGGGCACAGGGGGAGAAATACATGAAAAATGTGTTTCCTCCCTCCATCTGAAAAAATTATCAAGGGAGATATTTATGGGTTTAACAATAATAAATACTTCAGAAGCCAAAATTCGTTCAACTTTGTTAATAATAGTATGATCCTCGAATTTCACATTTTCTCCAATAAAATCGTCTTTGACATGTTTCTTGATTTTATTCGTTGCTGGTTCCTGCATTTTGCAATTTGAGTACAAAACCCTTCTGACATGAGCGTAGGTCTGTCTACCCAACTTGTTTTACTTAAAATTACGTGACAGGGGGGGAGGGCAATTGGATCCGCTTACGTAAGATTTGAGAAGGATCTATATTAAGAATTGAAAGTAGATTTTCAAAACCTACTTGTAATTTCTTAGAATAACTCTAGCTGTTCGGTACGCATTTAATTATGGAAAGACTGTTCCGTGCGGGAAGGATATATGCTGCGGCGAATTTCGGAAACTTATCAATTATTGTCAAGATATATTGCTTATTTATTGTGTAAATATCAATGTGAAGAATATCTAAAGGTTTGTTGGAGGTTTCAGGTGTTTGAAATTTCGGTTTCTGAGGGTTCCGGCCATATTTTAGGAGTTGACATTTCTCACAGTTGTTTATAATTTGGGCAACTTTATTTTTTAAGTAGGGAAAATAATAATCTTTTTTAAGATGAGCCAGTGTTTTGTCGATACCACGATAATTATTATTTAGATGATAGCTGCTGATGAGGGCATCCTGATCATCATTCTCAGTAATTTCCTTGAGTTTTTCGGTGCACCTGACTAGCTTATAACATCCGGATTGAGAAAAGTGTTTGGAGTAAATTTCTTGAATGATTTTAAAGATGTCATTGGGAGAAAATATTGCTGTTACTTTATTAGGGGGAATGTACTTTTTGAAAATTTCGGTTAAGGTTGGCTCGGAAAAATCTTGCATTTTGATTATTCGTCTTTGCTTGTTTCTAAAGGGTGTTTCAACTGTAGTTTGTGGTCGTCTGTCTGACTTTTCTAAGATCAGTTGTAATGCGAATTCATTGAGAGGTCTTTCGGAGATTGGAATACCTGTGTTTAGATTTTCTTCTGCCGAATGTATTGTAGTGGCACGAGTGCTTTGGGCTGAAATGTTTGAGGGAACGTTAATATTTTCATTAGCATTTATTTCAGCTTTATTTATGGGTGTTATAGTCTTTGATAACTTTATTCTACTTAGGGCGTCAGCGTTGCTGTTTTGGCTTCCTTTCTTATAATGGACATGATAATCGAATTCTTCGAGCTTTTGTCGCCAAAGAATCAACCTTGAGTTGGGGTCCTTCAGGCTCATCATCCACGTTAGTGGTTTATGGTCGGTCAAGACCGTGAACTTCCTGCCGAACAGATATGGTCGAAAGTATTTTGTCGCCCATACAATAGCCAACAACTCCTTTTCGATCGTGGAGTTGTTAATCTCCGAATTAGTAAGGGTCCTGCTAGCAAAGCAAATTGGCCGGTCACTGCCAATTGGGCCTTGGGACAAAACTGCACCAATTGCAAAATTACTGGCATCTGTCGTTAAGACGAAGGGTTTGCTGAAGTCAGGGTGTTGTAAAATGGGGTCGTTCATGAGAAGGTCCTTGCAGTCTCGAAATGCTCGTGTGTAGCGATCGTTCAGATAAATGGTGCGTCCCTTTTTTAAACATTCCGTCATCGGTCTTGTGAGTTTTGCGAAATCTTTGATAAACTTACGGTAGTATCCTAGGAGACCAAGGAATAATTTTATCTCCTTTTGAGTCGTTGGTATAGAATAGTCTATTATCGCTTGGACCTTTTCTGGGTTCGGTTTTATCCCATGCGTTGTGACGATATGGCCAAGAAAGGCTATTTCTTTTTTCATTAATTCTGATTTATCAAGTTGTACTTTCAAGTTCGCTTCCCGCAACTTTTGAAATACTCTTCTTAAATTTTCGCCATGCTCTTGCAAGGAGGTAGAAAAGATTATGATGTCGTCAAGATAAACGAGGCAGATTTTCCCTTGGAGATCCTTCAACACGTTGTCCATGACGCGTTGGAAGGTTGCGGGGGCATTCTTTAGCCCAAAAGGCATTCGAACGTATTTGTAATGTCCACACTCTACTGTAAATGCAGTTTTCGGAATAATTCGTGTGTCCATTTCAATCTGGTGAAATCCAGAGGCAAGGTCTAGCGTTGAGAAGTACATCGACTTGCCTAGCTTATCTAAAATTTCGTTTATGTTAGGGAGTGGATATCTATCGGTAATCGTTTTTTCGTTGAGTTTTCTATAATCGATTACCAATCTCCACTTTTGTTTGCTGCTAGCATCCTGCTTCTTTGGCACAACCCATACAGGAGAGCTCCATGGAGAGTAGCTTCGCCGAATAATTTCTTCTTTTGGCATATCTTCTATTTGTTTACGGACTTCCTGTTTGTGGACGTTAGGGTATCTATATGATTTTGTGTAAATAGGGATGTCATCTGTGGTTTTAATTCGATGCTTAACTTGGTTAGTAAATGTTAGATCCTGGTCATTTTTTTAAGAATATGTCATCGTACTGGCGACAAGTTTTGAGTAATAATTTCTTTTCCTCAAAGTTGAGATGGGAAGTGCGTAATAATTCGATTATATCCCTTGAGTCATCAATAGGTGGGTTTTGATTATAATTTATCTCAATGTTATTTATTTGTTCGTACTTGTCCAAAATGCTTTCAGCCATCAATGGTTGTTCAATGAAAAGTACCTTTTCATTTTTGGATATATTGCTTACTTCGATCGGGGCATACCAATCGACAGCTCGGTAAATCCCTTCGGAGACCAATATTTCTGGGGTGATTTGAATAGTTTTAATAAAAACCTAATTTTGTTAATGCGTCGGCTCCAAGTAGCCCACCGAAAAAGCCATGGAATTTAAAAATTAAAAATCTAGTTGAACCTGGGTGATTAAATTCTATGAAGTTAGGGAGTGTGGTTTCGTCTTTTACTTCATGCTTGTTGAAGATGGTCGTTATTGAGATAGGTTTCGTTGTTTTAATATCACGTGGATCTACATATTTGGGGTTAAGAAGGAAGAAGCACCGGTATCAATCAGAAATTTAAGAGGGCGCCCGAAAGGGGAGGAGATTTGAATGGAAGGGAGTGTACTGCCATGTTTGTTTATATCTAAGTACCCGATTGGCTTGTTGAGGCATTCAATTGAAAATTTTCGTCATCTATTTCAATGTTAGGTGGGTTTTAATTTTGGGTATAATACGTATCATAAGGAATGTGGTAATTAAGGGGTTCGTTATAAGTTTCTTGCATGTTTTCGAAGTAGTCTGATTATTGAGGATTTTGACTCAAGGTTGTATCTTGAGATTTGATTTCGTCTTGGGCATATTCATGGTATTCTGGATTGTTCTGTTCTGATACATTAAATAGCTCTTTAACTGTATATCTTGGGACTGTTTGATGAGATCTAAAATAGTTATTATTTTAAGGGTGAGACTGGGTTTGGTTTCTTCTCATTGTGGCAGAGATATCCATGGGTTCAGGTTTGTTTAGTGGCTGGTCATTCGATCTATTAAGAACATTTTGATTTTGTTGAAAATAAAAATTATTAGAGAATGGGTTTGGTCTTTGATTGTTTAGTCCGAAGCTTGGTCTATGGATAAAATTGGGATTTGTGGCTGGGAATCTTTGAAATCCCGTTGGATTGTTGGCTGGATGTCCAAATGGTGTTTGTTAATTAAAACGCTGTGGATAAGGGCTTGAGAAGAACGGTTTTTGTGATAAAATATTAAGTGGTTAAATTATAGGAAATTTAGTGTTACTGTTTGTTGGGGGACTACGCTGTGGTAATTTAAGTTTTGGTATTAGGTCTGCATTCCGGGGACGTGGTTTTAAATGGTTCATGTTTAGAAATGGTCGGTCCGAGTTGGAATTAGTATAAAATATATTTTGTTCTTTGATACAGTAAGCATATGCTCCAGCTAGAGACTCTGGTTTCATAGCGTGGATGGTAGAGCCTAGTGGCTCCTGAAGTCCCGATAAGAATCTGTTTAAACACTTTTCTGAGAATAAGGATTTCTTAGCCGCTATTACGTTGGCATCTTTTTCGTGTATATTTACATGATTATTCATACTTGAGAGTATTTCGACGATTTCACTGTAAAATTTCTGTACCGACTCATTGCCTTGGCGTAGACCGTGAAGGTCTTTGATAAGAGAGGTTTCGTTTCTCTTATCCGAATAATGAAGAATCAAATTTTCCTTGATTTTGTCCCAACCTAGGGGCGTGCCGTACATATTCAAAACTTCATTGGCTTTGCCCACAACTTTATTCCTTATCGCTCTGAGAAGGAGTTGGCCGTAACCTGTACCGCTTGTAACACTAATAAGATTTAAGATTTCGTCAATATTGTCGAGAAAATCATTTAAAAGTCGAGGATTCCCGTCGAATCTCGGTAAGTCCTTGATCGCAACCGGAACTCGAAGTAAGTTAAAAATGTCCATAGTTGTCATAGTAATTGTTCCGTTACCTGCCTCAGTCATATTATGTTCCGAATAGGAAATATTGAAAAGATCACTATTTAGTGAATTAATATCACTGCGATTATCAGAAACACTATCACTATGCACAATATTTTTGTTTGATTCACTAATAATTGTATTTTCTGAAATAGATTCTAAATGATCATTCGTTAAACTTAAATTTCTAAGTCTACTTGGGAGAATAGTGTAAGGGCTGGAGGCGGATTTCTTTCTAGGGACCGGTGGCATAGGAAACAAAATCTCGACTTACCAGAAGATAATGATGATCCTCATTTTTAGTATTTTTTTCCACTTTTGGGTTAGATAAACCGTCGTACCACTAGTTTTAAGTGTTCAAGTATTGTTTCGTTAGTCACAGATGTACTAGAATTTATTTTTACTTTCGCGGCACTTGTAGCACTTAGAAAATTTCTTCGATTTCCCGTCGAATTGGTTCCTTCCAAAAATCCGTCACTTTTGATATTTGAACATTTTCGATAATCCTTCCAACTGTTATTTTCCGATTAACCGTCGGATGTTAAAATAAAATTTACTATCCGCCGCCGCCTTAGACTTCGACTGCGCCAATTAAGTCTTATAGACTTTAAGTTGAGAAAAAAAATAAATTAAACAAGATTTTTACACTTTAAAACACGTCTTGACTTTATTCCGCTTCAAATCTAACTGGACTAGAATTACAATTCATTAAAATTTCATTTCTTGTCTTTTTACAAAAATGCAAGTTTGCAGGAACGTGTAAATTGTAATGTGAACATGTGAACTGAAAAGTATGAATTTTGATATATGTGAAATTTAAAACTTCAAAGTGAGTGCAAAGAACAATTTATGAGAATTTAAATTTAAGTAAAATGATGATCTATGCTGTCTGGGGCGGATGTGGGGTTGTTAGCCGGTATGCGGTTCTGAACATGTAACTCGCGTCACAACACGTGCCCGCATCCTAAAGTGGAAAGGTGAGGCGTAGAGAAAGAGAAAGAATGAAGTTGGAGGTAAAGCCATCCTTGTCTTATTTCGGGTCATTCGTATAGATATTTTCTTACCTAACGGTTGAAGTAAAATATCGTTGAAAAAAAGGTGATTTATTTTCTCGTCTTCACAAAGCATATAATGCAACTTATCCACATTCGACAAGTGGCAACAATCAGCATAAATTTATTACCATGTGGAACGCAGCAAAAGAGAAATATATGAATGCCGATGAATTTATTTCTCAAATCGAAAAAAGAATTCTAAAGTTGAATAAAACGGCAACGGCTTTGCTAAGAAGTCTATGCTTAGTTTTTTTTTGGCAAGGTAAGTATTTTCTAACTCTTTTATTTTATTATGGGAGTACATTAGGTGCTTAATATTAACAGATGTTTTTAGTAAATATTTATCGAGGTTATTACTTATTTGTTTAATAATAATAATAATCTTTATTGATATTTTCTTATACAATTCTAGAAAATAGCTTATTCGGAAACCCGAATCTACATTCATTAATGCCATAGGGAAGTTAACTTAGCATTACTGAATTTTTCAGATTTTAATACTCTTTTCCCTACATTTTCGAAAGGAAAGATTTTAACAAGAAACCTTATTTCAACTTAAAAGTGACTTAAACTATCATATTAAAACCTAAAAATAAACTTAACTAATTTAGGCAACGCTGAAGATATAATATTTTTACATGATTACGTTATGAATTTCATTTAAGATTAGATTTTTACAGTGCAGCCTTACTCTCAATTAATAATTTCACTTAAATTTAATAATAAAGTTAAGAAATCGCTGGGGAAAAATCGTTCTTGGGTGCATAATTTAGATTTAAATATAAATGAATTTTGTGGAATTTAATTTTTCAGAGTGCAAAAACGATTGAACACTCAACTCTCCCAAAGATACTAAAGATTTCGCTAAAGCTTCTACTAGTGAAGATAGTGAAAATCATGGCAATGTAGATGGCCCTAAAAAACCGGGTGTGATAAGGAAATACTGCACTCCATCGTAAGATGAGTCGAGACAAAAAAATCGAGTTTATGAGAGCCATTTTTTATCTTTGACTTTGGCAAAAGATTCGGATTTGGGAAGCGATGGCATAAACAAGGAAATAAAATAGCCAAAGATGAATTGAAAAAACTGAGGAATGCTTAAAAAGAAAGATAAAAAATGCAAAAAATCTGCCAAAATTTAGGTTAAAGCAAAAGCAACTGAAAATTTCAAATTTAGAAAAAATAAATCAAGTTAATGCAGAGAGTTATGCTGAAATCAAAATAGAAGCAGGACGACCGAGGAAAGAAATTGAGTGTCCAAGCTTATTGAAAACTATTTGTGGCATAGCAATTGTTAATAGTGCAGCATATGCAAGATGCCAGACGGAAAAAATTCGAGCTTGTACAATATTGCATGATTTGACTAATAAATTGCTCGAGAAAGGTATAAAAATTTCTAAAAGTTCTGTGTATCCGATTATAGGCAAAAAGATCAAGCTCGCCAGAAGGGAAACAACACATAACAACTGTACCAGTGCGACTTTGTAAACCACAGAATGATTTTTAAAATAAACACCCGGATGGTCAATTTTGTGTGTCAACTTTAAGATTTTTTGATTCGCTAGCTTCTATTTTAGGGCTAAAATAAGTTGCTTATTTATCTTAAGACGATAAAGCTAGAGTAAAAATAGGAATTACTGCAGCAAATAAATGATCGCACAGACTGAAGCAACTGGAATATCGCATCAAACTACCTGACCATGATAGGGTCGTTGCTAGCAGACACTCATTAATTCCATCTGTGTATGCTGGCATAAAAATTAAACCCAATGATATAGGATCTACCGAAGCTATTTCTTATTCAGGACCAATTTACTTATATATAGGCATAAGAAGTGGGAAACATTCTAGCTCCACAGCAGCTACCTGTGCTTATATTAACCATTTTTTGGATTAGATAGTTTTAAGGAAATTATGAAGGACAGCGAGGAAATTAAGCCAGTTCTCATAATATCTGCTGATGGAGGTCCCGATGAGAATTCAAGGTACTTTGATGAAACAATACAATTTTTAAAAATTTCGACTGCGAAATATTAATTCAGAGATTTATTATTTTATAGAAATTTTCTTAATAATATCAAAATGTGACTAAATTTATGGCTTTAATGTTTGATTTAAATATATTAATACTGCCTTCATATGATACTTGATTGTATATTTACGAATTTGACTTATGATATGACTAGTTTTTCAAGCTCTTAAATATGAAAATAATATTCAAGGTATCGCAAAACAATAGCTTATGCCATTGATCATTTTAAAAAGTATGCCTTTAATAGACTGCAGAGGCATATGGCACCACTAAGTAGGTCACTCAGTTGCATAATTTTCTTCTTCTTCTTCTTCATAGCACTACAGCCCCTTTTGGGCCTTCGCTCCCTGCAAACGGCGCCTCCAACTGTCTCGGTGCATTGACCGCGTCATCCAATTCCAAAATCCGAGCAGCGATGAACTCTTTGTCGACCGAGTCAGACCAGCGTTTCCGCGGTTTCCCCAGTGGTTGCCGGCCTTCAGTTCTCCCTACGAATACCTTCTTGGGTATCCGTTGTTCGTCCATACGATTCATGTGTCCAGCCCATTGCAGCTTCCGCAGTCTTACAATCCTTGAGACCTCCGGTTCGTCAAAAATTTCATACAACTCATGGTTGTATCGAATTCGCCATTGGTCCCCGTCTTACTTCGCTCCGATTATTCGCCTCAGGACCCGTCGCTCAAAGGCGTTCAATATATTTGCGGATGCTTGGGTTAGGGTCCATGTTTCAGACTCATAGCATAACACAGGTCTTATCATAGATTTGTATACTTGGAGCTTTGTTTTCCTGTGCATGCAGCTGGTTTTCAAGATCGTCAAAACTGAATAAAATATTTTATTTGCGAGCTGTATTCTTCGGCGTATTTCGTCTTTTTCATTGCCCGTTTTCGTTATTTTGGCGCCTAAATACACAAATTCGCTAACATTTTCGATACTGTATTCGCCAAGTGTGATATTTTGTGTATTTGGGGTACTTTTCCTCGACTGCGTCATGAGCTTTGTTTTATTTTCGATGATTTGTAGCCTTACTTGTTTTGCTTCGCTGTCGAGTTTCAGGAAGAGTTCTTTGGCAGTTGTTAATAACCGTGACAGAATATTGATGTCATCCGCATATGCCACTACCTGGCTCAACTTGTATAGTAATGTACCTCGCGTATCGACAGGTTGCTTCCGTATGACGTACTCCAGAGCCATAATTTTGCCTAACGACTATTATGGTGATCACTTGAATGCCACAAAAGGAACATAAGATGAAGAGCTGGAAATAAAAAACTTCCAAAAAGCTGGCGAAACTCTAGCAGAAATTTGTAGTCAAATGATTATTGACAAATATTCAGTGGAAGCAGAATAAATTTCTCCCGATGAAGCTTTGCCTCCCCTTTCTGATGTAGATTAATTATGGCATAAAATTCATATTCGAGAATCACAATAATTTTTGCATATATTTTTCTTTTCATAATAAAAATGATATTAAATATGAATTTAAATTAATTTTAGATTGTAAAATGTGACGACAGAGAATGCTGCTCTGAGTTTACATCAAATTAATATTAAAAGAGATATTTTTTCTTTTTTCTTTAAAAGCCGTCGGGCCTTGCTTAGTTGTGTGAGCAGACGCGTTTCGACTACTTTGAGTCATCTTCAGTGTCTAAAGGATGTGTTGAAGGGAGCGACTTTATATAGTCGTAGGATGGGTAATTAGCGAATAGGTAATTAGCGGATGGGTAATTAGCGGATGGGTAATTAGCGGATGGGTAATTAGTGGATGGGTAATGAGGTCAGGAAGTAACTTACTCAATTATGCCACGTAGGGGGATATTATGTTTTTGTTTTTTTGCTTGTTGGCTGTCCGTTTGTTCTGTTTCATCTCGTTTCCGTTTTCGTCTAAGAGTGTTGTCTAGGACTGAGAAAATTGCGTCGGAATTGGTAACAAGTTGTTCGTTGATAATGTCACCGTCTGTCTTTCTATGTTTATAAATTTCAAGCCTTTCTAGGATGTCAAGTCTTGGTCCTTTGTTTTGTTTGTGTAGCAATTTCATAGAGTTTGTCATAGCATCAGGCTCATGTGCGTGGTTTTGAAGGTGCGTCGCATAATTGGAGTCTGCCTTGTTGTATAAGAAAGATCGTAGGTGCTCTTTGTATCTTGTCGTTAGTTTTCGTGTTGTCCTTCCTATATATACCATGTCGCAGTCCTTGCATGTCAGTTTGTATATGCCGCTGCCTTCGTATATCGATGTGTCATTCAGTTTTGGCTTCAGTTTGTTTCCAATGTTATTGTTCGTTTTGAATGCAGTTTGCAATTTGTATTTCCTAAGGAAGTTTGATAGTTTGTATGTCTCTTTGCCTACGTATGTTAACGATACCCACTGTTGGTCGTTTTTATGAGTTTCCGTCGGTTGGCGTTCCTGTTTTTGTTTGTACTGTGTGACTAGTTTGTCAATGTCGCATTGTTTGTATCCGTTATTATTAGCTATTCTGTAAATGTTGTTTAGTTCGTTGGAGTAGTTAGTAGGAGTCATGGGGATGGAGTGAAGCCTCTGCACCATTGATCTGTACGCTGCTAGCTTATGTTGTGCGGGGTGGTTAGATGTTTCATGTATGGTATGATCAGTTGTGGTTGGTTTTCTGTATATTTTGTAGTCCAATCGTGTTTGTTCACGTGTCACAGTTAGGTCCATATAGTTGAGTTGTCCGTTTGTTTCTTTTTCCATAGTGAACTTTATATTCGGGTGAATTTCATTCATATAGGCAAGTAGTTCGTCTTGTTTATTTTCTTGTGAGTCAATAACAATGAAACAGTCATCCACATATCGTCTGTAAAATATTACATTGAATCTTTTGACAACTTTGGGTATAAAGACTTCTTCCAAAGATTGTAAGAATATTTCTGACATTATTGAGGACATTGGATGTCCAATACCCAGACCGTCTTTGGCAATGTATGTGTTGCTATTGAACTTAAAATAGTTCTGTTTGATTGTGGTCTTTATGAGATTGAGTATTTGATCTGTGAATCGTCGGCTGTTGTTGAATGAAAGTTTTTCTTTTAGTATGGCCAGTGTTTCATCGACAGGGATAGACGTATAGAGGTTGGTGATGTCTAATGATAAAAGTTGACAATTTTCAGTCAATTTTAAAGAAGTGGTAGAATTTGCTAGCTCGCGGCTGTTCTTTAATGCGTATTTGTCGTCAAGGTGCACGACATCAGCCATTATCGTTGCCAAGTACCGTGCTAATTGGTATGCAGGAGCTGGGCGGTAGTTGACGACAGGACGGATAGGAATATTGAGTTTGTGGAGCTTGGGTTGTGCTTTAAGGGGTGGTGTGCATGGATTTGGGTTTATGTAGCGTTGCTTGGTATTAGGAGGAATAATTAGTGGGGATTGTATAATGGCGGTACGTAAGTCCGCTTGGAACCTATTGGTGGGGTCTTTGTTTACCAGTTTGTAGCCGTTGGCGTTAATGAAGTCTATTGTTTTTTGTACATAGTCCGTTGTTTTTAGGATCACCGTTGTATGTCCTTTGTCAGCCTTCGTCACTGTTAGTAGGTTATCCGTTAGCTTTGTCTGAATGTGTCTTAATATCTTATGGTCTTCGTGGAAATCCGTTTTGTTTATGCTAGTGCGTATTTTTTGTAGTATGTCTACTGCAGTATGTCTTGCATGTGTCTGTTGTTCCTGCGGCAGTTTGTTAATGGCTAGTTCAGTGTCGATTACTAGTTGTTCTAGGTCTTTGTTGCGGTTTGTATTATGTAAGTTGTGTTTCAGTCCCTTATTTAATAGCTCCATTTCTTGTGTCGTAAAAGGCGTATCTGATAGGTTTACAGTCCGTGGATAGAAAGTTCTGTTCGCTGGTGTGGTCATTTTGTTTTGTTTTTTCATCAATTTGTCAAGTTTTTTCGTCATGGTCTCATATTTAGTTTTGAGCTGAATATCAATGTTTTGCCTCACGTCATTATAAAACTGTAGAAAGTTTTCAGTTTGTATAGTGTTAGTTAATTGTAAGTGTGAGTGTAGTAGTTGTCGGTTGATTTCGTCCTTTTTTATGTACAGTGTTCTTATTTCGTTTTTAATGCGGAGCATCTGTGCGCTACGTTGTGTGTTACGTGCAGCGATTGTGTTTTGTTTTATCACGATTCTTGCAAATGCTGGTGTAATGTTGTTTTTCAAGCACTGTTTGTTGAACCATATGTTTGCTATTGTTTGATGAAGTTTTAAGGTAAGGTATTGGAATGAACGCAACAGTTTTGCCTGGCTGGCAGTGTTGTAGTCAATAACTTTGTTTATTTGATATCCGCAGGCCAATCCTCTTTTTTCTTTAAAAGCCGTCGGGCCTTGCTTAGTTGTGTGAGCAGACGCGTTTCGACTACTTTGAGTCATCTTCAGTGTCTAAAGGATGTGTTGAAGGGAGCGACTTTATATAGTCGTAGGATGGGTAATTAGCGAATAGGTAATTAGCGGATGGGTAATTAGCGGATGGGTAATTAGCGGATGGGTAATTAGTGGATGGGTAATGAGGTCAGGAAGTAACTTACTCAATTATGCCACGTAGGGGGATATTATGTTTTTGTTTTTTTGCTTGTTGGCTGTCCGTTTGTTCTGTTTCATCTCGTTTCCGTTTTCGTCTAAGAGTGTTGTCTAGGACTGAGAAAATTGCGTCGGAATTGGTAACAAGTTGTTCGTTGATAATGTCACCGTCTGTCTTTCTATGTTTATAAATTTCAAGCCTTTCTAGGATGTCAAGTCTTGGTCCTTTGTTTTGTTTGTGTAGCAATTTCATAGAGTTTGTCATAGCATCAGGCTCATGTGCGTGGTTTTGAAGGTGCGTCGCATAATTGGAGTCTGCCTTGTTGTATAAGAAAGATCGTAGGTGCTCTTTGTATCTTGTCGTTAGTTTTCGTGTTGTCCTTCCTATATATACCATGTCGCAGTCCTTGCATGTCAGTTTGTATATGCCGCTGCCTTCGTATATCGATGTGTCATTCAGTTTTGGCTTCAGTTTGTTTCCAATGTTATTGTTCGTTTTGAATGCAGTTTGCAATTTGTATTTCCTAAGGAAGTTTGATAGTTTGTATGTCTCTTTGCCTACGTATGTTAACGATACCCACTGTTGGTCGTTTTTATGAGTTTCCGTCGGTTGGCGTTCCTGTTTTTGTTTGTACTGTGTGACTAGTTTGTCAATGTCGCATTGTTTGTATCCGTTATTATTAGCTATTCTGTAAATGTTGTTTAGTTCGTTGGAGTAGTTAGTAGGAGTCATGGGGATGGAGTGAAGCCTCTGCACCATTGATCTGTACGCTGCTAGCTTATGTTGTGCGGGGTGGTTAGATGTTTCATGTATGGTATGATCAGTTGTGGTTGGTTTTCTGTATATTTTGTAGTCCAATCGTGTTTGTTCACGTGTCACAGTTAGGTCCATATAGTTGAGTTGTCCGTTTGTTTCTTTTTCCATAGTGAACTTTATATTCGGGTGAATTTCATTCATATAGGCAAGTAGTTCGTCTTGTTTATTTTCTTGTGAGTCAATAACAATGAAACAGTCATCCACATATCGTCTGTAAAATATTACATTGAATCTTTTGACAACTTTGGGTATAAAGACTTCTTCCAAAGATTGTAAGAATATTTCTGACATTATTGAGGACATTGGATGTCCCATACCCAGACCGTCTTTGGCAATGTATGTGTTGCTATTGAACTTAAAATAGTTCTGTTTGATTGTGGTCTTTATGAGATTGAGTATTTGATCTGTGAATCGTCGGCTGTTGTTGAATGAAAGTTTTTCTTTTAGTATGGCCAGTGTTTCATCGACAGGGATAGACGTATAGAGGTTGGTGATGTCTAATGATAAAAGTTGACAATTTTCAGTCAATTTTAAAGAAGTGGTAGAATTTGCTAGCTCGCGGCTGTTCTTTAATGCGTATTTGTCGTCAAGGTGCACGACATCAGCCATTATCGTTGCCAAGTACCGTGCTAATTGGTATGCAGGAGCTGGGCGGTAGTTGACGACAGGACGGATAGGAATATTGAGTTTGTGGAGCTTGGGTTGTGCTTTAAGGGGTGGTGTGCATGGATTTGGGTTTATGTAGCGTTGCTTGGTATTAGGAGGAATAATTAGTGGGGATTGTATAATGGCGGTACGTAAGTCCGCTTGGAACCTATTGGTGGGGTCTTTGTTTACCAGTTTGTAGCCGTTGGCGTTAATGAAGTCTATTGTTTTTTGTACATAGTCCGTTGTTTTTAGGATCACCGTTGTATGTCCTTTGTCAGCCTTCGTCACTGTTAGTAGGTTATCCGTTAGCTTTGTCTGAATGTGTCTTAATATCTTATGGTCTTCGTGGAAATCCGTTTTGTTTATGCTAGTGCGTATTTTTTGTAGTATGTCTACTGCAGTATGTCTTGCATGTGTCTGTTGTTCCTGCGGCAGTTTGTTAATGGCTAGTTCAGTGTCGATTACTAGTTGTTCTAGGTCTTTGTTGCGGTTTGTATTATGTAAGTTGTGTTTCAGTCCCTTATTTAATAGCTCCATTTCTTGTGTCGTAAAAGGCGTATCTGATAGGTTTACAGTCCGTGGATAGAAAGTTCTGTTCGCTGGTGTGGTCATTTTGTTTTGTTTTTTCATCAATTTGTCAAGTTTTTTCGTCATGGTCTCATATTTAGTTTTGAGCTGAATATCAATGTTTTGCCTCACGTCATTATAAAACTGTAGAAAGTTTTCAGTTTGTATAGTGTTAGTTAATTGTAAGTGTGAGTGTAGTAGTTGTCGGTTGATTTCGTCCTTTTTTATGTACAGTGTTCTTATTTCGTTTTTAATGCGGAGCATCTGTGCGCTACGTTGTGTGTTACGTGCAGCGATTGTGTTTTGTTTTATCACGATTCTTGCAAATGCTGGTGTAATGTTGTTTTTCAAGCACTGTTTGTTGAACCATATGTTTGCTATTGTTTGATGAAGTTTTAAGGTAAGGTATTGGAATGAACGCAACAGACAGACAAAGCTAACGGATAACCTACTAACAGTGACGAGGGCTGACAAAGGACATACAACGGTGATCCTAAAAACAACGGACTATGTACAAAAAACAATAGACTTCATTAACGCCAACGGCTACAAACTGGTAAACAAAGACCCCACCAATAGGTTCCAAGCGGACTTACGTACCGCCATTATACAATCCCCACTAATTATTCCTCCTAATACCAAGCAACGCTACATAAACCCAAATCCATGCACACCACCCCTTAAAGCACAACCCAAGCTCCACAAACTCAATATTCCTATCCGTCCTGTCGTCAACTACCGCCCAGCTCCTGCATACCAATTAGCACGGTACTTGGCAACGATAATGGCTGATGTCGTGCACCTTGACGACAAATACGCATTAAAGAACAGCCGCGAGCTAGCAAATTCTACCACTTCTTTAAAATTGACTGAAAATTGTCAACTTTTATCATTAGACATCACCAACCTCTATACGTCTATCCCTGTCGATGAAACACTGGCCATACTAAAAGAAAAACTTTCATTCAACAACAGCCGACGATTCACAGATCAAATACTCAATCTCATAAAGACCACAATCAAACAGAACTATTTTAAGTTCAATAGCAACACATACATTGCCAAAGACGGTCTGGGTATGGGACATCCAATGTCCTCAATAATGTCAGAAATATTCTTACAATCTTTGGAAGAAGTCTTTATACCCAAAGTTGTCAAAAGATTCAATGTAATATTTTACAGACGATATGTGGATGACTGTTTCATTGTTATTGACTCACAAGAAAATAAACAAGACGAACTACTTGCCTATATGAATGAAATTCACCCGAATATAAAGTTCACTATGGAAAAAGAAACAAACGGACAACTCAACTATATGGACCTAACTGTGACACGTGAACAAACACGATTGGACTACAAAATATACAGAAAACCAACCACAACTGATCATACCATACATGAAACATCTAACCACCCCGCACAACATAAGCTAGCAGCGTACAGATCAATGGTGCAGAGGCTTCACTCCATCCCCATGACTCCTACTAACTACTCCAACGAACTAAACAACATTTACAGAATAGCTAATAATAACGGATACAAACAATGCGACATTGACAAACTAGTCACACAGTACAAACAAAAACAGGAACGCCAACCGACGGAAACTCATAAAAACGACCAACAGTGGGTATCGTTAACATACGTAGGCAAAGAGACATACAAACTATCAAACTTCCTTAGGAAATACAAATTGCAAACTGCATTCAAAACGAACAATAACATTGGAAACAAACTGAAGCCAAAACTGAATGACACATCGATATACGAAGGCAGCGGCATATACAAACTGACATGCAAGGACTGCGACATGGTATATATAGGAAGGACAACACGAAAACTAACGACAAGATACAAAGAGCACCTACGATCTTTCTTATACAACAAGGCAGACTCCAATTATGCGACGCACCTTCAAAACCACGCACATGAGCCTGATGCTATGACAAACTCTATGAAATTGCTACACAAACAAAACAAAGGACCAAGACTTGACATCCTAGAAAGGCTTGAAATTTATAAACATAGAAAGACAGACGGTGACATTATCAACGAACAACTTGTTACCAATTCCGACGCAATTTTCTCAGTCCTAGACAACACTCTTAGACGAAAACGGAAACGAGATGAAACAGAACAAACGGACAGCCAACAAGCAAAAAAACAAAAACATAATATCCCCCTACGTGGCATAATTGAGTAAGTTACTTCCTGACCTCATTACCCATCCACTAATTACCCATCCGCTAATTACCCATCCGCTAATTACCCATCCGCTAATTACCTATTCGCTAATTACCCATCCTACGACTATATAAAGTCGCTCCCTTCAACACATCCTTTAGACACTGAAGATGACTCAAAGTAGTCGAAACGCGTCTGCTCACACAACTAAGCAAGGCCCGACGGCTTTTAAAGAAAAAAGAGGATTGGCCTGCGGATATCAAATAAACAAAGTTATTGACTACAACACTGCCAGCCAGGCAAAACTGTTGCGTTCATTCCAATACCTTACCTTAAAACTTCATCAAACAATAGCAAACATATGGTTCAACAAACAGTGCTTGAAAAACAACATTACACCAGCATTTGCAAGAATCGTGATAAAACAAAACACAATCGCTGCACGTAACACACAACGTAGCGCACAGATGCTCCGCATTAAAAACGAAATAAGAACACTGTACATAAAAAAGGACGAAATCAACCGACAACTACTACACTCACACTTACAATTAACTAACACTATACAAACTGAAAACTTTCTACAGTTTTATAATGACGTGAGGCAAAACATTGATATTCAGCTCAAAACTAAATATGAGACCATGACGAAAAAACTTGACAAATTGATGAAAAAACAAAACAAAATGACCACACCAGCGAACAGAACTTTCTATCCACGGACTGTAAACCTATCAGATACGCCTTTTACGACACAAGAAATGGAGCTATTAAATAAGGGACTGAAACACAACTTACATAATACAAACCGCAACAAAGACCTAGAACAACTAGTAATCGACACTGAACTAGCCATTAACAAACTGCCGCAGGAACAACAGACACATGCAAGACATACTGCAGTAGACATACTACAAAAAATACGCACTAGCATAAACAAAACGGATTTCCACGAAGACCATAAGATATTAAGACACATTCAGACAAAGCTAACGGATAACCTACTAACAGTGACGAAGGCTGACAAAGGACATACAACGGTGATCCTAAAAACAACGGACTATGTACAAAAAACAATAGACTTCATTAACGCCAACGGCTACAAACTGGTAAACAAAGACCCCACCAATAGGTTCCAAGCGGACTTACGTACCGCCATTATACAATCCCCACTAATTATTCCTCCTAATACCAAGCAACGCTACATAAACCCAAATCCATGCACACCACCCCTTAAAGCACAACCCAAGCTCCACAAACTCAATATTCCTATCCGTCCTGTCGTCAACTACCGCCCAGCTCCTGCATACCAATTAGCACGGTACTTGGCAACGATAATGGCTGATGTCGTGCACCTTGACGACAAATACGCATTAAAGAACAGCCGCGAGCTAGCAAATTCTACCACTTCTTTAAAATTGACTGAAAATTGTCAACTTTTATCATTAGACATCACCAACCTCTATACGTCTATCCCTGTCGATGAAACACTGGCCATACTAAAAGAAAAACTTTCATTCAACAACAGCCGACGATTCACAGATCAAATACTCAATCTCATAAAGACCACAATCAAACAGAACTATTTTAAGTTCAATAGCAACACATACATTGCCAAAGACGGTCTGGGTATGGGACATCCAATGTCCTCAATAATGTCAGAAATATTCTTACAATCTTTGGAAGAAGTCTTTATACCCAAAGTTGTCAAAAGATTCAATGTAATATTTTACAGACGATATGTGGATGACTGTTTCATTGTTATTGACTCACAAGAAAATAAACAAGACGAACTACTTGCCTATATGAATGAAATTCACCCGAATATAAAGTTCACTATGGAAAAAGAAACAAACGGACAACTCAACTATATGGACCTAACTGTGACACGTGAACAAACACGATTGGACTACAAAATATACAGAAAACCAACCACAACTGATCATACCATACATGAAACATCTAACCACCCCGCACAACATAAGCTAGCAGCGTACAGATCAATGGTGCAGAGGCTTCACTCCATCCCCATGACTCCTACTAACTACTCCAACGAACTAAACAACATTTACAGAATAGCTAATAATAACGGATACAAACAATGCGACATTGACAAACTAGTCACACAGTACAAACAAAAACAGGAACGCCAACCGACGGAAACTCATAAAAACGACCAACAGTGGGTATCGTTAACATACGTAGGCAAAGAGACATACAAACTATCAAACTTCCTTAGGAAATACAAATTGCAAACTGCATTCAAAACGAACAATAACATTGGAAACAAACTGAAGCCAAAACTGAATGACACATCGATATACGAAGGCAGCGGCATATACAAACTGACATGCAAGGACTGCGACATGGTATATATAGGAAGGACAACACGAAAACTAACGACAAGATACAAAGAGCACCTACGATCTTTCTTATACAACAAGGCAGACTCCAATTATGCGACGCACCTTCAAAACCACGCACATGAGCCTGATGCTATGACAAACTCTATGAAATTGCTACACAAACAAAACAAAGGACCAAGACTTGACATCCTAGAAAGGCTTGAAATTTATAAACATAGAAAGACAGACGGTGACATTATCAACGAACAACTTGTTACCAATTCCGACGCAATTTTCTCAGTCCTAGACAACACTCTTAGACGAAAACGGAAACGAGATGAAACAGAACAAACGGACAGCCAACAAGCAAAAAAACAAAAACATAATATCCCCCTACGTGGCATAATTGAGTAAGTTACTTCCTGACCTCATTACCCATCCACTAATTACCCATCCGCTAATTACCCATCCGCTAATTACCCATCCGCTAATTACCTATTCGCTAATTACCCATCCTACGACTATATAAAGTCGCTCCCTTCAACACATCCTTTAGACACTGAAGATGACTCAAAGTAGTCGAAACGCGTCTGCTCACACAACTAAGCAAGGCCCGACGGCTTTTAAAGAAAAAAGAGGATTGGCCTGCGGATATCAAATAAACAAAGATATTTTTTCCTCTACCAATATTATCAGAACGCAATGGAAAAGGACGTCTCATTGTAGCTGATCCTATGAAAAAAACGAAAAACGCAATATTTCTGCCTTTTTTTCAAAGGCTGTGCATTGATTTACATAGTGAAACTTTAGATGATCATTTGGCATTGCCATACGACTCCCACTGCCTAACATTTCTCAATATTTTGGTTGAGAGGATATGTCCTTTTTGTCACATATATTTTACTAACAAATAGCAAGTAAAAGACCACAGAAAAAAGTCCATCCTAGTCAACGCGTTAGGGATGCATCAGACTACGACTATTTAGCCGCACCTCTGTCGCAAGTTACACATGGTTAAATGGGAGGCCGCACACTGCGATTTTCGACAATTTTGTCCAGGTCGGCAGTCGCAGGAATTTGCGATTTCTCCTAAAACCAGTTCAGTAGGTAGTTTTTGTGAAACTCGCGCAGGCGCACATCATTTGGACATTTGACGCTGACGTGCACGGAAGTTTCTTCCATAGCGCACAAATAAGTTGGCGCATGTGTTCCTGGCAAAAACATACCTTCAAATGAGCATATTAGTTCTGCGCATGCCTGAAGTTCCTTTGCAAATCTTGTCGTAGTGTGTTCGTTTTTGCGTCTAAAAATCGCTGGTTACGACAGGAAAATCGCAATGTGGCCGAACCCTTAAAGAAGGAGAAATAGGTTGGGTAAATAGACCTGCGGTCGTGTGAGGAGGGTTTTGTACCAAAGGTGCGAAATGCAGTCACCAGCAACGAATAAAGTTAAGAAACATGTCAAAGCATTGTGCACGTTTATAAGAAAATCCCATGCTTCTGTACTTTCAACGGTCATCACATTGTTACAACTAACAAAAATGACTCAAATCATTAGTTCCCAAAAAATTTATATTATTGACCTTATTTGAAAATTTCAAGATCAAATCAAAACTGCAGTGACTGATTCAATGGAAAGTCCGTAAAATATCAAAATCGTGTGTTATTGTTGTTGTATTTGGAAAAATTTCAAATGGCTATAACTTCTGTGATTATAATTGGATTTTCATCAAACCTGCAGAATATTAGCACCATATCTAAAACTACTTAAATGTCGGTTTTCATTGAATTTAAGGTTATCCATCCGATTTTATTGGCGAAAACGTGAAATTCCATGTTCATACTATTATTTACAAAGTTGAGTGAATTTTGACTTCGAAGGTATTTGTTGTTATTATACTTATAAACACCTATCTCAATAATTTTTTTTCAGAATTTTCGGATCACAGGTGTCCAATCGCAAGGGCGGGGGGAGTGTCACACAAATTGTTCGTGTATTTCCCCTTCCTACGCGCCTCTTGAAGCAGAAAATACTAGTTTAAGCCTTGTTTTGAAAATTTCCTATTGAGGCCTTTCATTTGATACCCATATTGGCTGCCTTTGATGAACTTTTTTTTTCAGGGGCCACTCCCCTATGTGGGGAGACCCCCCTTAAGTAACTTGTAAATTTTTTTGTAGTAGGGCATCTTTTTACACCTACTTACACTTTACACCTACTTAGTAGGTTTTTGTAAAATTATTTTACAAAACCCTAAAAAAAGAAGAGAACTGGCTTGCGGATATCAAATCAACAAAATACTTGACTACATGAAAAAAATCGTATTTGATTTTTCCAAGGTAGTCAACGAAATAAATTGAGCCAGAAATTAATTTATCACTTCATTTGAAAAACATAAATGGTTTTGCAATCGAAATTTTATTACTTGTGTCCCTTTTTGTAAACCAAATTTATAAGTAATAAAATTTTAAGTATCACGATTGAAATTGATATCATTAGAAACGCAATTTCTATGGAACGATTAATAAGCAGCCTTGTGCAAATTTTTACCCCTTAATCCTTACGAGGATTTTCTCATATTCTTGGACTATCTATGCGAAGTGTAACCAAAAGCGGAGTGGTATGATTTGTAGGTACTCGTGGTTAGAAGAAGTGTCACTCAGTAAATGCCCGACTGTAGGCAGGGCATTGTTAAGAGTGAACGAAATCCATCATCGTCATCAACGTCCTCGACGCCACACTCAGTTCTTCGAGGCTAGTCCTGAGCTCCACAAAAGAACGAGTTAGTTTGCTGCAAGGTATATTAAGTGTGCCTTTTTGGAATTCACTCCTGATGATTGTGATGATGACGATGATGATGACAATGTCTTCGTACTCTACTTGGCGCCGAGACGACAGCAAGGCCTTCAACACCCCAACACACCGCTACATTGTGTCGTCACGTATGAAAAGGGGTTGACATTAATTCAGTTCCCGGCGCCTGAGGTGATAGGCACCATTATGGGATTCAGTTGGGACATTTTACCAGGCTGCAGCGCCTTACGAAGGTTGTAAGCTGAGTATATCGCAATCCGCGAGTAATTAAGTGTATTGTTCTGTAACAAAAACGAAACATCACCTCGTGCAAACAATTCCCAAGGACTCGATGAAAGGAATTGTTCTTGTGGTTTTTGGTGGATGGAGTGGCAATGAAGTTGGGTAGGTTTAAATTAAAACTTGCTTGGTGGCAAGCAGCTCTGAGCTACAAAAGATGTGAGTATGAACATACTCGTGTGCACGTAGGTGTTTTGTATGGGGGAAATTTGCGGATGTGTTGATTAAGTACTACACAATAATTACGGAGAGCATAAGTGTAACCAGAAAATAACAACAGGATGCTGCCTCATTTGTGAGGAAGCTAATTTAAATTAAAGGAAAATACCAGGAACTTTACTTCTTTCATGTTGAACGAATGGATTTGGAGATGGGGAATTGCTTTTAAATTCTTTTGATTCCGAGAAGGAGTTAGACGATGAAGTTGGAGAATTCCAGTCGAAATCACTTCTATTCATGCCAAGTTTTTGAATAACATCACATTATATATAAATACTCTAATAAACACAAATTTTTCAAATTCACGTGCAACAATCAATCAAATAGAAAAAGGATGCAAATAAATCCATCGACATCCGCATATCAAATCGTCCAACAAATATGTGTGTATCCACACATGCCAATTACTTTCCAATTGAAAAATAATTCATCTAGAAAGTGGTGAAACAAGTAAAAAGTGTCCCCAACATTTGTAAACGTTCGTCCTGAATCCACGTATTATCCTTCGACTACCGTTGCTATTGTTGTTGCTATAAAGCGAGTGTTTTTCATCCACAACTCCATAGTTTTTTTTGTGTTTGTGAAATCCTCCAAACTTACACCACCTACAAATAAAACATAAAAATTTCAATGGAAAGATAAATCGGGTGTAAAGTGTTTTTTGTGTGAGTAAGACCTGTTGATACGGAGTGGTTTGCTGTATGTGGACGATATGAGTTTAATGCTCGATCAATTCGAATTCCGTTCGATGAGGAGCCGATGATTTTCGGGAACGTACAGTTTGTTGAGAAAGTAATAGCTCTAATTGTTCTTTGACATCAATTTGAACACATAATTTAAATGTGTAAGAAGAATACTTTTATATATTTGACTCACTGAATGGGTTTACTGATATTAAATATATTGTATTTTGTAGACACCGATTTTTTATTTAAACTACAAAAGCATCAAGCCATGAATCATATGGGGGTAAATTTAAAGAAATAATAATAATGCATAGCACAACAGTCTAAGCCGATGTAGTGAAAGTAGGTATAGTGATATTAAATGCCCGTGCAGGACTGCAGCGATGGTCTGCTGGCTCGGAGAAAGAGGATGTTGGGATCCGCTGAGATTGGCCTTGTCTGGGGACGCGTGAATGCGGTGGCAGGCTAGCGTTGCGGTGTCGTGGGGCAGGTTCTTTCGCCCAGCACAAGGACCCACTACAAAAGAATTTCGCATTCACGAATTTCTGGGGCCAAATAAATGTCGACCGAAGTCGAGAATGAGGTAACCAACTAAGGGTCGGATATTGCTGACGCAAAGGACAAATTTGCCCTGGGGAAGACAGACGGACTTCAGAGGGCTTCGTCGTTACCGACGATTCTTATGGCAGACAAATAAGAGTGGGGCATCCAGATGGAGGTGGTGCCCCCTCGCACCCTCCCAACCGGATCAAGATCCAAACGTAGACGTGGCCATATATTTCCTATTTGAGTGAAAAACTCATATAAACATAATTTGCATGAATTTTCCCATCAAATGAGAAATATAGACGTGACAAATTTATGTTATAGAATTATGTGATGGAATCACACAACTCTATACCTATGTTAAAAGAGTACGCGAGCGGAGGGCAACTCTACCCGGCAAGAATCCTGTTAACAACAAAAAACGAAGGAGCGCGCCTGATGGCTAGCCCATATTAGCGGTGGAGCCTGCCATCGATACGGGTCCTTTACCCGGTCAGGTCAAACAAAATGGAAAGACCGAAAGGTAGAGGGTTTAATAATTCATTTTATTCATTTAGATGCCGATGTCAAACAACTGATTTCATTCTATGATTTAAATTTTACGCTTCACAAAAGATTACCTACAAAAAAACCCGTTTTTAACAAGACTGTCAACAAAAAGAAGGCTTATTCATCTTGTAGCAATTTCAAATAGGATGAACCGTCGAAATATATTGTTACATGTGCAAATAATTCTGCCAGCTACTGTCGCAATTGTTTTCACAACTATTAAGAAGATCTTTATCAACCAAACGAACGTACTCGAAAACCCACTAAGCATGATCAACATCTGAAAGTGACGTCACTGCCTATTCAGTATTGCTCGAATATCCCAGGTAGTTCGCCAATGTACGAGAAATGGAGTGAATGACTAGAGACCCTTTATAAATGCGAGCTGAATGAATGGGGGGATTATTATAACCGCGATAGTAAAACTGCGATAGTGTGGAGTGCGAATTGAAAAGCGATATTGATAAGGGAAGTTATTGTGAAGTGATTGTTAGTGGAGACAGTTGAAGTAAGAATTGAAAGACAAGTTGTAAAATAGTAAAATTAATAATTGTGCATTTTTTAGTAAATAAACTCTTTTAACTTAATTTAAAAGACAGTGCGTTTTCACTTTCCCGGAACATTAAAATTATTGGCCGCGAACCATAACACGTGGGAGTGGTGTCAGAAGTGGGATAGAAAATTTTGAAAGTGAAAACTTTTAAACACTTTCAAAGTGCACAATAGTGAAATTTAACGTGAAAACTGGAAAAAAGTAGCCAAAATAATAAAAATGCCAGGAAATTTTCATCTAAAAATTAATGAATTGACCATATCGGAGCTTAAGGAGGAGTTGGAACAGTGAAATCTGGCTACACAAGGTACAAAGGCCATACTAATCGCACGCTTGCGTGACACGATCGAGTCGGAAGGCACGTATCTGGATTCGCGTGGGCCCTCAGATACGGAAAAAGGCGCAGAAGGTGGAGAAGCAGAGACACCAAAATCAAAGGAACCCGAAATGTTGATGCTGATGCAGCAAGAGCAGCAACAACAGTCTTTCAATTTAACATCCAGTTTAAATGCGAAGATATATGAACAATCAGTGGAGCTAAATGAACAATCAGCAAAGCTAAATGAACAATCTGTGAAGCCAAATGAACAATCAGCGAAGCTGGACCAACAAGCCATCGAAATCAAGACAGACATCACACAGAAGCTGGAGAAACAGTCAACCGAAATAAAAGCGGAGCTCAGCAGTCTGAACAAACAAATTAAAGGCGTCGAGGAAAAGATTGACCAGGTCGAGGAAAAGGTATACCAAGTCGAAGAGAGAATCAACTATGAGATCAGCCAGGTCGAGGAGAGAATCAACTATGAGATGGAAAAAATGAAAAAGGAATTGAAAGCAGCGAAGGCAGTGGTAACCTCTTCATCAGCTCCGCTTATAACCGCAGCGCAAAGCACATTTAGAAACGTGCAAACACCAATATTCGACGGGCCAACGGTCTGGAGTATTTACAAACCCCAGTTTGAAGCCGCCGCTCGAATAAATCACTGGAATGAGCAGAAACGAGCAACTGCATTGCTCCTTGCCCTAAGAGGCCCAGCTGCCGAGCTTTTGCAGACAAACCCGGCTGCTATAATGAATGCACTCGACATGCGTTATGGGGACGATCATCTAAAGAAGATTTATCGGTCGCAGCTGCGGCATCGGATGCAGAAGTCTGGCGAAGCCTTACAGCAGCTAGCACAAGGCATTGAGTGACTGGTACTTTTGGCTTACCCAGCTGACGACCCAGAACATCGAGATGACGCAGCGACCGAAGCATGCATCAGCGCGTTATAGGACCAGCAATTCCAACAAGCCGTGCGTTTAGCTCTAAAGCAAACGGTTAAAGACGCATTGGCCTATAGTTTGAACTTTGAGGCAGCGTAAAATGTGAGTCGTACCACTGCCCGGGTTCGCGAGGTAGTGGCAGACGAGTGCAGGTGTGAGCACGTGGAAATCGGGCGAGACCCGCAGGTTAATAGTGCAGCTAGATGCTGGAATCGCGCAAAGAAGGGGCACCTGCAAAGAGACTGCAAGAAGTAAAGGAAACCGAGCTATTGTCCAGGGTGTGCAGCTAGGAGGAGATCCAGACAAAGTCAGGAGCCCAGATGGAAGCCCTTCGAACAGAGGGGTTGGGAAACATGTAAGAGCCAACTTCGTGGGGCAGAGGTTGGTTAGGAGAATCGATGTCCCAGCACCACCATCACCGTGTCAAGAATTCATCGTGAAGAAGCAGACTTATTCCTTCCGTGTCAAGTTAATGGAGAACATTGCACCATAACAATCGACACTGGTGCAACCCGATCGATTATCCGACCAGACCCTGTGAGACAACAACGACTTCAGAAGAGCAGGATTTTCTCACTACGGACAGCTACGGGAGAAACTGCACCTGTCCATGGGGAGGTCAATGTCCAATTTTAGTTGGGAGACCTTGCGTTCTGACATAATTTTCTAATCGCGAACATTATGGATGACTGCATTCCCGGAATGGATATTCTGCGAACACATGGAATCATGTTGGATTTGGGCAAACGGGTATTGAAATGGTGAAATGTCGAAGTATGGATGGAGGATCCCAGCGTCCAAATTTCTACGATAAATGTGGTAGTATGTGCCGACACTGATGTACCGAAATCTCCCGAGAGCATTGTATGGGCCAAGCTTGATGGTGATTCTAAAAATCGTCGATCTTATCTGATAGAGTCAACGAAGACATCCGCATTGCGCAGTTTGATTATGAGACGAAGCCTTGTAAGATCTATAAGGAACGGACGTGTGCTGGTTAGAGTCCTTAACACCGCCGACTCAACTACAAGCATCACCATGTTTCTACCATCACCTCTTTCAAAGCTACTCACGACCATCATAATAAAAGGAGGCACGACACAGACAAAGCCCGGAAATTCACATCTGCAATATTGAAGCAGGTCAAATTGCCAGTGTAGCTATTCAAGCGAGCCTCTGATCTGGTCACCAAGTACAGTGACATCTTCTCAACAAGCCCGAATGACCAAGGCCGAACGAGTATGGTAACTCACGTCATAGATACACAGGGAGCCAAGCCGATTCAACAAGCACAGAGACATCTTCCTATAGCCAAATAAGGAGAAGTGAGCGCACTGATCTCGGACATGGAAAAACAAGGTTTTATCGAAACTTCTGTCAGTCCATGGGCCGCGCCAGTAGTTTTAGTAAAGAAAAAATATGTTAGCACTCGTTTTTGTGTCGACTATAGGCAGCTTAACGACGTTACTAAGAAAGATAGTAACCCACTTCCACGCATCGATGACATCATGGACACTTTAACCGACGCAAAATGGTTTCCTGCACTAGATCTCAAGAGTGGCTACTGGCAGGTAGAAATTGACAAGAAGGATCGAGAGAAGACCGCAATTTCAGTTGGAAGCGGATTGAGGCAATTTGTGGTGATGCCATTTGGGCTTTGCAGTGCTCCAGCCACCTTCGAATGCCTGATAGAATACCTGCTACGAGGCCAAGCCTGAAACACCTGCTTGGTGTACCTAGATGACATCATTGTTATTGGGAGGACGTTTGAAGAGCATGTGCGGAACTTAGACGAGGTATTCTCCCGACTGTGACTGGCGAATCTGAAACTTAGTCCCAACAAGTATACCCTTTCACAGGTGAAGTAAAATACCTGAGACACACTGTGTCAGCAGAAGAGGTCAAAACAGACCCTGAGAAAATTGAAGCCGTGAAAAGCTGGCCAACGCCAAACAACAAGCGCCAACTACGAAGTTTTCTGGGTCTGGCGACCTACTATTGAAGATTCGTCAAAGACTTTGCCAAAATATTCAAGTGTCTCCATAAGCTAAGCGAGAAAAATCGTCCGTATGTCTGGAATGAACAATGCTAGGCAGCCTTTGAGACCTTGAAGGAGGAGCTGTGTGAATCACCCGTGCAGGCATATCCAAAACCCTGAAAAATGTCTGTAGTTGACACCGATGCGAGCAACGGCAGTATTGGAGCTGTACTGTCCCAGCAGATCGATGGCGAAGAAAGATTCCTTTCGTATTACAATCAAGTTCTCTAACAAATTGAGAGGAACTACTGCGTGACCAGGAAGGAGCCATTGGCTATGATAGAGGCCATCAAGCAGTTCCACTAGTATTTATATGGCCAGGAATTTGTTCTTCGAACAGACCATGCATCACTGCGATGGCTGCTTAACTTCAAAAACCCCGAGGGACAAGTTGCGAGATGGATCCACAAATTGCAGTCATATGAATACGAAATCGTTCATCGGAAGGGCGGAGTTCATGGAAATGCTGACGCCTTATCTCGTGGTCCATGTCCAGCTTACTGCAAGCATTGCCGACGGATTGGGGAAAAGGAGTCGCCCATTGATCTGCAAGTGATAAGGGCCGAAATCGATGAAAGTTGGTCGTTGGAGGAGATTCGAAATGCTCAGTTAGCCGATGAAGACATCGGACTATTGCTCGTATGAAAGGAGAGAACTGGGCAACCTGAGTGGAAGGGCGTTTCGATGCATGGCACCACCCTGAAAAGTTATTAGGTACAATGAAACTCCCTGCAGGTGGAGGCTGGCGTACTCAAGCGGAAATGTGAAACCGTGGGTGGAAGCTTCTACAGGATGCAAACTATACTTCCCAAAAGTCAAATCCACGATGTGGTTAAGGAAATGCACGAAGGATCCTCGGGGGGCTACTTTTGTGTTAACAAATAGCGAAATCGCGGTAAAGGTTCTACTGGCTCCACGCTCGAGAAGACGTACAGGACTGGCGTAGTAGATGTATGATTTGCGCTTCCGTCAATGGTCCAAAGCGACGACTGAGAGCGCAAATGCAAACCTATAACGTGCGCGTGCCATTTGAAAGGATTGAATCCGAACGGGGAAATCGATACACGCTGGTTGTGGCCGATTTCAGAAAGTGGCCTGAGGTCTACGCCATTCCCAACCAGGAAGCAACTACTGTAGTGCGTGTGTACTGTTAAATTGGCTTCAATATTTTCTTCATGAAAGGGATTCTAAAGAATTTGAATGCAGCATCAGTTTAACGGAAAATAGAAACGAACCTTCTCATCTATGGTTGTATAAAGAATTACATCACCAAAATAAGTGAGAGCGAAGCTTCAAGCTTCAAAGTTCATGCTATAAGTAAAAGAATGGTAGTTATGCTTGGAATAGTATGGTGTTTAAGCAGAGGAAGGAAAGAAATGGTGCGATAGGAAAATTATCAATGTTAAGAAAGTTTGTAGTTCCTTTAACTTCTATCGCATCATTTTCTACTAAAAAAGCTTTTCCCCCCTAAATTGCAGAAAGACAATATCGTTATTTTAATTGGACCCCCAGACAATTCTGCTATTAAAAGTAGTGACCAGTCTCAAACATGAAATCAATTCAATGAATGGCAAATTTCTCCGTCCTGGAGACAACATGCTCCTCATTAACCAAGTCAACGTTGCCTCCAACTATTCATAATAATTTCTTGTATGGCAAGGACCAAGTGCCATTGCCGTTGAGATCAATAGAGCTGCCAAATTCATTCAATCCAACTGAGGGCAAGCACTTTTTTTTAACATGCTTCATCACTCCGCTCTTTCTATAGAATTTTCCATTCCTGATATATTTACCTCCATTTCATACAATAATATAATTGTATTCGACTTTCTCAATGCTGATTACGATATCATTAATAGACTATTATCCACTTTCAATTGGACTGGTACTCTTTCAACGTTAGACTTAGACGAGGCTCTAACTAGTTTCGATCAAATAATACTTCACTCCATTCAAAAATTTGTACCTAAAATCCAAAAAAGAGATAAGCTTTTTGAACCCTGGCTGGGTAGTGATCTTTCGAACAGATGCTTACGAAATCAAAGGAATTAGTTATACAAAATTATTAAAAGAAAAAACAATGCTGGCGATGAACTTAAAAGAAAATAGAATGAAGTTGCAAAAGAATTTAAGATAAAATCACGAGAAGCATATGATCCCTACGTCAACGTTATTGGTTAAAAGATTATCCACGATTCAAAAAAGTTCTTTGATTTTGTATACGTCTAACATAAAAGCCATGGTTATTCTTCGTCAATGACATACAAGAGTTCTGTTTCAACTTCTTCAGAGCAGATCTGTAAGCTTTTTGTTGACCATTTTCAAGAAGTTTATCGCGATCCTGAAACCTTACCAAATTTAGTGCCTAATGAATCAACTCCAAGGACACTAATTGAAAGCATCTCAATCTTTGAAGAAGATATTTGTCAGGTAATTGAGGGGCTTGATTTGAATAAAAAACCTAGCCCTGATCTCTTTCCACCCTAGTTTCTGGCTCCGTGTAAAGATGAATTGACTCAACCCTTTTGCATCATTTTCAACAAGTCTCCCTCAAGTGGTATCTTCCCTTCGTACTGGAAACCATTTTACATAATACCAATTCATAAAAAAGGTGACAAAAAATCTGTTGCAAATTACAGGGGAATTACTATACTGTCTACCACTCCCAAACTTTTTGAACAGATTATTTGCAATAAAAGAGCAACATGGTTTTCGAAAAAACAGACCTACTACTACCAATCTCAATGTTATGATTTTAGACATTCTCTGCGCTTTGGAAAATATTAATCAGATCGATGCCATAAACACAGACTTCAGCAAAGCATTTGACCGTGTGAATCATGGAATATTGGTAAAGAAATTCCGCAGCTATGGAATTATCGGTCCACTGCTTAGTTGGATTCATTCCTGCCTGAAGAACCAAGCACAACTTGTCAAGTTTCAATGAGAAATTCATGTCCCTCCTGGGGCTCCACAGGGTAGCCATCTCGGTTTATTTCTTTTAAATAGTTTCATATCTGATCTTTCAGAGACATTATCTGATATGTCACACCTTTTTTACGCCAACGATCTCTCGATACTCTCCTTCAATGGTGCAACGACAACCAACTTTTACTGAACTTGGACAAATGCCAGGTAATACGCTTTTCCAGGAAAAACGATTACCATATTAATAGTACACTTCTGAGTAGAGGCGAGATTGTTGTGGATCTTGGCCTAGTCTTTGAACTAAGCTCCGATTCAACCTTCATTATTATGGAGCTCTTTCTAAAGCATATACTCGTAAAATGTTAGGCTTTATCAAAAGAAGAGCCAAAGATTTTAAAACTATTTGGGCAACAAAATCATTGTACAAGTATACATCACTAGTGCTTTTGGAATCCTGTTTCTGATGCTTACAGCAATAGGTTGGAGTTAGTGCAAAAACTGTTCTTACTCTTTGCTATAAGGTCCTTGTATGGCACCAGGCTTTTCCATAACCTACCACTATATGAAAATCGACTCCAATTGTTAAATTTGTCTTCACTCGCTTCTAGGAGAATCACGTTGTCCTCATGTCTGGTTTCCGATGTTTTGAGGGACAATATTAAAGTAAAAATCGCACTCTCAAACTTCTTTAATGAACTGTTAATGTCAAAACGCTAGTTAAAGTCAACATTTTCTTCATGGTAAAGTTCACAAACCAACAACGTTTGAAAATTAATAAAAATTACTTTAAGAGTGCTTACTCATCTTCATCGATGAAGCTGATTTCTGGCTCAATAGCATTGTAAATAAGCAAAATATGCGTTATTGGTCAGCAAAAAGCCCACTTGTGCTTCTTGAAACACCATTGCATCTGCAAATATTACTGTTTGGTACGGTTTTCATGCCGAACGTGTGATTGGGCCGTATTTTTTCGTGAATGAGAACGACCGTCATTTTACTGTCAATGGAGAGCGCTATCGTATTATGTTGAAAATGATTTGTAGTCAGAATTAGATGAATTTGATATCAACGATATGTGGTTTTAACAAGATGGTGCCATTAGCCACACAGTACGCCCCATAATCGATTTATTGAAAGTTGAGTTTTGTGAACGTGTTATCACGACCAATGATCCTCGTTCATACGACCTTAAGCCATTGGATTCCTTGTTATGGGGCTATATTAAGTCACTGGTCTATGCCAACAAGCCAGCAACTTTAGATGAGCTCAAAGACAATATCCAGCGTGAAATTGCCAAGGCTCCGATCGAAATGTGTGCCAAAGTAGTAGAAAATTGGTTCCAAAGAATGGACCGACGTAAACGGTCTCGTGGTCATCATTTGACTGAAATCGAATTTAATTCATTAAATGCAATACTTGCACTATACTTACAAAACATTTGAACTCAATATATCAAACATTTCTATGTTTTATTAATAGATAAAATTGTCACGTCCTTAATGGAAGACCTTATACTATAGGAGGCAAAAAGGGATATTAGAGAAAAAAAACCGTGAAAAAGAAGGGGTTGATGGATTGAAGTTTGAGGAACCCCACATGAAAAGTAAAATAAAGGAGAAGTTATTTCACGGTGAATGACACAGCATGAACGATATGAGAAAAGGACGACCTCCAAGAGAGTAGAGTACCGGAGTCACTGCGCAACTTAAGCTTTTGGCAGTGGCTCATAAGATCAAAAGCATTGGAGAAACCAGTGAAGAACTCGTCAACTTGTAGTTAATTATTCAAATCTCTTGCGTTGTGCTTTGCAAAATCTGCTAAGCTTGATGTAGTCGAGGAGCTGTTCGAGAATCTATGTTGCTGTGATGTGACAAGTCAGTTCAGTGCCTTTAAAAGTGAAACAGGAGAGCAAAGAAATGAGATCAAAGTTTGAAAGCGTTAATGGATCCTTATTCTTTTAAATACATGAAGAATATTTCGATCTTTTGAATAAACAGGAAGTATTGGTCTTATTCCCAATTGGGGTGAAAATTAGGAATAAGGAGAAATATAAAGTGGAAGAAAGCCACTTCACAAATTTATTTGGCAATCTTTTATGGTCACCAATAAAACCAAGATCAAGTGACTTTATAAGGGATTCATCCTCAAAATGGTTACTAAAATTGAACGCAATTAATACTAGATTTTTAATGGTTGAATCAGTAGATGAACATATTATGTTAGAAGGTGAATATTTTGAGGTAAAGAGCTTGGTGAATAAATTTGATTTTTTTTTGGGGGGAGAACCTTTAGTGTTACTTCAACTAACAGTAAAAGAGATGCTAAAGAAATATGCAAAAATTAGGTGTATGACCAAAAGGATTTAAACATAGGAGTGCGCCCTAAATTTTTGAAGGAACTTCTTATCTTCTTCGATGGCTTAAGTGTCCATGTCTCCCCTCCAAGCACTTTGCCATCTGCGTTCAATACAGCACCCTCTAAAGCATTAAGCTTGACTTGGAAAGATTATATCGGCTCACTCAACACTAGGCAAATACTGAAGAAGATGGTCCCTGCACACTGAACCCACACCCAAGTCTCTACAACAGGACAGGAATACTCTTGGAGAATAGCATTCCTTGGGGAGTGCCGCCCCACATACCTGAAGAAATTCTCGCTGGGGGGATGCTGACCGACAGGAGTACTCTTGGAGGCTAACATTCGACCCAATAATGTGGAGGGTGCCCATATATGGAGGGTATTTTAGTACAAAACTCTAAAAAGCCCCGACGAAGACTCCAGCAGCAGGCACTACTCGTAAAACCCCAAGATAGCTGATCCTCCGTACAAGTGCTGCGGGAGATAAGGGGAAATGTTAGGCCTGAAGACACCAACTCAGTTGGTAAAGCAATACGACGAACGCGGTCGGGTCACATACCGGTTGGGTTCGGAGCAGAGGCAGACAATAAAGAATCATTCTGCCGCGCAATACCGAAACTCCTCGGCAAAAGCGCAATATACCCTTGCTCGAAATAGGACCTGGTCCAGACAGAACAGTTTCTGAATAAAGGCAAAGTAAGAATATTATGTTTTTTCGGCAGCGTACGGTGAGGAGCAGTGACTTTTCAATGTTTCATATGACTTGGCTATTGTCAGGCTGCACAAGTATCCAAAGGACCCAATAGGAGTTCTCTATGTTACAAATGAGGTGAAATGGGACATAAAAGAAAAGCGTATACCAAGGAGGCACACTGTATTCTTTGAAAAGATGATGATCCAAAACCGGATCTTGGGCGCATCTCGGGATCAAGAAAATATCGAGTTTTCCAGGAAGCCCTAGCCAAGGCAAAATCAGAGTATCCTGCAAGTAAGCCAACACCTCTATTTAACCGCCCAGCAGTTTGCGAGGGATATGAAAGCCAATTTTTTTATGCCGAGTGAGTAACACCATGATAAAACTTCTGCATCATGAAACTAGTACTGTTGAAACTGGCATTGTTACCATCTGGGTTCGGAACAGTGATTTTCAGGTGTAGAGCTGTGAACGGAGGGATGGTTACGTGTCGGTTCCGTGCCAGGAGCCACCTTCTTTAGTGTGTACCTAACGCCAAACGAATCGATATCATCTTTCCAAGCCAAGCTTGATGCTTTGGAGGCTGCTGTCTCGAATGCAGACGGGAACGTGCTCATTGGGGGAGACTTCAACGCGAAAGCAATCAAATGGGGCCTACCTCAAATAGATACGCGAGGAAAATGAATCCTACAAACGGCGCTCATCGTACTGAGCACCAGAAATAGGCCAACTTCGTCGTATTGGCTGCAAAGGAACCATACCCGATGTGATATTTGCCTAGGAGTCCTTAGTACGGAGAAAACACAGTTGGAGAATATTAGAGGACTACTCATCATCAGTACATTCTGCTTGAGATCAGTGGTATTGTTTTCCGACGCTCGCACTTTTGACTATCTACAATGGGGTGGAACATGGGAAGGATGGACGTCGCGACGTTCATGGAGGTACTTGCAGCAAGTGTTCCGCTGTGGGGTGATTCGAAGGGGATGCAAGAGCTAGCAGCTCAAGACATAGTATACTCAACTAAGAGCATCATCAACATGGCTCGCAACGCTTCCATGCCCTATCGGAAACCCCCACACGGCAAGCCTCTAGTGTACTGGTGGTGGTGGCTGACTGAAATCGCTGAAAAGTGAAGGGAAAGTCACAAGCTTCAGCGTGAGGCTCAACAGGCACGGAAACATGAGGAGGCATGCAACCGGTTAGCAGCATATAAGTTGGACAAGAAATGCCTTCACAAATTGATTAACAACAGCAAGGCTCGCAGTTGGCATGATCAAGTGGACAATGTTAACAAGAATCTGTAGGGCTTTGGCTACAAGCTTGTTATGTGGAAACTTGGTGCCTTATGGACACTAAGAGGAAAAAATGGACGAGATAGTGTGGGTGCTCTTTCCCGACCATTCCGTCCATATTGAGGCTGTCCACGGCAAAACAACAATCGAGTGTCCACTCTTCACACAGCTGAAACAGGGAGAGGCTGTCTTTTCACTGAAAGCGATGAATGCTCCAGGTCCAGATGGTGTTCCAGCTGAGGTGTTGCAACTTGTCTATCACCATTCTCCTGACTTGCTGTTCAGCACATATAACACTTGCCTGCGGGACGGAGTTTTCTCGGTACGGTAAAAGGTGTCAAGTTTCGTGCTGGTCAGTAAGGGGAAGGAAAATCCTGGATTGCCATCTGCATACACCCGTTATGCATGCTAGACATAACTGGGAAAGTGCTAGAGAAACTCATCAAGGGAAGACTCACTGACGCGATTCGTTCTACTGGGGAGCTATCTCCTCGGCAGTACGGCCTTAGGCAGTACGCTCCTCTATTAATATGATTATATGGCTGGTGAAAGTGGTCCAAAAGGCAGAGGTATATAGTCGCACCAAGCGATGGATCGTCCTGTTGCTGATACTTGGCGTTAGAGACGCCTTCAACTCCGCTTCTGGATACGTTGGAAAACTCTTCTCAAATTCCAGAGTTCGAATGCAGCTTCTGAGGGACTGACTGCTACTGTACGGAGCTGAAATATTCCACAAATCTCTCAGTAAGGAGGTATACCGAAAACGCTTGACATACGTACAGAGAAGAGAAGCTGTGAAGATTGCATCTTCATATCCGACAATCTCTGATTCGGCCGTGAGAGTTATTGCTGGCGTCATACGTATTGCCTTAATTTTTTCACAATCCACTTCTGAAACCTTTCCTCGTCTATCCATTTCTCTATCCCTCATGTGTCACAGCAAGTTTTCTGGTAAACTACTTAAGCAAGGAACATAAAGTCTAGTGGTAAGTGTAAAATGAATTATCAGTACAATATAATTTTACAAGGTGTTTAAGGGGGGGCGTGTCCTCATATAGGGGAGTACTGGAGACTTGTATTAGAGTTATATGATATTTAACGCATGTTCCCGGTAAGTTTCACGAAAATTTAGCAATACAAATTAAAGCTACAGTGGATTGAAAATTTATTAATTACAACACCAATAACAGGTGATATTGTGGAACTACGCACTTGCAAAAGGCGAAAACACCACAGATATGTAGGAATTTAGATGAAAATTTTAAAATGTTTTGTAACGTTCATATGTTCTTATGATTACTCAAAAAATGAGGCGAAGGAACTGAAAATAAAATGCCGGCGAATTGAAATACCTTAATTTTTCGAGCTCGTTTTATAGAATGTGTGTATGAGGCATGTGTTGATATAGAAAGGACGTTGTTTATATTAGAAAACCTTTCTGGCAGGAACGTTCTCCTGTTTCCCCTACTGTTTTGCATCAGATATTTTTATTAATGGGCGTCCGTAAAAACTTTATTTTCTAACACTTTTTGAAGGAATTTCTTAGGGGCATTCTTCTCTTGTTTTGTGAGCACTATCTGGAATCCCTGATCTAGTGTTCCACGTCCAACAAGTGCCTTTTCGTTCCATCTTATATCCCAATTTCCTTTGATTGGGCTAGAAGCTATTCTTTTATGGATATTTGGAGCTATCTGTGCATGCCATTGAGCCTTACCCCTCAGCGCTTCTTAAACCTTCTGCTCTTTTTCAGCCTTATGGTCCTCTTCTGCCATTAACCAGCTTTTTTGGTAATGTCTTATGTAGTCTAGGAGCTCCTCTAGGTAATCGTTCTTTGCGACCTCTTTTCTGGGGATAAGATATCGGTTTCCGTTTCCGAGAATAGTACTTCAGCCACATTTTTTAAGGTTGCCTGGTCACTCCTTTCTTTTTTGCCGTGATCACTTTGTGGGCATCAGGATACGAGGTGTGACAATTAAGCAATGAGACTAATTTTATTGCCATGTCTGTGGTAAACCTGCGACCTTGAAATTCCCTTCCCCTTCCCTGACATCCTTCCCCTCTCTATTGATATATTTACTATCGCTCTAACTTGCTTAGTTCGTCTGCTGTGTCGTGTTGAGTAGACGTGCATTGGTGGTGCTCGTCACAAAAATGGAGAAACGAAATCAAGAGCAACGCGTTGCGATAAAATTTTGCCCCAGAGTGGGCCAAAGTGCATGGTGATAGTGTTCTCACTCGTGACCAGGTGTTTCGATGGATTTAAAGAGTTTAAGGAGGCGCGTGAGAGTGTGGAAGACAAGGCGCGGAGCGGGAGACCAGGCGAGGTGCAGACTGAAGCAAATGTGCTGCGTGTGCGTGCCCTAACCCGTGAAGATCGGCGTTTAGCAGTTCGAATATTGGCCTCGGAGCTGGGCATGAGCCGTGAAACAGTCAGAAAAATTTTAACCGATGATTTTGGGATGAAAAAGTTGTGCGCGAAGTTGGTTCCAAACAACCACACCAAATTGCTCTCAGTGTGTCCCAGTATTTGGCCTCTAAAGGGATCGCCGTGTTGCACGAGTCGCTTTATTCGCCCAATATGTCACCCTGTGATTTTTTTTTCGTTCCCTAGAGCAAAATTGGTGGTCAAATGAACCAATTTTGAGTCGATTACGGACATCTAGGCAGCTGTGACGATGGTACTTGCGGACATCCCACTCGAAGCGTTCCAGAAATGTTACGAAGCATGTAAAACGCGCTGGAATCGTTGTATAGCTGCCCAAGGGGCCTACTTTGAAGGGAATGGCAGAGTTGTAGAATAATTTACAAATATACAGTTCTCATGGAATCAGTCTCAGTACTTAATTGGCACACCTAATAGTTCGTTATTATTTCGGTATTTAAGACCCTTGCTACGGTAACGGTCGCTGCAGTAATTGTCGAATTCCCGATGGCGATTGGCGCATCCAGCAGAATTCCCCGCTCTTATCGGAATCCCTATTTTCTTTGAAGGCATTTACTGCGGCTTAGTATTTTGGTTTCCTTGCACTTCCTTTGCTTGGTCGCTTATTTTGATAGTGTTCGCCCGAACAAGGGTCTACCCCTGAATGGATTTTCTCCATCTGGTCTGAGATATCTTGTAGATATATCTGTTATAGAAGCCAAGTTCACCACTTTTATAACATTGTAGTCGCTGGAAAATGACGGCCGGGAGCCTGCTACCGGTACTGAGGGTCTGATGACTGCACCGTAAGTTTTTTCCCATCTGAATTTTCATTATGGCTTTCTTTCTGGATTCCCTCCCATAGCGTTTTTCCTACCGGTGGATGCATTTGCTTAATCGAAGGTTCATCAAGCCTCGAGACTTCATTCGCCACAGTCATTTTTACCTTTGGCTGCTTTCCGTAGATGGGCATGGGCCGCTTAACATCCTGAAGATCTAGGGCAATTTAGCATCCTCGCTACCGGCTGAAATTACATCAAAAGTAAGACCAAGACTTATAGTCGGACGCTATCCACAGAGGAATCTTACGGAAACCTCTATTTCGTCGGCTACGTAGGAAGAGTACTCCCCAAAAAATGAAGGCCACTTAGAATACTCCCGTGGAGCAACACTCCCCCTGTGGAGGTTACAAGACATCAATATGCAAAAATCAAAAATCAAATCAAACACCGAAAGAAAGAGAGTAAATTTTTGCCAAGCTATTCGCGCCAACATTCCGCGTTGATGCCCCTGTCATTTCATTTCGGGTTGCGCCCCTCTGGTGTTGAACATGCTAACGCTACAGATTCTTTGGACCAACTCCTATTGTGAGCTCAGCCATTTTGACGCGACGATAAGCACGGGTATAAGATCTAGTAATAATTGCATGGTTAGACAGGTACTTTCAAGAGCACTGATCTATTGCAACTTACTTCCCTGTCTAGGGTTTATATCGACTACTGCCCAATCTTTTTTACATAATAAGTAAAGTTATTAAATTATTTTTAAATTAAAATAAATTTAACTTTCAATTATTGCTTGAGAAATAATATTTTATCAAATAGTTTTGGGTATCACTATATGGAACGATTGTATAAACTCTTTCATTTCTTACTTTTAATACTTAACAGCTCCTCGCTCACAAGCATTCCACGTAATGCATTCTCCTGTTTTCAAGTCTGAAGTGAAAGGAAATCACGAGTTGGCTTATAGGAAGCATACATGCTTCCTGTTTGTTCATTTCTTTTTCGACCACAATTTTAATAGTAGCTCTCATTCTCTCAACTTTAGTGAACGTTCGCGCGAATATGCAGCGTTAAAGCACTAAAGGCAGAATAAATTTTTTGATGGTCCAGGATAATGGAAAGTTATGAGTAACGTTCATCCAGGCACATATACGAGCATACCCGTAGACGATAGGGAATCGAAAGTGCTAGACATTCTGCTAGGACGCTGTGTGGTGGATTATCAGCATCTAATATTGCTTCCATTACAGGACCATCAAAAGAGTTGAAAATGGGAACTTATTGGCTGCCGTAATTGCTTTAATGTTTACCGAGATTTTGTCGATTAGGCCAAGTGAAAAATTGCTAGCGGGTCTTTCGGGGATTCAATTATGGATGTAATTATTGAGTAATATTATTTTTGGGTATCTATGAAAATGTAATTCAAGAGTTTGTGGTAGAGAAATAATTCATTATTGGACGTAATAGTTAAGGGGTAGAAAAGTGCATACTACGAACGTTTGGTAATCTATTCAATGTATTGCATAGACGTTATTCTTATTATAGTATTGTATTTGGATTACTATTGTGAATACTTTTACGTACGAGTTAATTTATTCTTCAACTCTACTCGTATCAGACTAAGCAACTAAATTTTTATGCGACATGAAATAAACACATTATGAGAAAAAGCGAAATGTAGCCGAAGAAAAACGTACCGTGCTGACAATTTATCATAAAAGCAGTTTTCATAATATTCAAATTCAAAACAAAAACTCTAATATTCCATTTGAACTATATTCGGATCCCATAAATTTCTATTGCTTCTGATTTGAATCATCAATAAAGGAACTAATATTTTAGCGATTTGAAATAATCTTAACGATTTGCTGACAACTCTACATTGCTCTTATCGCGATAAAGTCGCCGGCAAAGATTTAATCAGAGATTCAACTAGGCCTTGGTATTGCCTACATTATTGCCCACTATACTCGTAGATACAATGGCGGTGATGTGAAATGGAGACAAAGTCGATGGGAGGTTGGATTGAAATTCATCCCATTGAAAATGAATGGAAATGTTCTTTGAGCACAGATATTTGTAGCCGCGCTGTGGAAATGGGAGAGACGGTCATGTTTTTCACGGGAACTCTGTGGAGCATGAATTATTAAAAACTCGACGACTGCAAAAAGAAAACTTTCATTTTATGAACACCCGGACATCAGGATTGATTGGTGGAACCACGACGGGAATATTGCTGAAAAAACATTATTTTTATGGTTTTATGTTGGCTCGTTAAAACCGCTCGTTCTGATGGGTAGGTCCTAAGCATCAATCGACAGGGAGCATCCCTTCAAGGTTGCTTTCGCTAACAGGATTGAGAGTTGCCGTGTGTAGGATTTGCCGAATGAGCAATCTTTCGAAACGTGATAATGGCCTTTCATGATCTATCTAAAATACTTGGCAAGGTAGGTTTAAACACTGAATTAAGTCTCATTACGGCGCAACGAGAATTTTAACTTTTACCACATTAATTCCGCAATAAATATCTCTTGCACTTAGAGGTGACAACTCTTGAAAAAATCTAAGCCCCCTTTCTTAAGAATCAAGTAATTTCAATGATCCAAGTGCTGATTCTGACGATTCTTTTTCGCAAGCCAATTTTCATTTTTATTCAGGCTCGGTATAAAATCAGCGTAAATATACTAACTCTAACGAAATCCAGGCCTGTTCGATTGCCATAATTACACGAATTACTGATGTTCAAGGGGCGACCCCAAAGCTGCTTAATATTTGCCATCATATCATTAGATTGTCAATATCAAAACGCCCTTCCGACTCGCCGTAGTTACCACTCCAATCGCGGTGATGTAAGAGAAGACAATAAAAAATAACAGTAGGCATTAGTCGTACATTGTTAGTAGATATTTCAATCATTGAAGCGTTATATTGCCAATCGTGGAAATTTCAGAAGTTCAGTGAGGCGAAAGAAGTCATTTCAATCACTTAAGAAGGTAAAGTTTGGCCGTTTGTTTTTGCGTAGTCATTGATATTTAAGAAAGTAACTCAAAAAGAATCCAGTTGAGCCTTTAAAATTTTTCAAAACTATTGACGTACTGCAGAACACTGCTTGTGAGATTAACTAATTATTAATTCGAGAGGCTCTCTAAGAGCAAATTTATCAGACCAGGTCCCTATGAAGGCAATAATGATGCTTTGAGTTAGTTTTACAGATTAAGTATGAGTATTTACTCATACGAGTAACATACAACAATGTCTACCAGTGTTCTATTATTGTTCTATATTTGTATGTTCTATATGTTTTTTGGGCCAGCTGTGTTATCGCTGCTTGGAGACTAGATAAAGTGCCATCTGGTGATGTTTATACCCGAGTAGAAATCAATTCAGGTACGCCTAAACGGGCATTACGGCCTACTGCGAGACAATGAGACTTGTTTAAGTCAGGCTTGCCTGATGCGGTGCGGATGGGGCACGCCTAAGTTAGGCATTCCTAACGGGGGCATAATTAGCAAGTCCGATTTAAGTAATTTTGTAAATTTTGCATTCTTAGTGTAACTTACAGAACGACAAAAATGGTCAAATGGCAATTTTACAATTTAAAGTGATATTAGCGATTTTTCATTTTTTGTCAGTTTAGGCATGCATAGTGTGGGCCTAATGGGGCATGCCTAATGCGAGCCTAGTTAGGCATGTCTAAACTAGTTCTGCTTAGGATTAGATTAAGAAAATCCCATGAGGCCCAAATGCCGAACGTAAGGCATTACTCCATCAATTCCTAAACACAAGGTCATTAGGCGCTGATGTGACATTCCGCATAAGGGTCTAATGGGGTTTTCTTAAACAATTCCTGAACAGAAAATTCTTTACCGTGGAAAATGTGTCAGAGGTGGACCTTGGGAATAGGATAATTGTAGAGGGAAAACAATAAACCAATGCGCACTGTTTGTCAATAATCAATTTATTGTGTACAAAATACAATGACTCGGTTGATGGTTCGGATGCGACTAACTCTTCTCAATTTATTCCGTAGCCGGTGCTCTTCAATTGGTGTTGCCATGTCACTCGAGCATCTTGACATTGAATCGTCTCGATTCATTACTCCGTATCTGAATCCGCAGCATCATCGTAAAAATTATGTTCGGGACTCACGACGATCCACGGTTTCAACTTTTCGCTTGTATACACCGAACAGAATTTCCGTTGGTTGGGACGTGCGATTCCCACGTCCTCGACGAGATATCTGTTGTTTCGTAAAACTCTCTAAATGATGTAGGGCCCACGATATTTGGGCTCTGACTTTCGAGATTTTTCCGTAGCAGCAGGTACGTTCTCTAGAACGATGAGATTTCCTTCCTTGTAGATAAAAGGTCTCTTGTGTTCCGCGTTGAACCTCAATCTCCATTTCTCTCTTTTGGTGCTAATTCGCTCTGCAGCCAATTGTCTTCGGTTAACCATATCGCATTCCTTTGAATCAGCAGTCACTTCATCTGCGAATTCAGAGACACTGAAGATTGCGCAATTGTAAATGCCACTCCTATTGATAAGTTGGTGCAGTTCTTAGAAATGGCCATTTGCTCGAGGTGTTCTGACGGCAATCTTAATATGTTGGATCTCATTAGAGGAAAAGGTCTTAGGTGATTAATGTGTAATGTCTAGAACGGAATAGGTGTCCCTCCATCCGAATAGAGTTGGCCCTCCGGTTTGCCTGCGATTCTTTTATTATAGCAGCACGCTGTGATGTACGACTTGATGTATTTTCGGAGATTGTTGAACCAAAAATCTTGCCGAACTCGATTTATGGTCTTCTCAAGACCATAGTGGCCCATGTCATCGTGGTACGTGCGGATATTTTTCAGCTGTCTGCAGACGGAACGACAAATTTGGAATCTTGGTCGATCTGACGATATAACCGACCGTTTTTGAGCTGATAATCTGACATGATCTGTTTGGGTTAAGCGGACTCAATATCGCCTCTCAGAACTTCGATTAATTGCTTTAACTTCACCTCTTGTCGTTGTAGGAGCACAAGCCAGTCTTCGTTTTCTTCCACCCGCATTATGTTCCCTGATGCTATCTCTGGCTCGTTCGGTGGTTCATTTGGAGTCCTGTTTAGAGCATCTGCGTGGCTCATGCATTCAACTACTCCTGTAGCTTCAGAAACCATCGACCAATGTGCGGTAGCAATGGCTTAGACATTCTTGTGGTGCTAATTGCGGCGCAATCGGTAATTATCTCGAAATGCTCGTTAAGCAAATAAATGCGGAATCTTTCTAACGACTCGACGAAAGCCAAAACTTCAAGCTCATATCTTTGGTATCTGCTTTTGGATTCGCTACACTGGTGGCTGTAGTAGAAAAATGGTCTGAAATTGTCACCGTCGTCTCATTGCGTGAGGATTCCGGCAAGACCCAGTGTGCTCGCGTCAGTGTAACTTGATGTTCCTTCGTCGGATCGCATGCACCGAGCACTGGATCGCAGCAAAGGGCTGATCTGAATTTTTGGAATGCATCTTGTTGTTCGGTAGACCTATAAAATTGTGAATTTTCCTTCTGCTTTAACAAAAGTGTAAGCAGTCTCGATATTAGAGAATAATTGCGAATGAATTTGCGGAAAAACCCGCTCAATCCCAGAAATCTTCGAAGTTCTGTAACGCTGGTTGGTTCCGGAAACTCTCGAATTGCATAAGTCCTTTCAGCTCCTGGTTTTATTCCGTCCTCATCGACTCAATGATCCAAAAACCTGATTTGTTTAGACAAAAACGTACACTTAGAGGACCAAAGCGTCATACCGGTATCTCGAAGTATAACCAGGAATTCAAGGAATTTGATTAAACCCTCGGTGATGATTTTGCTGGGCAGAATTGCATCATCTACTCGTACGTAGCCAACTGCTCGATTTCCCAGTTGTCGTACCAACTTGGTAGTGACATGAAAATAACTCGGTGCATTGCACAGACCTAAAGGCATGCGATTGAATTTGTATTGGCCTGCACGCGTGACAAATGCAGTGTATTTTCTGCACTCTTCTGCGATTGGTATTTGATAATAGCCGGACATTAAATCGAGAGTCGTGTAAAATAAATTACCAGCGATCGACGATAGCTGCTCTTTAACAGTTGGCATGAGAAACGGACGCTTTTTAGTGATAGCATTGAGCTCGCGGAAATCAGTAAAGAGAAGGTCCTCACCATTTTTTTTGCCAACGAGGACAATTGGTGACGAATATTCTGATGATGATGGGCGTATGATATCGTTTTCGAGCAGTTTGTTTACTCTTTCTTCAACGCGCTCACGCTTTGTGAACGGTATCCGGTATGGCTGGCGTCGGACAAGTTTTAAGTTCGTTAACATTATTGTCATGGCTACCAAATTGCATTGACCTAACTGAGCAAGCGATTCAGAGAAGCGTTCTTTATGCTAACTGATGAGCTGATACAGCTGGTCATTTTCTTTGACGGATAGCGTTGGCTCAAAAGTTGGAGCGTTTTGGAAAGCACTTTCTAATTGACAAGCTCCCGGTTCAATGATCAGTCATTTGCCTGATGCGCAGAGTAAATCTGACCCCAATAAAAGTGGCTCTAAGATCAAGTTGCCATCCACCGGAAAAATCTTCGCATTTAAATTCTTACCATCCAACTTAATTCCGGCCTCGAGTATCTGGTTGCACGTTACTGAAGCTCCTCTAAATCCTCGTAGAATGATCGGTGAACACTGCTTCATGCCTCCCATCGACATCGTGATTGTTCGTTGAATGATTGTTCTTTCGCTGCCGGGATCAATGAAGAACTTAATTTTGTTTCTGTTGAGAAGAACCTCCTTAATAAGCGGATTAATTCTTTCTGTTGATTTTATGTGACAAACATTACTGACAGCGATCGCAGTTTCATTTGCTGGACATCGGTTGCTCATATAAGATGTTCACTGACACTTCTCGCATCTTTGTTTCCGTTGCGGTTTTGGACAGTTCAGCAAAATATGCCCCACCTCAAGAAAATTATAACATCGGATTCGGCGGGATTCTGAATAGCTCGAAGTCGAATACGCTCGCGCATTTGATGACATAATACTTCGCTGAATCGGTGGTGGTGGTCCAAAATTGCGTCTCGACTCCGTTCGTGGCTCCGAAATTCGAACGGAATTCGTTTCGAAATTCTTTATCGTGGCCAAAAGATCGTCGATGGTGTCGAAAATTGAGCTCGCCATCGCATTTTGCAAAGTTCAATGCCGTAGTGCTCTCCTTATATACCAGATTATAGCGTGATCACTCAATTTACTTCGTCTTCTCAATGCTAGTATAGTATAGAAGTAACTTTGTGTTGTCTCGCTCGGCTTTTTATGTGAACATCGGCCTTGCTGTCATGGCTAGGGAAGTCTCCTCTCAATGATTCGGACAGCTCAAGCCAGCTTCCAGGAACCTCGCGCAAAACCATCGCTCCAAATTTTAGCAGGACCCTTTAGGGAGGCTGTAGGAGAATTAAACACGAGATCGCGAGGAGGGGAAAAATGGCTTTCGACGGCGTTTGTTCGTTCTACGTGCACGATTAGAATTTTTATTTGTAATCCACACTAAACCATTCTTAGGTCCCACTTCTGATTTTGTCAGGGGTGGACCTTAGGAACAGGATAATTATAGAGGGGAAAAAGTAAACCAACACGCATCGTTTGTTAATAATCAATTTATTGTGTTCAAAATACAATGACTCGGTTGATGGTTCGGACGCGACTGACTCTTCTCGATTTCTTCTTGACAAATGTAAGCAACACTAAAATTTCTTTGTAAGAACTTAGCATTTTACGAACACTCGTCAAAAGCGGTAGTCTTACGATAGTTTGGCGAAAGTTTTACAATTGTTGTAAGATTTTTTGACAGCCCAACGATATTATAACGATAGTCGCACGATATTTTTACGATAGTTCTTAAATCATGTGACGATAGTTTGACGTGAGTTTAATGATAGGTTTGTGATAGTTTTATGATCGTTGCATGATCGTTTTATGGCAGTTTTAAGATAGTTTTACGATGGTTTTACGATCGTTTTACTATAATTTTATAATTATGTTATGATAGTTTCATGAGAATTTTATGGTTTTCTAACAAAAACATCTTCACTTTACAAATAAAGTTCCGTTTTAGGCGCAGTGACGGGGCTTGCCTCAATAGTTCCTAAACAGAAAACTTCTTGTTGTGTAAAATCGAAAAAAATAAAAGTTCTTGGTAATGAAATATAATCATTTGTAAAATATGAAAATCCATTGTTACCTATTTTTCTCTTGTGTTATATCTGTTTGTTATTTAACTCTCTCATCATCTTTTCTCTTAACAATGAATTCATTTTTACACGGTGCAGTCTAAAATTAGAGTTCGGACAGATCGATCCGTCCACGAACACCATCGCCGCCAGTTAATTATATTATCCATTTATACTGAAAATATGTTACATAGTATTCATATAATTGAATACAGTGTTTAGTTCTTATTTTCAAAACCCGGGACCTTTACGAAAAAAAAGGATATATCGGAACAGGCAGTATATCGCGGCCAATTAAGGAAGATATCAAAGGTTGCAAGTGAATATTTATCATATCCGGACTCAAAACGTGAAGACCATGAGGCTTTGGGTGGGGGCGAAGAGGAATTATTTTCCTATATGATAATCTCAAACGCTTAAACAGCGAGTTAAAACCTTTAATAAAACGAGTTCGAGTCCATAGTTGAGCACGAAAACAAAGCAGCCGGCATATTATCTCGTGCCAGAGAAAAGGAGTGCTGTGGATTGCATCTTCGTACCCGACAGTCTCTGATTCGGCAGTGAGACTTATTGCAGGCGTGATACCTGTTGGCCTCCTTGCTAGAGAGGGCCGCTCTATTTATCTGCGTTGAAACGAGGAGGATGCGAGGGAGATGGTTGTCCGTGAAGAGAGACAGCGCTCACTCAACGATTGGCAGCAGTCTTGGGTGAGTTGCAGGAAGGGAAGATGGACTGCGCGCCTCAACCCGGATGTGAGACCGTGGCTGAATCGAAGGCATGGTGAGGCTGACTTCTATCTGACCCAGCTTTTAAGCGGGCATGGGTTTTTCAGTCTTAGCTGCACTGGATCGGTAAGTCACGGTCCCCCGAGTGTCGGTATTGCCCAGGAGAGGAGGACAATGCCCGCCACACATTTTTTGCGTGCATAAAATGGGACAGGCTGCGAAGAGCCCTATACAGGGAGACGGGAGAGATCATGCCGGATGATATAGTCGCGGTGATGCTCGAGTCGGTTGACAAATGGAACCAGGTGGCACATTGCACGTATGTTCGAATACTCTTAAAAGAAACAAGTTGAAGTAGCAGGAGGATGCTCCTGCCAGAAGGGTATTGTAAAACAATTAGTAAATCAAACAATATATCCTGCATATCAAAACTTGACTACTATACAGCTTCCATAAATTGAGTTTGAAAAATTATTATGGTTATTATGATTTTAAACTCGCCACTATTTTGTTTCAAGTGTTTTGACCCTGTTGCTTGATTAGTTGTGATAACATATGAATATTATAGACCATTTCTAAAATTTTTATCAAAATTTCTACATTTTGTAGTGTCTAGGTCCGTTGCAAGCGTGTATCTCCATAGTATCACGTGTTAATGTTGTTTTAATTGTTAGATATACAATCGGCTGTAATTTAACTGTTTATTGTTCAGAAAACTTAAATTGTAGACTTTGGGAAATTCAAGGTCCCATCTTGATTTTATAGACAAAAAAGCAAAATTTATAAAATGAACTATTATTAACAAAGTTGATCAAATTTTGACTTCTAAGGTATTTGTTACCCTTGTGAAGGAAAAATTGTCAGTTAAAGTACTATTGTGAAAAGCTCTTATAAAGAACTTTCATTTAATATTCATATCGGCTACCTTTGATGAAATTTTTGTTCAGCGGCCACTCCCCTGTACTGTAATCATCGATTCATGGCCTATTTTTTCGAATCCTAGAATGGCTACAAAGCCCATTTACTAGGAGCTCTCTCCTGCCTCCTCGACTTGTTTCACCAATGAGTAATAATTGTAGGTACTCTCCTTCAGGCATTCATTAAATTGAGTCAAGTGTTAAAAGCATGCGCCTTAAACGTTCAAGTGTGGGCAAAATACATCAAAATTATTCAATTTTCGCATTTAAAACAGCCACTATTTTGCTTCACCATTACTAATACCGCTAGCTGAGCCAATCCTCAAAGAAATTCATGAAACCTATCATTCCTGAAATTTTCATGCAAATCCTAACAAAGCTGTAGTATCTGAGTCGGTAAAAAGCGCATATTGTTCCATAGCCATATGTTTCCATGGTAATACAGCGCATATTGTTCCATAGTAATACAGGAAAATTCAAATTGCTATAACTTCATTAAATACCATTCGATCTTTATGAAGCTTTCAGGACAGATTGATCTCATAAATAATCATCAGTGTACTGAATTTCATTAAGTTGAAGGGCACCGTTAAGATTTTATTCAAGAAAACATAAAATCGATAAATCATACTATTACTAACAAAGTTGAGTGAATTTCGACTTCTCACGTATTTGTTTTTGTTGTACTCATAAAGGCCTACATTCATGATTTTTTTCAGATTTTTCGGATCAAAGGTGTCCAATCGCGAGGGGGGGGACACACATTTTTCGTACCTTTCCCCTTCCCCTGCACCCTTTAAAGCAAAATTTGTCATTTTAAGACCTGTTTTGAAAAGTTCTGATTAAGACCTTTCATTTGATACCCATATTGCCTACATGCGATGAAAACTTTTTTTTCAGGGGCAACTCCCCTATATGGGGAGACCCCCCTTAAAGACCTTATAAAATTTTTTTCGTGTTGAAAACTTGAAGAGGGCATCACTTCGCACCTACTTACAAAATCTTATGTTTCTAGCTTATGTAGTTTCCGAGAAAAAGTGGTGTGACACACGGGTGGACGGACGGACAGACGGACGTACGGACGGACGGACAGACAGGACGCGATTTTAGTTGGGTATTGTAAAATGATTTTACAATACCCTAAAAGGGACTCACAGCAGCCGGGTTGTTGGGGCTTGGGGGATCGTTTGTCTGGCACTTCCTCTTCCCCCGTTCCCTCCTGCAAGAAGAGGGTGCCCCCAGCTCGAAGGCGCCTCATGGTGTAACAAAACGAGACCTGGCCCAAGGTAATGTGTCAAACGGTTGCAGGCTAGGTTCTCAGGTTGACAGGGGAGGTGTTTGGTGGGTAGTCCCGATGTCTGTTTACGAACATGGGGGTCCCACATTCTGTTCGTAAATGGGCATTCGCCTCCCTACCACCAAACAAAAAAAAAATCTCAATTTAAAAACATGGTATGAGTCGGAAAAAGGACCAAGCTCAAGCTTATCATGATTTCTTACCATTCGTATAATGGGAGAATGAAAATATAAATTTGTACGGGCATACGGTAGTATGAAATAATTGTTCACCCGAGAAGAACGCGATGATTGGCGAAAATGTACGTCTGCATACAATTTGATTGTGGCAGAGTTGATATAGAAAACACTGATCTAGGTACATACGACGGGACGACAGAGTAGGCAGACGTAAGAAGGATAAACGACAGCCATAGGGTTGATATGGGATTTGGAATTTGTAAAATAAGAGTTGAGCAAATTTTTGCTGGACATTCTTTAACAAGTTAATGAGGTAGTAGTGTCGGGAAGACCAAACTACAGAGCAATATTCAAGGATAGGGTGGACAAGACAGATAAACAAGCGGAAGGGGGTAGATATATTGGTAAATTTATAAGCATGCCTGAAAATATATTAAGTCCCAATATTTTTGAGGCCCTAGCAGTCGTGATGAGAATGTGTGCATCAAAATTGAGCTTAGGATCAAAAGTAATACCGAGATCTTTAGCAGAGCTCACAGCAGTGAGTGGAACTTCATTTTATAGCATTTGACTACATTAAAACAGAGGTAGTTGGACAAACACCAGTTACTTAGTGCTATCGGGTCCATTTGAAGATATTGACAATCTTGTACAGACCTGATAGCTCAAAATACTTTAAAATCATCGGCATACAGTAGGAAATTGGAGGCGATAACCGAAGCAAGATCATTTAAAAACAAAAGGGATAGGAGGGGACCTAAAATGGAACCTTGAGGAACACCAGAGGATGGATAAAGTGGAATAGAGGTAGTAACTAACACAACATATACGAGAAGACAGGTGGGAGTCTATCCATGATAAGAGAAGGCCAGCAACTCCAAAAGCTTTCAGTTTGTGTAGGGAAGTTGATGGTTGACCATGTCAAACGCCTTCGAGAAGTCAGTGAAGATGACATCAACCTGCAATCGATTGTCTAGGGCCTTGGCAATGTAATCGGTGAATTCAATTATATTTGAGGTCGTAGAGCGACCTTTGAGAAACCCATGTTGTTCCTTCGACAAGATAGGGATCAATGAAACTGAAAGCTGGTTATGTACCAGATGCTCGAGTAACTTCGGAAAACAGGAAATTAAGGAAATAGGACGATAATTGGACACAGAAGAAGGATCACTACTTTTAAGAATAGGAACAACGTTTGCTCTTTTCCAATAAGTAGGGACTGAGGTTGAAGAGAAAAGCCAGAGGGATACAAAGTGAAGACGCTAATGACTAGACAAAAATATTCGGTAAATCTTCAGGACCAGGTGATATATTTGGATTAAGTGAATTAATGCGGGATTCAATTTCAATGTAGTCAGTGAAGAGTGAAGAAATCTCAATGGAGTGAAGTACAAGTGTATTAACTGCGTCGAACACATGGGAAGATGGAATAAAAGTTGACGAGAGGAACTGAGAGAACAAGTTGGAAATATCCTATGGAGAAGAGCTAACGATATTATTCCAGTGGACTGAAGGAGGGACAAAAGAGGAGGACTTGAAGGATCTAATGTATGACCAGAATGGTTTCGTATTATTGGCCATGAGGGAGCTCTCCAAGCTACTGGAGTAGTTTTTCATTGCAGTCTTTAGTTCTCTTTTTGCTACAACACGCAGATCACAAAAACGGGCTCTGGGTTCTTCAGTACCACAACGCTTGAAACGGCGGTGTGCCTTACTTTTAATATTCAAGGCACAAAGTACTTGTTTAGTTAGCCATGGTTTCTACTTTACTTTGCGAAGAGCTTGGAAAGGTGTGAAGTGTTTAATCAACTCATAGAGATAATTATAAAACTTACTCAGAGCTTCCTCATACTTCAAGTTATCAAAAAACTCCAGCCAGTCAACCAAGTTCAGTTCGAAGGCCAGAGCTTCGTACTTTGCTTTGAAGAAGTTGAATTTCGGAGAAGAAGCAAAAGTACGTTGTGTCAAAGGTGCAATTGAGAGGTAGAGCGATAATGGCGGATGATGACTATTAATGCGCACAAGAGGATTCAATGCTTGGGAAACAGATAGACAGTAAAGGGGAAGGTTAGAAAGAACAAGGTCAAGTACCCGATCATTAACATTAGGGATATTGTTAAATTGCGTCAGTGAACATAGTTATAGAAACGAAGGTAGAGATAAAGAAGATGCATCGGTTGATAAAACGGGGAAATAAAGGTTCTTCCTTAATTACACTGTTCCCAAATTAAAATTACCGCATACTAGAATTAAAGATTGCGGATGATGCAAGAAGTCATAAGAGGAAAACCCGTCAAAGAATGTCTCATACACATACAAAGGAGAGTTACTAGCTTGTAGACAGTAGAAACTAATAAAGATGTATTATTAGGGAGGAATATCTTAACAATCACACAATCCACAACACGAGAAAAGCAAAAATCAGCACAAAGAGAGCTACGTATAGTATTACTAACAGCTACAAGGATCCCAACCCCATCTTAAGCTTAAGCAGTCTATACCGTGGTTTACTTTTCAGTTTGCGTATTGTGTTGGTTATTTACTTATTTTTTCTCCCCTGGTGGAGTTTTTCTTCCCTTGAATTAGAAATTGGAAGTTTTTTAACCACTCTTTTGGCTGCCTTCGTTAGAATCCACTAAGACCCTCGTCTAACTGCGTATGCCTATAGAATGGCTCATTTCTTCTCTTCTTTTCCTGGTCTCTTTCTGTTGGGCTGTAGGCCAGCATTTTGGTGTTACTAGACATGGAAAATACAGGTGCTCGCTCAAGAGGTGCAGCTCTGATTTCCCCCTCTGCTTTCAGCCAACCGTGATAAAAGTGCCTTGGATACCATTTTTAGGGTATTGTAAAATCATTTTACAATACCCTACTAAAATCGTCCGTCCGTCCGTGTGTCACACCACTTTTCCTCGGAAACTACATAAGCTAGAAACATAAGATTTTGTAAGTAGGTGCGAAGTGACGCCCTCTTCAAAGTTTCAACACGAAAAAAATTTTATAAGGTCTTTAAGGGGGGTCTCCCCATATAGGGGAGTTGCCCCTGAAAAAAAAGTTTTCATCGCATGTAGGCAATATGGTCATCAAGTAAAAGGTCTTAATCAGAACTTTTCAAAACAGGTCTTAAAATGACAAATTTTGTTTTGAGGGGTGCAGGGGAAGGGGAAATGTACGAAAAATTGGTGTCCCCCCCCCTCGCGATTGGACATCTTTGATCCGAGAAATCTGAAAAAAATCATGAATGTAGGCCTTTATGAGTACAACAACAACAAATACGTGAGAAGTCGAAATTCACTCAACTTTGTTAGTAATAGTATGATTTATCGATTTTATGTTTTCTTGAATAAAATCTTAACGGTGCCCTTCAACTTAATGAAATTCAGTACACTGATGATTATTTATGAGATCAATCTGTCCTGAAAGCTTCATAAAGATCGAATGGTATTTAATGAAGTTATAGCAATTTGAATTTTCCTGTATTACTATGGAACAATATGCGCTGTATTACCATGGAAACATATGGCTATGGAACAATATGCGCTTTTACCGACTCAGATACTACAGCTTTGTTAGGATTTGCATGAAAATTTCAGGAATGATAGGTTTCATGAATTTCTTTGAGGATTGGCTCAGCTAGCGGTATTAGTAATGGTAAAGCAAAATAGTGGCTGTTTTAAATGCGAAGATTGAATAATTTTTATGTATTTTGCCCCAACTTGATCGTTTAAGGCGCATGCTTTTAATAATTGATTCAATTTAATGAATGCCTGAAGGAGAGTACCTACAATTATTACTCATTGGTGAAACAAGTCGAGGAGGCAGGAGAGAGCTCCTAGTAAATGGGCTTTGTAACCATTCTAGGATTCGAAAAAATAGGCCATGAATCGATGATTACAGTACAGGGGAGTGGCCGCTGAACAAAAATTTCATCAAAGGTAACCGATATGAATATCAAATGAAAGTTCTTTATAAGAGCTTTTCACAATAGTACTTTAACTGACAATTTTTCCTTCACAAGGGCAACAAATACCTTTTTTTTTTTTGTAGTAGGGAGTGAAGGCATTTATGCCCGCCGAGTCTGGTAGTGTGGGACTCCCATGGAGGATACCTTTGGACTACCCACTAAACACCTCCCCTGTCAATCTGAGAACCTAGCCTGGAACCGTTTGACACATACTTCGGGCCAGGTCTCGTTTTGTTACGCCGTGGGGCGCCCTCAAGCTGGGGAATCCCTTTCCTAGCGGGAGGGGAGAGGGGAAGAGGAATTGCCAGAAGAGCGATCCCCCAGCCCCAGTGCCTCCGGCTGCTGTGAGTCCCTTTTATATTTGAGGACTGCCCGAGCATAATGTGCCACCTGGTTCCATTTGTCAACCGATTCGAGCATCACCGCAACTATATTATCCGGGGTGAGCTCTCCCGTCTCCCTGTAGAGTTCCCTTCGCAGCCTGGCCCATTTGGTGCACGCAAAAAATGTGTGACAGGCATTGTCCTCCTCTCCTGGGCAAAACCGACAATCGGGAGACCGTGACTTGCCGATTTTGTGCAGGTAAGACTGAAAACACCCGTGCCCGCTCAAAAGCTGGGTCAGATAGAAGTCAGTCTCACCATGCCTTCGATTTAGCCACGGTCTCACATCCGGGATGAGGCGCGCAGTCCACCTTCCCTTCGTGCGATTCCTCCAAGACTGCTGCCAATCGTTGAGCGAGCATTGTCTCTCCTCGCGGACAACCATCTCCCTCGCATCCTCGTTTTGGCGCAGGTAAATAGCGCGGCGCTCTCTAGCAAGGAGGGCGACAGGTATCACGCCTGCAATCACTCTCACCGCCGAGTCGGAGACTGTTGGATACGAAGATGCAATTCTCAGTGCTCCTCTTCTCTGTACCTGTGCCAATCGTTTTCGGTATACCTCCTTGCTGAGAGCGTCGCCCCATACCTCTGCTCCGTACATTAGCACTGACCCTTTAGCGCTCATCAAGAGGCGTCTTCTTGATGGGCTGGGTCCCCCTACGTTGGCCATAAGTCGACTCAGGGCTGATATTCCCGAAGCAGCCTTCTCAGCCGTTGCCCTGATTTGCTCAGAGAAACTCATCTTCGAGTCGATCAGTAGCCCCAGGTACTTCACCGCTGGTTTCGATTCGATCTGTATATCTCCAATACTGATCATCCTTACTCTAGGGATTCTCTTTTTTGTCAAGATGACCACTTCGGTTTTCTCCAGTGCTAAACTGAGCCCGCGAGCAGTCATTCAGTTCCTCACTCGGCGCATTAGCATACCTAGCCTAAGTTGCACTTGTTCAACGGTGCGTCCGGTGACCAGAGCCGCAACATCATCCGCATAGCCGACCAAGCGCGACTCATCTGGCATCTCAAGTCTCAGTAGCCCGTCGTAAGACACGGTCCATAGGTCCGGACCAAGGATAGATCCCTGGGCAACACCCGATGTAATTTCCATCCGTCGTTGGCCCTGTGTCGCGTCGTAGAGCAGGCTTCGGTCCTTTAGGTAGTTCCTCAAAAGCCGCATTAGATATTCTGGAACTTGAGAAGAGTTTTCCAGCGTGTCCAGAATATCCACCCATCTAGCGGAGTTGAAGGCATTCCTGACGTCGAGTGTCACCAACAGGACGATCCGTCGCTTGGTGCGACTATATGCCTCTGCCTTTTGCACCGCGTTCACCACCTCTGCAATCGCATCAATGGTAGAACGTCCTGCTCTAAGGCCGTACTGCCGAGGAGTTAGGTCCCCAGCAGCACGAATCGCGTCAGTGAGTCTTCCCTTGATGAGTTTCTCTAGCACTTTCCCAGCCGTGTCTAGCATGCAAAACGGGCGGTATGCAGACGGCGATTCGGGATTTCCCTTCCCCTTGCTGACCAGCACGAGCCTCGCCACCTTCCATCGTACCGGGAAAACACCGTCCCGTCGGCAAGCGTTGAATGTGCTGAGCAGCAAGTCAGGACAATGGTGATAGACGAGCTGCAACACCTCAGCTGGAACACCATCTGGACCTGGAGCCTTCCTCGCTTTCAGGGAGAGGACTGCCTCCTCCAGTTCCAACTGTGTGAAGAGTGGGCACTCGACTGCTGTTTCACCATGGACAGCGTCAACACGGACGGGATGGGCGGGGAAGAGTCCCCGCAATATCGCGTCCATCTTTTCCGCGTCATGTATACAAGGCTTCCGTAGGGCACCAAGTTTCCCCATGACCAGCTTGTAGCCAAGGCCCCACGGATCCCTATTTACATCGTCCACGAAGTCTTGCCAGCATCGGGCCTTGCTCTTGTTAATAAGCCTGCGAAGATATTTCCTGCCGGACCTGTATGCTGCTAGCCTAGTGTCTGCCTCCTCCCGTGTTCGCGCCCGCTGGGCCTCTCGCCGAAGTTTGTGACACTCGCTTCTTTGTTCGGCGATCTCGTTTGACCACCAGTATACTGGAGGCTTACCATGTCGGGGTCTCCGACGGGGCATGGAAGACTCGCAAGCAGCTATGATGGGACTCATAGTTGAGTTTACCAAGTCCTTGGCTGTAGGCCCTCCACTCCCTGGCGGAGCTCCCAGCAACGGTGCGCCTGCCGTAAGCGCGTCAGCAAACCTCTCAACGTCCATCCTCCCAGTCCTCCATCCGAGGATTGAAGTTTGGGCATATGCACGCAGAGTGGCACCGTCGTGAATCTCAACAGCTATATACTGGTGATCACTAGCCGAGTAGTCCTCTAGTACTCGCCAGTTGTGTACTCTGGGTACCAGGGACTCCGAAGCGAGTGTCACATCGGGTATGGTTCCTACGCAACCCCAGCGGCGGAAAGTAGGGGTGTTACCAGAATTTAGGACAAAAAGCGCTGTTCTGGCCGCAATGTCCAAGATTTGCTTTCCCCTTGGGTCGGATTGTGGCATACCCCATTCAATGGCTCTAGCGTTGAAGTCTCCCCCGACCAGCATGTGGCCCTCTGTGTTCGAGACAGCGTCCTCCAGGGCATCGAGTTTGGTTCGAAAAGATCGCATTGCCTCGTTAGGCGTCAGATAAACACTGAAATATGTTATCCCTGAACACCGCACCCACACAAAACCATCCCCGCGTCCATGGCCCTGCACCTGAAGGCGGGCGCTGTCTCGAACCCAGATGGCCGAGGTACCAGATTTGTCAGGGTACCACGCTTGCGAGTCCTTGTTATGATGTTGCTCGCGCAGCAACAGGAGGTCAGCTTTCTTATCCCTCGCAAACTGCTCAAGTAGGTCCTGGGCGTTAGAAGTCAAAATTTGATCAACTTTGTTAATAATAGTTCATTTTATAAATTTTGCTTTTTTGTCTATAAAATCAAGATGGGACCCTTGAATTTCCCAAAGTCTACGATTTAAGTTTTCTGAACAATAAACAGCTAAGTTACAGCCGATTGTATATCTAACAATTACAACAACATTAACACGTGATACTATGGAGATACACGCTTGCAACGGACCTAGACACTACAAATATGTAGGAATTTTATTAAAAATTTTAGAAATGGTTTGTAATATTCATGTGTTATCACGACTAATCGAGCAACGGGGTCAAAATATTTGAAACAAAATAGTGGCGAGTTTAAAATCATAATAACCATAAAATTTTTCGAACTCAATTTATGGAAGCTGTATATTAGTCAAGTTTTGATATGCAGGATATATTGTTTGATTTACTAATTGTTTTACAATACCCTTCTCGCAGGAGCATCCTTCTGCTACTTCAACTTGTTAATAATCATTTGCTATTAAGGAGTTCAATAACTATTTATCAATATAGAAATGAAAGCTAAGGTCACATTCATTAAATTGAATCAAGTATTAAAAGCATGCGCCTTAAACGTTCAAGTTGGGGCAAAATACATAAAAATTATTCAATCTTCGCATTTAAAACAGCCACTATTTTGCTTTACCATTACTAATACCGCTAGCTGAGCCAATCCTCAAAGAAATTCATGAAACCTATCATTCCTGAAATTTTCATGCAAACCCTTACAAAGCTGTAGTATCTGAGTCGGTAAAAAGCGCATGTTGTTCCATAGCCATATGTTTCCATGGTAATACAGCGCATATTGTTCCATAGTAATACAGGAAAAAATTCAAATCGCTATAACTTCATTAAATACCATTCGATCTTTATGAAGCTTTCAGGACAGATTGATCTCATAAATAATCATCAGTGTACTGAATTTCATTAAATTTAAGGGCGCCGTTAAGATTTTATTCAAGAAAACATAAAATCGATAAATCATACTATTACTAACAAAGTTGAGTGAGTTTCGACTTCTCACGTATTTGTTGTTGTTGTACTCATAAAGGCCTACATTCATGATTTTGTTCAGATTTGTTGAATCAAAGGTGTCCAATCGCGAGGGGGGGGACACAAATTTTTCGTGCTTTTCCCCTTCCCCTGCACCCCTTAAAGCAAAATTTGTCATTTTAAGACCTGTTTTGAAAAGCTCTGATTAAGACCTTTCATTTGATACCCATATTGCCTACATGCGATGAAAACTTTTTTTTCAGGGGCAACTCCCCTATATGGGGAGACCCCCCTTAAAGACCTTATAAAATTTTTTTCGTGTTGAAAGTTTGAAGAGGGCATCACTTCGCACCTACTTACGAAATCTTATGTTTCTAGCTTATGTAGTTTCCGAGAAAAAGTGGTGTGACACACGGACGGACGGACGGACAGACGGACAGACAGGACGCGATTTTAGTAGGGTATTGTAAAATGATTTTACAATACCCTAAAAATGAAGAAATAGTAGTTTGTATATATGGTATGACGTGCGCCATAAAGTTCGACTTAAATATTCTGAACCATCTCCATATGATGTCACATCTTACCGGGCACAGTGACCTAAGTTCATATGAAACAAATTTCGAGGATTTTCCTAGATTTCAGCTATGAATAAATTTAAGAAAAGTTCTTAAGAAAAATATTCTCACTTTCACACCTTATTTAGCACTCAATTGATATTGATGAAGTTTCCCAAACGACTACCTAACATAAATCAACGAGCAAGTGAGCGAGTCTACGGAAACGTAAAAGTTTGTCGAATATATTGGGGCTATTTGTAAGCACCATCCATATGTGTATTTTGTATCCACTTACAATTTCAACAGTAAATACACTCCAAATCGGCGTGTATGTCTTTCTTAGCTTTACCTTTCTCAACGTCAATGCTTCTCTCTAACTTCCATCCGAATTTATTCACTAGTAGGGTACATACGTACGTTCGAAATCGGAAGCTAGGTGATACCTCTGTCGTATTTTCTTTTCGACAACCTGCAAGTGCAAGAACACTTTCTTAGGAGTGCTCCTTTTAAGAGGATTCCGTCGAAGACAAACTTTCTTTGCAAGGAGTTGGAGTATGTTGGTTTTGTTATTTCTCGCTAGAATGGGGGACTTTGTTCGAAATGGATCGCGTGCATATACATTTTAAGGAAATGTACTCAGTCGATTTGTGCGAGTTATTTTGAAGTGGATTTCGCTTCAGGAGCAGAATGAGAGCGCGTTCGTATCTATTTGAATTTGAAATGGTATTTTGCGTGAGAAAAATGTACAATCTGGAATTCTTGATTGATTGCACTAATTTTGGTTTTGTATATACTACAAAGGGTGTTGACAGCAATATTTTAAATACTATGAGAAGATTTATTCTTAAATTTTATTCGTTTGAAATATGATACGGTGGAAATGGCGCCGCTGCGAAAAGCTTACTTTTTAGACAATTTTGTTCATTGTTAACCGTTTCACATTCAATGCCCGAGTATGTGCTGCTACGCACTAGCCATTTAACTTGGTTTGAAACTTAAGAAAACGGCAGGAGCAGGCATCAAATGTTCTTGTCTTCATCACTTTCACTGTATGAAGATATGCGAGCTTTTAGGTATAATGATAAACTTAACATTTTCTATATTTGGAAGATGTTTACTTACAAACAAGAAAAGGTACAATTGAGATTAATGTAAAGCTGAATAGACTTTGGCTTCGAGTTGTTTGCAATCGGAAGCGGAATGATGTTTTCTCTTCTACCTTCGAAGAAGGATCGGTGTGTAGAATTTCCATGAAGGAAAAGTTTCTATTCATTCATTCAGAATCCCTTCCTCAAACAAACAGATCATATTGATGAAGTGGTCGTTTCTGAAGTATAAATTCAATTTGTGCTTATGAAGATTAAATTTGATTTTTCTTATGATGAAGTTTTGATACCGGAAGAGCTTGAGGGCTTGATGGGAATATCTAATGAAAGGTGTAAGTGTATGTATATTGATTCTAGATTTCGGATGTAGGTGAAGATAATACGTTACAAACAGCATTACATTTGCAATATACAATATTTGATTACTCGCGAATTTCTGTCTGAACATAAATTACATATTAAAGCACAAATGTATCAGAATTATGTGCTGATAGAGAAGCTGGCTTTTTAAAAAGGAAGATCAATTTACCCATAACTGATTATGGATGATTTCCCCCCGCACGGGGTATGCTGATCGACATGAGTATTCTTGGAGGCTCATATTCTTTGGAAACCTGTGCCCACGTAATCAAGAAAATGGAGGGTATCCGTAAGGTTCCTCCCAGATTGCCCGAAGAAATCAGCCTGGCTAATGCATGGACTACTGACCGAGTGACAAAATGCGATCTATGTTTAGCCTTCGTTGCATTTAGATGTTGGTCTAATCGCTCCTGTCATTAATTATAAAAATTAATTTATATTTCACAAAAGTCAGTTGAAACTAAGTTTTTAATTGAAAATCATCACCGTCGAATTATTCGGAGGGTTATCGAAAACCTGAAATTTCTTTCCTGAAGAAGTATCAAAAAGCGGAAATACATTCAAGGGAACATTCCCTTTAATCTTGCTACAAAAGCAACGAGATGGAGGACCGCAACAAGAAACTGATTAAGAAGATGTCCTCGGCGCAAGTGGAGCAAGCGTCAGTAAGAACTATTATGCAGCGCTAGCTGAACATTGTTTTATTAAACCTGAGAAAGAATTTACCGAATATTAAAAAAATAGGAAAAAAACCAAAAGTTTTGTCTGCTGCTCCATTTGTCAATGTTAATCAAAGGAAAGAAGATGTCCCACCAATCAATGTATTTGGGCAAATAGGAGAAGATATGGTTCGGCTTTTGGCAGCCGAAAATAAATTAAATGATTTAAAGACCAAGAAAGTGAATGCCGATAAACTGACAATTAGAAAAGTCAAGTATGGAGTTCCTATAGTACTTCTTATTAGGCCGTCTTTATTTGGACAGGCATCGAAGATTTAAATTTCCTCGGCAGCAGTGGGCGAGATTGTTAGCCATGTTGAAATGCGTAGGTAATGATTAGCCTAATAAGAGTTTTGTACCATAAGACCTTAACTTTTAGACCGACTGATTTCGAGGAAAAGAGGGACGAAATAATTGCGGACGCTGCTTTTGCTTTATTGAGGATTTTCCTGGCGTGTCTATTCACCTTAAGTCGATCGTTAAAATTGGCACGAAGGTATTTGATATTTTCCGTGAGAAGAATGATTTCACCAGCAATATGTGCTTGCACATTCCTACTTTGAGACACAGCAAGGCCTACATTGCTATATCGATAGTCAAGCAGTTTGGGCGTGGGGTATCATGGAGAAAAAAGTTGAAGAGTACTTCCCATTGACAAAATTTCATTCGATACATTTCCCTAGCAAAACCTAATTCCATCCTTCATACTAACTAATTTTATTCATTAGTTCCCACTAACAAATTTTATTTTTCATACTAAAAAAAAATTCATTCAGGTTTCCCTACTAACAACTTTAATTTTTCATGCCCATCAAGAAAGATGCATAGCTGAAGTTGCTAATCTGATGAATAAGAAATCGACAGAAGGTGGCTCCGTTGGTAGCGGCGTGGAATCTCGACCGGGGGTCCGCTGGGACCCTGGGTTCAAGGTCCCCGAGAAAAACACTCTTTTTAGAATATCGGCAAAAACAATTGTTTCCGTATATATATGATGATTGGCATCTAACCAAATGTTATCATGGTTATGCAAATCACCATATGTGCAAAATGGAAATCGTTGCGGTTGTCGATATGCAAAAAGATGTATGGGTAGTGCAATCGAAGTGTGACGAACTTCGATTACGTTACTCAGATGCGGCAGCAGTAATTGGGAAGGAAAGGATTGCGGGACTAGGTTCTTAGATTTGGGGCAGTCAGTATTTGACATCAGAATAAGAGAGATTGATTTTGTGCGGTGCTGGGAAAAGATTTTTTTGATTTGGAGTGCGGGAACAAAAAGTCTTGATTTGGATTGGGAGACGAGAGTGTGATCGTGAATGAATGGGCGTTTTGAATTGAATTCTTAGTGTCGGAAGTTTGGAAGTGATAAAAGAGAAAAAAATAGAGCTAAAATTTAATTGAAATTTGGTGGATAAAAATCAGAAGTGAATGGAGTGAAGTGAGAAAGACATTAGAAACTATTAACTAAAATTTAAATAGACTTTTGAAAGCTAACCACCTACATTGTGGTGGAAGTAAAATCAAGTGCAATACAGAAATCACAAGATTTAAAGTATCAGATGTCACGTTTATTAAATTCTAACAAAAATAGCTTACGAGTGAAATGGGAATTCGAAAAGCAAGTGCAGAATTTTTAATTTTCCACCAATAGACAAAACGAATGAAATGGATAGACAGCGTGGCCGTTTTACTATCTTTCTTTGATTTTTTTTTTAACATTACAGACATTTCAATCTTGATTTACAGTGTACCCACGCTTCTTTTTTTGTCTTTCGCCGAGCGCTTGGAGTTCTGCAAGAAAGGGAGTGAGCATCAATTTTACTTTTTCTCTACTTTATTTTTTTTTTGCATTATTTCAAACTACGTTATTTTTCATTCATTTTGTATATTTAGTTAACCTTCGTTTGATTCATATTTCATTAAATTAGATTTTGAAGGGGGCGGATTTGCTTTTGATCTTTAAATTAATTTCTTTTTGTAAAATTTGCGAATTGTTTTTTATAAATTTTCTATTTTTTGTTAAATTAAACGGCCATGTCAGTGTAAGGCAAAAAAAAAAACATTTTTGTTTCTTAAAATGGACTCCCTCTTTCCCGTCCTTTTCCCTTTGTGTTAGTTATTATATGTAACGTGGGTCAGCACGAGCATTGGGTGTCCCGGAAGATCCACGCCACAACTGAGCGCTAGGCGGCCTCAGTGTGCCACCCCGGGTTACGCACTCCCTGCTGAAACATAATGTCTGCGACTGCGGTGACTTTCGCGGTTACAACACAGTTAAATAAGATCCCTCGTACCCTTCCGTCGTCAAAAGAGCATCTACTTTAGCGTTGTTATTCAAAGCTGTATTGAATGACCCACAGCGACAATATAGTTGTTTGAAGTATTCCTCACTTGCAACGATCTTGTCAAATTGTGCAGTGAAAACTTCATTCCCTAGCTTTATAGGGTCCTTTTTAATATCGAATTTGGAACTCTTACGGTCTGTGAGTTGATAACATATCTGAAGATGCTCGCAGTGATATCAGTCTGCTTTCATAGAAGTTGGTGACTTCGGATTTAAAATGTTTTTGGATTTTACGGGAAATGCTCGTTATTTGCGTTTTAAGTTCCAAATACTCCTCATTGAACCGGTTAAAGCTTCGATGATAAATACGCTTAAGCCGTTGGAGCATATGCTTCCGAGGTTTTATTAATTGAAGAGTCTCTTGAGGTGGATATCTATTAAGCGAGCTGCGTGGTTTCTGGAAGAGGGCATAGTGATCTAGACACTCTATAATGGCAGATGTTATGAGAGTCTATTTCTGCGTTCAAAAGAATGATATTTCCCCAAGGGAGATTCGGAAGGAGGTTTTTGAGGTCTTTTCTGAAGTTTAGCCAGTCTATGGAATTATACGGTTGGTAGTGAGGTAGCACGTAGCAACTGGTATGTGTGATCTAACGGTTATATTGAGATTGAGGCCATGATGGTCCGATAACGAGCTAATTGTGGAGCAAGTAAAGGGAATTGTGGGATTGTTGAGGTCAGAGGATATTATGAAGTTATCTAAAAATGAATTCCCTCTGGGAAATGTTGGGACCCCATCATTTGCTATGGGTGCTGAGAGGAGGGCATCCACATGTAGCCATTCGAAAAGGTAGTTTCCGTTGGTATTCCTTGTGGAGTCTCCCCAGTGTTCGTGTCGGGCATCAAGGTCTCCTCCTAGTATAAATGAATCGTGGGATGAAGCTGTTGCGAGGATTTGGTTAAGTTTAAATGGAATCTGGGGACCTAGATTGCATGGGAGATATAAGGAGCCAATAAGAATTTTGGCTGGGTTTCCATTGCGTCGCTTGGTGTTGAGGGATTTTATGGATACATAGATCATCCCGAAATAGTATCGCGATACCTCTGCCACTTTCATTACAAAACACATGGTAGTTCTCCACACGGACTTTGCGATAGGGGTTAAGAGTTGTCTCGTTCAGAAGGAGCATGTCGGGTTGAGAGGATTTGACCAAATCAGCAATGTAGAGCCTCTTATAATGTGAAATTAGGAAGTTGATATTTATGGAAAGGTTGGTTAGTTTATTTGCAACCATAAAGTTTGAAATAGAAATTGAGGAGTGCCATTGGGATCTCTTGGTCATGAGTGGCGTCAAAGTATTGGAGGAAAGCCCAGACCTTGGATAGGAGTTCACTGGGAGAGACTCTCAGCCACTCCACGGTTATTTGTTGTTGGAATTTGACGGGATTAAGAGTCAGTGGAGTTCCTTTTCTTAAAACCTATGAATATGAGATCCAGTTGGAAAGAGGAGCAAAGTGGTGTGGGGCTGTAGTGGTTAGTGTAGTATTTTGATAGATACGGAGCGGTGAGTATATGATCTGAGGCGCTGTGCGTTTGGCTTTATTTTCGATTGCTCTCTCCACAAATTTTTTTCGTTCCGGAAAGTCGGAAAAAATGGCTGGATGTGTCTTACACATAGTGCAGAATGGAGAGGTTTCCGGCTTCTCCGTATTTTTTCTGGGACAATATTCTGAAGTATGCTCCTCCCCACATGCTACACATCGCATGCTAAATCCGCGATTGGTGGACACGTGCCCAAATTTTTGACAAAGATAGTATTGAACCAGATCGCTCTTTTAGGGCGTTCCCATACGGCTCGTTGGTTCAGAATGTAGCACAGTTTAATTACTTCATTCTTATCAGCTTTCGATCCTACAGTTTGCATAAATAAATCCAGGTCAATCTTATTTACTTTCGACCATGCAGTAGGAAGTAGGCTGACAGACTCGAGGCCTAAACTCGGAATTTGGCTGGCTATGTCCTCTCGAATCGTATCAGCCCCAAAGTGTGAACTAACAGCCCTTAATATCACGACACACTTTTTCCTTTCTTTGGGGGGTGAACGAGTATCCACCTGCTTCCGTGTTTTTAAGCAGGTTCATGATGTAGTCGTGGGCCTCGAGTCTGTCCACTGTTACTTTTAGTTGGAAGTTCGACAACTTTGTAATTCGGCACTCTAGACGAGTACCATCGGTAAAGGTGTGCCTATAAATGATGCCTGTAATTACTGTTGTCTTCAGATTTTCAATAAAAATTGGTGGGAACTACACTTTCTTGGTTCGATTGTTAGTCGCGTTTGATTTATTATTTTGGCTATCGTTTGCCAGTGCACTGAAAGGATTAGCGTTAGGTGTGAGGGAGGTGACCACTCAAAAAAATTTTTTCACCATTCGTTGTCAAGTAGGGTGTCATTGGAAAGGTCTCAATGAGATCTTTTCAAAAAAAAAGTCTTAAAATTGCCTTATCGGTACCGAGGGGGGCAGGAGAACGGGAAATGTATGAGCTTTTTGCGTACCCCCCCCCCCCCCCCCCCCCTCGCGATTGGACACCTTGCATCCGAAAGATCTGACATGAATGACATGAATGACATGAATGTAGGCCTTAATGAGTACAACAACAACAACTACATGAGAAGTCGAAACTCACTCAACTTTGTTAGTAATAGTATGATTTATCGATTTTATGTTTTCTTGAATAAAATCTTAACGGTACCCTTAAATTCAATAAAATTTTCATAAAAGTCGAATGGTATTTAACGAAGTCATAGTGATTTGAATTTTCCTGCATTACTATGGAAACATATGCGCTGTATTACTATGGAAACATATGGCTATGGAACCATATGCGCTTTTTACCGAATCAGACACTACAGCTTTGCTAGGATTTGCATGAAAATTTCAGGAATGATAGGTATCATGAATATTTTTGAGAGTCGGTTCAGTTAGTGGTATCAGCAATCGTAAAATAAAATAGTTGCTGTTTTAAATGCGAAGATTGAATAATTTTGAGTTATTTTTCCCCAACTTCAACGTTTAAGGTGCATGCTTTGAACACTTGATTCAATTTGATGAATGACTGAAGATGAGTACTGTTGCACATTACCAGTACACCCTATGTGTACTGGCATGAGCTGGGAGCTTAATATGATGTGTATCCTATATACGCATCAAGGCTCCCGGGGGGAGAGAGATATTCCCGTATGATACTTACCTGCTACTACATTCTTGTCAGCTAGATCAGTGAAAAGGTTCTTTTGTTGAATGATTTAATTTTTATTTTATTATTTGCTTAGTTATATAATTACACTTTCAGTTGACTATATTAATATTAATAACATATCTTGCTATTGAATTCTTTTAGTAATTAATTTATTGCAGAGACATACATATGAAGTTAGAGCATTAAAGGAGCTTGTAAAATTTTTGCCATTTATATTTACTTTAATTATTTTGCTATTTGAAGGAAATGTTTGATATTGCTTGATATCATATTTGAAAAACCAATCAACTAAAGCTATAACTGTTACTCGGGCTGACGCCTTGAGCACGCAGTTATTTGAACGAATCAATTGATTAATAATCCAACTGCTAGCCCCGGGCACAAAGCCTTGGGACGCTAATACTCGGGCTGATGCCTTGAGTACGCAGTCAGATTGATAAATCAATCAATTACTAGTTCAACTGCAGGCACATTGGGGTGCTGATACTTGGGCGGATGCCTTGAGTACGCAGTTGAACGTATCCTAAATTCACTTATCCCAGGCTAAGTGCCTTGGGATAGAATAAGCTCGGGCGCGCGCCTTGAGCGAGTGAACGGAGAAATACTTCTCGATTTTCTTACTTCTATAATTTTCTTTTATAATATAACTATGCTGACTTTATTGCTTACCAACTAAAATAATGAAGACAATTTACCATTTCAAAGATTAAAGTTCAACAACAAAAACAGTTTAACGTATTTAGTGGCATCTCTCTGTGACTGGTGCAACCACCAAGCTAAAGCTTACGCTCGATTTGCAATGCATGTAACCAATTCGATCGCGAAGACTTGTGTGTATATGTTTGATACTATATACGAGTATGGATACACACCCACTTCTGCTAATCCATGATACGACACCGCGCCCACAGATGCCTTGATTACAATTCACAGCTTTTCGGATATGTATGTTGTCATTTACAGTACACAGAGAGGAACGACGGAGCACGAGCTGAGCAATATTTGGACTGCGGTTCCCGTAAAAGTACCTACAATTAATACTCATATGTGAAACAAGTCGAAGAGGCAGGAGAGAGCTCCTAGCAAAAGGGCTTTGTAACCATTCTAGGATTCGAAAAAATAGGCCATGAATCGAAGACTACAGTACAGGGGAGTGGCCCCTGAAAAAAAATTACATCAAACGTAGCCGATATGAGTATCAAATGAAAGTTCTTTATGAGAGCTTTTCAAAACAGTTCTTAAACTGACAGTTTTTGCTTCAGTGGGGTACAGGGGGGGAAATACATGAAAAATTTATTACCTCCCTCGCGAATGGACACCTATGATCTAAAAAATCTGAAAAAATTATCAAGGGAGATATTTATGGGTATAAAAATAACAAGTAGCTCCAAGTGAAAATTCGTTCAACTTTGTTAATAATAGTACGACCCTCAAATTTCATTTTTTCTCCAATAAAATCGCCCTTGACATGTTTCGTGATTTCATTCGTTGTTGGTTACTGCATTTTGTAAGTTGAGTACAAAACCTTTCTGACATGAGCGTAGGTCTGTCTACCCAACTTGTTTTATTTTCCTCTTCGATGTATCGTGGGGTACCATGTCGTCATTTTTTCTTTGATAGCAGCCAGGTTCTTAAAGTATTTTGGATCATTACATCCACCTGTCTTAGCTTTAAAGGCCGATTTACAATGTGAGCGTGCTACAAAGTTCCACGTATAAGGCTAAGACCTGTTTGAATACAAGAGAACGTATGGGAGTGCAGTCAATGGGCGCACGCTACATTTTCGCGCAACAAAGTTAGGGAAACACCAAACTTTGTTGCGTCGCACATAATTCTGCGTTTTATTCCTAGGATGTTCCGTCTAAGAGCAAGAGAGAAGAGGAGTCAGTCTATCCGTGTAAAACCTTGTATGTGAATTACGATATTTTGCTTTTAGTAGCAGCTTTTGCGAGGAGAGGGGAAATAATTTTAAACGTTTAAGTTTTGTTTACGCCTTCGTGTATTCATCGTGGTCAATGTGCAGAAAGTTCCATTTTCTTACGATTTTCTCGAAAAGTACAGCAAATATTTGAGTGGTGAACACAGTACTTACTGTTTCAGCTAGTTTCACCCGATAAATAGTCAAACTTTCTTAAATTAAATGACTTAAACGTACGCAAATGATATTGCGTCGTTCTATGCTGTGTTCCTCAAATTTCAATAGTGGCTCAAGGGAAAGTCGTCCTTTAATCGCGAGAAAGTTTTGTTCTGATAGCTCCAAGTTATAAATTGGAAGAAAACTGTTCTAAAATATTTGCGATATTTTGTTTATATTTCACCGGAAATCCAGTGGCTTAAATAAGAAGCGACACAAAATCAAGGCATTATTTAAGAGGGTTATAGTTTATTTTAATTTTTTATCATATCAGAATTGCGAATGATATAGATAAGGAAAAATGAAGTTGTGTCGAATTGTTGGAATTAATAGAATTGAATATTCCCGAGTGCACAAAGACCATTTCAAAGATGACGACTTCATTCATCTAAATGAAAGGGTACATTTCTCCCTTGATGCAAGGCCATAGCATTCATTTGTTACATGTAACAAATGCAGACAAATGTATGATTTCTATTTCGATGTTAATAGTCGTACAAAATCAAATATCTTATATTTTTAAACTCAATGTGGAGTTGAAGATCTTAATATCTCTACAGCTACTTTTGAAAATGTAAGTAGAGGGTCGTCCAACCAAAACGCACGATGTTGATTGTAAATGAAACAAAAAGTTTTCAGAGAATTAGGTTAATATTTTTTAGTATACGAGGTGTGACAATTATGTAATGAGACTGATTCCATGAAAACAACTCTCCTTCAAAGTAGTTGCCTTGAGCAGCTATACAACGATTTTAGCGTGTATCCCATGCTTCGTAACATTTCTGGAACGCTTCGAATGGGATGTCTGCGAGTACCCTCGTCACGGCTGCCTGGATGGCCTTAATCGACTCAAAATTGGTTCCTTTGACCACCGATTGTGTTCTAGGGAGCAAAAAAAGTCACAGGGTGACATATCGGGCGAATAAGACGGCTGTTGCTACACGGATTTATTTTTTTTTTGTGGTAGGGAGGTGAAGGCATTTACGCCCGCCGAGTCTGGCAGTGTGAGACTCCCATGGAGGATACCCTTGGACTACCCACTAAACACCTCCCCTGTCAATCTGAGAACCTAGCCTGGAACCGTTTGACACATTACTTCGGGCCAGGTCTCGTTTTGTTACGCCGTGGGGCGCCTTCAAGCTGGGGAGTCCCTTTTCTAGCGGGAGGGGAGAGGGGAAGAGGAAATGCAAGAAGAGCGATCCCCCAGCCCCAGCGCCCCCGGCTGCTGTGAGTCCCTTTTATATTTTAGGACTGCCCGAGCATAATGTGCCACCTGGTTCCATTTGTCAACCGATTCGAGCATCACCGCAACTATATTATCCGGAGTGAGCTCTCCCGTCTCCCTGTAGAGTTCCCTTCGCAACCTGACCCATTTTGTACATGCAAAAAATGTGTGACTGGCATTGTCCTCCTCTCCTGGGCAAAACCGACAATCGGGAGACCGTGACTTACCGATCTTGTGCAGGTAAGACCACCATGCCTTCGATTTAGCCACGGTCTCACATCCGGGATGAGGCGCACTGTCCACCTTCCCTTCATGCAATTCCCCCAAGACTGCTGCCAATCGTTGAGCGAGCGTTGCCTCTCCTCGCGGGCAACCATCTCCCTCGCATCCTCGTTTCGGCGCAGGTAAATAGCGCGGCGCTCTCTAGCACGGATTACTTTAGAGGCCAAACACGGGACATACTGAGGGTGGTGTGGCACGGCGTGCTGTTGTGATGAAGGATCCAGTTACGAGCGATGTCTGGGCGCACCCCGTTGACTCATTTTTGCAATCTTTCGAGTACTTGGCGATAGTAGACTTGATTTACGGTTTGCTCCGATGGAGCAAATTTTGATTAGGGTGCACACACGCTGCGCATTCATGTCAGTCCACACCTCGACTGGTTTCCCGCTCCACGCCTCGTCTTCCATGCTTTCACGCCCCTCCTTAAACCCTTCATGCCATCGAAACACCTGGGCACGACTAAGAGCACTATCACCATGCACTTTTACAGTTTTAGCATGTGTCTTCGAAGCTGTTTCGTCCAATCTGGCGCAAAATTTCATCGCAACGCGTTGCTCTTGGTTTCGTTTTTCCGTTTTTGTGACGAGCACCAACAACCTGCGTCTACTCAGCACAACACAGCAGGCGAACTAAACAAGCTAGAGTGATGGTAAATATATCAATGGGGAGAAGAAGTATGCCGGGGAAAGGGAAGAAAATTTCAGGGCCGCAGATTTGCCACAAGCGTGACAATACCTAATTGTCACACCACGTTATAGAAGGATCTATGACAATTATATGTGTAAGAAGATATTGCCCAAATGCTCGCTACGGCTACGGTGGCATGCTTCTATCCAATGGTCCATATTTTCAGTGACTCTGAGACATAATTGAGGTTCAATGTCGTTAACGTGCTGAATTATTTCATCCTTTAGCTCTTGAATTGTTCTTGGCTTATTGAAGTACACTTTTTCTTTTAAATATCCCCAGAGAAAGAAGTCCAACGGTGTCAAATCACATGATTGTGGCGACCAATTAACATAGCCAAAACGTGAGATAATACGACCGTTGAATTTCTTGGGCAAAAGAGCCATTGTTTCGTTGGCTGTGTGGCAAGTGGCACCATTTTGTTGGAACCACATATCGTCCAGGTCCACAACCTCAATTACTGGCCACAAGAAGTCCGTTATCATCTCGCAATAGTGAACACCATTCACGGTAACCGATTTGCCGTCCTCATTTTCGAAGAAGTACGGCCCGGTGATGCCACGAGCCCATAAACCACACTAATAAGTCACTCGTTCGCCTAAATGTGGCCATTCTGTTTTTAACGAATCCACTGAGGTGAACGTGTGCCTCGTCGCTGAAGATGATTTTCTTCCCTTCTGTCTGTTCAACCAAGCATTCGGCGTATTGCCAACGCTTGAAATTGCCAGTATGCTTCAGCTCTTGAGTCAATTGAACCTTGTAAGTGTGTAAATTTAAATCTTTGTTCAAAATCCGGATCAGTGATGTTTGTAAGACGTTCAATTGTTGGGCATGACAACGACTCGAGGTTGACGGCTCTTCTGGCACACTATCGCGAACAACAGCTTTGTTTTCCACAGAACGAACTGAGTGAGCATGAACAGGTGATTATACATTTCCTGCAGACCTAGTTTGCTGAAGTTTGCGCACGATTCTCCCGATTGTGGACACATTTGGTCGATTATGCTGACCAAAAAAATCACGAGGTGCATTTTGATGCGAACGCCCATTCTCATAAAAGGCTTCAACAACCTGAATGCACTGCTCAATTATATACCTTTCCATGGTAGAATTTGTCAAACACTGAAATAAAGAAATGTCAAATTAAGTTAGGCGAAAAACTTGACGTGTAGGTGTGACTCACAATTAATATCTTGCATTATAGTTGGACCACCCTTTATATTTCATATCTGATTAAAATACCAAATTAATCTGTTTTGTTTTAGAGTTCAAATTCAGAATTTAATTCAGCATATGTAAAATTATGCATATTCATCATTTTCTTTGCTAAGCATCTAATTTTAGTGCGGTCATCGAACAATTTCTTCAGTGTCAGTAATCAATTCTATTGTCCTGGATAGTGTAAGTGTCAGTTAGTCGCGTGAACACTACATTTAGCACCCTCAATTTCAGGACTCTTGTATCGGAATCGACGAAATTGCCAACAATAGTCATCTGAATATTTCAGTGGGATCCAAACCGAATTTGGAGAACGTATGAATTTTTTATACGAAATTTCAATGCGAATTTCAATCATCTCTATTTTAGGACATACTTTTGCCGAAGCCCATGTAAGCTGAAATTATTTTCGAGGCAACTTTTAAACTATTGCATAAAGTAGTCACTATTAATTTTCAAATTATAGATTAATGTTGATTTAAGCCCTTCAGCTGCAACGATGTCTATGGGAAGGCTTGAAAGTGTAAATTTTAATATATCAATTATGACTTTTTTAAATTCAGACTTCAAAACGTAAATATCGACCGGAGGTGGTTTATACGTATTAATGTTAATTTAAATGTATCACCTTAAATTTGAACATAATAAACAAAAATAAACAAGTAAAATATACCATATTGCCTTTTATTCTGTTAATGCTGCCTTATACAAAATAAGTAATTTAATCAAAATGATGAAAGATTGATTTTATCTAAGTATCAGGATTTAAGTTTCCTATTTTGGGGTAAAGAATTTTTTCGCTTTATTAAGGCTAACAATAGTTTTTTAGTAAAATATGCCACATGAACGTCATATGTAATTTCTTCTTTTCAATTCGATGCCACATTTTTTTCCAAGAAGGCGAATAACATATCAATCAAGAATTGCTTCAGTGAGGATCCAAGCGTTTTTTAGAAAAGGTGTTATTCAGCGACTACAAACAACATATGATCGGAAGTCACTATTGCTCCCTTTTAAGTTTGTTCATCAAAAAGTACCTCAATATTATGTATTATTTTATGTCTTAAAAAAAAGTCAGAAAGATGTTCTATTCACCGAAAAATGAATAAGACAATTCACTTTTACGGTATGTAAGAAGAAAATATTTAACAGAAAAAAATATTGCTGTGGCGGCAACGATACACAAAGTTTCCGGCAATAAAAAAAAAAAAACAACATAAACCCAGACGGCAATAAACACACGTCGCCGCATATAACGTCCTTGCATCATCCTCAAACCCTGTCTTCTCCGAAAAGGGATAATTAGGAAATCCTTCGCACATGCAAAGTTATGACGAAACGCCGTGCTCAATTAGTCCGGGAAAAACCGTGAGCATCCCAAATCTCTCACAACGCTATCATCGCCGTGGATATATAAAGGATGGAAATGTAGAGAAGAAACAGAACGCTTCACGTCACGATACGGCGAGCACTCGTTCACGCACGCAATATTCTAAAGTTTTGTTAAAATAAAATTATTGTTTGTTGTTATAAATATAGTATTTAATTTATAGAATAAGCATCGACCGCCACCGACATCCGCTACATATTTGGTGACCCCGACGTGATCAGAATGCCGAACGACGTTATACAAGGAGCCGCAAGCTATATATCTATGCGATTGCCCCCCTTTACCCCCGCTGAACCAGCGCTCTGGTTTGCGATAATTGAGCGGAATTCCGTGGTGGCGGGCATCACAACAGAGGAGTCGAAGTTCAACGCAACGCTTTCTGCTCTCGACACTCGCTACGTGACTGAAGTGAAAGACATTGTGCTAAACCCACCAGCACAAGAGCCATATAGCAAGCTAAAAGGAGAGCTAATTAAATGTCTGAGTACATCGCAGGAAGAGAAGATGCGACAACTATTAGAAGGCGAAACATTAGGTGATAGAAAACCAACGCAATTTTTAAGAGATCTGCGTTCTCTTGGTGGCAATGCGTTCAACGAGGAAATCATACGGACGATCTGGACCAGCCGCTTGCCGGCGCAGACGCAAGCCATTATAGCCACGCAGAAGGACCAGCCTCTCGACAAAGCAGCCGAACTTGCAGACGCGATCATATTACTGACTAGGAGCAGTGTATCCCACGTAGCTCAGATCAACATCCCTATTCGAAGCTGCGCTCGGAGCAAGATTTGCACAGCTCACACTGAGCCTAAATCAGCAGATGGAAAAATTGCAGCAAGAAGTAGAAATGCTGCGATCGACGAGTCGCCCTTCCCGCCAAGATTAGAGACGATCGAACTCACGTAATTGTAGTAATTCAAGAGCACGGAATCAACAGGATGCAGAGGGCTTGTGCTGGTACCATTCCAGATTTGGCTACGAAGCAAAGAAATGTAGATCACCAAGTAAACTGTCGGGAAACGCAAACGGCAATCACTAATGGCGGCCAGCGATTCTAGCCAAAAAACACGCCGCCTATTTATTGTGGACCGGGGAAGTCAGAAACACTTCCTAGTCGATACGGGCGCCGATCTTTGCGTGTTCCCTCGATCAGCAATCAAAAGCCCACTCAAGAAGACTTCGTATGAACTGGCAGCCGCTAACGGATCCACGATAGCTACCTACGGAATGACAGCATTATCACTCGACCTTGGCCTGCGGCGCACATTTCCATGGAACTTCGTCATCGCTGACGTCACCAAATCGATCATCGAAGCACACTTTGGACTGCTGATCGATATTCAAGAAAGCCAACTCATCGACAAGGCAACGCAACTAACCTCAAAAGGTCGTGTGTTTTGCACCAACACACCTACTATCAAGGTCGTTTCTGGTGATACCTTATATCACGTGATTTTTGCAGAATTCCCGGATATCACGCGCCCCGGTGGCCGCACTCCAGAGAGACGTCATAATACCAGGCATTACATCCAAACGACGCCTGGGCCTCTAACAACGAGCAAACCTCGTCGATTAGATCCTGAAAAACTCACCGCTGCACGCAGGGAATTCGACGCCATGGTTAAACGCTTCCCTCAGCCAACAACCGCTAAGCAACATCGTCGGTATCTGGGCATGATCAATTTTTACAGAATTGGCATGTCAAGTTGCGCAAATACACAGGCACCGTTAAACAAGATGCTGCTCCAGTGGATACCAGCAGCCGAAGAAGCGTTCGACAAAACGAAAGGAGACTTAGCGCAAGCAACGCCCCTTGCATACCCCAAAGTCGGTGCAGAAATGGGAGTATTTTGTGACGCTTCTGACATTGCCGTAGGTGCAGCTCTGCAACAACGAGTTGATGGACATTGGGAACCACTCGCTTTCTTCTCAAAAAAACTCAGCCCAACCGAGTGCCGATACAGCGCTTTTGACCGAGAATTATTGGCAATCTATCTCGCTATCAAGCACTTTCGCCACATGATAGAAGCAAGGATTTTCACGGTCTACACAGACCATAAGCCGCTGACATTCGCCCTCCGGCAGAAACTCGACAAGACGTCACCTCGTCAAGCTCGGCACCTTGACTTCATTGGCCAGTTTACGACCGTATTCGGCACATTTCGGGAAGAGATAACATCGTTGCCGATGCTCTGTCACGAATCGAGGCAATTGAAGCACCCATCAATTACGCTGAGTTGGCAAAATCACAAGAGAACGACGAGGAACTAAAAGCTCTTTTACGTTCGGAAACGTCTTTGCAACTCAAGCAAATACATGTCCCAGGAACGGACGCTCAAATTTTCTGCGACACTTCAACAGCAAAAGTCCGACCGTATATCACACCAGTTTTCAGGAGAGCCGCATTCGAATCCATACATCGCCACTCTCACCCAGGCAGAAACACAACTGCGAAGCTCGTCGCACAACGATTCATCAGGCCAGCTGTTAAGAAGGACTGCCGCAAATGGGCACGAGCTTGCATCCAGTGTCAGCAATCGAAAACCACCAGGCATGCGTTCGCGCGTGTAGGAAATTTCGCACCCCCTTCCACGAGACTCGAACATGTGCATATAGATATTATAATCATGCCGATATCAGAAGGAAAAAGATATTGTCTCACCTGCGTGGACCGTCTCTCACGTTGGCCAGAGGCCATACCGATTCACGACCAGGAAGCTGAAACAGTCGCTAGAGCCTTCTGGGAAGGATGGATAAGCCGTTTCGGAACTCCACTGCGAATCACCACCGACCAAGGGCGCCAATTTGAATCGAATTTATTTCGTTCTCTCAATCGTCTTTCGGGCACCAACCATTTGCGAACAACCTCATACCATCCCCAAGCCAACGGGAGGAGCGTTTTCGTCGCCAACTAAAAGCAGCGATTCGATGCCACCAGCACGAACAGTGGACTAAAATCATACCCAGCGTCATCATGGGCATCAGAGCAACTATCCGCGAAGACTTAGGTGCATCTCCTTTTGAGATGTTATGTGGACAACCCATGCGCCTTCCAGGAGAATTCTTCGAACCTGCATGCGCAGACAACGAACCAGCACAATTCATCAAGGAGTTACGACGACACTTCGAGCAAATTAGACCAGTGCCAATAAGCCGACATGGTGCACGCACACCGTTTATTTTCAAGGACCTTGCTACAACAACACACGTTTTCTTACGACATAATACTGTTAAAACCGCTTTGCAAATGCCATACGACGGCCCATATGAGGTAATCAAACGTGGCGAAAAGACATTTATCATAAGGATTAGAGGAAAAGATATCACGGTATCAATCGACCGAGTAAAACCCGCGTACACCTTGAACGAGATGACTTCAGAAGACCATGAAATCATTATCAGCAACGAGACAAATCAACAGACGGAAACCCAACTAGATCCTACCAACAACCCTGTCACAGAAAGATCAAGGTTGCAGCTACAAGAGCAGCAGCAACAGAAACTTCGACGATCAGAACGACGGGTTCGCTTCGTACAACACTACCAAGCCGGATCCCAGTAAATCGTAATGCACTCATCTTCAACGTGACTTCATCACTGGCAAGGGGGTGATGTGGCGGCAACGATACACAAAGTTTCCGGTAAAAAAGAAAAAAAAAACAACATAAACCCAGACGGCAATAAACACACGTCGCCGCATATAATGTCTTTGCATCATCCTCAAACCCTGTCTTCTCCGAAAAGGGATAATTAGGAAATCCTTCGCACATGCAAAGTTATGACGAAACACCGTGTGCAATTAGTCCGGGAAAAACCGCGAGCATCCCAAATCTCTCACAACGCTATCATCGCCGCGGATATATAAAGGATGGAAATGCAGAGAAGTAACAGAACGTTTCACGTCACGATACGGCGAGCAATCGTTCACGCGCGCAATATTCTAAAGTTTTGTTAAAATAAAATTATTGTTTGTTGTTATAAATATAGTATTTAATGTATAGAACAAACATCGACCGCCACCGACATCCTCTAAATTGCCATGAATATTATTATATTGACAAAATATCGCCCTAAATTCAAACAGTCTCGAAATACTCACTATATCTTACATCGAATTTTGATTTGGCTAAGGATTTGGTAGGCTAGTTACGAATGTAACCTGTATGACATTAATAAATTATTATCAGATTAATGTTCAATAATTAGTATGACGGTAATTGGAGTCTTTTGAAACATTTACCTTCCAAAACTAAACAGTTGCTCTTCATAATCGTATTCGATTTTTTTCAATAATTAAATCTTTATTGATTGCATTTTGATCCAAATTTTAGTTTACATATCAAAATTATCTTGGAAGACTTATATGAGTAGTAAAATACGTAAATTTATTTTTATTTAAATATTTTCATCATGTTGCTATCAATTTGAACTTTCCCGCCATATGATTAAGTTTGCCCCTCTTTTGCTGAGACTACCTTTGCTTTAAGCCACTATCACTACAATCAAAAAAGCTTTACAAATACATAGCCGATATTCGGACAATCCTTTTCTTCCCACCGTAAACAAAACTTTGACCTTTCGAATGATTTCCCCTCTCCTCGCCAAAGCCCGCACTAAAAGCAAAATATCGGAATTCACATACAGGGTTTTACACGAACAGACTAACTCCTCTTCTCTCTTTTTCTTAGTCACATGACATATTTGACAGAAAAATCGTCAGTTAAAAATCAACCCTTAATTTCTTTCGATGGTGGTAGCTGGGCACTTGGCTCCCATACTACTGGCAAAATAGATAATGTTAACAATCCTTCTCCATTCTTAAATTTTAAGTATGAATTTGACAGAAAATGTTGCGGCCATTACATATATCAAGGCGATAACATTTATACGACAATGGTGCGCAACTTTGTTGTGCTGCTCACATTGTAACTCGGCTTAAAGAGTTCTTTTATGTGTATTTTAATCACATATAAGTAGTTCATAGCACTCTCTGTTTCTAATACAATATACTTAAAAAATTACCAGATACATAAAAACCAAACTAAAATAATGGCCGCTGACCATTATATCCACCACCATACTGAGCGCTTTCTTCTCATTTAATTTCGAGCATCTTACAATAATGCCATAAAACCTACAGTAAATCGAAATATTAAGCATTCTTATCATTAATCAGAATAATCATTTTGGAATTCAATCATAATAAAACTGCAAATTGCATCCACCTCTACATACCTCATCACTACAAATTTACTGTGTACTCGTCAAGCACTCTGTCACTCATCATCAATTAGGTTAGATCAAGACCAGAGAGGATTTTATCGCTTAATTCGTTTTGGTTATAAGGATTTTCCCGCTGTACTTTTATTCTTGTATTTGCCTCACTCTGCTTCATCAAAACCTCTTTTTCCCGCCCATTTAAAACAATTCCAGGTTTTTATATTATGGCTTAGCTTTTTTTTCTAGCTCTGTTTTTGTTTGCATCTTCCAAAATGAAATCCCTCGACACATTCCAGATAGAAATAAACATAATCCTTGGGAATCGTGTGATTTAGTTCTTGGCAGTGGGAATACGAATCGTACAATGAAAGCAACGAGGATCTCGCGGGGTGGAGTGGGAATAAAAATCGCATGGAGAGTTGAAAGAAAGCAAAGCATACTTAACTGGTTACGAGAATGGAACTTGAACCGGTGCTACAATTTCATTTGGTAAAAGAATGTTTGTCGACTGTCGTAATGTTAAACCATCTCCCTACCTCCAGCGTAGAGGAGTTATTTAAATGGGCAGTAGCACCATAGGATAGACCATCCTGAGAACTTGGTGTAGAAGCGCTTGGTGACTAATCTTCTATTTCTTGATTTGATTCCATTTTGGGCATTTTATTTAGCGAAATAAGCACGTCTTAGTCATTGGCTGCTTCTTGTCTTTTTCAAGGATTTTTCCTGCTCGGGAATCTTGGCGAAATCATCCCCTAATGGAGCATTCCGGATTAGAATACCTTCAAGGATAATGAAAGTGAATTGCGACGCACCAATTTAATGCCTTCGCAATGTACAAAGGAAGACAATACCAAAGTGGTATTATCATGTGAATTTTCTTCTGTTGGTCTCAACGAAATAAAGAAGTGATGGCTTTCCCTATTTCTTATTTCATTGGAGGAAGTCAAGTTTGTAATCTGAAATTGGTTGGATTTTCTTAACTGATTTCAGGGTCGTTAATTTTTGTACAAATTTACCTCGATAAATTATTGGATCTGTTATATGAGGATTCTGCTGAGTGTTAGTGAAAATGAAATTACTCGTATATTGGAGTCAGTTGCTTGGTGAGCTTGGTGATTTGCAAGTGAACATAAACCAGTATTAATTATTACTAAATAAAAATACGTGCATATATGTATATGTATATTTTTCAAAAATGGATGATTAAATTTATTGATTACTTTCGGAAACTGTTGTGATTGTGTGATTCAGTATCATGAATCGTGCAAGCAAACGTAATATTTCTTAGAAATAATCAACCTTACCCTGATGGAATAAGATGATCAATCTTCCCTCTTAAAGTAGCCCTTTAGTCCACTGTATGGAAATCTGACTCGTAAGAACGAACTATCCAATTTATTGACATTCTAATTTTCATAGCAACCAATCTTCGGGCTTAAATTCTTTGTCCCAAAAATTGTATATGTATCTCAAGCAATGCAAGTTAGTTCGGCTGAATTTCGGCGAGGATGTGAAGGCTGTAGGATTGCAAATCTTTTGTGAATAAGTTCAACCATCTACTATGAACGTGAATGTGTGGTCTCTGTCTATACCAGATTTTGAATATTTGATGTTGGTTGGTTAAAGTATTTGGCTTCAACCTGGAGGCCTAACTTGGGAACAACTGACGCTACTTTGATGCCACACTTAGATAGAGTTTCATATCCAACCCAATGCGTTCAAAAAGGATAACAATTCTTCAGTCTTCTTCTTGGAGATATGCCCACTAGATCTTCATGGATGGTACTGGCAAGTGTTTGTTGCCAGTATCGAGTTCATGGACTCCAATCGGCCAACAGCTAGTGAGAACAGCAGCGACCCTGAATATTAATTTGCAAGATTTTCTAAGATGCTAGCCCATCTTGGTACTGTATTGGATTTGCCACATATTTCCTGATACTGCGGAGGTCTCCTGAAATTTGCATCAGGAAAGTAGTGAGAGGAGATGGCTACCAGTGAACAAACCGTTTTTGGGAAAGAAGCATCAAGAGCTGAGCCAGTTGGTTGGCTTATCCTTTCACGACTATGTTCCTATTTCTGGAAATCTAGAGAAGCCTTGCATCAAACTGCACGCCCATAGCGGCCACCACTACCCAACAGTGTTCGAACAGCTTAGAAAATATAAAAGCGTAGCCAAGGGACTAGATAGCAACCCAGCTTGTTGCGAATTCCGGCGTACCGGCATTCTCCCATTCCTCACGTTGAGCGCCATCTGTTGCAACCGCGGAAGTCACCGCAGTTGCCGACATTATGTTTCAGCAGAGGGGTGCGGAACCCGGGATGGCATACTGAGGAAAAGGGTATATGTGCCCAAAGAAGGTGGAGAGGCTACGGCGGCAATTTGAAGCTGCGAATGGAAGAATGCCGGTACGCCGGAATCCGCAACAAGCTCCCGAACAAATAGCAACGTTCTTCCTATATGTGAATGATAAATCCAGTATACTGCATGTTTCTTGAATGGCAAGTACCACTGCCTGCCAGACACTGATATAGTTAGTAAGGAGAAAAGCTTTGAAGTTGCTTAACGTTTCCGGATATACTCCTGCCCCAACTTTGGATTTCATTTAAATGCCATAGGATATGATTTATATGTCAAGGCCCTCCAACACTCCCTAGCTCCTCTAGTTTGTTTTAGATCGACACTGGAAAATGTTTCATAAAGCCTAGCTTCCTTTGGTGATTAGTCTAGGATGGTACTGTGGCCGGATGGCATGGTTAGCAAGTATCTAAGCTTTTCAATGCAAAGTTCAATGGGAAGGGGACTGGGAAGTTCAATTGGACCTTTCATAGAAATTGAGCACAAAGCACTGGTAGCCTCTAAAGGCATAGTTTTCTGCGCTCTGGTGATGTTTGTTATTATATAGCTTTTACATACAGTATAGCACCAAACTTGTGTCCCAAAATAGGGTCGCGTGTACTACTGCTGTGTGTATCCAGAACATCAATTTTAGTTATGGACCTTATTTCTCACCAAAAATATTACTACAAGTATAGAAGGTATCAAGAATAAAAGATAAGGTACTTGGCATTGAACGATAATGAGAGTTCAAAGCTATTAAACCGGGGAAGCTTATATTATTTATAATAAGCTCCAAGATTCCCTTAGAAGATTCTCTCAAAGTCGAATGAATAAATAAATTAATAAAGTAATAAGAAAGTAAATAAATGAATAACTATTTAAATCAACCGATAAATCAATAAACAAATAAATCAGTAAAAAAGAGGTGAACCATAAATTTTTCATACCTTTTTCTCCAACCTTCATTTTCATTTAAGCTTGCTTTAAAACGCTCTAATCAAGACCTTAGAATTGATACTCCATATGACCATCGTTGGTAAAAAAAATTATTTAATGGTCCCTTGCTTACATGGCTGAATTTCCCAAAAGCCTTAGAAAATTTGTGTATAACCAAACTTTCAAGAAGCAATAACAGCTTATATGCGTATAAAATTTGGTGTTTGTATGGTAAATGCAACAGTCTAAAACACAGACTGAGAGATGGACCGATTAAAATTTCAATAGAATTTTGTGAGCTGATTCAAACCTTAAAGAGGGTTCATGTTTTCTTTAGCCACGATGCAAGCTCTGGGCCTACTGATCAGCGTGTTTGAGTTGAAAAAAAATTCCGCTGGCACTAGCAGCAGGAAAGGCGAATTTCTCGTAGTTACCTTTATTTTGAAAAGCAATTAATTTTTTTATTGGCTACCACTTTTGAAGTCAAATACTTCTAAGGACAAGGAATTATGTGTTTTAATTTGCCACCATTTTATTTTCAGTCTGTTGACTTCAATGTATGGGTAGTCATGATAACATATCAATACTTTAAAATACTTCTAAACTGTTCATCAAAACCCTTACACATATATAGCGTTTGGGCCCTTTATGAACGTGCACTTACACAGTAGTAAATGGTCTCGGGGTCGCACATTGGGTCTACTGGTTCCCCAATGGCGGGACCTTAAATGCCGATAAATGCCAACATCTGCGAGAACACCTGCAGCTCTGCTACCATATCCTACTTACACCCACCTCCTTTTTAGTGTCGTAAGAAGGTGAAAGCGAGTCTTCTGCGCCTGATAGTGGAATTAAAAGCAATCACTAGCCATCGAAATGGAGGTTGGGTGATGGGCTAACACCCCGTCCCTGTAAAATCCTACATTATTTCGAAACTACAACAGTGCCTCGGAGTGGATTGAATTTACGGCAACGACCACGCAGCCAAAAACAGGACTATGCATTGGATCTTGTATTGTCAGATCACTGAACTATACAGGCACTGTTGAAGACATTTTACAACAAGCCAGTCAGTATAAATTAAACATACTGGCAATCCAGGAAACGAATTGGACTGGAAGTGATATTCAAGATATGAGATTCCACACGATATTCAAAAGTAGGAAGCCTGCTGGAAACTGATGTTTGGAGTGGCCTTCATTGTGCATAGGGAACTCAATTCGCATGTATTCACTCTAACGCAATCAAGGTACGGTTGCGTGCAATCCGTATAAAAGCGAAATCTTCAAAATTTGGCTGATTAATTATCACGTCCCGACCGAAGAAAAGGACGAAGAAACGAAGGAAATGTTCTACAATCATCTGCAAAAACCAGTCAGCTTGTTGACTATAAACTACACAAAAATAATTCTGGGTGATTTCAATGCTAAGGTTGGCCATGAACTATCTTATCCGGGAACGACTGGAGGATATAGTACCATGATGAAACGCATAACAATGGCCAGCACATGACTCATTTTGCATGTGGCGGAAGTCTAGTCATACGTTTGACTTGCTTCACCATATCGACGCATACATAAAATGACCTAGTTATCACCGGATGGCAACACACAAAACCAGATCGATCATATTCCGATCTAACAACGTTGGGCCTCGAGCATACTTAACGTCCGCATACACCGAGGAGCTAATTGTAACTCGGATAATTACTTGATCTAATTAACATATTAATGTCGTATGTCAAAGGCGAATTCAACAAAGACCAGCCCTCTATGAAAATTCGACATCGAAAGACTCCAAACAGTGTGTGTGGCCAAAAATTTCACGGAGACCCGTGACAACCAGCTAGTTTGCATCCTATCAGAAACATTGCTGAAAACAAGCAACGAGCTATGGGTGGAAGTGTAAGTGGTGACTAAAACCGTGGCAGAGCAGACAATCGGATATCAAGCCCAGCCCAAAAAAAATGGTTGTTTTGATGATGAATGTCAGTATGCGTTAGACACAAAGAATCAGGCGTACAAAGAATAGGAATAGGAAAACTACGAAAAAAAGAGAACAATATGAAAATCTCAGAAAAGTAGCGAATATGATCATTAGAATTAAGAAAAGAAAATACTATGGCGACCAATCGAAAAGTATTGATGTAAGTCTAGCGAACAAAAACACAAATAGTAGAAAGCTTGAAATGAGGTTATCAACCTAACACCTCGCTCTATCGTGATGACATCGACAATATCATCGCTGATGAAATCAGAACTAAGGGAAAATGGGGATCATACTCCTATTTCAAGAGCCTCCTTAATCCTTCACACAGCTCCAGAACATCGGAGCATACAGATGTTTTCGGAGAGCTTCCATTGGCCCCGCCAATTCTGGATGAAGTTTGTTCCACGAAGCCCGAAAGAATAATAAAGCGCCGGGCATTGATGAGATTCCAGTTGAGCTCATCGAATATGGTGGCAGCAGTGGTCAGCACATTTGGCAACAAGGACATATGACAAAAGACTAGAGCTAATCAATTATATTCCCTATCCACAAGAAATGTGACAAATTAGAGTGCGAAAACTATAAGGGCATATCACTTCCTTGTACGGCGTACAAAATATTTTTAAAAATCTTAGAAAATAAATTCGGATCGTGCGCCAACAGTATTATTGGGGAGTATCAAGGCGGCTCCAAGCATACAAATCTGTGATTAGGTCTGTGTTATGCTGTGGGTGTGAAATATGGACCCTAACCCTAGCATCCACAAATATATTGAATGCCTTTGAGCGACGGGTCCTGAGGCGAATAATCGGTGCGAAGAAAGACTCAACGATTGTTAGACTGCGGAAACCGTAATGGGCTCGCCACATAAATCGTATGGACGAACAACGGATATCCAAAAAGGTATTTGTTAGGAGAACTGAAGGCTGAAGAGCAGTGGGGAAAACGAGGAAACGCTGCTCTGACTCAGTCGACGAAAACATTTCATCACTGGTCGGATTTCAAAATTGGAGAACGTGGTGAATGGACCCAGACAGTTGGAGGCACTATTTACAGGAAGCGCAGGCCCGAAGGGGCTTTAGCACTACAAATAGTAAGAAGAGATATAGCTAGGGCTTGCTGCGCCAATTTCAAGTCAAAAGCGCTTTATTCACTAATAATTGTTATAAATTTTAAAAGAATAGGAAGCAATTTCCAAACAATAAACATACCAAAAACTTAATGGCCCAAATGGCTCTCTAAATTTATACCTTATCAGTTGAACACATTTTATCAAAAAACTATAACAAATTCAAATTAATTAAGATTATTACACAGGAGAAAAAACCAATCAGCACTATTCAACCAAAAAATTATAATTTTAACACAACAGTGATTATTTATCCTACACCTAATAAAATTCGATCAAAAACTTTATCTTATACTAAAAAATTCTATCAAAATATTCCTAAAGTAAGCATTCAACCTTGTCACTAAGCCTAATATAATAAACATAACATATACTTAGCCTATCCCGAATTTTTAACACAAATAAACAACAACACTAAATGTAGCAATAATGACCTGAAACTCAAAAACAAAGTAACGAAAAACACAAACACTGAAAATAAACACGAATAATTTAGACATTATTATTCAGCCACCAATACCTGGATTGCTCCGTCTCAGCTCGACCAGCTTCAACGAATCTAGCAAATAAGTATCCCCATTAGAATTGTCGTTCTCGTGAACTCAAATTCGGAGGATATTTTATCTTCTTATCGGTGGCCCGTCTATATATGTGATATATGACTGGGACGCCGTCAGAATCAGAAACATATCAATTCATATCCAAATACACGATACTTCTGCAGAAACGAAGCCAGTAGCGAGGCAAGTCGCAATATACCCGTCTGTAGGGTGGAATGGCTGTGAAATCCAAGGGTGTTCACTCACAGTTACAGATCTCGCGATATGATTCCGAAGAAGTTTCAATATAAAGATATCGACTCTTGTCATTTTGGCAGTTTGATGAATTCTTCTATTCGATATATAATTCTTCCAAACCATCTCTGGCTTCCTGTATAAAGCAGTACATGCACGAAGATATTTACTTTTGAAAACTCTTAGTTTTTCCATAGTACTAGCACTCTGGTTGCACCAGATCTGATATGTCAAAACTGGTCTAACCAGGGTCTTGTAACAGATAATTTTGACCTTTTGATCAATGTATTTGAAATGTCTTCGAGTCTTCGTAGGCCCATGACTACTTTTAGTGCTTTACTGAGCATGATTTTGACATGTTCAGTATAGTACAAATACTGATCGAGATGAACACCGAGATATCGAACTCAGGATTTTTGTGGAACCCGTTCTGAACTACCCTGGCCTATCATGATGTGGAAATCCTTTCAATTACGTTTCAGATTTTGACTGACCTCCTGCAGTGTTGTCCGAAACAAAATTATTTCGCACTTCTGCGCATTGATTTCCATTTGCCAATTGGCAGTGTACAGCTGCACATCATTGAACTTTTTTTGAAGATTGTTCTGAACTATTGTAGCTTTTCGGTCTGCTATATGGATGATCAGATCACCAGCAAACGCTACCAATGATCGCGTTGGCGAAATTTTAAAATCAAAGCCATTCAATAGTTTGCGAACGAGTATTGAGAAAAGCAGAGGCACAGCACTTTCTCCCTGCTGTAGACCATTCAAGACCTTGAATTCACGCATTTTTGTCAGATTTCCATCAGTTACAACAAACAATTTTCCGTATAACATATTGCACACCATGGCGACAAGGTTTCTGGGGAAACTGTCCTGGAGGAGTTTGAAAACAAGTCATCTCACCACATCATATCGAAGGCTTTCTCCATATCAATGAGTCAGGCTCCAACTCATTCTCTGTTTTTTTGTTTCCAACAGATGTCTGAGGTTACTTTCGTTATCGCATGTATGGTTGAGTGCCTGGCACGAAAACCAAATTGGCAATTCGGCATCAACTCATATTTCTCAATGTGGGCGTTTCATACATTGTTCAGTATCACTTCAAAAATCTTGCGGATATTAAGCACAAAAATGATGTGCGATAGCTTTTGGGGCATGAAGATTCTTTTCCTTTCTTCAAGATTGGAAGTACCTCAGCCATTTCCACTCATTTGGCAAATATGAATTGCTCAACATGTTGCTGAACAACATGTAATAATGTCTAATAGGCAAATGTCGGAGGACTACATTTGGAATACCATCAGTTCCACATGATCTCTTGTTGTTTATCCTGAGAAATATGAAACAAAAGTCTTCATAGCTGACAAAATCATTGACAGGATTCAAGCTCGGTATGAGGTCAGACGTTAAAGTTTCATTGAAATGAAGAATTTATTGGCCGTTCAGGCTTGATTTGAAGTCGAAAGCTTTTGCTTCAACGGCCTCTGAAAATATTTGATTCCTTCTCTCAGAGTTTGGTAGATGAACCAATTCAAAATGCGGTCCAATCAGGGCAAGTTTATGCAATCCCTCACATAAAATCGTGTTTCCATTTCTATCCGCAGTCGTACTATCAATTTCGATACCAGCCCTATCGAGAAGGTTTATCTCATCACTGCCAACTTCAGGATTCAATACCTTCACTCGAGACTTCTTGCTAATACCCCTCAATTTTTCCACCCATTGATTGCTGACCTCACTCCAGAATTATGAACGGATTGAGTTCCGGACATTCTTCAGGTATAATTTCAACCAAGCCAATGGATGGTTGTAGTCCAAAAACCGTCGGTAAATATTGTTGACACGTGTGAGAAGAAGGCTTTTCAATCTTTTCAACCTTGCAATTGTTGGTGTTTCAAATCCTTCCAAATTGTTTCGAAGTTTAATCTGCGGAACGACTTTCTCAATCGTTTCCAAAGTCTGCTTCTATAACTTCGACAAATAGACATCTATTTTATCGTTAGTTAGATTCCTGTCATTAAGAACCATTGAGAAAGCACTGCCATCATGAGAAGGAGGACATTGCTTCTGGTACTCTCGATTAAACTTCTTCAGAAGCTTTCCCTAGTCTGTTCTTTTGAAATGCAACCAATAATTTTCATGATGACGAGTCACCTGCAGTTTCCGTTGAGGATTATTGCAGCTGAATTCAAGTCTTGTGTTAGCAAGGCAGTGGTCCAAATATGAATTCATCCTAGGGTATGTTGGGAACTCCGACCCATATAGATTGCACCTGTATTCAATTTGGTTCTCTGTTATCCACGATTTCAGGAAAACACCTCTTGGACTATTGGCGACGTTCAGCCATGATGTATGCTTGGCGTTCAGGTCACCTTCAAGAATTTAATACTTATGCAGCCTGTTCAATTCGAGTATTTCAAGCAAGGGATTGAGCTCCTCCTTGAACTTGAGAACATTTCGACCAGTTGCAAAGGCAGAGATAACGAAAAGGTTATCCCCACCTGGCAGTGTGATTTTGATAACGGACACTTCAAGAGATTCAAAGCTTTCGAATTCGACTTTTTCAATATTTTCGAAATAATAGGGCCTTCTAACCAATATCCCGATGCCACCTCCACCATCACCTATTACCCTATCGTTTCTTACGTATTCAAAATCCTTGAATGTCATGGAGCGCCATGAGTTGAGGTAGTTTTGGGTGAGCAGCATAATGTCAGGCTTTTGCTTGACAAGGAACTCCAAGAGGCCGTCATGTCGATGTAGACTCACAATTGAGTTGATGTTGGTCGAGATGAGATGAGTCCTATCCATGGGAATGTGACTGGATGACGACTTATTTTGAGGAATTTGAAAGCCCTAAGTACTGAAAAGCAAAGTTAATTTTAGAATCCTTTTTATCAGCTCTCTAATAAAGAATTTGATTGTTGATAAATTTGAAGAAGCCGCTGATTTCGGCCACTTATTTTATTTACATTGTCTGCTGGTCCTCTAGCCGCAAGTGCAAATGTCACTGCGTGCTTGATGAAGTTAGTGGGTATTACACTGCGGTGTACTGGAATTTGTTTTGGAGTAGATTCCACTTTTGCTGCTTGATACCGGGGCATCCTCGATATGATGCTGGATAACTAAAGACACCACAGTTCACACAATATCATTTTTCTTTTGGCTCCGCCTGAGCCAATGTGCACTCGCCGGGAGCATGGACATTTTTGAGTTTTACTTATCTTTATTTCATGGCACAATTGGCAGTGGAATGCCCGAATCTTCGGCACCTGAAGCACTGGATGACCTTATTTTTCTGGAGGCGTTCCCATCTCCTCACATGGAAGTTCAAGTACCTTATTTTTTGTAGGGCACTTGAACTGCTTTTGCTGGAAATCTGGACAAATTAATAAGGCAACTTTTTACGCTCGACAATCGGTCTCCTTGTTTCAGAGTCTTTAACGGAAATAAATTATATTTCTGATGCAACTTCCTAAAGCATCTGAAGGAGATCGACTGTGTTCTCTCCTCAGTACAATAAAAAGTTCTGGTTTTTTTCGCTCTTGGTTGCGTTTGGAAAATGCGGAACATCTCGAGAATTTAACGCACTTTTTGCTGCCTGAAAATCAACCAATGACTTATTTTTAATTGCCAGTTTATCGGCATTGACTTTCTTGATCTCAAAATCATTTAATTTATTTTCGGCTGCCAAAAGCCGAACTATATCTTTGCCTGTTTGCCCAAATACATTTATTTTTTTTCTTCGTTGCACTGCAGCCCCTTGTGGGCCTTTGCTTAGAGATAGTTAGAGTATCTCGTTGTCATGATTGAATGTATTGGCACTCCACAAAGTGATATGATCATTATCATGCTTTGGCCGTGTCCGGCCACCCAGCTGCGATACGTTCTGATTTTAAGCCAGCACGTATCATAACTGAACATGCTCATAGTACGTTCAAAGAATCACGTTGCCGTCAATGAAACTCGAAGCAGAGACCTTTAACTTACGGGCTTAGTGCGCTAACCACTACACCACGTGGACGTGCAGACAAACCTTTTTGTTTCTCCCTACTTTTAATTTTAAAATACTTGATAAAGTCATTCTCAGGTTTAGTAATACAATGTTCAGTAGTTTTGTTACCTGTATCCTCTTCAATGCTCATGGAATCTTCTAGTCCCGCTAGCGCTGCGTAATAGTTCGTGCTGACATTTTCCCCACCTGTGCTGAATACATTCTCTTGATCAGGTTCTTGTTTTGGTTTCTTAGGTTTCTTGTCTTCAGTCGCTCGTGAATTTACTTCTTTTTCTTTCTTGCTGGTTTCTTTTGCTTTGTTAAACGTCAATTTTCCAACTAGTTCTTCTAGTGATTGGATCCGAAGTCTGACCTCTTCGTTTTCTCTCTTAATCTTCTCAACTTTTTCGTTAGCTTTGATTAAATTCTTGATCTCGATGGCTGATAAAATTTGCGGTTTTTTTTTTGTTGTTATCGAATCTTTTTTTTTAGCTTTTTTTCGCCCGTCATCATTGGCGATACACGATAATTCTGGTTGATGGCTGAAGCCATCGGGCTCCTCCATCTCGTTGCATTTGCATGTTGTTGTGTTAGGGCACACTCCGCCTGCGCAGCATCTCCCAAACACGAATCTCGGTCGTGACATCGAGCTTGAGCTTCTGATGCTGCTGTGGAACTATCAGCCAACCCAGTTGTGATGGGCTCTAATTGAAAAAATATGGAAATAATCACATGGGTGAGCGTGGTATTGACCATATCATCTCGAATCCCGTTGCGGTCATGGAATCAGATGTTTTAATAATAAATCTCAACACTAAGGTATGATGGATTATTATTATTATGTTTCATTTTCAAAGGATTTCACCAAATATTTTTCTTTAGAAAGATATTTCATTGGAAGATGAACCACTTTTTTCTTTAGAAAATGAACTGATTTTGCTTTTCTTCATTAATATTCATTAAAAAAATACATAGTTCAGTGCATGCTTTATGAACAACATTTTTACTTTACCCGTAGTCCTGTTTTCTTGTACGCCCCATTACATCTCCTAATTTTCTCTAATGATCTAACGACACCCAAATGTCCCTGAAAGTAAGATCATAAGAAAGGCGCTGACAAATTGAGGTAAGTTACAAAATGAGACAATACTCATAAATTACAAAAGGACATACACTTGAAATATAAGGACAAGTTTCTCTTACATTCTCATGTTTGCTTCTTACTAGCTATTCTCCTCCAGAAGAAAACCGACTTCAAGGGTATAATATTTATTAATTAGCCTTAACCGAGGTTTCTAAATCTTTGACTTTATTGTATTGCTCTCTAAAGACAGCCCGAAATTATAATAAAACCCTTCTTATGCTTAAATACCGTCCTCGGCCTTATCATACCACTCCTGCCGTTCACACATTCAGGACCTGAACATGCAGTCAAGCCGACATACGAGTGAATTCCCATTGTACTTGTAGCGGAATATAAAACTTATGTAACGTCTTGGAATACTCTAACAGTCTTTGTAATATCTTGCGGCTATTTCTGAGACCACGTATCAAAAGTTTCCAAGCAAAAGTAAGATGGAAATGCTATAGTTTACGGCGGATCCATTTTAAGCTCGACCCAAATTTTATTCGTTCATTGTTTTACCTTTGCAAGAAACTTGTTCACTAAAGGAAATACTCCTTGCATTTTACATTCAAGTGAAAATCTTAAGGATGAATCAATATAGAGAAATGGTATATACACTCGTCCGCATTTTTCCGTCATAACTAACTATTCCTCGAAGCTAGTCAACGAGAATCAAATATTCTGAAAATGTAATACCGATAAATATTTCTTATTAGAAAATATTTTCGTATTTATTTTAGCTCACTTGAAATAATTAATTTACGTCAAGAGTTCAGCTTACAACATACACTGTAGATTGAGTAAATGCCCTATAAAACCCCTGATAAGAATCCTAAGTCATTGCCGGTATTAAATGGCACCAACGTATTTAATGAACCGTGTGGCAAAAAGGTACTCGTACATTCGATGTCCTCATGGCATTCGAAAACCACCGTCTTACTTCAACCTTCTTAAGAAGGCGTTTACTACATAACAGGGACACTACCTCAGGCGGGGCATGTTGGTTTACAAAAGGACAGGACACACGATCCGAAGGTAATTGTTTAGAATGGATACTAAGTAGCTTTAAGATTTTAATAGTTTTAGGGTTGAAGTACGGGTGCAAAAAGGTACACGGAATTTCAAGAAGGACGTACGAGGACGAATTTCTACCACGGGGAAAGCTAATTGAAATTAGTCGTTTATAGCTGTGGTTGGAGGTGGAGGTAAAGTTCAAGAATCGAATGTAATTTTAGAGAAGCCTTGGGACTAAACTTTACAAGTTTCGGTGGAGTTTTGCAATAACTCATGAGGGTGTAAATGAAAAGTGGCTTAGAGAAGCAATTAATAGTATACTCATAAAGTCTATGAATGCATTTCTTCACATCAAAATCTTTGATTGGAAGCAACTTTACAAAAGTTGGTCAAAAATAAAAATTTGCTTGCATGGAAGTCTTTCGTCATAAATTTCTTTTACATTTGCTTGGATTCTTATTGAACGAATTTAACCACAAAATTGATATCCTGAGGTGGTAGAATCTTATGATTTGAAAAAAATTCCATGTGAAAGTATTTTCTTTGACAATTTATAGTGAATCTATTTATTTACTTTGTACTGCCAGATTATCATTGAGAAGGTGGTTGAATATGTATGTCGCGTAAAAAAGGAGTATGGTACACAAATGCAACGGTAAAATGGCCAGAATAAAGTTTTTCTCGTGTCTAATTGTCTATGGTAGCCCTGGGACGATTGTAATAGTATACGGTTGTAACAACAACCATAACTCGAAACATACGAGGTCTGTTCAAAAAGTACCCGGAATTTTTAAATTGCGCTGATCTGGAGAGTCCAAATGTCAAAATTTTTTTCATTGTGTTGGTATACATGCCCCTAAAGTATGATAAAATTTTCAGCCATATGCACTGTTTACTTTGTCTGTGGTAGTCGCTAAGTTTCCACGTGTTTTTATGAGCTCGGCGATTTTTGCTGAAACTGCTGAATTTAGACTAAAAAAACAATCGCATGAATATCGCTCAGGAGCTGTTAATGAAGTCAACGAAGATCCAAGATTGATTGAAAGGGTCATAACTGGTGATGAAACATGGGTGTACGATGATGATATCGAAACCAAAACACAGTTGTCCACCTGCGAAAAAAGCACGTCAAGTTCGATAAAATGTCAACGTTTTGCTTCCTGTTTTCTTCGATTTTAATGACATAGTGAATCAAGAGTTCTTACCACAAGGTCGCACGGTTAAAAAGGAGTATTACCTTGAAGTTATGCGACGTTTGCGTATAGCAATCCGAAAAAACGCCCCGACTTATGAAAAAAGAATTCATGGCTTTTGACCCACGATAACGCACCTGCTTACTCGTTGTTGCTTGTTCGTTATTTTTTGGCCAAAAACAATACCGTAGTCATGCCCCAAACTCCATATTCACCAGATATGGCTCCGTGTGACTTTTCCCTGTTCCCAAAGTTGAAGAGACCCATGAAAGGTCGGCGTTTTTCCTCGATTGAAGAAATAAAGGCCGAATCGCTGAGGGTGCTCAAGGACATATCAACAAGTGAATATCAAAAGTGCTTCGAAGATTGGAAAAAACGCTGGCATAAGTGTATTATATCTGGGGGGGACTACTTTGAAGGGGACCACATTGATGTAGACGAATAAATAAATATTTTTTTGAAAAAATGAAAATCCCGGGTACTTTTTGAACAGACCTCGTATAAGCAACAGCGTCTGGGCAATGACAGAGAAATATATATCATCTTCCTAGAAATCTATCAGCAGTGCCTATTTTGACTTAAAACGGAAAACAGGTGGGTGAGAGTGATAAATCGATTTTTGTGTGCAAAACTGAAATTTTAATCAATATTGAATTCTGCTAAAAATCCGTTGTTAGTGCGAACTTAAGGATTTTACGCCAAGTAGACATAAACGTTGAATCTAGAATGTGAGTGTTTTTCCTACACTCTCCTTTTGTTTGTAAAAGTTATGGAAAAATATGTCTGAAACAGGGTGATTGGGGTCGGATGCATCGTTGGGTTGAGTTTTGTATTTTCAGATGCGGAAAAAGCGCAAAAGAGACACAACCAGGGGTCAAAATGATATTATGCATCACTCTAACGCTTTTGGTGATGTCATGAACGGCTTATCTTCGTGATTTGCGGCTGCCAAGTATAATACTAATTGTTGAGTTCCTGACACCCTGAGCGCTATCAAGGCTTGATCCACCAACATGAACGCTTCAATCAACTTACATAGTTATTTTAGGTTAATTAGCACTGTAATAAATAGTCCATTCGTAATTAATTCGATTTATTTGATCATTTTAATTAAATTCACCAAATTCAGATCGCAACAAAGCGAAAATACTTTAAGTTTCGACTAACACATTTTCAATTTTATCAATCGAGTAACCAATTTTTCATTCATTTTTGAATTTGTCAAAACTATATTCATTGTTCAATTCTTAGTTGGTCTCTATCATAGCTGCTGAACGTTTATCAAAAGATTTTAACGAATTTTTAAGCTTTTCGCTGAATGTATTAAATAAAAGTAACAAGATCAAAGTTCGAGACAGAAGAGTCTCGGGACAAACACTAATTATGCATAATTGATACGGCACAAAAGGAAATGGAAGCTCGTAAGCTAGAAGTAGGAGCAACTGTGCCTTCTATGGGTTATAATGTGCACAAGAAAGTTTTTAACATATGAACAAGGAAAAATACTGTCCAATTATATAATTCGTTGCACCGACATATATTTTGAGCTTCCTCCAAGAGAGGTAAGAAAATTAGCCTACGAAGTCTCGTTGAAAGATAATTTGAAGGGTACAAAGCCTGGGCATGAGAATCAAATAGCCAGTGAGTATTGGTTCAGTGCATTAATGCAATGAAATCCAGAATTACCAATAAGAGCTGCTCAAGCCACAAGTTAATCGAGAGCGATTAATTTCAACCGAACAAGTGTAGGTTTTTTCTTTGAAAGTTTGGAGAAAGTTTTAGACCGGGATAGTTTTAAGCCCCAAGCATACAATGTTGATGCTTTTGAAGCGCGTGTGATCCCTGCTCTTTTCGTTTTTTCAAGAGTTCAGTACCAGGGCTACTTTACTAGAGATAGCCCTGTAGGTGCAGTGGGAGCAGCTATACTATCTGATTGGATGCAGTATGAAATGTGTTTAATGTTTTTGAAGCATTTTCAAAAGCACAAAAATTGTTCAATGACCTATAAAATTTTTTCCACTTTAGATAACCATGCATCACACATAAATATTCATGTCTTAGATTTTCGCCAATCAAATGGGATGGTTTAGTCATCATTTCCTCCGCATTGTTCGCATAAGCTACAACCTCTTGTAAGGCCAGTGTATGGAGAGTTTGAAAAAGCTGTCATGAGGAATTGCCCTGGAAAAATTAAGAGTATCTATAACATACCCAGTATTGTCGCTGCAACGATGCCATGAGCTCTAACTCCTGGAAATATTCAGGCTGGATTAAAAAAAAGAATCTACACTTTTAACCGCTATGTATTGACGGGTCTTGATTTTTCATCAGCAGATAAAGGGTTTTCCAATATGAGGTGTTATTTTGAATAGCCCGCTATCTCGGTAAATGTCACTTTTGAATTGAAATTCACTATAAAAATGGTGAAAATTTGGCAAAGACGGTTCGTTAAACTCGAACATTTTTAGGTCGTCGTGAAGCACCTTAACTGACCGCAATACAGAAATTGTTGGAAAATTTGAGCTGTTGGGACAACTTAGTGATGTGAAGAATAAAACTCGAGCACGTCGCTCAAGAACAGCCGAGAATATTGCTGCTGTAGCCGAAAGTGTTGAAGGAAACCGAGGTTTGTCCGTTCTTCGTCGTTCTTTCGAATTAGGCATTGAACAAACGTCATTGCACCGTATTTTGTACAAAGATTTGGGTCTTAAGGCTTATGAAGTTCAGTTAACACAAGAACTCAAGCCGGTCGATCATCAACAACGTCATGTCTTTGCTGATTGGGTCCTTGAAATGCATGAAAATGATCCGAAGTTCCATCGATAAATCATCTTGAGTGATGGGGCCCATTTCCACCTCGTTGGCTTCGTCAACAAGCAAAATTTTTGCATCTGGGGCTCGGAAAACCCAAGAGTTATTGTTGAAAAGCCTCTCTATCCTCAATGTGTGACTGTTTGATGCGGTTTATGGTCCGGCGGAGTTACTGGACCTTAATTTTTCGGAAATGAGGCCGGACCAACAGTTACGGTGAATGGATTGATCTATCGAGAGATGATTAATGATTTTTTATGGCTGAAACTGGATGGTATTGGTCCAAGCAACGTTTACTTTCAACAAGACGGCGCTACATGCCACACAAGCAACGAGACCATTGATCTTTCACGGGAAAAGTTTCCGGATCGTGTTATCTCTCGAAGAGGTGATCACAATTGGCCACCGAGATCTTGTGATTTAACACCTTGCGACTTCTTCCTTTGGGACCACATTAAAGAGAAGGTCTACGCCAATAGCCCAGCGTCGATTCAAGACCTCAAAGATAGAATTCGTGAGGCTATCGAGGACATAGGGCAGCCACTTCGGGATTTGTTTATGGAAAATTTCATGAAAAGGATATGGTCCTGTAAGCGTGGTCGTGGGGACCATTTGCCTGATGTTATTTTTCACTATTAACGGCATACCTTTTTCTTTATAATGCAATGAACATCTGATCATTTGTATTAAAAAATGGCATTTTTTTAAAATATCAAAATAACACCTCTTATTGTATCACTGATCGATCTATTTAAAGAAATGGCTTCATCGTTATTTGTTTCAAATGAAGGTGGAGCCGTTTTCCTCCCGTCAATATGTCAAATTGTGTACTACGCAAGAGGGAGAATTCACGTTTTCATCAATTGTAATAAATAATGATAATATCAATATTGAAAAAAACAAAGCAAATGGCGCCTTAACATCTATTGCTGCTGGCATTTTTGCTCCCTAATTGATAAAACCTCACTACAAAGGACCACCGCAAAAAAACGAATAAAGGTAACAAAAAATGCAAATCCACAAACCACATTTAAATATAATAAATGAAATTCAGAAACCTAAAAAAGATAGAGTGCCATCAGGTGATGACGATGATTATTTTTGTCTGATTTGTATTGAAAGCTGTGAATGAAGCAATCCAGGAGACGACTGGATTCAATTTGTAAGCCGTAGACAGTGGTCCAACGAAGCTTGTGCAGTGGGTGGTCCATATGATTTGTGCCATCATTGTTAATCAGATTGTTCGGTGCAATCCTTATTTAATACTAGCATGTTGTTTAAAGCTTTGCCGAAAATGCTTTTTTAGGGTTTTGTACTAAAAAACAAAACCCTATTGCAATCACGACCTGTGTTCGTCTGTGCGTCCGTCCGTCTGTATGTCACAGCACTTTTTCTCCGAAACTATAGAGGCTATAGCCATGAAACTTTGTGGAAAGGTCAGAAGTGGTGACTTCTTGAAAGTTGAAGGGTGGAAAAATTTTTCAAAGGGGTTTAAGGGGGGTCTCCCCATATAGGGAGATGACCCCTCAAAAAAAATTTTCACCATTGGTAGTCGAGTAGGGTATCAGAAAGGTCTTAATGAGATCTTCCGAAAACAAGTCTTAAAATTGCCTTATGAGTACTGAGGGGGGCAGGGGAAGGGGGAATGTACGAACTTTTCGCGCACCCCCTCGCGATTGGACACCTTCCATCCGAAACTATGGAAACATATATTACTATGGAAACATATGGCTTTGGAGCCATATGCGCTTTTTACCGACTTAGAGACTACAGCTTTGCTAGGATTTGCATGAAAATTGCAGGAATGATAGGTATCATGAAGATGAGTACATATAAGTGAAACAAGTCGAAGAGGCAGGAGAGAGCTCCTAGCAAAAGGATTCGAAATAATAGGCCATGAATCGATGATTACAGTACAGAGGAGTGGCCCCTGAAAAAAAATTTCATGAAAGGTAGCCGATATGAGTATCAACTGTAAGTTCTCTATGAGAGCTTTACAAAACAGTTCTTAAACTGACAGTTTTTGCTTCAGTGGGGGCACAGGGGGGGGGGGGGGGAATACATGAAAAATGTGTTTTCTCCCTCGCGAATGGACACCCGTGATCTAAAAAATCTGAAAAAATTATCAAGGGAGATATTTATGGGTATAACTTTAACAAATACCTCAGAAGTCAAAATTCGTTTAACTTTGTTAATAATAGTATGATCCTCGAATTTCACATTTTCTCCAATAAAACCGTCTTTGACATGTTTCTTGATTTTATTTGTTGCTGGATACTGCATTTTGTAAGTTGAGTATAAAATCCTTCTGACATGAGCATAGGTCTGTCTACCCGACTTGTTTAAGTTTGTTAACAATGCATTTGATGAAATCAGCATAAACTAATAAAATGTCAAATTTGTTCACTCCATTCATATATTTCTAATTTTTTTTTTGTAACAACCTACCCAAATGATTGTTTCAACAGCCCCGGGTATGGGGTCAATTGTAACCAATTTCTTTTTTTTAATAAATAAATTAAAAAAATCATTTTCGTCCAGAAAACTATTGGGTATCAGTATATGCTTTCAGCAACAAGCCATAGGATGGGTAAAGCTAATTTTCGATAGCAATATTGCTTGCGTTTGGATTTGAGAGCGAATAATATCAAAATTAATACAACCGTTCCCGGTCTCCTCTAAATATGGAATATATCGTACTGGGCCAAGAATATAACTAAAACTCGTTGCAAGTAGTGACGTAGATGCAAAAAATACAATTAGAGGTTTTTTCAAAGACATTTAATTAACGTAAGGAATGGTTGGAGAATGTCTTGAAATCCACCACAGAATATATGCGCCCAGAAAAAACATTTGTATGAAATCACACAAAAATGTGTATATTCCATGCAAGTTCTTAGGCATTATTGAGTCTGTCAAAAGCTACGGCGATATACTTAATAATTTGTATATTTTTATTTTTGTTAAACCCAGGGAAATCGTATAAATTCATGAGCAACCAGCCATTGGGAAAACTACATTAAAGTTATTATACTGGCGTTCCCCTGAACTTGATTCTCCCATCGTCCAGCAAATCCGCAAACACTTCTGGGACAGGTGGAAGCTCGAGGGCCGCAATCGACTACAATAAAGGCCAAAATGGATGACGATCAGACCCAATCTTCAAGCAGGAGAACTCGTCCTCGTGAAAATGACAATTTTCCATCAACACACTGGCCTCTTGCAAGATTGATAGAGGTACACCCTGGACCTGGTGGATTTGTATGCGTTGCTTCTGTCACATTTCGCGGCAGAATAACAAGGCGGCGCGTCACTAAGATTTGTCGTCTACCATTTGCCAACACAAACCCTCGCGAATGGACACCCGTGATCTAAAAAATCTGAAAAAATTATCAAGGGAGATATTTATGGGTATAACTTTAACAAATACCTCAGAAGTCAAAATTCGTTTAACTTTGTTAATAATAGTATGATCCTCGAATTTCACATTTTCTCCAATAAAACCGTCTTTGACATGTTTCTTGATTTTATTTGTTGCTGGATACTGCATTTTGTAAGTTGAGTATAAAATCCTTCTGACATGAGCATAGGTCTGTCTACCCGACTTGTTTAAGTTTGTTAACAATGCATTTGATGAAATCAGCATAAACTAATAAAATGTCAAATTTGTTCACTCCATTCATATATTTCTAATTTTTTTTTTGTAACAACCTACCCAAATGATTGTTTCAACAGCCCCGGGTATGGGGTCAATTGTAACCAATTTCTTTTTTTTAATAAATAAATTAAAAAAATCATTTTCGTCCAGAAAACTATTGGGTATCAGTATATGCTTTCAGCAACAAGCCATAGGATGGGTAAAGCTAATTTTCGATAGCAATATTGCTTGCGTTTGGATTTGAGAGCGAATAATATCAAAATTAATACAACCGTTCCCGGTCTCCTCTAAATATGGAATATATCGTACTGGGCCAAGAATATAACTAAAACTCGTTGCAAGTAGTGACGTAGATGCAAAAAATACAATTAGAGGTTTTTTCAAAGACATTTAATTAACGTAAGGAATGGTTGGAGAATGTCTTGAAATCCACCACAGAATATATGCGCCCAGAAAAAACATTTGTATGAAATCACACAAAAATGTGTATATTCCATGCAAGTTCTTAGGCATTATTGAGTCTGTCAAAAGCTACGGCGATATACTTAATAATTTGTATATTTTTATTTTTGTTAAACCCAGGGAAATCGTATAAATTCATGAGCAACCAGCCATTGGGAAAACTACATTAAAGTTATTATACTGGCGTTCCCCTGAACTTGATTCTCCCATCGTCCAGCAAATCCGCAAACACTTCTGGGACAGGTGGAAGCTCGAGGGCCGCAATCGACTACAATAAAGGCCAAAATGGATGACGATCAGACCCAATCTTCAAGCAGGAGAACTCGTCCTCGTGAAAATGACAATTTTCCATCAACACACTGGCCTCTTGCAAGATTGATAGAGGTACACCCTGGACCTGGTGGATTTGTATGCGTTGCTTCTGTCACATTTCGCGGCAGAATAACAAGGCGGCGCGTCACTAAGATTTGTCGTCTACCATTTGCCAACACAAACCCTGAGGAACCAGTCAAAACATCGAAACAATCACCGCAAGCAATAGCATGTCTAACAACTACAGGGATAAAAAACACAAAATAACCAAAAAAGCTCCAATCAGGGACACATGGTTGGAATATTTAGTTACACACTCAAACCAAACCCAACCCATACCACTAGTGATCACCCCTTAGAAGCCTCGAACCTCAATATCAGCATCCAACCTGCTCGTTTCTCTACTAGTAGTTCTTTGTGCACTTCCATAAATAAGCTGCAATGTGACAGTAACTCAATTGTCACCCGGTGTCTATATTGAACACTTCGGAACTGCTTGGATTTAAAGAGGAGCCTTAAAAATGCAGCATCAATTACCATGGGTAAACTTAAGCCATGACCAGGCCAATGTGGAAGCTATAGTCGCCAAATACCGCGATTTATGTGAAGCCAGTTTAAGTGCTTCAACCAAAATTGGATGTTCGGAGCTTGTGCAACATTTCGAGGAATACAAGGATGAAGTTCTTCACAAAACGTCTCCTTAAGATTGCTACACAATAGACGACGACGAGGTGTATTGGGGAATTTAATGGCAGCAATTTTTGGCATAAATGATGAAGTTTTCGAGGACATCAAAGAGCTTTCAGAGAATCAAAGGAAAATCATCCGTTCAGTCAATTAAAATTATTGCTCAAAACCACTAAAACGCTAAACAGCATAACGGGAAGGATCAACACACAGCTGCAACGATTCCAGAGCCAACTCCAACGAGGCTTAGACCACATAAACAAATTTAGCCACTGGTGCAAAACAATCGACCACAATAAACTCAACATCCATCTTTTAGCAATATTCAAGCGAGCCGAAGACTATCTAGACGAGGTATATCATAAGTACTCCAGTTTGCTTTCCTGCATATCCTCACGATCTAGCATCTGGGGTTCAATCAACACCAATGACGCCTTAAAAGACATCGACCACGCTCAAACACTACTCCCATACCAATTGCGAATTACATACCAAATGATGAACCAAACTCAATTCAATATGGATGAGAGCAACCTGATACTAACAACGTTCCTTTCCATCCTTGACACACGCCGATATGATCTGATTAAATCCACGCCAGTACCCTCGAACCTTGGAAACAACACCTTTCAAGCCTTTGGTATTTTGTCATCAATTTTGAGGTTAAACTTCAACCTGCAGCAATATTTCGAAGTTACGCCTAATGAACTTTCAAAGGTTATGGCCGATCAATACGTAGTGGACATCAGCGTGATCTACGACGTCAACGCCATACCAAATAATGTAATCAACGAAACACATAAAGTATTTGGAAGAGATATTTGTGCAACCCACACCTTCAGACATCAAGGAATAGTGTGAAAACAGCTGTATGATAGCAATTCTTGGATGTTTGCAACTCCGTCAGCCGTACTTGGACAAAGTGGGTGTCAGGATAACCGGCAAAACCTAGGTGTAGTGAAGCTCACTCAAGACTGCAGTTTGAAAATTGAGGACTCTCTGTTCACTGCTACATGGAACACATCTACTAAAAATTTGTCAGTTTATGTCCTTCCGCATGCACCAATCTTCAACCAGACCATAAGCCCTAGACTCTCAGCTCCAGCTGTCATCAAATCGGAAGAGTCCTTTGGAACTTATATTGAACAGGAGCAATAACTCTTTCATGACTTCAAAATATTCTCTCGGTCGACGATCCGATAACATGGGCCGAGTATTACTATCTCCATCATCATCACGTTAGGAATAGTTGCCGTAAGTCTTCTTCTCATCCGCCGTTTCAGAGCAGAATTTCCTTTAAGGCGGAACCGTACGCAGACAACATGGTATGAGTTACCAACATCAACTCTATCACAATCTAACTAAGAACCTTAAGGGTTCTTGGCGGGCGACAATGTTAGGAATAATGCTAAAACAAAAACATCAAACATACCACCAACAAGCTCTAATACATTATTTGCTTGTGGGACCTAAAATGTGTTCCAATATAACATCGCCCAACAGTAGCAGGTCACCAACCATCTAAGAGCAAACCAATCGATCATCGACCGCATCGATTAGTGAATCCCAACAGAGGACATTGCCCACCAGACCAACATTGGAGTGAATGGTTGCATTCTGCAAATCAGTAAATATATGCAACCTAAATGGAATTTGCTGAGCGTTTGGGTGAATGAATGAGCTTGTATACCAGAATGAAATGCAAGCTAATGAAATTTTATGCATAAAAATTACTGGAAAACTACAATGAAGGGTCTGTGATCAATAGAAGTTGAACAAGGGAGTTTTATTTCACATTTTAACATTACAGCTGCTTCAAGAAGCAAATTTTCCTTTCCAGAACAGATGATGTTGTCTATTCCTCCCGAAGAGTTTCTCAAAGTTCTCGATATTTAATCAACATTATTTGGGTATAGTAAAGAATCGTTTTTAGTTTTAAATAAAGTTTATATTTTTGAATTTGATTAATATTTCGCCTGTTTTATTGTTGGCGTTAAACTTAGCACTTGCAATTTATTGAATATTGAAAACATTAATTTAAATATGTTGCCTGATGGTAGACGATGTTTCAAAAGAAGTAATATGCGGCAGATAAATTGATGAATTCTTTTTCTTCTTCTTAGCACTACAGCCTCGCTCGAGCCTTCGCTTCCTGCGAATAGCGCCTCCAACTGTCTCGGTCCATTGACCACGTCCTCCAATTTCAAAATCCAAGCAGCGATGAACTGTCTTCGTCGACCGAGTCAGACCAGCGTTTGCTCGGTTTCCCCACTGGTCTCCGGCCTTCAGTTCTCCCAACGAATACCTTTTTGGGTATCTGTTGTTCGTCCATATGATTCATGTGGCCAGCCCATTGCAGCTTCTGCAGTCTTATAATCGTTGAGACTTCCGGGTCGTCAAATCTTTCATACATGATTTTATCGAATTCGCCATTGGTCTCCATCTAGCTTCGTTCCGATTATTCGCTTCAGGACCCGTCGCTCAAAGGCGTTCAATATATTTGCGGATGCTTGGATTGGGGTCCATGTGTTACACCCATAGCACAACACAGGTCTTATCACAGATATGTATACTTTTAGCTTTGTTTTCCTGTGTATGCAGCTGGTCTTCAAGATTGTCAATACTGAATAAAATATTTTATTTGCGAGCTGCATTCTTCGGCGTATTTCGTCTCTTTCATTGCCCGTTTTCGTTATTTTGGCGCCTAAATACACAAATTTGTTCACATTTTCGATACTGTATTCGCCAAGTGTGATGTTTTGTATACTTGAGGTATCTTTCCTCGACAGCGTCATTAGCTTTGTTTTATTTTCATTGGTTTGTAGCCCTACTAGTTTTGCTTCGCTGTCGAGTTTCAGGCAGAGTTCTTTGGCAATTGTTAATGACCGTGAGAAAATGTTGATGTTGTCCATATAGGCTACTATTTGGCTCGACTTGAATAGTAATGTACCTCGCGCATCGACAAGTAGCTTCCTTATGACGTACTCCAGAGCAAAGTTGAACAGCAATGGGGCCAGCCCATCTACTTGCTTTAGTCCAATATTTGTGTCAAAGGCATCGGTGAGTTGGTTATTGATGCGCACGTGGGAGGTCGTCGACGTCATTGTCATTTTGGCAAGATGGACTGATTTGGCTCGGATGCCAAAGCAAAGCTTTATTTGGTACAGTACGTTACGATCAATACTTTCATATGCTTGCTTAAAATCAACGAAAATTTGGTGTCAGTCTTTGTTAGACTCCCAGCATTTTTCAAGTTTCTGCTTGACTGTGAACAATTGGTCTTTCGTGGATCTGCCTGCTCTGAAACCACCTTCATACTCTCCAATAATATTGTTAGCGTATGATCCCATTTTATTTTCTAAGATTTTAGAAAATATTTTGTACGCCGTACAAAGTAGTGATATGCCTCTATAATTTTCGCACTGTAGCTTGTCACCTTTTTTGTGGATAGGGAATATAATTGATTGGCTCCACTGTTGCGGCATGTGTTCTTGTTGCCAAATGTGCTGGATGACTTTGCGAATAGCTTCATGAACATTACTGCCACCATATTTGATGAGCTCCACTGGAATCTCGTCGATGCCCGGCGCTTTATTATTCTTTTGGGCTTTGTTGATGGAACAAACTTCATCCAGTGTTGGTGGGACCAATAGAACCTCTCCGCTGACATCTATAGGTTCCGATGTTTTGGAGCATGTGGAGGATTAAGGAGGTTCTTGAAATATGATGCCCATCTTTCCTTAATTTTCGTTCCATCAGCAATGATATTGCCAATGTCGTCACGACATAGCGTGGTTTTGGGTTGCTAACCATGTTTCAGGCTTTTCACTACTTTATATCCTTGCCTTATGTTGTTGCTCGCTAAACTTACATCTCTACTTCTCAATTGGTCGTCAGAGTATTTTCATTTCTTAATCCTAATTATATCTGAGATTTTTATAGTGCTCTCGCTTTGTTCTGGTTTTCCTACCTATGCATTCTTTGTGCGCCTGATTCTTTTAATCTAATGCATTTCGGCACTCATGATCGAACCAATGATTTCTCTTGCACCGGGCTTGATGTCCGATCGTCTGTTTTGCCACGGTCCTAATAGCCGCTTTTGCTTCCATCCAGAGCTCGTTGCTTGTCTTTATCCATGCGTCTGATAAGATGGGAACCAGCTGGTTGTTGAGGGTCTCCGTGAAATTTTCGGCCACAGACGCCGTTTGGAGCCTTTCGATGTCAAATTTTTGTGGTGGGCTGGTCTTCGCTGAATATGCCTTTGACATACGACATCAATAGATTAGTTTGATCAAGCAATGAATTGGCTCCTCGGTATGTACGGAGGTCAAGTATGCTCGAGGCCCAACGTTGTTAGATCAGAACATGGTCGATCTGGTTTTGTGTGCTGCCATTCGGTTAAGCCCAGGTCATTTTATGAATGCATCGATTTAGGAGGCAAGTTGAACAAATGACTACCCTTCTGCTTCATGGAAATTCAATCAGATGCTGGCCATTGTCATTTGTTTCATCGTGGAGGCTATATCCTCCAGTCATTCCCCGTTGAAATAGCTCATTGTCATTAAAATTATTAAAATCACCCAGAATTATTTTTGTGTTGTTTGTAGGCAATGAGTCGACCAATTTTTTCCTGGAATTTAAGTACTTCTAGTCGTTATTTAAACAAAATAGCCCATACTCCTAGAGAGTTAGGCTGCCCTAAAAGTATATGCCACATCAAATCCAGCAATAACCGAGCAACAACATAATTTGAAAGAAATATTTTGAACCACTGGCCAGCAACATTAATATCCTGAATAAGGAGTATATCGCCACATATCCAAATGCTACCAAGATATCATCTATTAAACGTACATCAGGGTTGAACATCGTTCAGAGGCATCATGACTGATACAAGTATTGTATGCAGCTAAGGATAAAGAAGGCGAGTCAACATCTGAAGCTGACTGAATTTCCGGCAGTGATAACGACGACGCGGAAGATAACGAAGGTGAAAAGAATGAGAAAGCAGTAGATGAAGACAATGTCGATCGCAAATTAAGCCAACAAGTCTATCAAAGGAAAACGCAAAAAGTGGCTTGAAGTACACCGAAATTAAACCATCCTCGTCGTCATGACCGCAAGCAGTGGACTAAGCTTCTGCGCGAAAATTGAGTTTAGTGCGATAAGTCCCACAATGTTTAACAAATCCGTCAAAGGAAAACGCGAGAACCAAGGTTTCTTATAGGACTAGTTAATTAGTAACAAAATTTTCAAAGAAGATATTACCTAACACACTGAAATAAGTTTGCGAAGTATTAACGTTTACCAGATATTTGCCTCCAAGCTGACGTGACGTGTTGTCTTTTTCCCAATGGCACTAGCAAAATCATTAAAAAACCAGAAGATCACTGCTAAACTTCACAAAATTTTAAGTCGTGAAATTATTTCACACTAGTAAACATCTTTATCTGACATTGCAAACTGTCAGAGAAGATATTCAGCCATGATTGGGGTGATCGTAACCAGAGTTGTTGAAGTTGGAGTGGAAATTCCGCCAAGTTTGAGTGGAACCACTCCACTGGAACAGGAAGAACAACTCCGAAGGGGTGGCTGAACCCGAGAACAAAGAGAGGGGTAAAGTGGTCGTTAGAGGCGAAATTATTTAAGGGTGCGACGAATGACGCGCCTCCTCTTTTCGGATTCTTGACATGAGCGAAAAATTTGTAACGATTGTGGATCAAACGAATGTAGAGCTATTTTTTGGATTATTTGGACTTGGTTGAATCAGGTGTGGCAAGTGCAAACTAGACGGATGGTGGGCGTTGAGATAGTCGTGTAGGAGTAGAAAAAAAGGTAGAATTCAGAAGCACAAGTGCGTACGAAGGCATCGAGGGAGAAGTCGGAGAACAAGTGGCAAATCAGTATCAGAATTGTCGACGGAAGTAGCAAAGAAAGGGCCCCTTTGTTCTTCGTAGAGCAGTAAGTTTTTTGAAAAATTACTTCTTTTTGCTCGACTGCAATCGTTTAGTTTCGTTTGCTATTTTCATGTACACATTTGTGTAGAAAAAAATTGAATACGGAAGTTTCTGAAAAATGGATTAAAAGTGAAAATCAAGCTAATATCAAATTGTCTTTCTGAATTACATTTCAATTGGGCAAATATTAAGTTTTAGATTGAAACGGGTGCGGCTTGGGAGTGAACTCGCGATTAAAATTTAAAGTGGAGTGTTACAATAGTGTTCGGGGGAGGTGTGCGAAAGGGCACCCGTCGAGTGTAACAAACTTTCGTAGTCTTAATTTTCTTGGATAGCGTTAAAGATGTTCGCATAATTCTCGTGGTGCAGGTAGAATCTGTTGTTTCGCAACGTGGAAAGTGGTTCAAGTGTAATCTCGCTTGGTGACTTATTAGGGTCTTGGTAGACAAGTGAGTGGTACTCCATACCCGTCTCCGGATGAGCTTAACCGGGTCCGTAAGCCCCATCAGAGCACCCTATTCCTTTTGGGTGTAACAGTAGTTTCTTTATCGGTCGCTTGCTTTGAAAGTTGGCTCACCCTTCAATTTTTCTCACGAATTTCGGTTTGAAATATCTGAAATGTCTGCACCGACTCTCGTTGGCAGAAACAAGATTTAGTTCGAGTGATTCGGAACTATAAGCCCGTTCAGTTGTGAAACGTGCTGGTTTAAAATCAGAACGTACTGCAGCTGGGTGGACGTACATACGGCCAAAGCATGATACTGACCATATTACTTTGTGGAGTCCCGATACATTCGAACATGATAACGAGATACTCTAACTTTCTCTAAGCAAAGGCCCGAAAAGGGCTGTAGTGCTAATGCAAAAAAAAGCTGCACAAGCCACATGGACCGTTTTATTTAGTTCACGTCAAGGTATCCTATGGTTTATAGTAGCGATTGATACCGTTTCATGGTCATCCTTCGGCGAGGTTTTGTTTTTTTTCCCACAATTTGCGTATTTTGAAGAAGTCAATTATGAATTTTCCCTAAGTTTTTTAGACGTGGACTAATATATGCAGTGAAACTTCCTGCATGTGAGGAATTTCTCTTATTGAATGATTTTTTGCACTCACTAAAGCAGGAACTGCATACTTTTTCTCATTGAGAGTAATGGCTCTTCGGTCCATTACGAAATCTGAAAAGATGTAGAATTTTGATTAATTTCGTTACCATGATAATATATTTAAAAGTTCAGCAATTTGACTATTTACTCAGTAATTCAATATTTATATCCAGAAAACTCTGAAACTCTAGCTAAACTACCACAAATTTGTAATGATTTTTCTATCTAAACTCACGAACGAAGTTGGAACCGACCTCTCATCGGTTCTAGACGTGAAGTTTGAGTCGTGCCAACGAATGGTACCAACCGGTCAACCAGTCCGTGCACCGTAATCCATTTTCGCGGTGGCTGCTTGTCGGCCTGCTAGATCGGAGAGGATTTCGGTCGCGGATCTTAAAATGGATTACGCTCAATTACGTTACCATTAAACGCCCGTTTCAAACGCGCGTTGGTTTCGCGACGCGAAACCAACCTCAGCGGATTTTTTCAAACCCTACCCTCTCCCCGGCATACTTACCCTGCACTCTCACTGCCTCTGGAAAAGAAGGACCACTGGAAAGCAAAGTTGTTGTTATTTTAGCAATTCATGTAATATTTATTGATTCAATTCCTACTATTGCCAACAATACGAGTAACTTACTACTAAATGATAAACGATTTAAAAAAAAAAGATTTTCTTCATAACAAAGTTATTGATTTGATAAATTTCTACCAACATGTTTAAATTGAATCGACGTATTCTAACAGGGAAAATAAATGGATAAGGATGAAGAACAACAATTAGAAAATAAGGGATAAGAAAAATGCGTAAGACTATGGATGAGTAAAAGGAATACACTTGGTAAATTACATATATGTTAAATGTGTTTTCTGTCTATGTATTATTGTTCTCCTACTAATTGTAACGTTACTAATTACAGTGCGACTTGATAGTATTGGCTTATGCTAAGGCATAAGGATGCGTGACGATATTTTACGGCAATTGAAGTTATAGGGAAAAATAAATATGCGAAGGACCAATAAATATCCTGTGAAGATTTATTCTTCTACCTAGGAAGGTACTCAAAGGATTAGAAATGGTAATATAAATTCAAGAAGGATTTTAGTTCTACACTGGGAAGACATGGTTTAGGAAAATTAATCAATTGTAAAGGGGAAATTGAGTAATTGTAAGATATTTTTTTTTTGGTTTTTTTTTCCAAGCAGGCTTAGGGCTTCCGTAATCTAAGCCTGGATTTCTGTGCATTCATTTTTTTTGTAACATTTATTTATTAATAAATATTATCTTACCTGCGAAATTAAGTATTTTAAAAGGTTTTGGCTTCTTGAATGCCAGGTTGGCAAAAATATATCTGCTTAAGCTATTTGTGTGTCTGACGGGTATCACTTGTGGATCATCCTTATATACGTATTATCCATAAGCTTCAATTAAAGCGAATTTAAATTCTATAAACTTTGAAACAAGGTAGTGATAAGAATCATTGAGGAATAAAATTAACACAATTAATTTAATATTAAACACGCGTGGTCGGGGCGAGTTATTACATATTAGTTGACACAGAACCAAACAGGTAGGGATATTTTTGATTTTTGATAAAATTAACACTTTTCTGCGTAAAACTATAGCTAACTCTCTATTCCCTTTTGTTACAATAAATTTGAGAGCTTGAGCACGGAGGCTTTGCCGTATCAGTGATTATTAAAACAATTCATGATTATAATGATTTTTACCTAAGTATTGCTAAATTATTCCTTTTTATATTATTTTCTATGTTTTACTCTTAATGTTTGCATATATGTATAAGTATATAATTTTGCTGATTTCTGAAATTTCATAAGCAAATCGAGATACAGGCGCCTTAAAAAAAGATGACTTAAGAAAATTGATTCTGCACAGAATTATCTCTAATAAACAAACTTTCTATCCATTTCATATGAATTGACGTAAAAAGGATCAAGTTTTAGCCTTCATAACTTCCAATTTCCGGAGCTAGATTAAATATTGTGTTGATTGTTCCCAGAATTCGCGTTTAGATCTTTCTTATTGTTTTATATTTACTTTTCAATTTTCTGATGAGTGGATTAATAAGGAGCTTACTTTCCGTTCCAAATATTTGTAGGTCGTGTGGAATTATACGTCACTATTCTGAATACATCAATTGGAAGTACAACGCGAAATGCTCCTTAAGGTTGCCTCAGTAGCCTAATATTGTTTTTAACTACAGCCGTACAGGCGCCAGTCGACCGGTTATCACACTTATAACAAAATACAGAATAGTTCAAAGCATTCATGCAAACCTGATGATCACTTGCATTCAAACGCTTCACTGCATGAGCCTCTCCTTGGTCCGATAAACCGTAAGTCCTTAGAAGCTTGTCCGATTCATTACGACCGACAAAAGTTGATCCGTACTGACGGAATTATTTGTTGTTCGAATTATGCACGAACTTAATAAGCCACGATACTGATATTCAGGTGAAGCTGCAGCCCTTCGATCGAAGCTCTCGTTTTCGTTCTGGTGGTTGACATCCATCCAATTCGCACGTCGCAGATGACCATGGTCTCTTTAAACGACCTAGTAAATATATAACTCCGGACACAAATCAAGCTTTTTTACTCCCTCCAACTTGCGGCCTAGTGAATGTTTTTTGAAGCCTCTGGCACTTATCAGCATCAGGACCTGGCGCGTTTATCCGATTTCCGACTAAATTTCTCCAATTAAACTATCACTCCCAGTTTGTCTAACACTTAATTACACAATTTTCTCTAAATAAAAACTAAACAGCGACAGTAGGGTGGACTTATCCCTGGCATCCGTTTCGCTTCTCTTGTCACTTTCTGGGGCCTCTCTCTGGCGACTCCTAACCACACACACCCGCCATGTGGCTGTCCTCTGACTTTGACATCCCACGACAAAATTGACGGGGGATGGGAAGCCGTCACAACGAACATGAGATGGAAAGCCACATGGCAGCAAGGTGTATTGGTAGTGGTCGCCAGCGGCGCCGAATGATTCATTACTCATTCTCAATTAAAACACCAAAAGAACGCAGCTACTTTATCATAAGCACTTCAATAACTGGCACTTTAACACATCTTACATGGATCAAACCACCATTTTATTACCTTAAGCTAATAAGGTGATTCCAACCAATAAACACTCGAATGCTACATAGATTTGCAGGAGTAAAGGTCAAAGAAAATTGTAGTTAATTATGAAATTTACAAGCGTTTACAATTTTTTGGCCAAGGAGTATACAACAATATGTGTTAGCGGATGATATATATTTCAATTCGATCTGGAAACTACAATTTTTTCTGGATATTCAAGCAAAATGCTTCATTTGAGTGTGTTCAATTCGCCAAGTACTCAGAAAATTTATGTAAAATAGGTTAATATGGTGCCTTTTTTGTTTTTATGAAAGAAACCCTCAATATTTCTTTCATAGTTGAATGTTTCATAGATTCATAATCAAGACATTGATTGATGTCATCAGAAAAGTTATTTTGAACTCAAAGATGATTACAAAGCGCTTTTACCAGGAGCACTTTCCTGTCTATCAAACTTGTTTCTCAGTAAAAACTATCATTTTGCCTTCAAGTAGCATTCAAATAAAGGCCATGCATTCATAAAACCACTTTCACGAAGCTCACCTTTAAGTAGTCAAGAAAATACTTCCTTCCATATCCTGATAATGATATGCATGAAACAGACAACAACATAATACTCAATAGAACGAATTCATCTTCTCAACAAGATTCATCTAAAGTTGACACCGCTAAAATAACTTCTTGTAAGAACTTTTGGGACTAGTACCTTCTAACAAGTATTAAAATTTATAAGGAGTCGTATAAATTACACGAGTAATACCTTGTTCTGCCTTCCTGATTTGCAATCTGCTCCTGTAAATGTCGTCGACTTCGCTATCAGATGGAAATGTTGGAACGGTAAAACCTGGACGCAGTCAACTTGCAAAGAAAGCAATTCCCGTGAATTGCACAAGACACGTCTCTCACAGTGCCGGTAAATGTAAACTTCTTCCTTACGATGATTGTTGTTGCTTTTGCCACTGCTGACGGTCTCATTTTCATTCGTATATACCTATCCACAAGCATTTCTTCGTAATGTTCTTCTGATTTCACCCTGAGTAAAAATAAACTGAGCGTATTTAATTTAATTTTGGGCTTTTGATTTTTCCCTTTTCCATTTGTGTTTTTCATCTGTAGAAATAACGTCTGATTTTGAGGGAATGAGAAACAAGGTGCATTTTGAGCCCGAAAATTTCTTCTTGGGATCGCTGGTTTCGATACTTGTAATTCCAGAACTGAAAAGCCTCGTCTCGGAAAATCTGAAATTGTGAAAGTGACTTGATTAGAACAAACGTTTCGATACTGTTTTTCTAAGTACAATTATTTTTCTACCCCTACTGCACGCACTGCCCATATTTACATCCCAACAAAAAGATATTTAGTATAGGTAGCACTAAGTACGAGTAATACTTGGTAGGCAAACAAATGCGTCAAAAATTCTTCCTTGCAATAAAAGTTTAGAAAGCAGGAAGGAAACGGCTCGGTGGAATTGCAAATGTTTCGCGAATATATCTGCCTTATAGAAATTTTAAAGTGGTGGAATGGCAATGAAGCAATTGAAGCGCAAATGGATATTACCTTGCCCTCAAGATGCTGGAAGTAATAATCGTGATTTCCGACAAATTCGTTTGTTTTTCTTGGGATTTGTTTTATGGTAATTTTAAGCCGAGATCGAATTCAGGAGAGTGGACATATAAATACCGTAATATTTTTTGAGCATTCGTATTAATACGTAAATTTATATTATTTTTTATTATTTCTTGATATATTTATGGTCAACGGGTACTTACCGCTTGAGGTGAAAATTCTTGTGGTACTATGTTAAAAATTGCGATCTGATATTAAAAAGTTACTTTGTGAAGCGAAAAACACTATCGAAACAAGTCAAAGTAGCAGCAGAGAGCTCCTGTCAGAAGGATATTGTAATACGCCTTTTGAATATCAAGACTTGACTCATACACATATTCTATAAAATGAGCTCAGAAAACTAATGTACGGTTATTATGTATATCAATTCGCCGCCATTTTATTTTTAGTGTGCTGACCTCATATTTTGAGTAATCATGAAAACATATCAATGTTATAAAGCATTCCTAAAATTTTTATCAATATTTCTGCATACCTGTAGTGTTTGCGCCCTTTGAAAATGCGAATTTCCGCAATATTACGTGTTATTGTTGTTGTAATTGATACATTTTCAATTGACTGTAACTTCACTTTGTGTGACTCGATATTTATGGAATTTTCAGAAAACATGCGTTGAATATCAATAATTTAAATGAAAATTTAAGGGTCATCCTTTCGATTTTATATATGAAAATTTAAAATTCATAAAATGTACTATAATTAACAAAGTTGATCAAACTGCGACTTTTGAGACATTTATTGGCCTTTTACTCATACTACTACTTTCTTAGTTTTTTTGAATCAAAGGTGTCCAATCGCTGGGGATACAAATTTTTCGTACATTCTCCCTCCGTTTGCACCCCTCGAAACAAAAAGTGTCAGTTTAAGACCTGTTTTGAGAAGCTCTCATCAATACCCTTCATTTGATACCCATATTAGCTACCTTTGGTGAAATTTTTTTTTCTTTGGGCGACTACCCTCTAAAAATGATTTTATACTGAAAGTATTAAGAGGTTCCAACTTTGCGCCTACTCACCAAATTTCATTTTTCTAGCTTAAGCAGTTTTCGAAAAAACTTGCTGTGACACACGGACGGACGGACGGACAGAAAAGATCCGATTTCAGAAGGGTATTGTAAAATTTTTTTACCAAACCCTATAAAGTATCAATTGTATCAGTTCCGAAGCATCAATTGTATAAAATCACTAACGTTAACCTGTTGTGCTCTTAATTTTTAGAGGAAACTGCCTTAAACCGGATCTGAATTTGGTTTTTGATTAAAAGAAAAAACAGAAAATAGCAAAAAATTATATTTTGATAATATGCAATACTTACTTCGTAATGTCAAGCATAGTTCATATTTTACTTTTGGAAAATCGCTTCAAAAATTAGTAAACAAAAATTATTAAAAAAAAAACCTTCCTTTTTCTCAATTTGAAATAGTGCGTTGGAAAGTTATATCTCTTTCTGACCTCCAGTGAAAGTTTATTGACATTCGGTTCAGCGGAAGCGAAGTTAATTAGTCTCAAGTGACAGTATGTTTGTGTAATCAGTACAAAAATGAGTTTCGAGCAAAGAGCTAATATCAAATTTTGTTTTAAAATCGGTAAAACGTTTACCGAAAGATTTGAATTGATGAAAAAAAATTATGGCGATGATTGGTTATCTCGTGCCACAGTTCATGAGTGGTTTACACGTTTCAGAGATGGTTGGGAGGACATAAATAACGATGAACATACGGGCCGCCCAAAATCAGTGATCACCGAAAACTCCATCGAAATTATGCGTGAATTCATCAAAAATGAGCCGAATTCATTGTTGAAATTCATGGAATTGGAGTTGAATATCTCCAAAGCATCGATTTATAGCACTTTAACCGGTAATTTAGGCTTACGAAAGGTCTATGCACGTTTTATTCCGCACAAGTTATCTGCGTTGCAAAGTGAACGAGACCTTTGTTATAATTTTTTTTTTATCTTTTGACTAGAAATCGCATTTTAACCATCAATCACTCACCGTATTCGCCTGATATGGCTCCCTGTGACTTCTACCTATTCTGAAAATTGCATTTGGCCATGAAAGGAAAACGCTTTGCGTCCGTAGAAGGCTTCCAAAAGGCTTGTACCGACATCCTGAGGGACATTCCGGTCAATGGACTGACACATTCTTTCGAAAAGCTTTTGGGTCGCGCAAAACAGTGTATCGAAGCCGGAGACTATTTGAAATAAATAGCTCCTGTCGTTTCTATTTTAGCTCAGTCTCGTTTATTTTTGAACGCACCATGTATAAATGTTATTATATTGTAATATACGACTAAATTATACTTAAATTATAAAATATACTTATAATGTAAAAATAAGTAAATTATTACAGTATTAGTAAGTGGTCACTGTGATAGGATTACCTGCTGTGAAAACTTAAAAAACAGTTTCTTTGAGGATTAAAACATGTACTTTAAATTTTATGCGAATAACTGTAATTGTATTTTTATTACACTTTCTGCATCTTTTTTTAGTAGTGTATTCAGGAACATGAGATATTTTGTCATATTTGATACAACTGACTGGATAACTTAAAAGTACTAGTTTCTTCTTCTTTACTGGAGGCCCGCTTTCCGTGGAACTTGTACTAAGTCGTCCCCTTTTCTTCTTTGCAGATTTATTTGCTGATGTCAATCCGTGAGCAACTTGGGAGGTGAATGTCAACAAATGAATTGAGTTTAGGTTTTTTTGGTAAACAATGCCTCCTGTACAGTAACCATGCATTGACGGCCGAGATATTTATGCACCAAAAAAATATTCGGGAGTGCCATTTATTGGAATGCAGGTTTATCCTGTAAAGTTCTACCAACATATCAACCAAGTCTACACCCCCAATAAAGTGATTATATTCTTGCCCTACAAACGGCCTCTTAAATTTATTTACTGGGCCAGTGCAACAATATAAGGACACCGTGTTAATAATCTAACCAACGAACCACACACAAGTGAACATCGTCCACAACTTTGTAATCCAGACATCCCCTTCCTAATTTTTTTTGTTCATCTTTCCATTTCAGAGGAAAATGACCAGTTCGATCAGCTCTTGCTGTTGCAATAGACCATATATGCCCTTCTCTTAGTGCCAGACATAGTTGAATTGAGGCAAACCAATTATCGAAAAATATTTTAAAATTCTGACAAGACGGTAACCCTTTTGTCAATCCCACGACAATGTTGCTCGAAAATCCAAGACCGTAATCATCATAAGTACTATTGCCAATATAAATCTGAAATCATGAATTATTCCTGATCTGGTTTAGCCTTGTTATATTTTTTCAGGTAGCTGCGGCCTTTGAACGGAATAATTTGTTCATCGACGGAATGTTTTTCTTCTGCGAGGATCTTAGTTTGTCGTATCCAGGCTAATTCTGTTTTTAAGGGTTTTGTAAAATAATTTTACAAAACCCTACTAAAATCGCGTCCTGTTTGACCGTCCGTCCGTCCGTGTGTCACAGCAGTTTTTCTCGGATACTACTTAAGCTAGAAACATCAAATTTTGTATGTAGGTGCAAAGTGGTGCTCTCTTCAAAGTTCAACAACAACAACAACGAAATTTTATAAGGTATTTAAGGGGGTCTCCCCATATAGGGGAGTGACCCTCCGAAAAAAAGCCATTAAATGTAGCCAATATGGGTATCAAATGAGAGGTCTTGATAAGAACTTTCCAAAACAGGTCTTAGTTTGGCAAAGTTTCCTTCGAGGGGCGCATAGGGGAGGGAAATACACGAAAAATTTGTGTCCCCCCCTCACGATTGGACACCTGTGATCCGAAAAATCTGAAAGAAATTATGGGTAGAGGTGTTTATGAGTACAACAACAAATAGCTTAGAAGCCAAAATTCACTCAATTTTGTTAATAATATTATGATATTCGAATTTCACATTTTCCCCAATAAAATTGTACCACTAACTTTAAAATCGAATGATATATACGGAAGTTATAGCCATTTAAAATTTCTCTAATAACAACAACAATAACACATGATTTTGGTATTTTACAGACTTTCCATCGAATCAGCCACTGCAGTTTTGACTTGATCCTCTTGAAATTTTTAAATAAGGTCAATAACGTTAATATTTTTGGTAGTTCATGATTTGAGTGATTTTTCTTGGTTTGCAACGAAATGGCGGCCGTTGAAAGTAGAAAAACAATGAATTTTCTTATAAACGTGCACATCTCTTTAACATATTTCTTGACGTTTTTCATTGCTGGAGACTACATTTCTGAGAAGTTGAGTACAAAACCCTTCTGACATGAGCGTAGGTCTGTGTACCCTACTTGTTTCTTCATTTTATCGTTATTATTGAAATGAATGTATTGTTTGATTTTTCAAATCTGTTTCTTGATATAATATCTGCGACTGATGGATATCGACATTCTCTTGACCAGTTAATGGGCAGTTGTGGCGTTTCGACTTTTCCCATATGAATTAACACTCCGATATATTGCTCTATATCGTCAATCGTAACACCAAACATAATCCCATCTTTTTGCTATGCATATCTGTTCGTTTCAGAACATATGTATGTATATGCTCGATAAGTTTATCGTTGAAGAAGTTTTTGAAATACTGTAAAGGTGATTGTTCTTCTTTTGAAGGAGGTGGCAAACTATTTTTTTTTAGTTTTTTGACTGCAGTCTTAGTAAGGCGGGACTTTCCACGCTGTGTTTCCTGAACCTGAAAACAGTAGTGATCGTTAGGGGAAATCACAAATATGATTTGTGGGGAGGAGATCTGTTCCTCTGACAAACCAGTATCTCGTGATGTTGCTAATAAATCTGAGTTCATTTCTTCAACGAGTTCTTCCTACAAATAGGAGTAAAAACGAAGACATAGCATACTTTTCTGGACTATCCGAGGTTGAAATAACAATAAACTGCATAAATTGCACATTACCTCTTCGCTTTTCATCGGTGCTATGACGTTCCAGCATTTAACTTTCTCAATCACATCAGCATTATCTTCTTCATAATCTGACTCATTGGATCAAATAAAATATTTTCTACTCCATTCAAACCCCAACCAAATTTATGACTTCTTATGGAGAATTCCATATTGAAAATACAAATCTTTAAAAACAATGAATAATTGGCAACATGAAGGAATATGGGTTGTATAATGAAAAAAAAAAAACACTAACAAATTAATGCAACTCAGAGATGTCCGCTCAGCCCCATTGTTGCCCATGATTAACTGATCTTATATTTACCATTATAAACAACCTGTAGGTTGTAAATTTTCTCAAAATGTTTATACCACTTCCTGATAATATATTCAAGCGAAATTTATTTTTTTGGTACATTTATATTCTGGAACAAATCAGACAAAAAGCAACTTATCAGAGACATTTCGATATCACGCACACTTGTTCATCACTCAAAAGCAAATAGCAGTTTATCAAAGAGCCAGTTGTGAAAAAAGCGAACGACTGTCTGATCTGATAAGAAGCAGTGTTGCCGTAACTCTAAATATCACTGTATTACAAAATTTACCATCTTTGTAGGTGCTACACTACTAAAATATCTAAGTTGCCCGTAGGCAACATTGGGGCTCAAAATGCCCCTCCGCACAGCTCATGAACATCGGAGCCTACAGGCCCCACCAACTATGGATGAAATTTGCTCTACCATCAAAGCCAAAAAGAATAATAAAGCGCCGGGCATCTATGCGGTTCCAGTGGAGCTCATCAAATATTGTGGCAGCAGTATTCAGAAAGCCATCCAGCACATTTGGCAACAAGAACATATGATGAACAAGTGGAGCCAATCAATTATATTCCCTATCCACAAAAAAAGGTGACAAGCTACAGTGTGAAAACTATAGAGGCATATCACTACTTTGTACGGCGTACAAAATATTTTCAAAGGTCTTAGAAAATAAAATCAGATCATATGCCAACAGTATTATTTAGGAGTATCAAGGTGGTTTTACAGCAGATAGACCGATGATAGACCGATGATAGATCGATGATAGACCGATTGTTCACTACCAAGCAGGTACTTGAAAAATGCTGGGGGTTCAACATAGAGACACACCAAATTTCCGTTGAGTTTAGCCAAGAATACGACAGTATTGATCATAACGTGCTGTGCCAAATAATGCTTTGCTTTGGAATCCCTGCCAAATTAGTACGTCTTACCAAAATGACAATGACGTCGACAATCTTCCAAGTCTGCATCAATAATCAACCTACGGATGCCTTTGACACAAATACGGGACTAAAGTAGGGAGATGGGCTGGCCCCATTTCTATTCAATTTGGCTTTGAAGTACGTCATGAGAAAGCTACCTGTCGATATTCGAGGTAGCCTTTGCAAACGAAATCAAAATTTTGTCATGGTCATTAACATCTGCCAAAAACTCTTCCTGAAACTCGACAGCGAAGCAAAACTAGTAGGGCTATACATCAATGAGAATAAAACAAGAAAAAAAATCAAATACACAAAATATCACACTTGGCAAATACAGTATTGAAAATGTGAGCGAATTTGTGCATTGAGTCGCCAAAATATCGACAAGCGCTAATGTAAGAGGTAAAATACGCTGAATAATACAGCTCGCAAATAAAATATTTTATTCAGGTGGAGGTCTCAACGATTGTAAGAGTGCGGAACTATAATAGGCTGGCCACATGAATCGTATGGACGAACAATGGAAAGCGAAAAAGGAATTCGTTGGGAGAAGTGAAGGGCGGAGACCAGTTGGGAGTCCAAGGAATCGTTGGTCTGACTTGGTTGACGAAGACAGCTCATGGCTACTCAGATTTCGAAATTGGAGGGTACGGACAACGGGCCGAGATAGTTGGAGGCGCTATTTGCAGGAAGCGAAGGCCCTCAAGGGGCTGTAGTGGGACGAAGAAAAATATATTTTGTAAGAATGCTCAATTGACTGTCTCGCATCTTGAAGTCCCTGGTAGTAAGATTGATCTTCTAGATAAGGCTGGTATCGAAATTAACGGTACGACTCCGGATGTAGATGGAAACAGGATAGTATGTGACGGTTTCCAGAAGTTTGCTTGGATCGGAACTCATTTTAAATTGGTTCATCTACCAAGCCCTGAGAGAGAGAAAGAGAGCGCCAAGTGTTTTCATAAATCGTTGAAGTAAAAATTTCCGATCCCAAACTGCGCCTAAACGGCGAACCCATGCTTCATTTTAATGAAGCATTGACCTCCAATTTGGTACCGAATGGAAATTTTCTTGATTATATTGTCAACAATGAAGACTTATGCTTCATATTTGGCAGGAAAAACAACAAGAAATCATACAGTATTGACGTTATAGCATGATAACATTTGCCCGGGGTTGCTATTAAAAATTATTGTATATTTCAACAATGTGTTGAACGATTCATATTTGCCAGATGAGTTGAAAAGGCCGAAGCATTTCTGTTCCTGAAGAAAAGAAATGAATTTTCGAGCCTTAAAAGCAATCGCCTGATCGGCTTGCTGCCTAACATTAGCAAGGTGTTTGGAGTGATACCGGAAGAAGCATTAAATGCCCACATTGAGAAATATTTGTTGATCGAAAGGTCAAATTTATCTATAACAAGGCTTTGGTTGGAGCAGTTTTGACATATGGATGTCTGATTTGGAATTATCAGAGTGCTAGTACAATGAAAATGTTACACGTTTTCGAAAGAAAATGTATTCGCGCATAAAGAAAGCCTGAGGCGGATTGGAAACTTTATTCATCGAATCGACAAATTTATGAAACTGCCGAAATGATAAGAGCCGATGCTTGTTCGAAAGAATATCGTGAAGTCTACACCTGTGTGGGGAAATTCCTGGATTTGTAGCCGCTCCATCTTTTTGATGGGTACATTGAGACTAGTCTCATCACTGGCTTCATTTCTCCAGAAACACTCGTGTTTTGGCTATAAATTTTTATGTTTTTGATTCTGATGGTGCCCCAATTATATGTCATATATTATAGATGGGTCACTATAGGTAGATAGAATATGATCCGAAGTCCAGCCTCCAGGATCAATAGATTCAATAGACACTGTTTCGCTTGGTATTTTGAGCTGAGACTTAGCAGTCTAGGTTTTCGTGGCTGAATGGCAATAACTAGATTATTCGTGGTTGTTTGTGGTTTGTTTTTGCAGTTCTTTATTGCTAAGTGTAGTTTGATAATTTCTTTTTTTGTAAGGCCGTCAGGCCTTGCTCTGTTATTTGAGCAGACGCGTTTCAATCCCTTTGGTTCATCTTCGATGTCTGAAGGAAATGACTTTCTATAGGTGTAGGATGGATTACGCAGGTAAGTGTTAAATTAGGTCAGGTAGAGAGATATTCGGTTTTCGTCTTTTGGGTGGTTGGGTGTCCGTTTGTTCTTGTTCGTCACGTTTTCGTCTGAATGTGTGGTCCAGAACTGAGAGAATTGCGTCGGAGTTTTTGATAAGTTGTTCGTTGATAATCAGTATTTTTATGCTTAAATATTTCAAGTCTGTCTGCGATGTCAAGTCTTGGTCCTTTGCTCTGTTTGTGTAACAATTTCATAGGGTTTGTCAAGGCATTAGGTTCGTATGCGTAGTTTTGTAAGTGTGTCGCGTAATTGGAGTCTGCCTTGTTATGTAAGAAAGATCGTAACTACTCTTTGTATCTTGTCGTTTGTTTTCGTGTGGTCCTTTCTATGTATACTATGTCACAGTCCTTGCATGTTAATTTGTATATGGCACTATTCTCGTCTATTGATATGTCATTTGGTTTTGTTTTCAGTTTATTTCCAATATTGTTGTTAGTTTTGAATGTAATTTACAGTTTGAATTTCTTAAGGAAGTTTGTTAGTTTGTATGTTTCTTTGCCTACGTATTTAATAAGAAAAATGGTAAGTTAATCATACACGTTAGGAATATTATAATATTGTTCCATTAGGATTATCGATGAGATTCTAGTGGAGCTCATCAAATATGGTGGCAGTACTGTTCATCAAGCTATTCACAAAGTCATCCAGCACATTTGGCAACAAGAACATATGCCGAAAGAGTGGAGCCAATCAATTATATTCCCTATCCACAAAAAAGGTGACAAGCTTCAGTGCAAAAATTATAGAGGCATATCGCTACTTTGTACGGCGTACAAAATATTTTCGAAGATCTTAGAAAATAAAATCAGATCATACACCAACAGTATTATTGGGGAGTATTAAGGTGGTTTTAGATCAGGCAGATCGACGATAGACCAATTGTTTGCAGTCAAGCAGGTACTTAAAAAGTGCTGGGAGTTCAGCATAGACGTTCACCAAGTTTTCGTTGACTTTCAGCAAGCATACGACAGTGTTGATCGTAATGTACTGTACCAAATAATGCTTTGCTTTGGCATCCCAGCCAACATATTCCATCTTAACAAAATGACAATGACGTCAAAGACCTCCCAAGTTCGCATCAATGACCAACTTACCGATGCCTTTGACACAAATATCGGACTAAAGCAGGGGGATGGGCTGTCCCCATTGCTATTCAATTTGGCTCTAGAGTACGTCATAAGGAAGCTACCTGTCGATACACGGACTATGCGGACGACATAAGCATTTTCTCACGGTCATTAACAACTGCCAAAAAACTCTTCCTAAAACTCAACAGCGAAGCAAAACTAGTAGGGCTACAAATCAATGAAAATAAAACAAAGCTCATGACGCAGACGAGGAAAAATACCTGCGAATTTGTGTATTTAGGCGCCAAAATAACGAAAACGGGCAATTAAAGAGACAAAATACGCCGAAGAATACAGCTCGCAAATAAAATATTTTATTCAGTATTGACGATCTTGAAGACCAGCTGCATACACAGGAAAGCAGAGCTCCAAGTATACAAATCTGTGAGAAGACCTGTGTTATGCTATGGGTGTGAAACATGGACCCTGACACAAGCATCCGCAAATATATTGAACGCCTTTGAGCAACGGGTCCTGAGGCGAATGATCGGAGCGAAGCTAGACAGGGACCAATGGCGAATTCGATATAACCATGAGCTGTATGCAATTTTTGACGACCCGGAGGTCTCAACGATTATAAGGTTGCGGAAGCTGCAATGGGCTGGCCACATGAATCATATAGACGAACAACGGATACCCAAGAAGGTATTCGTTGAGAGAATTGAAGGCCGGAGACCAGTGGGGAAACCAGGGAAACACTGGTCTGACTCGGTCGACGAAGACAGTTCATCGCTTGTCTGATTTCGAAATCGGAGGACACGGTCAATGGACCGAGACAGTTGGAGGCAGGAAGCGAAGGCCCGAGAGGGGCTGTGGTACTCAGAAGAAGAATGAGAGAAGGATTAGTTAAATTTGTTTTTTAGAGCATTTATTAGAATTGATTTGAGACATATTAGTTGTAAGCTCAAGGAACACACTTTTTGTGTATTTTTAGTTACACGTGATTTATAATTGAGTTGGTTGGATTTTCCTCAATTTCTTCAATTCATTGATAATATTTAGTAATTCTCATTTGATAACGTATGATATTGCTTTTTATGACTAATTTTTCATTGAATATTGTATAAATTTGGAGTACCGTGTGGGATATTAATTTTTTGGGTATATCAGTGTCTTAAAATGTGCGTGTTTTATTGTTAAATTTATAAAATAATTTTGAACTGAATTTATATAATACAAGTTTGGAAACAGTGAAAGGAAGGAATAAAAATTAATGCTCTTATTTTAAATTATTGGTCTAAGCCACACTTTAAGTTTCTCTGTAGATGTGTCGGAACCCAGGCTGCAGTGAAGATGACTATTGTGGTGAGTTTTGATTTTGTATTAAAATACTTATTTATCAGTGGCTAGAAGTTAACACTACAAACTATTAGTTTTACATGAATGCAATTAGTATTTTTCTTAGCCTTGAGCAAAATTTTATTTATTGATTGGATAAAATGCATAAATCATGAACAAGCCTATTTCAATGTGTTTTAAAGTTCAATTACATTTCTCTTTTCTTAAAAGTTCAAGTATTTACATTACAATGCAATTTTTTAGAAATAATGTATTATTGTAATTACAGAAAGTTTAATGAACATGGAAATCAGGAATATGTGAATTAATAATGCGTTTTGCAAAAAGTTTAATGAATATTGAATTGATAAATATGTGAATTATTGTTCACTGACATAAACATTGCCGGCCCCTAGAGTTTTTCCAGGTCTAAAAGTGATGCTCGTCAAATCAGTTGGTTTTCGATGAGGCACTTCGTGAGTGGATGTTGGTGTTCGCTGTTGATAGTTTGAGATGACCGCTTCGAGAAAAGATAAATCATCAGAGCAATGCCTAGTACTAGGCATGTAGTTGTGACAGTGATATCAGCGGTTATCCTGATTATGGTCAATTTTAGAAAACTATTCTTTTGATTTTTGAATCTCATTTAATCCTCGTTGAAGTTGTTCTGACAATCTTATAAGTTTAGGGTGCGTGTCGCTTTAAGTACAATTTTTCCAGCTGTTTTAACTTTTACTGATTTTTGCCAAGGTGATTGACATCCATGATACCCTCATCATTCACACCAAATAATGAAGTTAGTATTTGGGCCAAGGGCTCTCGTGTTTTCTGAAAATGCAAAAAACAGAAGATGTTGATGCGCTTCAAAGTTTCTTGGCATAGCTCAGAAAGATGCTGATAGAGATCCCAACAATGAATTTGATTATTCACTTGCTTGGTGGCTATACACATCGTTCGAACGCTTACACTGACCTTTCCGATAGTTTTCTCATCAAGTTTCAGATCGTTCAAAGGTAATTTGAAATGAAGTTGCAGCACCTCTCGAAATGCTGACTGTAGCTGAACATGAAGATCTACAGGTTCTTAGTGCTAATAGAGTTGAAAATAATACGGTTGCAAGGGTGACTTATTTTGACCACGATTTCTTTCGCTTTGGTTCAACTCGGCTCTCTTCGTGTAAATTTCGCTTATTTGGAGTAGTGTATGTTTTTGCGGTTGGGGAAACAATCGATGTATTAACAGATTCTGGGTGAGGTGGTAATGGTGATTTAGCTGTTACTGGCGTCAATGTTTGCTGATTTTCGTGATTCAAAAGAAGACTGCACACCTTGGTTATTGCACGTTTAGTGCACTTTCTATTGAGTTTCAAAGTTACCACTCTCACCAAACCGTCCTCTCTAGAATGAGTCGAAATATTTTTCCAGAGGCCATCGCATGGATGGTATATTAGCAGTTTTTACTATTACTATGTCGCCTTTTTTGACATTTGGCTGTGTGATGAGCCATTTCGGTCGTTGTTGTAGCCCATTCAAGTTATCGCGTGACCACCTATGCCAAAACAAATGTTTCATGTATTGTACCAGCTTCCTTCTTTTGAGCAGAGTAGCATTACTCTCACTGAAATGGCTTTTGATTTCAAAAAGGTTGCATCCGGTAACTTATGTCAGCCAGAAGTCTGGGATTCAAACAGGCTTCTATTTGAGCGAGCAGTGTGTTAAATTCTTCTACTGTTTAAATTTTCTGGCTAATTGCTTTGAAGAGGTGCCGTTGCATCGACTTGACACCGGCTTCCCAGAGACCCCCAAAGTTAGGGCTGCCAGCAAGGATGAACTTCCATTCTAATCTTTCTTGTGCCTGCTCTGCTCTGTATTTTGAGTTACGTTGACATATTCTTCTTGCAGATGTTTTTGTGCTCCACAAAAGTTGGTGCTACGGTCGGTGCAGAGGATCCATCATTTACCTCTTCTAGCGATGAATCTCCGAATTGCCGCTAAACAAGTTGGCGTAGGCATCTCGGATGCCAGCTCGAGGTGAAAGGCTTTGGTAGCCATGCAGACAAATACGGCTACATACGCTTTAATGGTCTTTGCCCCGCGTCCTGAACTTCAACGTATGTTAATTAGGCCTACATAATCTACACCTGTCTCTATAGAAGGTTTCTCAAAGCGTACTTGAAATGGCGGCAAGTTACCCATAAGCTGTTCATTTAGTTTGGTCGTCATCTTGCAGCACAGTAAGCAATTCTTAAGAATGCTACGTGTTAACGTGTAGCCAGAGAGTATCCAATATTTTAAACGTGGCGTGCTTAAATAATAATTTTTTATGAGAAGCTCTGCTAAGGTCCCTTTTGGAATTATGACTGAATGTTTGGCGTGGTAGATTCTTCCACCTACTCTCGAAACACTATCTGTGTCGAACCATGGGGCTGGAGCTCGTAGGCTACTGGCAGCTGATACACTGTTTGATCGTTGCAGATGTCGTATGGCTTCATGAAATATGTGGGCTTGTGCTAAACGAATGCAGAGGGTATCTTCATTTTTCAATTCTTCTTTGGTAAGATCACCGGTTCATTTGAGAGATGGTTTCTGTGTATTGTGCTTGAATCGTAGTGTTAAAGCAACGATTTTTTTTCAGTTTTTTAATGCATGGAACCAAGGTAGTTTTGTCAATTGCCGATGCGACGTGATGGGTTTTTACGGGACTCGATGAATTTACAGTAAACGTTTTAAGTCAGCTTGGCCCAGTCCACCATTTAATTACGTTCAATATGTCCTTTGGGAGAACACTCTGAGACGCAAAATCTGCTGGATTATCCTTGCTTGCAACAATATGCTATTGTTCTATTCTGGTCTTTTGTTGAATACGCCCGACTCGAGTGGCAACAAAAACCTTTCACTTATATGCAGGACTTCGAACCCAGTACGAGTCGATCCAGTAAAATTTCGGAACGTGTTTCCAACTATGTGCTTTAACGACTTGCTCCATAAGATCTACAAGCAATTCAGCTCCGCACAATTCAAGACGGGGAATGGTTGACGTTTTGAGGGGTACCACATTTTCTTTGGATGTAACAAGAGTAATACTTGTACCATTTGAGGATTTTACTTTTATGTAGCTGACAGTGGCATATGAATTTGATGACGCATCCCAGAAACTATGTAGCTCAATCTGCTCCTGGTTGGAGTAGCTGATCGATCGTGGAATTTTCAATTTGTTTAAAGCTGGTAGTTTTTTATGTACGATGAGCAAATCCTGTTTATCTTCGTCTCGTATTATATCATCCCGGTCGCACTTCATAAACCAGCGTTTTTTCACTGTTACCTTCCCGATTATTATGCATGTTTGTATCCTGCCTAATGGGTCAAAAAGTTTGAATACCTCAGACAGAATGTTCCGTTTTGTGATATCCTGAGGAATACTTCTGTTGATTGAGAAGGTAAAATGATCTTCTTCAGGGAAGAGGCGAGCATAGTTGCTGAAACCTGTCCACTTTGTCAAGGCAGATAAAGGAAATACAGCGGTAGTGATGGATAAAAGCAAGTATGACGAGAAGGTCATACAAAAACTAAGCAGCGGTAATTTCTTCGAGCTACGCCGGAGCCCGTTAGAGGAATCCATGAAAAGATTCGAAAGGACAATTAAAAGTTGTGAGTCATTAATTGGCGAATTGACGAAGGTTAGAGTGAGCAACCCTACTTTGCCTACGATGAAGTGTTTGCCAAAAAAACACAAAGAGGGGAACGAAATGCGTGAGATTATTTCGGCCGTGAATGCACTGACCCAAAAACTGGCAAAATAGTTGGTGAACGAATTTAAGGGAATGACCCAAATGAATGGTAGATCTGTAAAAAACAGCAAAGAATTCTCCGAGAAAATCCTAAGGTTTGGCCCACCAGCGCAAGACGAAATTATGGTGTCTTTCGACGTAAAAGCTCTATTCCCGAGTATTCCGGTGATGGAGACACTTGGATACATAGAAGAATGGCTTTCTCACCAAGAAAACTCATTATCTTGGGAAATAAAAACTAGGTAGTATATCCAACTTGCGAGTTTTTGCATGATCGAAAATTATTTCACCTTTCGGGGGAGATTTTATAAGACGAAAGGTGGAGTAGCGATGGGAAATCCACTTTCACCATTCTTCGGCGAGATATTTATGACGAAACGAGAAGACGGACAGCAGAAGAAAGGCCAGTTACCAAAACATTGGGTCCGAAAAAAGGAGTGACGTAGAGAAGGTGCTTGCTGACCTGAATGGAGCCCAGAAGAATATAGTATTCACGATGGAGGAAGAGAAAGACGGTAAACTATCGTTCCTAGATATAGTAGTAAGGAGGACCCAAACAAATATAGCTTTCGATGTATACCGGAAAGCAACTCACACACAGAGAACGATTCCAAATACATCAAATCATTTGTAGCAAATCAAGGTTTCTCCGTACAGAGCATGATCCACAGGATGCTGGATTTGCGGCTAAGCAAGGAAGCTAAGGAAAAGGAGATGAGGTACATTGTTGAGACAGCTAGACTAAACGGCTTCAAGGGCTCGACGATTAGGAGAATGGCACAGAAGATCCAGACAAATAGACAGCATCAGGGACAATCAACTTTATCAAATGCGAATACCGAAAGAACGTACTGGAAGGCTTTAGCTTATCACGAAGGCATCAGCAATCGGATCAAGAGGCGAATAAATCAGCTCAATTCTGTACGGTTAATCGAATCAAGCAGCAAGAACCAGCTCAAAAACATTGGCACGCGAATCAAGGAGCATCTAGGCAAAGCAGCAGCAGCAAGAAAGAAAGAAGGAACTTCGAATTTCAAGTCGGCGTTAGTGGAACATCTTATCACGAAGGGACACGAGATAACAATGGATGGCGCTGTAGTCATCAAGGGAGCGAGAGACATACGTGAATTGGATGTGATGGAAAGCCTGGCAATCACCCGGGAAAGGAAAACATTGATGAATCAGGATGACGGAAACTACAGATCATGGCTATTTAAATTAATTAAATAATAATATCTTTTCTGAATATTGTTAAAACAATAATTTTATAACGACCCCTTTTGTAAATTACCTTTCCTACCTTTTATTAGCTTAGGCAAATTTTCTTGATTACCTTTTAATGATCTAAAGTAAATTTCCTTAAACATAGCTAGTATATAAGCAGCAATGTGAGTGAAAATAAATTAATCGCTGAAGAAGACCGAACGATTACGGTCGAAAATCGATTTCAAGAAGAAAAATATAATACACTAAATTAAAAGGAAGCTGTCTTTTCCTATTTTCAGTTCTTCAGGATGCCATTGTAGTCCTAATGTTTTCATGGCTCCCTTAAGACTGATTTCGAGTAATGTTTATGTCCCTTGGTCTTCAAGTGGGATACGTTTTAGCTGATCAGGATGGTTTGATGTCCATTTCTGGAGATGAAAGCCTCCCCTTTGCATCACATGTCGCAAATCACTTCGCAGTTTCACAGTCATGTCCGTCTCTCCTGCACCTGTTAGTACGTCATCAAGATAAATGTCTCGGATTATGACTTCAGTAGCTTCAGGATACCTTGATTGTTCATCGTTTGCCAATTGGTAAAGTGTTCTGATGGTGCGCTTGATGCTCCGTATGTGACAGTTTTTAATTCGTAGTGCTGAATGGGACCTTCAGGTTGAAAACGCCAAAGTATGCGCAAAAAATCCATGTTTTCTTCACTGACCCATATTTGGCGGTACATTTTCTCAACGTTTGCAGCCGTGACTTAGCGGTGTTGTCTCTATCGAATGAGCACATGAAGAATGTTTTGTTGAATGGATGGCCCAGTTAGTAGCTTAGTTTTTTGTGCACTTGGATTTTCTGCGCGGTAATCTGGTAGCAAAATATGACCATAGACATCCACACCAATTAGTACATCAATCTCAGATCGGACATTAAACGATGGATCCGTCAAATCCGAGTGCTGTTGCCCATCTGGTAGTGTCTGAGCCACTTGAACTGCAGAAATTGAGGATGTGAATTTTTCCAATACAAGCGGCTTGAATTTAATGTTTTCTGGTATCCCGTCTTCATTCTCTACCACTGCAGTTATAGATGCCGTCTCGCGAATTGAAATTTTCTGGTTTCTTCCGACGCCCGGAACTAAAGCATCTACTTTTTTCGTTTGGATTCCAAGATACCTTACCGCTGAGTCGGTGATAAAAGATCGTTGTGCTCCAGTGTCGAGCAGAGCACGTAGCGTCACTTTCTCTCCGGAACGTCTTTGTACACGGATAACTGCCGTTGATAACAAAACATTTGTGTGCTTGTGTGCATAATTGGCTTGTGTACACTGTGCTTCAACTTCAACGGTGGCACTTGTTATTCTTTTAACCTCTTCGATATGGAGCAAAGTATGATGGCGTTTGCCACATACCTTCCATTTGTATTTAGATGCGCAGCTAGTAACTTTGTGTGTGTCACTAAGGCAATTGAAACATAGCTGCTTTGACGTAATAAAATTGCATCTTGCATGAATTTCAAGTTGCTTAAAGGAGTTGCAACTTAAAAGTCGATGAACTAATTTGCATTTCGGACAACACTGTTTGACTTCAACAGGCGCCGCACGCAGAGTTATTGCTCTTTTTCCCGTTGAGTTGAAACGCCCCGCTAGAGCTTCAAGCAACAGCAAGCATTTTTGAATAAATTCCAAGAATGTTGAAAGTTTTGGTATCTTATTTTGTCCACTCATTTCTTTTTGCCAATCTTTGCGTGTGTCTTTATCCAATTTCCGGCTTAAGATGAAAATTGTTATCATATTGAATGACTCCCCTTCAATTGATTGCAAGCATGCTTCTAACTGATGCGTTAAGTCCTTCTAACTGATGTGTTAAGTCCTTCTAACTGATGTGTTAAGTCCAGAACTCCTTTGCGCCCCTAGATATCGTTAGCACCATATTTCTGAATATCCCAAAATCTTTGCAGCACCTCTTGCGCAATTGCTCTATGATTATCATAGCGCTCAGTTAATAATTCCACTCGATGCTATAATTGGCTTCGGTGAAGCTTAAATTGGAGAAGCTACAAGAGATGAGCTTCTCTCCATCGTCTTGTACGGTATTCCGGAGATACTGTAGCTCCAGTACCAAGTTTTCCAATGCTTCATACTCCTCGGTGTAGATTGTTAAGCCTTCCGGATCCTTGTCCAGTATTTGATGTACTTCAGCATGCTTCGGCTCAAAACTTTTCCACCATTCTTGTAGCTACTCCAATCTTGTCTCGAAGTACACCAAACCATAGCAGCACTCGCCATCTTTCTGATAATTTGAGATAACCCGCTTTGTTGCAGCTAAGTCCAATTTTTGAACTTTATCTGCCTTATTTGCCATCTTGGATGTTAATGAATCTGAAAATTATCTATTAGTTAAAGTAAAAGTTTTAGTCGACGAACCAAAAATCTATCAGTGGCTAGAAGTTAACAAAACAAACGATTAGTCTTACGTGAATGCAATGATTATTTATTTTCGCTTACTCTATTTATATACAATTTTTTAAGCCTAAATTGGATAAAAGAGAAAAATTTTAATTACTCATTGGATAAAATGCATGAATCATGAACAAGCCTATTTCAATGTGTTCTAAAGTTCGATTGCATTTCTAAATTGCAATTTGTGTTCAAGTATTAACATTACAATGCAATTTTTTAGAAATAATGAATTATTGCAATAACAGAAAGTTTAATTAACATTGAAATGATGAATATGTGAATTATACAATAGTTCACTGACATGAACAATTTTATTGCGTGCAAGAATTTTGTAGATGCGAAACCCTAGAGTTGATCATAAATACTTACCAGTACTTGATCTTACAATTTTTATGGCGATTTTTCTGGTTTGTGCAGAAAAGTTTAAATTAGCACCGGTTTTGAATTTAGGGGTAATTAATGTTGTTTTTAGGGCAATTGCTTCTAAAGAGTGCTTAAAGAATTAGGTGAGAGGTGCAATTAGATGTTTATTAGTGTCCTTTGGCTTTGCCAGTAACTAGGTACTGTATGTTCTTTGCAAAGCAAGCAACGAGACTATGGATTGGATTGGATTTCACCTTGGTCATGAAACAATACGATCAAAGACTATCTAACGTGTTTAGTGAATGTAGGATTCCAACATATGTAACCACGTATCATGGTTCAACTTCGAAAAGATACTGTTAAGGATTTAATTGAGTCTGGCTAAAAGCGGGTTTCTGGTGGTTTTGATGTTTTTTTAACCGACTTCCAAAAGAAAGAAGGTTATCAATTCATTGCGTATATTTTTTTTTTGCTTTTATTTTTTGTATGCTCACGCAAAACTTTTAAACGGAGATAGATAGAAGAGTCCTGTTTTTGGCAAATGATACGTAATTCTTCCAGTTAGGACCCGTTTAAAGGATAAGAAATTCAAGTAACGGTAAAGGACTAAAAAACTAAAAAACTTCCGACTTTCACCCCGATTTCTCAGCATAACTGATCGACGCGTGTAAGGATTTTGATTGTAGACGTTTCAAATGAAAGACAACATATTGATCTAAAATGTTTCGGAACAGAATTAAAATCCTTCCAAGGACTCTGTAGATATTAACAGTTAAATATGATACATTGATGTCGAGAAATTAAATTTAAATGATATTTCGTACGAAAAGTGCCAATTAGTTGGCACTCTGCAAGGATTAGTTGGAGATACCGAGTCCTTTGGTGACGGATGATAAAAATTTCCAGTATCCTTAATTTTTAACATAAACGGTACATTTTAGTCCATCATTTCTACCGAAAATATCCAATAAATTAATTCTAGGTGCGGCATAAATACAACAGGATGCTTTTCTCTTCCGCATTCATTCTTTGCTTACCAATGAGCTTGGTATAGGACCCTTCTTACATCCTTAGACGTAAACGTTACATATAGGATTATAAAATTCTCCGAAGAAATAATAAGGAGTGAGTGATTGCAAATTATAGAGTTGAATTGTTACTTTCCAGTTAATATTATATCTACATTAAAACATATGCCCAGAAATCTAAAATTAGTGATTTCCATACTAAAAACCGGCGCTAATCGCATCCAAAAAGGGATACATTTCCTGCTATAATTGATCATAACTGTACAGATGAAGATGAAAATGCATAGCCGAGTTTTCATTGAAATATATGGTATGATTTTCTTGACTCTTTCATGAAAATCAGGTGCCATAGTTAACTGGAAACGAAGGCGACGAATATTGAATAAACGTGAACGAATGATGCGGTTAAGAAGGATATTTTTAAGTAAATTTCATGAGATTGATTGCGGAGTGAACTTTATGTTTGGAAAACTGGATTTATTATCATTTAACACACAAGATTTAAAACTAAAAAAAGGAGAAGTCTTGACAAATACAGTGTTCTTAACAAAATACACACAAGAGAGTTTAAACAGATTTTTCGTCGAAATATCCTCCTTTGCACTTTATGACTTCTTTTACTAATCTAGGCATGCGAGCAATTAATTTAACTATAGCCTCTTGCGAGATATTATTTCAGCTTTCCTCCAATGCATTCCACATGGCCTGCTGTGTAGATGGACACTGTTCCCGAACGTTTCGATCGAGCTCTTCCCACAAAAGTTCAATGGGATTAATATCGGGGCTTTGAGGTGGCCAGGTCATGCTTTCTAATACTTTTTCCGATTGTTTTTTGTGTAAATAGCTTCTACATATTTTTTTTTGGATTATTGTCCTGTTGGAAAATAAATCCACGGCCGATTAACTTTATTCCGGAGGGAATGGCTTTTTTCTCCAAAATTTCTTTATATTGCTCCTTTTTCATTATGCCTTTGATTTGGACTAGATTTCCAATCGCATAGCCAGAGAAACAATGCCAGGCCATAACAGATCCGCCACCATGCTTGACAGTCGGCACTACACACTGGGGCATCATCTTTTCTTCGGCGGAGCGTCGGACGAAAATTCTTCTTTTTGACCCGAACACTTCAAATTTTGATTCGTCACTCCGAAGAACTTTTCTGAAGTCTTCTTCGGTCCAGTTTCGATGGGTTAGGGCCCATTGCATCCGTTTCTTTTCATTCCGCGGTGTTAACAGAGGTTTACGCACAGCAACGCGGCCAAACAACTTGGCGTCTCGCAATCGTCTTTGCACTGTAGACACTGACACAGGTTTTTCCCGAGATTTGTTGACATCTACACGAATTTCTGGGGCTGTCAGACGTCTATTCCGCTTGCTGGTCACCACAATAAATTTGTCTTCACTAGAAGTTGTAGCTCTTGGTCTCCCAGAGCGCGGACGATCTTGATTACTGCCGGTTTGTTTGTAGCGCACAATAGTGCGATGAACACAAGTGTTCGATAACTTGAGTTGACTCGCTATCTGACGTTCAGATTTGCCTTTGTTGTGGAGAACAACGATGGCAGATCGCGTTTCAACACTAATTTCCGGAACTTTTCCCATTTTAGAGATGTCTTGACTGTAGGAACCACAAGATCAGACTAACTGTGGATAACTGTAAATAACCAGACAAATGCAAGGTTAAAATAATAATTAAAAATATTTTGAGAATTTAGAACAATTGTATTGTAAGTTGATGTAAAGAAAAGAAGCGCCAGCTGCGGTAATGAGGTAATAAATTTTTAACAATTGATCTGTCGGCCTACATCTTCCGCGGCTAATATTGATGTTTGGATACAATGCTTGTTTATTGCGCTTTCCTTGGCTTCTATACAAAAGAATTAGTTTTTAGGCAATCATTATGAACAATAGAATATGCAGGTGTGCAGATTACTATTTATCACCAATATTTTCTAAAATATTTACTAATAACAAAAGTTTTTATTAGTGGTCTCAAACTTTTGACCGGTAGTATATATATATATATATATATATATATATATATATATATATATATATATATATATATATATATATATATATATATCTATATATATATATAAATATAACTATAGATATAAATATATATATATATATATATATATATATATATATACATATGCATATATATATATATACATATATATATATATATATATATATATATATATATATATATATATGCATATATATATATATATGTATATATATGTATATATATATATATATATATAAATGCATTATATCTATATATATGGCTATGTGTGTGTATGTGTGTGCTTTTGCTTCGATTTTCTCCAAATTTTCAGCAATATTTCTGTTCTGGCCAAAGTATAGCTCCAGTTTGTACCAAAACTAGTACAAAGATTTATTCAATTGTGTGATAAAGCTCACAATAAAAAATCCAAACTTGAACAATTTGAAACGAAATGGCGGTCGCTCAAAGGTCGAGAAAAGTTGAACGATAAAAAAGCACTTCGGGGTCAGGTCAGAATATAAAAATGGCGGGCTATGCAAAGTTCAAAATTCTAAAATTTCTCAAAGCTTCAATTCATATTGGATTATTATGAAATCTAAATTCTAGGTAGACTTTGATGAGATCATGGATTAAATGTACCAGAGTTAAATTCGATTCCTATGAACGCTGCAGATTTTAGCCGTAGTGGTTTTTGCATTGCAGTAAAAAATTATATTTTAATATACGAGAACATGATACAGTGTATTCAAGAAACAGAGTTTTGAATGGTTTGAAATGAAAAAATTTGCCACTAAAATGAGTGAAATAAAAAACTTTTAGAAAAAAAAGAAAACCGACTTCGGAATGCCCTAAAAAGGAAGAAATAAATTTTTTGAAGGCGGTGCCAAATCAATTTCTCCATTTCAACATAGATACTTCCAACATCTGCACCATCACAAAAGAATGGAGGAAAATATGATATGGGACCACTTCCAAAAAATTTATTTCATCCTTTTTAGGGTATTCCGAAGTCGGTTTTCTTTTTCTTTCTAAAAGTTTTTTATTTCAGTTCTGATTTAGATAAGCAGCTGAAATAAATGCATCCAAATTTTCGCATATATTCAATTCTTAGAAAAGTTAAAAAGAAAAAATCCAGAAAAAAGCTGCATTGCGGAAAGTTGGCACGTCAAAGAATTGGTGTGAAGTCTAGCGCCTTCAGAATTTGTCTGGAAAAATTATAAAAAATGAATATTAATTACGTTTCAATTCCTCAAATATTGTATATACCTACGTACGAAAAATAAAATCAAGCATTAAATTTTAATAAATTACACCCTTTTTCTAACTTCTCCGAAAGTTAAAATTAAGCTAGCTGCAAATGCGTGGTCATAGGAACAAGTATATTCGGTAGAACATATTCAAAAAATTCTAGACAAAAAGGTGTTAACTGTAGGCTCTGTACAGTTCCGCCGTCTCTTGTTTTTCCATAGTGTCCCCAGGAATCTTAATATTTCAAGTCCTTTTTAATTACCTCTTGAATGTCGGTGAAAACTTTTCTTTGTTGCATATTAACAATTTTCAGGTGTGGCTTTAATTGACAGAATTCTGCTTGAGCAAGGGAAAGTAGCTTGCCATTTCTTGACCTGGTTAGGACTGGCGACTCCACTAGGTATGCATCAGTAACGCTGTGGAATTAATTTTGGCCTCCACGTTATTGCTTTCGATATGATTCTTCCCTCAGAATATTTCAAATAATTTCTGGGCTTTATTAGCTCTTCCTGATCACTGTTTCTTGACCAGTGAACCTTTTGTCAGTGCTTCTGGTTTTTGGCCTTGGATAACTTGTTTTTGTAGATGATTATTTTCTTCAATTCCTATGGTTCCAGGAAAATGCCAAATTCGAGTATCGGAAACTATATCACTATCTTTGGTATGTAAATAGAAAAAAAAACTTTATTTTCACCTAAATGGCTTACCTACAAAGCATGCACTTTCTTTCATTGAACTAGATGCAGATAAAAATCAAGCCCAATTTTGGCCAGAAGAAACAGCGGGTTTAATTATATCGACAGGGAGCTCATCTTTCGTTTTAATAATCTTTTCAAGAGCTTATGCCACATAAAAATTTCTGAAAAAATATTTCAATAAATCTGCTCAAACAAGAAGAGCATCTATTGCATAGGACAATAATCATTAACTAAATAAAATCCTTTTATAATGTGGGACAACTTCCTACGTATCCATGTTGTCTAAGTCATAAATGCCGCTTTGGCTAATTAAATAATAATTTCATATGAAACGAACGACAATCTTACCGGAAATAAAACAATGAAAAGTCAGTAATAAGCAGAATCATATTTATAGCGTTCTTGTCTCCATTATAATCCTTTGTAATATGCCAGAAAAATTCGTTTTAAGTACCCATTTCAACGACACTGTTTAGGCGGACTAAAATGGATAGTTTGGTGCCAAATTATGAAGATTTTTCGCTGTGGATGAAGGCAAAAGGACACTTGTATTGTTAAGAACAAACAATAATAATAATAACAGTATTCTCTTTGTATTACGTTCATGCATTTCGTGTATGATGTTGAAACGTTGAAACCTTCACATATAAGGACAGCGAGTGAATTGAACAGGATTCTGTATGCACACAAACGACGCCATTATCCTCCTCATCATATTGAGAATTGCATACAAGAGTTACTTTTATTATCGTAATGCAATATGTTAGAGGATAGGAGTTTGGGATGTGTTTGTTCTATTTTTGGAGATCCGCTCGATTCCTAGCTGGACTCACAGGAGATGCTCAACCAAAATAAATCCTTTTTATGACATTTGTGTTTACATGAGCTGGAACCGCTGTTAGCGTAGAAATTTTTAGTGTGATCACGTGTTCTTGCCAAACTACATTTGAATTTTTCCGTTTCGTCATATGGAATGTTTGATTTAGAACAATGCGGAAGCAAATATTTTCGTATGATTCTATTTCGTTCGTCCTTGGTACGCTACGTTTTCAAACTTGAAGCACATGTGCAGGAACAATATCTCATCCTGCTTCTCACTTTGTAAATATACAGAGTATCTTGGTAAGTGAATGAGCCCTAATAGGAATGCTCCTTAAAGGTTTTGTGAACCGCATTGGGTTACCCAGAACATCTCATCTAATGTTAAATGTACAGAATCATAGGTGCACATTAGAACGTCTACCGCTTTTCTTGGCCCGACTTCAAAATAAACATATCATACTGCAACTCTGCAACTACTTTTCTGGTGTAAGGAGAACATATCTACTTAGTTCCTTTCATATTCTCGCGAAATAAGCCTCATCCTGCTTTCAGTGGCGTGGATGTAGCATTTTAAACACATACAAACGCTACGATGCTATAAAACCCACCTAAGAAAACTATTATAATGATTTATCCCGCGCAGTTTGACTATTATATCCTGATATGATTTGTTAAGCTACTATATGTTAAGGATATGCGACATGAGACTGAATTATACATTTTTCCACTTTAACGCCATAAAGGATGCTCGTATAGGCACGAGACAAGTACAAAGTACTAAAGGGAACACATTTTATCTTTACGAGTCATCTACGATGTCTGCGGCTTTATTAAGAGACAACATAGTACATTGCAGAATGGCAATCCAAAGCTCATGTTAGTTTATCTGAAGGTAGAAGGAGAAGATAGTTTGCCTAGTGAAAGAAGTTCTTTATGTCGGAATGGGTTTTGATAATTCGTTTTATCTGGAATCCAATAAATAAAGATGATTACCTTGAGCACTACATTCATCGACTGTCTCGCCATAAAGACAGCGCGTTTCTTAAATTTAAAATGTAAACACTCCTTGGTGTGAAGATTCTCGGCGATGCGTGAATAGATAGTGCCTTCTTATAACATTATTAATTTCCAAATAAGAGCATAGAAAACTCCCATATAATTCCATACCAAAAAATTAAAGATAGATGTTTCTTCAATTTTATTAAATATTTTTATAGTTTAGATTTAATTTACCATTTTGGATACATTTAATATTATTTATTATATTTATGTTCGTATAATAAGAAGAGGATCTTTAATATGCAAAGTAACATGAATAAAATCTTACAACTGAATCATTTTTGAATTTGAGTTATGTAAGTGGGATCAGATATTTCCCGGCTGTTCTTCTTCGTAGCACTACAGCCCCTCTCGGGCCTTAGCTTCCCGCAAATAGCACCTTCGACTGTCTCGGTCCATTGACCGCGTCGTCCAATTTCGAAATCCAAGCAGTGATGAACAGTCTTCGTCGACTGAGTCAGACCAGCGTTTCTTTGGTTTCCCCACTGGTCTCCGGCCTACAGTCCCCCCAAAGAATACATTTTTGGGTATCCGTTGTCCGTCCATGGGAGTCATGTGGCTAACCCAGTGCAGCTTCCACAGTCTAGCAACCTTTGAGATCTTCAGCTCGTCAAAAATTTCTTACACCTCATGGTTGTATCGAATTCGCCATTGATCCCCCCCGTCTAACTTCGCTCCGATTATTCGCCTCAGGAACCGACGCTCAAAGGCGTTCAATATGTTTGTGGATGCTTAGGTTAGGGTCCATGTTTCACACCCATAGCATAGCACAGGTTTTGTCACAGAATTGTATACTTGGTACTTTGAGGTATTTTTCCTCGACTGCGTCATGAGCTTTGTTTTATTTTCATTTATTTTTCCTCGACTGCGTCATGAGCTTTGTTTTATTTTCATTTATTTGTAGCCCTTCTAGTATTGCTTCACTAATCAGTTTCAGGAAAAGTTTTCTGGCGGATGTTACTGACCGTGATGCATTGTTGATGTCGTCCGTATAGGTTACTACTTCGAAGTCAAAAGCACTTTATTCAATACTAATCTTTATTCATTTCAAAAAAATATAAAGCCGATTCCAAAGAATAAAAGTACGAAAACTTAATGGCCTAGATGGGTCTCTAAATTTACACATTATCAAGTTAAAAACATTAAATTAAAAAACAATAGCAATTCAAATTAATTAAAAGTTTTAAATATTTTATGATGTAATTGGAAAAAGGAGCAAAAAATCAACCAACACTACTAAAAATTATTTATAATATTGGGTGTTCAACTTAATAGCCGAATTTGACGCTAGATGTCCGTACTAACAAATATCGTGAACTTTATATATATGTCATTTTGAAGGTCCATTTGACAGCTATCAAAATCAGTCAACAAAATAATTTTACCTTGTGTGCATCATTATTATTTTTCACGATGAATAACTTCAAAAATTGGAGAAAAAGACAGCATTTGCGAGAGGTTCTATTGGGTCATTTTTTGCAAAGAAAACTGCTGCGGAAAGTCATCGTTTGCTTGTAGAAGTTTATGGCGACAATGCTTTATCGAAAACACAGTGTTTTGAATGATTTCAATGTTTCAACGCCGATTTTGACATCCAAGTCAATGAACGCCAAGGACAGCCAAAAAAGTTTGAAGACGAAGAATTGGAGACGCTACTTGATGAGGGTTCGTGTCAAACGCAAGAAAAACTTGCCAAATCGTTGGGAGTGACTCGGTAAGCCATTTCAAGACCTTTGAAAGCTGCCGGATACATTCAAAAGCAAGGTAATTGAGTCCCCTATGAGTTGAAGCCAAGAGACGTTGAACGGTTATGCTGTGTATTTGATGGGATCAGAAGAGGCCGTTATATTATGAGTTGTTGAAATCGGGCCAGAAAATCACAGGTGACGTGTACCGAACACGATTAATACGTTTGAAGTGTGCCATCATCGAAAAATGCCTGGAATATGCGACCAGGTACGAGGCTATAATTTTTCATCATGACAACGCTCGACCGCATGTTGCAAGACCCGTGAAAAACTATTTGGGAAATAGTGGATGGGAAGTTTTGGCCCACCCGCCTTATAGTCCGGATTTTGCTTCGTCTGACCTTCATTTATTTCGCTCGATGCAAAACGCCCTCACCGGAATACGCTTCACTTCAGAGCAAGGCATCCGAAATTGGATAAATTCGTGTTTGGCAGCCAAGCCGGCGGAAGTTTTTTGGGATGGAATTCATAAATTGCCTAAAAGATGGGGAAATGCTGTAGCTTTCGATGGACAATACTTCAAATAAAATATATTGTAAGATTTTTCCACAATAAAGCATCAAATTTCACTAAAAAATTCCAGTTATTACGTTGTACACTCAATATTAACACAACAGTGAACTTTTATCCTCTACCTAATATGTTATAACCTGATTCTAATCAAATTCAATCAAAAAACGTTTTCTGATACTTAAAAAATGCTTTCAAAATATTCCTAACGAAGACGATAAACATTATCTCTAAACCTAATATGATAAACATAACATATACCTATCCTAAAAATTGAAATCTATTCCTACTTTTTAATACAAACAAATAACACCACTTTATGTGGCAATAATGAGCTGAAACTCAAAAACATGCAACGGAAAACATAAAACTATAATATGAGCTCGAATAATTTAGACATTGTCATTCAGCCACCAATACCTAGATCGCTCCGTCCCACCTCGACCAGTCTCAACAAATCTGGCTAATAAGTACCTTTATTGGAATTGTTGGTCTCATGAACTAAAATTTGGAGGATATTTTATCTTCTTATCGGAGGCCCGTCTATATATGTGATTGAGACACCATCAAACTCAAAAATATATCGATTCGTGTCCAAATACACGAATACTTCTGGAGGAATGAAGCCAGTAGTGAAACAAGTATCAATATACCCGTCTCTAGGGTGAAACAGCACGTAGATTGATATTAGACCAATTGTTCACAGTCAAGCAGGTACTTGAAAAATGTTGGAAGTTCAACATAGACCTACACCAAATTTTCGTTGACTTTAAGCAAGCATACGAAAGTATTGATCGTAACGTACTGTGCCAAACAATGCTTTGCTTTGGCATCCCAGCCAAATTAGTCCATCTTACCCAAATAACAATGACGTTGACGACCTTCCAAAGCCGTATGAATAACCAACTCACCGATGCCTTTGAAACAAATATCAGACTAAAGCAGGGAGAAGAGCTGGCCCCATTGCTATTCAATTTGGCTCTGGAATACACCACAAGAAAGCTACCTGTCGATACACGAGGTACATTACTGTACAAGTCGAAGCAAAATTGTAGCCTATGCAGACGACATTAACATTTTATCGCGGTCATTCACAACCGCCAAAGAACTCTTCCTGAAACTCGATAGCGAAGCAAAACTAGTAGGGCTACAAACCAATGAAAATAAAACAAAGCTCATGACGTAGTCGAGGAAAAATACCTCACATAGACAAAATATTACAGATGGCGAATACAGTATCGTAAATGTTAGTTATTTCATGTATTTAAGCGCCAAAATAGCGCAAACCAGTAATGAAAGACACGAAATACGTCGAAGAATACAGCTCACAAATAAAATATTTTATTCAGCTTTGACGATCTTGAAAACGAGCTACATACACAGGAAAACAAAGCTCCAAGTATACAAATCTTTAATAAGACCTGTGTTATGCTATGGGTGTGAAACATGGACCCTAACCAAAGAATCTGCAAATATATTGAATGCGTTTAAGCGACGGGTCCTGAGGCGAATGATTGGAGCAAAGTTAGAAGGGGACAAGCTGTGAATTCGATACAACCATGACCTGTATGAAATTTTGAATTAGTCGGAGGTTTCAATGAATGTCAGACTGCAGAAGTTGCAATAGGCTGGACACATGAATCGTATGGACGCACACCACCTACGCAAAAATGAATTCGTTGGGAGAACTGAAGGCCGCGGTCAATGGACCGAGACGGTTGGAGGCGCTATTTGTAGGAAGCGAAGACCCCAGAGGGGCTGTAGTGCTACGAAGAAGAAGAAGGATAGAACGGTTGTAAAATCCAAGTGTTTTCACTCACAGTTACAGATCTTACGATATGATTCCGAAGAAGTTTCAATATAAAGATATCGACTCTGGTCACTTCAGCAGTTTAATAAATTTTTCTATTCGATATAAAGTGCTTCCAATCCGTCTCAGGCTTTCTGCACAAACCAGTACATACACGAAGATATTTCCTTTCGAAAACTCTTAATTTTTCCATAGTACTAGCACGCTGGTTGTACCAGATGTGACATCCATATGTCAAAACTGGTCTAACCAGTGTCTTGTAACAGATAATTTTGACGTTTTGATCAATGTATCTGGAATGAAAGAGTCTTCGTAATGCCATGCCTACTTTTTTGCCTTTTTTTCGTAGCAATACAGCCCCTTTCGGGGCTTCGCTTAGACAGGCACTCCACAAGGTGATATGATCATTATCATACTTTTGCCTTGTGTCCGTCCACCAAGCCGCGATACGTTCTGATTTTAAACCAGCACGTATCATAACTGAATAAGCTTACAGTCCGTCCGAAGAACCATTCTAACTAAATCTCGTTGATACTAACGTAATTTAAACCAAAGACCTTCGGATTACGGGCTTAATGCTCTAACCACCAAGCCACGCGGACTTTTTGTGCCTTACTGAGCATGATTTTGACATGCTCAGTATAGTACAGATACTGATCGAGATGAACACTGAGGTTCTGAACTACCCTCGCCAGTCATGATGTGGAAAGTCTTCCAATTACGTTTCAGATAATGACTCACCCCCTGCAGCGTTGTCCAAAACAAAATTGTTTCGCACTTATGCGCATTGATCTTCATTCTCCAATTGTCAGTGTACAGCCGCACATCATTGAACATTTTTAAAAAGATTGCTCTGAACTATTGTAGCTTTTGGGTCTGCCGTATAAATGATCAGATCATCAGCATATACTACCAATGATTGCGTTCCTAATACCAACCTCAGGCAAATGTCGGAGAACTAAATTTGAAATTCCATCAGTACCACAAGATTTCTTGTTGTTTATCCCGCGAAATATGAAACACAAGTCTTCATAGCTGGCAAAATAATAAATAAGATACAACCTTGCTATGAGGTCAGATGTTAATGTTTCATTGAAATGATTAATTGACTGGCCGTTAAGGCTTGATTTGAAGTCAGAACATTTGCTTTAACGACCTCTGAAAATATTGCATTCTCTCTCTTAGGCTTTGGTAGATGAACCAACTCAAAATGAGTTCCGATCAGGGCAAGTTTATGCAATCAACCACATATAATCCTATCTTCATTCCTATTCGGAGTTGTACTATCAATTTCGATACCACCCTTATCGAGAAGATTTATCTCACTTCAAGATCTGATACCTTCACTCGAGACTTCTTACGGAATATACTATTCATTTTCGCGAAAGCACCGTATAGGTCCTGTGGGCTAACATGATGCCCCTCAATTTCTCCGCCCTTTGATTGCCGACCTCACTCCTTAAGTAGAGACGAATTAAGTTCCGGACATTCTTCAGTTGCTGTTTGAACAAAGCCAACGAGGGATGGTTGTAGTCCAAACATCGTCGATAAATATTGCTGACGCGTATGAGAAGAAGGTTTTTCAATCTTTTCAACGTTGCAATAGTTAGTGTTTCATATCCTTCCATATTGTATTGATGTTTAATCTTTCACAATCGTTTCCAACGTCAACTGCTCCAACTTCGACAAATAGACATCTATTTCATGGTTCCTGTCATTAGAAACCATTGAGGAAGCATTGCCATCATCAGAAGGAAGACATTGCTTCTGATACTTTCGGTGAAACTTTTTTTTTGTGTTGAACTGGAATGAGGAAGAGATCATCCCTTTGATGACTGATTTCTATTATGATTGCGTTATGGTCTATTTCGTAAGGAATCACCTGCAGCTTCCGTTGAGGACTATTAAAGCTGAATTCAAGTCTTGCGTCAGCAATGCAGAGGTTCAAATATGAGTTTGCCTTAGGGTATGTTGGCAAGTCCGACCCATATAGATAGCACCTGGATTCAATTTGGCTCTCTATTATCCACGATTTCCGGAATATACCTCTGGGATTTTTGGTTGCGTTCAACCACAATGTATGCTTGGCGTTCAGGTCACCAGCAAGACTTTTATAATCATGCAGCCTGTTCAATTTGAGTATTTCAAATAAGGAATTGAGCTTCTCCCCGAACTTGAGAACATTTCGACCAGTTGCATAGGCAGAGATAACGTGCTTATGTCCACCCAGCAGTATGATTTTGATAACGGAAACTTCAAGAGATTCAAAGCTTTTAAATTTGAGTTTTTCAATATTTTGGAAACAATAGGGTCTGTTTAACAATATCCCGGTGCCACCTCCCTCTTAAGGATTCAAAATCCTTGAATGTCATGGAGTGCCAAAAATTGAGGTGGGTTTCAGTAAGAAGCATGATGCTTAACAATGAATTCAAGGAGATAATCACGCCGATGTATAGTAACAGTGTAGTTTGATCGAGATGAGACAAATCCTATCCATGGGATTGTGACTGGATGGCAAGTTATTTTGAGGCATTTGAAAGGCTTTAACGCTGAAAAAGAAAATAAGTTCTTGTATCTTGTGTATCGATTCTGTCCGATAAAGAATTTAGTTGTTGGTAAACTTTGAGAAGCAGCTCATTATTGCCACTTATATTATTTACACTATTTACCGCATTTTCTGCTAGTCCTCTAGCAGCGAGTGCAAATGATACTCTGGGCTTGATGAAGGTTGGAACAAAGACGCTGCAGTGTAGTTTTGTTTGCTTTGGGACAAAGTTTACTTTCGCATCTTGATATCGGGAGCATCCTCAATATGATACCCGGTGACCAAAAACACCACAGTTAACACAGTATAATTTCTCTTTTGGCTCCGTCTGAGTCTATTCGCACTCACCGGGCGCATGAACGCCCTTGCATTTGACGCATCCATAATGCATGGCGCAGTTGGCATTATCATTATCATTGTTATCTTGACTAACATTACCTTCAATACTTTCGGGAACGTCCATTTCTTGTTTGAGCCCATCCAGCGCTGCATAGTAGTTTTGGCTGTCGTTAACGCCTCCAGCACTTAGTATTTTTTCTGCGATGACTTGTTTGACAGCTTTCTTCGCCTTAGTTTCCGTATTCATTGACCTTACCGGCTCTGAATCTTGATTTTTCTTCCCTCTCTTGTACATATCTTCGAACGTTTTCAGTCGTAGTCTCAATTCCTGAATTTCAGCATGTTTGTTTTTGACTACTCGAGTCTTACGCCCGCCATCTGCAGAGTCCTGGTTGCTCATGTGTCTCCTTTTATTGACGATTGCCGCCAATTTTGTATTGCTCCTCTCCCCGGGGCCCCCCAACGACGGTCTCCTCCATAAAGCAGTTCCGAGTTAGTCTTTGGTTTGTTTGCTTTTGCTGACATAAAAAATTAATTTAATTTTTTGAAAACAGACTTTTATTAACTAATTTTTAAAATTAATGGCAGAAGTGATTGTTGAAAACGCCTCTGTACGCAACCAATGCTACACGTAGCTTTCTTTCAAATCATATCAAACCAAGGCAAAGCAACCTTTTTCCTAGAGAACATTGAAAACTGAACGAAGTTACATCTATGATCACCAATATTGATAAATATATGAAAAAAATTTCGAACGAAATTTGACGCCGAGTAAATTATATTTAAATTTAATAGATTTGCCATAAACGAGTAAAATGAAATAGGAGGTTCAAATGAAAATACACTAACTTGGTCTGGGTAGTTTCACAAATATTGAAAATTACATTTACCAAATTAGATAAATCAGCTAAATTCAACGTGGATTGTTTTCTCCCGATAAATGTTATATGTTTGATTTTTGGGCCCAGTTTGGACCAATTTCTCTTTAGTCAAGCTTTTGGGCCATGTATGGGTCATCAAGGCATGCGAACCACAATTGAACATTGAATACTTTCTCTCGGAGAAGTCTTTCCATTTGGATTCATTATTTTTTGTCCTTCACTAATTGCTTCGAAAAAAATTGATACAGGAAACTGATCCCTAAATGTTCCAAAAAGGATTAAATAACTTTCACGAATCGAACGGGAAAAACTTCTCAAACATCGTTCCTATTGTACAAAGTTTATTTCATCTAGGGCAGTCCGAAGTTGGCTTTTCGTTGAAATTTTTTAGGGCTTTGTAAAAAATGTTTACAAAGGCCTACTATTTTCGCGACTTGTCTTTCCGTCCATTCCACCGTCTGACCATCTGTCCGTGCGTCAAAGCAAGTTTCCTCAAAAACTGTAGCAGCTAGAAGTCTCAAACTTTGCGAAAAGGTCAAAAGTGGTGGTCTCTCAAAAGTTTATATCTTATCAAACACTTAAACATTGTTTAAGGGGAGTCCCCCTTATAACAAAGTTGCCCTTAAAGGTAGTTGAGTGGGATATCAAATGAAAGATATTGATTGGATCTTTTATAATCTGACACAAAAAAGTCATTTCATGTATTAGGGGATCCAGGGGGAGGCAAAAAGTACGAAACTTTAGAGCCCCTTCCCTTTGCAATTGGACACCTTTGAAAAAAATCAGAAATAGAAATTCATTCAACTTCGTTAATGATAGTATAATTTGTAGATTTTAGGTTTTCACCCCCATAAAATAAAAACAGTACCGGAAAACAGTTCTGTAGATTTACACAAGATTTCTATGCTCATCAAATTTTGCGGAAATCGGATGATGATCAAGTGAGTTGTAGCTATTTCAATTGTTTGCAATTACAACTACAACACGTCTTGATGGTTGATACGGAGTGCATACGGTATTTGAGGACATGCATAAATGTGACTATAACTTCGTGATTTTTTTTTTATTTTCTTTCCTTTTCAGATAAGAAATGGCGGACTACAACATCACTCAAGAAATGAAGAGACATGCTGTCATCGTTGAACCATACAGATTAAGAGATCTCTAATTTTCTTAATTGTGCCTGTTCATCCATGCATAAGGTTCGCCGTGAATTGGAAGCATCAGGAGGCGATACAAAATCGGTTGCAAACGCAAAAAGTACGAACAACGTTCTGACACTGTCCAATCTGCAGAATTTTTAGAGCAAGTGCAAGCGATCATAGACGAGGACCCTTCAAAATCAATGAGAGTCCTTGCGAGTGAGCTTCATGTTTCTGCGCACCTTATTCGTAGAGTTGTCCACGAAGACCTTCGGTATAAGTCTTACGTGATGCGCAGAGGATAGTTGATGTCAGAACGAGCACGGGAATAGAGAGTTCTCCGATCAAGACGTCTTTTAAATAAAATCAAGCACCCTGAGGCGCCCAAAATGTTATGGTTTTTTTTCGACGAAAAAAATTTTGATCAAGATCAAAAGACCAATTGCAGACCAATTGCATTGTTCAAATCCTACGGAGGTTCCTGCTGTTATGCACACAAAATTTCCAGCCACTGTTATGGTTTCAGGTGTTGTCAGCAACGAAGGACATTTTATGCCACCACACTTTTTTACTCAAGGACTTTGAGTGAACTCTGCTGCATACATCGAGGTTTTGGAGACGGTAGTGAAACCCTGAATAGACAATGTAAGCCGAGGCAGTCCATACATTTTTCAACAAGACTTTGCTCCTTCACATAAAGCGATGGCGACACAAAATTGGATGGCCGAAAATTTTCATGACCACATAACACCGAATCTATGGCCACCTAGCTCCCCAGACCTTAATCCTTTGGATTATTACGTATGGGGCGTAGTTGAGCTTGAGACCAATAAGGGCCCTCATAATACCACTTCTTCGCTGAAGACTGCTATTAATGCCGTTATGGTAAATATGAACAAGGAGCATTTGATTTGGGCATGTAATCGTTTCCGGACCAGGATCGAAGAGGTAATTGCTAATAATGGGGATTTTATTGAATAACTTTATAGCCATATATTAATTTAACGTTGCATACAAAATTCCTGAAATTTCATTAAATTTTGTTAAAAATACAAGCTAATTAATTTTACTCTCAAGTTGTCCGCACTCTGTACATACATATTTCAAATCGGAAAAAAGTCACTTTTATTTTCTTCAAATTTTATAAAAATTTAAGGAATAGTATTTTAATTGAATATGCCTACTTAGCCAAGCATTCAGAAAAATTATTTAAGCTAGAACAAAGTGGCGGCTGCTACAAGCTTATAAAAAAACTCTTTCTTTTGCATAAATTTGAACTATTTTTTGTGCAAGTATTGGATAAATATGAAGGCGGCTCAAATATGATGGAGACAAACACAAATAAACAAATATGCCAATACCTGCAATTGAGTCTAAATGTGGGAAATGCGGAAAGCCAGTGGAGGATAATTATCATGGAATGGGCTGTGATGGAATTGTAATAAGTGGTTTCACTGAAAGTACATTAAGATGAGTGAGGAGCGATATCAAAAAATTATGGATATCTCCGAAGACGTTATGTGGATGTGTCCCTCTTGTAAGAACCAACACCAGAAATCGAAAGATCGCCTCTTTCATCAAATGAAAGAAATGGAAAACCATATAGTTGAACTAAAGACAAATGTAACCGCTTTAATCGATAAAAATGCAGTCGCGCGCAAACCTTCTTATGCGGGCATCACGAAAAGTATTTCTACTTTTCAAACTGAACGGCGTGCACATTCAACATCACAAAAAGGGATTATAATTCAGCCCAAAACACATCCATTCTCGGAAAAAACGCTATCTGATTTTAAGTCGAAGATTAAGCCATCTAAATGTAAGATTCTCCTCCAACTGTTCCGGCCTATCCGTAATGGTGGTGCTATTATAAAATCGACCATAAATAACAATACGACATTGCTCTTCAATATTACAAAAGCTAATCTACAAGACGAATATGAAGTCACAGAGACAAAATCTCGTCAGCCCAGGCTGGTCATCAATGGTCTTGAGAAGCTGTTTTCTGGTGAGGAATTAAGAGATGAAATGCTATCCTTAAACCCCGATATTGGGGAAAACGAGAAAATGGAATTAGTTCACGCCAGACGCACAAAAAAATGGAAAGTGGTAGTACATTCTTCAGGTTAATGGATGTTTGTATAAAAGACTGGAAAATAGGTATATAAACATCGATTACGGGTACTACTTCGTAAAGGAAGACTACAATGTGACAAGATGTTATAAGTGCCAAAAGTTTAATCATAGAACGGCGAAATGGGAAGGGGAGCAAATATGTGCTAGGTGTGGGGGAAAGCATCAATTGAAGGACTGCAAAAGCGCGTACGAAAAATTTTGCAACTGCGCGGGAAATAGTAAGAATGTTGATCATTCCCACAGAGCAGACTCTACAGCGTGCCAAGAGTACCAGCGTAGGATAACAATTGCTAGGAGGAGCATTGACTACGACTCCAAATAATTTTTAGCAATACAAATCGATCAAGTGGCACACAACTAACGATCTTATATGCTAATATAAGAAGCCTACGGAACAAACTGTTGATATTCAGATTTATCTACTGCAAAATCCCGAGACAGATGTGATTGTTCTAAATGAAGTATGGATTTACCCAGAGGAAGCAAAGTATTTTAATATCGTAGGCTATAATTCGGTATTCTCCTGTTGACCTGGAAGAGGTGGTGACACAGCTATATATGTAAAAAATACAATAAACTTCATTACTAAATGCGTCACATCTGATAAATACTGCATTATAATAATCGAAATAAACTAAGCAGGAAAAAAAATTAAAATGGATATTTTCTACAACCCCAACCATCGGAATGCGCAAGATTATGCTCGGTACTAGACAACCTTTATTCCTCAGAAAAAATTCTACCTACAATAGCTGACACAAACATCGATATAATTACTGATTCCTCAGAATCAAGGCTATATAAGGATACTCTGTTTACAAATGGTGCTATTATCGTGAATCAAGAAACAATTACACGTCCTGTTTCAAATACTTGCCTCGATCACATAGTTACAAACGATGAGCCAACTGCAGAAAAAATTAATTTCATATATGAGCATTGGGCAGAGCTAGATCATTGTGTTTTAAAAATAAACATTCAAGACATAAGCGCTCATAAAGAGAGGCCTGCCTACAAAACTTTCCGATACTTGAACAAGGAGGTCCTCAAATCTTACATCCAACGATTATTAGAACAACGGAGACCAACAAACCTAATGGAACTTTCAAAGATTATAGCAGAAGCTAAAGAAAACGCAACTAAAGAGAAAAATTAGATGTTGTCAGCATTCATAGATTACTCAAAAAGTGATTGAGGCGAGCAAGAACAAGCGGAAGGCATATATGGACTACAAACGGAATATGAACGGTCAGTCACTAAAGTTCATGTATAACAAAGCAAACAAATTGTCCAAATGCGCTGTGAAAGAAGCGAAAGCTTTGTACTATATTAGAAGACTGGATGCAGCGGCTGACAATCCACATGAAATATGGGACATTATAAACGAAGTTAAAAGTAACTCAACGCATCACTCAGTAGCCCAGGAATCTTCTTTCAGATTAGAAGACTCAACTACACAATTAAATGCATTTAAAGCTGCAAGTACACTTAATAATTTTTTTTCGACTCTTGGCGAAAAGATTGCCAATGAAATCCGGACAAACACAACAAGAAATTTTAGTCCCACAATTACTTTGTCGAAATCCTCATTTCATATACATCCAACAAACAAATCTGAAGTTATAAACATCATTGAGGAAATGAAGAAAAATACAAAACCAGGGATTGGCAACATAACCATGGATGAAATAAAACTCATTAAAGAACTGTTAACTGATTATATTGCAATTTACCATAATGAACACATCAGGAAAGGAACGTTTCCAGAGGAAGGGAAGCTAGCGAAAATAGTCTCAATTTTCAAGGAAGGAAACCGAATGGATCCAAACAACTACCGCCCGATCGTCTTTTAACAGGGTTTAGTAAAATTTTCGAAAAACTAATAAATAACCGCCTAGCATCTTTCATTTCGGAAAGCTCAATTTTAAATTTACAACAATTTGGATTCCAAAAAAATAGAGGAACTTTTGAAGCCCTCCTTTTAGTCATGCATTTCATCAATACAGGCCTGGATAAAGGAGATTATGTTGCTGCGATTTTTGAGGATCTGAAGAAAGGTTTTGATTCGGTGGATCATGATCTTCTCCTTCGTAAAATGGAATTATATGGTATTCAAGGCAATGCAAGTCAGCTATTTAGAAATAAGTTGAAAGGTAGGTCGCAGAGAACAGCAGTCAATACAGTTTTGAGCGACGCTGCTCCAATGAAATCAGGCGTTCCACAAAGCTCGATACTTGGCCAAACCTTATTCTTGTTATACACGAATAATTTGAATACATGTGGACTTAAGGACATTATGCACTATACGCAGATGAAACAGTACTACTTTACTCGGGACACGAAAGAGATTACCTCGAAAACCCGATAAATGAGGATCTAAAAACATATCATTCGTGGCTGATTGATAGTAAACTAGCACTGAATATTTTAAAAATAAAATTCGTCATTTTCAAGCAAAAGAATAAAAGGGAATTGACATGGACATTTAAAATTAATGATGAAAAACAGAAAGAGTAACGGAGATCAAGTATCTTGGACTTATCATTGACTATAGACTAACATGGTTATCGCACATCAATAACTTAAGGAGGCAATTAGCTCCTATTGTCGGACTACTTAGAAGATATGAAGGCTTTCCAAAAAACATCAAGCAGATGATCCTAAATGCATTCGTACTATTGAAACTACATTATGCACTAGTAATTTGGAGCCAGCCATCAAAGCAGCATCTTAATATCATCTCTAGAATGCTCACCAAAGCGTATAAAAACATTCTAAACCTTCCGATGCTCAATCAAACCAGATTAGTGTACCAATCAGCGAAAGCATTAACCTTTCCTCAAATCATTGAAATGGAGAAAGCCAAGTTTATATTCAAATGTTTACAATCAAAATCGTCATCACAAGTTCAATTTATTAAAGTATCGCAAAAGAATCAGTACAATGCTAGAAATGCAAATCAATTCGTAATACCTTTTGCAAGAACGGACCGTCTGAAGCAGGGCCGTAGCCAGAGATTTCGTTCGGGGGGGGCCGTGAGATAATTATAAATTAGTAGTTAGTAAGGTGTGTTCGGGGGGATTATACGGATATATCTTTCATTAAAGTAAAATTATTATTTTATTGCAAATTATACCCGCAATAATTTTTAAGTTTGAATTACGTATATACGTATTTAATGCCAAGCAGATGACGTTTATCAGGGTCACAAATTCAAAATTTCAATTTTCGAGATTTTTTTGCTGCCATTATATTGAGAACCTCATTCGGGTCGACACCTAAGTCCCCATGTATTGACAGTACGGCGAGCGCACTGAGTCTTTCGTTGCCAGTCGAGTTACGTACATAAGTTTTGATTCTCTTCAATGTCGAGAATGATCTCTCCACACTCGCTGTTGTAACCGGAAGAGTCGCCAAAACTGTTAAAAGATACTAGATTGTTGGAAATCTGTTTGTGTCACAAAAATCCAAAACTTCCAAAACCCCGGCATCTTTCTTCAGTCCTGATAATTTCTCACACCACAATTTATACTCCGCCCTCACTGCAGATTCTGAGACTCGATCATCAAAGTATGGTGCAAGATTATCCAAGTCATCTACTTTTTCAAAAGATGCAAATTCAGGTAAAAGTATCTGTAGGCTCGACAGGGTTCCCTCATTTTCGTTGAGGAAATTGTTTGGCAAATTCTGAATCAGCGTATCGACACAAGGAATGAACACAGTACAACGAAAGAAGGATTCAACAGAGTCTGTTTGATGGTTTGAACGAGTTGTTTGCTTTACTGTGAGTCTCGGAATTTTGATTTCAATATCAAACGCCTCTTTCGCAAGCTTTTCAGTTGCTCGGAAAATTTCATTGAACGATACTTCTGCATTTTTTCGTTCTTCTTGAAGAAAATCAATAATTTCGTGAACATGCTTCACTGCTGAAGCCAAATCACGCGATTTTTCTTGTAGTCGAACTGACAAAGGTAGCTTAAAACTGAAAAGTTTGTCACAAACCAAGAGATTGACGATAAAGTCGCTTTTTTGGATTGCCGCAAGTAAGCAAGCCGCTGTTTTTGAAATTATCCAAGATTTTTCAGAAATTTCTTCTAATGCCATGTGGATGATCTTGAATAGTTCGAAAAAGGATAGTATACTGTCATGTCGTTCAATGAACCTTGTTTCACAAAGACGAATAAGCCTCTTCTTCTTGCTCTCTGGAGCATGTTCTTGTATGAGATCATGAAAAATTTTCGTCGCATATGCGTGGTTTCTAAATAAATTGATAACATCATTCACAATCCCAAGACAATTCCGAACAGGTGGTACTGACATGGCATTTGACAATGCGATGTCCAAACGATGGCTATAACAACGAACGTACATCATCAATGGCTACAGATTCTTCATTCTTGCCTGGACGCCACTGACATGACCGGACATGTTACGTGCTCTATCATAACCTTGACCGGTGCATTTTTCCATTTTAAGACTCAATTCGCCACAACATTTCTGAAGAGCTTCGGTTATTTTTTCAGAAGTCTGGCTGTAAATTTGTACGAACCCTACAAAATCTTCAAGAATAATCTGTTTGCCTAAATCTTCGTGTAAGTCAAGGTATCTGAGACATAATGACATTTGTTCCGTGCCTGATATATCCATAGTTTCATCCCCGAGCAAGGTGAAACATGGTGCATTATCAGCTTTCTTAATGATTTTTCTGATGATGATGTCAGAACAGATCTGAATGATTTCATTCTGGATATCTGGACTCATGTACGAAGCATTTTTGGGATTATTGAGAACATGTCTCTTCAGGTTCACATCCCCGGAATCAATCCGAAATCGCAAAAGAGCTCGCAATTTTTCATAATTCAATTGTGGTCTTGTTAACGACAAAGGCCCACTATCATGGTCGCCTCTCAACGGTAATTCTTGCTCAGCACAAAAAAGGATGGTTTTAATAATCGGTATGATTGCTGCTCTGTTTTCTTCTTTCTCTTTGGCTCGCTGCAAATCCAATATAGAAACAATATCAGATCGTTTCCCTGAAAATATTTCGAGAAAATTTTCGGCAACGTCGACACAAATTTTGTGGTATTCCTTGTTTGCACGCCTCCGAAAATCTTCTCTCGCATTTTTCCAATTTCTGTAACAGCTAGTCCCAAGTTTTCCTGGGATTTCATGGTTTCCTCTGCCAACTCCTTCATGAAAAAACAGCCAGCACGCTTTGCAGTACACGCCATCTTCTTTTTCAGAATAATGCAGGAAAGAGAAATCTTTGATCCGTGATTCTTGAAAACTTCTGTTGCGCCCATTTATGCAAGTAGTGGGACATGCGTTCCTGTTTGAGTGCATTAATGAAGTTAATGCAAGCTTCTTTGTGCAATCGTCTAAGGAGGACCTATCCATACTGCCAATGTCGAGTTTTGGATCGACAACACTCTTCTTCGGAGAATCATGATTAAAAGTTCGAGAATGCAGAACGTCATCTGCAATCAACGAGAAGAATTATTTGCATAAACAAATCAAAAGAATTGTTTATCATCAATTTTTAGATCATTTATTATTCGAGAGATCGTCATGAGGATTCAAGTCATTACAGGAATTTATTTAAATTTCATAAGTTCTGCTAATCACATACATTGTCTAAACCTTTACCACACAATGTATCAAATATACAACAATTTACTTTACACCAGAAATCCCTAACACGCTATTCGAGTTCAATAGAAATTGTAAATTGCTGATTAATTCATCTCAATATCACATAGTTATTCATTGAACATTATGCTTTACAATAAACAGTTTGAAAGGTTTTCTTCTTCAAGCTAAACTTATGTATGTTTAAATGCTTACCATCAGCGACCAATTATAAGTACATAAAATAATAATAAATGAATTCATGTTTAGAATATTATTATATGTAAACAGTATCACTAGAAATTTCAACGTAACAAATGTTGAGGTAAGAGACGACAACATTCCATTGAATTTAATGTAAAGGGCTTGCACGAGTCTATTTTTAGTCACATGTATTCAGTGTTAAAAGTGACCTAAGAGAATACACATCTTATCTACTGTTGTTGTGTCTTGAGTTTATCCGGAAAATTAGATAAATACATTTTGAAAGAACACAGAATCTCAATGTTGCATTACTTTCGAGATTTATTCAGCCATTATATGGATGAATAAATCAAAATGCATTAGGCACACATAAACGGAACATTTTCATTATCCCTCAGGTCGCAGATTTCGTTTTAAAATCTTTTCTTTCGGTTATATACGCCAACAAAAATTCAAATATATTGGCAGTATAATCACTCGGACAAGGTTTATCATATCTCTTAAAAAATTATGCCATCTGAAATCTGAATTTTTATTTTAAAAAATCAAAAAAAGTTAATATGAAAACTGTCTTAAACTTGGCACTGTTTCAATTTCTATCCGGGTAAATTTTTCTATACTTTTCCCGCCCTACACTATTCTGCCTCCCCTATTCCGAAAACAGGCAAAAGAATTTTTTTTTTCTTAGAGAGTAAATCTTAACGGTTATTTCCCAGGGATTCGAGCCTAAAGATCAAATGAAATTACATTTTCTGGATTTCATTTACGGCATTTTATTTAGTTTCTATGAAATTGAAAATACCGGTCACAAAAGTCGAAAGTCGACGCAAATAGTCGATTTGTGTCGAAGTCGATCACCAAAAGTCGACTTAAAAAAAATCGAGTTTTAACGAGCAAAAGTCGACTTTCGACTAAATTCGAAATCGACTTGACAATCCCCAATTTCACTTCACTTTAGATGGCATTTGCAATTAAACATATGTAGAAACTAAACCAATTTTTACACCACAAGGGGTGGTACTATCACTATGTTCTCCGCAGCCTGTCTGGGTTTCAACCTTGAAATCCATCTCGATCCTGTCCAAAACGTTGAATTTTTGTGGCCTTTTCCACGATTCTCTTTGTATTTTCATACATTTACTTTCTACTGTTGTTTGGCTTTTTCTAGTTCTAGTAATATATGGACGAGCATATGTTTTAAAGTGTCAAATGAACGCACAATTATGTCGTCGTCTTGAAGAAACAGCAAATTGTCGATTGACATCTGTTCAATACATAATTTATGTCTATAGGAAAATTGTTGAATTCGCAGAGGTTCGGGGGGCCAGGCCCTACGGCTGGCTACGGCCCTGGTCTGAAGAACGATGCTACAAATGATGCGCTGCGAATATACAACAATCTTCCTGATTCAGTTAAGGAAGCAAACTCACTTATGGTCGTTAAGAAAAGGCTTAAAGAATATTTAATTAATAACGTTTGAAATTCAGACCAGTAAAGTTCAACATAGCATCTTAGGGCATTTTTGAAACCCTATCGTCAAGTTGCTTGAAAAGACAGCTATTTTATAACTCAGAGTTTTTTTTAACTGCATCGAATTTATAATTTTTTTTTTTATCTCTGAGAGCTGATCACGGATTGGACAAGAAGAGATTAACCCTTTGCAGCGCTGAGTAGCAGATCTGCATCATACTATTCGAACTAGCAAAATCGTCCAAAGCAACGAATAAAATACCTTTCAACGCGGCCTGCATATCTGCAGCAAAGCATTCTATTGAATTAGTTACCCCACGTTTGCGCTAGACGACGTTTTTTGTAATTTTTTGCCACTACAAGTGACGGATCCCTTAGAATCAGTTTGTGTTGTTCGTGCGTAATTTTCGCTGTTTTTTTTTGAGTGGTTATATTGAAAATTTTGATGTGAGATTGCTGCGGAGTAACAATTAGTTATTGGTTTTTGCTGAGAACATGCAATTCAAATGTTTTCGATTGTTTTTAAGAGAGATAGTCTTGAATTTCGTTTAGATGCAGTAATGCAACACTGCGCTAAACTGTTATATTTTATTTCTTTTTTCGTGCCCAATATGAGTTTGAGGTTTCCACGTTTAGGCTGTAGGCCTTTGTCAACTGTCAAATTGAAAAACATTCTAAACAATGGCAAGATATTGAGGATGTCTTAGACTTTTCAGACAGCGACGAAAAAAATGGAAAATCAAAATTTACGCCAAGACTCGGATGAGGAACCCGAAATACCCTTCCTAGAAGATCAGGAAGATGACATCTTGATACCGAGCTCTGAGACCAGTACAAGCATTACAGTTCAACCATGTGAGATACCGCCTACTGCTTCAGTACCCAGTAAAAGCTCCAAAGTCAACGCAACTTCACGAAGCACATGTGATCCCAAAACAAATATCATATGGAAAACTAAAAACTTAGAGCTGAATGAATCTTCCAAGTTACCAAATGAAATACTGGAACTGCAGACGCCTTATCAGGTATTTTCTTACTTATTTACGAGCACTGACGACATTGTGGGTCTCATAAGAGACGAAGCAAATCTGTACAGCGTGCAAAAAGATGCCAGTTAACCTATAAATGCCACAAGCCGGGAAATAAGACGGTATTGAAATTATTTACTTCATGTCCATTAGTGCCCTGCCCAATGTTCGAATGTAATGGTCACAGAAATATGGCTATGCCAACATACGCGAGAGAATGACGCTAAAATGGTTCAAGTTTCTGAGGTAAGACCTACACTTGAATGGTAACTCTAAAATGTTACCGTATAATCAGACAAATTCTGTTCGACTTTATAAAATCAGACCAATAACTGAAAAGTTGAATCATAACTTTAGAAAAGTGCCTCTAGAACAACATTTGTCTGTTGATGAACAAATGTGCTCAACCAAAGCACGAAGTGCTCTAAAGCAATATTGGCCAGACAAACACCACAAGTGGGGCTTCAAACTGTTCGTGATTTGTGGTGCAAGTGTATATGGCTACAAATTTGAAGTTTACAGTGGCTAAGAGAATATATGCGCAGATGACGAGCCTCAATTAAACGCTTCATCTAATGTAATGGTCCGACTAGCCAGAGAGATTCCTTCCAACCATAACTATAAACAGTTTTTTGACCATTACTATACATTGCTACCCTTGATTGAATTCTTGTCACACCGTGGTATGTTAGCTTTGGGCACCGTTCGGAGAAACCGTATCCTGAACTGCAAATTCCCAGAAGAAAAACAGCCGAAAAAACAGCCTAGAGGCACATCTGTTAAACGGGTTGCAAGTTATAACGGTATTGACATAACAGTGGTGGTCTGGAGAAATAATAAAATTGTGAATCTAGCATCCAACTTTGCGGGCGTAAGTAGATTCGACAGGTCGCAAAAGAAATAAATCAATGTTGAACGGCCCTATATTGTGGCAGAATATAATCGGCACATGGGTGGTGTAGACCTCATGGACTCCATAATGGATCATTAGAAAATTAGACTTCGGGGCAAACATTGGTTTATAAGGCTTTTTTACCGTTTCCTGGACATGGCCATGACTAATTCTTGGTTATTGTATAGAAGAACTCATGCTGACACGGAAAATAATGTAAGGGTGCTAAATCCTGCTGATTTCCGACTAGAAGCTGCTGAAACTTTCGCCAAATATAAAAGTACGAACCAGCTGAAGCGCACTAGCGATGTGAAAGAACTCATATAGGACAAAAAACGGGCCTTGTCAGCATATCCCGCCAAAAGATATCAGATTAGAAAGCAAATAATTTTTCTTGCATAAAATTTTTTTTACTATTTTTACCGTTATTATATAGCTCATCTTAACATATTTTCAATTACAAAAAACAAAAACACGTTCTTGCGCCGTAAAGGGTTAATAGAATGACCACATATTTTTGTGTGCACCCTTATACCGATGCAAAGACATATAAACAAATGGACGAGCAACGAGAATCTGTGTACTCGTCCATGTGAGAAGCAAATTTGCCACATAAATAAGTTATAAATAACTTACGCTCTCGAAACTTTATGATTCCCTCTGCTTCTCCTTCCCCTTTTTTCCCGACAGGTTTTTCTTTTCTCTCTTCAAAAGAATCGCTTCCCCCACTGACACCCGCGCACACCAACGAAATTTCATTTCAGTTTGAGTATAAACAACAAACAACTCTCACGGAAAACTCGAACGTCAAAGCAAAAGAAAATCGAAAAGAGCGCGAACCACGCGGGAAAACTCATGTGTCAAAGCGGATGGAAATTTCGTAGATTTTTAATTAAAACAGTGAATTAAAGTTCCGATTACGTACGCGCGATCTTTAAAATTAAAAATTTTTTTAATGTGAACGTGTTTCGCCGTGAATAGAGTGCTAAATTAAAAGCATATCGCCTCAAACCTCAACTTCACACAACTTTAGCGCAGGTTGCCAATTGCTTCGGCTCTCACGACCGGTTGCGGATCCAGTACTCTCTATATCTATGTACCGATGTTATAAACATTGTTTGGGTGTCACACAAGAAGAAGCAACGAAATATGAAGTGCAGATCGTACGAGCGTTATACGAGGAAAAAAGTGTGATGGAGAGAGTGGTAGCGAATGGAGGTATAAAACAAGTTGGGTAAACAGACCTACGCTCATGTCAGAAGGGTTTTGTATTTAATTTACAAAATGCAGTCACCAGATCGAATAAAATCAAGAAACATGTCAAAGACGATTTTATTGGAGAAAATATGAAATTTGAAGATCATACTATTATTAACAAAGTTGAACGAATTTCGACTTCTGAGATTTTTGTTATTGTTATACTCATAAATATCTCCCTTGATAATTATTTCAGATATCCATTCGCGAGGGAGGAAACACATTTTTCATGTATTTCCCCCCTGTGCCCCCACTGACGCAAAAACTGAAAGTTTAAGAACTGTTTTGAAAAGTTCCCATGAAAACTTTCATTTCATACTCATATCGGCTACGTTTGATGAATTTTTTTTAGGGGCCACTTTCCTGTACTGTCATCATCGATTAATGGCCAATTTTTTCGAATCTTAGAATGGCTACAAAACCCTTTTGCTAGGAGCTCTCTCCATCCTCCTTGACTTGTTTCACTTATGAGCATTACTCATAAGTACTCATCTTCAGTCATTCATCAAATTGAATCAAGTGTTCAAAGCATGCACCTTAAACGTTGAAGTTGGGAAAAAATAACTCAAAATTATTCAATCTTCGCATTTACAACAGCCACTATTTTGTTTTACGATTACTGATACCACCAGCTGATTCTCAAAGATATTCATGACACCTATCATTCCTGAAATTTTCATGCAAATCCTAGCAAAACTGTGGTGTCTGAGTCGGTAAACAGCTCATGTTGTTCCATAGCCATATGTTGCCATAGTAATAAATGCAGGGCATATTGTTCCATAGTAATACAGGAAAATTCAAACCACTATAACTTCGCTAAATATGATTCAATCTTTATGAAACTTTCAGAATAGATCAATCTTATAAATAGTCATCTGTGTACTGAATTTCATAGAATTTAAGGGTACCGTTAAGATTTTATTCTAGAAAACATAAAATCGATAAATCATACTATTACTAACAAAGTTGAGTGAATTGTGACTTCTAACGTATTTATTGTTGTTGTACTCATCAAGACCTACATTCTTGATTTTTTTCAGATTTTTCGGATCACAGGTGTCCAGTCGCGAGGGGGGGGGACACAAATTTTTCGTGTATTTCCCCTCCCTGTGCGCCCCTCGAAGCAAACTTTGCCAAACTAAGACCTGTTTTGAAAAGTTCTCATCAAGACCTTTCATTTGATACCCATATCGGAAATCTTCAATGAAATTTTTTTTTCGGGGGGTCACTCGTCTATATGGAGAGACCCCCCTTAAATACCTTATAAAATTTTTTTTTATTCGAACTTTGAAGAGAACACCACTTTACACCTACATACAAAATTTGATGTTTCTAGCTTAAGTAGTTTCCGAGAAAAACTGCTGCGACACACGGACGGACAGACGGACGGACGGACAGACGGACGGACGGACAGACGGACGGACAGACAGGACGCGATTTTAGAAGGGTTTTGTAAAATTATTTTACAAAACCCTAAATAAGTGATAGCTGGGTCCCTTAAGAACATTCTGGCATAGTTTTCGTCGAGAGTGCATGTTTTATGCGCGTGCTACGACCGTGAGTCATGGTAACCCTACTCAGGCACTCACTACCAAACTAATTTCGCAAACACAGAAAAATTTCCGTGTTTTTAACGCCTTCCCACACTAAAAACGAACAACAATACGTTGCGCGATGGCGGTCGGCACTTGACGTTCACTCATAGTCAAATCACGCGCGTGATACATGCACTTCCGACGAAAACTATGCCACTGCTGTTCGTAAGGGACCCAGCTATCACATACTCAAGCCACGACCTTCAAAGCGTACATGCGCGCCATCTACAGCGTTTGTCTCCATCATGTTTGAACTGCCCTCGATTTTTGCTATCAGAAAACTTGTTTCATAACCCTTCTGGTAGGAGTACTTTCTTACTTACTCGACTTGTTTCAGTTACTTTTCAAACAAAATTCAAGGTGAAACGTTTAATAAGCGCATAAGTTAATTCAGAAATTTTGTTCCTACTTAGGAGTTTTTTTCTGTCTAGTCAAATTGGATTCTTTATTTGCGATTGATGAGTTCTTAATTTCGTGCATAATTTCAAACCCAATAGACCTTCCTGAAACATGAATTTAAGACAAATGTGTGTGTTTCTTAATTAAATCACCATCACTTGTTTAGATAACCTAGATTCTTGGGAATTTTCGCTACGTCGTATGGCGACCTTATTTACTAGAGATGCAATTGATGATCAGAAGCCTTTCACAATCTAATTAATTTGATTATATTTTGAGCGTAAGTAGAGCAAATTCGTGATTATTTACGTACGCATCTGTTAACACATCAAACCATTCTGAGCTGATAAGCGAGCCGCCACCTCCTTATGATGTCACGGCAGTTAGTTACTTTTGAAGCTTGGAAAAATCGGTCTTCTCATGTTTCCGGGAACGGACTTTTGCATTGAAAAAACAATATTTTATTATTAAAAATAAATTTGTATATAGACTGAGTACCTAATGGTCAAATTAGATTATTTTCGAGCTCTTAAAAGAAACAAATGATTCTCCGATTTCATCATGTAAATTATTTTCGGTCATATCTTCTCAAAGGAATGCTTATTCGTTGATAATTAAAAGCAGCGTAAAAGTACGGTTTCTGATTATGATAAGGAACTCCAAATTTTACTTATTCTGCTTTGAGCGACGCTGGTCGTATCTGTGACTCGTTTTTTTTCTAAAAACTCAGTCTTTCTATGCAAAGAGTCTTTCATCTCGAGATGCAGGCCAATGAGTTATTTTTCATTTCCGTCATGGTTGTTTTTCATAATAATCTTTTTTCGAAATTTGACTATAAAGTACGAGTACAGCAAAGCTGTAGTGTGTTCACCATTCAAATGTTGTCGTCTTTTTATTATTCGGTTAACGTTTCCAGAACTGATAACAAGTTAATTAAACTTTAGTGAACTGTACACTAGCGCTGAGTTTCTTTGGACGAGGCTATGCGAAGAGCAAGGAACGAAATCAACGGAATGACCATCCAACAATCTCGGCTGAAAGAAGACTCTTCACAAAAGTGGACAAGACGATGATGACTATGACGATGATGACGGATTTTAATTTTATACTACATTACCGAATTAATGCGCATCTTCCTTTATGAATTAAAACATAATCTTCTTCGAGAGTTGTGAAAGAGTTTGCGGTTGGTGAAATGCGCTTTGTGTGTTCAAGTGCTTTGATTTCATTCTGAATGCATTGGACTTGCCGTTACGACGCGATTTCCGTAAAGATCAGATAACAGATGGCATTGGGTATTTTTTTTAAAGGGATGATTGAACATATGCAGTTTAATGCATTTTTTCAATTAAAATTTTGCGAGGTTTACGCGGCACTAAAAGATTATAGTCTTATGTTAAAGTCACTTTTGGAGCTTTAACGCTATGAACTATCTTACAAGACTGTGTTAGAATCTTGACCATTGGTGGGCCACAAGTTTTGAATGGTTTTAAGGGCTCTTCTCATACGTGAAACAAGTTGAGTAGGGAGAAGAGTGCATATACTAGAATGGCTTTGTAACCATTCTAGAATACAAAATAACTTCCGAAAATATGAATCAGTAATATGGATTATGAGTCCACTGAACATACAAGAAATCGTTCAATGCTACATGAAGGATAGGGGTATTCTTTGATAAAATATAAAACTGCTGTAATTTCGCTCCTTCTTAACCATTTCGCTATCACGGTGTCGGGAGAAAAACCACCACCACAGCCCAGGCATTTCATTATTGATATATACTTCCAACTGTCATTTATTTTTGTAGTGTGTATCTTTCACGTTCTAACTAAAAGCAATAAGCAATTTTTAAACCCGAACATATAGTATAGGTGACACTGGGCCTTAAAAAGATAATTCCTTTGGTAGCCTCGAGGTCACATATATGTGACACATTTGATTAAAAGGAAATGAATTAACAAGTTGGGTAAACAGACCTACGCTCATGTCAGAAAGGTTTTGTATTCAATTTACAAAATGCAGTCACCAGATCGGATCAAATCAAGAAACATGTCAAAGACGATTTTATTGGAGAAAATATGAAATACGAAGATCATACTATTATTAACAAAGTTGAACGAATTTCGACTTCTGAGGTTTTTGGTATTGTTATACTCATAAATATCTCCCTTGATAATTATTTCAGATGTCCAACCGCGACGGAGGAAACACATTTTTCATGTATTTCCCCCCTGTGCCCCCACTGAAGCAAAAACTGACAGTTTAACAACTGTTTTGAAAAGTTCCCATGAAAACTTTCATTTCATACTCATATCGGCTACGTTTGATGAATTTTTTTTAGGGGCCACTTTCCTGTACTGTCATCATCGATTAATGGCCAATTTTTTCGAATCCTAGAATGGTTACAAAACCCTTTTGCTAGGAGCTCTCTCCCACCTCCTTGACTTGTTTCACTTATGAGCATTACTCGTAAGTACTCATCTTCAGTCATTCATCAAATTGAATCAAGTGTTCAAAGCATGCACCTTAAACGTTGAAGTTGGGAAAAAATAACTCAAAATTATTCAATCTTCGCATTTACAACAGCCACTTTTTTGTTTTACGATTACTGATACCACTAGCTGAACCGATTCTCAAAGATATACATGACACCTATCATTCCTGAAATTTTCATGCAAATCCTAGCAAAACTGTAGTGTCTGAGTTGTTCCATAGCCATATGTTGCCATAGTAATAAATGCAGCGCATATTGTTCCATAGTAATACAGGAAAATTCAAACCACTATAACTTTGCTAAATAGGATTCAATCTTTATGAAGCTTTCAGGATAGATCAATCTTATCAATCGACATCTACGTACAAAATTTCATTGAATTTAAGGGTACCGTTAAGATTGTATTCAAGAAAACATAAAATCGATAAATCATACTATTACTAACAAAGTTGAGTGAATTGCAACTTCTCACGTAGCTGTTGTTATTATACTCACCAAGGCCTACATTCCTGATTTTTTTCAGATTTTTCGGATCACAGGTGTCCAATCGCGAGGGGGGGGACACAAATTTTTCGTGTATTACCCCTCCCTGTGCGCCCCTCGAAGCAAATTTTGCCAACTAAGACCTGTTTTGAAAAGTTCTCATCAAGACCTTTCATTTGATACCCATATCGGCTACCTTCAATGAAATTTTTTTTACGGGGGGTCACTCTCCTATATGGGGAGACCCCCTTAAATAGCTTATAAAATTTTTTTGTAGTTGAACTTTGAAGAGATCACCATTTTACACCTACACACAAAATTTGATGTTTCTAGCTGAAGTAGTTTCCGAGAAAAACTGCTGTGACACACGGACGGACGGACAGACGGACAGACTGGTCGCGAAACTAGTAGGGTTTTGTAAAATTATTTTACAAAAACCTAGAAAAGAAAGGAATGGCAAAACAAGAACTGATTTTTAAAGCAAAATACACATTATTTATTTGCATGATAATGTGTTAAACGGTTCCAGGCTAGGTTCTCAGGTGGGTAGGGGAGGTGTTAAGTGGGTAATCCGGACACTTTGTTGCGAGTATGGGAGTCCCACACTCTGTTGGGCATTCACCACCCAACCACAAAAAAAGATTCATTTTGAAAGATTTTTCTATACATAGCCCAATCGGTGTCTCTGTAGCTGTAGCATATATTTTGGAGGCATACATAATAGCTGTGCGCCTTTTTATCGGCGGAGTATACACGGCATCTAATTCTTTTATCCAACTTTTAAGAAAAATCTTATGTGTCTAAAGTGCTGTCATGAGGAACAGATGGTGTTTTCATTTTACACTGACGATTCATAAGTTTATTGGTAAGGTCATTTTAAGTCTATATAACTTAGCTTGGTATCGTGAACTTTGTTGTATAACCATCAAGAGCTCCAAATGTTTATATCAAATAAATGAAAAAATAATTTTATGTACCAGCGTGTCGATTATTGAGGAGAGGTATTATACTAACTTCCGATCTCTCAGAGCAATATACACCGAAGATATGTCATCCCTACACAATTGCGATCAGCTGGCAAGTGTCAGATGACAAATCTCTGCCATTGAACACCGCCACCTGGCGTCCGCCGTGTGGTGAACTGACGTATTTCGAATGACGGTTTGGACTAGCAGTTTTTGTACTATTAACTCGATAATATTGTGACTGTATGTGCTCTCAGTTTCACACGTCTGTGGGCAATCCGTGGGAAAAACCAAAGAACCTGGGATAGCATTTCCTAAGGTACGGGCAATAAAAACATACTGAAAGATAGTGTTAGAGAGTTTTTTTTTATCTTCAGGTAAGTGTGAACCAAGTGCAACATTTGACGTACTAAGTGAACAACAAACAAATATTTACTTCATAGCAACAGGAGAGTTGGCTTGGTGCCAAAAATATAATTTAATATAGCTCTACACGCGACTAAAATGATAAGAAAACGTATGTAACAAGAAATAATTTTCTCTATTCAGCTCGTATACATTGTGCCCTGTTTACAGTTTTCTTCACGCTGGAAAACAGATCACGTCGCCAAATCTCCCAAGTCGCATCGACAACGGAGCACTGATTCTAAATAATTAGGACTGATTGCAAATTCCAAGCTCGTAAGTTCAAGGTGAGGTACACGTTTTACTGAAAGCGACGTTGTAAACGCCTCTGCTTGTCTGGTTTTCTTAGGCTTTCACAATAATCGATAACGTATTGATTTTTGATAAGAAATACGATACAATATTCAATGTAATGATACAAATAACGATGCGATACAATTGATTCACCGATAAATACGTCCCGACATCATCGAAAATATCGATATTGACAATAAAAATTTAAATAAATTGCGTTTGACAGAGATTAGAATGTATAATACCGAGTGCCAAGTCACAATTAAAAACGATCTAATAGAAATAATCTTCGTAAAGAAAGGATTAAAACAGGGAAATGGTTGGCACCAATTCTCTCCAAACAAACACTTGAGTACATCATGAGAAAAACAGCATCCATAAAAGGAAAAGGCAGGCTGGTCGTGAAATTTGCCCAACTGGTGGCATATGCAGACAACGTTGATATGCTAGCCCGATCACTTGACGTTATTTATCACTTCATCAACTTTGACAAAAGGATTCGGTGCCTTCATTGAAATCCTTCGCAAAATAATAGGCGTACTTCATATAAAAGTGCATTAAAATTCAATTTTACAATTTCAATCTAACTTGTTGAACTATTAGTACCGGCAGATTCCTACAATGGATGACAATTCTGTAATGCGACACTTCAGTTCAACGTGATGTCTCCCGTTTGAAAAATCAATAATCAAAATCCTCAAATGCGTCGATTAGTTATGCCGAAAAAATTGGGCAAAAGTAGGAAATTTTCTTGTTTCAATTGTAAATATCCTTAACTGTTATTTGATTTCCACGTCCTTCAAACAAGACCTGATAAGAAAAGAGTCCTATACTTTGGAGAAAATAGGACTCTTAAACCCACCTTCAGTCTAGAGTTATGCCTGGCCATTCATAAAAAAAAGCAACAACAAAATTATTCGATTAAAAATAACGGACGTCAAAAGCTACTGAATAAAATAAGAAAAAGAAAATCGGTTGTTAAAAAGAAGAGAATAAGTCGCAGTAGCCGGCGAGTGCTTCTACCAGAAGGGTTCTGTAAACAAATTAGTGAATCAAAGAATTTCTCCAAATACCAAGAGTGCCATGTTCTTTTAACCCTCACCGACGTCGTTGTCTTTGTATTAACAATAACATACAAATGATATGCACAATTCCTGAAATTTTTTCAAAAATCGGACAAATCTATATTGTGTGAGTCATTTAGAAACGTGTATCTAATAAGAATCACATGTGGCTGTTGTTCGAATTGTATAATTTTCAATTGACCATAACCTTGTTGCTTATTGCACGATTCCTGTAAAATTTTCAGGGTATATGAACTTATACATGGAGCTAATAACGATGATAAATAATAATAACTTTTGGAAATTTTAAAGGTCCCTTGCTACCACTAAAATAGTTAATCGAACTAGACTTCTCTGGAATTTGCTGCCCATATACTCATTAAGGCCTACTTTCATGACTGTTTCTTAGATATTTCGGCTCAAACATGTCCAATTGCAAGGAAGGATGCAAATTTTTCACCTATTTTGACCACCCACGTCATCTTGCTTTTTTACCCGATTCAAAAAGCTCTCACAAAGCCCTTTCTTTTAATACCAATATCGGAGATATTTTTATTTGAGGGTCACCCCTGTGGATGGCAGCCCTCCCCTTAAAAACCTTATAGAATATTTTTTATACCTATACTTTGGAGAGGTTATCATTTCTGAACTGTTCACAAAATTACAAGATTGTGGCTTATGCAGTTTCTGAGAAATCTTGCTGTGACGTACGGACGGACAGACGGACCGACAGGCAGGTCGCGAAACTAGTTGGTTTTTATAAAAACTATTAAACAAAAACCTAAAACGGGATTTAGCGGTTTTGTTTTTGCCATTTCAAATATAGATTCTTTAGCTTATGAAATATCGATATTTTATCGGTTACCGTATCGATATCGACTCAAAACCGATACCCATACGATCAATTTACAAAAAAAGATCGCCAATATCGATACGATATTAGAAAATCTAACTCTATACGATACCGATAATAGCCTTAATATCGGTATCGTATCGTATCGTGAAGGCCTAGGCTTTCTGTACCGGTTTGCTAGCGGTATTTTATTGCTTAGTTATCCATCGGCTTTTCTTTGAGGATATTCCTCTTTGAGGATATTCCTTCCGATGAACTTTTTGTTATGAAACTTTAATGTAAAAAGTAAATGTTTAATTTAAAATGACACACACATTTTCACTTATATTTTAAATTGTATGCCTATAAAGAAAACTATTGCAGTGAATGATAACTAATATGCATAAAGTAAGCCCCGCCACTCAAATTTGCGTCTTATATACACAATGTATAAACATTTCCAGTATAACTTAGCATAATATTTTGTATAAACTAATGAAAATATTGCCTGTACTTTATACTTATTTCAAGCTATATTTATTACTCAATAATATACTTATAATACTTATAACATTCAGAAAATAGTACTTATAATATTCAGAAAACATCAAATCAGAAAAAATACAAAATACAAAAACAAGTAAATCATTCTATTTAAGTTTAAAGCGTAATCTTTGGAAAAAGAATTTATTGGTTTTAATCTAAAATCAAACATGTAGAAAAGTCAAATCAAACTTATATGATAACAAGACTTATAAACACAACCTCCGGTCCTTTTTCCTTGCCATAATGTCCAACACATTATTTCGATCAACGGCAATATCCCAGTGACAAGACAGGAGCTCTAGAGCGCTGAGCCTATTGTTACTGGTTCTTTTTCTTAGCATCGTCTTCACTCGTTTCATTCTGGAAAATGTACGCTCAACGCTTTATGTTGTGACGGGAATCGTTGCCAAAATCACAAGAAGGTTGTTGATGTTAGGGAAAAATTGTTTGTCACACAGCTCTGAAACCTCTAAAACTTCAGTTTCCCTCTTTACACCTTTATTTTGTGACACCAAATCTGATACTCTCCTGATAGGGCCGCCAAAGAACATTTGTCTTCAAAGAATGGTGACAAGGCTGCTAGCTCGTTGGCATTATTAGGTGAGGCAAAACCAGGAAGAAGTATTTGAAAGGCAGTCAAAATGTCTTCATTTTTGGTAAACCTTTCTTTTAAACTTGCAACTACATTGTCCAAGCATAGTATCCATATTGCAACTCTGTAGTACTCCTCAGTTGAGCTTGTTGGGGGATTTCCTCTGCAAGTTTGTCTTTTGTTGACCCTTGGAACTTGGATTTAAACACCGAAAAGGTCATTCGATAGCTTCGAGGCGGAAACAAATACTTTTTTAAACTCAACTTCAGCGTTATTGCGCAGTTCCTGCAGAGTAGAGATAATGTCATTTGAACATCTCATAGCACTAGCTAAATCATAAGAGACACTTTGAAGGTATATTGACAACGGAAGCGTGACACTTAAGAGCCTTTCACACACCAACAAAGAAATCAAGAAACTACTTTTTTCTGTGGCTGAAATAAATGCACCAGCTATTCGTGCACGTTGGCGGCCAGATTGAGAAATTTCTTCAAGACTAATACAAATGGGTTCTAACAATTCAACAAAACTTAGCAAACTTGTGTGACGTTCAATAAATCCGGTTTCACATATACCAAGCAGCCTTTTCTTTTTTGATTCGGGTATGTGTACCTGGATCGCATCTTTTAGCGTCTGACTGGTATGGGCATTCTTCCTTAAAAAAATTAACCACTTCTCTTATGAGATCTAAACATTTTCTGACGTTTGATGTGGACATAGAATTAGACAATGCCAGATTAAGTCTGTGGCTGGCACAATGCACATATATTGCATTAGGATACTGCTCTTTTATCCTAGATTGGACACCCTTAGCATGGCCACACATATTTGAAGCACCATCATACCCCTGACCTACACATTTGGCCATATCTAGTCCCATTTTATCAATTTGATCTAGAATAGATTTTGCAATGTTTTCACAAGTCGTATCAAAAATTGGACCAAATCCCATGAAGTCCTCCCGCAGAACTGATTTTTCGTTTTCAAAATCAACATACCTGATACACAACGATAGTTGTTTAATCGTGGATACATCCATTGTCTCGTCAGCCAAGATTGAAAAGTAGTCTGTTTTTTTTTTATTTTTCTAACAATGTTTTCTTGGATAACTGTAGAACTTATTTCGATTACTTCATTTTATATTTCAGGGCTGAAATACGAAGCATTTTTTCGACAATTCAAAATGTGCATTTTTAAATGGTGATCACCAGAGTTGGCTCTGAACCTCAAAAAAGCCCTGAACTTCCCATCTTTTTTCCCAGGTTTTTGAAGAGTGAGAGGTCCACTGTCATCATCTCCTCTCAAAGGAAGCTCATTTTTTCCACAAAAAAGAATTGTTTCTATAGTAGGTCTTAGAGCATTTCTATTTTCCTCACGTTCTTTGGCACGTTGACTGTTTAACTGGGTTGCCACATCTTCAATGTTCCCTGACATGACTTTAAGGAAATTATCTGCATTCAATATGCTCTTACAATGGTATTGAAGTTTGCTGTGGCTATCAAATTTTCCAATTGCGTTTTCCCAGCATCTGAATGGGCTGATAACAAGTGATCCAGGATTTTCGTGGTTGCCTTTACCCATTCCACCGGCCTATTTATAAAAACAAAGTACACTTTGCAGTATGCACCATCCTCGGTTTTGGAGTATGCTAACCAAGGCCACCTATCTACTCAGCAGGGCCGAAATTTTAATTGTTTTTTATTGACTTCCATTGAAGGATACTTAATGGGTGACTGGGTATTATTTTGGTCGATAAAATATTCTTCCTCACATTGTCATCCAATTTTCCATGCTTCTTTATGCTTGCCACGTCGAAAGTATCCGGTTGGAAACATAAGAAGTCACTAGAACCCTCTGGTACCAGAATATCTTTTGACTGCTTTTGGCTTACAGACGTCGCTATAGTTTTCGGTAACATACTCGTAAAAGTCGAATGCAAGCCAGACTCGAGCGGCGTATTTCCCGAAAGTATCTCATCACAGCTTTCAGAGAGAATTGTTTCTGTAGTTTTTTGCAGTTCTGGTGATGAAGGATCCCCTAGAAAAAAAACATTAACTGCAAATATTTATGTATGGACAACGATGCAATAAGGCCCGTTGCTTACTTTAGCTAGCTGGACTGGCTGGCTGGCTGACATTGTACGAGATGGCTTAGCTGATACATCTAGCACTCGAGCTGTACAAACTAACTCAGCTCACACAGTTATTTGATCATGCTGTCAGTAAAGAAATAAGTTGTTTCTTGGCGTTTGTGTTTGCTTGAAATATGTGAATTTTCGCATCCAGCCATCAAGCCAAAGTGAGCAACGGGCTTAAAGTCTAGGCCTATTCGTACGATAGGAATAAGGTTTTGCAGTGTGATTGTAACATTTGTCTATATCGCGATACATACACGTGAAATATGTGTAAATGATCTAGTAAGTAAAAAGTGACAGCCAGGATACTGGGATATTATTAATAGCTTAAAAGTTAATTGTTGGATTTATTTCGATTATTTAAATAAAGAAATTTGCCATCAAGCCCAACAGTTGTGATTTTCAAAACCACAGTTGCACAATTAAAAATCGAGTATACATTGCAATATTTAAACGATTATAAGCAGTTGCAACTTCTTTTCGGGAAAACTATTAACCAAAAATATAGGCATACTCGTACAATTGGATATTACAATACTTTCAAAGCTTTTGCGTGAAACCCAATAAGCAGTGGTGGCACTGCATTGGAAATGTACGAGGAATCACACAGAATAATATTGCAGCATTAAACTTACCTATTGAAACTTTTTGTTGCTTTGAGAAGCAAGTAGTTATTTTTGTAGATCTTTTCATGATTGTACGAGTATTACTACACAAAAAAAAATTTAAGTCACAAGTACACAATTTAATGATCACTGAGACAAACTACTCTAACTATCTCTAAGCGAAGGCCCGAGAGGGGCTGTAGTGCTAAAAAGAAGAAGAAGAAGGAGACACACTAACACACTGCTTGGTAGCGAAACGAAAAGGCCTGACAGGCGACAAGGGGCCCCGTGAACTTAAAAAAACAATAACAGACTAGACTAGATACATAGACTGTAGAGGATTTCAGGTGACACCCAAATTTCTGCTAGCAGCGAGTACCGAAAATAATTATGCTGCGTTCCGATTTTCCACGACGCAGCTCGACTAGTAGCTCGACAAGCAGGCTGTTTACACGCATAACCCCACGCCGACGTGTAAAAGAAAGAGCATTAGCGTCAAACTTGTTTACAATCCCATTTTTAACTCCTCGTATCAATGCGGCCAATGTAAGCAAAGTAGCAAGAGAAATCAAAGCGACAGAGCTCGTTTGAACAGGAACACCAAATGAGTCATCTCTGTGTTTCAAACGATCACAGCTGAAAGCGTTTTTCACTTTCCACGAAAGCAACAAATTCCGTGGAACTGATTCTGTTCTATGATGCTGAAATTATTACATAAAATCTGTATACTAGTAATATCATAATAGAATTACTTCTGAAATACATTTATTAACAATCCCTATTATAGCAAGTTCATTTCCATGCGTGTTTTATTCAAATAAAATCCTTCTCTATTGTTTGTCGTATTTTTAAGGTTTTATAAAATGAATTTCACAAAGATCTACCCATTTCGTATCCTGTCTGTCCATCCGTCCGTGCGTCGCAGCAAGTTTTCTCAGAAATTCTAGAAGCTACAAGCATCAATCTTTGTGGGGAGGTTGAAATTTTTGATCAATAAAAAGTTCAGGTCTAGTAAACATTTTCAAAGGTTTATGAGGTCCCCCATATGCCGACCTGACCCTTCAAAATGTTATTTTCATTAAAAGTAGTCCAGTGGAGTATCAAAATAAACGTATTGGTGAGCACTTCAAGAATCTGAAATCAAAAAGTCAACTTGAATCAGAGGGTCCAAGAGGAGCCAAAATGTACGAAAAATGTTGTGTCTACCCCCTCCCCCCCCTCGCGGTTGGACACCTTTGAAAAATCTGAAAAAACGAGGAGGTGGGTCCTCACGAGTACAAGAGACCCCCCCCCCCCCTGGCTACGTCACTGTCAGTTGCAAATTAGAGAAACCCAGTATTCATAATCTGTGTCAATCTCAGCAATGTAGACTAAGTCAAAAAAGTTGACACACGGGTGCTGCTGATATACTACAATACCTACGCAGACGGTTTACGAGTACACAGCAATGATTGACACAATGCTTAACCGCAATCGAAAGTTAATTTGAATTTATCGCGTATCCTTGGCATTTTAAATGCATCGTTATTTTGCGAAATTATCACAAACGGATAATCACCACAAAAGAAGAAAGTGGTTTCGTGAGTGTAGATGTCTGACTCTTCGTTGAAACGAAAACTGAAGGTACCCGTGATTTTCACCATAAATGGATATTGAATGATTTTCACCATAAATGGATATTGAATAAATACGTTGCACGCATTTAACAGTATTGCAGCTGTCTATTATGAATAATCTTCAGAACAGCAACAATTTTTGAAAGCAAGCAGCTTTGACGAGGTGACCGGCACTCCTCACTCGGAGCCATCAGTGACAGTCATTTTGTGCAGCTCCACTGTTGTTGTTTTTTTGGTTTACTTCGGTCGGTCTATCTGCTCGTTTGAACTTCCATCTGTCCATCGCATTTCAGTTATACCCTGAATTTTTTATTTTTTGATTTTCCCATGTTCATTGGTTTAACACTATCAAAACGCACCATATAAAATCTTGCTTAAAATCACAACCACAGATAGTAAATCATTTGCAGAACTAGATCAATTTTTATTTAGCGTAAACCTGAAAATTAATAAAACAAGTTGAGTAAGCAGGAGAGTGCTCCTACCAGAAGGTACATTTTGCCTTCCCGTGGACCCCCTAATTTATCAAATGATTTTTTTATTTCAGATTCTAAAAGTTCTAATCAAGACCTTTCATTTGATATCCCACTCGACTGCCTTTGATTAAAAAAAATTTTTAAGGGCCAATTCGTTATTAGGGGGGACCCCCTTAAACATTTTTCAAATTTTTGTCAAGGCCTTAACTTTTGAGAGATCATCACTTCTGACCTTTTCACAAAGTTTGAGCATTCTAGCTTCTATAGTTTCTGAGGAAATCAGCTGTGACGCACGGACAGACGGACAGACGGACATACGGACATACGGACGGACGGACAGACGGACAGACAAGTCGCGAAACTAGTAGGTCTTTGTAAAAAAATTTTTTTACAAGACCTAAAAATCAATATTTTGGTATTTATTTGATAAATGTGTAAACAATAAAAATGAGGTCTACTTTAAATGTTTCGGTACTCGAGGGAATTTTATGGAACATTTATATTCTTTATAATTTTTAAATGCTTATTTGGCTTCTAATGTGTATAAATACCCTCGTATTTTACGTACCAAAAAAAAATATTTGCTGAATTAATATTTCATATTTCTTGCCATAATGCTTTTTTGAACTTGAAAGCCGTCCAATTTTTCATGTACTAAAGAGTAAAAGTTAACGGGTAATTCAATAAATACATTCTCATAATCGTTTACGAGAGGTTTTAAAAAAGATACCAGAAATTCATCACAAAGCCTTTCATAACGTTAAAACTATGATATAAATAGGAAAATATTGAAATATGAAATAAATACATTTGTATCATAAAGATTTTGGAAAAACTTAACGAAATCACATTTCAGTAAAATTTACAGGAATTCAACCGTGACTGAAATTTTATGAACCAGCTAGTATTTAAAAGGCGAAGAAAAATCCATATCATAAACATTTTAAACTTTTTGTAGAAAAAAAACGGAAACTTGTGACTACTACCACACCAGCTCAATAACGGTAAATATATTTGGTGCGATTCTTTACATTGCCTACTTAAAACAAAATTTGTCATAATAAATATCGATTATAAATTTAAACCTAATGTACGCTACTTCATGTCTTCTTTAAATTTAAGACAAAACGTTTTTGGTGAGCTAAACTTTAAATGGATCATTTCACCCTTTTCACATCAATTTAATGTAAATCTATACTCAACATTGAAGCTATCATTACATCGTGCGGATATAGATATCGGTTTCGAATGGCTCCGATAGCTTTTTAAATTACTTATGAAATTCTTCAAACACAAGTAGGGGAGGAGTGGCATGAAAGAGCCAGTTTTACAAAAAGGGGAAAACAGCCCAAAAGGAAATGAGTAAATAATAAAACGTGTAGCATAAAAAATTGTATATTGCTTTATCTACGCAATGTCATGAAATATTTCCCAAAATCAACAATATTGTATGTTTGCTATCCATTTATATAAAGAATAAATTTCGGCTCTTGCATGACACATAGGCATTGAATAAGCCGGCCAAAGTCTTTTGTAGAGATTAACGAATATTTTATTGAAAAAAAAAAAAATGCATTATTATGTAAAGATTTTTATACCATGCAAACTCTGGATAAAGTTTTTACTTAAACCTAAATAACTCAGGTAATTGGCCGTTTGAGATCGGTTATTACAAACTGAGTTAAGGACTAAAAAAACGGTCATCCAAAATCAAAAATATGCAAAAAAAAAAAAAAAAATTAGTCATAGCACTTCAAAAACATTTTTTTTTACAAAAATAATGAAATCTTCCTTTCACGCCACATGTGCCAAACCGCTACAAATTTTGCACTGGTACCATTCTTCATCGCCATTAGAATAATTCATACTGCACACTACACAATAATTGTCCTGTTTATGATTCATTGAAACCTTTCTTTTAGCTTGTGACAATACTACATTATCCTCAGAATCAGATGAGCTCGAATCTGTACCATTGTTTATTCTAGATTTTTTAGTGAGCGCTTTTATAGATGTTTTGTAGTCATTTTTCGTATATTCCTTCTCCTTTGGTTGGCATTTGCGTCCTTTTCTGCTATCTTGTTCTTCTCAGGAAAATCAGTAACGATGGCAGAAGGCATTTCCCGGTTCTTATGGGACATGTTTTTTTCGGAGCCCTGCCTTTGAAAATGGCCTAATTATTTGTGGCGATATGACCAGTTTCCCTTGCGTCTACAACTGGAACTTCTCTTTAAGCAATCACTTTGAGAGAGTTGATTACAGTGCTACATCTTGTTTCAGCCGCGTTGAATACCATGTCCGGCGAAAAATTAAACCTTGCATAAACATCCGTTAATTTTTCGAAAAACGTGCTTACGTTTGATTTATTTAAACTAGTATCTCTGGAAAGTGAAGTACTTTCAGGCTTTCTAACTGCTAGTTCTTTGTGTCTGCGCATAAATCCTTTCAACCAATCTTCGCTTGCACTTTGAGCGTCCTTCCATTTTTTTCGGGGCAAACAGAATTCGCTTCTGCATAATCAAATGCCAACTTTTTAGTTTGCTGTCTTGTAAGCCCACGCACATTTTCGATTCAGTTTTCAAATAATCTGCTGGCAACCCCTCTTGTTTCACAGTGAAAATACGTTTATTACCTATTTTGAGCTTACAGGGTCAATATAATAAGTAACCGGACTGAGCCTACACCGCGCCGTCAAAGCGTCTGCTAACCGGTATCTGGTGCCGAAGTGGTGATGGGGGTCTAGGTGAAGGGAACCGGGCTACAGCAGCTGCCTCCAAGTGCTTGGAGAGATAGCATCGAGCGAGAGCGGAGTGCGTGTTTAGTTACGTCGTCGGAGTGAAAATGGAGCGTACGATCGAGCAACGTGTTAGCATCAAATTTTGTGTCAAACTCAAGAAAACCGCCACGAAAACTCTTCAAATGATTCAAGAGGCTTACGGTGGGGATGCTCTGTCCAGAACTCAAGTGTTTCAGAAGCACAGAAATTTCCGGGGGAGCCGCGATGACGTCCATGACAAACAGCGCGTCGGTCCTCCATCAACAAGTCACAGGGACACAAATGTGCAAAAAGTGCGTGAAGTGTTAAACAGTGATCGTCTCCTGAGCATTTGATGCTCTGTCGACTAACCGCCCAGGTTCGCCGAGTCCGTCCGGAGATTGTCGATTCGTGGATCCTCCATCATGACATTGCTCCGTCGCACACCTGCCTGCTCGTCACCGAGCAGTTGGCCAAACAGTCGAGGGCAACGTTGCCACAGCCTCCTTACAGCCCGGATATGGCACCAGCGGACTTCTTTCTGTTCCCCAAAATCAAGAGACACCTTAAGGGGACGCGGTTCGGGTCTCTGGAAAACGTTCAGCGTGCTACGACGAGGGCTCTAGACAGCATCGAGGTTGCCGACTTCCAGGGAGCGTTCGGGGATTGGAAAATCCGGTATCAGCATGTTATCGACTCCAATAGGGACTACTTTGAAGATTTCCAAAGAAAAATTGTACATATTTTGCCAATAAAAAATTTCCTGAGGTCAGTCCGGTTACTTATTATCCAGACCCTGTATGTTTTTATGATGATTCGCTAGAAGATTTTGCCTTCCTCACTATCTTAGCTCAGTAAGCTCTTGAAACATTGAAGAAAACAGCAGTTATATTGATGGACTGCCCTTCTTCAATCACTTTACTAAAAGCTTCCTATTATAGACGCTGCAGGTCTTTCACGAATTTTGGTACTTCTGTTCCAGATGCCATCGTTATCTATCGTAAAAAAACTGCCAAAAGAAAGAGCCAATTATGAAAAGGTCAGCTTTCTTATCACACCGTTGCCCAGCACTTTCAAAACATATTCGCTCTAGACATATAACCTCGAAAATTAATACAAAGTCAAAGCTTTGGGTCCTAAGTAAATATGCTATTAGAACAACTAGTGTATCCATAAAACATTGGTATGATAATATTGATGCTAGCTTTGTAAATGTAGCTGTCAAAAAATATACAAAATGAACTAAAAACTTACTTTTCAGCGACGAAATCTTTAAAACCTTGCACAAACGTTGTTTATTTTCGGTGAACTGTCAAATGTTTGTACGTAATATCTGATAAGTGTTGCTATGTAATAATTATAACATACGCGGCATTCGTTTGTAAACTCCCGCGTAAATCATAGTGGCTCTTTCAAAACTCGGCTCTTTTATGCCACTCCTCCCCTACTTACAAGAGGAAATTTAACTTGAACATAATTCGTAGTTACAAAAAAATTTCGAGTTTGCATAAGTAGAAAAATTAAAGATAACTCTCTCATCTCTAAGATTGATGGTCACCATCACCGGTGTTTCTAAGAGTGATGGTCTGATCAGAATTAGTACACACGTCGAAACCAACATATTCTAACATTTATCTTCTCTAACAATTATTCTGAAAAATTATTAAAATAAAATATGCAACTCATTCATGTAGCTACAAAGAATTCCATAAGTAGTTTTTGGTGAGCTTTGCTTGATTTATAATATTAGAAAAAATTAGAACATGGATCCCCGTGATGAAAACACTTTCAAAAAAAACCGGTCATACCCGTAATTATGAAAAATAACAATGTTTTGTAAATTCATAATTGAATTGTTTGTGGTCTCGGTGTTTTTGCGCTTATTTAAAAATATGTTTAGAAAATGTTTTTCTCCTTAGACGCAAATAAAATATTTTGTTTTTTATACATATATATATATTTCGAGAGTAAGTTTTCCCTCTTCTTCAGTGTACAATTTTATATAAAATCCATGCATGCTTATTGACAACGCTGAGAGACCGCATATTAACTTAACAAAATACTTGGCAACACGATATAAAATTCAACATTTATAATTTATGCGTACAGGGCAAAACTTTCTTTGGTATCATTGAGTGGAATCGCAGCTTTCGTTAGAATCGTCATTTATTTATAGCTAACTTGAAAGTGTAACTGAATTTGTTGTTTAAATTTCACCATCAGGCTTTTCCGCTATATAAATACGACCAATGGCTAACGCGTCTGAGCTTTACCGATTAACCATGGATACCATGCAGGATGAGTACGACATTACCGAGACAAAGATGCGTCAACCCACACTCGTGATAAATGGGCTGGATAATCAATTCATAAATGAGGTGCTACGAATAGAAATACAGGCGCTAAACCCTGGTGTTGAGAATAGAGAAAAAATGGAGCTCCTAAATACCAGACAGACAAAAAACGGAAAATGGTTACACATTATTGAGGTAAATCGAAGCATGTATAAAAGATTAGCTAACAAATACGTCAACATTGATTATGGGTCATATTTTGTGAAGGAAGACCTTAATGTTACGAGATACTTTAAGTGCCAAAAATATAACCATAAGGCGTCGAAATGCGACGGAGAACAAATCTGTGTGAAGTGTCGAGGAAGACATGAGCTCAAGGAATGCGAAAGCACACATTAGAACTGTTACAATTGTATGGGTAATAATAAAAATGCTGATCACTCACACAGAGCAGACTCGTGGGAGTGCCCAGAGTATCAAAGAAGGATTGTAATTGCTGGGAGGAGTGCTGACGACAATTTAGATGATGACTGTTAAACACAAAACTCGATCAAGCAACAAATTAATTATCTTTTATGCCAATATAAGAAGCCTACGACACAATTTGAGTGATATTCAAATTTATATGGAGCAAAATCCTGAAACGAATCTGATTATATTAAACAAAACATGGATCTATCCTGAAGAATAAAAGTGTTACAATATTCCGCGATATAGCTATGTCTTTTCCTGCAGGCCCAAAAGAAGACGAGGTAAAGCAATTTATAACAAAAATACAATCAATTTCGTGACAAAGAGAGTAACAGCTGACATATATAATATAATAATAATTGAAGTAACTAAAAACCGGTACTTTGTACAATCCCAATCTTCTCAATGCGCAGGACTTCTGCACAGTAATCGATGCAATATATTCTACTGAAAAAAATCTAATTACAACTGCTGACACAAACATAGACGTGATTGCAGAATCTCCTGTATCGAGGATGTACAAGGATACCATGGAAACAAACGGAGCGGTCATTGTCAATAAGGACAAAACTACTCCCCCGACTTCAGGTACCTGCCTGGATCACATAGAAACAAATGAGAAAACATTGCTGAAAACTTTAAATTCACACTTGAAGACTAGCCGGAGTTAGATCATCGTGTTCTAAAAATTGTTGTCCATGGCCAAAGTCTCAGAAAGCAAAAACCTACTCACAGAATGTTCGAATATTTAGACAAGGGTAGTTTCAATTCGAAATTTTAAAGTTGCTAGCAAACTAGAACCTGAAAACCTAATGGAGCTCAAAAATATGATTACCGAGGCCACGCATAACTCTACCATTGAGAAAAAGATCAGATGTCGACAACATACATGGATAACAAAGAAAGTTATTGAGGCTCGTGTTGAAAAAAGTAAGGCTTATAAAAAATACAAAAAGAATGCTGAAGATCACGCACTAAATACCTATATAACCAAGCCTTAAAAGAATCAAAACGTCTCATAAAAGAACTAAATTTTCATATTACTCCACAAGATTATAAAAAGCGACGGACAGCTTGCACGAAATATGGAAAATCTTAAATGAAGTAAAAGATAATTTATTACCCTGGATCATGTAATGATACGCTGAATTTTTTGGCATGGACTCTAATAATGCAGCTGGCCCATGTGGAATAACAAACTCGCTAAACTACTTTTTTCAAAAATTGGTGAAAAAATTAGCAAGGAGCTTGGTGACAAGTCAACTAGCTATTTCAATATCACAAATAGTCCATCTGAGTCCATCTTTCATATTCATCAAACGACTAAAAGAGAAGTATTAAATACAATCAAAGATTTGAAAAAAAAAATGCAGTACCAGGTATTGACAACATCACCTCACATGAAATAATGCTAGTCAAAGAGGAGGTAGCTGAACTATTGGGAAATTTTATAAACGAGCATATTAGAATTGAAACATTTCCGGACGAAGAGAAACTTGCAAAAATAATTCCAATATTCAAAGGAGGAGATCATCTGGACCCGAATAATTACCGTCCTGTTGCACTTTTCTATCATAAAGCCGAAGCCGTTTGGCATTCAAAAAAACAAGATTACTTTCGATGCGCTACTTTCTGTCTCACGTTACATCAATGAATATCTTGATAAAGGAGATTATCTTATTGCAATTTTTGTGGACCTGAAGAAAGCCTTGGATACGATTCATTATGACCTGTTACTTTAAAAACTGGAATCGTATGGTATCCAAGGCAAACCGAAATAACTTTTTCAAAGTTATTCGGAAGGAAAATTCCAAAGAACATCAGTTAATAATGTCTTGAGCAATCTAGCACCAATGAGGTCGGGGGTTCCTGAAGGATCCATACTTGGTCAAACCTTATTTTTGCTATATACTAATAATTTGAATATATGTAAACAGAAATGTCACCACTCGTTATATGCTGATGATACTATACTTCTTTATTCAGGACATGATGAAGTTGCCATGGATAATATTATCAGTGGGAATCTAGATAAATATCGTTCATGGCTTATCGGAAACAAGCTAGTGTTGAATACTACATATATAAAATACATTATTTTTAAACAGAAGGATAAGGAAGACATGGAAATTGACCTAAAAGTTAGCGGCAAAAATTTGCAAGGAGTGCTTGAAATTAAATATCTCGATGTTACAATAGATCATCGTTTGACATGGTTGCCACATATGAATAATTTGAGGCGACAAGTAACTAATGATGGGAATGTTGAGAAGATATGGAGGTTTTCTCATGCATATAAAGAAACTTGTTTTAAATGCATTTGTACTGACAAAGCTGCATTATGTGGTGGTCATTTGGAGTCAATCATCAAAGCAAAACCATAATATTATAACCACGATACTAAATAAAGCCTATAAAAAAAAGTATTCTAAGCCTTCCACTTATCACTCCAACAAGGCTAGTGTTTCAACGGACCAATGCATTCACCTTCAGTCAAATCATTACAATGGAGAAAGCTAAGTTTATCTTCAAATGTCTAAATTCCAGTGAATTGGAACAAAGCCCCTTTATAAAAGTATCACAAATAAATCCATATAATTCAAGAAATGCGAGCAATTTCGTAATACCTTACGCCAGAACTGATCGACAAAAGAACGATGCATCGAATGATGCTCTGCGTATAGACAACAATCTTCCAAAAACAGTGAAAAACGCAAAGTCATTATTGGGTTTTAAGAAAAGACTTAAGGAACATCTAATAAATTCAAATTAATGATAAGTCTGGAGGATTAAAAATGCAGTATCTTAGCGGATTTCAGACCCTAATGTCAAGATACTTAAAGACAGCTAGTTTTTATAACCTCATAACTTTTTTTACTGCGTCTTATTATAATATTTTTCTTATCTCTGAAAACTGTTCACGAATCGGACTAGACTAGGAGGAAAGGAGTACTTCACAGCACCTTGTGTGCCCCTTATATTGTAGGGATCGATGACGTGTGAGGTGCAGATAGCACGACCGTTGTGCGACGATGAAAGAGTGATGGAGAGAGTTGTAGGGAATGGGGTTATTTACAAAAAGTCTCTTAACAATTTAGAAAATGATTATTTATTTAAACAACAGGGACCCCACACCCGTATTCTTTTGAATTCTAAAGAAGATACCTCTGAATTAAAAGAATTCCTAAGCCAGACAAACAAGCAATATTTTACATACACGCGATGCGTATGTCATCAGAGGGCTTCATTCCTCATTCATGATAGAGGAAATATCTGCCGATATTACACAACGAAGGATCGACGAGTTCGAGTCTCTCAGACTTTATGAGACTGCTGCCTCAAAGCGCAACAACCGGCAACTTAACTTATGGCTACTTGTGTTAAAGCCAAACCTTGACGTTAATAAATTAAAAAATATTCGTGTCATTCTATACATGGTTGTGCATTTTGAGGAAATAAAAAAATAAATCCCTTGCCTCAAACCTCTCCTAGATTGTCGCGTATAAGATACTGAATTGACCAAGCTGTGTCAGGATATACTGATTCGGTGCACAAATGTATCAAATCTTGTGTACCTCTGCACACACTTTTCCAATGATATAAACAACATCAACCAGAAAAAATTCCTTGGCAGGTTTCTCTTCTACCACCGGTACGACGTTCGATATTGGTATTTAAAAGATGTAATTAACTATCTCAGCTCAAAAATACCAAATCAATCACCACACGAGAGAGTAAATTCGTTGGCAAATCACTTTGCAAAAGCTCATAGCCTGACTCAATACCTATACAACTCAGAAACTGACCTATGTGCTCAATCCTTCATCTTAATAATTATTTCGACCAGTTAGATGACTACCTTTCAAAATGGAGTTAATGTTTGTGCTGAGGCACCACAGCCCCGGATGGAATAGGCTCTCATCATCCCTTTTAGGACTATGCTATCAACAAAACAAACCCATCTACCCCCATTTTCATCCTTGAATCCTGGCTGTCTGCCATTCTTGACTATTTTCCTGGTTTAGCTGCTGGATACGGGTTATCAAAGTTCTGATTTTGCCTTCACTAGGGCTTCCTGAAAAACTTGCCTAAGATCCGGTCTTGGATCAACAACCTTGCAGAGGATATAGTGTGCCTTCTTTGTAAACCCGTTTCTTTTATCTCCCATTTCACCGCATTTGTAACGTAGGAAACCTTTGCAAACTTGTGCGGTGTGAATATAGCCAAGTCATTTGAAATACTGAAGAGGCGCTGCTTTTCACCGCATCCTATAGACAACCTACCCTATTCTTACTTTGCCCATATTTAGAAACTTTTGTGCTAGACGTCATTCTTTTATTGATGTTTGCTGGTGGAGCTATCTGCGCGTGCCCTTAATGCTTAGCCCTTAGCACTTTTTTAGATTTCTGCTCTTTTTCGGTCTTTTAGTCCTCTTTGGCTTTTAACCAACTCCATCAATAATGCCATATGCAGTCTAGGATCCCCTCTATTTCAAGGAACCCAATCTTGACTCCTCTGTTGAATTTTAGTAAGTCGCATGCAGAGTGTATTCTTTCGTTTCAATAGGGTTAACGGTGATCGGGAGGTGGCACCAAGATTTTGGTTAGAAGACCATATTGTTTCCAAAATATTGAATAGGTCGAATTTGAAAACTTTAAGTTTCTTGAAGCGTCCACTATCAAAACTTCACTACCAGGCAAGGATGACATCTTTGTTTTCTCTGCCTATGCAACTCAGCAAAACATTCTCAAATTCAAGTACATAGAAGCTCAATCCCTTCTTTGAAATACTCGAATTGAACAGGCTGCATAACTAAGATAGTCCTGAAATCATGGATAACAGAGAACCAAATCGGATTCAGGTACAATCTATATGGTAGTCCACGTGGTGTAGTAGTCAGAGCATTCAATCCGTACGCCGAAGGTCTCTGGCTCGAGTCTCGTTGGGACCAGCGAGATTTAGCTGAAGTGATTCTCCGGACGGAAAATAAGCCCGTTCAGTTATAATACGTGCAGGTTTAAAATCAGAACGTAGCGGACGGACATTCGGCCAAAGCGTTATACTGACCATATCACCATGTGAAGTGCCGATGCATTTGATCATGATTTTGAGATACATTAACCATCTCTAAGCGAAGGCCCGGAAAGGGCGGTTGTGTTACAAAAATAAAAACAATCTATATGGCTAGGAGCTCCCAACATACCCAAGGAAAAATTCAAATTTAGACCTCAGCATTGCTTTTGCAAGACTCAACTTTAGCTTTAATCAATCTCAACATAAACAGCTGGGTTAAATGGAAATTATGTATTCCAGATTCCAGCTGAACTTGAAAATTATCGGTTGAATAAAAAAAAAACGGATCGGGGAAAGTTTCGAACAAAGTTTTATCAGGATTGCCAGAAGCAATGTTCTCCTTCTGATGATGGCACCGCTTGCTCAATGATTTTCAATGACAGGAATCAAACAAAAGATGAAATAGATCTTTAATTGTCAAAGTACGAGAAGCTGACGTTGGGAAGGATTGAGAAAGTAATTCCCAAGATTAAACAGCGAAACAATATAGCAAGATATGAAAAGCCACAAATCGAAATGTTAAAAAGATTTCAATTTTTTTCACTTTAGCAATAATTATCGAAAATTTTTCGACCAAAACTATTCCTTGTTGCCTTTGTTGAAATTACACCTAGAGAATGTCCGGAACTTAAATCGTATGAAGGGGTTAAGTTCAAGAATGAGGTCGGCAATCGAACTGAGTGGTAATGGCCAACCGAACCCAGATGGCATTTTCATGAAAGTGAATAGTTTATTCCGTAAGAAATCTCGAGTGAAAGTATCGAAAGATTTGAATCTTGGAGTCACTAGTGATGAGACAAATCTTCTCGATAGGGCTGCTATCGAACTTCATTGTACGACTCCGGATAGAAATGGAAACAGGATTGTATATGATAGATTGCAGAAACTTGCTCTGATTGGATCACATTTTGAAATGGTTCAGCTACCAAATCTTAAGAGAGAGAGAGAGAATCAAATATTTTCAGAGGTCGTCAAAGCAATAGTTTCCGACTTCAAATCAAGCCTGAACGGCGAATCAATTCTTCATTTCAATGAAACATTGATATCTGACCTAATGCCGAGCTTGAATCTTATTGATTATTCTGTCAGTTATGAAGACTTGTGTTTAATATTTGGCTGGACAAACAACAATCTTGATAACAGCACCAGTGTGGGCCCTGATGGCATTCCAATTTTTCTAGCAAAATTTTTATCTTCTTCGCTTTGTGTTCCCCTTTCAATTATTTTTAACTTGAGTTTATCCTGTGGGGTTTTCCCCGCCTAATGGGAAATTGCCCACATTTTTCCTATTTTCAAATCTGGTGATCGTAATATCGTCTCAAACTATCGTCTTATTTTGCTTCTTCCTTGTTTTAGTAAAATTCTTGAAAAGATAGTTTTTGATTTGCTGTATCCACTGTCCTCCCATCTTTAGCGGATTAACAGCATAGTTTTGTCAGAGGTAGATCTACCCTTACAAATTTACTTTCTTTTACCCATAATATTGCAGCTGCCCTCGATCAGCAACAACAAGTGGACGTTATTTTTACGGATTTTTCTAAAACCTTTGATTCAGTGGATCACTCTCTCCTATTTGAGAAACTTTTAGGGTTCAATGTCCCTAGTTGCCTCTATTCCTAGCTTCTCTCTTATGTCCTGAATCGTCAATGTGTAGTCACTTTAAACTCTTGCTTCTCTTCTTCATTTCACCCGAGCTCGGGAGTTCCGCAAGGTTCAATACTTGGCCCCATACTATTTTAACTTTTTATCAATGATCTACCTTCTGTTATCACATATCCCTGTCTCCTTTATGCTGATGACTTCAAGATTTTTCGAGTTATTGATTCCTTTTTAGATGTAGATATCCTTCAAACTGATCTTCAGCGTCTTATTAACTGGTGTGAATCCAACCATCTCTCCTTAAATGTTTCCAAATGCCATCAGATGACATTGTCCTGTAAAAAAGGTCCTCTTTCTTCAACGTATAGGCTTGTTGGTTCCCTTTGAGCAATGTAACCTCCTTCAAGGATCTTGGTGTGCTTTTCGATTGTAAACTGAAGTTTGATCTCCACATAACTCTAATTATTGAGAAAGCCTCTCGCTTAACTGGATTTATTTTACGATCCGCTTCGTCATTTCAACATATCACATCCTGTGTCAGTCTTTACTTCTCACTAGTATGTAGTCATTTGGAGTACTGCACATCGATGCTATTGAGTCAGTTCAACACAGATTCACACAGTCTCTATTCTGCAAATTCAACCTTCGTTACTCCCCTTATGATGACCGACTTCATACTTTGAACCTTCCTACCCTTGAGTCCAGACGATCTTTCCTTGACGAATGTCTTTTGTTCAAGCTTCATTATTGCCTTTTACCTCAAAATTTATGCAGGCAAATAAATACATTCGACGCGGTTCGCCCTAATAGATCCTCGCTTCAATTTCAGGTTCCGTATGCACGTACTAACACCTTCTTCCACTCGCCTTTGCTACGCTTACCTCGTATGCACAACCAGCAAAGTCTTGGTCCTCTATCACAATCTCTTGGCATATTCAAAACTTCTTTGAAAAATCAAATTTATTAATATTCCTATAAATCTTAATTTTTGATATAGTATTGTGATCTTTTTTCTTTAATTTCTGCCATATTTTGGATTCATATGTTGGTATTTAAATTTTGTATTAATTGACTTGTAATTGAACAACTAGTCTGTAAGTTGATTTCTGAAATAAATAAATAATTAAATAAATAAATAAACAAGAAGTCACGTAGTTTTGACAGTATTCCAAATATAGCTCTCCGACATTTGCCTGCGGTGGCTATTAGCAACTATTGCATATTGTTCAACATCATGTTGAGCAATTCATAATTCCGAAATAAGTGGAACAAGTTCAAGATATTTTCGAACCTGAAGAAAGAAAAAGAATCTTTGTGCCCTAACATCAGCAAGGTCTTTGCTAAACTTTAAATTGATCATTTCACCCTATTTACATCAATTTCATGTAAATCTATGCGATCCTTTTTTGATGTACAGTGAGCTTTTATTGCTTCATGCGGATATCGATCTCGTTTCCGGATGGCTCCGATAGCTTGAAATTACTTATGAAAATTCTTTATGTAGCTACACATAAAGAATTTTCATAAGTAATTTCAAGCTGATTGAATAGCATATTTTAATATTTTTTTCTGAAAAACTTTTAGAGAAGAAAAATGTGAGAAGAAAATGGTTTCGACGTGTGTACTAATTCTGTTCAGGCCATCACTCTTATTAGATACACACCGGTGATGGTGATAGTAAGTAACTCAATCATGTACGAGTAGCTACACACTCTCGGAAACGAGATCGGTATCCGGCCATTAAGTTTTAGAATCTGCTTCATATTCTTTGAAAATGCATAACGATTAGAATTGAATAAAATGCTTTAGGTTTGACTTTCGCTACGTAAATTTCATTCCAGCCTTCAGCTTAGTTACTTTCGTCCTTGTTACAAGGTTCTCCAAACGGACTTTGTTGGATATCATCGGGCTCTTCCATCTCACATGTCAACGGTGAATTTTCTACCAAAATATTTTTCTGTCTTCTCGTAACTACTTTAAAATTGATCAATTACAACGGTGAGAATAATTTCCTTGAGTATATTGATTTCAAATTTATGATTGAAAAATTATTTAGTTTTTCGAATAAATAATGACACTTATCGAGTCGAAACTAGCTATGAAAATTCTACGTCGAGCACTCGTTGCGTGTAGACATGTTTTTAATTCGCTCCTGTCAAGAATTTTTATAAATTAAAATAATTTTTAAAAACGTCAATTAGAACGTAATTTTAGAAAGAACCTTATTACATCGTCGAACTATTCGAACAATTTATCGAGTGTCTGGATTTCACCTGCGAGAAGCTTCAAAAAAGAAGAAAAGTTTTTTCACCGGGGGGATGGAGGAGCCCGACGGCTTCCCACCGCTGGGGGACCCAGAGCCAGGCATTTCGAAAATTACAAATGATAAAATAAACAAGCGGAAAAATGAACAAGACAATTGTGAGCATGGAAAGCGTATTACGCTTTCAAGCGAAGATTATGAAAAAGTAACCAGGGAGAATGCAAGGGTTATGAAACAAAATGACGAGTTAAAACTCCGTATACAGAGTTTGGAAGATATGGTCCGGACGTTATCAAATGGGAACAAACCAAAAGTGAAGCCACAGAATACGTCCGGCAAAGAAGAACCGATATTAACTAAGGAGAACGAGAAAAAGGAAACAACAACAACAAGCAAGACCAACGAGAAAGCAGTACCAACACAGAAGATTCAAACATATAAAACGAAATCGCAAGATACGAGCAAGACAATCCATGATGCTGAAAATATCCTGAGCGCAGGAGCAGCCAACGACAGTGCCAATTATTATGCGGTGCTGTCTGCAATGAACGAAGAAATCGACATCGAGATGGAGAGCAACGATAGCATAGGTAATATTGATGGTAGTAATAATTTCATCCAATTTTAAAATTAAAAAATAAGGAGAAGGAGAAGAAGCCAACCGGTGTGTCTGCTGGTTCCCCTAATAAAATTAATAAGGTAAATGAAAAAGTTCCTCCAATCAACGTTTTTGGGCAGCGTGGAGGAGATATGGTTCAGTTATTGGCAGCCGAACATAAAATCGATAACTTCGAAGTTAAGAGAGTGACCGCTGATAAGCTCACGATCAAGACAAAGACACTGGCTGATTTAAAACTGGCGAAAGATGCTCTTAATAGTGTCAAAGCTCCCCACTTCACATATACGCCAAAGGCGGAAAAAATCAGACCTTCTTGTTGAAAGGCTTGGACTGTGGAGAGAATACAGTTGATCTCCTTGAAAAATTGCAGGCAGCAGCACCAGCTGTTAAGTTCATCTGTGTGAAAAATTTTGCTACAAGGAGATCAACTGTAGAAGGTAAAATATTACCATTTTATTTAGTCCAAATTTCCAACGACAGCAGTCCGAGCACCCTTCAACAGGTAAGGTGCTTAAATTTTAAAGTTGTGAGGTGGAAACGCCTCCAAAAACTGAGGTCAACCAGTTTTACAGGTGTCAACGATTCGGTCATTCGGCTGCCAATTGTGCAATGCAATATCGCTGTGTTAAGTGCAAAGATATTCACGCCCCCAGTGAATGCAAACTGGCTCAGATAGAGCCAAAAGAAAACTTGTATTGTGTTAATTGCGGTATATTTGGTCATCCAGCATCATATCGAGGATGCCCTCGGTATCAAGATGCAAGAGCTAAATTTTCCCCAAAACAAACCAAAGTAAATCACAATATGTTGCCTCCCAACTTCGTCAATACCGGGGTATCATTTGCACTTGCTGCCAGAGGACCAGCAGACAACAATGTAAATAAAGTAAATATTGTAAGTGGCAATAATGAGCTGCTTCTCAAAATCTACCAGCAGCTTGAATCTCTTTCAGATAGAATCAATAAACAAGACCAAAAAATCAATTTCGTTTATCAACGTTTAGGCCAACATGCTTCAAAATAGGTCGTCATCCAGTCACATTCCCATGGATAGGATTCGTCTCATCTCGATCAACGTCAATTCCATTGTTACTATACATCGGCGTGATTATCTCCTTGAATTCATTGCCAGGCTTCTCACCGAAACTCCCTCAGTTCATGGCACTCCATGACATTCAAGGATTTTGAATTCGTAAGAAACGGGGGAGGTGGCACCAGGATATTGGTTCGAAGACCCTATCGTTTCCAAACTATTGAAAAAGTTGAATTCAAAAGCTTTGAATCTCTTGAAGTTTCCGTTATCAAAATCTCACTGCCAGGTGGGGATAACCTCTTCGTTATCTCTGCCTATGCAACTGGTGGAACTGTTCTCAAGCTCAAGGAGGAACTCAATTCATAACTATTATATTCTTGCTGGTGACCTGAACGCCAAGCATACATCATGGCTAAACGCCACCAATAATCCAAGAGGTGTTTTCCTGAAATCGTGGGCAACAGAGAACCAAATTGAATACAGGTGCAATCTATATGAGTCGGAGTTTCCAACATACCCTAGGACAAATTCATATTTGGACCTCTGCATTGCTGATGGAAGACTCGAATTCCACTTTAATAGTCCTCAACGGAAACTGCAGGTGCTTCCTTATGATAGCGACCATAACGCAATCGTAATGGAAATCAATCATCAAAGGGATGATTTCTTCCTCATTCCAGTTCAACACGAAAATCATTAGTTGAACTTCAAAAAACAGACTGGGGAAAGTGTCAAAAGAAATTTAATCGGGAGTACCAGAAGCAATGTCCCCCTTCTGATGGTGGCAACTCTTGCTCAATGGTTCTTAATGAGAGGAATCTAACTAACGATGAAATAGATGTCTATTTGTCGAAGTTAGAGAAGCCGACGTTGGAAACGATTGACAAAGTAGTTCCCAAGATTAAACATCGATACAATATGGAAGGATATGAAACACCAGCCATCGCAAGGTTGTAAAGATTGAAAAGCCTTCTTCTCACATGCGTCAACAATATTTACCGACGATTTTTGGACTACAACCATTCTTCGTTGTCTTTGTTGAAATTACATCTGAAGAATGTCCGGAACATAATCCGTTCATACTTCAGGAGTGAGGTCAGCAATCAATGGGCGGAAAAATTGAGGGGTATTAGCCCACAGGACCCAGACGGCGTGTTCGCGAAAGTGAATAGCATATTCCGCAAGAAGTCTCGAGTGAAGGTATCGAATCTTCAAGTCACTAGTGATGAGATAAATCTTCTCGATAGGGCTGGTATCGAAATTGACAGTACGACTCCGGATAGAAATGGAAACAGGATTATTTGTGAAGGATTGGATAAACTTGCCCTGATTGGAACACATTTTGAATTGGTTCATCTACCAAACCCTGAGAGAGGGAACGAAATACTTTCAGAGGTCGTTGAAACAAAAGTTTCCGACTTCAAACCACGCCTGAACGGCCAATCAATTCTTCATTTCAATGAAACATTAACATCTGACCTCATACCGAGCTTGAATCTTATTGATTATTTTGTCAGCTATGAGACTTGTGTCTCATATTTCGCAGGAATAACAACAAGAAATCATGTGGTACTGATGGTATTCCAAATGTAGTTCTCCGATATTTGCCGTAGGTTGCTATTAGGAATTATTGCATATTGTTCAACAACATGTTGAGCAATTCATATTTCCCAAATGAGTGGAAAAAGGCTAAGGTATTTCCGATCTTGAAGAAAGGAAAAGAATCTTCATGCCCCAAAAGCTATCGCCCAATGAGCTTGCTGCCTAACAGCAGCAAGGTGTTTGAAGTGATACTCAACAGAGCATGAAACGCCCACATTGAGGAAAATGAGTTGATGCCGAATTGCCAATTTGGTTTTCGTGCCAGGCATTCGACCACACATGCAATAACGAAAGCAGCCTCAGACATCTTTTGGAAACTAAATGATAGACAATGTGTTGGAGCATGTCTCATTGATATGGAGGAAGCTTCCGATACGGTGTGGTTAGATGGACTAGTTTTTAAACTCCTTCAGGACAAGTCTCCCAGACACCTTGTCACCATGATGTGTAATATGTTATACGGGAAATCGTTTGTTGTAACTGATGGAAATCTGACAACAATGCGCGAGTTCAAGGTCTTGAATGGTCTACAGCAGGAAACAGTTTCTGCGCCTCTGCTCTTCTCAATCTTTATTCGCAAGCTATTGAACGGCTTTGATTTTAACGTCTCGCCAACGCGATCATTGTCAGCGTTTGCTGATGATCTGATCATCTATACGGCAGACCGAAAAGCTACAATAGTTCAGAGAAATCTCCAAAAAATGTTCAATGATGTGCAGCTATACACTGACAATTGGCGAATTAAATCAATGCGCAGAAGTGTGTCTTGTTTCGGACAACGCTGCAGGGTGTCAGTCAAGACCTGAAACGTAATTGGAAAGATTTCGACATCATGGCTGGCGAGGGTAATTCAGAACGAGTTCCACATAAATCCTGTGTTCGATACCTCGGTGTTTATCTCGATCAGTATCTGTACTATACTGAACATGTGAAAATCATGCTTAGTAAGGCACTTAAGGTAGTGATGCCCCTACAAAAGCTCTTTCATTCCAAATACATTGATCAAAAGGTCAAAATTATCTGTTACAAGACCCTGGTTCGACCAGTTTTGACATATGGATGTCAGATCTGGTACAACTAGAGTGCTAGTACTATGGAAAAATTAAGAGTTTTCGAAAAGAAATGTCTTCGTGCATGTACTGGTTTGTACAGAAAGCCTGCGACGGATTGGGAACATTATATATCGAATAGAAGAATTCATCAAACTGCTGAAGTGACGAGGGTCGATATCTTCATATTGAACTTTCTTCGGAATCATATCGCAAGATCTGTGACTGTGAGTGAAAACCCTTGGATTTCACAGCCGTTCCACCCTACAAACAGGTATATAGCGACTTGCCTCGCTACTGGCTTCATTCCTCCAGAAGCATTCGTGTATTTGTTTTTGATTCTGACGGCGTCCCAGTCATATATCGCATATGTATATCGACGGGCCACCGATAAGAAGATAAAATATCCTCCGAATTTGAGTTCACGAGACCAACAATTCCAATGGAGATACTCATTTGCTAGATTCGTTGAAGCTGATCGAATTGAGACGGCGCAATCCAGGTATTGGTGGCAGAATGACAATGTCTAAATTGTTCGTGTTTATTTCCAGTTTTTCTGTTTTTCGTTATTGAGTTTTTGAGTTTCAGTTCATTATTGCTACATTTAGTGTTGTTGTTTATTTGTGTTAAAAATTAGGTATAGGTTAGGTATATGTTATTTTTACTATATTACGTTAGAGATAAGATTAAACGCTTAGGTTAGGAACATTGTTATATAATTTTTTTTAGTACAAGATAAAGTTTTTCATTGCATTTTATTAGAATTAAGTTACAACATATTAGGTGTAGGATCAAAGTTTCATTGTTGTGTTTAAAATATAAATAATTTTAGGATAGTGTTGGTTGGTTTTTTCTCCTTTTTCCAATTGAATTCTCAAAATATGTAATAATCTTAATTAATTGAATTTGCTATAGTTTTTTTGATGAAATATGTTAATGATAACGTATAAATTTAGAGAGCAATTTGGGCCATTATGTTTTTTTATTGTTATTGTTTGGAATTTGCTTTATGTTCTTTTAAAATTTATAACGATTAGTATTAAATAAAGCGCTTTTGACTTTGACTTTGAACCCGCTTTGAAATACCGTGGAGTACTCATAGACTTCAAGATAAGCTTCTTTGCAAAAATTAAAGCTGCAGTACGTGTAGGCGCACTTACTTGACTGATGGCATAGGGTGACTTGTTTCATCAAGGAGACTGCTCCTGATGAGCGCTGCACCATTCGTTCTACTCTACGCGTCAGAACTAAGCAGCAACGCTCTAAATAAAGAGTTCCACCGAAAGCTACTGGCACCGGTACAGAGATAAAGAACGCTACGAGTCGCACGTGCCTACCAAACAGTCTCCGAATCAGTGGTACTGTTGATTGGATGTGTGATGCCCATTGCGTTCCTTCTTAGGAAGCAAAGGAGCGTCTATCTGCCCAGAAGCGAGGGCGATAGAGAGGCGGCAAAGGCGCGTCTAGCGGAAGAAAACAAAGCCTAGCCTGAATTAATGTGTCAAATGGTTCAAGGCTGGGTTCTTGGGTGACAGGGGAGGTGTTTAGTGGGTATAGTAGGAGCGCATTGTGAGCTTGGAGGTCTCACACTCAGTGCATGAATAGCATTCACCCTCCAACCACAAGAGAAACCGATGTAATCAGAAAATACGTCTGCATGCAACAACTACTCGACGTAGAATTCAATTTAACTACTTCAATCATGAGTGATAAAAACCGAGATCGAACAGAGCTTTTGAAAACAAAATTTACTATTGGAATCTCGATATGGGCTTAAAAGCTTCAAAATATTGTTGGTTTTTACTTCTTCAAGATAAGTTAGTAAGACTGTATGCTATATATTCTTGAAAGAATTTTTGTACCAAAAAACTTTAATTTGACAAATTCTCTGTTAAAATAAATGCAAACGTGTTGGTCGTCATAAAATTTTTTGTGAGTCTTAGATTATCCACTGCGGTATCTGAAATTGAGAGGGCTTTATTTGGCGTTTCAAAGCACAAAGTCCTATATATTCTGGGAACTTTGATGTTTTAATTTTTATATGACTATGCCAGAGAGCACATCTAAAACGAATTTGTTTTAAAATGGATCTTTTACTAACTGAAGAGCTTACATGTATACATGAAGTTTTTCTTACATTTATTTATCATTGGGGTACGAATATTGACATAATGACGTAAAACATTTCCATAAAGTTTGTACAAACCCCTTCTGATAAGAATAAACTCCCGCCTATTCAACATGTTTGTATGTTGAAATGATACAGTAATCTTAATTTATGCTGTAGGAAAGTTAAAAATATCTCGCGAATATTAATAAATTTTTCCTTTCTTTATACGTTACTCTTCTATAATTACAACTCCATATTCACGCCAAATAAAAACTTTTGCCTTACATTTTCTTATCTTTTTTTCAATAATTAAAGTAAGAAAGGCTCAAGCACAACGAAGTCATCGTATTAATCGGAACAATCTTAGGTGCTGGATTGGGTTAATTTAAAGTCTTTGTTTCGATTGGTATTGTACAATTGATCACTCGAGACGTTTTCTCAGAATTCTATTTACGTCCAAATACACTCATCATACCGTTTCGTTACAAACACTAGTTGATTGTGAAATCTCTCTTACTTCAGACTAGACTTTAAACTTTGACCCTTTTGTTCGATCCACAAGTGACTAAATATTCTTCATCTGCACTGAATGGTGTTCATATTGCTCGAATTGTTTACCAAGAATTATGAGAAAATGTTATTAACAATAGTTAAATGAAAATGCGTTCTTTCTCATTATCTTATCTGTTTGAAGTCCAGGAAATTAAGTGTACAAATCAAACATGCAGACACCCAGAATGAAGGTGGTCCGTGGTTAAGAATAATGAAAGTGATACGTAGGAATGTCTAGTAATTTCATTCTTATCATGTTTGGTGCTAGATACGGAGGGATGTGGTGATATACTCACATGTACTATATGCACGAGGATTTGTGTTTTACTTGATTAGTTAGTTATCTGCTTGTTACAGTAATTTGTTTCTTGCTCATTCGTGCACTTGAGCTCAAGATTAACATTAATTAATAAATACTATATTATAGGTGCATGAACCCACCTACGAAATTACTCGATACTTTCAATTCAATAAATTCTTATATGACAAAACCTTTCTCAGCAACTTTGGGGACCAAAGTTATAACATGAAAGGTCACTTTACCACATAATTCATTTACCAAGGATATGTGAAATTCATGCTGTGAAATAGTTGCAAGGATAGCCATATCAAACTAACTCATCTTAAGAAGGTACTTGCATGCGACAATAGTTACACATTATAACAAACCTCCCATATCCTCACGTAGACTAACTAGTAGTTTAATGATTGTGTCATTGAATTTACGACTGGTTTCAATGTAGAATGCTTTGTAATCTTGCTCCTAGCTGCTAAAAGAGTTGTCAATATTGTTCTTAGAAAATTGAACGAACAATTTTTCTTTATTGAAAAGAACAAGTATTTTTAGGATCCTACAGGGATTAATTGTACTATCTTAAACAAGTTGAAGTAGCAGGAGAGTGCTTCTGCCAGAAGGGTTTTGTGAAACAATTAGTAAATTAAACAATATGTTCTGCATATCAAAACTTGACCAATATACCGATTTCAGAAATTGTATTCGAAAAACTATTTCCTGGTTATTATGCATTTAAATTTGTCGCCATTTTGTTTCAAGTGCTTTGAACCCATTGCTTGATTAATCATTATAACACATCAATATTACAAACCATTTTTAAAATTTTTATCTATATTCCTACATATTTGTAGTGTCAAAGTCCGTTGAAAACATGTATCTCCCCAGTATCACGTGTAGGGCCGGATTAACCTATGTGAAGGCCCCTAAGTGAAACTTTGATGTAGGCCTTTTCTAAAAAATATAATATAATAGGTTTTCATAGTTATTATAATATTTATTACACTGCACAAAAAAACTAAAATCTATTCAAGTTTAAAAGAATTCTTAAAAGAAATTACTTTTTCTTAATCTAATATGTACTATATAAGTAATACAATATTTATAAATAATATTTGGCCTAATATATGGCATACGTTTATTGCTATCAACTTTAGAGTCTAATTTTCCTTGTGCAGGTTGCATTATTCAATTCGTCTGGTTTCGACTTCCTTCCAGCAAACTTATCAATAATTAATGTCATATCTAACTCCATGGCAATACCGAATTTGCTACTTAAAGTACTTCTATCATTTAAAGTCATATTTGTCATTTTCGAGCACAATCTGTTTTTTATCAATTTTAATTTAGAGAAGGATCTTTCTGCGGTACAATTCGTACTTATAATACACATATACATTCTTAATAATGTTTCTACATTTGGGAAAGTATATACTTGCAGATTTGAAATCAAAATTTTCAGCATTTGACATTCTGAACTAATTCCTTTTGGTATTTTTTGTTTAAAATTTTTGTAATATTCCCTGAACTGTCAAAATTCATTTCCTAAGCCTTCTTCAAGGTCATCCGGATGATATTCCCATAAAGTTTTAGCTTTTTCTAAAATTTCTTGCAAAGAAATATCCAAAAGATTTTTAAGAAATCCAAATCACGGATAACTCTTTTATTTAATGAAACGAGGAATTGGTCAATAACAGGTAGAAAAATTTAGTCCAAAAGGCATCTTTTCTGGTAATGTGACTTCTGGAGTTCTAGAACAGTCTAATGGTTCATTTCTGACATTAAGACTGCGGAAAGCTGTAATAAGCTGGCCATGTGAATTGTATGGATGAACAACGAATATCCAAAAAGGTATTCCTTGGGAGAATTGAAGGGCGAAGATCAAGGAAACGCTGGTATGACTCGGTCGACGAAGACACTTCATTGCTGCTCAGATTTCAAAATTGGAGGACGCGGTCAATGCGCTGAGACAGTTTGAGGTGCTTGTTGTAGGAAGCGAAGGCTCAAGAGAGGTTGTAGTGCAACGAAGAAGAAGAATAAGGATTAGAGGTAGGAAGCAGAGAAATCAGCTCACTTCCTTTTTTAAATAAATCTTGATCTAAAGCTCCTAATAAGCAATTGAACTTGGTTTGTTCAATAGTAATCCCAGATCTAGCTGATTGAGATTCAAACTGCAGTTACCAAACCTCTAGAAATTGTTTCCAGAAAGGACAAGGATTAACAGATATGACATTAATTGTATGATTAACGTTTATAGCTTGCAAATTGCCAAGCTTTTGGCTCACGGATAAGGGCTGGCGAATAATACCATCACCCATTCTGAAAAGTGTTTAAACACTAATCCGCGTCAATGCCTGTTATTGTATTACAAAATTTTAAATAAAATGCGTAGTACGTAAAGAACTGACTCTAAGGGAATAAGGTGCAATGATTGCTAAGTATAACTCCTCTGACGTGGGGTATACTCTTCCTCTAAACTATCGAGCTGATACTATATTTTTCGACCATCGCGCAATTGGGTCACACGATGATTCAAGTTATACATGTGCACTAAGGAGCTGTTAACATATGAAATAAAAATAAATTGTTGATATTGATTTTCCGAAGATATAAAGTAAAGGAGTAAATGAATGAAGTGAATGTTTAAATAATAAAGTTTAGGAGCAACTATCCTCAATTTGTTTTATTTCCATCAAAACGCAATTAGTTTTTCTTTTTGACATAAAGGGTGATTCATAACTACACATGTGAATGGGCCTTAACTCTTATTTATCACGAATTTCACGTCCATATATTGACAGATTATGACAGCTTGGTCTTTTAAAATTCTAACCATGACATCATACAAATCAGCCAAACGTTTTATTATTGTTAAAACTTTTTACAAAAATAATGAATCGCCAGTGCAAACATTTCGCGCTCTACGTGAATTTTTTGGTTCACCCATAAATTGGCCGGCGAGATCGTGTGATTTGACTCCTTGTGACTTCTTTCTTTGCGGATTTCTGAAAGATCGTGCTTACGCTGATGCTCCCCAGACTACTGAGCGTTAAAAAAACAATATTCGTGCCAACATGCGCCTAATAGCGCCGGAAATGTGCGAAAATGTCATCGAAAATTATAATCATCGTTTGATAGTCTGTAAAGCAGTACGAGCTGCACATATGCCCAAAGTAATGTTTCACATTAAATTTTATGGGGCCCATTTTCATAATAAATAAATATTAGAGCTCAATCTTCACAACAACTATGTTTTTTTTTCGACAAAAATGTGTACACTTGTTATGAATCACCCTTTATATATTATATATTATATATATATATATATATATATATATATATATATATATATATATATATATATGCATACTCTGACAAAAAAGTATCCGGAAATTTGAAATAAAACGCAAAAATATTAAACTTTTACAATATTAATTGAATCTCCTTCAAAATATGCTCCATTTGAAGCGATACACATGTACCAACGTTGTTTCCAATCATGGAAACATTTTTTTATAGGCGCTTTCAGGGATAGCCTTCAGGTCCTTCTGCGAATTTTTTCGTATGGCGTCTACGGAGTCAAATCTGGTTTCCCAAAGTGGTAATTTCCGTCTGCAGAAAAGAAAAAAGTCACACGGAGCTAGATCAGGTGAATAAGGTGGCTGGTCGATAGTATTCATCGAGTGTTTGGTCTTAAAATCGTTAATAATCGTGGCTTGATAAGATGGTGTGTTATCATCGTGCAAAATCCATCAATTGTTTCGCCACAAATCCGGTCGCTTACGGCGAATGTTTTCACGCAATCGTCTCAAAACAGTTAAATAGAAGTCCTTATTGACCGTTTGACCTTGCGGAATGAATTCATGATTAACCACACCACGAATATCCAAGAAAACAATAAGCATCGTCTTGATTTTCGAACGACTTTTGCGAGGTTTTTTCGGTTTCGGCTCATTTTTTCCCACCCATTCCGATGATTGTTGGCTCGTTAGTGTGTCGCATTCATAGACCCATGTCTCGTCACCTGTTATGATCCGTCCCATGAACGTGGGATCAGAATTCATACGATCCAGCATGTCTGCAGCTACCTGCACCCGGTACTGTTTTCGAAGAAAATTCAGCTCTAACGGAACGAGCCGAGCGGCGACGCGCTGCATGCCCAATTGGCTCACCAAAATCAAACGAGCGGTTTCACGAGAGATGTTGAGATCACGAACTATCTCTCTAACACTGGCATGACGATTTTCGAGTGCAATTTCCTTGATTTTTTCGACGTTATCGTTGGTTGATGAGGTCGACGGTCGTCCTCAACGACGATCTTCGACGATCTCCCGACCGTTTTTAAAGGCTTTGTACCATTCGTACACTTAGGGTTTCGACTAAACAGAGTCTCCAAAAGCCTTTTCCAGCATTCGCAACGAGTCCGCATACCAAATTTCGTTCAAAACACAAAATTTGAGACAAGCTCTTTGTTCAATATTTTTTTCTACTGTAACCTTCGCAGACTGCCATTGAGGTTGACTGGTATCAACAGCTGTCGTAAACAAATTAGTTGACAGACCGCGCTCATGCTTGGCGTAGTAATTACGGATAGTCCTACCAACATACGGGAACTTCAACTACTTAAAAATACTCAACGCGGGCAATTTAAAGTAGAAATTTCCGGATACTTTTTTGTCAGAGTGTATATATATATATATATATATATATATATATATATATACATATATATATATCATAGAGGTATAAGATATAGAGGACGATAAGCCATTTTGCGCCGTAAGCGCCTCTTTTTGAAAAAGATTTGCTAAAATTTACAAATACCAGCAAAATTTTAACAGTGGTATAGATATTTTGGGGCAACGAACCTGTAGCAATCTATGCATTTGAGATTCCTTATTGAAAATCCCTTGGCTATTGCATCGTTGAACCCTCATTATTTCTTCTTCGGTCCTCTTACAAATTTCTACAATACTTTGAGATGGCGCTTTCAAACCTCCATTGTTTTTAAAATTGATTAAAGAGTTCGCATTAAGTTTACCCTGTATTGCAGCAATACATTCAGTGCATTTGAGAATGTGGAATAATTTCAAAATAACAAAGCCTCCTATATATTCCACAACATGTTCCGCATATGATGAAAGTTTTTCCAATTGTGTAGCAAAGTTGTGTTCCGCAAGAAATTCGTCATTCGCTGCATTCTCATCGAAAGATATCTCTTCAATCATTGAAGTGCGTTCGGCACTCAAACTGATCTGACTCAGAGACCAACTTTTTTTTGCATTTAGCATAGGGATGTATTCTAACGGAATTTAGTTGCCCATTCCTCCATCTTTAACCTGGGTGCGAAATAAAATTGTTTTGTATCGAGATGTGACCTGTCTTACTGTTGGATTATTGTTATTTTCTAAGCCTAATTCTAGATGATCTTGACTGAACTTGTATAGGGGAATAAATTTCAATATTTTTGTCAAAATGAAACGCTCGTACAAAATCTTTATATTCTGCAAGCAAACAATAAGACCTATAAATTCTACACTTCTCTTCGATTCCATCACTAGTGTACCAGAAAGAAATTTCAATTCTTTTATATACTTAATATAATCGCAACAGTAGGCATAAATGAGTTCTACATTTTTCTCACATAGAGCTTGTTTTGATGGAGGATATGCTGACAGTTTTGTCGAGTTTAAAATGTCGAATATTTGGTTGAAGATACGAATGAAATTTGCTGTTACTTGGCTACCAGTGAATCGTTCCAACTGTAAAGACTCCCTACAAAAATCTAAAGCATCCGCAACTGAGTTACTGAAAGTTTGTACAGCCAAACGAATTTTCATTTTTTGAGAATGGAAATAAATGTACGCTATTCTTAATTTATTACCAAGATACAGCCCTTCATTTTCCTGTAGCTCAAGTGGCGAAACGATATATTTCCAATAATGCTATTGTGGTCTTGATCTTTAAAAATTTTCAAGTCCGCCAATGCATTGTGGCACAACTTAAACATATGACAGCTATCAGGTTGAACTGTATACTTTGCCAGTGAATCATTAATTTGTATGTAGCCTTTCGATTTCAAGCAGCGAATATCTGAGCCGAACAGTTTAGCCATTTGTAAATTTGATGTTAGTCCATCAAAAGTCACTCCAGCAACTTCAACCCCGGTTTCAACTAAATGGTTAATGCAATGTGAAACAAGATTGGCCTTTTGTTTTGAATTAATCAACGCAATTGGGTAAAATGCTATCGGAATTTTCCAAGATTTATTTATGAAAATCTCCATGAATACAAGCATTTGCGTGGCTATCTTGCTCACGTTTCCAACATCACCAACATCTGCGTATCCATTTGCTCGTTAGCCATCACATTCAACGTGTTGCCTGGTACTCAATGCATCAAATACTATATTTACAACAATTTTTTCGTTGTCAGCTACTAGTACGACATTTTTTGTAGCTTCAAACGCTTCGCTAGTGAAACCTGGTGCACATCCGATTCCCTCGTACCACCTTCGGATCGTTCTATTATGCGGCAACGACTTAACAAATGTCAACCGTACATAATCATATGCTTTTGGCGACAAAAAATTTAAAATAAGGGCAAATGCTCGTAACGTAGGATCAAATGGTTGTGACGCGCTCAAAGCTTTTCGTTGGAATAGTTGTTTTTCTAGCGTTTGCTTACAGAGTTCACTTATATTATGTATCACTTGCTACATATCTTTGTTGATAAGTTTTTTCTGCTTTAAAGATTTAAGAAAATCCTCCAAATTAGAAGTCTTCTTTTTTTCTGCGGAGCAAACGCTTTTTAACGAATAGATTATTTTGTTTTTTTCATTGATTTTTCTTTTTATTGAAGCCAACTCTGCCTGCAGTTTTTCCATTTTGTTCCTGTTAAATCTGCACGTTGGCAATTGGCACTTACTCTATAAATTCTATATAAATGTAGATTTTCTTAAGAATAAATTTGTAACTAGCTTAATTCACCTTGCAGATATTCCACGATAATCTAAATACAGTGAATGCTACAAAAACAGGCAATCAAAACACGGATTTTCCAACAAAAATAATGAGATCTGATTCAATTTACAGATCAATTTTTCCTTAAGCCCGATCCAGACGCTACGTCTTCCACTACGTTTTGCCTGCGCAGTCAATACGTAGCAAAATTGACAGAGCGTCCAGACGGTGCATGTCTTACCAACTTGTTTGCGCAGTTCATGGATATTTATGCCCTACCAGCTCAAATATCGCTGCAACTGCACATTTTTATGCGCAGTTCTAAAACGTTGCATTTTGCTCGTCCACATGCAACGTTTTGCCTGCAGCGTTTTGGTTTGCGCAGGCAAAACGTTGTGAAAGACGTAGCGTCTGGACCGGGCTTTAAGTAAACCTTATACTTTTTTAATCGGGCTGATAAAATATCTTAATTCACAACAAAGAAGTTATAAAATGCTTTGCTTTCAGGAACATTAGTGATTTACTTGAGATATCAGCCCATATCGTCTTTATGATAATATAAAAATGCTAATTTTGTGCTGGAGATTGAAAATTCTTAACATAAAAACAAATACAAAAGCCTCAATAACCTTGAAAACATAGACAAAACTTACTTTTGAAAGTCCATTATTATCGTCTTGATTTGCATCTAGGTTAGGCGCAACATACAAGAAAACTTATGAAAATCTGGCAAAAATTTAGCATAAACTTCATTACGTGAAATACATTTTCGACAAAATCACTTGCAGTATCCATTCCTTCTGTAATATTCAGTATTGCCTGAGTATTATCTTCAAGCGCAATATCATTTTGCATAATGAAAAGTTTTGAGGTGTTCTGAAATAAAGCAAACATATGTGTAGTTAATCAATTCTATATTTAAACAAATTTTTTAACATAAAATCCAGAAGTGTCACGAATTTCTCTACAGAATGTCCTTAGTGCTGGGAAATTTCTCAAATCGAAACTCTATAAAAAAAATTTATGACGCAAATTTTATATTCATACTTAGTAAAAGTATATTTCTGAGGTATCATAACGATGCATTGTAAAACCCCGATCTAAAATTTCAGCATTGCTTGTCGATAGTGTTGACGGAAACACAACTGTGTAACTCTTCATAATAGTAAGAATGCATAATATAAATAAAAACTTCGATGAAAAATTAAGACTCAGAAGTACCATATTTCCTGCTAAGTTGATGCTTTCCTGTAAAGAAATTGCCGATAGTATGGAATTGCAGCTTTGATCCAGAGGTATCTTTAAAAGCACATATTTTTATTGCTTCCTATCTCTTTATATTTTGACCGGATAACGAATCCAGTATAATTGTTTCAAATGGCCTGCTTTCCATACAGTAGAAATTAAATTATTTCTAACTAAAATGGGCAAAAATACTTAGCAAATAATTAAATATCTTACATTGATTACTGGTATTGGATCACTCAAACTTTGGGATAAGCTATTGTTGACACCTGCAAAATATTGTTCCAATTGAAACTTATCTAAAACCCTACTTATGAAAGCTTTTCTAATTGTTTAGGGGCTATTTGAATAATGCCCATACACTTGAGACTTACATTTGCATGACATCAGCCATTATTGTTGCCAAGCACAATTAGCACGGTACTTGGCAACGATAATGGCTAATGTCATACACCTTGAGGACAAATACGCATTAAAGAACAGCCGCGACCTAGGAAACTCTACCATTCCTTTAAAATTGACTGAAACTTGTCGACTTTCATCACTTGACATTACCAACCTCTATGCGTCTATACCCGTCGATGAAACACTGGCCATACCAAAACAAAAATTTTCATTCAATAACAGCCAACGATTCACAGATCAACTGCTCAATCTCATAAAGACCACAATCAAGCAGAACTATTTTAAGTTCAAGAGCAACTCATACATTACCAAGGACGGTCTGGGCATGGGACATCCAATATCCTCAATAATGTTAGAAATATTCTTCCAATCTCTGCAAGAAGTCTTTATACCCAAACTTGTCAAAAGATTCAATGTAATATTTTACAGACGATATGTGGATGACTGTTTCATCGTTATTGACTCACAAAAAAATAAACAAGATGAACTACGTATCTATATGAATGAAATTCACCCGAATATAAAGTTCACTATGGGAAAGGAAACAAACATGAAATATCTAACCACCTCGAACAACATAAGCTAGCAGCGTACAGATCAATGGTGCAGAGGCTTTACTCCATCCCTATGACTCCTACTAACTACTCCAACGAACTAAGCAATATTTACAGAAAAGCTAATAACAACGGATACAAACAATGCGACATTGACAAACTTGTCACACTGTACAAACGAAAATAGGAACGACAACCGAATGAAACTCATAAGAACGACCAACAGTGGGTTTCGTTAACATACGTAGGCAAAGAGACATACAAACTATCAAATTTCCTTAGGAAATACAAATCGCAAACTGCATTCAAAACGAACAATAACATTGGAAACAAACTGAAACCAAAACTGAATGACACATCAATATACAAAAACAGCGGCATATACAAACTGAGATGCAAGGACTGCAACATGGTATATATAGGAAGGACAACACGAAAGCTAACTACAAGATACAAACAGCACTTACGATCTTTCTTACACAACAAGGCAGACTCCAATTATGTGACACTCCTACAAAACCACGCACATGAGCTTGATGCTATGACAAACTCTATGAAATTGCTACACAAACAAAGCAAAGGACCGAGACTTGACATCCTAGAAAGGCTTGAAATTTATAAACATAGAAAGAAAGACGGTAACATTATCAGCGAACAACTTGTTACCAATTCTGACGCAATTTTCTCAGTACTAGACAACACTCTTAGACGAAAACGGAAACGAGATGAAACAGAACAAAGGGACATCCAACAAGCAAAAAAACAAAAGCTAAATATCTCTCTACCTGGCATAATTTAGTACTTGACGTAATTTACTACCTGACCTCATTACCCATCCGCTAAATACCCATCCGCTTAACCCATCCTACGACTATATAAAGTCATTCCCTTCAACACATCCTTTAGACACTGAAGATGACTAGAAGTAGTCGAAATACGTCTGCTTACACAACAAAGCAAGGCCCGACGGCTTTTAAAGAAAAAAAAACAATAATTTCTACATTATCATTGAAAAAGGCATCTACCTTGACCTAATCAACGCGAACGATAAAAATTAATTAATAATCTAAAATTTATTTTTATTTATTATTTAGCGAACAAGTTTAATTTCTGCAAGTGAAAAATCTATGTTTGGCTTTAAAAATCACTGTCACTTTTGTCTTCGCACTTTTCCACAATCACAAATAAAATAACCGAACATGAATCAAAACACAGATTATTAGTCTTTTTTTGACAATTCATTCAGTTCGGCTACAATCGAAAAAAAACCAGAGCATTGCACCAACTGAAATATGAGAAATGGCTTCGACGAATTAAAGGTGCATGCACATTTTTCTACCAACATTGAATCATTAAAGGAATTTCTTTCAAGCTGGGTTCTTGTAGCGATTCAATGAATAATCATTTTGAGGACAGTAAAATGTGAGTAAAATTTCTGGTAATTTAGAGTATACCCAACCGCCGGTAATTCGATTTCATCAAAATATAAGAAAATAAAACTTTGGCCATATACCTTTTGAGCGTGCGCATACCTTCATGTAGAATTATTTATCTAACTGTATATTCAGCTCAGTGTCAAATTGGAATTACGAATGTATCCGAATATTCGCATGGTATTAAAATTTGTAAACATTGATTTCAAATTAAATTTTATCAATAAAACTATATGTTTTGAATGGCAAGAATGCCTCATTCTCCCACAAAATATGAATAAGATTCTATTGTCACCAATTTATGTGCAGAAAATCTCGACAAAGTTTGAATATTTATTTTTGAATTTCACGAGAAAAAGTATCATCCTTAACAACTCAGTTTTAGGGGTTTATAAATAATTAAATGGTAGGTTTCCCATTTGAGGCTAAAGAAACTTGTAGGCAATATGTTTGGGTTGTTGTGCAAAGAGATATTTGGGCGGGCTTTTAGAAAATAGAAAATTTCTCATCATTTAAGCTGTAATATATATTTCATTCGAACTGTGGAAGTTCCGAAAATTGCTGGAGGTGAAGCAGCTACGAAAGGGGAAAAAGGGAACAAATCAATTTTTCAGACGCTCATGGACAGGCGTTTATAGAATGTTAGCCACTCTATATCTTATAGTTCTATGATATATATATATATATATATATATATATATATATATATATATATATATATATATATATATATATATATATATATATATATATATATATATATATATATATATATATATATATACTTATATCAGGAGTTAATTGCTCCCTTCTTTAGTGTCAGTTATTTCCTAAATTTTCTATATAACTGAAACTGAAGAAGGGAGCAACATACTCCCGAAAAATAAATATGTCAAAAAGAAAAACAAATAGCATTTTGCTGGAAATAAAACAAATTAGAGATAGTTTGGAAGCTCTATACGAGTACATGGGAAAATACACATAGTTTAAGGCGTAACTTTCACAAGATTTATGTAAATATCAAACAACATTAATAAAATGAATAATCGTTGATACCTAAAAAATGTTGATCACAGTTTGATGTTAATCAATCTTACACACACAGTTCATTATTTTGTATTACAAAGCACAATCGGATCTTATGTTTTCTGCTCGGCATCAACAGTTTTAGGTATATGAACATATCGTGATTCCTACGGTCGTCTTCTTCTTGCATACGTTTCGCCTCCCCTGGGCAGCTTGATACACAAGATGACTTTTTTGTTTTAAATTTTAAAAGTTCTAATCAAAACCTTTCATTTGATACCCCGCTCGTCTACATTTGATGAAAAATATTTTGAAGATAACTTCGTTATAAGGTAGGACTTCTCTCAAAAATTATCAAATGATTTGAAAGATCTAAATTTTTGTGAGGTGGTTCGCATAGTGTAGTGATTAGAGTGCTTGCCGCATAAGCCAAAGGTACGTGTTTCGCGATAACGTGATTTATTTTAAGCGATTCTTCGGACAGACTATAAGCCCGTTCAGTTATAATATGTTCTGGCTTTATATCAGGATGTATCGTAGCTGGGTGGGCAAACACACAACCAAAGTATGGTACTGACCACACTATATTCTCGAGTGCCGAAACATAAGATCAAAACAATGAAATACTCTAACTATCTCTAAGTGAAGGCTCGAGAGGGGCTGTAGTGCGAAACCAAAAAATAAACTCGTTTAAGAGACTATTACTTCTGAGCTTTCAACAGAGTTAGAGCTTTATAGCTTGTGACGCACAAACAGACGGACGGACCAATTGGCTCACAGTACACAAAACTAGTAGGTCTTTGCAAAATTTGCTTTAGAAACCCTTAACAATTTTTTATTTGTTAACCATAATTCCACATCGATTTCCTAATGTAGGTTAATATTATCAGCTAAAATGATGAAATAAAAAAAAAAACTTTTAAGAGAACAAAGAAACGACCCAATACGATAAATAATTTTTCGGAAATCGGTGCCAAATCGTTTTCCCCCTTCTGACAAGAGAATGGTGAATACCTATTAACCAATCGTACCCAGAACAAGGGAAAACTGATTTGATTCCGACTCCAAAAACTTTTATTTCATCTCTTGAATAGCGTTTTGAATTCAGTTCTCTTTTTCTTCCATAACGTTTTTTAAGGTTTTGTAAAATCATTTTACAAAACCTAAAATCGCGCCCTATCTGTCCGTCCGTGTGTCTCACCACTTTTCCTCGCAAACTATATAAGTAAGAAACATAAGATTTCGTATATAGATGCAAAGTGACACCCTCTTCCAAGTTTCTCCACAATAAGAAATTTGTAAGGTGTTTGAGGGGGTCTCCCCATATAAGGGAGTGGCCCCTTAAAAAAAAGTTTCATTGCATGTATGCAATATGGGTATCAAATGAAAGGTCTTTATGAGAACTTTTCAAAGCAGGTCTAAAAATGACAAATTTTGAGTTGAGGGGTGCAGGCGAAGGGGAAATGTTAAAAAATGTTGTGTACCCCCCTTAGCGATTGGACACCTTTGACCCGAAAAATCTGAAAAAAATCACAGAGTTGGAGCTTTAGAAGTACTGGGGCCACAAATATCTCAGAAGTCAAAATTCTATCAACTTTGCTAATAATAGTACATTTTATAAATTTTATATGTAAAATGAAAACGGGACCTTTCGATTTCCCAAAAGCTACAATTTAAGTTTTTTGAAAATAATGGCATGTATTCTGAAAATTTCACAACAATTGAACAATAAACAGCTAAGCTCCAGCCAATTGATTATTTGGCAATTACAGCAACATCAACACGTGATACTAGGGAGATATACGTTTGTAACGTATATCGAATTTAGATAAAAATTTTAGAAATGGTTCATCATATTGATGTATAAGGGTAAGTCTGGGATAGATGGACCACCGATATAGACGGACCATTCGAATATTTCGCTCGTCTGTCACAGCAGCGCCGCACTCGTTGGCTAGTATTTTTCTACTCGTGCAGACGCTAACACGTTTAGTTTTGCTCGTGAGTGTCACATGTTTTTTAGGAAAAAAACTTTGTTTATTTCTTTTGGTGAGTTGAAAAATATTTTTCATTGGATTTTATTGTTATGTGGTTAAGTTAGTTTAATTGATTTTGACGTAAGATCAATGCTATAGCTCGATTGTATAGTTGAGTAAGGTCTTAACCTAAAATGGTGCTCCAGTAGCGTTGTTTGTCTGAATGAGTAGCTACATGACTATTGGGATAGATGGATCAGTGACATTTGGGATAGTTGGCCCACTTGAAAAGAACCTGGAATAGTAAGACCGTATTTCCTATTAGGACTTTACGTCTAATATAAATTAAATGATACTTATCAAAATTATTTTAAACACAAAGGTGTGTCCTGATACGTTGGTTGGAAAATGCCTACGTTCTATACCAGAAAACGCATATCTGGGAGAGGGGAATGGTTTGAACGTAGCTTGGAAAATGCAGCCAGAGCTTTTCAAAGTAAGGAAATGGGAGTTAATGCTGTAGCGAAGGTGTTTGGAATACCGAAAACAACTTTGAAAAGACGCATCAAGCTACAAAGTTTTAGTGAAGGTTCCGTGGGAAAAAACTCATTGCTAGGAGTTGAAAATGAAAAAATACTGTAGTACGCATAAAAAAATTACAATCGAGGGAGTTTACTCCAACCAGAGACTCAGTACGTTCTATGGCTTACTATTTAGCTGAAAACCTGCAATTGAAGCATAGTTTGAATCATAAAACAAAGCAAGCAGGCTACGACCGGCTTTCTTCTTTTCTTGTTCGCAATCCTAAACTGTCCATTCGGCAATCTGAAGGTGTGTCTATTGCGAGAGCAAAAGGTCTAAATAAAATAGATGTCGAAGCGTATTTTGACCTCTTAAAGAATGTTTTGGAAGAAAATGGTTTTATAGAAAAACCTGGCAACATTCTCAACTTGGACGAAACAGGTTTACAGCTAAATAACAAACCAGGGAAGGTAGTTGCTTTGAAAGGTTCCAAGAATGTAACTTCTGTTGCTTCAGGAGAAAAGGTTGAAACCATATCAGTATTGGCAAGTGTAAATGGAAAGGGTACATTCTTACCACCTTTTTGCATAATGAAAGGAAAAAACCTAAAGCAGGAGTTTTGTGACGGTTTACCACCTGGCGCTGAAGTAAAAAGGGCGCCAAAGTCTGGCTATGTAAATAGCGATTTGTTTTTTGATTGGCTGGAAAACCATTTCGCTCCAAGAAAACCAGCAGGAAAGGTGCTTCTTCTTTTAGATGGACATACATCACACACTAGCTGCGTTGAAATGCTAGAGTTCGCAGAAAATAATCAAATAATTTTGATGAGTATTCCTCCCCACACCAGTCATTGGCTTCAACCGTTAGACCGCGCTTTCCATTATTCTGCTTGCTCAAAGTACGTGACGAATAACCCTTCAAGGAAGATAACTCAACTGCAGTTTGGTGTGCTTCTTAGCATAGCTTGGGGTAAGTCAGCAAACGCAGAAAATGGAATAAGTGGATTTAGAACGTGTGGAATCATTCCATTTAAACCTAGTACGATACCAGACTACGCTTTTTTGTCAGAATCAATGGACTCCAGGCCTCCAGATAAGTCTCTTGTTTTCGAAAACGTTATGACTGGTGTTGATGTTGCTGGCTCCGGTAGCTCAAAAAATGATCCTAATAGCCCAAGTGATGATGTTGCTGTGGGAGGCTCTAATTCCTCAAGAAGCGGTTGTAGTGCTGGTACTTCATGAAGCTTTGAAAATGTTCCTTTACCTGGATCTTCTGAAAAGCACCAGAATAAATCTGAAATTGTGACCCCTTCAAAGTTATTGGACAAACTACATCCAGTGCCTTGTGTCAACAAAGTTCAGACGGTGAAAAGAAAAGTTCAAACTTTATCAACAGTGTTAAGCTCTCCAGAAAACATAACTGATCTGAAAAAGAAAAAAAAAGAGAAAGAGTCAAAAATTAAAATAAAAGAAGAAAAAAAGAAAGACAGGGAGGAAAAAAAGAAAGACCGAGAGGAAAAGAAAAGAGAAAAGGAGAAAAAGAAGCTAGAAAAAAGAAATGAGAACAATATGCAAACAACGATCAATAAAAGTAAGAGAACGCGAAGAAAAAAAAAACTAACGTCATCCTCAGATTCCGAAGATATTGATATCGACACAATTTGCAACGACAATCTTTATGAAAGTGACTGGGATGAAGATTTCTGTGTATGGTGTAAAGAGAACTACAACGAAACAAAACGAGATGAAGATTGGATTAAGTGTGTTGTACAGCCTTCATGTGTCTCACTGGACACATGAAGGCTGTACAATATTCGAAGATAAATGCGATTACGGCGGAAAGCAAGATCCTCCAAATAAGATGATTGCTGAATGATTCAAATTTCTAGAAACTGAGTTATACTAGCTCTATTTTTTAATTATTTTGATTGCCAAATCTATTAATCATATCAAATAGTTTATAACTCTACACCCTAACTTTAAAGCTTGGAATAAATAGTCTTTATACCTTTGATAACATGTATTTCTTGTGTTAAATCCTGATTCAGTCACGTAAAATAGAGGTCCATTAATTCCTATTAAGTGGTCCATCTAACCCGAGTATATTTGGGATAGACGGACCATCGAGCAAAACCAAAAAAACATCATAACTCCCGGTGTGATAAGCTCAACAACTGCAAACTTCCTTACAATTGTTTAAAAACATATACATATATACTTAGTAAAAAAATATAAAACTTATGCTAGACATTCCAAAATTTCGGAAAAAATAGCTTTAGGAAAACATGGTCCAACTATCCCGGACTTACCCTATCATAACTAACTAAGCGACCGGGTCAATACACTTGAAATAAAATGGCGGCAAATTTAAAAACATAATTTTCCGAACTCAATTTATGGAATCTGTATATTATTGAAGTTTTGATATGCAGAATATATCGCTTGATTTACTAATTGTCTTACAAAACATTTCTGGCAGGAGCACTCTCCTGCTACTTCAACGTGTTCTTTTATTGCAATTGATTTATTTTAAGCCCATCAAAGTTTCTTTTCTTTACAACTTAATAGTCGGCGATAACATTTTTAATGATCGAGTTCATAAAATTATTTATATTTTATTCGATAACTACAAATGGCAGCTCTAACATAAGAAGCTCTCGAAAAATTTCGGTATCCTGGTATCACTGTTACCTCAATATCGTCTTCTTCATACATCGAAACTAACACCATTCAAATTTACTTTTGGTCATGTCTAGAATATAAGATTAGGCAAATGAAGTGTACAATAAGGACACTGTTTCCTTTGGTATACTCGACTAGAGTATCTTCTGTAATTGAATTGAAGGTAAACTCTTCCGATGCTTCTTGTTGCAAACATCTATTGAAAGCCAAGTTAGTAGAGTTTAGGGTGTTTCGGGCTGCAATTTAATCTGTTGACCATATTCCATTGAGTTAAATTCATTACTGCATCATATTTTATAAGATTCTGAAAAATATCCTATGAAATTTACAAAAATAATTCATGCTTAGCTAAGGTATATTAAACACATTATCACTAACCAATGGGAAGTCTCAAGAAGTATCACGCGGACATTTTAGCGCCGTGCTAACAACGACGTTATTTCACTGTCCTGCATCGTTTCTCCTTAATGAAAAGAAAATAGTCCACGGGCAATTCAGGATGCTGGTTACGCCTGATGTCGCTCAATAACGGCAGATAACCAACTCTTTCTCTAGCCAACAATGGACCAATTTCCATAAAGTTGAGTGGAAAATCATGACAAGAGATTTCTTTGCTTAAAGACGCGGTTGCGGTCTAATAAGATGGGTAACACATCTTTTTGATTGCTTTTATATTTCCATGATATCATTTTCTAGTCCTTCTACCGGGTACGGTGAGGTTATCCGTAAAAAGTTCGTTTCATCCAAAAGGGGTTAGAATCTGGTTGAGAGTATAATTAGAAGGAAAATAATTGTTGGGGCACAGATGTTTAGTTTCAATTTTTGAATACTTTAAACGAAAAGGTTCTGTTTTTTTTATCCTCTTTAAATGAAAGAAAGGTTTCATCTCCTGATTTCCAGAGAATATGATTATGTATGAAGAAGGAAAGATTATTAATAAACGAATAAAAAATGTCTTTTTTAAATTCTGACCAATGAATCAGTAATTAAGTTTCGAGCGAACGTAAAAATTCACATTCATCGCTTGTTAATTTCTTTGGCGAATCGACTTGAGTAAATAAGAAAATATAATTTAAAAATCCTTTCAACTCCTGAGTTGAAATTTTACATTTTTTAACAACATGAATGAATCCACGATTTTGAACCGCAAATAACCCAGCAAACTTGCGAGTAATTTGCATCTTTTTGCATTTTTTATCTTCCCTTCATTGATTGCTCCCCGTTAAAGGAATAAGTTTAGTATTGCGACAATTTGTCATCCACAGACTTTTTTGTTTCTATCTTAGCTTCATTCTTAAGGGAAAATTCTAGTCACCGTGAAACTTAATAAACACAATAAATAATCAACGGATAAAGTATTCGTGCAACGAAAAAAAGTAGCCTTAAGAGTTCAAGTAGTGGACACAAAATGGAGTGAGACTGATGAGCAAATGATTCATATTTAATATTCAGAAAATGTTATCGTGTCGTGAAAAAGGACATCGTCATCACGGGAATAATTAGTTACACTTCAATTAATTTAAAATAATATTATCAAGTTGTTGCGAGGACAACATCTTGTGAGGGGGGTTAAAAATGTAGGAATGAGGAATTAGTTTACGTGCTGTAAATTACTGCGTTTTGTATATACGCAATAATTTTTAAGGAAATTTATCATAAAGTCAACCTTTAAGAACTACTTGTATATCTTCCATACACACATACATATCTCACCCTTTGCATCTCTTCCTATAATTCACCATAATTGTTGAAATGTTTTTGGGCCAAAAACATTTATCTAAATTGTTTTAGTGAAAGGAGTAATGTCTTGAAGCAACACGGAAAGGAAGGTTTAAGTAGCAAAAACATAACCATCAACCAAACTCCTGGTTGAGATAAGAAACAGGACACGTTATCCTTCCTACGTTATTACAATCAGGCAGGAGAAAATGGAACTTGAGTATATACGAGCATACCTAAAGGAGAGGATTGTAATGTTTTTCCTTCAGGAAGAATCTTGGTTCACATATAAAGCACCTCAAAACAGGACATTTTGCCATTGATAAAAACTGACTTCTGCCTTGGAGATTCCTGATCAAACATTATAGTAAGATTCACAGCCACACGTACAATTTATTTGATAGTACATATATCGAGAAATTGTATTTTTATTTCGAAGGAAAACAGTTGCTAGCATTTGACCATTGATGATTGTATTTGTGGTGTACAGCTGAATTTAAAATGAGTCAATTTAACCCTCCATGACTCAAGAAAAGGGACTTTTTTGAATTTTTGAATTGGAGATGTTAACAAAAAAAAAAAAATAAAATACTTGTATTTTTGGACTTTTTAATTTTTTTTTATTATTTGGAAAGAAAATTACAAAATAAGAAGTGTTGCCCTTAGACAACACTGAAGTAAGAGGTTAAAATTTATAATACTGCAGAACGTGTTACGAAAGAAGAAAGTTTTTGAAGCAATTCTTGGTTTTCGTGTAACACAAGGCTACCCCACATTTGTCACATTATGGGTAAATCCAATACACTTTGGAAACTTGCATCTGATTCTCTTATCAGACCATTACGGCCAGTGTCTAATTTGGTCTTGCCGAACTACTTTCGGAAGTGCATGCTGACTAGGTCCTTTTTGCCTTTTGGCTTGAATTTCGCTCTCCAGCAATCGCCGATTAAATAAATTGGGTTTAATACCCATTTTACAAAGTGTCACTGCAATCTCCAGACAAAAATCTGCTGATGATAAGCGGCCTGATCAAATATTTTTGTATTTAGCAATCCTTTTATAAAGTAGCCATGCATTGGCCATCGTGAGATCCAAATAATGATAAAAAGTCGTATGGACCATCTTTTGCTTCGCAAACGTATTTTGTATATCCCCATTAAACTGTCAAGCTGATCAACGCCACCCATATGGTGATTATACTCTCCAACCACATTGGGCGGCTTTATGTTCACATACCTTGAGTTCTGTTTGTCCCATCTTCGGACATCAGTTTCAGGGTATTGCCTAGCAAAGGTGGATAACAGGTTGACAATTTTGTTATGTTTCCATGTGACTGTTGACACATCGATCCTGTTGACATCAGCTACGTATTCTTCTAAATTGCTTGTTTCTTTTTTCATCATTTTCTTTTCTGATAACAGCTTACAATCTGGTAATCTATTTTTTCTCATAGTACCAAAACTGAGAATGCCTTCTTTGCCTAGATATTCTATTAGACGAAGAGAAGTTTGAAGCTCTGGTGCCTTGGAATCATACGTACTAGCCTCATGACGACGTTAGATGAGGCGCCTAAATCTGGCTCTCCTTGTAAGACAACATTTTCTTTTCCTGTTTCAATTTCTGTTTTATAGGCATAACAAGAAAAGCCACTCAACACAAACACTTTATAGCCCCACTTGTGTTGTTTGTGAGGATTGTATCTCTTTTAAGTATTCTGTGATTTAGTAGAGCACATTTGCTCGTCTACACGGTGCTCTTCCATTGGGACTTTACCATATGTCTCATTCAAGGAGTCCACCACTGGAAGTATCTTGTGTATCTGATCATGATCTAGATTGCCCCGAGGAAGATCTTTGCTTTTGTCGTTGAAATGCAAAGTTTGACGGACTTTTTTCAAATTTGTTTTCTGTATTATAGGCGTTCTAAAAGTATGACTCCAGTGGCTTGTAACTAAAGGTGATTGGACGAGAGACGTTAGATATACCACTCCTATAAATTGCCTAACGTCCTCCTCAGATATCCGGAAAGCGCTATTCGTATCTTTATGCACTTGATAAACGTTGGTCTCCTCAGAAATTTTTTTAATTAGTTCATTCGAAAATAAGTAGAAAAAAAACTGTACAGGAGTATCGAGCTCAAGTAGGTCAGGATCAAGGGTCTTGTTTCCCCAAAACTGAAGCTGCTCTGCAATCAACTCTAGACCCCCTCTCTTCCAGCAAAAACCCAGCTTAGCTGGCTTCTCCTTAGTATGTTTCTTGCCTCGGGGAAAACATTTTCATCTATGTTTTCTATAGTTTGAATCCTCATCTTTGAAGGCTTCATATTCAGGAACAAAATTTGGATCAGCAAGGCTGTCGTCGTCTAAATCGAAGCCATCTCCACTATCTGCATACTCATTCAACGCTAAAACTATTTCCTCGTCACTAAGGCGCCGTTTAAGAGATATCATGAAATACAAAACAATAACAATCAGCATATTTGATATAGAATAAAATGGTACACTGGTTGCCTAATGTAGCCTATGGGCAACAAACACCTTTTGCCAACAAAATCAAAATAAAACTTGAAACGCTATATAATATATATAATATAATAATGTTCAAACAATTACCTCTCCAATACATCAAGACTTATAACGCTCACGAAACTAGCAAAACACAATTTTTTATTATTTTTGATCATAACCAACCGGCGCGGCGCTTTTCGAAAACGCCGAAAGTCAACATACAAATGTCGATTATCTTTGATTCGAAAGAAAATTGTAGTAATCGAGCAATCGTCTAAGCAAACTGCTCGAAAACCTTCATTACATCATCCGAATCTTAATTGCTGATTTGAAAGTTTAATCATTCCAATTTATAGTTTATACATTATAAAATATTTTTTTTTGTATTATAAATATAAAATTTTATTTGTAGTGAATTGAAATTCTTCTTTATAATTAAATAGGAACTTTATGTCTTTTTTTTTTCGATATTAACTTCAAACTTTTCTTTCTAATCATATTCTTTATAATATTTATCTTTTTATTATTTTTATAAATTTTTTATATATCTTTAACTTCTATTAATTTAGAAACTCAAATCGGCAATTATAATTTCGAACATGAGAACGCTGAGATAATACAGCCATCCATTTATTACATTGCCGAATGTTATCTATCTTGGCTGAGCTAGCAGCTGATCTCAATTTACCGGTGCGGCGCAGAGATCATGCTGAGATTTGGACGGATCGTGGAATTTGCTTGAGATCGCCACACAGCACGGACGCCTCGAGAAAATAGTAGGGAAGCGCGCGTCAGTTCGTCGTTCGTTGTAAGTTTTTAGTTATTTATTCGTTAAATATTTGGAAAATTCCGGGAAATGGATCGGAAGAGGATTAATGAAAGTGGTTTGCAACATATTATTGCATCTCAGTTGCATGTTTTGCTGCTACTTTGCTAGTTCAGAGTGTGAACCATGGGTTACAGTGAGCGATTGCGTGAAAGAAATTAATTCTCATAATTTTGGAGGCGTTCGAATGGTATGTTGTCTACAGACTGTTTTTCGAAGAGCTAATCAAGGGAGGTGTCAAGATTCAAAACCAGCAGCAGCAAAAGCAAGCAATAGGAAATAAAGGTGAAGATGAATGTGAAGCAAACGATTACGGAAGAAGTTTTATGTGCTGCCTGAAACTATTTTGCAGCGCTGCAACGATCAACAGAAGATATGAAAATTGAAGAAGGTGTCGAAGGTAGTTCCGATAAAGACAGTAATGTAAATTTCATTCAATATTTAAGAAATAAAACAAGGAAAAAAGCCAACTCACCTTTCCGCTGGTTTCCCAGATTAAGTTAGCAACAAGGCGGAATATCTGCCAATAAATGTATTAGAACAAAGCGAAAGAGATATGATTCGGCTACAGTCAACCGAACATAAATTGCGTGATTTTCAGATCAAAAGAGTTAAAAACAGAGAAATCAACTAAAACAAAATTACTGGTTGATTTCAAGTCAGCCTAAGATACTTTGAATTCTAAGGAGGTTCCACACTTCACATATGCTCCAAAAAGTGAAAAAACCAGGCTTATCTTTTGAAGGGTCTGGACTGCGGGAGGACATGGTTGATCTCGTACAGATGTTCAAAGAAGTTGTACAATAAAGAGAATTCATTTCGGTTAAAAACTTTGCAAAAAATCGACCATCGAAAAGAATATTTAACTATATTTAGTAGAAATTTCCAAGAAAAGCATTGCAGGTGCCCTACAGGAGATAAGCTACTTAAATTTCAAAGCATTAAGACGGAAATGCCTCCAAAAATGAGAATTCAACCAGTGTTACCAGTGTCGATGATCTAACCAATCAGCTTCCAACCGTAACACGTACTACCGGTGCGTTGAGTGCGCAAAAGTTCATGCTCTAGTGAGTGTGAATTGGGCTAAATGGAACCTAAAAAAAATGCACTGATTCAACTGCTTTGTATTTAGTTACCCATCATCATATAGAGGGTGACTCCAATATCAAAATGCAAACGTTACATTTATTCCAAAGTAATATGCAAGCATACCGCGGAGTAGTACTTTCCAACTTCGTCAAGCTCAAGGTATTACCTGCGCTTGCCGCTACAGTGCTATATTATTATATTTATGGTCCTAATCTTTAAGCCAAAAAATCTTTTGTCTACACTCCAACACACTTACCTTTATCTTTAACCTACTCGGACTCTTGCTAAACTCCAGTTAAAGATTCGGTCTTTATTATATTAATCATATTTAATTAAATGTCATTACCATTGAGTTCACATTTCATTCATTTAAGTTCTCAATTTAGTTCATATTCCATTTATTTACACTTTAACACATAAGAATCAAGGACCCAAATCTGCGGCAGATCTTAGATTCGGACTGTGGAGTAGGAGGTGTCTGTTGCCGCTCTGGTTCCCTTGTGTCGTTGCCTCGTTGGTCGGGGGCCTTCTGTCGTTGCTGGAAAGCCTTCACTTTGCATATCTGTTGCTGAAGCTCCTTTTTGGCGACGCATTTAAGGGTTCTAGGCAAATAGCCAACTAGTGCACTTAGGTATGGTGATGGGTCTCTGGGCCAAAAGGCCAACCAGAAAAGCGTTTTGCTTCCTGAGCCAACAAGCTAACTAGAAACAGGTCTAGGCACTTAAACCAATTAGACCGAACCAGGCACAAGTTCAATTGGTTTCCTCCAGATGATCCTGATGGACAAAGCCGACTAGCAGAAAGGTTAAATAAATACGTCTAGGCACTTAAGCCACCTAGACTTAACCAGGCGCAAGGCTAACTAATTTTCAAAAATTGTTAGGCAAAGCCAACCAGCAAGAAGCAACAATAAGTATTCGCTATCCTGCTTCTGAATCAATGGGCTAACCAAGAAGAGGTAAACATTTTGAGCCAATCAGGCTAACCAGAAAGAATGGTTTGTTTGAAAAGCACTGGGCACTAGTTCAACGAGTTAAATTAGGCCACAGGTGAACTGGCTTTTAAAAAATCGATTAGTAGTCACTTGAATTTTCCTTGCCTGCTTACGAGGAGAGGCATATCAGCTGATTTCCTCGAGTGTCCCTCGTACCCTCAACGAACAATTAAATCGGTTCTACCGACCTATAGAAACATATCAAGGGCTGGTAATTGAATTGATTACCTGTAAACAAGCCCCTGTGGAAACTCTAGGAGCCTTCATATCTCGTTTATGAAGAACACTTAAACGTTGCCAAGAAGCCGCTGCAATTAAATACGGCAATGAGGCAATCACAATCGCTAATCTGCAATTAGAAGACTTCGCGAAACATGTGTTGAAAGGTGGAGTTGCTGACCTTAATCTCCACCAGTACCTACTTAACCTCAAAAAAACAAGCTTCGAAGAATTAGTCCCGAAAGCGTTAGACAGGGAGAGATTGGAGCAAGTAGTCCTCTATTTCCAACCAAATTCCATGCAGACTTATGCCCCATTCACTCCAAATTAACCCCCATATTCTTTCAATACAAACTCCATTTCTATTCCAACCAGTCCCCCTATACATTCAATCCTTTTGTTACGCCTTTCCAACCCCAAGCTCCAAACACAGCCAATATGAGCTCATAAAAAACCCAAATTCAATAGAAACACTAATTTAATTTGCAGTTTATGTAATTAAAGGGGAAACACGTATTCTGATTGTTACAGTCGGAAAAATATACCATTTTGTCAAGATTGTAAGGAATACAAGCATGATCCAAGAGACTTCAAAGCCAAATCTTCGAATAGAAATTCTAATTAAATTGCAACAGTGCACAACGTGCGAATAAAATGTGACTTCCGTTGTCGCTGGAATCATGAAGTAACCATATGTATTCAAAAAACGAAGTGGGAAGAAAAAACCAAGGGAAATGAACGGTAGTCGAGCCGAAAATCCTCGATTCGACTATAATTAATGCCAAGCGTGATCATAAAGAAATACCACCATTTAAAAATACCAAAAAAGAAAACAAAACAAAATTAATGGCAGCTGCACTACCTTTCGATATAGGAAAACAGCCAAAATTAAATTTAACTATCAACACGGGTCCTGAAGTTAGTATCATCAAAAGGTCATCGATCAAAGATACATTTTTTGCGTATCATGGATGACCGCCTTAAAAAGTTGAGCAACCGACGAGTTCTAATTCGGGGGAAATTTGGTCTAGTAATCGAAAGACCGCTTACATACAGTCTGTTAAGTAAGAGCGTGTCCAGCATAATTTTGAAATGGTTTATTTAACAAAAGTTTTTGACTTATGCATACATTGAATACAATCTGATGTAACGCGCTTTCAGTTTAATAGTGAGTCCAATCACCACCAGCTTCAATTATTGCGTGCCATCTCCGAGGCATACTTTTCACTAAATTTTCGGCATATTCGAGGGGAAGCGCCTTCAAATTTGTCGAGAGAGGTGCTTCAAAGTGTAAACACGTTTTCCACGGAGTTACTACTTGATGTAGGCCCAGACGTTTTCGATTTGCATCGGGCAATTGCAAAGAACAAACAAGTGCCACAATGCATTTTGCCCGTTTCCATTCAGTACACAGCCAGCTCCGGTGTTTAGGATCATTATCTTCTTGCAAGATCAAGGTCCCATTCGTTGTGATAAAATGTTGTTTGGCAGTCGGTAATAGAGCTTTCTTATAGATTTCAACCGTTGAAGTTCTCGGTGAACACGTGCAAAACGCCAAAATCCCTCTTTGAGAAGTAGCCCCAAAGATGAACCTTGACTGGATGTTTGACGGTTCGCTGGACGTGCTGATTTGATGTGAAACACCAGGCACGTGGTATGGTTGCGAAACCCCAAACAGAAGCTTCGTCAGAAAAAATTATATTACCCCAATCGTGATCTATGTTTTCCTGAGCCCAGTCGAGCTCTTTGGCCGTCACATTGCCAAAGACAGACAAGAGTGGTTTTTTAACGATAAGCCGCCATTTTACATTGTTTGCGCACAGATGTTTCCGAATGGCAATGTGTGATAACACGAGACCTTTTTGCTTCGATTTCGCTTGCCCTTGACGTACGGACAAGCCAGGATTGTGTGAAAACAAAGCCACGATTCGCTTTTTGTCCTTTTCGGTCACTTTTCTTACCGAACCATGATTTGGAAGGTCATCGACGGTTTTTGACTCTTTAAATCGTTGAACACACTTCTTGACAAACGGTACAGACTTTTTAATGTATTTAGCCGCCACTACATAGTTCATTTGTAGTGTGCAAAGGAACACAGCCTCGAAGCGTTTTGGGTAAATCGGACTCATCGCGATTTTAGTTTTTTCCTGATGGAAGATTGACTTGGACTGACTTTTTTTTCAAAGCGCCGAAGACAGAAATTTTCTTTACCAATCGAAAAAAATTTGAAGTCGATATCACTTACCAATTATAAGCTATGCTGGACACGCTCTTACATAACAGACTGTATATGATATATATTCTGGACACCATCATTATCGAAAATATATCGATTCATGTCCAAATACACAAATGCTTCTGGGTGTATGAAGCCAGTGATGAGATAAATCTCAGTGTACCATTTAGTATAGTAGGGCGGCTGCGAAATCCAAGGAATTCGGCTAATTGTTACAGACCTCATGATATTATTTCGAACAAGTTCTAAAATGAATGCATCAACTTTCATCACTTATACAGTGTGATAAATTCTGTTGTAAAAATGGGTAGATAAAATGTCCATAAGGGATGCACAAGACTACGACTATATAGTCGCAGTTCTGTCGCAGGTTACATATGGTTAAATGGAAGCCCGCACACTGCGATTTTCGACAATTTTGTTCAGGTCGGCAGTCGCAGGAATTTGCGATTTCCCTTAAACCAGTTTAGTAGGTAGTTTTTGTGGTACTCGCGCAGGCGCACATAATTTGAACATTTGACGCTGATGTGCACGGACGTTTCTTGCATAGCGCACATATGAGTTAGCGCATGTGTTTCTGGCAAAGACATACCTTCAAATGAGCATGTTAGTTCTGCGCATACCTGAAGTTCCTTTGCAAATCTTGTCGCAGTGTGTTCGTATTTGCGTCTAAAAATCGCTGGTTACGACAGGAAAATCGCAATGTGGACGAACCCTAAAGGACTGCAGCAATGGTCTGGTGCCTCGGCGAGAGAAGGTGGTGGTGTTCGCCGAGATTGGCCTTGTCTGAGGACGCGTGAATGCGATGGCAGGCTAGCATTGCAGTGTCGTGGGGCAGGTTCTTTTTTCTAGCACAAGGATCCACAGCGAAAAAATTTCGAATTTTTTTAGGACATAAATAAGTATCGACCGGAGTCGAGGCCGCGGTAACCTACTAAGGTTTAAAATTGCTAAAGCAAGTGGCAAACGACGCCTGGCTTCATCTCTACCGATGATACTTACGGCCCCCAAATAAGAGTTGGGCCTCCAGGTGGAATCTGGATCAATATCCAATGTGGACATAGCCAGGTGTTTTCCCTTTGAATCAAAAACTCATGTGAACGTATATTAGTTCACATGAACTTTTCCTTCAAATGTAAAACATCAACTTGTCGAATATATATTATAGTCTTATGTGATGGAATCACATAATACTAGACCATAAATAGGCATGCGAGCGGTAGGCTACTCTACTCTACAAGAGCACCTGTAATCGATTTGAAAAGGTGTGAGTTCACCCGATGGCTGGCTGATTATATTGGAGGGGCCAGTTAATGTGGCGAGTCCCATACCCGGCCAGGTTAAAAAAAAAACAATGGAAAGACCGAGTTTATAATGTAGTTACTCATTTTCGTTTTTAAGTATTTTTTACTTTTGAATTTTGCCTTAAAATAAAACATAATTTTTCAGTGTAAAACAAGTAAACATCTAGCGAAATATCGGAACAGGAAATTTTGGTTTAAGAATTCAATTCAACGTTTGCGCGAAACTAGAAAAATATCCTCATGACTTTTACAATTACACAAAACAAAATCTTTTCATCATTTTTTTGATGTTTGGATTTTATGATAATTCATATTAGATCATGTAAATGCTTTTGTTTATTTCTATATGATACACTGATGCCGATTACTCCCATTTCGTTACGTGCTACAAAATAAGTCAGGTATCAATAAAATTTCGACAGGCCTAGCTAGATCATTTGCACAAATAAAATTCAATGATCGTTTTCTAGCAAGCTGACGCGTTTTTGATTTTCAAATAATCATTATCAAAATCCTGCGCTAATTCCTAATGTATCAATTAAGTTCATAATAACAATATTCATACTATATGTTCGAAGTTTCTAATAAGTAGATAGATGATACCTGTGTCTCACAATACGTTTGCTTACTTCTTAATGTTCTGATTTCAATTAAAATTCTTACCGCTATTATGTATGCTATTTTTTTCTTTACAAACAAACAAAAACTTTCTTTCTTCTCTTAAACTTGTCTCCATAAAAAAAATGCAAAATGTTTACTTCTTGGTTACTTGGTTTTTCTCTTTGAATATAAAATTAGAAAAGAAGAAAATCAAAATCAAAAACGATAAAAAAATACTAATAGGTGTTGAATAATGTTTGTATATGAAGTTAATTAAAAGAAACAGAAGGGTACTTACCCAACATCCTCAACGAGCGATCGTAGATGGTGTGGATGATGCAATAACTATTCATTAAGTTGACAAGAATTCGGGTGTGAAGGCTTTAATTTTTTTTATACAAATACTGGAAAGGAATTACTCCACTAATCGAACAGCGCTACACTCGTCTACTTCGTTTCCACAAAACCCATCGTGAAAATTATCACCAAAAAGTTGAGAATCTAAATACTGACAATTGAATGAGGCACATATAAATGCAAATTTTCCATTAAAAAGTTCAATGAAATTAGAAAAATGTCACCGCTGCCAAAACAACAACGAAAAATTCACTAAAATACAATTATCAATTTCCTCTGGAGAAGAAAATGCAATTTTGTGCTAAACCTCTCCTCCCCATCTCTACGCTCTACTTCCTGTTATTCTTTGACGTTTTTTTTGACGATGCCATTCGCGTTCTTGATCGTTTCTCTTCACTCGACTTTCATAGATTGCGTCGTTTTTCCTACGTCCAAACAATCTCCCTCCGGGATCACTTCGATTTGCAACATTTCGTCAGATAATAATGTAAAAGATTGTTATAATGGCTAGTGGACCCAAGTGGCAAGTTATCAGGTTTGCTATTATGAAGAAGATATTTTCCAATTGTTGCGATGCTACAGCTCGATGCAGACCATCATCAGTTGAGCTCACTTAAAAGCTAGTTGATTTGTTCGAAACAATTGTTCCATATCCTTCGCATTTATTTACACTAATCGAAATTGAGTCGTTCATTGTTATTGTTGATTTAGAACTGTACTCCCAACTAGTATTTAGAAAAGACCGTAAATGGTATTAACCAACTGCAATAAGAAGATTAATACCATGCGCAAGTTTAAAGCCCTTCTCCTAACGTTTGCTTTCACTTTCACCACGGCCACTTGGTTGGGATTTGGGGAAAGGATTTTCCACTTATACTCTACGGTCACATCGCCAACACGGCAAGCTATCGACTTTTCGCCACTTAATTAAGTGAGAGTAGTTATTATAGAGGTATTTACTATCGGAGAAACATTCATTTTCACAATTAAATTAAAAAAACAGTAACCACATAAAATATCACAAAAGTAATATATAAAACTAAACTGTCCGAGCTAACTGTGTAGTTTCCAATAAAATTTTCCAACTTCCAACAAATATTGGATAAATATTCTTTCCTGGCGAATCAACTCAGACTCTCGTGCACAACCCAAATGGAAATTTTCTCGCCACTTGCACAATTTCCACGGCGATGGATGCCGAATTCCACGTTAAAGTTTGCGCACGATCATTTCCTATTGCTCAATGCGGTAATTCGAATTAAAAACGTGCCTTCATTAGAGGAGTTCGATTAAAATATCTGAGCAAAGAGGGATCGAATGCTAATTTTAATAGATTGCGGTTTTCCCGATGTGTGCCATCCGTGGCGATCAAAAGCAGACTCCCCCCGGGACTAGTCGCAATGGCAGTTCACAAGCCATCTCATCCGTCCCTGTAGATCGTATTCGGCCATGCAATTCGTAGATAAGATGCGTTAAATAGGTGTTCCCGTATCCAAATTCTAATTGGAAATTTAAATAATTATTTTTTTAAGTTCACAATTAAAATTTGGATCAGTATTATGGTGGTCTTTGAGCAGTTTGCTTGGTTGACTGACCGATTACTACTATTCGATATATGGTGCTTAGAATTAGTCTTAGTCTTTCTGTACAACCAAGTACATGTACGAAGATATTTCCTTTCGCAAACGCGTAGTATTTTCATTGTAATACACTCTGAATACACCAGATTGGACATCCATACGTCAAGACCGGTCTAACCAGCGCCTTGTAACGGATAGCTTTGAACTTTTGATCAATGCAGTCTTTGAAGGAATATGAGCCCTTTACAAGATCAATCGAGCATCGTTTTAATACGTATAAAATTAAGGTATCGAACAAAAGATTTATGTGGAACCCATTCTTCTTTCCGTAGCCAAAATGTGAAAATCTTTCCGATTACGTTTCAGGTCTTGACAGGCCAACCGCAGCATTTGAAACAAAATTGTTTCCATTTTTTCTACATTCACTTTCATTCGCTAATTGTCCTCAAGAACTGAAGGATTGAGACCAGTGGGGAAAACATGGAAACGCTGGTTTGACTCGGTTGACGATGATTCATCGCTGCTCGGATTTCAAAATTCGAGGACGCGGCCAATGGAACGAGACAGTTGGAGGCGCTTTTTGCAGGAAGCGAGGGTCCAAAAGGGGCTGTTGCACTGCGAAGAAGGAGAAAATAATATTGGTGTGCTTTTAGGACCACTCAAACAATGAGCAGGATGTAAATAAAACAGAGGCGAATTTAAATATTTTGTTTCTAATTTTATTGAAGAGCACTATGTATGTATGATTTAAGTAGTTGATAATCATATAAAAATTTCGAAGGTGCACTCTGCAGCTTCTTCAATAGCCAATTTTTTCAACAGGAGCTGATTGATGGAATGGAAAGAAGCTATTATGCTTCGCACTAGTCCTTGAAAAATTTAATTGTTCCTTTTTTAAATTTAACGTATTCAAAGTAACCGTTTCACTTTTTGATTTGATTGATTAGATGAAACCATTAACTACTTTGAATCTTATGATTTAAGTGCACTGTTATTTTAATTTTTCCTCCATGTGTTGAAGAATTTTTCTGCGCACTGTTGCCAGGCATATCTCTGCCTAAATACACGACATACGAATCTGAGATGTATGGGTACGTAATTTTCTTCAGGATACTACACTTTGTCACTTATCTTGATACATCTACAGAAGAAGGTATGCATATCCTACCATCATAATTGTGGAAAAAAGCATCAAATAGGACACTTTACTTGAAACTGAATGATACCCAAAAGTGTGATACTAAATTGTTTTGCGGACATTTTTTGTTCATATTGCCTGCAACCGTAATCTACGAGTTATCCTGGCGGGATATCTAAAAATGTCATGTTCGTTTCATTTTTCCCTGGGATAGATGGATTGTTATCTTTTGGGTTGCGTTGGTCAATGTTAATTTTTTCTATTTGCACTAGGACGACAAAGTCAACCAAGGAAGGAAAGATGGTAAGCGGCTAATGACTTCTTAATGTTTTATTAATTTGTTTTTGGAATGCTGTCAATCATTGTCGGTGTTATGATTTTTTTGCTGGTGTTGGTTAAGGATATTGGGGACAATTTTTAAGCAAAATCAGGAAGTAACGTGTTTGCTGGAATGTTTCCGCTCAATTTCAACTGATGTACTAATCGAGATGATTGACGAGATTTTTAATTTGTAACACGAAAAAGTGTCAAGTTAAAGGATGTCGATTTGTTAATGAACCTAAGATAAACAAGACTATCTTGGTTGTGATTAATTGTCACTTCCTTTTAAGAAATATCAATGATATATACACGACGCAATGAACGGTACGTTAGGATGGTTATGTCTGGTAGAATTTTGTGCACTATGAAATTAAGTAGATGAATACATCGAATCACAGGAAATGTTAAATAATTTTGATTTAAGTTTCATATCAAATGATATCCTTCATGTATGTTTAGTTGTGCGATATTCTAAGTGACACTTTATTTCCTTTAGTCCAACTCAAGTTCTTAACGATGATTTCTGCATCTTGTTTCAGTACAACTCAACCCCACATTGTCTGCAGCACCATCAACAAAGAAAGGAAATCTTATTTAAATATCAGGTACCAGCAAGAAGTTTTTCACATTAAAAACCCACTATCAACGTAAATGCGAGTCATTTCAAAAGTTGTAATAATTTTAATAAGAAAATTTTTATGACTTCAAATCTGTACGCCTTAACTTTTTTAATCACCTACTTCCGAGCGTTAAATTCCACCGGAAAGTGCCCATTAAGCCACGGCTATATTGCAACGTAGTAGCAATAACAGTGTGCGCAAATTACAGATTTTTTCCGCAGATTAGGTATCATCGTTTCTGCGATAAAAGTTGACTGAAATGAGCAAAAGAATGAAATGAAAAAGAGTTGAAAATTCTATTTAAGATACTAAAACTTTGAGATATTTAGTGTCGGGCTCTTTTATAGGTTTGGATGCAAATTAAGGATAATATAATTGTGTTTGCCTGAATATTGTATGAACAAAAAGCTTATAATGAGAGCATTAGACATATACGAGTATATTGTATTTTATTCACGATCAATCATGCTTTTTATTTTCTTTAAGAATTGCTTTTAATTGCCCACGTTTATGAATTTTGAATACTCTAATTCAGGATACTTAAGCCATGATTCCTTCGATATTTTTAAAATATTTTCCTCTTGCATTTTGCAATGCGTCTTAGTGGAATGAAATACGATTTGTTTAAAAAACTAATGCTCAAGATATTAAGCTGCATGAAAACTCTCACTGAAAAATGGGAGTGGTATTTTCAATACGTGAGTCTATTTTCTTACGATATAAGCTCATAGGCGACTTGTGCATATAATTCTAAATTTTAAAACTAATTGGATTTGGTATGTAAGAAAGTACTCTTAAATTTTCTAAGATTAAAAAAATGAAATTATATTTCCTGAAATTAAAGCCGTATGAATTTTCCAATCATAACAATATCAGTGCATGGTTATTCTACTTTTCACGCTTCTTATCAAACCAGGTTGTTGCTTCCAAGCAGTTGATAGACAGTTGTCTATAGGTCTCTGCTTTCTCCTTAGATGTTTTTGTATTGGCAGAATAGCTAGTACCTATACATTAATTAAGGTGATAAGCTCAATTATTTTTTTTTGTGATTGGCAGGTGAATGCCATTTAGAGTGTGGGACTCTCATGCTCGCAAGAAGGGGACTGGAATACCGGGCGAACACCTCCCCTGTCAACCCGAGTACCAAGCATGGAACCGTTTGATACATTACTTCGGGCCAGGTGTAATGATTTTCAGCATAGGAAATTTCCCAAAGGAAATTTAAACCGACCTCTTGCGGTAATCGAGCAGTCATACAAGCAAACTGCTCGATAGCCCTCCCATCCATAATTGTAATGGCAGATTTGAAAAAAATATGTATTTATTTCCATTGTAATTGTAATTTGTAGAATAATTTTTCCTCTTATTTTTATATTAAATGTAACTTTATATCAAATTTTCCTCTATATTAAAATTTAAATGTTTTCCTTTAATTATATTTTCCATGAAATTTAATTTTTATTACCATTTAAAATTTTCATTTCCTTACTTCATGTAAATTTCTTCACGCCATGTAAATTTTCTTCACTTCATTTAAATTTCCTCACTTCGTTTCAAAAATTTTTTTAAGTTCACTTAAAATTTCCCTACTTCAGTTAAATTTTGATTTTAAAAAATTTAAATCTCCCCATTACAATTTAGGGTGTGAAAACACTGGTTTAGTGCAGGCCAACGGTGCATTACATGAAAAAATGCATTCAAGTTCAGCTGAGTGGGCAGCTGATGGAATATTACCGTTAACAATACGGGAAAAGGAAAAGAGAGACAAGTTTTGGACAGATCGAGAAGTGAATCGAGGAGTACGGTGTTGATCACCACGCGTTGTATCGCGTCGGGGAATAGACAAAAGGTTTCGTTCCGGAATGGAAAACAATTTCTGCAAAAAGTGGCTGCAGGGTGTTTTCCTTATCTTTTTTGGTCGCGATTTGGCCGCTGAAACACTGAAAAGTGTTCGTGTAGTTCTGTGATAATAAGAAGCCAATATTTTGCGGCTAGCACTCGTGAATTACCATTGTATAATGTGCGTTTCGATGGGAAATTCATTTGCTTGAAGAAAAGTACTAATTTGTGCTCAGTTGAATTTAACAAAAACGAGGGCTTACGCACGAAGTAGTAGTGACCCAAATAAAAAGTGAGAAGTTCAAAAAACATAGCAGATAGGGAATGTGATTTTCCGCCATTTAACATTGCAGAGATTCGTCGGTGCGGAAGCGAAAACCACTTATTGTACGCTTTGCCTTGTCGATGTCGTGCAGTTTGTCGATTTGCGTGTCAACCTCTCTCGCCCTGATACAGTTCGTTTTTAGGGTTTTGTAAAATAATTTTACAAAACCCTACTAAAATCGCGTCCTATCTGTCCGTCCGTCCGTCCGTGTGTCACAGCAGTTTTTCTCGGAAACTACTTGAGTTAGAAACATCAAATTTTGTAGGTAGGTGTAAAGTGGTGTTTACTTCAAAGTTCAACTACAAAAAAATTTTATAAGGTATTTAAGGGGGTCTCCCCATATAGGGGAGTGACCCCCCGAAAAAAAAATTCATTGAAGGTAGCCGATATGGGTGTCAAATTGAAGGTCTTGATGAGAACTTTTCAAAACAGGTCTTCGTTTGGCAAAGATTGCTTCGAGGGGCGCACAGGGAGGGGAAATACACGAAAAATTTGGGTCCCCCCCTCGCGATTGGACACCTGTGATCCGAAAAATCTGAAAAAAATCACGAATGTAGGCCTTGATGAGTACAATAACAACAAATAGGTGAGAAGTCACAATTCATTCAACTTTGTTAGTAATAGTATGATCTATCGATTTTATGTTTTCTTGAATAAAATCTAAATAGTACCCTTAAATTCAATGAAATACAGTACACAGATGACTATTTGTAAGATTAATCTACCCTGAAAGTTTCATAAAGATTGAATCATATTTAGCGAAGTTATAGCGGTTTGAATTTTCCTGTATTACTATGGAACATTATGCGCTGCATTTATTACTATGGCAACATATGGCTATGGAACAACATGCGCTTTTTACCGACTCAGACACTACAGTTTTGCTAGGATTTGCATGAAAATTTCAGGAATGATAGGTGTCATGAATATCTTTGAGAATCGGTTCAGCTAGTGGTATCAGTAATTGACAAACAAAATAGTGGCTGTTTTAAATGCGAAGATTGAATAATTTGGAGTTATTTTTTCCCAACTTCAGCGTTTAAGGTGCATGCTTTGAACACCTGATTCAATTTAACGAATGACTGAAGGTAAGTACCCACAATTAATGCTCATAAGTGAAACATGTCAAGAAGGCGAGAGAGAGCTCCTAGCAAAAGGGCTTTGTTACCATTCTAGGATTCGAAAAATTTGGCCATTAATCGATGGTAACAGTACAGAAAAGTGGCCGCTGAAAAAAAAAATCATCAAACGTAGCCGATATGAGTATGAAATGAAAGTTTTCACGGGAGCTTTTCAAAACAGTTCTTAAACTGTCAGTTTTTGCTTCAGTGGGGGCACAGGGGGGAAATACATGAAAAATGTGTTTCCTCCCTCGCGAATGGACATCTGAAATAATTATCAAGGGAGATATTTATGAGTATAACATTAATAAAAACCTCAGAAGTCGAAATTCGTTCAACTTTGTTAATAATAGTATGATCTTCGAATTTCATATTTTCTCTAATAAAAGCATCTTTGACATGTTTCTTGATATTATTCGATCTGGTGACTGCATTTTGTAAATTGAATACAAAACCCTTCTGACATGAGAGTAGGTATGTTTACCCAACTTGTTTCTTTCTTTGGCTTGGTGTGGGTTTGGAGCCAACTCTTAATCACCGCGTGATCGTTGCAACTTGCCAGCACTGGAAAGCGGTCAGAATTGTCGCAAAGGGGTAGTGTGCCCGCTCCCATTTAACCATGTTTAACTTGCTACAGGAGAGAATATGGAACGGTGCTTGAAAGGATTTCGGTTTTGTGAACGGAATAAAGATGAAGTGAGATGCGAATAATTTAATTAATTAACATAGTAAGATGTTGTTGCGCTGATAATTCAATGTATATGCTCGGATAAGTGCCTACCCAGTTCTTCCCATTCTAATCATAGTGTTTGTAATAATGATTAGAACTCAACAAGAGTTATCGTTTACCTGTTCTTATTCCGGCGTTCGTCGAATATTTTCAGTTTCCATGAAAAGTCAAGGCTATTAGGCTGATATATGTGTTATTGATACAGCGGAAGTGAAATCTCCCACTGTCCTGGTGTTATGTTTGTACGTAGTCAAGTACATATTCGCTTTCCCGTTGTATGTACACGGAAAACTACACGCGTCTGAATACCTACGTACTATATGTGCCCGAAGTACCGTTAACACAGAGTTCACATGCGGCAAGGGACATTTATTGCCTCGACTCGTATCGTCGTATAAAATGGAATTATTGTTGAAATGAATCAACCGATCGCGAATAGCATATCATCATTTCGATCATGAAGTGCGCATTTGTCCTTTAAAGCTGGTGTACATCCGCGAAAATGGAAGGAAACCCTATTTCTCGTCATTCAAAGATTTTTTTCGGTGACATAGAGAACGTATAAAGTCGTAGTGTGATGCTTCGTAATAATCCCTTCAAGCCCACTGGAATATGGCTGTAGTACTGTGGCAGCACTTTAAACAGTAACAAAAGCCGAATCGTGTAAAGTGAAGCAAGTTCAACGCAAAAGGCATAATACGCATGAAAAGATTGTGAAGCCAACAATTCGCTAAAGCAAAACGGAAATTAATCGCAGAGATTTATAAGAGCCGGCATAGCGTTACCAGGTTGAAATTAAACACACTCAGCTGTACCAACGGTGTAAGGAACCTGTTTAGGAAGCGGTTGCTCGCCTATCACTTGGAAACGACATCAATTCTTCCATTCCCAGACGCATGTCTAGCCGTTCACTAGTTTGACATCAAATTTATCAAGTAACTTGCATCAGGCCTTGTTCCTAATGGTGTACCGGAAGAATTTAAAGACACAAATGCGTGGATAAATAAAATTTTAAAGAATTTAAAGGACATTTCATTTATTTTTCATCTTCTAAATAGTATGAATGCAAAAACAACTCCACTATTTCATGCCGTTTTATAATAGCCACAAAGAAACTTTTAAATTTGGTCGACAATTTATTCTTTTGCTAGTTTGTGGCGTAAACGCACGGAATGACGCAAGATGTGATGGGACTGGGAAAAAATTAATTAAATTTAGCTGGGCCTTACTTCTGAACTATAACAGCCAGTAAATTATTCATTGATTTTTAACGTAGCTAATCTTACCCATTATATAAAGAAAAACACAGAAGAAAAATTGATGCATTAAACAAATTCAATAGTTTCTTTAAGAATTTTAAGGCATGATAATTTAAAGTTCACTGAAACAAACTATTGCAGCCTATCTTTAAAAAAATATAGAAGATAACCATCTCATATCAGCCAAATCGATTACTACAACCTCGCATGATTTCGTAAATACTACGTGCCCATCTAGTAAATAACATATAGTCCTGCTTCGAATTTTGAGACTGGAATATGTCAACAAGTTTGACTCTGCAATGTTGATTTGTGTTTGTTTCTGCTCTGTTTAATATCCGACCCAAGTTGTATAGCTATACATAATTGGTTGTATCTGTTTTATGCACGTAATGAAATAATACGATAAAGAATAATAATCCCATAGTTGACGCCTCGATAGAAGGCTTTCCGCATGACATCGACTAGCCATCGGGCGCGCTACATCTGTTTTGTCGTTTTCAGGGGCTCTTGCCGGGTTGAGTGGCCTTCCACTCACGAGCCTGTTTTATGACATAGAGTTATGCGACCCGATCACATAATTCTATGACATAAATCGGTCACATCCACATTTCGCGTTGATGGGAAGGCTCATACAAAGGGGGTTGGTATGAGTTTTCTGCTCAAACGTCGACATTTGGATCTTGATCCAGTTGGACGGGTGCGAGGGGGCACCACATCCATCCGGTTTCCCCACTCTTATTTGTGGCCCATAAGAATCGTCGGGTGACGACAAAGTCTCCCCAAGTCCATCTGTTTTGACTCGCTCGACTTGTTTTCGGAACAAGCAATTTTCCCCTTCAGTGGTTAACTCCATTTTTCGACTTCGGTCGACCTTATTTCTGAGACCCGAGAATTCGAGAATGTGAAATTATTTCGTAGTGGGTCCTTGTGCTGGGGGGATGAACCCGCCCCAATACACTCAACACTAGCCTGCCAGCGCATTCACGCGTCCCCAGACAAGGCCAATCTCGGCTAATATTACCATCCTCTTTCGCCGAGGCAGCAGATCATCGCTGCAGTCCTGCACGGACATTTTTGATACCGCTTTTTCACTACACTCTCATCGGTTCTAGACGTGAAGTCTCGGAACGTGACTGTATCCATCGAACGGACTATATCCGTCAGATTGACAAGTTTGTACACTCTTAGTTTACTCCGAGGTGGCTGCTGGCTCGCTACCTAGTTCGGAGAGGAGTTTTGGTTGCGGGTCTTACCCGCACAGACTTTGTCCGAAATACAAAAACTCAGCCACTGGTTCAAATGCCCGATTTAAAACCCGTCAAACAACTTCTATCGACTCTATTCTAAATTACGTACTTCATTCCAGAGAAAAGAACGAAAACAACCGCTGAAATAATACGCGCTTCCGAATAGAATCGACGCGGTGCCCGAAATAAATACACTACTCGAATGCGAAACCATGAAGAACGTACTCTAATAAAAACGCAAACGCAAACTATGGCTACGAGCACCGACCGAAACACGAAACCGACCATTCGCGGATTACTGGAACCCTACCCTCGCGGCGACAAACTCACCGTTCGTACACACTATTCTGCAGAAAACAAACAGTTTTGGTGGAAAGGAAAGACTGGGTTAGCCTAGCAATTCTTATTTTTATTACATTTTTTTCTTTACAGGATCCGGAACTTAAATTCAAAGCGTAATGACAATATTCTAACTCTATTCTGTTTAATAAATCAGTTTTATCTTTATTTCTACAATCTAAATTTTCATTTGAAGCCTGATCGTATTGCAGGAGGAAAGCGCTAATGGCAAAAGTTACATTAAATATACGTCTTTAGCTTCATTCATTAAGGATGAGTACAACATTACCGAGACAAAAATGCGTCGACCAAGACTGGCTATAAATGGGCTGGATAATCAATTTACAAATGAGGAACTACGAAAAGAAATACAGGCGCTAAACCATGCTATTGAGAATAGAGAAAACAAGTTGGGTAAACAGACCTACGCTCATGTCAGAAGAGTTTTGTACCCAACTTCCCAGAAATGCAGTCACCAGTAATGAATAACGTCAAGAAATATGTCAAAGAGATGTGCACGTTCAAAGGAAAATCCATTGTTTTTCTACTTTCAACGGTCGCCATTTTGTTGCAAACCAACAAAAATCCCTCAAATCATGAATTCTCAAAAATATTAATGTTATTGGCATTATTGAAAAATTTCAAGAAGATCAAGTCAAAACCGCTGTGACTGATTCGATGGAAAGTCCATAAAATATCAAAATCATGTGTTGATGTTGTTGTAATTGGAGAAATTTCAAACGGCTATAACTTTCGTGTATATCATTCGATTTTCATCAAACTTACAAAGATTAACAACCCTTAGAATTTCGTTTAGTTTAAGGGTACCAATGCGATTTTATTGGGAAAAATGTGAAATTCGAATATCATATTATTATTAACAAAGTTGAGCGAATTTCGACTTCTAAGGTATTTGTTGTTGTTGTACTCATAAACACCTACCACCATAATTTTTTTTAGATTTTTCGGATCATAGGTGTCCAATCGCGAGGGGGGGGGGGACCCAAATTTTTCGTGTATTTCCCCTTCCTGCGCATCGCTCGAAGCAAAGCGTATCAAAGTAAGACCTGATTTGGAAAGCTCTCATCAAGACCTTTGATTTGATACCCATATCGGCTACCCTTGATGAATTTTTTTGGAGGCCTCTCCCCTATATGGGGAAACCCCCCTTAAATACCTTATAAAATTTTTTGTAGGCGAACTTTGAAGAGAGCACCACTTTACACCTGCATACAAAATTTGATGTTTCTAGCTTAAGTAGTTTGCGAGAAAAAGTGCTGTGGCACACGGACGGACGGACGGACAGACGGACAGACGGATAGACAGTTCGCGAAACTAGTAGGATTTTGTAAAATTATTTTACAAAATCCTAAAAATGGAGCTCGTTCATGTCAGAAAGACAAAAAAACGGAAAATGGTTACATATTATTGAGGTAAATGGAAGCATGTAGAAAAAATGAGCTAACAAATACATCAACATTGATTATGGGTATTTTGTGAAGGAAGATTTTAACGTTACGAGATGCTTTAAGTGCCAAAAATCTCTGTCAAATGTGGAGGAAAGCATGAGCTCAAAGAATGCTAAAGCACACATGAGAACTGTTACAATTGTATGGGTAATAATAAGAATGCTGATCACTCACACAGAGCAGACTCGTGGGAGTGCCCAGAGTATCAAAGAAGGATTATAATTGCTAGGAGGAGTACTGACTGCAATCTTGATGATGATTCTTAATCACAAAACTCAATCTAGCGACACATTAATTATCTTTTATGCCAATATAAGAAGCTGAGTGATTCAAATTTATCTGTAGCAAAATCCTGAAACGGATCTGATTATACTAAACGAAGTATGGATCTATCCTGAAGAAGCAAAGTATTACAATATTCCGGAATATAGCTCCATTTTCTCCTACAGGCTCAGAAGAGGAGGAGGTACAGCAATTTATATGAAAAGTACAATAATTTCCTGACAATGAGAGTAACATCTAACATATATAATATAATAATAATAGAAATAACCTGCGCAGGTTAAAAAACTAAAAATCGGTACTTACTATAAACCCTCAAGTGCCTGTCTGGATCACATAGCAATGAGTGATAAAAAAATTGCTGAAAACATTAAATTCACAACTTGCAGACTGGCTGGAGTTAGATTCTAAAAATCGACCTCCATGGTCAAAGTTTCAGTAAGCAAAAACCTACTCACAAAATATTCAGATATTTAGACAAGGATCTTTTCAAGTCGAAGTTTCAACAGTTGCTAACAAACCGAAAACCTGAAAACCATATGGAGCTCAAAAATATGATTACAGAGTCCACGCATGATTCTACCATTGAGAAAAAGATCAAATGTCGACAACATACATGGATAACAAAGAAAGTTATTGAGGGTAGTATTACAAAAGGAAGGCTGATAAAAAATACAAAAAGAAGGCTGAAGATCAAGCACTTCTGTATAGCCAAGCCCTAAAAGAATCAAAATGTCTCATAAAAGAAGCGAAATTTTCACATTACTCCAGAAGATTGTAACATGCAATATAGAAAATAATAAATAAAGTAAAAGATAATGCGTCACCTTGGATCATGTCATAGAATTTTGAAATTTTTGGCCTGGACTCTAACAATGCAGCACGCCCATGTAGAACGGCAAACTCGCTAAACCAATTTTTCAACAATTGGTGAAAAAATTGCCAGGGAGCTTAGTGAAAAGTCAGCTAACTGTTTCAATATCATAAATAGCCCACCTAAGGCCATTTTTCACATTCATCACGCGACTGAAAGAGAAGTATTGAATACAATTGAAAATTTGAAAAAAATGCAGCACCAGGTATTGACAACAGCGTCAAACATGAAATTATTTTAATCAAAGGGGAGGTAGCTGAGCCACTGGCAAATTTTATAAACGAGCATATTAAAAATGGAACATTTCTGGACGAAGAGAAATTTGCAAAAATAATTTCAATATCTATTCAAAGGAGGAGATCATCTGGATCCAAATAATTACCACCCTGTTGTACTTTTGACAGCCTTTAGTAAAATATTCGAAAAACATGTAAATAATCGTTTAAAATCTTTCTTAATGGGCAATACCATCATAAATCCGAAGCAATTTGGCTTTCAAAAGAACAAGAGTACTTTCGATACATTACTTTCTGCCTCACGTCACATCAATGAAAGACTTCATAAAGGAGATTATGTTATTACAGTTTTTGGTGGACCTAAAGAAAGCTTTTGATACGGTTGATCATGACCTGTTACTTCAAAAACTCGAATCGTTTGGTATACAAGAAAAACCGAAACAACTGTTTAAAAGTTATTTGGAAGGAAGATTCCAAAGAACATTAGTTAATAATGTCTTGTTCAATCTAGCACCAATGAAATCAGGGATTCCTCAAGGATCCATACTTGGGCCACCTTGTTTTTGCTATACACCAACAATTTGAATATATGTAAACTGAAAGTTCACCACACATTATATGCTGATGATACTGCACTTCTTTATTCAGGACATGATATAGTTGCCATGGAAAATATCATCAACGAGGATCTAGAAAAATATCGTTCATGGGTTATCGAAAATAAGCTGGCATTGAATACTACAAAGACAAAATACATTATTTTTAAACATAAAAGTTCACCTAAAAATTAACGGTGAAACCTTGCAAAGGGTGCTCGAAATTAAATATCTCTGTTTTATTATAGATCATCGTTTGACATGGTTGCCACACATAAATAATTTGAGGAGACAACTAGCACCAATGATAGGAATGTTGAAAAGAAAGGTTAAAGCGAAAGCACGGCCTTAAACGCTTTGGAGCTAATATGCTCAATATGTCTTCTGAAGGTTAGTTTTTTATCGAGTATAAGTCCAAGATATTTAAGATTCTCACTCCAAGGAATAGTTTGCCCTAAAAAATTTATTGGTCGCTTCCTGGTGAAGTATATTGACTTCGTTTTTGCAACATTTATTTTAATTTTCCATCTATGGTGGTATTGATAAGTAAGTTCTAACGCCGTTTCAAGGCTGGAGATAATGGAAGTTGGATCTGCGCCTATGCTGTACATGCAAATGTCGTCTGCGAAAGCTACACCTTGGCAGTTTGGTAAAGAAGGGAAGTCAGACGTATACATGTTATATAGAGATGGGCTTAGGCAGGAGCCTTGCGGAACACCGGCAGATATACTTTTCACTGGGGAAATGCTTCCCCCTACTTTGACCTGGAACTTCCTATCTGTTAAAAATGCTTGTAAAAGGTTCAACAAGTATGGGGGTGTGTTATATTTCTGATGTTTATAGACCCAAGCATCATATCAGACTGTATCAAAGGCTTTTTCTATGTCCAGTGTCACCAAACCTACAGACAATTTATTGTACATCGCTGCTTTGACGTCCTTCATAACACGGAGGAGCTGATGCTCTGTCGAATGTCTGTTTCTGAAGCCTAATTGGAAATCAGGTAAGATATTATTGTTAGCCATTAAATCATTTAATCTTTTCAGGACCATTCTTTCAAAGAGCTTACCTAATCCTGGTAGTAAGCTAATGGGCCTGTCGTTGTCGGGAGAGTGCGGATCTCTTCCAGGCTTCGGGATACGTATTACTAGAGCTTGTTTCCAGATGGATGGAAAGAAGGAGAGCCTAAGGCAAGCATTGAATAGGTGGCATAAGAATATTATCCCTTTTTTGGTTAAATTTTTAAGTACTATATTCGGTAGGCCATCGATACCTGGTGCTTTACCGTTTTCAAATTTTTTAAGTAAACTTATCAACTCCCTGTTTTTTATTAATGCACCAGGAGGTAAAGATGTTTGTTTAGGTTGTTGTTCCAAAGTTTTGGCCACCATCATTTCTGCTTAATTGTTGCAGAACCTATTGGAGATATTATGGAACTGCTTAAATTTATCTACAAGTATATCTGCTTTTCCACACAGGTTTCATTTTGTTACGCCGCGAGGCACCTTCAAGTTGGGGAATCCCTCTTCTAATCAGTTTGCGAAGGCATTTTCTGGCCGACTTATATGCTGCTACCCGGTTGCATACCTCGTCACGGTTCTGTTCCTCCGTTGAGCCTCACACCGAAGTTTGTGACAATTTCTTCGCTTTTCAGCAATTTCAGTCGACCACTAATATACTAGGGGCTTACCGTGGCAGGGTATGAGCTCCATTATATACATTAAAGATATCACTTGCTACTTTGTATGCCTTGAAGATTTATTCGATGAACTTGAAATTGTTTCCAGAGCACGTGAAATGGACTAGAAGAATTCCAAAATCTATTTTGTAGACTGTAAATCCTCTGTCAACTTTAGTTTCCTTATCAATAATATTGTATCATAGATGTCAGCAGCTTGAAGACTCTTGATGGATTCCTGGGAACATCATATAGTCTTCTTTCAAGATCAAAAGATTTGCCTTGAAGTAAAACAGATTACACCAGTTATAGGTTGCTCTCATGAATCCATTGGTGAAACAAGACACAAAATGGGAAGCTAAGTTCCTAAGACCTAATGGTGATGCAATACTAGACCCCTTTTCTATTGTGTTAGCGTCTGGATAATATTCACAGGTTTTCTGTTTAGCCTTAAAATAGGGAAATACTTTTACAGAATTGATACCCAATTTATCCGAATCGTTACTGGTTGCAATTCCACAAACTGTATTATAAACCCTTACTTGCCGTTGAAGCGATTCACCTATTGTCTTAGAACCTTCATCATGATATGCAAAGAGCTAATTTTTTCTTTTCTCAGTTGATATTTGTTGCGTCAAATGTTATTGAAAGCTCGTTTTTTCGTTGTATAAACTGTTGCTGATATATTCAGCGTTTTTGTAATCCTGAGTCAATGAGCCTATCCAACCGTGAGTCTTATAGAATTCATGCCAAGATTGCTTCACCTGACTTCTTCCCAGTACAAAATAAAACAGTCTTTTCGGTGACCGAGTTCACGGCATAGTTTCATAATAAGCATCAAATACCATCCCTGAGCTGTTGTTGTTCTTCCCGCATAAAATGTGATATTTTGCAGTCTTGCTTGAGTCACTAATGTTTCAGCTCCAAACAAATAAAGTACCTGAGTCAACGGGGTAGCGGACAAGACGGGGCAACGCGTTTTAACGGCCACACAAACGATTAGTCCCAGCCGCTCTGGCTTGCAATGATTCGCCGTCATGTTGCTCATCAGTCAGCGCAGTGACCGGCTTATAAGTGCACGCGCTTTTGCTTTGGCGCCAAAAACTCGGTTTTTGTCAAGTTAGTTGTGATTTCCGCGTTATATTTACATTGATTGTGTCTTGTATGTCAATATTAGTTTTCTGGAACTAACTGAAGGTTATTCTTGTTTATCAATGATTACACCAGCGGGTAAGAACATGTTTGTGTCCATATTCTGAACTGGTCATTAAAGCCATGTTATTTTATTCAAATAAGCATTGGAGGGCAAGATGGGGTATAAAGTACCCCATCTTGCCCCTCGAAGAAATTCAATTGTTTCCTTATGATAGTTTATGTGTCTTCATAACTTCTTTGTTTTTAATCTTGTTTCAGGATGGTGAAAAATTATAAAAAAAAGTCGGAGAGGGGAAACTGGAGTGAACAGAGTATGCAAAAGCGGTAGATGTTGTAATCGAAGGGAAAATGGGGTACAAATTAGCGGAGAAAACATATTTTGTGCCACAAACGACCCTTGAACGAAAAGTCAAAGTAGTTCGTACAGCCGTAGAAGATCCTACTATTACTGCAACTTCGATTAAAGTTCCTTTAGGCCCAAAAAAGCGAATATTTACTGATGATGAAGAGAAAAAGCTTTGCAACTATATAATAGATATGGAGAGTCGCCTTTACGGGCTCAAAACAAAAGATTTCAGGGCTTTGGCGTGCACTCTGGCAGTGAAAAATGGGAAGCAAAATTTCTTCAACTCTGAAAGTTAAGAAGCTGGCAAAGATTGGGTGCGGCGGTTTTTAAGAAGGCATCAAGAATTGTCGATACAAAAACCAGAGAGCACTTCAGCTGCACGTGCCGCTGGGCTTATTATACAAGCTGTTAAACAGTTTTTCAACTTCGTCGGCAACGTTTATGATGAGCATAGGCTTTCGCCAGAAAGAATTTATAATTGTGATGAAACAGGATTTTCAGTGGTACCAAAAGCCAAGTCAAAAATAATTGCACAAAAAGATAGAAAACAAGTGGAATCTATAATGACTGTGGAGAGAGGCACGACAATAACTGTGGAACTATGTTTTAGTGCGAGTGTTCAATATATGCGTCCAATGCTGGTATTCCCACGAAAGGGAATGCACCCACAGTTAATGCTCAATGCTGCTCCTGGAGCATGGGGTGTTAGCAGCGATTCTGGCTGGATGGCTATACTGTTGTTGTTAGATAGCCACAGCACCCACACATAAAACTTGGGCCTCATTAATGAAGCTTGTACCAATGGGGTTATTATTTTATGTTTCCCCCCTCATACAACTTATCGACTTCAAGTTCTGGATGTAGCATACATGAGGCCCTTGAGCACCTACTACGACCAACAAATCATAGCTTGGCTTTGCAGCGACCCAGAGATGATTGTAACTATCCAGCAAGTAGCAGAAATTTTTAGTAAAGCCTTTCTTCAGGCTTCTACAATGCCAACGGCAGTAAATAGCTTCAAGAAATGTAGCTGCAACAGTAAATTCAATTTTGGCAGTTGGAGATTTTGATAAAGAAACTATTGTTAACTGATAGATACCATGCCTGTTGCTATAGCACCATCTGATATTGAAGCAGAGCCATCTCACGTGCCTGTTGTCCCTCTTACACCCTCTATCACAACAGCTAGCTCAGTGCTTGTAAATTTTATGAATCCTGAGCCCAGATGCTCGACTTGGACGAGAAATATAGAAATAGACCACGGGCCAACTACTCCACCAGAGCAATTAGGGTTTTCTATTGTTGGCCCTCAGCAAGTGATGCCTTATCTTGCAACTCGCAAAATTTCACGCGTGTGAAGGAAACGAGGAAAATAGGCTATCATAACGTCTTCCTCATTTAAAAATGAATTGAAAGAAACAATGAAAAAAAAAACTGTCAGAAGATAACAAGAAGAAAAAAGGCACGCAAAAGAGCAAAAACAGAATAAGAAAACCAAATTGCCTAAGAAAAGCAACAGAAAGAAAACCAACAAAAAGTTCAATTCTCCATCAGAAAGTGACAATGATGAAAATGATATCCCTTGTTTTTACTATCATGAAAAATACTTAGATTTAAATGAAGGATGGGCGGCTTGTTCTCTCTGCGGGAATCAGCTATGCTGGCATGGATGATGAAGATAACGAAGCAGTATTTGTTTGCGAGGTTTGCACACAAAAATAGAATGTGTCCCCCATACCCCATGTTGACCCATAGGGTACTCCGTCTTATCCATCGTAAAGGATAAGATGGGGTGTTGTTGAGCGTCATGAAAGGTGCATGTCATCTGCACGCCTAAAGTCACTTTAACTTCCCGTGAAACTGTTGCAGCGGTACCCAGATCAACTTCTGCGAAATTTGTCGTTGCCGCTGTCCTGGAAGAAACGCCACGCTGTTTTAACGTCACCAGGCGAAGCCACTATCAAAGTTCCTGCCATTACGAGAAGTGTGCACCAGATTCGTGCTTCAAATGTTGGGAGATTGGATATCAAAACCGAGATTGCCCGAATCTAAAGAAAGTCATGAGAGTTATTCGCAACACCAACACCGCTGTCTACGTTTATGAATCGAAGAACGATAATGATATAACTGACGATGAAACTAACAGCGCCATCAGCACAATTAATCTGGTAATTGTTGTTTTTACTTATAGTCGAGGAGAATACACAGAAATGGTCAAACTTTTGTCTCTTTTCGACACCGGCAGTCCAATTAGTTTTGTGAAATCATCTGCAGTCCCTCTACTCATTAGCAATAGAACCTTCGATACGAGACTCTGTGGCTTAGGAAATGCAACGATAAAAACGTATGGTAAGGTCACTGCCTATATTAAATTTCGTAGAGAATGTAGAAAGATTCCCCTTTTAGTGATTATAGATGAAACATTATCACTATCCAAAATCTTCGGCTGGAATTCCCTAAAGGAATTTAATATTTATCTTCATGAATTCAAAGATATTAATACCCAGATGTATAGTCATAAGAATAAAGCGTTTGAAAAAGACAAAAGTTATTTCTGTGCCTTCAAACCGGCAATTAATAATGGATTGACCGGTTCACGTGTTAAATACGAACCTCTTAAGGAAGCCACGTATGAACTTAACAACCTTAGGTCTACTGATAATAATTCGGCTAACGCTGGTGCACCCGTTAATTATCAGACCGACAATAACTTTAGAGCCTTGTTCGATCTTACTAAATTACCTCCAGATGACACAGAAACCCTAGAGCAAAAACCACATTGTCTCTGTCCCTGCGAAAAGACCACACTGAAGCCCTTAGGAAGACTATTTACGAAAGCTATTTGAACCCGATGAATCTCATTGTAGCGCCCGATCACTATCAGATAGAAATTCACCTAAATAATAACACTCCGTTTCACTTCATGCCACGAAGATTATCTCACCAAGAGCGAACAGAAGCTCAGACGATCACAGAAGAGCTACTAAAGAAGGGGATAAGTAGACCTAGTAATTCCCCATACGCTTCTGCTATAGTCTTAGTTGGGAAGATGAGCGATGAATTGAGAATGTGTGTGGACTATGGACCCCCAAACAATCAGACCATAAGAGACAATTTTCCGCTGCCACTTATAGAAAACTGGATCGATTATTTGGCATGAAGGAAGTTCTTTTCAATTTTAGTTCTGCGTAATGGATTCTATGGCACCTGAATCTGTAAAATACACAGCACTCGTAACTCCAAACGGTCTCTATGAATACTTGTGGATGCCGTTTGGATTGCAAAATGCTCCTGCTGCATTTCAGTGCTTTATACACAAGATATTTACAGATATGCTCGAGTCTGCATCCATTGTCGTCTATACGCATCCCTTGAAGACCATATTGAGCTGCTAGGTCTGGTCTTGAAACGTATTAACGAAAACAACATTGGGTTAAAATTTTGAAAATATACACAGATTAGCATTTGAAGAGATAGAGTATTTAGGGTACTCTGTTAGTGCCTTTGAAGTGCGTGCAAGTGAGGCCCATATAAAAGTCATCGAGCAATATCCTATACCGAGGAACCAGAAAGAACTTAAGGCCTGCTTAGGATTGTTCTCCTATTTTCGCAAGTTCATCCCATCATTCTCAAAAATGGCCAAGCCGCTGCAATACCTCACCCGTGAGGGTGTAGCCTTCAAATTCACTGGCGAATGTAGCGTGGCCTTCATTAAACTGCGCATTAAGTCAGCCGCTGCCCCATTATTAGCAATATATGATCCGAAAAAAGAAACTGAGCTTCATTGCGATGCTAGCTCCTCTGGCTATGGAGCAATATTGTCACAAAGGTAAGTTGATAATAAGTTTTACCCTGTACTGTTTTTTTGAAAGCTACCATACCCACCGAATCTCATTATCACAGTTTCGAACTGGACACGTTGGCCATTATTTATGCTCTGAGCCACTTCCGAATTTATTTAGAAGCCATAGCTTTAAAGATAATAAGAGATTGCAACTTTCTGATGTTCACTCTTAACGAAAGATATGTAGATCCAAGAATCGCCAGATGGGCCCTCGAGCTTGAGAATAATAACTACACAATACAGCACCGAAGCGGAGTATCCATGGGTCATGTAGACGCATTGAGCCGGTTCTACACTTCTTGCCTTTCTTCAAATGACGAATCAACAACTGATACTGACTCTAGAGCTACTATTTCTGATGCAAAATATATGACGGATCCTCGATGCGTCACTTGCGTTCTTAATCACGCTCAACTTGACTTATTCTTAGACCATTACCCAGAATCAACCGAAGCTAGTGCTAATGCCCCCGCTGTCCTGTCCGAATGTCCGCTGTCCCTTATGCTAACACTGATGACCCTTTCATGTATCCTGCTGTTTGAATCAATAATTACGTACGAGAATGTAATCAGAATATTAGCATCTCCATAGACGCGCCACCCGGAAGCACAACTGATGTAACTGATCAAGTATTAGCCACTGTTGACAGTGATGACTTAGACTTTTTGATCCAAGTCACGCAAAACCAGGACGAATGCATCCGAAAACTTTGCGAACAACTAAACTTATATCCAGCCTCAGGTTACCAGTTATTGGATGGCCTTGTCTTTAGAAGAAATGAGTCCGGGCAAACACAAATGTACGTACCATTAAAAATGGAGGATAATTTGATTCGTTTGACGCATGAGAAGATTGGTCACCTAAGAATAGAAAAAACTTATGAGCAACTGAAGAAACACTATTGGTCTCTAAAACTGAAAGAAAAAGTCGCTTAATTCATAAGAAACTGCGTAAAATGTATTATGTACTCACCACCGCGTCGTTCCAATGAACATAATCTAAATAATATACCAAAGGAACCAATACCATATGATATTGTACACTTTGACCACTTCGGGACTTTACCTACTATGAACTCAAAGAAGAAACACATATTATTAGTTATAGATGGATTCACTGAATATGTTAAACTGTATCCAGTTAACTTGATAATTACACGAGAAGTTGTCAATAGCCTTGGTAAATATTTTAGTTATTACAGTCGTCCCAGGCGCAAAATAAGGAGCTTGTTTCACTTCTTTGGATTGTAGCATATACTTGGCTAAACAGAACATCGATCATGTAAAAGTTGCCGTTGCCCCTCCACAAGACAATGGGCAGGTGGAGAGGGTGAATGGAGTTTTAAAACCTATGCTTGCCAAATTTAGTGAGCTCATTAATCACGCCGATTGGTCTAACCTGTTGTCCCAGATTGAGTATACAATATAACAATACCATCCACAGTACCGCTTAACAATCTCTTATTAAACTTCTGTTCGGAATAGAGCAGAGAGGTAAAATTGTGAAGGATTTACTGAATACTTAAGCAAAAAGACAGATGAGGACTCAGATCGCAACCTAGATGATCTCAGAGCATGCACAGCCTCCGCCATTCAAAAGTCACAGGACTACAACCTCCAATACTTCCAGAAACACAGCAATCCGCCCCAAACTTATAATGTAGGAGAATATGTCACCATTCGTAACGTGGACACCATCATTGGCACGAATAAGCAACCAATCTCTAAGTACCGCGGACCGTACCTTACACACAAAATATTACCAAATGACCGATTCGTTATTAAAGACATTGAAAATTGTCAACTGACTCAGTTGCCTTATGACGGAATCGTAGAATCCTCGCGAATACATAGGTGGCTTTTGCAGGGATCTGGACCACAAACTACAGACGTACAAAACAACGCAAACACTTTTGAAACCGAATTATTACTTTAAATTTGCTTTTGACAATTATTCGATGTCGACTAACTAGTCATGTTAGCCGAGCTGTAATGAAAATTTAGTTTACATAAAAACCACTAGTTAATGCTTGTTTAAGAACTATTAGTCAGTGCATGAAACATTCTACTGCTGTGATCTGAATTGAGTTGTACAGGGATGGGAAATAGAAAGAAGAAGAGACGAAGAAAAAACTATCAGGAGGATTCAAAATTCAGCCGCCGAGCTAACTAGATGGTTTTTTTATTTGTACGCGAGTTTGTAAAGTTTTTAAAAAAAGGGCGATTATAATTGAAATCTGATATCTGTTTCCTAAAATATCACAAAATTTGCAACGATTTTGCTCTGCATATGATAATTTTCGTCCGTTACTGGCCATTGTTAGCTTGATAGGAGTCCCGCTTATAGTGTGTTAAGATTAGATCAATTTTATTGCGTACTTAAGCGGACTCATACGTTTGAACCTCGCACATCAATGGTACCGTACATCTTTGTATTTCGATACGTATTGGAATAAGCTTACCAGACTCCCAATTAATTCAACATTTCCTTTTTATCGGGGTGGATACGTTAAAATTTATCAAATAACACAACTTGCTTCCATCTACTCTCACTTTAACATTTCTTATCTGAATTGAGGTGTATGATTCCTCTCCACCACTCTACATTGCCTTAAATGAAAAATGACATAATTTAGTGAAAAAATGCCAAACACAATTCCACTTTGTCTGAAATTACTTCGAATACATTTAAAAAACTTTGCGCATAATTAAACACCGGCTCAAATTAATGAAATTAATTCACGTCATTAAGAAGAAATCTCTCACCCAATTCCTGATACTGCACAGGACAGGATTAAAACATACCCGTCCTGTTGTTTTGCTTTTATTTCGCTGCTTTTTTTTCTTCCTAGGTTTATAAGGTTTCATATCCCGCGTATATAAACGAGCGTGAAAAAATGCCGTACAGCTTAATGTGAAGAATTGAATGGCGGGGAAAGAATGAAATTACTTAAGAACACTACAGAAATTCGCTCTAGAGATTTCCTCCCTTCCCATCCTTAAAACGGGGGTATGGTCACGACGTGAAACACAATACCTCAAGTTAAGATTGCTCTGATTTTTCTTAAGTGGCTTAATTCCACCGACACCCGTAATAGAACAACGCCTGGTGAGGTCGTCCTTGGTAGGAGTTGCCGTTTGTATGTGGTTTTCGGATAGTCACAAGCCATTAGCGTAGGAATTGTGAACGGAATTGCCAATTAAATGAAACATTTGTTCATATGAAATACAACAATCAGGTGAATTCGAGTATTTAGGTGCGCGCTAAGGGAACTATCAGGAACCCAATAGACAATAATATTTTACTAGTTCATCTTACTCCTGGCAATACTGAAAAACACCACAACTTCCTTCAATATACATGAAATAATCAACGAATTGTGATGACGGCGACAGAAGGTATGTGAACATAATGCTTCTTTTTGACTCGCCTTGAAAAAGGATGAACATGAAAATATGGGAGGCAAGTTGAAAAAAATTGACGCCATTCATTTAAATTCAGAGTGCTTAAGTTTTAAGTCTTTTGTCACACCCAAGTGACGTAGCCGTTTTGAATTAAATGATAAACTTTATAAAGCTCTTCTTCATACCGTGAAGGTGAAATAATTTCCACGAAATATATAATAGTGCCCTTGGGATGAGAAATATTTAAAGAAAATAAAAATTTCCACGTAAGTTTTAACAACTTAGCATACATGAAATCAAAAAGTTTTTCTTGAAGAAGTAAGCTTTTATTTTAACTCACTTTGCAGGCGATTTTGCGAGTGACCATTGCTTTTAAGTGATTGGGTAATATTAGAAATTATCTATTACCAAGTTCCCATAATTTAGGGTGGTCGAAATACAAGCATTATAGTCTCCCAAATTTTACAATGAAAGTAAGAAAAATATAAAAATAATTTAATTAGACTAAACTGCACTCCTGTCAGGATAGTTTTGTACTCAACTTATGATACGCAGGCACCAACAATGAATAAACCTCAAGAAATATTTCAAAGACACGTACATGTTTAGAAGAAAAACCATTGTTGCTCCATTTTCAACGACCGGCTTTTCGTCGCTACGAAACAAAAATCACTCATCAGGAATCCTCAAAAATATTTATGTTGTTCATTTTATCTGAAAAATTTAAGAGGATCAAATTGAAACTGCAGTGCCTGCCTGATTCGATGGAAAGTCAATAGAATATAACATTCAAATGGCCCAGTTATCAGACTACTCAAATATTCAATTCCATTGATTAAGGATAATGATGCGACTTATTATGTAAAATTAGATAATCATGCTATTTTAAACAAAGTTGAGTGAATTTCAACTGCTAAAGTATTTGCTGTTGTTTTACTCGCAACGATATACCTTCGTGATTTTTGTAAGGTTTTGTGGGTCACAAGTACCCAATTACGAGGAGGGACATCAATTTTTCATACCTATTTCCCTGTACTGCATAAAACATGTAGCACTGTTTGAAGACCCGTTTTGAAAAGTCCTCATCAAGATCTTCCATTTGAGGCCTAACTCAACTATCTTCAGTTTAAATAAATTCTAAGGCTACTTTTCCGATATAAAAATAGTTTAAAACTTTATCGGATGGACGGCCTGATGGATAGACAAAACCGATTTCAATATCGTTTTTGTAAGTAGTACAAAACCTTTAAAAATATATTTCGGAAATGCCCAAAGTAACATGCCAACATATTTAACTCAGGGTCTTAACAAAGTTTATTTTATAATAGGAAGTCATAAACGTCTAAATGGGTGAAAATGTTTTTCCAGTTCAAAATAATGCCAGCCATCTGAAATCATGTGGTCATGTGGTGGCGTCGGTACCTGCTTCGAATCAAACATCTGAAATCGTCAGCCACATTTATAAATTGGGCACCTTTTGGTCAGAGGACGAATGGAAAAAAAGACTTGAGCGGTTGGAGAACACTAATGTAACGAATCATCAACACAACGATTTCGAAATATTTTTCATTAAGAAAACACCAAAGAATACTGATACTGCTCGAGTTCAAAAATTCTTGGAAGTAAATCTATTACTGAAAGGCTGCAGAGTGGAGGCAATTTCAAAGAGATGTTAGAAAACGAAATCGTTCAAAGTATACATACCGCACAAATATGCCTGGCTTTTCTCTTATCATACATCCAAAAACGGTAGCATCTATTGGATTAGACTGGTCTTCAGGAAATGAAAATCAAGGAAACCTGCTGTCAACAATAATCAACCAAGCAAATACAACAACAACAAAAACGTGACAGTAATTTCCACTAACAACAAAAATCTGAATATTAACACTACTCACAACACCCAACCATTGATTACTAACAACATTGTTAACATGCTAGATCCTGATGGGAGACAAAACTATTTCTAATAATAACCAACCTAAAGAAAATATCGGTACTTCGGGAACAAACAAAAGCTCAATTTCTGAATTTAACCCTATAAAACCTCCTTCCAAATATCCGAGCTTCGTAACAAGTGGGTTTAAGGCTTCATCCCCTAATTGTGTAATTAAATTACCTAGCACACTCACTAACCCTTTGAACGCAAAACAATCCTTTTTAGACCCACTCGTACCTCCGATTGTAAAAGCGACAATAAACTCCAGCAAAGATCTTCAGAGCAGATATCTACGATCAAGACTGGGTGAGCACAGATTATATGAGTTGGTTCGACTCTACCCAGCTTACATGCATAAAGCACCAGACACAACATGTATCAACGGTAAAACGAAAGCCAATATAAAAGTAATGATCCAGAGAGAAGGTCTTCCGGTAGATATTGATGCTCTACAAAACTATATCTTAGATACCATGAGCAACTTGGTGTTACATCAGAACAAGCTAAAAAAGATTTTGAAACTTACGCTGCTCATGTAAGCTCAAATTATATATCCTCGCTCCAAAGGTCGCGGGAGCAACATCACAAATTTTCTCGTCCACAATAAGAGCTCTACCACAAAATACCTCAAAATATTCTACCATAACTGTAGTGGCATGAGAGGCAAACTCAACAAACTTTTGCTTGACGCTAAATCATGCCCTTTCAGTATTCGTGCATTGACAGAAACCTGGTTGAATGACTCCCATCGTAGCGAAGCACTGGCCTAACCCGAGGAGGTGGTGTCCTAATCGCCATACACAACGCTTACTCGAGTGATATCGTCAATACTGCAACTTTCAAAACTTTCCAACATGTAATAGGGAAAATCAAAATAAACAAATTTTATTTAGAGTGTTGTATTCTATATTCCCCAAGAGTCCAGTGAGACAATCTATACCGAGGCTTGTGGAGTTGCCTCTTCACTTGCTGAACTCTGGAAGGAAGAAGATAAAAATATTATCTTTGGAGATTTTAACAGGCCCAATTTAATGTTTGTAGTTGACGAACTTGACAATCGTCTCAATTCATTGGATCTGTGAGACAATATTGATTTCAACCTAGTTTCTTCATTGTACGGCAATGATTAACAGCAAGTAGCTTCGACACACAATTCCTCTGGCAATTGGTTAGATCTAATTTTCACGAATGCTTATGACGAGGTGGTGGTTAATCCAACTAATGATGTGGAAAATCTTTTCAGAAATACCCTTCACCATTCCGCACTTTCAGTTGATTATTCCATCTCTGATGACACAAACAGCCTTCCGAACAATAACTCGATTGTATTTAATTTCCATCATGCTGACTATGATAGTATTAAGAGTTATATTTCTGATGTAGACTGGACTAGTGGGCTTTTGACGCCAGATGTAGATGGTGCGGTAAACTCTTTCTACCAGACCATATTAGACGCCTTTGTAAGTCATATACCTAAAATCAAAAAGAGGTATAAACTGTTTGAGCCATGGTTGGACAGCAGTCTTCGAAATTTAATAAACAGAAAGAATAAGCTCCACAAAATTATACAAAAAGAACCCAAGGTTAGTGATGAAATTAAAAACGAATATAATGAACTGGCAAACGGATTTAGATTGAAGTCACGCGAGGCCTATGCAATGTATGTTAATTTTATTGGCGAAAACATAATCCAAAATCCAAAGAAGTTCTTTGATTTTGTAAATATTAAGCGCAAAGCTCATGGTTATCCTAAACATATTACCTATGAAGATCGCAGTTCCTCTGTCCCGAAAGAAATCTGTAATTTCTTCGCAGACCACTTTCAATCAGCGCAAACCAAACCAACACCTTAACGGCCACGACCTCGCAACCGAAAAGAGGACTGTAGAATTGGATCTTGGAATATCAGATCACTGAACTATCCTGGCGCTGTTAAAGATCTTTTAAAACAGGCCACTCAATATAAATTAAACACATGGCAATCCAGGAAACAAATTGAACTGGAAGTGATACTCAAATATATGAGATTGCACACAATATTCAAAAGCGGGAAGCCTGCCGGAAAACGAGAATTGGAAGTAACCTTCATTGTGGATAGGGAGTTCAATTCGTACGTTATTGATTTCAATGCAATCAATAAACAGTTGTGTGTGATTTATATAAAAGCAAAATTCTTCAAAAATTGGGTGATTTGCGACAAAAGAAAAAGGAGAAGAATCGAAGGAAATGTTCTACAATTACCTGGAGGCACTAGTCAATCCATTGCCTACAAACGACACAAAAACAATCATAGGTGATTTCAACGTTGAGGTTGGCAATGAGATATCTCATTGGGGAACTATTTGAGGATATAGCCTCCACGATGCAACAAATGACAACGGCCAGCACCGATTTGCTTTCTACATCGATGCATTCATAAAATAAACTGGGTATCACCGGATGGCAACACACAAAACCAGATCGACCATCTCCTGATCCAACAACGTTGGGCCTTGAGCATACTTGACATCTGTACATACCAAAGTGCCAACCGTGACTCGGATCATTAATTTATTGACATTGTATGTCAAAGGCGTATTCGGCAAAGACAAGCTCACTACAAAAATCCAAAATCGAAAGGCTACAAACGGCATCTGTGGGAAAAAATTTCACGGAGACCCTTGACGACTGGCTAGCTCCTATCCTATCGGATATATCGCTGTAAACAAGCAACAAGTTATGAGTGGAAGTAGAAGTGGTAACTAAGACCACCATAGCAGAACAGGCGACTGGACATCAAGGCCAGCGCTAGAGAAATGATTGGTTCGGTGATGAGTGCCAGAAAGCTCTTGACAAGAAGAATCAGGTGAACAAGCAATATAGTATATATGGGTATGAAAACTAGAACAAAGAGAGAACATTATGACAATTTTAGAAGAGTAGCAAATAAGATAATTAGAATTAAGAAAAAGAAATACAATGATGACCATCTGGAAAGTATAGATGTTAGCAAGCAACAACACAAGACAAGCACACAAAGTAGTGAATGTGCTGAAAGGTGGTTATCATCCCAAGGCTACGCTATCTTATATCAAGGACCTTCTTAATCCTCCGCACTGCTCCAGAGCACCGAAGTCTATAGATATCCCCGAAGAGTTTCCATTGACCACAACTACTCTGAATGAAGTTCGTTCCACCATCAAAGCCCAAAAGAATAGTAAAGCGCCAGGCAACGGTGAGATTTTAGTGGAGCTCAGTAAGCATGGTGGCATTGGTGTTCAGAAAGCCATCCAAAAAGTTTTCCAGCACATTTGGCAACAAGAACATATGCCAAATGAGTGGAGCAAATCAATTATATTCCCTATCCACAAAAAAGGTGACACCCTAAAGTAAGGGATTTATAGAGGTATATTAGTACTTTAAACAGCGTACAAAGTATTTTCAAAGATCTTAGAAAAAATAACGAGAACTAGCAATGAAGGAGACGAAATACGCCGAAAAATGCCGCTCACAAATAAAATATATTATTCAATTTTGACGATTTTAAAGACCAGCTGCATACATAGGAAAATAAAACACCATAAAAACAAACCTGTGATACATGGTCCCTAACCCAAGCATCCGCAAATATATTGAACGCCTTTGAGCGACGGATTCTGAGGCAAATAAATGGAGCGAAGGCAGATGGAAACTGAAGGCGAATTCGTGCTGTATGAAATTTTTCATGAGCCAGAGGTCTCAGCGATTGTAAGACTGTGGAAGCTTCAATGGGCTGGCCTCATGAATCGTATGGACGAACAACGGATATCCAAAAAGGTATTCGTTGTAAGAACTGAAGAATGGAGACCAGTGGGGAAACCTAGGAAACGCTGGCCTGACTCGGTCAAAGAAGACAGTTTATCGTTGGTTGGATTTGGAACGTCGTCAATGGACCGAGACAGTGGGAGGCACTTGTTCCAGGAAGCGAAGGCCGGAGAAGGGCTGTAGCGCTACGAAGAAGAAGAGAAATTTGAACAGACTATACTGACTTTCCGTATCAAATATAAACTTTGCACATGCCATCGGTGCAAGTTGTGGAGGCTCATATAACCATTCTTTTTAAACATTGATTAATTGGATTATACAGGGTTTTCCAATAAGTGGTATTATTTTGAAATGCCATATTTTAATATAAATGATCTGATGTCTATTTCATTATAAAGAAAAAGGTACACCGTTAATAGTGATAAATAACATCAGGCAAATGACTACCACGACCACGCTTACAGGACCATATCCTTTTCATGAAATTTTCCATAACCGAATCGCAAAGTGGCTGCCCTATCTTCTCGATAGCCTCACGAATTCTATCTTTGAGGTCTTGACTTGACGCTGGGCTGTTGACGTAGACCTTCCTTTTCACATGGCTCCAAAAGAAGAAGTCGCAATGTGTTAAATCACAAGATATCGGTGGCCAATTGTGATCACCTGTTCGAGAGATAACACGGTCCGGAAACTTTTCCCGTAAAAGATCAATGGTTTCGTTGCTTGTGTGGCACGTAGTGCCCTCTTGTTGAAAATAAACTGTGTCCAGATCAATACCATCCAATTCCGCCCATAAAAAATCATTAATCATCTCTCGATAGCGTAATCCGTTCACCGTAACTGTTGTTATAGCCTCGTTTTCGAAAAAGTAAGATCCATTGACTCCGCCGGACCAGAAATTGCACCAAACAGTCACACGTTGAGGATAGAGAGGCTTTTCAACCATATTTCTTGGGTTATCCGAGCCCCAAATGTTACAATTTTACTTGTTGATGAAGCCATCGAGGTGGAAATGGGCCTCATCACTCAAAGTGATTTTTCAATGGAATTCCAAATCATTTTCATGCATTTCAAAGACCCAATCAGCAAAGACACGACGTTGTTGATGATCAACTGGCTTGATTTCTTGTGTTAACTGAACTTTATAAGCCTTAAGACCCAAATCTTTATGCAAAATACGGTGCAATTACGTTTGTGGAATTCCTGATTCCAAAGAAGGACGAGGAATTGACAAACCTGGGTTTTCTTCAACACTTTTGGCAGCAATATTCTCGGCTGTTCTTGAGCAACGTGCACAAGTTTTATTCTTCATATCACTAAATTGTCCCAACAGCTTAAATTTTTCCACCAATTTCTGTATTGCGGTCCGACAAGGTGCTTCACGACGAGCCAAAAATGTTCGAGTTCTCGAGTTCTCGAGCCGTCTCTGCCAAACTTACACGGTTTTTATAGTGGAATTTAATAATTTCAAGGCATTGTTGAAGCATTATTGTTCAATTTTTATTAATAACGTAGTTTTTACTTGTCAAATGTCCAAAAATGACAGCTTCAAAAGTGACATCTACCGAAATAGCGGGCTATTCAGAATAGTACCTCTTATTGGGAAACCCTTTAGAATCTTTTCAAAAAATTATGGATCTTCTCTGTACCTCTGCAAATTCGTTAAAAAAATCGTGCTCTCTGTGGGTACCCTCGGAGTAGCAGACTTTGTACTCGTTGCACATGGTAAGGATGAAAGTGTTTTTTTTTTAAATATGATGTGTAGTACTTTTGGATACTCTGATGCTCTCCTTAATCGCATGTATCAGATACTTAAATCCTGATGAACTGCTTAGAAGAGTTCATCCTCGTAGGGCATAACGGGTTTTCCTTCGGTAACCATTTGACTAAGGAACTGACCCGATGAGGATTAAGGATGCACATTAATAGGTACTTGCTAATGGGAATGGCACTCAGTATCTCTCACGATAAATTCTAGCTAGAACATTAGTGTTACACAAGCATTCTTTATAAATAAAATCCTATGAGATGAATCAATACGGCAGGATAACACTCATACAACAAAAATACATTACCACGATTAAGATAAGTCAAAGTTCGGTATACCTTAAGATAAGAATACTCCGGCAGAAATCCTACGGGCCGCGGTTTCGCTCGCCGAAGACGGGCGTGAGAGCCAACTTGCTATCCTGGGTCTCCTCAATCCGCCAGCGAGTCTATGGTCTACCGGAATAGATTAATCACGATTTCCAAGAAGATCATAAAATTGGGCGACCCCAAAACTCCCACTAATCAAAAGCCTACACCACACACGCTAGCATCAACGTAACTCTGTTAAAAACTCTACCAGCAATAACCGGCTTATCAGACCTGTTCAAACCTAGGATTCTTTTAGCTCTGTAGCTACCCTGGGAAGATCATTTATGCTAACACACTCCCAGACACTACCAATTATAGTTTGTTATATGTTTCAGACTCTTATAGCCTGAAGAAAAACTCTGGGAAATTACTCCCGAGCCACACAACCTGGAAACTGATGATTATTTAGGAAATCAGTAAAAAATCAATTTCATTATGTTAAGATTTGCAAATTTAATAAGTGAAGATTAATTTCAAAGTACACGCTTATAAATTTGAACATCAAAAATATGAAAGTTTGAACTCCTTCATTTCCCAGGCTAATAAGGGGACCGTTTATTTTTTTTTTACGCAAACAAAAAAATCCACTTCCAGAGCACTTGCTCTTCCGATACGCAGTTCACTCGTTAAAATTTTCTTCCTAGCACTAACGAGCTCCCGCTTATTGATGTTTTCGTCTGGTTCTTCGGAAAACTGCATCATTCACTTGTTGGTACTCCAATTTTCACTCGTCATTCTCATTTTTATTCAAAATTTTACTGCAATTCAATCATATTCACCTCCAAACAAAAAGGGGGCACGTCAACCTTCCGTTATTTTTATAGTTTCACCTCTAACGGACACTCACCCATTTACCAATCAAAACCGTTAGTGCTAGTTAGGGGGCACGTCAACCTTCCGTTATTTTTATAGTTTCACCTCTAACGGACACTCACCCATTTACCAATCAAAACCGTTAGTGCTAGTTATGGGGCACGTCAACCTTCCGTTATTTTTATAGTTTCCCCTCTAACGGACACTCACCCATTTACCAATCAAAACCGTTAGTGCTAGTTAGGGGGCACGTCAACCTTCCGTTATTTTTATGGTTTCACCTCTAACGGACACTCACCCATTTACCAATCAAAACCGTTAGTGCTAGTTAGCCACCTCTCGGAAGTGATTATTTCCGTTCGCTGGAGTGGTTCCACTCAAGCTTATCTCACTTAGATTTCACTCAACATAACGCAAAATACAAAAAATACTATGTTAAAAATTATAAACAATCCTTGATGAACGGAAAAACAAACTAAATTGATAACAAAAAAATGGAAAAATATATTAGAAAATCAATTATTGTATTCATTTCTTTCCATGATGATCTCCAAGCGTTTGGCGAAGGACATAAAAGAAGTGCGGGGTCACGGAAAGCCAGACTTCAATTTAATAATCAATGGTACAGAGATCAAAAACACACACGGGATGTCCACTTTTTCACTGATGATAGCGCTCATTTTGGAGGACTGATACTGCATCCACTTTTTCCACTGACCAGCAGTCACTTTAACCGCAGTTAATAAAAAAAATCAATTTTCACTAATTCACTAGTGCAATCATCATTAGAAAAACTAATTTCAATTCACTTTTTATAAATTACGACAATTGACTGTTCAAAAATTGGATTTATGTACCGAGCATCTGATTTAATCATCCTCCTCCTTTAATTGTCCACTGCTCTTCGATGGCATTTAAACTGGTATCCACTATTAAGTTTTATTAATTTTATTTTCAACACACTGTTGTTGGTTAGATTACACCGCGATATTTAAACCATCATTATTTTATTTTAAGTTCACTCCCTTCAATTTAGTATTGTCATTTCCCTTAGCCCACTAATCACAATGTGAAAAACATTTAGATATATTCAGATCTATTCACAGATTCCACAAGCAAAAATTCATGACTTTCACAATTCATAGAACTCCTTCTCTTTTCACACCCGCACTTCCGCTACCAACCTTCGTTACCCAGATTCCGTCGCCACCAAAAACTCCCATAACTCTTTTTTCCAATTATCCACCGCCGAACAGAGGTAACGTGATTGAAGTTGAATGCACTTTGATCCCGTTCCCTTCTTTCAGTTTTTGACTTTCGCCAAATTCAACAATTTCAATTGGATATATGACGATTTTCATATAACCCTGATACCGTTTGGTTATATGCAAATCTTCACAAACACAGAAACGATTACATTTGACGAAACTAAAAAGATTTTTCTGTGCCCTGGGGGTTTCGAACCCACGGTCCAAGTGAAAAATTGACCACCAAAATATAGAGCTTGCTAGGATTAACCAAGGGAGAGGAGTGGAATCTACTAGATATCATACGCAAAATGAGAAGGTTTTTTTATAAGGTAAACCAAGAGATCGCTAGGTGTCAGATGAAACGAGAACCTAAGGGAAGCAGTAAATGAAACAAAAAACATGAATTTGAAAACAATAGTGGGGTCGTACATTGGCCCAGAAAATCCTGAAATCACTGGGGATAAATTGAGCATTCTGGAAATGCTTACTGGAAAGTGGATTTAACGAAAAGTTTGGAAGTATTTAATTGCAAGAGGCAGGACATTTGAAACGACGATTCAGGAAACGGATACACCTAACTTTTCAGATTTCAATTGTAAAAGGCTCTTTTTGCAATAAAAATAAAAATAACTTTTGAGTGATTAGCAAGTAATTTAGGTGTTACTTACTTAAAGAGTTTTTTTTACAGTTTTTGTAATATAATTTTTAGAGTTTTTGTTGAGATTTGATCAACTGACAGCAGACCCTATCCTTACCTTGCATTTACTGACATAGAAAACTAGTAGTTGGGAAATAATTTTGAATTGGATTTAGCTATATAAAATAAAAATATTCATTCCGTCTATTTTCCTCGTGCATAAAAGCTATGTCGGTTAATTGCACAGACATCTCTGGTTAATTGAATACGAGTATATTGATTATAGTTGTGTGTCAATATAATTATATTTATTCAGAAGTTTGGTCCGTGGTACCTTTTGAAACCCAGTTTAATAAATTGAACGTTTTGTCAACTTGGACTCGACGTTTTCTCAAGTGAAAAACCAGAACCCACTGAAATTAACAAAAGGTTATGGGCCCAGGGCAGCTGTAAAAGGGTTTCTTCAAAAGTCAGGAAAGGAAATTATCAGACAAGTCGAGAAAGTAGTCCAAGACGCAAGAACCGGCAAGGACAACATACCTACAAATCAGCGACATTGGTACAGCCATCGCACAGCAAGTCAACGTTGAGCAGCGAACACGCAAGTCGCTTTAAAAGTCAGTCGAATTGTTACATTTAAAGCAAAGTTGATACTGTAAAGTCTTGATTGGAAATGTTGGGTATAGACAGTCAAGGAAATGTCAATTTCATTTCGTGGCGATTTAAATTAAATCTAGCACTTAAGAAGAAAGATGTGTATGATATGATAACAGGTGCAAAGCCCAGACCAGCAGGTGCTGCGTCAACAGATACAGTCACCGCTTGGTTAAATAAAGATACGTTTAAATGTAAACAGTAAGATTGTGAACGAAATTGGAAATTGTAAAACTGCCAAAGATATGATAGACAAATTAGCTACTCTATATGGTACAAGGACTGTAGTAACTTTAGAAACGTCCCGAATCAATTTTTTACATATGAGTATGATGAAAGGAAGTCAGCTGTTGAGAACTGCATGGAGATTTTGGATCTCGCGGATAAAGTGTCAACTGAAAATGGTCCTGTGAGGGAAAGTTGGATCATGGCGAGGATCATGAGTGTGCTACCGCCAAAATCGGTAGATTTCAGGACATCCTGGGACAACGCGACCGGAGCAGGAAAGAGTGTGGAAACTCTCATGGACCGTCGACTCGACGACAAGCGACTCAAAGAAACGCCAACGAATGCAGAGGGCAGCACCAACAACGCTCTCATGGCCAGACGCAGGGAACAAGGACAGTCGTCAAACAGCAAGCATGAAAAGTCGCAGTTGGCATGCTACAAATGTGGGAAGAAAGGTCACGAGCTTAAGGAGTGCAGAGGCAAACCGTGTGATGAATACATTGCCTACTGCAAGAAAAGTATTCATGTAATATCTGTAAGAAGAAGGGATACTTCGCAAAAGACTGCAAATCTCGAGAAGAAGCGAATAAGTCAACAAACGGGAAACCAAATAGGAAGACATTTTTGACCACGGCACTCTCGACGGTGGACAACGACATTTCGAAGGACAAGGCCACTTCATTCTATCAAGACTGTGGAGCCAGCTAACACATTACGTCTCACCGAAAGTGGTTTGTTCAGCTTGTTGAGTTGGACGAGCCCATCCCAATTGTGGTTGGAGATTCAACCAGGCTAAATGGAGTTGCAGTTGGGAACATCGAAATGGAAGCATTTGATGGTCAAAAGTGGTATCTAGTGGTACTAGAAAATGTCATTTACGTGCCAAACCTCAACTTTAATCTTTTCTCAGTGAGTCAGATGCTAGACAAGGGGCATGTACAGAAGGCAAATGGAAACGAGTCAACGTTTCACAGTCTGGATAGCAGGGAAATTGTGGCAATAGCAAAGCGCAAAGGAAGTCTCTACAAAATGATGCTCAGGAGGGAAGAAGAGACAAGTTTGGTGGCCGTATCGATCAATGTCTGGCACGAGCGACTCGTCCATCAAAATGTCAAGTATGTGAGGGACATATTGAAAAGGAAAGGAATACAATACATTAATGGCTGGAATGACTATGTATACACAGGGTGCTCGTATGGCAAGCTACATAGATCCTAATATCCAAACAACCCCAAGACAGCTCAGCAACCATTAGATGTCGTGAACGTCGACGACGAAAAAGAAGCACCAGAGAAGATCGAATGTTACCTGAGGCTCGTTAATAACCAGCTAGGGAGGAGAGTGAAAAGTCTTAGGTCTGACAATGGTACCGAACTGAAGAATGCAAAAATCAAAAAGATGATGGACAAGTTGGGATTTTACCACACCTATACGAATGTGCACACCAGAGCAGAATGAAAGGATTGAGAGAGAAATGAGATCGATTGTCGAGGCAGCCAGAGCAGTGATACATATATACGAGTTGGACGAGAACCTGTGGGCAGAAGCAATGGACCATGTGATCTTCACGATCAATCAGACTAGTACCAGCAACGTACCAGGGAAAAGCCCAGCAGAACTTTGGTTCGGAAGAAAAATGAAGGTTGAGAAGCTGCGACCCTTTAGATGCAAATGTTACGTGCTGACACAAAAACAGGAAAGGGGCAAGAAGGATAGAATTCTGGTTGGCTATGATATTGATTCACTCTGCTGCTGGGTTTATCTGGAAGAAAAAAGAGAAATTATCAGCTCAGACAATGTGATCTTCGATGAGGAAAAGATGAGACTGAGGCAAGGAACTGAACTTGAGATACAAGCACCAGAGGGCACACCTGAGAAGCAAGAAGAAAGAGCGAGACAGACAGAGAAGACTAGAACTGGGGAACTGAAGAAAGTGCTGAGGAGCCAAACGACAACGAGACTGAAAGACCAGTGCCAGAAGAAGAGTCAGGAAGGAGATTTCTGCGAGATCGTTGGACTTTGCAAACCCCACCGAGACTGAGAGACTACGTACTTGACTCTTGTCATGGTTGAAAGAGCGCCAAAGTAGCCATGATTGGCGAAACGGAGAACATTCCGGTAAATGAGGCACTTAGAGATGAGAAGTGGAGACGAGCAATGTAGGAGGAGTATGACTTGTTGATGGAGATGAAAACTTGGAAGCTGGTGGACTGTCCAGAAAGAGCGAAGCTGATCAGTTGTCGCTGGGCACTTCAAGAGAAGGTGGACGGGAGACTTAAGGCCAGACTAGTGGCAAGGAGATTTGAACAGAAGGAGGGAGTGGACTAGATGAAGATTTTCAGCCCAGTAGCTCACCATACATCCATTCGCCTACTCCTAAGTCACGCAGCCTCGGAGAAAATGAAGTTGGTATCGTTCGATGTGAAAACGGCTTTCTTGTATGGGAACCTGAAGCAGGACATTTATATGCACCAGCCTGAAGGGTTTGACGATGGAACCAGGAAAGTTTGTAAGTTGAACAAGAGTTTGTACAGACTTAAACAAGTTCCGGGGATGTGGAACGAGAGGGTCACCACCCCCTTTGAGAAGAAGTTAGGCTTGATCAACGCAGATGATGACCCGTGTATATACTATAACAACTAAAAGAGTATAATGCTCTCACTCTTGGTGGATGGCGGATTGGTGACCGGCAAATTCAAGATAACATTCAGCAAGAAAGTACAAAACAAATTAACGTATTTGGGCATGGAAATCAAGATCGACCAGGACGGTGTCTTTGTGAGTCAGCCTCGCGACACAGAGAAGATCTTAAGAAAGATGAAACTCGATCAGTGCAATCCAGCATCCACACCCCTTGAGTCAGGAATGATCAACAATAACACAGACTTCAAGAAATGCGAAGCACTTCTAGCAAACAACAACTATCGCGAGGCGATAGGAAGTTTGTTGTACTTAGCCACAATAACCAGGCCAGACATAAGCCACCCCGTGAACTACCTCAGTCGATTCTGCAACAAGCCCATGAATAGCCATCAGGCAATGGTGAAACGTGTTTTCCAGTACTTGAGAGGGACCATGACAGCGGGAATTCATTTCAGAGGAGACAAGACACTCGTGGCCTACACCGATTCAGCCTTTGGAGGAGACTCTGAGACAAGACAGTCAACGAGTGGTGTGTTAGTGATGAGAGGATTGCCAGTGATCTGGTATTCACAAAAGCAGCGTCTGGTAGCGACTTCAACTGCAGAAACCGAGTACCGAGCAGCAGTGTCAGTGATTGACGATGTGTGCTGGATCAAACAAATCACACTGAAACTTGGCATTTTAGAAGCTGAGCTGCCGATCACTCTGTACGTCGACAACATGTCAGCTATACACATGGTACAAATTCCACACGAAGGAAAGACGACCAGAGGAAAGAAGCACATCGAAATACCACGAAATTACTTCCAGCAACACATCGGCAACACTGAGGCACTGCAACACGGCGAGAACAGCAAGCAGATCGCAGACATCCTCACCAAGCCAATCAACCGATAAAAATGTTCATTCCGTCTATTTTTCTCGTGCATAAAAGTTGTGTCAGTTGATTGCAAAGACATTTCTGGTTAATTGAATATATTGATTAAAGTTGTATGTCGATATAATAATATTTATTCAGAAGTTTAGTCCGTGGTACCTTTTGAAACCCAGTTCAATAAATTGAACATTTTGTCAACTTGGACACGACTTCTTCTCAACTGAAAAATCCGAACCCACTGAAATTAACAACAGTCAAGCAATTTTTAAATAGAAGATCAAACGATTGTCTGCAACAATACAACAAAGATACTAGAAATAAAGGGAATTTATTTCTTTTATTTTATATATTTGAAAGTTCCTTTAAAAGCGTTATATCCTTTGCTATTAAATTAACAGTTTTTAGACTCACAGAGGAGGGATAAAAATATTAATGTTGTAAATACCAAAACGATATTAATCTTCATTGCCCCAAAGTGAGCCTTGTCATTGAGATTAGATACAGAATCTGATTTCCCTAGTCGTAATGGTATTCCAGGAGCCAGTATCACGATATGCCACTCGACTGTGTCCTGATTTTCAATCAATACCCATTTAGCTGGATAGAATGAAAGTCCGCTAGAGAAAACATTATAATGAGCTCGACACTCCTGCAGCACGCGGACTTTTTATACATATAAAAAAAATAGTATCCAGAAAAATATTTTGTTGCTGCAACTTGCCTAACTTGAGTCAGGCATTTCATATTAGATCCCAATGTATACCCAACTTAATTTATTGCCAAGTAGATAAAACAGTCCTTTCATTCTATTTGGAATTACATTTCTACAGAATCTGAGTAATATAACGATACCTTCCTTAATTGAATAGCGAAATCGAATTCTTGAGTATCACACTTATTTGGTACTCGTGAAAAAGAATTTCAAATGATGGAAAAACGTTAGGATAACATGAAAAGCTTCCAGTTTCACGGGAGAACTTCAAATTAGTGCTACTAACTTTTTCGCAATGAAAGATGCAACTGCGAAATAGAAGTTTTTCGGATGTTTTGCTCCCAGAAAAAAAAAAACTTTGCTTTAGGGGTTGATCTGAAGGTTGAAGCTTCTCAGGCTAGCAATTCCATTCAAATACTTCAGCGTGTATAGGGTAAAACCAAATTCACAGGGAATAACACCGAAAAAGATATTTTTTATGAGTTTGCCTCAAATGCTTAAAATTGAGAAATTAGTGACCAGCAGCTTATTTTGTTCTCAATACTTCGAATAAACTATTTGTTCGTGGTGATATTTGATGGATTGAAAACTTTTTTGAAAGTCTCCCAAATTTATTTCATTCCCCTAAAGCTGCCGTGTAAGCCACACAAAACTACAATTCTACTTTCCAATGAATTAATGCGCTGAACACAGTCGAAAAAGTCAAAATAGCGTCCACTCCTTAGAATTCTTTTAGAGGGCAGACGACACTAGTTCTCCAAATGAAAGTTCAGCGTTGTTCGTTTTTTGTACTTTTTGTTTTCACGTTCGTTTGCCCACATCGACTTCAACTTTTTTAGATTTAGTCTCATTTGGATGGGAATGTGTACATCGGAATCTTGTGGGTGGCACTATTCAACGTTGATGGAACTCCTTTTTTCAGGGATATTTTTTACCATGTTTTCGTCTTCGGTTTCGACTTTCCAAACTCTCATTTCGATTTTTTCGCTGTTGTTTTTCGTTCTTTTTTAGGAGTTTTCTTAATTGAAAGTATCTGTTCGGAGCAATTAGACAAGAAAAACGAATTACGAGCGTAGGAAACAGGAAACAATGAAAGTGATTTAGTGGTGATCTATTTGGAAAGTTTAAAGTCTATGGTTCATGTAAAGTTATTGTACTTATGATAGTTTTTCTTTTCACAACTGCTTGGAACAATATAATTTCAGATTTTACATTTCTAGCCAAGTATATATTTGTAGTCCGTGTGGAGCTGTGGGTTAGGGGACACTGCGCTTGCGCAGCAGCTCCCAAGTTCAAAACATCGGTGGTGACATCGTGTTTGAGCTTCTGATGCTGCTGTCGAACTATAAGCCTACCCATACTAATTGAAAAATTAAGTAATAATCACGTGGTTGAGCGTGATATTGACCACATCACATCAAATTCCGTTACGGTTATGGAATAAGATACTTTGATAATAAATCTCAACGCCAAGGTTCGGACTTGGACTGTTGTGTGATGGAATATTACTATTATTATTATATATTTGTTGAAACTCATCTGTTTAAGTTTATTTTCAATGTTCAAAATAAGGATTCTTTTAAGCTTATCATTCAGAAAATATCCTTTCGAGCGTATTGAGTGAATCTTCGCCCTACAAACTTAGTGTTGCAACATCTATAATTTTTTTCCTTGTGAGGTATGACTTCAAAAAATAGAGACTATATCCATGAATAACGTGATTTTTATGCAGTTTTATATTTCATAATTTAATCAAGCACCCACTTAGCTGTAACCAAAATAAATAATTTGGGTAAAAGCCACAGAGCAATTCACACTACAAAAATCAAAAACTTGCTGCAGATTTCATCAAAATGTTGAAAATTGAGTTGATGCATATAAGTTTGTACCCAGACAACACACTGAGCTGAAAGACGTCAGATCTGTCGACTAAATTAAATCACTTTTCAGTCAAAGGCAACAGATTATCGAATGGATGATGTGTTTCCAAGAAATCAAATGAACGAAAACGTGCCAGAACCGAAATGATCTTTAGTGAATGGGTAAAAGATATCTTATAGATATTGTTACATGTGCAAATAATTCTGCGAGCTACTGTTGCAATTGTTTTCACAACCATTAAGAACATCACGATCAACAAACGAATATACTCGAAAGCATAAGAACCCACCAAGCATGATCAATATCTGAAAGAGACGTCACTGGGCCATTCAGAATTGCTTCCAGGTAGTTCGCCAATGTACGAGAAATGGATTGAATGGCTAAGAGACCCTATATAAAGGCGAGCTGAATGAATGGGGGGATTATTATTACAACCGCTTTATAGTAAAAACTGCGATAGAATGGAGCGCGAGGTAAAGGCGATATTGATTGATTGATTGTGAAGTGATTTTGGTTAAGACAGTTGAATTATAAATTTAAAGACAAAGTGAAATGTAAAATTAGTGAAAGTTACATTAATGATTGTGCATATTTTCTTTGTAAATACACTCTTTTAACTTAATCTAAAAGACAGTGCGTTTTCACTTTCCCGAAACATTAAAATCATTGACAGCGAACCATAACACGCGACAATGGTGTCAGAAATGAAAATGAAAATTTTGAAAATGAAAACTTATAAACATTTTTAGAAATGCACAATAGTGAAATGTAACGTTTAAACTGGGAAAAAATAATAAAAGACGAAATAATGAAAATACTTCGAAGCTAGCGTTTAAAGACTAATGAATTTATCATGTCGGAGCCTAAGGGAGAAGCAAAAATGCCAAAATCAAAGAAACCAGAAGATGCGCTGATGTAAATGTTAATGCTGATATGAAGCTGGACCAACAAGCGATTGAAATCAAGGCAGACATCGCACAGAAGCTGGAGGAGCAATCAACAAAGCTAGACCATTAGGCAATCGAAATTAAGGCAGACTTGCAAAAACAGTCAACCGAAATCAAAGTGGAGCTCGGTAGTCTGAACAACAAAATTAAATGCATCGAGGAAAAAGTTTACCTGGTCGAGGAGAGAATCAACCATGAGATCAGCCAGGTCGAGCAGAGAATCAACTATGATATCAGCCAGGTCGAGGAGAGAATCCGCCATGAGATGGAAAACATGAAAAAAGAACTGGAAGCAGTGAAGACAGTAGTAACTACCTCACCAGCCCCGCATATGGCCGCAGCGCAAAGCACATCCAGAAATGTGCAAGCACCAATGTTCGACGGGCAAACGGTCTGGAGTATTTACGAAATCCAGTTTGAAGCCGCCGCTATGATAAATCACTGGAATGAGCAGGAACGAGCAACTGCACTAATTCTTGCTCTAAGAGGCCCAGCCGCCGAGTTGTGCAGACGATCCCTATTGAGATGCACTCAAACCCGGCTGCTATAATGAATGCACTCGGCATGCGTTATGGAGATGATCATCTGAAGCAGATTTATCGGTCACAGCTACGGCATCGGATGCAGAAGTCTGGCGAAACCTTAGAGCAGCTAGCCCAAGACATTGAGCGACTGAAACGATTGGCTTACCCAGCCTACGAACCAGAACATCGAGATGATGCAGCAACAGGAGCATTCATTGGCGCATTAAAGGACCAGGAATTGAAACGAGCCGTGCATTTACCTCAAAAGCAAACAGTTAAGGACGCATTGGCTTATAGTTTGAACTTTAAGGCAGCAAAAAATGTGAGTCGTACCACTGCCCGGGTCCACGAGGTAGTGACAGGCGAGTGCAGGTGCGAGCGCGTGGAAATTAAACGAGAGCCGCATGCAAATGGTGCGCCTAGATGTTACCGAGCTATTATCCAGAGTGGAGGAGACCCAGACCGAGTCAGGAGCCCAGAATGGAAGCCATCCAAACAGACGGGGTCAACTTCGTGGGGCAAAGGTTGCCTAGAAGGAGCGACGCCCCCAGCACCACCATCACCGTGTCAAGACTACATCATGGAGAAGCAGACTTATGCCTTCCGGGTCAAGTTGACAGAGAACATTGCACCATAACAATCGACACTGGTGCAACCCGATCAATTTTCCGACCAGACCATGTGAGGCAACAACTACTTCAAAAGGGTAAGATTTTCTCACAACGGACAGCTACGGGAGAAATCGCACCTGTTGGGAGACCTTACGTTCCGACATAATTTTCTGGTCGCGAACATTGTGGATGACTGCATTCTTGGAATGGATTTTCTGCGACCACATGGAATCACGTTGGATTTGAGCAAACGGGTATTGAAACGGCGGAATGTCGAAGTATTGATGGAGGATCCCAGCGTCCAAATTCCCAAGATGAATGTAGTAGTATGTACCGACACTAATGCACCGAGTTCTTGCGAAAGCATTGTATGGGCCAAGCTTGATGGTGATTCTGGAGACCACCGATCTAATCTGATAGAGCCAACGAAGATGTCCACATTGCGCAGTTTGATTGTAGGACGAAGCCTTGTAAGATCTATAGGGAATGGATACGTGCTGGTTAGAGTCCTTAACACGGCAGACTCAACCATAAGCATCAAAGCGGGAGAAGTCATTGGTAGTTACCAGTCTGTTTCCACCATCAAATCTTTGGAAGCCACTCACGACCATCATTGGAAAAGGAGGCATGACGCAGATAAGGCCAGGGAATCAACGTCTGCAATATTGAAGCAGACCAAATCGCCAGTGCAGCTATTGAAGCGAGCCTCTGATCTGGTCACCAAATACAGTGACATCTGCTCAATAAGCCCGGATGACCAGTGTCGAACGAGTATGGTAGTTCACGTCATAGATACACAGGGAGTCAAGCCGATTTGACATGCACCAAGATGTCTTCCTATAGCCAAACAAGGAGAGGTGAGCACACAGATCTCGGAAATGGAAAAACAAGGTGTCATCGAGCCTTTTGTCAGCCCATGGGCCGCACCAGAAGTTCTAGTAAAGAAAAAGAATGGTAGCATTCGCTTTGTGTCGACTATAGGCAGCTTAACGACGTCGCTAAGACAGATAGCTACCCGCTTCCACGAATCGACGACATTGTGGATACTTTAGCCGACGCAAAATGGTTTTCTAAACTCGATCTCAAGAGCTGGCGGGTAGAAATTGACAAAAAGGACAGTAAGAAGACCGCATTTTCAGTTGAGACCGGATTGTGGCAATTTGTGCTTTGCCATGCTCCAGCCACCTTTGAACGCCTGATGGAATTCGTGCTACGAGGCCTAACCTGGAATATCTGTTTGGTATACCTAGATGACATCATTGTTATCGGGAGAACGTTCGAAGAGCATGTGCGGAAGTTTGAAGAGGTGATCTCCTGATTGCGACTGGTAAATTTGAAACTTAGCTCTGAGAAGTGTACCCTTTTTGCAGCTGAAGTAAAATACCTGGGACACGTTGTATCAGCAGAAGGGGTCCAAACAGACCCCGAGAAAGTTGAATCCGTGAAAAGCTGGCCAACACCAAACAACAAGCGCCAACTACGAAGTTTTCTGGGTCTGGCGCCCTACTATCGAGGATTCGTCAAAGGCTTTACCAAAATAGCTAAATGTCTCCATCAGCTGACCGAGAAAAATTGTCCGGATGTCTGGAGTGAACTATGCGAGGCAGTCTTTGGGGCCTTGAAGGAGAAGCTGTGTGAATCATCCGTGCTGGCATACTCAAAACCTGGAAAAATGTTTGTAGTTGACACCAATGTGAGCAACGGTGTTGTTGGAGCTGCATTCTCCCAGCAGGGCGATGGCGAAGAAAGAGTCCTCTCGCATTACAGTCAAGTTCTCTCAAAAAGTAAGAGGAGCTACTGCGTGACCAGGAAGGAGCTTTTGGCTATAATAGAGGCCACCAAGCAGTTCCACAAGTACCTATATGAAATTTGTTCTTCGAACGGACCATGCATCGCTGAGAAACTTCAGAAACCCCGAGGGACAAGTTGCGAGATGGATAGAAAGATTGCAGTCATACGACTAGAAAATTATTCTTCGGAAGGGCAGAGCTCATGGAAATGCTGACGCCCTATCTGGTCGTCCCTGTCCAGCTAACTGCAAGCATTGCCGACGGATTGAGGAAAAGGAGCCACCCGCTGATCTGCAAGTGCTAACGGCCGAATTCATTGAAGGTTGGTCATCAGAGGAGATTCAAAATGCCCAGTTAGCCGATGAAGACATCGGGCCATTGCTCGTATGGAAGGAGACAACTAGGCGACCTGAGTGGAAGGACATTTCGATTCATGGCGCCACCCTGAAAAGTTATTGGGCACAATGGAACTCCCTTCAGGTGGAAGTGGAAATGGGAAACGGTGGATGGCAGCTCCTATAGGATGCAAACTATACTTCCTAAAAGCCGAATTCACGATGTAGTTAAGGAAGTGCACGAAGGATCCTCAGGAGGCCACCTTGGTGTTAACAAGACCTTAGCAAAATTGCGGGAAAGGTTTTACTGGCTCCACGCTCGAGTAGATGTTGGGAACTGATGCCATATATGCATGATTTGCACTTCCGTCAAAGGTCCAAAGCGACGATTGAGAGGACAAATGCAAACCTGTAACGTGGGCGTACCATTTGATATCGTAGGACCCTTTCCTAAATCCGAATTGGGAAATCGATACACGCTGGTTGTGGCTGATTATTTCAGCAAGTGGCCCGAGGTTCACCCCATTCCCAACCAGGGAGCAACTACTATAGCCGAACAGCTAGTGTTAAATTGGGTCAGTAGGTACAGTGTACCTTGTGAAGCACATTCGGATCCGAAACTTTGAGTCACTGTTTTTTGGCAAAATGTGTGAGCTGCTGGAAATACGGAAAACGAGGACAACACCACTGCATGCCCAATCCGATGGAATGGTCGAACGTTTCAACTTCACGCTCAATAAACATCTTTCCAAGACGGTTGACGAGAGCCAAAGGGACTGGGACCGACATATCCCACTAATTTTGATAGCGTACAGAGCTGGTGAACATGCATAGACGGGTCAAGCCCCAACCAAAGTCATTTTTGGAAAGACTATTCGTCTGCCGGCTGATATAAAGTTCAGAACAGCTCCTGAGAAAACCCAAATTATCTCGGAGTACGCAAGTGAGCTAAGGCAACTTTTGAGCCAGATACATCGGAAAGTTTGAAAACACCTTGAATCGGCTGCCAACCGCATAAAGATGAGGTATGATCTCAAGGCAAATTCTACTGGCTTCCAGCAAGATGACTTGGTGTGGCTATATAACCCACAACGGCGGAAAGGTAGGTCTCCGAAGTTGCTGCATAATTGGAAGAGACCATACCGATTTATAAAGCGAATCAACAACGTCATATATCACATACAGGAGCACCCTAAGCAGAGAGCCGAAATGAAAATCGTGCACCTGGACCGTCTTGCCCCATATTACATCCAGGGAAACTTAACTACAACTGACAACACATCTTTTCGGGGTGAAAAGACCTGCGGTGGGGGCAGTGTTACATGTCCAAATAATTTTGCGAGCTACTGTCGCAATTGTTGTCACGACTAGTAATAACATCATGATCCATAAACGAATGTGCTCGAAAGTACAAGAATCCACCAAGCATGATCAATATCTGAAAGTGACGTTAGCAAAAGAGGGGTTTCTAGGAAGCCCCTTTTCTAGCTTTTACCGCATAGCTTGAAAACTGTACATTGCATTAAAAATAATGCTAATTGACCAAAATTAGGTTTTTGAATTTACGCTATGTTTGTATATTGATGAGCCATTCAGTTTTCGTTTCAAATTATTTCGAATGTTATTTTTAGTTTTAAATTCAGTTTGAGGAAGGAAGTTTAATAATTTGTAGGTCTCTTTACCGTACAAAAAGTAGCACACAGTTTACTTTATTCAGTCCCAATTTTAAAATTTGCTACGCTTCTATTGGAAAAGTGTACAAAAATAATGAGGATTTAAATGCCAAATTTTAGTAATATATTTATTATTTAAGTTCTTTTTCTTCGTAGCACTACAGCCCCTCTCGGGCCTTCGCTTCCTGCAGATAGCACCTCTAACTGTCTCGGTCCATTGTCCACGTCCCCCAGTTTCGAAATCCGAGCAGCGATGAACTGTCTTCGTCGACCGAGTCAGACCAACGTTTCCTCGGTTTCCCCACTGGCCTCCTTCTTTCAGTTCTCCCACCGAATAACTTTTTGGGTATCCGTTGTTCGTCGCTTCCACTGCTTATGGTTGTATCGAGTTAGCCATTGGTCTCCATCTAGCATCGCTCCGATTATTCGCCTCAGGACCCGTCGCTTAAAGGCGTTCAATATATTTGCACTTATAGCATAACTCAGGTCTTATTACAGATTTGTATACTTGGAGCTTTGTTTTCCTGTGTATGCAGCTGATTTTCAAGATCGTCAATACTGAATAAAATATTTTATTTATGAGCTGTATTCTTCGGCATATTTCATCTCTTTCATTGCCCGTTTTCGTTGTTTTGGCGCCTAAATATGCAAATTCGACATTTTCGATGCTGTATTCGCCAAGTGTGATATTTTGTGTATTTAAGGCTTTGCTTTATTTTCATTGATTTATAGCCCTACTAGTTTTGCTTCGCTGTCGAGTTTCAGGAAGAGTTCTTTGGCAGTTGGTAATAAGCGCGACAGAATGTTGACAACGTCTGCATAGGCAACTACTTGGTTCGACTTGTATAGTAATGTACCTCTTGTATCGGCAGGTAGCTTCCTTATGACGTACTCCAGAGCCAAATTGAATAGCGATGGGGCCAGCTTACCTTCCTGATTTAGTCCGATATTTGTGTCAAAGGCATCGGTGAGTTGGTGATTGATGCGGACTTGGGGGGTCGTCGACGTCGTTATCATTTTGGTAAGATGGACTAGTTTGGCTGGGTTGCAAAAGCAAAGCATTATTTGGTACAGTACGTTACGATCAATACTGTCACACGCTTGCTTAAAGTCAACGAAAATTTGCTGTACGTCTATGTTGAACTCCCAGTATTTTTCAAGTACATGCTTGACTGTGAACAATTGGTCTATTGTCGAAATGCCTGCTCTAAAATCACCTTGATACTCCCCAATAATACTGTTGGCATATGATCCAATTTGATTTTCTAAGATGTTTCAAATACAAAGAAGCGATATGCCTCTATAGTTTTTGCACTATAGCTTGTAACCTTTTTTATTGATATGGAATATAATTGATTGGCTCGACACTTTTGGCATAATTTTTTGTTGCCAAATGTGCTCCATGACTTTGTGAATAGCTTTATGAACACTGCTGCCACCATATTTAATGAGCTCCACTGGAATCTCATCGATGCTCGGCGCCCTATTATTTTTTGGGCTTTGATGATGGAACAAACTTTATCCAGAATTTGTGGGACCAATGGAAGCCTTCTGCTGATATCTATAGGCTCTGATCTTCTGGATTGGTGCGGAGGATTCAGGAGATTCTTGAAATATGATGCCCATCTTTCCTTAATCTTGTAATCTTGGTTTCATCAGCGATGATATTGCCGATGTCATCATGACAGAGTGTACTTATCGGCTGACAACTACGTTTCATGCTTTTCACTACTTCGTATGCTTGTCTTGTGTAATTGCTCGCTAAACTTACATCAATACTTCTCAATTGGTCGTCATGGTATTTTCTTTTCTTAATCCTAATTATCTTATTTGCTACTCTTTTGAGATTTTCATAGTATTCTCTCTTCTTCCTGATTTTCCTACCTACGTATTCTTTGTACGCCTGATTCTTTGTGTCTAACACATTCCGGCACTCATCATCGAACCAATAATTCCTCTTGCGCCGGGCTTGATGTCCAATCGTCGGTTCTACCATAGTCCTAATAGCCGCTTTCACTTCCATCCAGAGTTCGTTGCTTGTGTTTAACGATGCGCCAGATGAGATGTGAGCCAGCTTTTGGAGCCTGTCGATGTCATATTTTTGCAGCGGGCTGGTCTTCGCAGAATATCCCTTTGAAATACGACATCGATAGGTTAATTTGATCAAGTAATGATCTGAGTTACAACTGGCTCCTCGGTATATATGGACGTCCAGTATAATCAAGGCCCAACGTTGTTGGATCTAAGCATGGTCGATATGGTTTTGTGTGTTGCCATCCGGTGATTCCCACGTCATTTTATGAATGCACCGATATGCGAAGCAAGTCGAACGTATGACTAAATTTCTGCTACATGCAAAGCCAATCAGGTGCTGGCCGTTGTCATTTGCTTCATCGTGGAGGCTTTGTCATCCAGTCATTCCCCATTGCTCATTGCCAACCTTAGCGTTGAAATCTCCCAGAATTATTTTTGGGTCGTTTGTAGGCAATGAATCGACTAGTCTTTCCAGGTGATTGTAGAGTGTTTCCTTCGTCCTTTTCTTCGCCCGGGGTGGGAACATTTATCAGTTAGATTCTGAAGAATTTCGCTTTTAAACCGATCGCACACAACTATTCATTGACTGCCTTAAAATCAATAACGTGCGATTTCAACTCCCTATCCACAATAAAGGCCACTCCAAATTTTCCTTTGCCAGTAGGCTTCCCACTTTTGAATATTGTGTGCGATCTCATGTCTTCATTATCATTTCCGGTACAATTCATTTCCTGGATTGCCAGTGTTTTTAATTGATATCGACTGGCCTGTTGGAAGCAGTCCTTACAGTGCCAGATTAATTGAGTGGTCCCTTTTCCGTTTGCGAATTCACTACAGTTAAACTGAAATAAAATCAGAATTTCGATTAAGATCGACTTCAACTTAAGTTAATCCTGTTTGATGAAACCTATTTAGCTCTTGTATTATCCTTTGTCGATTTCATTTAATGAATTTTCAATTCCGTAAGCATTAATTAATTATAATAATTAACACAGTTTTTCCTTTACAGCATACCCATTCTGTTTCAGAGGAAAGAGACGAGGTGAGGTTTAGATAATCCGCGAATGCTCGATTCCGTGTTGCGGTCAGTACGTGGTGTCGTAGTTTAGTTTTGCGTTTTTAATTAGAGTTGATTGATCCGGTTTCGCTTCCAGTAGTATATTTCGGGCCGCGGTGAATATTCGGGAACGCGTGGTTTTTGGCTGAGAATGTTTCGTGTTGTTATTTTCTCGGACTTAAAGAAAAGGGAAATGAATCACTGTACAGTAAAGTAAAGTTGAATAAGGGGAAGTTCATAGACTCGTTTTTAATCGGGCATTTGAATCGGAGGCTGATTCTTGTATTTTGGACTTAGTCTGCTAATGGATGACCTGTGACCGAAATTCCTCTCCGAACTAGCTATCCTGCCAGCAGCCACCTCGTAGTGGACTAAGGGTATCTGGATTTGTTGACCTGATGGATATAGCCCGTTGACGCGGTCTCAGATTTCACGTCTATAATAAAAGGGGTCGGTTTAGATTTCCTATAAGAGGTCAGTTGAACGAACGAAACGAAGTAAGACAAATCATTATAACCCAAAAAGCAAGTTATACTGCGGCACCCTGTATATTTGGTTATATCTATTTAAAATTTCCAAAAGCTCATGTGTTTCATATTAGAATACTTTATTTTATTTTCATGAAAGTCTTTCAAAATATAAGTGAAATGTTGGTCAAAAACAAGGTCACTATAGCTACCTCGTGAAATTCCCATAATACTCCTTTACCGCTAAAATCTTCTCTGATCTGTTGATTTCGACATTCAAATCCAAGCATGACTACTTGCTTGGCAGTTGCTGTTTGCAAAGTTTAAACTTCAGCTACACAAAACATGACCTCAAACAAACCATTCTACATCCTTTAATGGCAAATCGCATGTAGTACGTACTACATACGTGCAACAACATACGAGTACACATACGTTCCCTCTCACAATATCCCCTTGAGAGCTCAGAGCAGAACATCAGCAATTACCAATTCTAAACGCACCACTAAACTACCCCCGAAGTCGGAATTTTTTTCGACAAAAATTTATCTCTATTCCAAATGGGAAACAGTGCGATTCGCAATTCAGGGCTCTCTTTAGATCCAATGGCCGATAGCGCAAACAGTTTTAGTTTATTTGCAAGTAGTTACCCAGCATTCTGGGCAATTTCCCTGCTTGCGAACTCTTTGCTTCATGTCTCGCACGCACTTCGCTCACTGTAAACTTACCATCAGAAGTGACATCGATGGCGGCAATATTTGAGCGTTTGTTTTCATCCTTTCATGTGTTTGTTGCTTTTGATTCAGAATTTTGTATTTAGCGCGAGGACAGGGCTTGAAAGTCATCTGGTGCGAATATTTTATACATGTGTGTACACTCGGGTGCATAAATACACATACTCGTATACCTAACCGTGTAAGTAGATAAGAGTATCTCATAAAAGGCAAGAGCGAATTCACATCCAACCGTAGAGGGATTTGTCTATTTTATATTCTAGCCGGCACATTTAATCTGAAATTGAAACAGCCAAAAGCTGCTAAACATTCAGATATACGAAGCAAGATAAGCGACAATTAATTAGAAAATATGTTTTGTATGCTCGGATCGTAGCAAAGTACCGCGATTGTGACTAGTGCAGGGTTTATTCAGGAGCTCATTGAGTCAAGCCCTTTCACATAATCCAGCTCATTTGTATGTTACGTATTTCTCTGAGAAGATTCTTCACCAAGAACGAGTACAATTTCGCCAAAAACATCAGAAACCGTTGACGCGTTTCAGTAGCCTGGAGCCTACTTCAATTGTTTCATTTGCCTCGTCAAATTTCTAGTTTAAAATAATTAATGAATAAATTAGCTAAATGACTCTCAAAGGTGACCTTATCAATCGCAATAAAATCCATCTGTTCAAATGAATTTGCTGAATCAGTTTATTTCCTTCATAAGTCTTTTGAGACTAATAAGAAAATCGTCCGCTCATTAAAAAGCTGCACTAAGCATGATTGGGATTGAAACCACACAAAATCCACCCAAAATTTGACTACTTTAATTTGTAAAACACAAAGCACTCCCAAGTGTCTTCTTTCGCGTGAATCAAACCAACTGTCCAATTAGTTTCGGTGGGCCCTCAACCACAGCCACAACATTCACATCCTTCAGAATTGTAAAAAGATTTGTGTATAAATTCCTACAAAGAGCAAGTGAGCCTATTGCCATTAATTGAGTAAATTTATGTCAAGTCATAACTTTTTCTCGTCCTAACTTCTGAAGACTGTCATTCAGCGATTAACACAATAAGACTGTTCCAGGGACTAAGGGAAAAATGAAAAATGCTTAACTTTCGCATGTGGTTCTATCTTTCTGCCCAAACTGCCGACAAAACGATGAATGAAACAATTAAAATTATGATGGAGGAAGATAGGAAACGGGAAACAATAAAGAAATTATGCGCTTTACACCAAAGTAGGGGTTATATTTGCGGTCGCAATGAATCGTCACAACGCTATCCGGAAGGACCCATCCAACAACTGTCACATGCCATTAACTGCTCGTACTGAATTTTTTATTTAAATACACTCGATGAACGTAGGATATAATCCACTGCTTCTAAAAAATTGTAGGAGAACAATCAGCTCACTGCTGAATATGAACAATAATCGACTCTCACTTCGAGATTAAAATGCAATGCCTTAAAAAGATTCTTCATGCCGAAGCACTTTTGAAGTCATTATTAACTGTGAACTCTCCTAAATCATCTGCACTGTAAAATAAAAAACAACCAACCATTGGCTGGCCTGTTAAGGTCTTTAAAATAAGGACACAATATTGCCTCGTCAAATTTTTTATGGCCCCTTTTGCCCTATTATAGCGATCATCAAAATTAGAATTTTAATTACAAAAAATTGCTCAAGTATTAATCGAAGGCAAACATGGGGAAATTGCTAGGAACTTGGGGTGGCTATCATTATTCCCTCGTGAGCAATCGTTTGATTGTGTTCAGTTATCCTGAAGCAAATCACTCGATTCAATCTTCTCCCTTCATTTCTCGCTACTGTGATATGGAAGCAGAATCATAACATAGGAATGTTAATGACACTTCAGTGTAGTGCACCATACTCTAAGTAAAAAGAGCTTGATATAACGGTGTATTGAGATTATTGATAATTGATTTTCAGTTGTTTCATTTTTAACTGCCACAAAGGTGCTGAAAATAGTATGGCTAGCGCCAGTAGCCACACTTACATTAAATTAACCTAAAAACAATAGACATTTTTTTGTTCGTAGCTACTTAATTCAGTTGCCTTAATAATTTTGAAAAATTATTATAGAAAAAAAAATGTTAGAGAAGGCGGTTTTGACTTTTGTACTATATATAATGTCTTTTCAGGCGAACACACTATAGACACACACGGGTGATTGCGACCACCACGCTTGGAGATGGGAACAGCATCTAATTTACTATACTTATGCAAACTCAATATGTTTTCGCAACTATAAATTACACTCACGTTCATTTTTCCCTGTAAGTAAATGTCTATGCCAAGCTTCTTAATAGGTCACCCAACTTTCTTGACACCAAATTAACTTAAATCTATACATTATTCAATGTCGAATTCAAAACCGCTTTATTCAATACCAATCATTATAAATTTTTAAAGAATATAACGTAAATTCCAAACAATAACAATACAAAAACTTAATGGCCCAAATGGCTCCCTAAATTTGTACGTTATCAATTAAAAAACATTAAAGTAAAAACAATATTAAATTCAAATTCATTAAAATTATATATTTTATGATTTAATTGGAAAAAGACGAAAAAACCAACACTATTTAAAAATCAATTTATAATTTTAACCCAACAGTGAACTTTTATTCTACGCCTAATTTGTTATAACCTAATTCTAATGAAATTCAATCAAAAACTTTATCTTATACTTAAAAAATGCTGTCACAATATTCCTAACCTAAGCGTTAAACCTTATCTCTAAACCTAATATCATTAACATAACATATTGTAGTAATCAAGTAGTCAACTAGGCAAGCTGCCCGAAAAACATTCTCAGGCGAAAACACAATTTTTTTCCTACTCAAAAATCCTTAAATATCATTTAATTTCTATTTGTAATTTCAAAATTAAAAAAATTAAATATAAACATTTTTTAATAATAAAATCATTTTCGAACTATGTCTTACTATTAATAATAAATTGCTGGCATGTGGGGAGTTTCGTGGAGATGAGCAAAGCGAGTGCATCAGCTGCGGGAGAATCATCGACGTCGACGTGATTTTCTGTGCCGTCATTTGCCGTTCGGACTGAAAATTTCATTCTTGTTAGAGTTTTATTAATCAATTCACTTTGCTCGTGATGATTCAGTACATGCCATATTGGCAAATATGTCGATTTGGCCATTCGAATATCTTTATAAATTTTACTTGCTATTGGATTCAGAGCAGAAAAATATGTTTCGATTGTATTGAAAGTGCCCTGCTCTATTTAAATGTGATTTTCTCAATTATGCTGCCTTCTATCATTCCATAGAATAAATTGAGCTGATCAGCACAAAATTTGGGACATTCATGAAATCTATCTTCCTGATGGATTGATGTTGAATATTGAAACAAAGGATCGTGGAAGTTTTCAAAAATAGATCGAAACGTCAACTGCGCATTCAATTTGAATCGCTAGCCGTAGATCAGTGAACTTTTAATCGCTTATGAATGAAATCTAAATTTAAATACGTTTTACGCAAACGAGTGTTCGTGGATCGTTTCATCAGAATGATATAAAATGAATTTTATTAGAAAAAAAAAATTTAGTGTCTTCAGGCCTTACCCACCTTGTCAACGAGCGCTCGTCGGAGGAGGATTGGGTAAGTATTTATATTTATATATTATTAGTTTTATTTATTTGTAAAACACATATTGCATTACTTTTGCTGGTTGAAGAAAAACAAACGTAAGCTATAGGGAAAACATAATTATTCTAGTATCGTAGGGCACAAAAAAAAACTTTTTTAATAATGTTAATATAATGGTGTTTATTCAATTTCTGCTAAATGCTAGCGTAATTGTAAAATAAAATCATGGAAATGAAACGGAGTTGATGTTGATGGTAGATCTAGTGCCTACAAGTTGTTAAAGCATTCATTCTTAAAATTAGCACAACCTTTAGCTGTTTAACACCGTTAATAATGGCAGCTAATGAAGCCACAAAAATAAGTTAATAACGTATAATGAATGTTGTTTAATGAGAACGAAAAAAAATTCATTCTATTTTCATACTAATTTAGCCAGATTTAAGTGTATCTCATTTATGATCATAATTTTCACCAAGGCATCTTACTTTTCATGTAATGTTTTTACTCGTTTTTATCGATTATGGTTTCCTTGATCTAATAACTAGGTATGTAATGATATCAAGTATGTTATTTTTCATTTTATTTAGACATCAAGTTGATAATACAATGAATAGAAAAAGAAAAAACAAGAAGTTCAGTCTTTTCATTTATATGGAACCCGGACCAGGCATGGAACCCACCACGTTGGCTGGCCCCTCCACTGATGAGCTAGCCATTCTCTGAGCTCACCCATTTTCTTTGCGTTGCCGGTGCTCTTCCAGGGTAGAGTGGCCTTTCGCTTGAGTTTCTTATGTATGCTAAAGTGTTAAGTGATTCCATAACATAAGACTTTGACATTAATTTGAAACGTTAATATTTTTCATTTAAAGGAGAGATTCATGCAAGTTATGTTTGTATGAGTTTTTCATTTAAACGTAAATGGATCTTGATATGGATGGAGGATGCGAGGTGGCACCGCTTCCAACTGGATGCCCCAATCTTATTTTGGGACCGTAAGTATACCGATTAAAGACGAGATTCTCTCGAGTCTTGCTCACGTTCGCCAAGCACAGTCAGTCGTTTGTTTTGGCAAAATGCATCCTTCCAGTAGGTTACTTCGGCCTCGACACCTGTCGATCCAAACCCTACGAGCTGGTGATTCGTGAATGTGCAATTTTTTTGTAGTAGGTACTTGTGCTCGGGAAAAGAACCCACCCACGGCACCCCAATGCCAGTCTGCCAGCGCATTCACGCTTCCTCGGATAAGGCCAAATTCAGCGAGCAACAACATTTTCACTCGCCAAGGCAGCAAACCATCGTTGCAGTCCTTTACGGACATTTAAATACATTCAAAATGATTACAATATACCTACCCTAAATATTGAAGTCTATTCCTAATTTTTGACCTCAACAAACAACAACACTAAATGTCGCTATAATGAGCTAAAACCCAAAACTATGCAGCGAAAAAAAAAAACAGATTTAGACATTATCATTCAGCCACCAGCTTGACCAGCCTCAACAAATCTAGCAAATGAGTATCTCTATTGGAATTGTTGGTCTCGTGAACTAAAATTTGGAGCATATTTTATCTTCTTATCGGTGGACCGTCTTTATATGTGATATAAGATCGAGACACCGTCAGAATCAAAAATATATCGATTCGTGCCCAAATGCACGAATGTTTTGGGAAAAATGAAGCCAGGGGTGAGGCAAGTCTTAATATACCCATCTACAGGATGGAACGGTTGTGAAATCAAGGGGATTTCACTCACAGTTATAGACCTTGCTATAGGGTTCTGAAGAAGCCTCAATATGAAGATATCGACTCTTGTCACTTGAGCAGTTTGATAAATTCTACTATTCGATATATAGTGCTTCCAATCCGTCTCAGGCTTTCTGTACAGACCAGTACATGCACGAAGATATTGCATATCGAAAACTCTTACTTTTTCCATAGTATCATACTACCACTCTGGTTGTACAATGCTTATGTCAAAACTAGTCTAACCAGGGTCTTGTAACAGATAATTTTGACCTTTTGATCAATGTACCTGGAATGAAAGACTCGTCAAAGGGCCATTACTACTTAGTGTGTTTTACTGAGCATGATTTTTACATGCTCAGTATAGTACAGATACTGATCGAGATGAACACCGAGGTATCGAACACAGGATTTATGTGGAACCCATTCTTAACTACCCTCGCCAGCCATGATGTGGAAATTCTTTCAATTACGTTTCAGGTCTTGACTGAATCCTGCAGTGTTTTCCAAAACAAGATTGTTTCGCACTTCTGTGCATTGATTTTCATTCATCAATTGCCAGTGCACAGCTGCACATCATTGAACATTTTTTGAAGATTGCTCTGAACTATTGTAGCTTTTCGGTCTGCCGTATAGATGATCAGAACCTTAGCAACCACTACCAATGCTCTCGTTGGTGAGACGTTAAAATCAAAGTCGTTCAATAGCTTGCGAATGAATATTGAGAAAAGTAGTGGTGCAGTAACTGTTCCCGCCTGTAGAAAATTTAAGACCATGAAGTCCCGCATTTCGTCAGATTTCCATCAGCTACGAACAAACGATTTCCCGTAATACATATTGCACATCATGGCAACAGGTTGTCTGGGGAGCCTGTCCTGAAGGAGCTTAAAATTAGTCCATGTAACCACACTGCATCGAAGGCTTTCTCTATACCAATGAGACATGCTCCAACACATTCTCTATCATTTAGTTAGCAAAACAGATGTCTGAGGTTACTTTCGTGATTGCAATTTACTTTTATACGTTAGGTAATGTAAAGTAGAGATCTACTCGTATGTTGTAATTAATGATCAGTGTAGACTGATTTTCAATTGCAACATATGAGTAGATCTTGTTTTTGATAGCTCCGATAGCTGCATGTTACTTATGAATATTTTTTGTACGCAGCTACTTAATTCGTTGCATTAATAATTTTGTAAAATAAATAAGAAAATTGCATGAAGAAGGTTGTTTTGACATGTATACTATATAAAGTGTATGTAATATAAGAAGAATTCATATAGTATACTCGTTGAAACTGCCTTCTTCCAATTTTTTTTTTTAATGATTTTTCAAAAATAGAAATGAAACTGAATTAAGCAGTATTGTGAATCCCAGCCACGCTAGTCATGTATACGCTTACCTCGAATTAATATTAAAAATTTTTCTCACATAAATTAATTACTGCAAACGTTGCTTTTGCCCAAACTCAACGAAATTGCAATGGAAGTGATATGTGCCGAACCTAGATAATAGGTACGCAATTAATGCGCCGGCATCTGTTCATTAGTAATCAAAATCTTTTTCATAGGATTATTTCACGTATAGTCCGGTAGGAAGTCTGCGTGGTCTAGTGGTTAGAGCACTAAGCCCGTAAGCTGAAGGTCTCTGGTTCGAGTTTCGTCGGCGTCAACGAGATTTAGTTTGAGTGATTCTTTGGACGGACTTTAAGCCTGTTCAGTTATAATACGCGCTGGTTTAAAATCAGAACGTACCGCAGCTGGGTGGACGGACACACGGCCAAAGCATGAGAATGATCATATGACCTTGTGGAGTGCCGATACTTGCGCTCCTGACAATGAGATACTCTAACTATCTCTAAGCGATGGCCCGAAAGGGGCTGGAGTGCTACGAAAAAAAAACGTATCTCAGCGGATTCATCAAAATTTGGAAAATAAATAGAAGCGTATGCACGCAAATGGCCAGTGTTAAAGTACCTGTAAATAAAACGTTACATTGTCTGAGTGAATATTGAAATTGATCCTCAATAATAAGTCAATTGATCTTTAAAGTTCGTGTAAGATTAGTAATGTTCCTTAACAAGCACTATTTTCAACTTTTCTTTTCTGCCATAAACTGATATTTCAGGGACTGATTGTCTCCTTCTTCAGTGACAATATTCTAAAGCTATGTCCTGTTTGCATTCGCCTTTATAGCTCAAGGTTGTATTCAGGTCTACATAAGATAATTAAAGGACTTTTTTTTATCAATGTTTCTTTCAAGGTTAATTAACGTGATTAACCTAAATGATTTTACAGGAAACTAATTTATTACAATTACAAAATTATCTTATGACAATTACACTAACTTCATTAAGTCACTATTGCCGTTGAAAATGTCCATGTTCATCCTTTTATCTTCCAGGACTCACAATATCCATAAACTTTCGCATGCATCTAGTTTTCTCCGACCTCCCAACTTTTTTGCTATTTCAAGATTCTCCCACGTGATTTCATGTTTTTCATTAATCATATGCCTCGCTTCCACAGATCTTGCTGTCTCCGTTGAATCTCGTTTTGTGATTTGTTCCGGTTATTTGATGTGTTCTTGCCACCTGATTTTCGCTAATCATTTTGTTCGGCCGATAAAAATCATGTTGCATTCCAGGCAAGTGATCCTAACGATACTTCAAGACTATATCTTTTGCTGGTGTAGGTCGGACTGTTTCCCGCCTCTTCTATTATCCGCCCGAGCTTTTTCGAGATTGCTGTGTGCGTAAGGAGATCCTTATTGCCTGTTATTCGTGTTTGAACAATGTCGTCAGTTGGCTTTTACGTTGCTCATGTTCCTTTTTCCGTATCCGTTGTTCGATTGTTTTCTTGCTGTACCTATTTTTAATTGCTGTAACAATGATGTATTCTTTCTCCAATTCTAATCGCTTGGTACCGTAACCACCCGGTCAATCATCGTATTATACTCCGCCATTTTATGCCCATACGTGTGCTTTGACCCAATTCGTATCGCCCTTTGCATGGTTGTTTCTTTCCTTCTTCTTCTTCTTCGTAGCATTACAGCCCCCCCTCAGGCCTTCGCTTCCTACAAATAGCACCCCTAGATGTCACGTTCCATTGATCGGGTCCTCCAATTTGAAATCCGAGCAGCGATGAACTGTCTTTTTGACCGAGTTAGACCAGCATTTCCTCGGTTTCCTTACTGGTCTCCAGGGTACAGTTCTCCCAACGAATACGTTTTTGAGTATCCGTTGGTTTGCCATTGGTCCCTGTCTAGCTTTGCTCCAATATTTTGCCTCAGCACCCGTCGCTCAAAGGCGTTCAATATATTTGCGGATGTCTAGGTTAGGGTCCACCTTTCACACCCATAGCATAACACAGGTGTTATCACAGATTTTTATACTTGGAGATATGTTTTCCTGAGTATGCAGCTGGTCTTCAAGATTGTCAAAACTGAGTAAAATATTTATTTGCGAGCTGTATTCTTCGGCATTTTTCTTTCTCTTTCATTACTGGTTCTTGTTATTTCGGCGACTACATACACAAATTTACTCACATTTTCGATACTGTGTCCGCAAAGGGTGATATTTTGTGTGCTTGAGGTATTTTTCCTCAACTGCGTCATGAGCTTTGTTCTATTTTCATTGATTTGTCACTCTACTAGTTTTGCTTCGCTGTCGAGTTTCAGGAAGCGTTCTTTGGCATTTGTTAATCAACAGCTTGCTTCCTTATGACATACTGTAGAGACAAATTAAATAGCAATGGGCCAGCCCATCTCTCTCCTTTAGTCCGATATTTGTGTCGAAGGCATCAGTGAGATGGTTATTTATGCGGACTTGGGAGGTCGTTGACGTCATTATCACTTTGGTAAGATGGACCAATTTGGCTGGGATGCCAAACCAAAACATTATTTGGTACAGTCCGTCACCATCAATACTGTCGTATGCTTGCTTGAAGTCAACAAAAATTTAGTGTACGTCTATTTTGAACTCCCAGCATTTTTCAAGTACCTGCTTGACTGAGAACAATTGGTTTATTGTTGATCCACCTGCTTTTAAACCACTTTGATACTCCCCAATAATACTGTTGGCATATGATCCAAGTTTATTCTCTAAGATTTTTGAAAATACTTTGTATGCCGTACAAAGGAGTGATATGCCTCTTTAGTTTTCAAACTTTAGCTTGTCGCCTTGTCATTTGGCTCTGGAGTAGATCATAAGGAAGCTACCTGTCGATACGTGAGGTACATTACTATACAAGTCAAACCAAGTAGTAGCCTATGCGGACGACATCAACATTTTGTCACAGTAATTAACAATCGTCAAAGAACTCTTCCTGAAACTCGACAGCGAAGCAAAACTAGTAGGGCTAGAAATCAATGAAAACAAAACAAAGCTCATGACGTAGTCGAAGGAAAATACCTCAAATACATAAAATATCACACTTGGTGACTACAATATCGAATTTTTACTCACCAGGGGCATGAATATCTTTGCATTTTACGCACCAACAGTGGGTGGAACAGTTGGCAGCCGAGTAACCAAATGGTTGACACTGGTAACGCTTGTTGACTTCTCTTTTCTTAAGGCATTCCCACTTCACCATTTTGAAATTCAGGTACATAGTGTGTTGAAGGGCACTTGGATTACTTTTGTTTGAAATTTGTAGCAATTCAAGTGATGAATTTTCCCCTTTTTACTGTCGATCTTCTTATCGCGATTATTTTGACGACCGTATCTTTTCCACAGCTCTGCTTCTTCAACGAAAAAGTCTGATTTTTTTTCATTTTTTGGGGTAAAAGGTGAAGTGTGGAGCTCCCTCAGAACTCAACACATATGTGGCGGGCTTGAAATCAACCAGTGGTCTCGTTTTAGTAGTTAATTTTTCTGCATTAACTCTTTCAATTTCGAAATTGCTTAGGTTATTTTCGGCTACCAATACACGAATCATGTCTCTTCCGCTTTGTTCGAATACATTGTATTAATCAAGCAGTTGGCTCCATAAATTACTCGATAGTTCAGCCAATGTACCCAACAATTCCATTTACGAAGCGGCAATATTATGCCGCAACTGTTGCATAACACGCGTATCGATATCTGCAAGTGTTCACCACTTGATGTGAGTGTGCGGAGCAAAGCTCTGCCAATGAACTAGACTTGATGTCGGCCGAGTAGTGATGAAAACGCGGTTTACCGGCAACGTTTCGTGGCTAGTTGGTGTCCGGTAATTTTTCGGTCATAACCTAAAATCCATCTAAGACCTTGCAGAATCATTTCTAATCAGGCCATATAACATTAGTGGCGGTTGTAATAGCGATTTTTTGTGATATCGCCTTGGATGATACCGCAGTACATTAGCTAGCAATCGATTCTTATAGGAAATATTCTCATCCCAGATACGCCAGACATTTCTTGATCACTTTCGCCTCATGTAAATTGTTTTTCTGTGATCACCTGGGGTTTGTGTGAGCGAATCTGATTATTCGGGAGTTTAGTATAATTTGTGTTGATAGTTCTAATTGATAATATACAGCTTAAACGACAAAGCGTTGCATTCGAACTCGCTCGCCAGTGGAGCCACGTTTCATTCGAGTGCGATTTATGTGGAAGGTTATTCTCAAAGAAAAATTGATCATTCAAATCTAGATTCATTGAAAAGCGATTTATATGGGACGTCGCCCCTAAACAGTGCGGAGTCGTAATGAGCTTACAGCTGAACATCCAAATCCCAAAGCATTTAAATGTAAGGCTTATAGCAAATCATTTAGAAATTTGTACAGTTTGAAAACCCATAAGGCGTTACATCTGAGCCCAGATGAATTTAAATGCACGAAATGCGGGAAGTCATATGCTAGTAAACCAAACTGATACTCGCGTGATACTCATCTCGATTGTGTTGGTGATTAGATCAGACCCGCCATATTTCGCTGAGATTATCAGCTCCTGTTCAATTTGCATTCTAATCACTTCTACCTATAGAATTTCAATTTCGGCTTGTGAAAAATATGTTGTTTTTGAGCAATTTGGCATAAATAGTGTCTTCAATTTAATGATTAGCATGTGAAATTCTCAAAGTGTACAAATAATTCTGAGGATAAACAATTTTCGTTGACAATTTTCATTTTTTAGGTCTTTGTAAATTTTTTTTACAAAGACCTACTAGTTTCGCGACCTGTCTGTCCGTCCGTCCGTCCGTCCGTCTGTCCGTCTGTCCGTGCATCACAGCTGATTTCCTCAGAACTATAGAAGCTAAAATGCTCAAACTTTGTGAACAGGTCAGAAGTGATGGTCTCTCAAAAGTTAAGGTCTTAACAAAAATAAAAATTTTTTTTTAAGGGGGTCCCCCTAATAATGAATTGGTCAAGTGGAGCATCAAATGAAAGGTCTTGATTAGAGCTTTTAGAATCTGAAATAAAAAAATCATGTTATGAATTAGGGGGTCCAGGGGAAGGCAAAATGTACCAAAAATTTGTGTCCCCCCCCCCTCGCGATTGGACACCTTTCAGCCGAAAAATCTGAAAACTTTCACGAATATGGACCTTTATGAGTACAAGGGCAACAAATACCTTAGAAATCGAAATTCACTCAACTTTGTTAATAATAGTATGATTTGTAGATTTTACATTTTTGCCCATAAAATCAAATCAATTATATACACTGGTATAAGATATATATGTCCACAAAATTTAATTGAGATCGAATCACAATCAAGTGAGTTATAGCCATTTCCATTGTGTGGAATTACAACAACAATAACACGTGTTTATGGTTGATATAGGGTTCTCCAATAAGAGGTGTTATTTTGATATTAAAAGAAAAATGCCATTTTTTAATACGAATGATCGGATGTTTATTACATTATAAAGAAAAAGATATGCCGTTAATAGCAAAAAATAACTTACGGCAAATAACCACCACGACATGCTTACAGGACCATATCCTTTTCATGAAATTTTCCATAGCCAAATCGCAAAGCGGCTGCCCTATGTCCTCGATAGCCTCACGAATTTCATTTTTGAGGTCTTGAATTGACGCTGGGCTGTTAGCGTAGGCCTTCTTTTTCATGTGGCCCCAAGGGAAGAAGTCGCAAGGTGTTGAATCAGAAGATCTATTCAAAATAACACCTCTTATTGGAAAACCCTATATATATTTAAAATTGACTTACGCACTTTCATTTTCTTTCAATTTTCATGAAAATTTCAGGAATAGTGTTTAACTTGAACATGTTCAATCGGCCGAGCATTCAGAAAAATCATTTAAGCTAGATCAAAATGGCGGCCCCACTGTGCTTATGAAAGAAACTGTACATCTTTTGTATAAATTTGAACAATTTCATATCCAAGTATTGGACGAATAATTCATATTATCGATTAACGCCAGTAGAAAACTTATTTCTAACCCTAGGTTGTTTACAAAGACCTTCTGGTAGGAGCACTCTCCTGCTTACTCAACTTGTTTATTGTCATGTTGCAAAATTTCTGGCCAAAAAGGACCATTGACAAGAATAAATTTTTAAAGCATTCAACCATTGAACGAGTGAAGTTACAGCTTAAAGCCTTTCATTTGTTTCGGTTCGTTGCACGCAGAAAAATAGAATGGAAATGGCACTCGAGTTTTCTTTGGTGCAAAACAAATAGAGCCATATAGATCTATGTTGGCCTTAAAGGCTAAAAGGGATGACTGATTGCAGACGATATTTTGACGAAAGTGCGGCGAATGAAATGGAACACTTCCAAACAGCTTTCGATCCTCAAAAGCTGGAAATGTTAGAAGCACGCTTCCTTGGAGCTAGATGCGCACAATGGTGAGAGACAAGCAAATTTTCATAATCTCGTGGGAAGTGTAGATATGAAAACATTCTATCTAAAGTGCAAGTAGTTCGAGAAATCGCTAAAAACCAAAAAATAAGAAAAAAACAACTGCTAACCACATACGATAGTAAAAGAAAGTGAGAAAAACGTTAAACTGATACAAACCTTATTTTCCTAATCCAGTGCTCGAAATATTCGTAAAAATAGTAAAAGCAAGTGTATTGCCACTCACCGTGAACTCTATAGTAAGAAAACCCAAATCAAAACAAATTGGGTAGACAGAACTACGCTCTTATCAAAAAGGTTTTGTACATAACCTACAATATGTGGAAAAATAAAATGATTTAATTCAAGAAAAACTTTTATGACATACACAACAAATATATTCTTTCTTTAAAAGAACTCCATTTTAACCAGCCAACATTTTGTTCCAATATTATTGTACTAAGATTATTGACTGATCTGAATCTTAAATGTATTTTTTTATTCACCTTACCTGAAAATTTGGAGAAGATTCAATTAAAAGTATAGTGTCTGCCTCGATGGAAAGCCCATGTTGTAGAGAAATCGTATATGATTGTTGAAATTGGAGGATATTCAAATGGTTATTTTATTGAAACGTATGGACTAAAATGATGTTTTGAAGAACTTCTTAAATGGTTGGTTTCATATAATTTGATGATACTGATACAATTTTACTGACAAAAATGTTAAGTCCTACTACTATTAGCAAAGTCCAACGAATTTCAGCCTCTAAGTTATTTGTTAATGGATCTAGCTTTATGATTTTTACGGCTTTCTGAAAGAACTTTTGCAAAAACCTGCTAGTTTCCAATCTTAACTGTCCGTCTGTCCGTCAGCCCGTCCATCTGTCCCTCTATCCGTGCGTCACAAAACATTTCTTCCGAAAATATAGAAGCTGCAAAATTCAAACTTTGTGAATAGGTCAAAAGTGGTGGTCTCTCAAAAGCTTAGGTCTTATTTTGCATATCAAAATTTGTTGAAGGGGTCCCCCTTCATAACGAAGTGGCCCTTAACAAATTTTTTCATTAAATGTAGTCCAGTAGGGTATCAAATGAATTTAAAAATTAAGTCATTTTTAGCATTAAGAGTCAAGGAGGGTGGGGGCAAAATGCATGAACAATATTTATGTTTCCTCCCAACACGATTGGACACCTTTGAGCCGAAAATCCGAAAAAAATCACGAAAGCAGGTCTTTATGAGTCCAATGGCAACAAATACTTCGGAAATCTAAATTCATTCAACTCTGTTAATAATGGTATGACTTGTAAATTTTACATAATCCCCATAAATTGAAACGGTACCCTTAAACTTCTTGAGGTTTCACCTTTATATACGTTGATATGAGACCGTTATGCATACAAAATTTTCATGGAAATCAAATCATAACTAAGTGAGTTATCGCCATTTCCATTGTATGGAATAACAAAAACAATAACACATGCTGATAATATATATTAACTATCAAATTGACCAAGGCACTCTTATTTTCTTCTGCTATTCATGAAAATTGAAGGAAAAGTGCTTTACTTGAATATGTTCAATGAGCCGAGCATTCAGAAAAATGATTTACATGGAACAAAATCGTGACTGAAACAAAGTTTGGGTGAATAATTCAAATCATCGATTTATGGCCTCAGACAATTTTTTTCGAACCCTAGAATGATTACAAAGCCCTTCTATGAGCAGCTCTCTCCTGCCTACTCGACTTATTTCACTTATGAGTATTAATTGTAGGTACACATCTTCAGCCATTCACTAAATTGAATCCAGTGTTAAATGCGTGTACCTTAAAAGTTGAAGTTGGGGGAAAATAACTCAAAATTATTCAATCTCCGCATTTAAAACAGCTATTTTTTTGTTTTACGATTACTGATAACACTAGCTGCACTAATTCTCAAAGATATTCATGATACCTATCATTGCTGAAACTTTCCTGCAAATCCCAGCAAACCTGTAGTGTCTGAGTCGGTAAAAAGCGCATATTGTTCCATAGCCATATGGTTTCATAGTAATACAGCGCATATTGTTTCATATTAATACAGGGAAAATCAAATCGCTAGAACTTCGTTCAATACCATTTGATCTTTGTGAAACTTTCAGAACCAGACAATTTTATTTTATTATTTATATTTATTTTTTCACCTCAAAGTGTTCGAGAAGTCATCACTTCCGACCTTTCCATAAAGTTTCATGGCTGTAGCTGCCATAGTTTCGGAGTAAAAGTGCTGTGACATACAGACGGACAGACAGCGGACACAGGTCGTTATTGCAATAGGGTTTTGTATTTTAGTTAGAAACCCTAAAATTCAATTAAGCGCACATATGATTCAGCCTTAGCTAAGCTACTTGATGTGCTTCAGTCCGTCAGTAATAGTTGGCAGTTGGGCGAAACAGATAAATTTGGCAACGAGCTGAATCGCCACAAAAATTTCATCGTCCTAAGTCTTACCAGCATTGGTAGCAACTCGCGAGCTTGAGATCAGTTTTTGGGGAATTTTGGTTCCAGCGTAAATGCAGCCGAGACGACTAGCGAATTTTAATTGTCATTTTGCAACTCGAGTGCTTGGTTAATTGAGCAGAGCGCAGGAAAATCTTTTGGAAACTGTCGTGGCAGATACCGTCATGCAATAGCTGAAATTGCACCACCTTAGTGATCCAGTATTTGACGAAGCCCGACACCATCTGAGATTCACCATCGGACGTTGCAGATTTTGATGTTTCACCAGTCCTTGTAGCGTGGCGCTAGTTGCGAACGAGTCTTCTACACTACACGAAATAATGATTGGACCAAGACAAAAATCATTACTGTGTCAATGTAATATAAGAAAAAATTTTTTTTTTAAATAAATGTAGTTTATTACTGCTATATGATTCACGTGGTATAAAGGAACATTGCTTCGATACTCAGTACTTCATTTAATGACTGTCAAAAAATTCTGCCAAGCGAAATAATTATAGGACCATTGTTACTGTTAACGACTTTTGGTATATAAAATTCGTCTTTGAGTAGTTTTAGTAGTTTGTACTAGCACCTCGGTTAATTATAACGTATTGCAGGTGACGTGGCATGGAAGTTATAACTGTTTGGACAGTATCCTGACTAATGTTCTTCCATTCAGTGTTGACAGCTGCCCGTAGCTCTCGGACGGAGTCGTATTGACGACCTTGGTGAAAAACCCGCTCGGATAGTATTGCCCAGATGTTTTCAATTGGGTTTAAATCCGGGCTACATGGTGGTCACTCCAGTAATGGAATTCCACGAGATTCTATAAAGTTCTTGGTATGTCGCGCAGTGTGCACCGCAGCATTATCTTGCCGAAATATCCATTCAGCTCCGTGTGTTTCCCCGAAATCAATTAGTACGTCATCAAGCAACTCCACATATTTGACAGCGTTCATTTTTGTGGAAATAAAACATATAGGGGACTTGCCGTAATATCCAATAGCAGCCCACACCATTAAAGATCCTCCACCGAAATTTCTTGCCATCCTTTTTTGCTTTTTTGTACGCTTATCGCGCCAATATCTTTGTAGGCCGTCAGGTCCGTCGAGGTTGAATTTTTTTTCATCGCTGAAAAGTACTGTGGTCCATTCCTCTTCCCAAAATTGGTACTTCTCAGCAAAATTCAATCTTAGCTGTTTGTGGCGTGCTGTCAATTTAGGTTTAGGATCCCGTTTGACATACTCTAACTTACTATCTGCCTTCAAAATTTGTTGCACGCGTCTCACACCTACTTGAAGTCCTAAAGTGCGTTGAATTTCTGCTGGGCTGTTGCCCTTATTACAAGCCAGCCTTTTAATTTCTCTGGTTTCTCTGGCAGACACCACTGGCTTTCTTCCTGAAATTTATAACCACAGTCTTACTTCTTTTCATTCGAGATGCTATTTCTCTGGTTGTTGCGCCACTATTCCGATAGGCGAGAATTTGTCCTCGTTCTATTTCCGTCAATTGCTTTCCTCGACCCATTTCAGTGTGATTCGCGCAGCTGTCGATATAAAAGTTAGTTGTAACAGTAACCAAAAATACAATTCAATTTACCTAATTAAATGAAATTAAATATTATATGATTTGTTATTTCTTTGTAATTTCCTTCTTTTTACGTGCACTTCTGGTCTTATCAATATTTCGCACTAGAATGTTTTTGAATTACGCCACAAACGAACGTATGAGCAGAAAACAAAAATCAAAAACCGGTTCTTGGGAAATACCGATCTGTATAATCCCATAGCGCACTGCACTAACGCAACTCTATTTCTATTTGTGTATTATTGCAGTTTTGTGTTTTGGTCTTATCATTATTTCGTGGGGTGTAGTAGGCAGTTTGGACAATATCGCGATAAGTCGTTCTTTATAGAACAAGAACGAGATGTTGAACAAGCTGATCATTAAGGCATTCAAAAGTGCGCTGAAGACCAGACCTTTGTGAAGTGGCATCGTCATATTGCGTGTTGTTTTGTTGAGGCTAAACACTTTTTTGAAGACTAGATGTTCTCGAGTCAATATATATACGGCAGGTACCTGCAGGGATTAGGATCAATACCGATACAGGCAATTGCGATTCAAAACTGCTAAGGGTAATTAAAAGCAATGGTAATTAAGTTCAACGTTGCCAGTATATAAGTATGTTTTCAGAATATACTAGTTCATTGTAGTGAAGGAAATCACAAATAGTGGTTGAAAACGTTTCGTTATACAAAAATAAAAATTAATCTCATGTTTAAGGAAACAAAAATAAATCTTTTCGTTTTATATATTTGTGGTTCAGAATTAAAAATTAGAATTAACTGCTGAAGAAACATAAAACAAATTATGAACATGAATTTCATTGAACATTTCCTGGTCTCGAAATCGCCTTAGATGTTTAGATAAGAAAAAAATAAATTCTTAGAGCTTGTAGGAATCAAAACAAAAGCGGCGACAGAGCTCATGTCATCAATTGACACACTTTCTTTTGAAATTTGAAAATCAACTACTATTTATGTAATTAGTATACTTTAACCTCGTTAAAACTTAGTCATAATTTTGGATACCTTTCAAATTCAAATTGCAATGTATACACTACTGTTTATTTTATTTATTTCCATAATAAAGATTAATCAATTACGAGTTGAAACATTAAACAGTTGTTTGAAACTAAACAAGTGTAATAATTTGTAAAGTCAAAGTTGATGTTACATTTTGGGTAAAATGTTAGGAATGCATTAGCTCTGCATCATTTTTTTTTGAAAAATCAAATGAGAATGAACAAAATTAAAAAAAAAGTATGAACTGCTAAAAGACAAACGTCGGTCTTCTCATTTCAAGAACTTTTAACGGGAATGGGACCCGCCACGTTGGCTGGACTCTCCTATCCTAGCTAGCCATCGGGTTGTAGCTCCTTTTTTGCTCAGACAGTATAGAGCATCTTGATGGGTAAAGTAGCCTTCCGCAAAGGTTTTTTATTTATAGTAAAGATTTATAGGATTAAAGCATAAAATACTTTGTATAAATAAATTGCCGCGTCTACAATAAAGCTTGATCCAGATGGGGATGCGAGGGGACACCGCTTTCGATTGGATGCACCACTCCTAGTGGAGGTCGTAACTGTTCGGAGTTAAGACGAAATCATCTCGCATCCTGCGCGCATTAATGGTAAGTTGCCTCTGCCTCGATACCATTGAACTCCCATTATTAAGTTTGAAAAAATCGTGAATGCGAAACTTTTCGAAGTGGGCCCACCCCACGACACCACAACACTAGCCTGCAAGCGCATTCACGTATCCTAAGACAAGGCCAATTCAGATGAGCACCAATATCTTCACTCGATGAGGCAACAGACCATCCCTGCAGTCATTAACGGACCATCTGAACAACTACAAAATACTACAACATTGATTGGCGGAACTTTTTTCACCTTGTTCGTGGCTTTTTCAGAAGTACCAGTAGAACTGCGGGTTGATTGCTTCTCCTTGTATTAGCTAAACTTTTTTTAATTGGATCATTTCACCCTTTTGCACATCAACTTAATGTAAATCTATACGACAAATTTGCTCTACATTTGAAGCTTATCTAACGTCGCGCGGATATCGATCACTCTTTCGGATGGCTTCGATAGCTTTTTTAAATTACTTTTTATGGAATTTTTTGCAGCTACATATAAGATACAAAAACATATTGAATTTGCATAAGTAGAAAAATTAAAAATTAACTCCCTCACCTCTGAGCATGGTGGTCGCCATCACTGGTGTGTATCTAAGAGTGATGGCCTGAGGAGAATTAGTGCACACGTCGAAACCACCTTCTTCTAACATTTTTCTTCTCTAATAATTTTTCAGAAAAATTATTATTCAAAATATGCAACTCATGCTTCTCCTTGTTTTTATTTTTAAATACTGTCGCGCGTTATGGCTCGCGGCCAATAATTTTAATGTTCCGGGAAAGTGAAAACGCAATGTTTTTTAAATTAAGTTAAAAGATTTTATTTACTAAAAATGAACAATAATTTATTTTACTATTTTACAACTTGTCTATCAATTTTTACTTCAACTGTTTATAACTTCACAATCGATATTGCTTTTAATTTGCAATCCACACTATCGCAGTTTTACTATATCGCGGTTGTAATGAATTCCCCCATTCATTCAGCTCGCCTTTATATAGGGTCTCTAGTCATTCAATCCATTTCTCGTACATTGGTGAACTAACTGGAATATTCGAGCAGCTTAATGAATGGGGTAGTGACGTCAGTTTCAGATGTTGATCATGCTTGATGGGTTCTTGTGGTTTTGAGTACATTCATTTTGTTGATCATGAGGTTCTTAATGGTTGTGAAAACAATTCCGACGGTACCTCGCAGAATTATTTGTACATGTAACAGTACTGAATAAAATTTATATTATTATCTTTATCAGAATTACCTTCAATACTTTCGACCACTTCCATTTCCTTTTGTAATCTGTCCAGCCCTGCATAATAGTTTTGGCTATCATTAGTGCCTCCAGCACTTAGTATTTCTTCTGCGATATACTAGTTTGTTTTGTAATTTTCTTCTTCTTTTTTTCTTTATTTATTTGCTTTGTGTGTCTTGAGTCTTTATCCCTTTCGTGAATATGTCTTCGAGGGACTGGAGCCATAGCTTTAATTCATGATTTTCTATTTGAAGTCCGAAAAATTCTTCCTCATCTTCGATTATTTGCATTTCACATCCGCGACGAACGGAATTTTCCTGATTATGTCTTCTTTTGTTGACGACTACCGCCAATTTTGCATTTGATGTTTCCCCGGGTTCCCCCAACGGTGCGAAGCTATCATGCTCCTCCATACCACTATCCCGAAGTTATCTTTGATTTATTCGCTTTTCTTGATATATCGAATTAAAATAATATTCAATATGAATTCTCTGGTTAGATTGCTTCGACGATGGTAGCGTTTACCATTAAAAATCAATTTTTTTAAAAAATCAATTTAATTTTTGAAAACTTTTGACAGGTGTGATTAAAAAACACGTCTGTATGCAATAAATGCTAGATGTAGAGTCTAGCCTCCATCCCATGTCGGTAGTTCATTATTTCATAGATCAGGCCTTAGTCTTTCAAAAAGTCCCTCAAAAGTCGCATAAGATATTCTGAAATTTTCAGCGTATCCAGAATATCCATCCATCTAGCGTAGTCGAAGACATTCCGAACATTAAGTGTAATCTACAGAATTACCTATCGCTTTGTACGGCTATGTACCTAAGATTACCAGGGGTCAAAATTGAAAAGCCGGTTGCTTGCAGTAAAAAGTCCTGATTCCTATAAAAAAAGTCTAGCCTTCAGCTGACACTTAAAAATAAGGGCATTATAAGTAAATTTTATTACCATTGGTTTAACTCTTTGAGCATTATATTTTTGCCCAATACTAACAGCTTTCAGAAAGTTTGACTTTAAGGGAATTTCACTGTGAAATTCGGCACAAGTTATTGCTTTGAAGTTATATTGTGTTAATAATATTGCTTTGATTGACTCAATTGACAATTTGTTCCTCTCCTTCGTCCACTGCGAAGTTATTAGTGAAAAAATTTGCTCCACATTTGCGTTGTGTGGCACAATACAAAAAAGTATTGAGCAATTTTTAGCAATTCTGTAAATCAGCTTCTGTCATTGCACGCATTGAAGAAAACTACCCACTGTTTTTCAGCTAACTCATCATAAAAATCACTTTGGCTAGTGTTAAGAAGATTTTTTAATAGGATGAATTCTTCAAAGTGTTTAATATCGTCAATATTGATGCTTTTGTCTCTCAAAAATGTAATACAGTCTGTAATACTATCGAATTGCAGCTCCTGATTTTTCCTCAATAGCAGCCATTCAAAATATTTAAATGATTATAAAGATTTTATCCAAATATTTATGTAATTTGTGCCTTCTTGATGCTTGAGCTTACTTTCCGTATTTATTTTGTGGCGCTCGTCTTCGTTGCTTTTATTTTTTTCAAAGAGATCTCGTATCTTTAAAGGAACGAGGTTATATTCGATTCTTTGGCTAAGTGACTCTGTCATTCCTTTTAGAGTAGAAAGCACTTCAACAATTGATTTTTTTCTCCTTCTCCAGTGACGCTATTCTTGTATTAAATATAGCAACCAATGAATGAAAATTATGCAAATATATTTCGCTGGTATTGATCTCAAAAAACTTCTTGACCAGAACTGGGGGCTTTTCTATTGTCAAAAAGAATTCTTTTAAGGCATCGTATAGTTTGAGAATCCTTTCAATTGCTGGAAAAAGAAATTTTTCATAATTAATCTCAATATAGCTGCATAACTCTTTCAGAGTTTCTATTCGTACAGTATACACCGAAAAGTGATTAAAAATTTTCATCAATTCAATGTCGAATCCCAACAGATCTGTGGCATCTAGTATTGCATTGTGAAGAATATGGACAACCAACACCAACAATCTCCTGATCCAAGTTCTGATTTAAATGAGAGATTACATTGTTACCTGGATTTCTGGCTACCCCTCCAAAATTCACATTTGCATTGTCGCCGGTGAATGAGACGCACTTATTTTTTAAATCATACTTTCCGAGAGTAGTCAGTAGATAATTAGTAATGGTTATTGAAGTTTCATTTTCCAATGCAGATAATTCCAGCAATTTACTTTGCATCCCGGTCTTCCAATCAAAATACTGAATAACGACGGGAAATATTTTGTCAGCCTTATGATTGCTGGGACCTGTCGACAATCCCAAAAATGAAATATCTTGTAGGCTCTGTAAAAGAATTTCAACAGCATAAAGTGCAATGACATTGGTAACAATTGCCTCAGCTTTTGTCCTCGCACAAGCTAAGTTTCTGGCAGATTCGGAATCAGAGAATAGTTTCCTTAATAACGACGAAGTGTAGTCCATGCTTTTGTATGATTGATGGTGTTTGACCACGTGAAATGCAAGTGTGGCATCAACTGTGCTGCCTTTATAACCTTGCTTACAAACACAACTGTCCAACTTACTTGTTGATGCACTTATTTGCTGTTGCCTTTTGCGTTTTTCGGTATGTAAATGTTTTTCAATGTCAGCAGCATCTTTGTACCCGATGGACACAAATGAATCACAAATAGTACACTTGACTTCTTGCTCCTTTCTTCCTTCTCTAAACGACGAGTATTTTGCCTTTATTAGATTTGCCGATTTACAGCGTTTTTCAATTGAAGAGGCCATTGCTATGTATAATGTTCATCAATGCAACTCGTGAAAGTAACCGTAACGCAAAAGAACAAATTAATATACACACGCGCGATGGATCTATCTCACTTCTGAACGCATTGCTCGTTTGCAGCAACAGCTGGAGTAATGGCCATACGCTAGAAAACAATGACATAAAACATTCTAGTCCAATATTTTCGTCGTGGTACATTTTTATCAATTACGTAATTTAGCGGCATACTTTGAATGATAAAGAATTATTTAGGTTATGATAATTCAGTAAAATATTAGATGCAATTGACTGCAAGGCGTGACGAAAAATCCGGTCTTGGACAAAACCTGGGCAGAGTCCGGTCTAACTTTTTAAAATCCGGTCACGACCGGATTTATCCGGTCACATGGTAACCCTATATGTACCTCCCTCTTTGCGGTCTACCACCTCTGCAATTGTAGTGTCAGTGAGTCATCCCTTAGTAAGTTTCTCTAGCACTTTCCCAGCCATATCTAGCATGAATAACGGGCGCTACACAGACGGTGAACCAGGATTCTGCTTTCAATTGTTGATTAGTACAAGCCTCATTACTTTCCAACATTCTAGAGAAACCCTTGCCTGCAGACAACCGTGGAACGTGCTGAGCAGTGAACACAAATCAATCTATTAAATCTTAGGTTTTTTTAAATTTTCTTATTCTATTATAATTAAAACCAAATGAAAACCACCAGCCTTAAGAAAAATTATAATTATTTGTTAATTTCTATCCACTTCCTTTAACCCATCATTAGTAAGGGAAAAACTTGTATATATCATTACCGAGACAAAGTCAAACTCATTAGAACAAACATATAAAGATAGATGAGTTGGTGAGAACCTTGGTTCATTCCTGACTGAGACTAGTGCATGTTGCAATAAAACATCGAGAAATGTCACTACCCAAAAGGGTTATCCATTTTGCACGTTCTACACGTTTGAAATTATGATACTACTCAGGTTCCATAAATCAGAGAAGAGTAATATTAATCGAGACGACACACAAAGACAAATTTCTTAAGGGTTTCCTCGGGGATCTTGGGGAGTTTTCCTTCTAACCACACTCTCAACAAAGTAACTCGTGGGTATTTATTCGTATTAGTTTCGCAATAAATTTGTAGACCAGATGGAAAAGTGGATGTTCTTAAATAATTTTGTCATCCATCAGAAGTTTAAGTCTTTCTCAGCTTACAGTCTGAGTTTCGCTTCATTGGAATGAAAATCATCCTCAATGTCCAAGTTGAAAATTTTCATGTGATTCCTAGAATGCCATGTAACAACTTCAATCCCCGATGGTTTGTTTCTTCACCATTTATATCTATACACACATTTGTATCCCTACTATTTCGGTCAAACATTTTCTTAGACCTAGAATCATATATAATTATTAAGGAAATGTTTGCTTCGATTTATTGTAGCTACGGTTAAAGGATGAAATTTGCTTGACGATATTCTGTGAACGTTTGCTCCCTATCAAATATGACCAGTACAAGTTAAACGTGTAGTATCTGGAGATGTCGCATAAATTTATATAAATTTTCCAGATGACAGTTACATCGTACGTGAAGTTTAAAGGATAAATGCGTGTTCAGTGAGTTACATTGTCTTTCGGGTTAAGAACTTTCAAAGTGTATGACCTGTTAGAATCCTAACATTCAATACTAAGATCTATCATGGCAGATGCATGAGAGTAATTAAGATTTATATAATCAGAAATACATTTATTCAATAGTCTTAAACAATTTTCAATGTCTGGAAATGAAATATAGACAAAATATAGCCGGAAAATTATAAATATTATCATTAATATAATTAAGTGTTACGAATTCACACGACGGAATTCGATTTACGGCTAATGAATAATAAATTTCATCATTTTCCTCGAACTGTGATTTTATCGAGTCCTGTACTTATCATTCATGTGGAGAGAATGTACCAAATTGAATCCTTGAATTGTAAATTTTCAATTTTCTTAGAAAACAAATTTAAAATCCTTGAAAAACCGCAAATAAAAAATATATCCAGCACAAAAAAAACATTGAAGGTACGTTCTTCTCTCATATTTGTTCCTATTAATTTTTTTCCGTTTTTAACAAAGGGAAAAATGTCCTGAGGATTTGTGCAGGAAACACAAAACATTGGATGTTTGGAGAGCGAGTTTCGTTGCAAAAAGTGTACAACACTCTGAGAGGTGGAAATTAGATGTCATCGAGGTGTCATTTGCCACGCTTCGTTTTTGTTCCTGGTCGGAGTGCTTGTGTTGTAGTCGAAGTTGAAACCGGAGCGGTGGCGTCCATGAATGTATAAATTGCTTGCGGTGAGTTTCGATTTCATGATAAAATACTCGTAGCATGGCATTTCTCTCCCACTCTACAGCTTGAAGCATTATAATATTTCTGCTTTTTTAATTTTCCAAATGTAGTGGAGGAGATAGATGAAGAAAACTAACGACATCGCAATACTACGTTGAAGGAATGGAGCCAAGTCAGTTTCAGGATATTGTTGAGGTGATTATAGAAAGTGTGCGGCGAGAACATTTTTGAGGCTCGAGGTTTATGTGCTCAGTGGTAAAGCAGATGGTGAATCTGAATAGGGTATAGGACTCTTTAATTATTATGAACAAACAAATACCAAAATTACCTGTAAGTGTATTTCAAGCCACTTGATATTGTTATATTGGTTTTTGATTTAAATGCCTTTCATGCATTTTCTTTGTCATATACCGCTTTATTGAAAATTTCACTATATGACAGAGAACAATCATGACCAATTAATCTCTTCTCAGTGAATTAGATTCGACCATAAATTTTCAAAGAACAATAGTAGCACTTATAACTTTTATCTGAAAACCATTTACATAAATTGATGGCCTATTAAAATGACCTTAACATCGACATAAATTTCCCAAGAAAACAATTCAACAATTTGTCCATTCTGAATATATTTGTGCTATCACCATCACTCTCTCGTGAAATTGTTGGGCAATCATTGAAAGAGGCTATCGAAATCAAATGCGCCACGTTTAATTTTCGAACTTTCACCCCCACACGAAAGGAACGAACGAATTTCAAGTTGAAGTCATCAAAAACTTTGTCCTTTTTATTCGAACCAATACTTTTCATCTTCGCCGTTTGCGACGGGCGGTGTCGTTGGTTGCCATTCGTCGCCATCACAATCATCACCGGGTGTAATATCCTTTTCTCTGGACATTAACGTGAACATTCAAATTGGCATACATACAAGGATACGTATACCAAAGGAGATTTTCAAAGACGATTTCAAGAACAACGATAGTGAAGGCAATAAAAAGGAATCAACGTTGCGCCAAGTAATTGGTATTTTCTCGGATGATATGACTTGATGGAAGGGTTTCACTCTATTGTCCAGCATCACACCGGCAGCGGCAGGGATTCACTTTAAATTGTACAATATCAGAATCAGATTGAATACATTTGAATCCTTGTTTTACGTTTTGTAGATTTGCTACTAAGATTGTGTTGGCAATTTGTTTTCTCCCTGTAGCTATTTCACCTTGTCGTATGGGAGGATGGCTTTGAAAAAATATTTGGTTGCAATTATGGCAAAGAACAAATTTATAGAATGATCCACTTTGTGTTCGCGCAAAAGATTTTCTATCTTTCCAGCTATTTGCTCTTCCCTATTTATGAACTATAGTTTATGTGACTATTTCGCAGGTTCTTTTCACAAAATTTGATAATTTAAAAGTATAGGCTCCTTACGAATAATTTCTTCTTATCACATCTTGGTTTTGTAACAACTTATACCAAATCTTCGTATAAGACCCAGCAAGTTTTTTAGTTAACAGAAAATTTAATTTTATTGCACCCTAATAAATATAAATATTCAATATGATCACCTAAAAGTCCATTTATAGATCAGAAAATGTAATTTCATGCTTTTCTTGTCAAGAAAATTTAGACTTATATTCTATTATGCTACCGGCTGAACATTGTTTTGGAAATCCAGAGTGAATAAAGTTCAGGTTTTCTGCAGCGGAGTGGCATTAATTTAAGAGATCAAGATACGACCGAAAGTAAAACAAGCGGCGGCTAGTGTTTAGGGCGCGGTGACAAGAGGTGAATTTTAAAGCCATTAATTGCAGCGAACAGTTAACGTTACAGATACATTAACAAAAGCATCAGCAAAGATATAAATGAAAAATCGGTTACTAAAGCCAGACAAGTAGCACCACAGTACTTTCATTTTCGTTTGTTGAGATAACAAAGAAGAAGACTTCTTTTCGAGGAAGAACCAACGACAACATTTGTCAGTCCTGAATGCTTTGGTGTGGTCAAGATGCACTTTGTAATGAAAATGGGTAGATATATCCGTGAATGACTGCAGCGATGGTCTGCTGCCTCACCGAAAGAGGATCCGCTGAGATTGGGCTTGTCTGAGGACGAATGAATGCGCTGGTAGGCTAGCACTGTGGTGTCGTGGGGCGGGTTCTTTTCCCCAGCAAAAGACCCACTACAAAAAAATTTCGCTTTTATGAATTGAAAAAGGTATGATGCGGATCAACTGGTGTCGAGGCCGGGGTAACCTACTAAGGGGAGAAATTTTAGCAAACTGGGCCTCGAGAAAACAGACGGACTAAAGCGGACTTCGTCGTTACTAATGGCCCCCAAATAAGAGTGGGGCATCCAGATGGAAATGGTGCCCCCTCTCAAGCCCTCCCTCCCCAACCAGATCAAGATCCAAATGTAAGCGCGGTCATACACTTTCCATTTTAGTGAAAAACTCATACAAACATAATTTGCATGAATTTTTCCTTTAAATTAAAAATATAAACGTGGCAAATTTATGTCATAGCATTATGGGAGGGAACCACATAACCCTATGCCATAAATAGATACGCGGGTGGAAGGCCACCTTACCCTGCAAGTGCACCTGTGAACACATAGAAAGGGGTGAGCTCTCCCGATAGCTAGCTCATTATAGCGCAGGGGCCAGCCAAAGTGGTGGGTCCCGTACCCGGTCAAGTTCTAGATACAGGGAAAGACCGAGCTTGGGTTTTAACTCGTCGTTGTTTTTATTTATCACTTAATTTCCCACGAAAATGTATCAAATTCGGACTTGTAACTGTATAGTGACAACTAAAAATACATACACATACTCAAAAAAGTCTGCGTAATCTCATTAGTACAAACTGAATTATGTTGGAATCGTATGAATCAATAATGTGATCTTGATTTAATCATTTCGATAAAAGAGCCTAAACTGCCAGAAATGTATTGAAGCAGGTTGGTTTAAAAAATTCCCAAAATTATCGAGCATATAGTAATTTCAAGACTTGGAAGTCTGTGAGCAGCCCCAAAAAAGTCTGCGTACACATCACAAAATTTGGGGATTCCCCGAAATGTGCAATGTTGATGCCTTCATTTTTTCATTGTTCTGCGTGACAGTACTTCATTGGAAAATTGTCTGTGTGTTTTGCGTGAATAAAAGACTATTCTTTAATATGGAAGTAAGAAATAAGGAAATCAGTGTCAGTGAGCGTAAAGTCATAGTAAAATTGCGTGAAAACGGGAAAAGTTTTCGTGAAATCGCAAAATTAGTTGGGAGAACCCATTCCTCGGTCTAAAGAGTTGTTGCTAATTACAAAGAAAGCGGTTTGATTATTTCACGGTATCGGTCAGGACGTCCTCCCAAATTTACAGCACGTGGACGTAGGAGTATTATTAATGCTGTGAAATAAAATCCCCGATTAACCGCGTTCCGAATTGCGCAGTATATAAGAAAGAAATACAATAAAACAATAAGCGATGAAACAGTGCGCAAAATTCTCAGAGAAGGCGGTTACCATGGCCGAGTCGCACGTAAACAGCCGTTCATATCGGAACGGAATCGCCGAAAGAGAGTGGAGTTCGCCAAAAATTATGTAAATATGCGAAAACAATTTTGGGAAAGCGTTCTTTTTTCGGACGAAAGTAAGTTTTGTATATTTGGGATAAAAGTAGGCAAATTAGTATGGAGAAAACGCTCGACAGAATTCAATAAAGAAAATTTGATTCCCACTGTAAAGCATGGTGGCGGCGGTGTGATGGTTTGGGGGTGTATAGCAGCCAGTGGAGTGGGGCAACTCGTTTTTATAGAATCTACAATGGATAAATAAAAAAATAATATTAAGCAAAGTGCCGAGAAATTGCGGCTGAGGAACGCATTTCTCTTTCGGCATGATAATGATACAGCTGAAGTAAATAGGCTTTGGTTGGCCTACAACGTCCCAAAACTCTTAGGTATAACTCCTCAATCACCAGATTTAAACCCAATTGAGCATTTGTGGGATTTACTTGAAAGAAAAATTCGAGAGCATGACATAACTAGCAAAGAGTCATTAAAAAATGTTATTTTGAACGAGTGGAACAAAATAACGGCCGAAGAAACATCAAAACTTGTTCAATCCATGCAAAATAGGCTAAAGGAAGTCATTTATAGGAAAGGCTATGCTACTAGATATTAAGGTTCAAAATCTGAAAGCTAATATAGTGGTTTTCAAATAAAATGAATAAATTTTTTCAGGTGTACGCAGACTTTTTTGGATGGATTTTCATGACTTTTTGGAAGAAACTTTTTTATTTTGGTTATTCTAAACAGCGAACGAGTGATCAGTTACATATTTATGTACCATATAGTTTAATGAATATAATAAAGAAAAGATTTTAAGTTATAAACAAATGGCAAAGGTTTTTATATTAATATATTTGCTACGACCAGCAAGTGTACGCAGACTTTTTTGAGTATGTGTATGTATCCCATTTTGATTCATCGCAATGTATATAGTATGGAAATAGTAATACATTAAGAACATTTCAGGCTAGGCACCTTTCGCTATGAAATTTTTTTTAATCAGATTCGCTTTTCATTATTTAAATTCACGTAATCTATTTCTATTTTTAATTATTGTTTGTCAACTAGTTATTCTTTGCTTCAAGTTCAGATGGCCAACGGTGTCGCATATGTCTGTGAGACCGGGTACGTTTAAAAATTCGAAGAACTATTTTACCCGCTGTCGGTTTATCTCGTGATTTCGAGTAGCTGCTGCATTGTACGCCCTCCACTATTAGTTGACTTCGCGACGTCATAGCAGGTACACGTTCTTGAGTTTTTGTTTTAACCCGGTGCGTGAGACCGGCGTCACCGATTCCGTGTTTTTTTTGCATTTTACCAGGGCTATATAAATTTTTCACTGACTTCAGTAAGTTTATTGCATGATTTTATGGATATTTCACGATATGTTTCAAACTGTAAACTTTTTTACAGCATGTCTAACGTAAGTGAACAGCGTCGTCTCGAAGCTCTTCTACAAGAAGTACTCGGTTAGGGCAGACAATCAATATCTTTGGACAGTGAAGCTGAAAGTGATATAGAACCGGCGAACCTTTCACCAGATGAAATACAAAATTCGGAGAGTGAAGAAGAGTTGAGTGACAGAGAATACTCAGGTAACAACAGCGCCTTTTATTTAGGAAAAGATAAAAGTACGAAATGGAGCAAAGAACCCCAATGCGAATCTGTTTGTACAAGAAGTTTCAATATAGTTACTCAGCTACCAGGACCTAAGCGAGCTATATCCGGTGAAAAGGACATCCTTGGCATTTGGAAACATTTTTTTTGACGACACTATAATTGAAATTATTGCCATGTACACCAACCAATATATTTCTACAATTATGCCAAAGAAACACATGTCAAACAGACTGATTTCAACGCAATTTCTTGCTTCATAGGTTTGCTTCTATTAGGTGAAGTAAAAAAATCGAATCACCTAAACGTTGAAGAGTTGTTTCGAACGGATGGCGGTTCAGTTGAAATATTTTGGCTTTCGATGTCTGCACAGAGGTTTCAATTACTGCTGCAAACTGTAAGGTTTGATGATGGTACCACAAGGGAACAAAGAAAAGCACTAGACAAAATTTGCCACATTCGAGAAATTTTCGAGAAATTCGTCCAAAATTGTAAGGATGGTTACCATTTATCTGCGTTTGTAACTGTCGATGAAAAGTTGGAAGCTTTTCGTGGAAAGTGCTCATTTACACAGTATGTTCCCAATAAGCCAAATCCGTATGGTATCAAAATTCAAGCTCTATGTGATGCTAAAATGTTTTACACCTACAATATGGAAATTTATCTAGGAAAACAATCAGCTGCAGGCCCATACAACCTTGACAATTCCGGCTTGGCTGTTGTTCAGAGATTATGCGAGCCCATTTTCAATACTGGTCGCAACGTTACCACAGATAATTGGTACACGAGTATTCCTTTAGCTGAAGCATTGCTTCAAAAAGGTCTAACAACAGTCAGAACCATTCGGAAGAATAAGAAAGAAATTCCTTCTGACTTCAATATATTGCGTGGTGGAAATGTGAAGTCAAATCTGTTTGGTTTTCGTGATAATATGGTATTGCTTTCACATGTTCCGAAAGCAAGAAAAAATGTGCTTCTGATTGGCACAATGCACAATGATGCTAAAGTTGATTTCGAAACTCAATAGCCAGATATAATTCTAAGCTACAATGACACCAAGGGCGGCGTCGATGTCGTCGATCGTTTGTGTGCAAATTACAATTGTGCTAGAGCAACAAGACGCTGGCCTATGGCAGTCTTTTATGCAATGCTGAATGTTTGTACTACAAAAAGTCAGGTGATACATACTGCCAACAACCAAAATTCAAAACTTAAACGTCGTCATTTTATTGAAAATTTGGCAATGAAATTGATTGAACCTCACATAAGAGAACGACAGATGCAGTCGAACTTGCCACGGTCATTGAGACTAAGACTGGCAGAAATTTTGAAGATAGACGAGGTATCTGGGGTAGCTGGTCCCTCAAGAAATGGCCGGTGCTATTAGTGCGGATGGAAAAAGAACAGGAAGACCAAATACACTTGCCACAAGTGCAAGAAATATTTGTGTCTGGAACATGTAGTGCCTTCTTGTAGAAGTTGCTTGAGTGAAGAATAGCCATTTTTCATATTCATATTTTTGTTGTTTTTTGTTGGTAGGATGCCATTTTTAGTTTAATTTACGTGAGTTCTAAGTGCCTAAACATTGCAAAGACTGAATGGATTTCATAAATTTATTAATTGTTTTGTGTTCTCGAATTTTCAAAAAGTGATGTCTAAATACTTGTAATTTGTAATGTTTTAAATGAAACTGTTTAATAATAACTAAATGTCGAATAAACGAGCTGTGATTAGTAAATTATCTTTGTCTTATTGTCCAAGCACTTATAATTAAAAAAAGTAATGTACAGTAACTAAAATATTCTGGATAATTTCCCATTGAAAATACCGGTGCGTGAGACCGGGGTCACCAATGGTGTAATTCAAATTGACGTCACCGTTCGCGGGTTAAAATTTATTAGATTTATTTCAACATTTTCTTTTTTTTCTTTAAAAGCTGTCGGGCCTTGCTTTTTCGTGTGAGCAGACGCGTTGCGAGTACTTCGAGTCATCTTCAGTGTCTAAAGGATATGTTGAGGGGAATGACTTTATATAGTCGTAGGATGGATTAAGCGGATGAGTAATTAGCGGATGGGTAATTAGCGGATGGGTTATTAGGTCAGGTAGTAAATTAGGTTAAGCACTAAATTATGCCAGGTAGAGGGATATGAAGTTTTTGTTTTTTTTTTGCTTGCTGGATGTCCGTTTGTTCTGTTTCATCTCGTTTCCGGTTTTGTCTGAGAGTGTGGTCTAGTACTCAGAAAATTGTGTCGGAATTGGTCACAAGTTGTTTGTCGATAATGTTACTGTCTGTCTTTCTATGTTTATAAATGTCAAGGCTTTCTACGATGTCAAGTCTCGGTCCTTTGCTTTGTTTTTGTAGCAATTTCGTAGAGTTTGTCATAGCATCAGGCTCATGTGCGTGGTTTTGTAGGTGCGTCGTTTAATTGGAGTCTGCCTTGTTGCGTAAGAAAGATCGTAAATGCCCTTTGTATCTTGTCGTTAGTTTTTGTGTTGTCCTTCCTATATATACCATGTCGCAGTCCTTGCGTGTCAGTTTGTGTGTGCCATTGTTTTCGTGTATTGAGTGTCATTCAGTTTTGGTTTCAGTTTGTTTCCAATGTTGTTGTTCGTTTTGAATGCAGTTTGCAATTTGTATTTCTTAAGGAAGTTTGATAGTTTGTATGTCTCTTTGCCTAGGTATGCTAACGAAACCCACTGTTGGTGGTTCTTGTGAGTTTCATTCGGTTAGCGTTCCGTTTTTAGGTCTTTGTAAAAATTTTTTTTACAAAGACCTACTAGTTTCGCGACCTGTCTGTCCGTCTGTCCGTCTGTCTGTCCGTCCGTCCGTCTGTCCGTCTGTCCGTCTGTCCGTCTGTCCGTGCGTCACAGCTGATTTCCTCAGAAACTATAGAAGCTAGAATGCTCAAACTTTGTGAAATGGTCAGAAGTGATGATCTCTCAAAAGTTAAGGCCTTAACAAAAATTTAAAAAATGTTTAAGGGGGTCCCCCCTAATAACGAATTGGCCCTTAAAAATTTTTTTTCATCAAAGGTAGTCGAGTGGGGTATCAAATGAAAGGTCTTGATTAGAACTTTTAGAATCTGAAATAAAAAAATCATTTGATGAATTAGGGGGTCCACGGGAAGGCAAAATGTACCAAAAATTTGTGTCCCCCCCCCTCGCGATTGGACACCTTTCAGCCGAAAAATCTGAAAATTATCACGAACGTGGATCTATATGAGTACAAGGGCAACAAATACCTTAGAAATCGAAATTCACTCAACTTTGTTAATAATAGTATGATTAGTAGATTTTACATTTTTGCCCATAAAATCAAAACGGTAACTTTAAACTTCTTGAAATTTTGCAATTATATAGACTAACATAAGATATATATGTTCACAAAATTTAATTGAGATCGAATCATAATCAAGTGAGTTATAGCCATTTCAATTATATGGAATTATACCAACAATAACACGTGTTTATGGTTGATATAGGGTTTTGCACTAAGAGGTGTTATTTTGATATTACAAGAAAAATGCCATTTTTTAAAATAAATGATCGAATGTTTTTTTCATTATAAAGAAGAAGATATGCCGTTAATAGCAATAATCAACATTGAGCAAATAACCACTAGGACACGCTTACAGGACCATATGTAATGATTTTCTACCTTCAACTCGAACGCGGAACCGACCTCTCATCGGTTCTAGACGTTAAATCTGAGTAGTGCCAACGGATGGTACCAACAGGTCAACCAATCCGTGCACCGTAATCCATTCACGCGGTGACTGCTTGTCGGCCAGCTAGTTCGGAGAGGATTTCGGTCGCGGGTCTCCGAATGGATTACGCTCAATTACAATATTTCAGTCACCTGAACTTGCCCGTTTTCTAAACGCGTCAACAATTACTCATCCAGAACGAGAAACCTACATTACGTTAGTTCTGGATGTGATCTATCCACAGATCTCAAATCAAAAACGCTACAAAATCCCATAGGCGCGTTACCGATTCACCGACGCGGTACCGAAAAATATACTACTCGAACTTAGACCGAAGAAAACTACTCTAAAGAAATGGCGAAACAAGCAAAGGTACCGCGTACCGCGCGCGACGCGAAACCGACTTCAGCGGATGTGCAGAAACCCTACCCTCGCGACGGCATACTTACCCTACACTCTCTGTTCCCACCGAAAAAGAAGAGTCACTGAAAAGGAAAGTCGTGGGTTAACTTTTAGCAATTCATTCTTAGTTTATTCTGAGATACAGACAAAGCAAAATCCTTTTAATGCTGATTGTAATAGAAATACATACTAGCATATTTCTATGCGAAGCATTCACCAAGAGTGGTCTAACTAGTAAATTATACTTTAAATTTCCCAAGTGAAATAAAGTACTTCCAAAATAAAGTACTCTGAAGATGTAATTCAATAATTAGAAATATATGGAAAAAGATAAAAATAAAATAAATGATTTGCCTTTCTCTACATAACACAAAAATCTTTGAAAACTTGGTATGGTCGGTAAAATTTAATAACTACTTTAAAACAAAAGTAATAAGTACAAACAAAGTATCAATATTAGATATCGCGTATTTACTTTGCCTTCAACCATTTCATAAAGTGTAACATAGAATTATGCACATACAACCCCCAATATGGTTGCATTTGTTTTTGAACCATGTGAGTTATAAAATTTTACTAACGACTACCTTTTGATTTGGTGAGGCGCAACTTAAAAACTTAGTGATTGACCTATTAAACCTAAGATAAACTAACTTAAAACGTTTGAATCATAATAACTAATTTGATTCGCTTATATGGCAACAAACATATTTTTTGTATACTTAATAGATTTGATTTATAAATATTGATAAAAATGTTACCTAAAGTTTGATATATTTTCAAAATATGCTAGAGAATGGTTTGTGTGTAATAATAAAAATGTATAGAGACAGTTTTGGGATTTTAATAAGAGTCCTATAATATATAGTAGAACTATCTGCCTAAATTTGTGTCCCTTACTATCAATAATATTAACATAATTTGTTTCTAGTCTCTTTTTGTTGCTTTTCTTGTTTTGAAATAGTATAATTATTAGTCTACATTACTTAGTACCGAAATAGAGATACTTTCTGTTTTTTCTTTTTTTTTTTTTCTAATAGTAATTATAGTAATAATAATGTCTCCTTATGTTCACTTCGCATATACTTAATCAATAAATTTCAAGTATCTATCTCGTTGCGTCTATTGCATAACTAATCGTTTTTCATCTTTAGGGGTTCTTTAATTTTTAAGGTGTTCAATCACACTTGAAATTATATTTACTTAATTTCTTTTGTTTGTTAAAGAATTCTAATTAGCTGCTTACACCTTGTCTATAATTTCCATTCGGTCAAAAATGCAGTCAATGTTTTCTTGTTTTTCTCAACAATTTTGGACACCGTTTAAGGAACATAAACTGCATTGGAATAATTCGATTATTTGAGTAAGTAGACCTTAGTGGAGTGTCGATGGGACACTAGTATGCGAGGAAATTTACAAGTACGAATAATTATAACAATGATAAGTATGTTGCGGCGAGTAGTACAAGCGGTCTGTGTCGACATGACGGCATTCTTAAACTATAATTTATAAATCATCTATATCAATTTTTTCGTTAATAGGTACCTAACACCAAAGAATATTGAACACATAGTCGACTATTATGATTTTGAGTTGTACGTGCATAGCTCTGTGCACACTATATTAGTATAAATGCTCATAACTACTTCTATACGATTACTACCAAATCGTAAATTTGAGGGCGTCCAAAGAGGCTTCATCGGTAAAGTTGGGAGGTATCGCTTTGTACCTTACATTACCGAACATACTTAACATCCAAAGCGTTTCAGTTTACATAATATATGTATATATGTTTCTAATGTGTGAATGTCACTTAAAACTATTACTATATATTACAGCAATGATATCAATTTCGTTAGTGGACATCCGTCACATTGGCTCCTGTTCCAAGTATTCGTGTTTGAGACACATCAAGGCAGAAGGGCGAGATCGAGGCTCAAATGCTAACATTTTGCTCAATAAGTCGTTAGAATATTCGCCCAATTGTCGACATAAATCGACTGGTTGCTTTGGCATCCGGTGAGGAAAGTTTTCGCGAGCTAGATATTCATCAATTTTACCGAAGACTGCAATCTGTACTGCGGATTGCAAGCGATATGCCAATTGATCAATCTGAACAAGGTAGCAAGCGTTACTTCGAATTTCCGCATTAAGAAGTGTCAAATCATTTTTTTTTGGAATTTAATTAGAAATAGAATAATCGATTTCTAATAAAATATTGCAGACTAAATTTTCAGATTTAGTGTCGATTTTATAAATGTGCATTACAATCGCCTTAGAGCAGGGTAAAATGTGTTGCTTTTCCATATAGGCGAATTGAATACCGAGCACTTAGTCTGTCATCACTTTTATTTGCTCGTTTTCCAGCACAAATGACTTTCCCCCTAAGAATTGCTGCTTGACTTCTCAGGATCCGTACTTTTTTTTTTACGTCCACAATATTTGTTTCTGGATGGCCTCCGCTTACTTAGAATTTTCTTACTAGATAATCTATGTTGCAAACTGCATTCGCTCCGCCGGACATAATCCGAGGGCTAATTCGGTGGTAAATTTAGTCGGCTGCCAATGTCTTCTCGGAAGCGGCTATCTGAAATTGATTAGTCTCTGAAGCACTCGCTCACTAAAATTTGTTTCCAAGCGCAATTGCACTCTAGCTACTGACTTATGTAATAACCTTTTCTATTTAGTTATTAACTAAACTAACCTCTTTCCTAATTTTTCTGCTCCGGTGAATGTCACTGCGTCACGAATAACGTTTTCCAAAAACTCTTTAAGCACACCACGCGTTTCTTCACAGATTAAACAGGGAATACGTTTCACTCCACCACGTCGCGCCAAACGACGTATAGCTGGTTTTGTAATACCTTGGATATTATCACGAAGAACTTTACGATGACGTTTAGCGCCTCCATGTGTCTGTCAAAATTTCCGGTTGTCACCTCGGACAAAACATATGTGCGTGGAATGGCACTTCATATGGCGGAAATGTGCTTCGTCAGATGACGCCAGTGGCATAGTTTTCTCGATGGCCACGGTGGAGGGGCATTTCCAGATGGCTATGTCTCGAAATGTGCCGGGGTTGGATTAATTCTATATTTCGAATATTTATATCCACGGATCTAAATATTTGGACAGAAAAAAAATATTTTCTGCACAACGATATCCGCACAACAGATGAAGTCCGCTGGCACTTCGAGGACATATCCATCTGGCAGGTTACAAGGGTTCGGGATCGAAATCGCTTCGATTCCTGGGCGTAGGCGTCACATTACACATTCCCCCCCCCAAAATCGAAGTAATTACGATCCCGTCTCCTTGGTAAAAGGTCTTGGTTAGGGACGTGGCGGGTCGAAGATCCGTTTCGAAGGATAGGCTACAACCCTGTTCGTGAAGACTCGGCAGTGACTATATAGTAGGAAGTCAGGTGTTATTCGGAGGCCTTCGTCTAGGCAGAGATTTGGGATAAGCCAAGGTTTCTCGTGGGAATTAGTTGCACTTCATCGTCTAAGGTCTTTTGCGTGGTAAATTCCCAGGGTCTTACCAGTCATGTCCGCGATGAGGTACCGGGTGGGGCTTATGACTTGTATGACTCGACACTTCACGAATTTCTTGTCTAGTTTGGCATTGTAATGTCGGGTGGCATCGCTCTGTCGGAAGTTTCGACGATATATTTCGTCGCCGGCCTTAAAGCCAGAAGGATGAGATCGCAAGTTGTACCGCTCCTCTCCCATCCGTCTACTTTCTTCAATCTTCTCCCGCAGTTGATCTCGCAGAAGTTGGAGCTTTTCGTGCGGTTCTAGAACCACGATTGGGTCCTCTAGCGATTTCAGTTGCCGCAATAGCCGGTAAGCGCTCCCATGACAGATCATGTACTGGCCGAACACTGCGAAATACGGCGAAATGCCGGTAGTGGCGTGGTACGACGAGCGCAGCGCACTAGTGATGGCGGACAATTTGCGATCCCAGTCCTTCTGATTCGGGTGGACATAGGCACGAATGGCCGCTATGAGCGTACGATTCAGTCGTTCGGATGCGTTGGCTTGTGGTGAATAGACGGCAGTTCGTTGGTGGATGATGCCGTATTTGGACATTAGGTCTCGGAACTTGCTGGAGGTGAACTGGACCCCATTGTCGGAGACAAGTTTCTCCGGAACTCCAAACATGTGAAAGACTCGGTTCTCCAAGAAGCTGATTATAGGTCCAGTGTGCATGTTACGTAGGGGTTCTATGATAGGGAATTTAGAGAGCTGGTCCAGGACCACGACAGCTCCCGTGTGACCAGAAGCAGATCGAGGGTAAGGACCGATAAGATCAATGTACAAGCGCTGGAACACGCGTTCGGGGACCTCAACCTTACCCATGGGTGGCCGAAGGATGGTGTTGGGCGCTTTAGTGCACTTGCATAGCTCACAAGAGGCTACGTACGCTTTTATCTGTTGTGCCATCTTAGGCCAAAAGAAACAAGTTTTCAACCGCCTAAGTGTACGACCGTATCCGCCGTGCGCACTGGATGGGTGGTCATGAGCCCGCCTGATAAGATCAGTGGTTAATTCTTCGGGCACCCACAACTTCCACTGTTCTTCTTCTTGTATGGGATCTCCGGAGGCGTGTCCCATCCGTTTGTAAATAAATCCATCCGTCAACCGCAGTTCAGGAAGCTGGGACAGTTGATTCTGGATAGTGTGAATCAGTTGGGTGTAGCTGGCTGACTTGAAGGCAGGATGGTCCAAATCGATCAATTGGGGGCTGTCGTCCTCTTGGACCAACTCGGCTCCTTCAGGGGCGAACATTCTGGATAGGGTGTCGGGGACTACATGCTGGCTTCCTTTTCGGTGACGAATTGTGAAGTCAAATGCCTGTAGTTTCAGTGCCCACCTGGCCAATCTGCCGTTGAGATCAGTCTGGCTCATTAGCCATTTCAGAGAAGCGTGATCCGTAACGATTTCAAAGGTGTGTCCCTCCACATAGGCTCGGAAGCGTTTCACTGCCAACACCGCGGCTAGACATTCTTGCTCGGAGACCGTGTAATTTCGCTGGGCTGGGTTCAACTTGTGAGACATGAAGGCTATAGGTCTCTCCTCGCCGTCTTGTGCAACCTGGACTAAGACTGCTCCCACCCCATGTTGACTCGCGTCACAATGGATTGAGAACGGTTTGTCAAAGTCCGGGCTGTGCAGTACGGGGGCCGTAGTCAGACTCTTCTTTAGCTCTTCAAAGGCTCGCAAGCTGGGCTCTTCCCATACGAATTTACGTCCCTTACGCAGCATGTCGGTCAAAGGAGTGGTAATGGTGGCATAGTCACGTACAAAACGCTGGTACCATCCGCATAAACCTAAGAATCGGCGTAATTGTTTGGTGGACTTGGGTAATGGAAAAACGTCAATCGCTTGAGTCTTTTCCGGATCGGTCTTGATATGCCCATGCCCAATGATGTGACCTAAATACTTCACCTCCGTCATCACGAACTGGCTCTTCCTTATGTTGATGGTTAATCTTGCCCTCCGGATGTGTAGAGCCACCTCCTGAAGCAGGTCGATGTGTTCGTCAAAGGTCTCGGTTATAAGCAACAGATCGTCCAAGTAAACGAAAACTTGGTGCCGCAAATGAGGTGGTATCACCTTGTCCATAAGGCGCGTCATTGTTTGGGGGGCATTACACAATCCGAATGGCATGGTCACGAATTGATATAAGGGCCGGCCTGGGACTGTGAAGGCTGTTTTCTCCTTTGAACCGGGGTCTAAAGGAATTTGCCAGAAGGCGTCCTTGAGGTCTAAGCTCGTGATGAAATGGGCTTTAGGCAATCGACTCAAAATGCCTTCGATCAACGGTAGAGGATATGCGTCCTTGACTGTGACGGCGTTCAAGCGTCTGGCATCTAAGCATAACCGGACCTTGTTCGGCTTGACCACTAAGGTGACTGGGGAAGCCCACGCGCTCTGTGATTCTTCGATTACGCCTAATACTAACATTCGATCCACTTCGGCATATAACGATTTTTCCTTCGCCGGAGATATGGCGAAATGTCTCTGTTTTATGGGTTTAGCATCCCCCACATCTATAGTGTGGAACACCAGGGCAGTCCGCCCGAGACCTTCCTTCTCGTGCGAGGGAAAAGCCGATATAGCCGAGTCGAGACGCAGTTGCTGAGTTACATCCAGTGTATGCCGTACTAAGTTAGTGGGTTGAGATTGGTCAGGAACGGTGGTGACGGACTCCAGGGTCGAACCGGAAAATAGTGCCGGGGCCAAGTTAAATTTTCGAACGAAATCCACTCCTAGGTAAAGATTCTGGGTTAACTGAGGTATAATGAAAAATTCCATAGGTTTAGTTACCCCTTTAAAGGTGACATCCGTCATAATTTTTCCCACTACAGAGTGACGAGTTCCGTCCGCCGTGCTTAACCAGGAGGTGAAATGACGGATTTGGTCCGCGTGCTTTGCCAGTACCTCCCCTGCAAACTCGGCAGAGATGCAATTCACACTGGCTCCCGTATCTACTAAGCCTGACACTCGTTTTTGCAGGAGGTGTACTGACGCATATGGCCGAACATCATCCCTCAATAATTCGTCTAAGTATATGTCCTTCAACCTTTTTCTCGACTGCCTGACTTTTCTCCAGAAGCTCCGCATCCGACGCGTGGCTCGCTTGCTTCGCGGTGGGACAGTTGTGGCCAATTCCTCATGGAAGATGCGCTGTCGAGTAGCCAAATAATTCCGCAACCTGACATGAAAAGGTTTTACATGCCAAGGAGCCTTCGTCTCGCTATCATTTCCCTGCGCATTGGCCTCGGCGAAGGACGGCGTCGGTTGTGGAACTTCGGGAGAACTGGGTTTAGCGGTGCGAGTCAGCAGAGTTGGAGTCATGATGGGAGCTGGGTCATAGCTGGTGATGGGGTCTGGATTTGTTCGTCCGGGGTCTAGGAGTGCCGACGGGTGGTCGCGGCACTCGGTGGCAAGTTTTTTCGCCCTTTGCAATTTGCACAGTCAGGTGCGTATGTGTCGGCCTTCCCGCAGCGGTAGCAGAAAAGCGTCGGCTCCGCTGGACATGCGTAGAACCGATGTCCCGGTTGTCGGCAGTTCCAACAGACCGTCGGGCTTGTAAGTGCTTCAAGGGAGGGTCGATCAATCAATGCTGGGTCCTCAAGCTCCGGTGGTGCTCCGCTCCTCGGTACTGGTACTGGATCAGCAAGCAGGTGGTCCGCTGCCATCAACTCCGCGGTGTGATGATTTCGGGGATTTGGTCCCGTTATGCGAGGTTGTGGGCGGAAGGTACCTCGTCGCTCATCCAAGTGTTCTTGTCTACGCGCATGGAGGCGCAATCCCTGTATGGTGTTGATGGGAAAATGTAGCAGGCTGTTCTGGAGATCCCAGCGCATGTTCTCTCTGATAATTTCTACTAATTCGTCCTCGGGCATGGTATTTCGCAGGCGAGTGCTCAATCTCACTATACTGGTGTAGTACTGGTCGAACGGTTCGTGAGCGCCTTGTTTCCGTTTCTTTATTTGCTCTCTTAGCTCTCTCTCAGTGAAGCCATCCTCAAATCGATTGCGGAAGGCTGCACTGAAAGAGTGCCAAGTGGGACGTGGCGTTGACTCTTTAAAGCTCCAGTACCAGTCGGCAGCGTCGCCGCTGAACAAAAGATGTGCATGCCGGAGGAAGGCCGAGGAATCCCCTCCCAGGGTGCTGGATACCAACGCCTGAATCCGGAAAAGGAACCGGTCCGCCGATATCATATCGTTGAACCCTGTAAAGTTCAGGCGCCAACTCTCCATGATACGAGGCGTCGGGTCTCGAAAAGGTGCCAATGCGTTCCCGGGGGGAATCACATCCTCGATTGACCTGTGGTACTGAACTGCCTCGGGGGCTGGAGGTACCAACGGAGGTCCGGTACTGTGTCGCGGTCTGTATTCGGGAGCTCTGGGATCCATTCCCGAGTTCCTTGGGGGTGGGACCCATTGCTCGGATTGTCGGGAGTGGGGCATCGCCACACTGGGATTTGGCTCCCAGCCAAGCGGAGTTCTCACGCGGCTGGGTGGTTGGCTCAACGGGAGGTTCTGGATCTTTCCCTCCAGGTTGCCAATCCTCTCCGACATATCCCTCATCAACGCCACGAGGGTGTCAATGGAGTGGGCGGAAGGCATGGTTGTCACTTCGGACACGACACTTGCAGCCGGAACTTCACCGCCTACTGCTCCTTGCAGGTCTAAAAGTGGTTGGGACTGTTCGGCCTCTGGAGCTCCTTTCGCCACTGCTCCGCGCGTTGGTAGGGGCGTTCCGATGGGGACGTCTAGGGCAGACCGCTCGATGGGTCGCCGACATAATGGGCAACTCTCTGACGTGAGGAGGAGCTGTTGTACACAGGCACGATGGAATAGATGTCCACAATCCAATCGCACGCTGTGTACGCCCTCCACTACGTCCTCGAAACAGATTCCACAGTTCGCGGGTTGGACCGTTTTGGAACGGGTCCAACGCTTGTCTGGGGTCCGCTTCGTTGCCATCTTTGATTTTTGCTGGTTTTGGGTGGGTGCTATGTCTTAGTGACGAAAAAAAAGAAAAAAATGTAATTATATAATATGACTAAGGACTTAAGTATAATATGACTAAAGGCTTAAAAATACTTTAGTGGCCGATAGTGGCGAGCTATTTACGTAAAAATGAAAAAAAAATTTAATTAGTATATACTTTCCTTTCCAGTGGTCGACTCCTTCAACGGGAAAAGAGAGTGCGTGGTAATCTGCCGAAGAAAGGGTGCTTTTGGTCGATTTACGTAATTTAACCCCATACCCTCATACATTACAAAAAAAAACCGTCTCTAACCTACGTTAAAGTGACTCGACGAGACAAGTGGTAGAGCTACCGTAACGACTTTGTACGCGGTCAAAATTCCCGACGCGTGGAAGCATTCCGGGCTTCGCAACTCCAGCATACGCCATCGAACGTTGAACCGATACCACTCGTCTAACACGCATAAGAAATAGTTAGAATCCTTCCGCGACATAAAGGCAAGGTAGCCTTCTATTTTCTTGAGAGTCCATGCTGATAGGTAAACCCATCAGACTGGCAGTTCCATCAAGAAAATATAAGGTCCTTACAGGGGTTAACCTGGGACAACACATCGGAAGGATTCTGTCGCGAAAAAAAAAAAAATCAAACAAAGGAGAGCGGAAGCTACAACTCACGGGAAGCGACTTCTAGTGTGTATCACACAATTCCACTGCTCCTGATAGTGGGACTCGAGTACCAAAGTACCTTACATCCTCCGTAAAGGACCAACTCGTCAGAAGACGCGAAGTTCTTTTCCCCTTAGGATGTTTTGGGCCCCACGTTGGGCGCCATTTGCAATGATTTTCTACCTTCAACTCGAACGCGGAACCGACCTCTCATCGGTTCTAGACGTTAAATCTGAGTAGTGCCAACGGATGGTACCAACAGGTCAACCAATCCGTGCACCGTAATCCATTCACGCGGTGACTGCTTGTCGGCCAGCTAGTTCGGAGAGGATTTCGGTCGCGGGTCTCCGAATGGATTACGCTCAATTACAATATTTCAGTCACCTGAACTTGCCCGTTTTCTAAACGCGTCAACAATTACTCATCCAGAACGAGAAACCTACATTACGTTAGTTCTGGATGTGATCTATCCACAGATCTCAAATCAAAAACGCTACAAAATCCCATAGGCGCGTTACCGATTCACCGACGCGGTACCGAAAAATATACTACTCGAACTTAGACCGAAGAAAACTACTCTAAAGAAATGGCGAAACAAGCAAGGGTACCGCGTACCGCGCGCGACGCGAAACCGACTTCAGCGGATGTGCAGAAACCCTACCCTCGCGACGGCATACTTACCCTACACTCTCTGTTCCCACCGAAAAAGAAGAGTCACTGAAAAGGAAAGTCGTGGGTTAACTTTTAGCAATTCATTCTTAGTTTATTCTGAGATACAGACAAAGCAAAATCCTTTTAATGCTGATTGTAATAGAAATACATACTAGCATATTTCTATGCGAAGCATTCACCAAGAGTGGTCTAACTAGTAAATTATACTTTAAATTTCCCAAGTGAAATAAAGTACTTCCAAAATAAAGTACTCTGAAGATGTAATTCAATAATTAGAAATATATGGAAAAAGATAAAAATAAAATAAATGATTTGCCTTTCTCTACATAACACAAAAATCTTTGAAAACTTGGTATGGTCGGTAAAATTTAATAACTACTTTAAAACAAAAGTAATAAGTACAAACAAAGTATCAATATTAGATATCGCGTATTTACTTTGCCTTCAACCATTTCATAAAGTGTAACATAGAATTATGCACATACAACCCCCAATATGGTTGCATTTGTTTTTGAACCATGTGAGTTATAAAATTTTACTAACGACTACCTTTTGATTTGGTGAGGCGCAACTTAAAAACTTAGTGATTGACCTATTAAACCTAAGATAAACTAACTTAAAACGTTTGAATCATAATAACTAATTTGATTCGCTTATATGGCAACAAACATATTTTTTGTATACTTAATAGATTTGATTTATAAATATTGATAAAAATGTTACCTAAAGTTTGATATATTTTCAAAATATGCTAGAGAATGGTTTGTGTGTAATAATAAAAATGTATAGAGACAGTTTTGGGATTTTAATAAGAGTCCTATAATATATAGTAGAACTATCTGCCTAAATTTGTGTCCCTTACTATCAATAATATTAACATAATTTGTTTCTAGTCTCTTTTTGTTGCTTTTCTTGTTTTGAAATAGTATAATTATTAGTCTACATTACTTAGTACCGAAATAGAGATACTTTCTGTTTTTTCTTTTTTTTTTTTTCTAATAGTAATTATAGTAATAATAATGTCTCCTTATGTTCACTTCGCATATACTTAATCAATAAATTTCAAGTATCTATCTCGTTGCGTCTATTGCATAACTAATCGTTTTTCATCTTTAGGGGTTCTTTAATTTTTAAGGTGTTCAATCACACTTGAAATTATATTTACTTAATTTCTTTTGTTTGTTAAAGAATTCTAATTAGCTGCTTACACCTTGTCTATAATTTCCATTCGGTCAAAAATGCAGTCAATGTTTTCTTGTTTTTCTCAACAATTTTGGACACCGTTTAAGGAACATAAACTGCATTGGAATAATTCGATTATTTGAGTAAGTAGACCTTAGTGGAGTGTCGATGGGACACTAGTATGCGAGGAAATTTACAAGTACGAATAATTATAACAATGATAAGTATGTTGCGGCGAGTAGTACAAGCGGTCTGTGTCGACATGACGGCATTCTTAAACTATAATTTATAAATCATCTATATCAATTTTTTCGTTAATAGGTACCTAACACCAAAGAATATTGAACACATAGTCGACTATTATGATTTTGAGTTGTACGTGCATAGCTCTGTGCACACTATATTAGTATAAATGCTCATAACTACTTCTATACGATTACTACCAAATCGTAAATTTGAGGGCGTCCAAAGAGGCTTCATCGGTAAAGTTGGGAGGTATCGCTTTGTACCTTACATTACCGAACATACTTAACATCCAAAGCGTTTCAGTTTACATAATATATGTATATATGTTTCTAATGTGTGAATGTCACTTAAAACTATTACTATATATTACAGCAATGATATCAATTTCGTTAGTGGACATCCGTCACATTGGCTCCTGTTCCAAGTATTCGTGTTTGAGACACATCAAGGCAGAAGGGCGAGATCGAGGCTCAAATGCTAACATTTTGCTCAATAAGTCGTTAGAATATTCGCCCAATTGTCGACATAAATCGACTGGTTGCTTTGGCATCCGGTGAGGAAAGTTTTCGCGAGCTAGATATTCATCAATTTTACCGAAGACTGCAATCTGTACTGCGGATTGCAAGCGATATGCCAATTGATCAATCTGAACAAGGTAGCAAGCGTTACTTCGAATTTCCGCATTAAGAAGTGTCAAATCATTTTTTTTTGGAATTTAATTAGAAATAGAATAATCGATTTCTAATAAAATATTGCAGACTAAATTTTCAGATTTAGTGTCGATTTTATAAATGTGCATTACAATCGCCTTAGAGCAGGGTAAAATGTGTTGCTTTTCCATATAGGCGAATTGAATACCGAGCACTTAGTCTGTCATCACTTTTATTTGCTCGTTTTCCAGCACAAATGACTTTCCCCCTAAGAATTGCTGCTTGACTTCTCAGGATCCGTACTTTTTTTTTTACGTCCACAATATTTGTTTCTGGATGGCCTCCGCTTACTTAGAATTTTCTTACTAGATAATCTATGTTGCAAACTGCATTCGCTCCGCCGGACATAATCCGAGGGCTAATTCGGTGGTAAATTTAGTCGGCTGCCAATGTCTTCTCGGAAGCGGCTATCTGAAATTGATTAGTCTCTGAAGCACTCGCTCACTAAAATTTGTTTCCAAGCGCAATTGCACTCTAGCTACTGACTTATGTAATAACCTTTTCTATTTAGTTATTAACTAAACTAACCTCTTTCCTAATTTTTCTGCTCCGGTGAATGTCACTGCGTCACGAATAACGTTTTCCAAAAACTCTTTAAGCACACCACGCGTTTCTTCACAGATTAAACAGGGAATACGTTTCACTCCACCACGTCGCGCCAAACGACGTATAGCTGGTTTTGTAATACCTTGGATATTATCACGAAGAACTTTACGATGACGTTTAGCGCCTCCATGTGTCTGTCAAAATTTCCGGTTGTCACCTCGGACAAAACATATGTGCGTGGAATGGCACTTCATATGGCGGAAATGTGCTTCGTCAGATGACGCCAGTGGCATAGTTTTCTCGATGGCCACGGTGGAGGGGCATTTCCAGATGGCTATGTCTCGAAATGTGCCGGGGTTGGATTAATTCTATATTTCGAATATTTATATCCACGGATCTAAATATTTGGACAGAAAAAAAATATTTTCTGCACAACGATATCCGCACAACAGATGAAGTCCGCTGGCACTTCGAGGACATATCCATCTGGCAGGTTACAAGGGTTCGGGATCGAAATCGCTTCGATTCCTGGGCGTAGGCGTCACATTACACATATCCTCTTCATAAAATTTTCCATAACCAAATCGCAAAGTGGTTGCACTCTGTCCTCGATAGCCTCACCAATTTCATCTTTGAGATCTTGAATCGACGCTGGGCTTTTGGCATAGGCCTTCTCTATCACGTGGCTCCAAAGAAAGAAGTCGCAAGGTGTTAAATCAGAAGATCTATTCAAAATAACACCTCTTATTGGAAAACCCTATATATATTTAAAATTCACTTGGGCACTTTTTCTTGCAATTTTCATGAAAATTTAAGGAATAGTGTTTAACTTGAACATGTTCAATCGGCCGAGCATTCAGAAAAATCATTTAAGCTAGATTAAAATGGCGGCTGCACTGTGTTTATGAAAGAAACTGTGCATCTTTTGTATAAATTTGAACAATTTCATATCTAAGTATTGGATGAATAATTCAAGTTATCAATTCACGCCATTAGAAAACTTGTTTCTAACCCTAGGATGTTTACAAAGACCTTCTGGTAGGAGCACTCTCCTGCTTACTCAACTTGCTTATTTGTACTGTGTGACAAGTTTGTCAATGTCGCATTGTTTGTATCCATTATTATTAGCTATTCTGTAAATGTTGTTTAGTTCCTTGGAGTAGTTAGTAGGAGTCTTGGGCATGGAGTGAAGCCTCTGCATCATTGATCTGTACGCTGCTAGCTTATGTTGTTGGGGGTGGTTAGATGTTTCATATATGGTATGATCAGTTGTGATTGGTTTTCTGTATATTTTGTGGTCCAATCGTGTTTGTTCACATGTCGCAGTTAGGTCCATATAGCTGAGTTGTCCGTTTGTTTCTTTTTTCCATAGTGAAATTTATATTCGGGTGAATTTCATTCATATAGGTAAGTAGTTCGTCTTGTTTATTTTCTTGTGAGTCAATAACGATGAAACAGTCATCCAAATAACGTCTGTAAAATATGACTTTGAATCAACACAACTTTGGGTATGAAGACTTCTTCCAAAGGTTGTAAGAATATTGTTTGGGACATTGGATGTCCCATACCCAGACCGCCCTTGGCAATGTATGTGTTGCTATTGAACTTAAAAAAGTTCTGCTTGATTGTGGTCTTTATGAGATTGAGCAGTTGATCTGTGAATCGTCGGCTATTGTTGAATGAAAGTTTTTCTTTAAGTATGGCCAGTGTTTCATAATTCATTGTAAATGTTTCATCATTCATTGTCATGTTTCATCATTCATTGTAAAATGGTGAAAAATGAAAATTTCTTCTTAATTTTTATTTTAATCACAAGGGTATTCCAAAACGCAACTTGTCATTATAGCAGATGCTTGCAATTAAGTTTTGAAGTATTTCTATTTTTAAATGAAAAAAAGCGTATTTTCCGTGTTTTCCGAAAGTGTAGGGAGAAGTGGGCTACCCAAATTTTTATCTGAAAAAATGCTGCCAAATCTGTTGTCAAATTTGCAAAATTCAAAATAGTTTCCAAGAAATGAGGGTTAAAAATTGAAAAAACAGTGACTTCAATAATAATGTTCTTAAAATGTCTGGAAAGAAGGAGTAATAAAGTTGGAATGACAAAGGTGTTGCAAAAAAACATTTTGCAGTGTTCAAGCACAAATTTAAGGTGCAATTGGCGCACGTGAACTTGGTGCAGTTGGCCATATCGACACACTTTAAGTGGAAGGGTCTGTCGCATTTATTGCACTCGATGGCGTTTTTTCTTGTCAGCTTTGCTGGCATCAATTCATTGCAAACCATGCAAACATCGATATTTTTATCTGAAGAAACCAAAGACTTCCTTTTTTGCCTTTTTTTTACAGCTTGTTGTGAAGAACTGGCTTTTTTGGAAACATTAGTAGGTAACTGCAATTTTTGACGAAGTGCAGCTTCTTCCGCGACGACTCTATTTTCAGCGGATGTAATGATGCTGCTTCTCAGTGGTTTGTGGCCACGATTGGATTTCTGCTTCGGAACGACATAAGTAAGCGGTCTAATACAGTCCAATATTGAACATGTCGCTGATGTAGACGCTGTTGAAGTAGATGTTGTTGACTCTTCTTGCGCCGCAGGCTCTTCTTCAACTCTAACAACAAGTTGTTGGAGTTCATCTTCCTTCTAATCAACTTGATTTTCAACAACTTGGTGCTCTCCGCTAATGGTTGCAGCCACAAAATCGTCCACGTCAAAAATTTCTGGAATAAATGGGAAAATTTCGGTCTTCGATGTTTCGAGTGTTGAGATTGTAATGCAGGGCAATGGCAACAATTTCAGGCACATGCTATATTTCCAGTGGCAAACCAATATGATTCTTTGACCATGCATCGCATTGAATGTAGTAGGATCTTTTGACCGGTCCAAACACACCAACGTCTAAAGGCTGAAGCCGATGGCTGCAATGAGGCGGCAATGTCAGAATGGTGATATCATGTTCAAGGGGGAGATCGATAACTTCAATAGTGACGTGCGATCGGTGATTGTCCATTAACAATAATAAAGAATTCTCTTTTGACGCATGTGCAAATTTGACGAAGTGTTGCATGAACTGGACAAAGTCAACGGCAGTCATCCACCCTGAGCCATTCGCGAAGCGGACGGCGCTTGGCGTGGCATTGTACATGAATGATATTTTCATATTTTTGCGCGGAAACAAGTAAAAAGGAGGAATGAAATCTCCACCAGCACTAACAGCCGTCACCATCGTCACATTTGTACCACGTTCTGCAGATAAGTGCTAACCAACCCTCGAACCTTTTGCAGCAACGACTTTAACGGTTTTCGTCGGAACCGTAGGGAATCAGGTTTCATCTGCATTCCAAATGCGGGCTGGAGGGAACGCAGCACGAAGCAGACGGAAAAAGTCGTCGACAGTTTCTTTATTAAATGCTTTTGCTCTATTCTCGCTGGTTGATATTGGCGTGCGCAAAGAGAGGTGTGGGTGGCGTTTCATAAAGACGTAATTCCAATCTCTGCTGGACATGTCCGTTTCATCCCATCCATCCGGGTAATTGATTTCCATTTTCTTGGCATACTGAAAGGGTACCTTGCGTATGTTGTTTATGGTGAGACCATAGTGTAGTTCAGAGCACTTGATGATGTATTCATTCAGTTCTTTTTCCTGGGCTGCAGTGAAAATCTGTCAATAAACAAAACAAGTTGGGTAGACAGACCTATGCTCATGTCAGAAGGGTTTTGTACTCAACTTACAAAACGCCGTAACCAGCAACGAATAAAATTAAGAAACACGTCATGTTCGAGGATCATACTATTATTAACTAAGTTGGAAGAATTTTTTAATTCTGAGGTATTTGTTAAAATGATACCCATAAATATCTCGCTTGATAATTTTTTCAGATTTTTTTAGATCACGGGTGTCCATTCGCGAGGGAGAAAACACATTTTTCATGTATTTCCCCCCCTCTGTGCCCCACTGAAGCAAAAACTGTCAGTTTAAGAACTGTTTTGAAAAGCTCTCATAGAGAACTTTAATTTGATACTCATATCGGCTACGTTTCATGAAATTTTTTTTCAGGGGCCACTCCTCCGTACTGTAAGCATCGATTCATGTCCTATTTTTTCGAATCCTAGAATGGCTACAAAACCCTTTTGCTAGGAGCTCTCTCCTGCCTCTTTGACTTGTTTCAATTGCATGTAGTCATCCTCATGATATCTATCATTCCTGAAACTTTCATGCAAATCCTAGCAAAGCTGTAGTATCTAAGTCGGTAAAAGCGCATATGGCTCCATAGCCATATGTTTCCATAGTAATACAGGGCATATTGTTCCATAGTAATACAGGAAAATTCAAATCGCTATAACTTCGTTAAATACTATTCGATCTTTATGAAACTTTCAGAAAAGATCAATCTTATAAATAGTCATCTGTTTGCTAAATTTTATTGAATTTAAGGGTACCATTTAGATTTTATTCAAGAAAACATAAAATCGATAAATCATACTATTACTAACAAAGTTGAGTGAATTTCGACTTCTCACGTATTTATTGTTGTTGTACTCATTAAGGCCTACATCCATGATTTTTTTCAGGTTTTTCGGATGGAAGGTGTCCAATCGCGAGGGGGGGGTACGCGAAAAGTTCGTACATTTCCCCTTCCCCTGCCCCCCTCGGTACTCATAAGGCAATTTCAAGACCTGTTTTCAAAAGATCTCATTGAGACCTTTTCAATGACACCCTACTCGACTACCATTGGTGACAATTTTTTTTTGAGGGGTCAACTCCCTATATGGGGAGACCCCCCTTAAACCCCTTCGAAACATTTTTTCACCCTTGAACTTTCAAGAGGTCACCACTTCTGACCTTTCCACAAAGTTTCATGGCTGTAGCCTCTATAGTTTCGGAGAAAAAGTGCTGTGACATACAGACGGACGGACGGACGGACGGACGGACGGACGGACAGACGGACAGACGGACACAGGTCGTGATTGCAATAGAGTTTTGTATTTTAGTACAAAACCCTAATAAAAGCATTCGTTAAAAAAACAAAAAATTCAACAGATATGGTAGTGTATAGAAAGCATGAGCCACAAAAAAATTAAACAATTAAAAAAATTGAACAATTATTGCAAAACAATTTGTCAACTAATGATAAGTAAATATTCAGTTAACTAGAGGTAGAGAAATGTAAGAAATGTCTCCTGTTTTTCCACCGTGCGTAGGTCGTTCTTGTAGGATATCTAACAATTGTGCGTCAGTAACAGTGGCAAAATCCGGATATCGGTCGGTCGCAAGTTTCAAGTAGCTCCGATATTTTATTTATTTTGACTTGCTTTAAAGCAGCAATCAATTTTTCATAGTCCCCTTTTTTGGGAGTTTCCTTTATTTTGGGAGGCATAATGGCTTAAATGATAAAAATAACTAAATAAGATATTTACAAAATTGATAAAAACATTTACTATGCAAAGCACGGTATTAATCAAGTGGCCTATGTCTGTTCACAAATAGTGGCCCACTTCTATCTATAAGCGCCTTTTTTGCATATGCATCCCCAAAAAAACACAATGTCAATAATGGGCAAAAATCACTTTGCATTGCAAAGATTATATGTCCAAATAATATATTGCATATGTATCTGAGTTATTTGGGTTAGAAATTTATGCAAAAGATGTACAGTTTCCTTCATAAGCACGGTGCAACCGCCATTTTGCTCCAGCTTAAATAATTTTTCTGAATGCTCGGCCGATTGAGGATATTCCTTAAATTTTCATGAAAATTGAAAGAAAATGAAAGTTCCTAGGTCAATTTGAAATATGTTTCACCCAGTAACACGTGTTATTGTTGTTGTAATACCATACAAATGAAATGGCTATAACTTACTTGATTATCATTGGATTTTCATAAAATTTTGTGAGCATGAAGATGTTATATCAGAATTTTAAAGCTACCGCTTTGATTTTAATTGTGAAAAAGAAAAATGTATTGTACAAATCATACTATCATTAAACAAGTTGAGTGAATTTTGATTTCTAAGGTATATGTCACCCTTGTACTCATAAAGATCTAACACCATGATTTTTTTCAGATTTTTTGGCTCAAAGGTGTCCAATCTCGAGAGGGACCCAATATTTTGGTACATTTTGCCTCCCCTGGACTCCCTGATGCACAAAGTAACTTTTCAAGTTCAGATTCTGCTTAAGACTTTTCACTTAATACCCTACTTGATTACCTCTGATTAAAAAAAAATTGTAAGGGCCACTTAGTTATAAGGGGGGTCCCCACTTAAGATGGGCTGACCAACAAACAGACAGGTCGCAAAACTAGTATGTCTTTGTAAACAATTTTTTTACAAAGACCTAAAAATAGTGAAGGAAACAGCATTTCACGACTTATTGGGCTTGTCACCAAAAACTTCACAGGATGAATTACTCACATTTATGATGCCTTCTACTGCAGCTCCTCCATTCGTACGTGCCATGCACACATGCGTCACCAGGTCACAATACAATCCCCAGAAATCAGCGGCAAAAAACAAACTTGAAAGGAATACGCAAACGCGTTTTATTATAAGTTACTCCGTGACGACAGCCATCGGGGGTAAATACAAACATTAACTTCGGTCAACCACCGTAGATAACATTCGTCGCGCAGTAAAAGAGAAACGAAAAGTACCAAAAAATGCTACAACTGCACGAAAATGCAATAAACAGCTTTAACACTCACTGGTTTGCGCTAAAGCTAAATGCATGCATTTAAACAACTACTGATGGTTACATGCAAGCAATATTAGACACAGCAAAAGTTCAATCCCTTTGAAATGACCATTGATGTAATTCCCATTGAATGCGATATGTAATGGAACCTCGGAGTTATATTTCTAACTGTCTTTAAGAGGTGAAAGCTACTTGGGAATCCTAGGGGCCAAAAAACTTGGAACTACTCACTAAATACCTTCACTGTCAGTCTAAAAATCTAGCCTGAAACGCATTGTTTTCGACTAAGCCTGGTTTTGCTATGTAATGAGGCACCTTTAAGTTAAAAAATTTCTCCTATAGCTTCAGGGAAGTAAAAAAGAGGCATTGCTAGAAAAGTTACTCCCCCAATTTTTACGTCGGCGGCTGCTATGCGCCAACTTTATCTGTTGTTCCATTTGTCAACTGGCTCGATTAAAGTATCTGGAGAGAGCTTTCCTGTTTACTATTAGAGGTCTCGGTGCAGCTCATCCTATCTTTAGCATGCAAAAAATATCTGGCAGGCATCCTCCTCCCCTCGTGCGCAAAACCTACAGTCAGGGACCGTGACTTACTAATCGTGTGCAAGTAACCCTGAAAACACCCCTGTCCGATCAAGAGCTAGTACAGGTAGAACTCAGTTTTAACCATAATTTAAATTGATCTATGGTTTTAAATGAGGGATGAGGTGCATATTCCATCCTCCCTTCATGCTGCCTCCTCCGTGTCTTCATTCTGACGCAGTTCGAGTGTACAGTGCTTTCTGGTAAGGAGAGCGATGGTTATTATACTCACGATGACTAGCACTAAGGAATTAAAGACTGTCATATATGAAGATGCAATCCTCAGCACTCCTCTTCTTTATACCTGGGCCAAGCACTTTCAGCACAGCTCTTTGCTGAGACTATTGCCCCATATTTCTGCTCCGTACATTTGCATAGCCTCCACTGAACCCATTAAAAGCCCCTAGCAGCTCGATCAGCTGTTGCCCTGATTTGCTCAGGAAAACTCATATTCAAGTTAATCAGTGATCTCAGGTACTTAACTGAAAATTTGGACTCAACCAGTACTTCCCAAAAACTGGTCGTCCCTGTTCTGGGGACTTCACGCTTTATCAAAATCACAACTTTGGTTTTCTCCAGCTCGGCGCTGAGCCCGAAAGCAGTCAAAATAGAAGCCATGCATAGTTTGTAATGCATAAAGTTTGAGCTCAAGGGAAGCGTCTATTAGAGAAGTAAATGATATGATTACTCAGGAAATGCAAAAATATAATCTTTGACAAAAGTCTTGAACTTATGGTAAGTATACTGAGTAAAAAAAATTGTAAAATTATATGAAAATCGTGTATATGCCGTGCAAGTACTTAGGTTTTCTTAAATCTGCTAAAATTAGGGACATTTAACCTAAAAATTGAGCCAAATTACCCAAATTCGTTTCAATTACCAAACAAAACAAAAAAAAAATCTCCGCTTCTTCCCGTACCCACACATCCTGAAACTTTTATATTACATCCTTTATGCTTCATTTATACATCTAAATTCTTACCTACTAATGATTCGGGCTGGACTTGAACCCGCATTTCACGATCACAGCGGAAAGTCCTCATATTGAGCCATCAAATATGTTATCGTATTCAACACTAAATCATCTATGCGTATAAGGTGCTCGCATTCTTGGTGTTTATTTTACTTAATGCTGCTTGTCTTTGCTTTAGCATTACAGCCCTTTTTGGGCTTTCACTTAGAGATAGTTAGAGTATCTCATTATCTTGATTGCACTTGTGATTCATTACGAGGTTTGATTTTCAATAGGCTTTTTCAAATATCACACGTGGCTCCTTTCAAACTGTAATGTAAGTTTTATTCAATATTGTTTGACAAATCATCATGGAAATACTTATATGGTAACAACGTATCCAAATTATTCAGCCGTATAGCAAAAATCAGCGTTCTGTGAGAAATGTTTTTTGTGCTACTTCACATACAGTGGGAGAAATAATCGACTTATTGAGAAATCATATTTTGGTGAGAACATGATTTCACGTTTTGCACCAATATATTGACTGACTAGATCATGTGATATCACACTCTCAGATTATTTTCTTTAGGGTTAAACAAAGTTTCTGATCTGATGATTTCACGTTTCGAACCAATATATTGCTGTCTAGATCATGTGATATCACACCTTCAGATTATTTTCTTTCATCTTCAGATTATGATCTTCAGAGATAAGTCAGCTTAAATCGACGCTTTGGAAGCCCACATTACTCGTATCATTCGCGAGATACCGGTCGCTCTGCTGGAACGCGTCGTCCAAAATTGGATCCTCAGTATGGATAATTTACAGCGTAGTCGCAGTGAAAATTTAAACAAGATAATCTTTAAAAAGAAAATGTCATAGATTTTTCACAGTAAAGTTTCACTTATAGAATTCAACTTTAAGCTTTTTATCTGAGATTAAAAACTTAACCATCATGGATCATCCTACATATATTGGCACTCGAGAAAGGTGATATGATCAGTTCCACCCTTCGGCTGAGCGTCTGTCCACCGAGCTACGATACGTCCTGATTTTAAACCAACACGTACTATAATGAAGGAACTTATAGTTGCTCCAAAGAATTACTCGAAACAAATCGCATTGTCACAAACAAGATTCGAACCAGGGACCCTCGGCTTACGCACTATACTACGTGGGCTTATTGCCTTCTTCTTCTTCTTAGCACTATAGCCCCTCTTGGGCCTTCGCTTCCTGCAAACAGCGCCTCCAACTGTCTCGGTCCATTGACAGCGTCCTCCAATTCCGAAATCCGAGCAGCGATGAACTGTCTTCGTCTACCGAGTCGGACCAGCGTTTGCTCGGTTTCCCCACTGGCCTCAGGCCTTCAGTTTCCCCAACGATTATCTTTTTGGGTATCCGTTGTTCATCCATACGATTCATGTGCTCAGCACATTACAACTTCCGCAGTCTTACAATCGTTGAGACCTCCGGTTTGTCAAAAATTTCATACAGCTCATGGTTGTATTGAACTCGCTATTGGTCCCCGTCTAGCTTCGCTCCGATTATAAGACTCAGGACCCGTCGCTCAAAGGCGTTCAATATATTTGCGGATGCTTGGGTGAGGGTCCATGTTTCACACCCATAGCATAACACAGGTCTTATCACAGATTTGTATGCTTGGAGCTTTGATTTCTGTGTGTGCAGCTGGTGTCAAGATTGTCAATACTGAATAAAATATTTTATTTGCGAGCTGTATTCTTCGGCGTATTTCGTCTCTTTCATTGGCCGTTTTCGTTATTTTGGCGCCTAAATACACAAATTCGCTAACATTATCGATGATGTATTCGCCAAGTGTGATATTTTGTGTATTTGAGGTATTTTTCCTCGACTGCGTCCATGAGCTTTGTTTTATTTTCATTAATTTGTAGCCCTACTAGTTTTGCTTCGCTGTTGAATTTCAGGAAGACTTCTTTGGCAGTTGTTAATGACCGTGACAAAATGTGGATGTTTTCCGCATAGGCTACTACTTGGCTCGACTTGTATTGTTACGTACCTCGCGTATCGACAGGTAGCATTCTTATGACGTACACCAGAGCCAAATTAGCTAGCAATGGGGCCAGCCCATCTCCCCGTTTCGTCCGATATTGTGTCAAACGCGCCGGTGAGTTGGTTATTGAGGCGGACTTGGGAGGTCGTCGACATCATTGTCATTTTGGTAAGACGGACTGGTTTGGCTCGGATGCCAAAGCAAAACATTATTTGGTACATAACGTTACGATCAATACTGTCGTATGCTTGCTTGAAGTCAACGAAAATTTGGTGTACGTCTATGTTGAACTCCCAGCATTTTTCAAGCACCTGCTTGACTGTGAACAATTGGTCTGTTGTTGGTCTACCTGCCCCAAAACCACCTTGATACTCCCCAATAATTTTAGAAAATATTTTGTACGCCGTACAAAGTAGTGACATGCCTCTATAATTTTTGTACTGTAGCTTTTCACCTTTTTTGTGGATGGGGAATATAATTGATTGGCTCCACTCTTCCGGCATATGTTCTCGTTGTCAAATGTACTGGATGACTTTGTGAATAGCTTGATGAACACTACTGCAACCATATTTGATGAGCTCCACTGGAATCTCATCGATACCCGGCGCTTTATTATTCTTTTCGGCTTTGATGATGGAACAAACTTCATCCAGAGTCAGTGGGGCCAATGGAAGCTCTCCATAGACATCTATAGGCTCCGATGTTCGGGAGCTGTATGGAGGATTAAGGATGTTCTTGAAATATGATGCTCATCTATCCTCAATTTCGGTTTCATCAGCGATCATATTGCTGATATCATCACTACAAAGCGTGGTTTTGGCTAATTGCCGTACTACTTCTATTAGTTTGGTTGAGCTTCGAGTGCGATTTGAAGAATGTGCTGTCTTTCCCAATTATTAAATATGGAAAATATGTGCTCATGTATATTAAGTTGGTTTACTCCAGTTTAATCTCTCGGTGACTTCAATCCAGTGATTTGAGGTGTATTATCAAGCTCAATCCTATCGTTACTGATGGCGTATATACGTTAATTTCTGTCCTAGCCGTAATACGAGGTCTTTTTGACATACAAGGAGCGTTCCAAAATAAACGAGACTGAGCTAAAATAGAAACGACAGGAGCTTTGTTCTGATAACTTGGAGTTTATTTATTCAAAATAGTCTCCTCCGGCCTCGATGCACTATTTTGCGCGATCCAAAAGCTTTTCGAAAGAGTGTTTGAGGTCATTGATCGGAATGTCCTTCAGGATGTTGGTACAAGCCTTTTGGATGCTCTCTACGGACGCAAAGTGTTTCCTTTCATGGCCAAATGCATTTTTCTGAATAGGTAGAAGTCACAGGAAGCCATACCCGGCGAGTACGGTGAGTAATTGATGGTTGAAATGCGACTTCTAGTCAAAAAATCAGTCACAAGAGTGGATCGATGAGATGGTGCTTTATCATGCAATAAGTGCCAGCCTTATTCCTTCGTGGTATTCTGGCCGAATCTGACGAATGCGATGCCACAAACGATTCAAAACGCCACGATAGAAAATTGCATTGACGATTTGGCCCGTTGGCACGAACTACTTGTGGACAATTCCCTTGGAATCGTAAAAACATATGAGCATCGACTTGATTTTTGACTTCTCTAAACGCGATTTTTTAGGTGGTGGCTCATCTGGGGCCTCCCATTCGGCACTTTGACGCTTGGTTTTGAGTTCATATTGAAACGCCACATTTCATCACCATGATGTAAAGGAAGTTCTCGTCTTTTCTCGCTTCTTTAATGATGTCTTTCGAATGTTGAATTCTAAGCAACTTTTGGTCATTTTTGTATCGGTGGCACAAACATACCGTCACTTAAGACGCAATAACTTCGCTTCCACAGAATCGAATATCACAGACACGGATGTTACTTTTCAACACACCATCCCACTCACAGATAGTGTCACCAAAAAAAAATTTTATAATAAAAATCTCGTTTATCTTGGAACGCACCTTGTATTGTCGTCTGATCAATGAAATATGATCAGCAGATGGGTATTTACAACTTAATTTGTATCACAGTAGTAGCGTGTTTCGTGTTTTGATAGATTTTCTTGTGGTTTTAGTGAGAAAAAGTTGAAAATATGAGAAGGTATGTATATTTCGCTATTCTTTACTAAAAACAAATTTATGAAAATTGAGTTATAGTAAACTTTTTTCACATTATATTTTGTTAGCTCTTTTTACGAATCAATATGTCCCATTAGTAATTTATAATGGGATGCATATATCCCAGTCGTATCGGAAACAAATGTAGCTCTAATAATTTGGAACACATGCCTGAACTTGAATCAGACCTTGATGAAATATTTTGCACTGATGACGATTCTGAATTTCTAGCAGATAGCGATAGTGTTGATGAAAGTGAGCTGCAGGAAATGGAAAGCATTCTTCCAAGTACACCTATAATGTGGAATGAGGCTAATGACAAATTCCTGCAAAGAAAATATGTACCAGGAGAGCGTGCCTTTTTATATTTATTTTGGATACCGCTAAAAAAAAGGCTATAAATTTTTTCCCAAACATCTAATAAGCAACAAGCCAAAACATATCCTTTTGAAATAATGATTGTTCTGTGTAGGATGATGGTAATTTGCTACAATCGTATACCAAAAGTCTATATGTATTGGTCCCAAAATGCATCTTTGCGAAACATAACAATAAAGACAGCCATAAGCCGAGACCGATTTCTTCTTTTGTCTGTGAACGATCAAAATAAGCCAGATAATGCATCAAAGACCTACTATATGGATGAGCTAATTGCGTGTCTTAATATGACTTCCCAGCGTGTACGCTCAGATTCACCATTCCAAAGTATTGATGAAATGATGACAAAGTACAAAGGTAGGTCATCCTAAAACAATATCTACCTTTAAAACCCATAAAGCGAGGAGTAAAGCTATGGCTGCGCTGCGACTCAAAAACGAGATATGTATATGATGTGAACGTGTATGCAGAATAGGAGGAAGGATATTGGCACTCTTGGTGAAGGAGTGGTTAGAAAACTTTGAGAAACCATAAGAAAGAAGGATGTTGCTATATGCTGCGATAGATTTTTTACGTCTGTTGAATTGGTTAGTTTCATTGAATTTTGCTTGTGTGGGAACCTGCATGACGAATAAAAGAAATTTACACAAATTCGACGGAAATCTGTCTCAAAAAGGAGATTCAAAAATGGTGTACAACAATTTTGGCTTATTGGAATCAAGTGGAAGGACACGAAGGAAGTTTTACTGCCAAATACTCGTAATTGCCATAAGAATACAATCCTTGAAGTTAAAAGAACTGCAAAAGATGGTTCCAGGTAAGCCGAACCCTGCCCAGAAGCTATTACATTTTATAACGAACATATGGGCTGTATTGACCTTGCCGATCAATTTTCAGTATTGTATGATCAAAACAAAAGTCAAATAAATGGTGGCAAAAAGTGTTTCAAGAAATTTTGATATCCACAGTTGCCAACTCGTGGATTGTATACCAAGAAAACACCCTTCGCGGAATTTTCGATGAGTCTTGTGGAACAAATAATTGGTTTCGGCAAAGACCTATAGTAATCGAGCAGTCACCCAAGCAAACTACAGACCAAGCAGCATTCCAACAAAAAATTAGTTCAGGTATCAGGTTCAGGTATAGTCCTAAACAATTCATTACTGATCAACAAATTTTTATCTCTTGGTCGGCAATCACTCAGGACTAAAGGACAACATTAGCGACCACTTGCCAACAGAAGGCGAAACCCGGCGCAGATGCTGTCATTGTGCAAAACGCAAAATCGAGAAAAGGACCAAAACAATTTGTATAGCGTGTGATGTTGCATTGTGCAAAGAATGCTTCATAAGTTACCATACTTATATATTTTACTTTTTATATTTTTTTGTGTAAAGGAAGATAATCGATGAAAAAATGCTGGTGTTTTTCTTCACTAAAGGGATACATTTTGCTGCGCAAAGTTACTAGTGGGACATATAGCTCCCGCGACAATTTCTCGAAAACCACAGAACGGAAAAATTTACAAATAAAACTGTAGTCCTTTTAAATGTTCTTCTTCACAATTCTTCAATTATCCTTTTTGTATCACGAAAAACAATTATCCGTACCGAAAGGGTTAAGTTATAATATGCCCATTTTTATTGATCATTTTGAATTTTATCGTTTTTTACGAGAACAAGAAAGTTCAACACCGAGTACTAGTTATTTTTAATTTTTCTGAAATCAGTGAGACACTTCCTTGTCATATTAGATTATTGAAATGAATTTAAGCCAAAATAACAAAGAACAGTAGTACAAAAAGAACTTAAAACTGTTGTAAGTTTACACCATTTTTATTTCCTAGTATTATATATAATTGTAATAGAATATAATAAATGTCAAAAGCAGGATAAAAATAACTTCCTCCACATACTTTCAGCTAAAATTTGTTTTATTCTTTCAGAATATATATCATAAAAATTATTCTGTAATCACTCATTACTCTTTACGGTCACAAATTTTACATCCTTTTGCATTCACATTATGCTTACAGGAATATTCATCCTGTTCAGAACAAAACAGAAAGCGGTTTTGTTTATGGTCAACCACTACCGGTAGACTATTGTACAAGCATAATTTTCCTTTTTCCTGTTCTGTTAATGCTAGTGTCGCTAATAATGTCCTTTTTATTCATCTTGCTTTTTCGCTACAGAAAATTTATCAAAATTTGTAGCCATGCCTGTTTCTCATAATACCTCCTGTTTAAATGTATGTAAAAGTTTAAAGCACGAAGCGCATACATCAGTATGCATACTAGTTGGTATATATTGTCATGAATAAAATCTTTTGCATTAAAAAAAGGATGCATAATAACAAATTCAAAGCAACGATTGATATATGATCTAAAATAGATGTTTATGTATACTAATTATCGGTAAAATCTTAGCATTTTAGCGGACTCTTTCCACAATAGCGAGCTCATAGCCTAAAAGCGTTCGCATTTCAAATTTTCACGTTTCATTGTGCTCTGAAAATAACGCCACGTCGCCGGCGACACGAAAAAGTATGAAAAGGATCTCGGATGGCTGGCATGTTGAATCAAAGTTTTTGTTAATTAGGAAACTTTTCAGTCAAATTATCCTTTATATCAACGAAAAGTGTCGAATATAACAAAACCAACTGAAATTTATTTAGCACGGCTGTGGCTTGCGACTTCTTTACAGATATATGTATAAGTAAAATTTCTAATGGGTATTTTAAACAATACAATCTAAAACAACTTGTATTTCATGTTTTTATTATGGGAAGTATTGCAATTTTGATCGTCCAGCGTGAAAGCTAGCTATCTTTCTGATTTCTGAAACTACTATTGCATTGAAAAGATAAATCTTTTTGTTAGAATTATGATTAATTTTTCTTAGCTCAAGCTGTAATTGCGCTGTTTGTATATAACATAAAATGGCTTTAAAGTTGCGATCAAAATAATTATTTTCAATTAGAATAAATACAAGCAAAATAAATTCATAGCGAAACATTTCCTCACTTTGCTGGCAAAATGATGACAATAATTTTCGCCCACAGTTTAATTACCTGCCTTTAATTTTCCCATCAATCTACATCCTGATTGCTTTGTTAAGATAATAGAGCCATAACTGGGATTTTCATCAAAGCTTCCTGAGCTTACCATTTAATTCTATCGTTTGCTCCCCAGTCAATAAAATACAAAGTAGCTTTTAATGACCTGCACATTAAGATGCCTATATATCAAAGTGCTGTTTAGTTTGTTTGTATCGACATGGTTTTTTGATATACTACCTAACCAATAATCCCTCCCATCCTCTTCACAAAATGAGAATTTGCCATATCAGTTGAACGCAACCTTGCAAGTAACCATCATGGAGCTTTGCGTGTTGCTGTACTACATGTGTAACGAATGTGATTTGTCCTGAATGGCCAAGGTAAGAACAATTTACAGGAAAATATACACCCTAAGAAGAGCTCGATGTTTCAAGGTAAATTGATGAGTTTGTCTAATGTACTGGAGGTTGGGTTGGTAATCAATGTTTTGATAAAAGTGTTTTTTTGCATCAATCGTTTTCCTTGTGTTATCTAATATCTTATTTCTTCTGTTCTCAATCGAAAAGAAGACTAATTAAGCGAGATCTGAAAAAAGTTTTCATATAAGTTATCCTTCTTACTACCTTCCTAAGGAAATTTCTCCCTGCTAAATTTTGTAATGGACTACAATTTTTCTCCTTCTTTGGCGCGCACGGCCGTCTTAAGCAGATTTGGGCCCGGATGCGAAAATCAGCGGATAAACAAAATTCCAATGTTTTCTTAATATTTTTTGCATTAATCCAAAAAAAAATCAAAAATAAAAAAAATTATATCTAAATGCAAATTCTTTGCACTTTTGCGGTCGTAAAATTTTTAATCGTTTTATTTGACTCTATATTAATTTTTAACCGATTTCCAAAGAAAAGAAGATAATGAATTTATCACGTATATTTATTACTGCTATTTTGATTTTAGGGTTTTGTACTAAAATACAAAACGCTATTGCAACCACGACCTGTGTCTGTCTGTCCGTCCGCCCGTCCGTCTGTATGTCACACCACTTTTTCTCCGAAACTATAGAGGCTACAGCCATGAAGCTTTGTGAAAAGGTCAGAAGTGGTGTCTTTTTGAAAGTTTTGGGGCGGGAAAATTTTTCAAAGTGGTTTAAGGTGAGTCTCCCTATGTAGAGAGGTGACTCTTTGGAAATTTTTTTTTCACCATTGGTAGTCGAGTAGGGTGTCAAAAGGAAGGTTTTAATAAGAAAAAATCATCAATGTAGGCCTTTATGAGTACAACAACAACAAATACGGAGAAGTCGAAATCCACCCAACTTTGTTAGTAATAGAATGATTTATCAATTTTACGTTTTCTTGAATAATATCTTAATGGTATATTTAAATTCAATAAAATTCGGTACACACATGACTATTTATAAGATGGACCTGTTCTGCATGTTTCACAAAGATCGAGTGGTATTTAACGAAGTAATAGTGATTTGAATTTTCCTGTATTACTATGGAACAATATGCGTTGTATTACCATGGAAACATATAGCTATTGAACAATATGCGTTTTTTACCGACCAAGACACTACAGTTTTGCTAGGATTTGCATGAAAGTTTCAGCAATGATAGGTATCATGAATATCTTTGAGAATTAGGTCAGCTAGTGGTATCAGTAACCGTAAAATAAAATAGTGGCTGTTTTAAATGTTTCCCCCCTCATGATTGGACACTAATGATCTAAAAAACCTGCAAAAATAACCAAGGCAGTATAATATCAACAATAACAAATGCCTCAGAAGTCGAAATTCGTTCAACTTTGTTAATAATAGTATGAGCTTCGAATTTCACATTTTCTCCAATAAAATTTTATGGATGCCTTTAAACCCAACAAAGCTTTACATGGGACCCTAATACTCTGTACGTTTGATGAAATTCGTATCATATTCACGGAAGTTATCTTCTTCTTCTTTTTTGTAGCACTACAGCCTATCTCGGGCCTTCGCTTAGAGATAGTTAGAGTATCTCATTTTGATGACCGTATTGATTTTTTCTGCTTGCTCAGCTATGATATGATCTGATTAAATCAGTACATATCACCACTGAGTGAACACTCGTAGTCTGTCCGAAAAATCCCCTGAACTAAATCACGTTACTCCCAATGAGATTTGAGCCTGGGACTTTCGGCTTATGCGTTCATGCTCTAACGACTAGACCACTCAAACCACTCACGGAAGTTATATCCACTTGAATTTTTTCCAATTTCAACAACAATAACACACTATTTTGGTATTTAATGGACTTTTCATCGAATCAGACACTGCAGTTTTGATTTGTCCTTCTTAAAATTTTCACATAAGATCGATGACATGAATGCATTTGGAATTTCATGATTTGCGTGATTTTTGTCAGTAGAAAATTGAGAAACAATGGATTTTCTTTGAAACCAGCATATCTTTCTGACATGTTTCTCGATTTTATGCATTGCTGGCGACTTCATTTTGTAAGTTGCGTACAAAACCCTTCTGACGTGAGCGTAGGTTTGTCTACCCAACTTGTTTATGTGTGTTTAAGTGTAATATTTGAACGGAGACAGAAAGAAAAGCAAGCAAATGCAAATGATACGTCTTTCTTCCTTTTAGGTACTATTTAAGGACAAAAAATGCAATCAACGATGAAGAACTTTCACCGTTAAAACTAAAAAATTTCCAGCTTTCCCCCCGATTTTTCAGCATAACTGATCGACGCGTTTAAGGATTTCGATTGTAGAGGTTTCAAATAAGGACAACATATTGAACGAACTAATTATTCATGGACTCTGTAGATATTAACAGTTCAATACGATACATTGCTGTAGAGAAATTGAACTTTAAAAATTTTCGTACGAAAAATTCCAATTATTTTGCACTCTTCAAGGATTTAATGGAGATGCCCATTTCTTGGTGACGGATGATAAAATTGGTCAGTATCCTTAATTTTCTGCATAAACGGTACACTTTTGTCAATCATTTATCTTGGAAATAATCATTAAATTATTCCCAAATGCAGTATAAATACAATTTAACATGACAGAGTAATTTCATTGGGGAAAATTTTAGGATGCTTTTCTATTCCGCAATCATTCCTAATGATGAACTTATTAAAAAGACCTCCTGAAATCCTTAGACGTAAACGTTACTCATACGATTTATAAAGTTCCCCGAAGAAATAATAAGGATTAAGTGATTGCAAATTATAGAGTTAATCGCGATTTGAAAATTCATTCGTTACTTTCTATGCAGTCAATTTTATACATTATCTGCCAAGAAATCTAAAGTTAGTGATTTCCATACTAAGAAGCGCCGAGAATCGCGACCTAAAAAGACGATACTTTTATAACTGAAAATAAATTTAAAGATGAACATGAAAATGCATAGTCAAGTTTTCATATAAGTATGACACATCATTTTCATGAAGACTTCATGAACTTCGGGTAATAAGGCCTAGGTAAGGGAAATTTGAAATAAAATAAAAACGTGTCATTTGAATCAACAAATTTTAATTTTTATTAATCCTTAGCATCAACCACTGTCAAATATAAACAAAAAACGGCAACTTCTGCCATAAACAAAAACAAAATTCAACATTTTTAAAAACCTCTTCAGTAGGCCTAATTAGACTATAGTAGGGTAAAAAGGCCTACGTCTGAAACATGCATAAATAATCAAAATATGCTTTTTATATTTGGAAATTATCAATTATTAATAGTTCTACATTAATCTTCTAAAGTCTTCAAAATAACATCAAAACTGTTTGCTTAGCAGGCATCTGGACAGTCAAAATTACCATTATCATCTACTGACAAGCCGACGCACTCCTCGTGAAAGCACTTGCCGCATTTAAAACATTGCCTCATACCAACTATCTTAGCCTCTTCACAACTATGACAGTAGCAACTCACCTGGTTTAATTTAGTACCACTTCTACTGTTTGGAATTAATATGATTTTCGTTTTTTTCTCTTCTTTGTATTTGTCGAACAGATCTTTGATGACTGGAGTTCCTGTAATTTATTGCCATTTTTCTCACTGTTTTATTTACATTTTAGCTAATTTAGGCATAAGTTGCTAAAATGCTGTTCTTTTTACTTGAGCGAGCGGCACATTTTCTTCATCATCATCATCATCCGAACTAGAACTACTGTAAACTATGCGGTGAAATCTTCCAAAAGGTCTGTTATGAATATGCTCAATCCCTTTTTCTCCCATTGCCAACGTTGATGGCTCGGTTGTCCTGGGGGGAAGACGAGGCCGTAAATGTTCTTTACAAACATCGTCAGATTCATAAAAAGCTGGAGCTTCTGTCAAAATATGTGGAGCAAAAGCTGTTGCTGTAATACCCTGAAGATTCAATGGTTACAGACCAGTTGCTTTGAAGCCGCTTGCAATGTTAATATGTGTCATACATTTGGACCAGGCATTTGAAAGAATTATATTAAGCCGTGCCTCTGGGAGCTTTTTGTCTGGATTTCATTCCATAAATGATAGGACTTCAGCATCTCAGTGGTGTTCAAATGATCGATAGACGGCTTTATGGAGAAGTTGGAGTTCGTGGATGGTGTTTGAAGGTAGACAGTCTAAATGACGAGCTGCTCCATTAAATATTAAAAGGCACTTTCTTGGACTTTTGTACCAATGTAGCTGTTTAAAAAATTGTTTGAAGAATTCATTTGTCATATAACCCTTTGAAATTTTTCTAATAATGATCCTGGTAGTAAGTTGTCGTATTACTCTGGCTTCAATCGTTTACCTTTAAATATAATCATTGGTGGTATAGAACTACTAAGTGTATTTACAACATTCTGCGATTGTAACACTTTCTGCGTGTCCCGAAAACTGTAAATATACTCTTCTAGTCTCCTTCTTTGTCACAACAATCTGCTGGTGATGGATTGTTAGGTAACAACCGTTCTCATCAATATTATAAATCTTTTCTGGATGACTTTTCAAGTCTAGGCTATCATAAACTTCATTCAATCTTTTGAAATGACCATCCACGATATATTTATTGAGTTTTTGTACCCTGGCCTGGTTCGTAAACTGGGCTTTATGTCTTGATATTTTTTGATGTCATTTTAAGGACGCCTTAAACCAATCTTTACTGGCAACTCTAGCATGTTGATTGAAATTATTGTGGATGTAATATAGTTACCCTCGTAAAATTTGTTAACCAAGCGTCGATGAATCCATGGTGTCACTGGCAATCCTATTTCAGCGAACCTAATAATTTGGCTTACAAGATCCACTTCCTGAACGTCATTGACTATTTTCCAAAATGACAGTCATGATATGATTTCGAATTGTTCTTCTCGGAACTTTATATCTTTCAGCCGCTTTGATGTGCTCAGTCTTCCACTTTGTTTTGCTTGGATAGCTGACAACAAGTCGTTTTCAGCCCATAATGCTCGTTGTCACTAAAAATACCTATCAATCAATCGTTGTTATTCTTTCTTCTTTATAGCACTACAGCTCCTCTCGGGCCTTCGCTTAGAGATAGTTAGAGCATCTCATTTTCATAACCGTATTGATTTTTTTTTTCTGAAGTGGGTTTGGTCAGTTCCATGCTCCCGTGTGTCTGCTCAGCTATGATATGATCTGATTAAATCAGTACATATCACCACTGAGTGAACACTCGTAGTCTGTCCGTAAAATCCCCTGAACTAAATCACGTTGTTCAGCAACGAGATTTGAACCTGGAACATTCGGCTTGTGCGTCTTATGCTCAATAGTTATTATTACTTATTTACATTTCCTGTCATATTGAAAAATAAAAATGCAAGCAAACAAATCTTGAAATAAAATAAAGGAGGATAATAAGGCCTACGGTTGAATTCTGTAGGCCTTAATAACCGCCGACAACGTGTGTGAAGAAAAACTAAAATTATTTGTACAATGATAGACTACTTTAAGATTGATAGTTACAGAAGCATAAAATAATAGATAGCTTTACCACGTAATTATGAACATAAGTGTAATAATACAAAAAATACTTACGATTTGTTTGGATAATTTCTTCTTATTTCAGATGCGCGACCAACTCACAATGAATGGTGCCGCTTGGGCGGTAGTAAGCAGGCCGCAATTTCGCTTTGATTTTCGCCAAATTTTCTGAAACTAAATATTTCGACTAGTTTTGTTAATCACAAATTGGTTAAGCGAAAGCAAAATAGAGGCTGTTTTAAAGGAAAATTCGTGATTTCTGTTCGGACCAAAGTATGGCTCCGATTTGTACCAAAATTGGTTCAAAGATCCATCCAGGTGCGTAATACAGCTCATAATAAAAAACCTGAAGTCGAACCATCTAAAACAAAATGGCAGCCGGTAAAAGGCGAAAAAAGTTGAACAGTGAAAAAAATTTCAGGGTTAGATCACGATATCAAAATGGCGGCTAAGTAAAGTTCGAAATTCGAAAACTTCTTAAAGCTACAATATAAATTGTATTTTAATGAAACCTAAAATCAAGGAAGACAGTGATGAGATCTTGTACTAAAATGTATCAGAACTGAATTCAATTCCTATAAACGCTGCAAATTTCAGTAGTAGTGAGTTTTGCACAACGTATTCAAGAAACTGCGAAAGATTTGAAATGAAAAAAAAAATTGCCACAAATAAGGGAGAACTAACAAAACTTGTAAAAAAATAAGGAAACTAGTTTTGAAAATCTCTAAAAAGGATGAAATAAATTTTATGGAAGCGGTGTCAAATCAATTTTCCAATTTCAGCATAAAAATTTCCAACTTGCCACAAAAGAAACGGGGAAAAACTGATATGGCACCGCTCCACAAAATTTATTTCATCCTTTTTAGGGTATTTTGAAGTCGTTTTTTTCTCTAAAAGTTTTTTGACTCTATACTTGCATTTCTAATGGCCAAGCTAGTCAATCTAACTTGGATCTTTCACTTTCAGCTACTTTCACAGGAAATGTTAAATAAATTCGTAAATATTTTGAAATTTTACGAAATATGGACATTACATAACTTGGGTATATGTACTATAATTTAAAACTTCAAGTGAAGTTGTCTTTATTTGAAAAAATTTTTAGCAACAATTCCAGTTCATTGAATAAATTTTCCACGTCAATATCTGAGTCATTTTCAAAAGTCAATTTTTTTTGTAAGATCGGTCCCTAATTTTTCCCAGATCGCAAAGTTATGTAGTAATGAAAAAAATGTTATGTTCTTTTAGTCAATCAAGCCTTTCATTTAATTGCCTAATTAAAAAATATATATACATTCATTTTGAAATTTTTGTTTGAGTTTAAAATGGGTTCATCTTCAACCTCGTAATTAAAAAGCCTTTTTTAGGGACGTGGACGAGCAGTTTCACTAAATTGTGTTTCACATTCTAGTTCCTTGGCAATGATTTTTGAATCAAGCAACAACCCCTCAAATGCTGTCTGTGGGGTATTCGCTTAATTTTTTTAGCCTGATCAATCATATTGATGGCTTCTGAATGAACGACATCTGATCTTTGCAAATTTTTACTTACTTTATTAATTTCTGTTAACATGCTATACGATACAATAACTAAGCATATGAATCAGTAAGTCCTTATTTTTGACATGAATGAACTTGCCATGTTTTTTGTTGCACTATCATACTTTCCGCCAATAAAAATAAAGTATAAAGAGTCATAAGCTTTATCCAAATTAAAATGAATGGCTTTAAGAATGTCTCACCCATCGCGTTTTTGGAAGAGCCTTAAATGTTAAATCTTTTTCATAAAAATGCTGATCTTAAAGTTGATGCTGAAAAAAGGTATTCGTTCCTTGGGCAATCGAGAAAACATTAAACACTTGCAATGAGTAAAATGAGGGTGAGGTTCAGATCCAATATTCTTTTTTGTAGACCTATCCTTTTTCCTCTCATATTTGAGCCGTCCTCATTCAAACCCTGTCAAATGACATTTTTGAATAGACCATGTTGTATACAACGTTTGAAAGGTCTGAGAGTCGTCTACACCGATCTAAAACCATCAAATTGCAAAATTCACTAAAGAAGCATTAAAAATCAGCGAGAAAGTCACGACCACTTACAAAACCTGCATAATAGTAATGGTTGCCCTTTCAAAACCTATTGAAATCAGTCCACTTGCAAAACCTGCTTAATCTCATAAGCATTATGGCTAAGCCATGCAGTACACTAGCAAAATCTGTTAAAATTTCAGAAGGTTGAGGCTGCGAGATTTCAAAGGTTGTTATCTCTCTTGCTATTTTGCCTCTGGCTTCGTTTTAAAAAGGAATGTTATGTTGTTCTATTTATCTGCGTCGAAACGAGGATGCGAGGGAGACGGTTGTCCGCAAAGAGAGACAGCATTCATTCAACGATTGGCAGCAGTCTTGGGTGAATTGCACGAAGGGAAGGTGGACTGCCCGCCTCAACCCGGATGGGAGACCGTGCTTAAATCGAAGGCATGGTGCGGCTGACTTCTATCTGACGCAGCTTTTGAGCGGGCATGGTAGTTTCCAGTCTTACCTGCACAAGACTGGTAAGTCATGGCCCTCCGATTGGCGGTACTACTCAGGAGAGGAATCCAATGACTGCCACACATTTTTTGCGTGCATAAAATGGGACAGGCTGCGAAGGGTCCTCTACAGGGAGACGATAATAGTATAATATAGTCATGGTGATGCTCTAATCGGTTGGTAAATGGAACTAGGAGGCACTTTATGTTCGGGCAGTCCTAAAAGATAAAAGGGACTCACAGTAGCCAGGGGTGTTGAGGCTGGGGATCGCTTCTCTGGCACTTCCTCTTCCCCTCTCCTCACCTGCTAGAAGAGGGATCGCCCAGCTTGAAGGCGCCTGTCAGGAGAGGTGTTTAGTGGGTAGTCCAGTCGTTTTCTTGCGAGCATGGGAGTCCTCTGTGCGTAAATAGGCATTCACCTCCCTACCACAAAAAAAATATATTGACAGTTACATAGTGTTTATGGTGGCAATAAGCTGGGCGTTAACTGTGATATTGATTTTTTAAATAAGTTAATATAAAAAAGAATGAGTAACAGTGAAATCTCTTCGAAAACTGTGGAAGCTCAACATATTGAGGATCATTCAGAAGACGATGAGCTTGCACTGGTAAATTAACCACAAGTAAATTTGGAGTCAAAAATAAATTGTTTAGAGACTGGCAAGCCGCGTAAAAAGCAACGTAGACCCGAAACATGGAAAAGAAATGTCAAACAGAAACGTAAGAAGTAGACGTTTTAAAGGAGATACAAAATTTTTAATATAAGATTGAAAAAATAAATAATATAAACGGGCATACTAACCTAACCTAACGTATACAAAATTAGATTGTATGTTTGTCACAGTTTCTCCCCTAAGAATTTCCAAAAACTCCGACGTATTCACATGATGGAAAGACTTTTTGCTGTATGCAGCTTATTTTTAAAGATTTCCGAAGAATCCGTCAAGTGTACTACAAAGATAATACGTTACTCGCTCAGAAAAATGTCATTTTAAGGTACGTACGCCAAAACGAAGCAGCGATGGCAGTACAAGTAAATTCAGTATGGTGTTTCATCTTCCGAAAGAAAGAGAAGGTGTTACTGAAAATATACCTGCTGCCATCAACAGCTCATGTCTACCTTGCAAAATGGAAGAGACAGGCTGCAAACATTATGTTTTAAAACTTTGCAATCTCCAGAAACTCCACAGGCGAAACTAAGAGGAAACCTCAAAACACCAGTATTTTCTGAGAGAAAAGAAAAAGTCAAAGATCATATTAGCATGAGTTAAAAACTATGCTGACTACTCAAGAGCTAAGAACTGTTACCGACAGTATTTCAGCTCGAATATTTCAACGATAGAGATGTATGAGTCCGCGTGGTGTAGTGGTTAGAACACTTAACTCGTAAGCCAAAGGTCTCTGGTTCAAGTTTCGCTGGCGTAAACGAGATTTAATTCGAGTGATTCTTCGGACGGACTATAAGCCTGTTTAGTGATGAAACGTGCTAATTTAAAATCAGAAGGTATCGCAGCTGGGTGGATGAACAGACGGCCGAAGCGTGATAATGATTATATCACTTTGTGGAGTGCCAACACATTCAACCGTGACAATGAGATACTCTAACTACTCTAAGCGAAGGCCCAAAAGGAGCTGTAGTGCTACCGAAAAAAATGAAGCTCTGTACGGATACATGCTCAACATGTTCCAGTCTTGAATCAAAAATAGAGGCTTCGACGATCGAAGAGAAGCAGACGTCTTTTACGAAAAATTGTAATAGGACGACGACAATACGGTCAGACTAAGCTAAAAATGGCAAAAAATCTTGTGCTGCCTCAGCTCTCCGAAAAAGCTGCATATTACCTACGTCAAATGTACCTGTACCACTTGCAGTTTGTCAAGGGAATTCGAGCTTGTCTGAAACTCTAGAACATGTTTTTTCGAACGTTTGGCTTGAAACTGATTTCTCAAAGCATTCACCAAAACCTATCTCAGCAAGCGAATTTGGAAGGCATCGAAAAGATCTGGCTTTTAGCAGATGGGTGTGGGGAACAACATATGGACAAAAATCTGATGGACATGTTAATGCACTGGTTCCTAAACGAGGCCCCACCAACAGTAAAAGAAATCCAAATATAGTACCCAGTTGTCGACCACTCATTTATTCTTACCGATAGTGGTTATTTAGAGTGAGTATTTAAGAAATTTAGCATGATTGAATAGCCTGAAATCTACATGGATATCAAAGAGAAGCACGTAACAGTTATTCCTCTCGGGGAAGAAGACTGTCCTGTCCGCAAGTGGAAGACATATGCAGAAGAAATGGTTAAAGGGCCTGGCAGGAGGCACTTGCAATTCCAGAATGCGAAGAAAATAATCATCATGAAAACCAAAATCAAGATTACTTGTCTACGAGGTGTGACAATTAAGTATGAGACTGATTCCATGAAAACCGTATATTTAAAAATTATTTTATAAATCTGCCATCCCCTTCAAAGTTGTCCCCTTGAGCAGCTATACAGCGATTTATGTCATAGTATAATGTGAGGGAATCACATGACGGAAGGCCACCTAACCCGGCAAGAGCCCTTGTTAAGCAAAAAAAAGGAAAGATTGCGCCAGATGTCTGCTCATTTTAGCGGAGGAGCCTGTCATCGATGCGGGTCCCATACCCGGTCAGGTCGAACGAAATGGAAAGAACGAAGGTATAAATATAATCGCCCTCCTCTATATAAAAATTAATCTTAAATAGGCTACAAATACCCTCGTTCTGCAACTAGAAGAATGATGTGAGTACCATTTGAGCTTTCAAGTGTTAATTGTCCCAAAACGGAAAAGTTGAGTACAAGCATTGCTTTCCAAATGAAAACACAATATAGAAAACCTCCATTTCGGGAACTTTTATATTTGCTTGCACACTATAAATCAATTCACTGTAAAGAGTAAGAATTTTTATCACATTCCCTATTTTAGCTCTCATTTCCAATCCTAAAATAACGTTTTGTGATTTAAACCAGGCAAATTATGTGGAAACTTTTGTGTAGAAGCTAGCTTCCACACGATGCGGAATAAATTAATCAGACATAGATGTATCATCTGGTAATGGAGACAGTCAGACATGAATTATTTCGAGCAGATGAAAATGTTGGCGTTCATGCTCTAACCACTAGACCACACAGACTATAATCGTTTCACGTTTAGGTTTAGTGAATCTACGGTGCTCCCGATCAAGCAAAGCATGTGATGCAATAAAAACACTCGCACCATTAATGCTGATTAGAAGATCTCTCATCAACTCTGCTGACAGCCTATGTTGTGGAACACCTAGGAAAAATTTGAATGGTAAATCACACACTATGTTGCAAATTACTCCACAACTTACGCGAAGTTTTCGGAACAAGAGCTAATGGATATCGATGATATTAATTTCACTAGTTTCACGTTTATGTTAGGTGAATCTGCGGTGTTTCCGATCAAGCGAAGCATGTGATGCAATAAAAACACTCGCACCATTAATGCTGATTAGAAGATCGCTCATGAACTCTACTGACAACCGATGTTATGGAACACCTAGGAAAAATTCCAATGGCAAATCTCACACTTTGTTGCAAATTACTCCCACAATTTACGCGAAGTTTTCGGAACAAGAGCTAACGTGATTTTTAGCAATGAGCCGATATTCCGATTTTCTCGGAAACTGATCCAAGTGCGACAAAATTTATCGAATTAAAAAAATGTAAACTTTCCACCAAGTATTAACTAAGACGAGATGTTAATAAATTCACACGGCACCGATCCAAATGGTGACAAAACTTCTCGAATTGACCAAATCAGTATCTCGATAATGAAAGAGACGAAATACGTCGAAGAATACAGCTCGCGAATAAAATATTTTATTCAGTATTGGCGGTCTTGAAGACCAGCTGCATACACAGGAAAAGCTCCAAGTATACAAATCTGTGGTAAGACCTGTGTTATGCTACGGGTGTGAAACATGGACCCTAACCCAAGCTTCCGCAAATATATTCAACGCCTTTGAGCGACGGGTCCTGAGGCGAATAAGCGGGCCGAAGCTCGACGGAGACCAATGGCGAATTCGATACAACCTTGAATTGTATGAAATTTTTGACGAGCCGGAGGTCTCAGCGATTGTAACACTGCGGAAGCTGCAATGGGCTCGCCACATGAATCGTACAACGGATACCCAAAAAGATATTCGTTGGGAGAACTGAAGGCTAGAGACCAGTGGGGAAACCGAGGAAACACAGTGAAGGCCCGAGAGGGGCTGTAGTGCTAAGAAGAAGAAGAAGAAGTCTCCTCGAACAAAATTTCGCCAATTTTTCCGTAGTTCTTCACGATCTCCCGTGGACTGCCCTCCGTCCAAAACTTTTTTTCTTTCCCCGTGTCGCCACGGTAAATCAAATCAGCTGCTCTCTCAGCCGTGTTAGGTTGCATTCGGTAATGCAATACGCCGTTTGCAGATTTAAAATTTTTTCAAAAAATTAACTGAAATAAAGAAAATGAAAAAGGTTTTAAATTATAATAAAAGTTAAATCTCATGAAGAATATAATTAAAGGGGAACATTTAAACTTAATATAAAGAAAAATGATATAAAATTACATGTAATAATAACAATAAGAGAGAGAAATATTTTATAAATTACAACTATGAATGGAACAAATGAAATCATTTTTCTCTTAATCTGTAATTAAAATTTCGGATAAGGGTTAGGAAGGTTTTCGAGAAGTTTGCTTGTGTGACTGCTCGATTACTACACTTATATCTACGAAATTTCATGGAAATCAAATCATTTCAATTGTATGAAATTACAACAAAATCAACACGAATTACGACAACAATAACACGTGTTGATGGTCGATACATATTTCATATCGACCCAGCTATTTTTATTTTCTTCGGGTTTTAATAAAAAATATGTAAGTAATATTGTTTAATGTGAGCAAGTTCAATTTGCTGAGCATTCAAAAACTTATTCAAGCTGGAACAAAATGGCACCTGTTATGTACTTATGAAAACAACTTTGTTTCTTTTAGATAAATTTGAATCATTTCTTATGTAAGTAATGGATGAAAAGTTCAACTCATCGAAAGTTGTTTTGAACCCTAGGATGGTTACAAAGCATTTCTGGTAGGAGCACTCTTCTACTAACTCAACTTGTTGCACCTCTTATCTTCAGCCATCCATTAATAAATTCAATAAAGCGTTAATACCATGCGCCTTGCATGTTGAAGCTGAGGAAAAATAAATCAAATTTATTCAATGTCATTTAAAACAGCGAACCTTTTGTTTAATGATTACTTATGTCACTAGTTGAACCAATCTTCGAAGATATTCATGATACCTATCATTTCTAAAGGCGCATGTTTTTCAATAGCCTTATGGTTCCATAGAAATACAGCGCATATTGTTCCATAGTAATACAGATAAATTCAAGCCGCTGTAACTTCATTAAATACTGTTCAAACTTTTTGAAACTTTCAGGACAGGTTATTCTTTTAAGTAGTATCTAATTTCATTAAACTGAAGGGTACCATTATGGTTTTATTTAAGAAAATGTAAAATTGATGTGTCATCCTATTACTCACAAAGTTGAGTGAATTTTGTCTTCTCACGTATTTGTTATTGTTGTATTCATACGGGCCTACGTTCATGATTTTTCAAATGAAAGGTGTCCAATCGCGAGGGGGTACGGGAAAAGCTCGTACGTTTCCCCTTCTCCTGCCCCCTACGGTACTGATAAGGTTATTTTGAGACTTGTTTTGAAAAGATCTCATTAAGACCATTTCAATGACTTCGTATTTGACTACCAATGGTGAAATATTTTTTTTTGGGGAGTTGCCTTCCTATATGGAGAAACCCCCTTTAAAACTCTCTGAAAATTTTTTTCACCACTAAACTTCCAAAAATTCATCGTTTCTGACATTTCCACAAAGTTTTATGCCTGTAGCTTTTATAGTTTCGGAAAAAAAACTGCTGTTACGGACAGACAGACACAGGTCGTGATTTCAATGGGGTTTTATATTTCAGTATAAGACCCCAATAACAAGCATCTTGAAACCATGCTTAGTAAAGCACGTCAAGTTTTCAAATATCTCTTCGACGACTCATTCATTGCGGCTGCATTGGCCAGCGCATCAAAGTTATCTGTTAATAGACTTTGTTTATTTGTTTGTTGCTTTGGTGCTTTCGTTGGGGGGTTGGCAGGTAAATGCCATTGGCACACTTAGTGTGGAACTCCAATGCTCGCGAGCAACTGAAATTCCTAATAAACATCTCCCCCTTCAACCTGAGAACCTGGCCTGGAACCGTTTGAACATTACTTCGAGCCAGGTCTCGGTTTGTTATGCCATGTTTTGCCTTCAAGCGGGGACCCTTTCTCCAGCGTGAGAGTAGGCGGAAAAAGGACTGTGACTGTGACTGCCCGAACATAATATGCCACGTGGTTCTTTTTGTCAACCGATCTAAGCATTATCGTGACTACATTAACCAGGGTCTCCTGTTTCTTTGCAGAGGCCCCGTCAAACCCCGCCCCACTTTTCGCATACCAAAAATGTGTAGCGGGCATTGTTTTCCTCTCTTGGGAAAAGTGGACGATGGCGAGACCGTGGCTTACCAATTTTGTGCAGGTTAGACTTTCGTTTGACCAATCATGAACTATGAGTGTCAAGCATGGTTTAATTTAATTGCTGTATAATGGAAACTGTAACAATTAAAAAAAATCTCTTCATGCATGTAGTAGCTTGTGTAGAAAGCTTGAAATAAACTGGAAATACTTCATATCCAATCTCAGGTGCCAAGTATCGAAGCATTCATATTATGACTTATTTGAGACCGCATTGTAAGTTCTGAAAATCTGTATGGAAGTTCCTGGACTTTGCAGCTATTTCACTATTATGACGAGTATATTGAGATAAGACTTATTCCTGGCTTCATTCATCCTGAAGCTTTTCTGTGTCTAGGTAAGAATCATTATGGTTCTGATTCGGAGGGTCTTTGATTCATATGTATGGTGGGCTACTGATAAGAGGATAGAATATCCTCAGGTGTATATACGCGGGCTACAGATAAAAGGTTAGCATATCCTCCAAATTTGAGTGCAAGGGTTCAAAATTTGCAATGGGCTAGTCCTTTGCACGGTTTTTTGAAGCTAATGTAGTGGATACCAACAATATTCCTCACATTTCTTTATGTCTCCAATAGCTCTCGTTTGAAGTTTTCATTTTTATTTTCGGACTTTAAAGATTCCTTGTTCTTGTGATTTTGAATTGGCCAACATTTGTAATTTGTTCAAATGTCAAATTACTGGTATCTTTCATTTACCAAATATTCTCAGTGAATTCGTACGATTCTTTGTCTCCTTTACCGTCCACATGCTGGTGGAAAGGAAATTTTGAACTCATTTCACTCAACGTATTATCCTCAGACATGATCGTTTTAACTATCTCAATCTTGGTTAAAGTGAGCATACTTATGCTTTTCAGGAATTTGTCTGTGCATAACTTTCACCGCAAAATTTATTCTAAGTAACGCGAATGATATAAATTTATTTTGCATAGAATTTTCATCAAAAATTTGCACCGCGCCGTTATTCTAATCTATGGATCATACACTTATTGCTTTATTATTCCTTCCTGAATTTTATAATTTTTCGATAATACACCCCCTTTATCAGATACCGCTTAAAAATATCCCCCTCTAAATTACAGACTACCTTCTCGAACTAATTTGAATTTTTATAGTCCAATTGAACGAATATTACTCCCGACTTACGCATGTACCCCGTCGCCATTGTTCAATGCTTTCAACCATAAACATAAAAAAGAATTCGATACGGAAGACTGATAACTTTTCGAATTTGAGCATGAGTCCTTGGTTGGATTGGGGCTTCTTTCGATCACTTTTTATCTCATATCGTATCGAATTCGACCTGTATGCAAATTTTCATTGCACATTCATTTCTCTCATTTGCGCCCGACTATCCTGAAAGAACAATTTGAAAAGTTGGAGAATGTGTTTCAATGTGTTTTGGATTCGAATGAGTCCTTTCGATTCCGCGAAATTAGTTTTTGTTTGAAAATTTATAGACCAACTCAATATGCATGCACGGCATGATGAGTACAGTGGGGAATATTTTATCGAGTTTTTGCATGAGCAGTCAGGTGAACTTTTTAAAGGGATATTCAACCAGAATTACATAGAGTAGTCGAAAATAAATTTCAATTAGATATTTTGAACATCCACTCTAATGTTAATGAAATCGCTAATGACGGTGATGAGACACAGCCCATCAATTTTACACGATTTCAATCAAACCGCTCCCACTGTACAATTTCCTGGAAGGACTGTGAACTCGGCAAAGTTTAATAAAATGCCTTTTCGAACAGCAGAATTTCTATTTAAAAGTTTTCTACTAAAATGATGAGCTAATATACGAGCGATCGAAAGTTCGAATAATATGTGTTGAATATCCTCGTGCAAAATTTAGAGTCGGTGCACACTTTCCATTCCTTACACCCTTACAGTTCCCACTGAAATTACAAAATCAATTGCCAATGCTCAGCGGCTGGAGGCCAGCAACACTACAAGCGGACCAGTAGCAGTTTTTAGAATACACGTAGATTTGTTGGGGTTGTTGAAAAGGCGAAAAGGACGACAATTATTGGACCATAATGCATTGGATAGTATTCTCTGAATTTATTTATTACTGCATTAAAACAGGACTCTTGTATTGGATCGAACGATTTACGGCGGATTAAGAGAGGTCTTTTGTATGGCTGTGGCGGTGGCGTATCGAGGGATGTGATAATGTACACGTTAGGAATTTAATTCATTGATAGAAAAAGAGGCGGCTATAAATTTTCCAAAGATTGAAAGCCCGAATCGACAGAACATCTATAAATTGGAGAGCGTAAAATAGTACCAAGGAAGATATGATCATTCCGCATCATTTCTGCACCAGTTTAATGTTGTTTTAATTTGATTTAGTGGTTTTTAATAAGAAACTACCCCAGCTTGTACTAAATTCAGTGTGACGGGTGTGGTTTTTATTTACTCAAAGTGCAATTTTAATGCATTTCAAACCATTTATTTTGAGGAGCAGTCAGATATTTGATGTTATGGCACGAGTACATATATGAAACACTAGTCAAATGAAAATGATTTATTTTAAGATATCCAAAATATAATGGTATAACATTTTTTAAATTTAATGCTGTTTTCTATTTTTGAAAAAGGTCCTTGATTTAACTGAGCAGCTCTGCTGAAGGAAGTTTAAAACACGTATTACAGTATTCTCGTTAATAACTCACAAAAAGGACTCTTCCGATTCGGAGACATATATCCTATTAGACTGGGTTAGGTTAACATTCTGACTTGAGACTCACAAAGTCCATAGCGGAAACTATTTTTTTATTAAAGGAGCGATTGACTTGTTGAGAACTCCTTATTTAATTAGAATGTAACTTTAGCCATCGCAAACTTTTGTAGTGATTTGAAGGATATCAAATGTCCATAAAGGACTGCACCGATTGTCTGCAGCCTCGGCGAGCGAAGATGTTCATGCTCGCCGAAATTGGCCTTGTCCGAGGATATGCAAATGCGCTGGCAGGCTAGCGTTACGGTGTCGTGGGGCGGGTTTTTCTCTCTAGCACAAGGGTCGACAGCGAAAAATTCACATTCAAGAATAAGGGGATAAAACACTCGGTTCAAGGTAACCTACTAAAGGGATAGATTGCCAAAGCTTGGCGAAAGAGAGCGAGATTCGAAAAGATCTTGTCTTTACCATGTATACTTATGGCCCCCAAATAAGATTGGGGCGTGCAGGTGGAAGCGGTGCCCCGTCAGACGCCCCACCCGGATCGAGATCCATTGTAGACGTGGCCGTATATTTTCCATTAAATTCGAATGAATTTTCCCTTTGCATTAAATACATCAATGCTTCAGATTTATGTTATAGTCTTATGTGATGGAATTACATAATACTATAACAAAAATAAGAAACTCAAGCGGAAAGCCACTCTGCCTGGTGAGAGAACTTTCAATGCAAGGAGATGGGGTAAACTCACCAGATGGCTAGCTCATGAGGGGCCAGCCAACGTGGCAGTTCCCATACCCGGTCAACGTTTCAAATAAATGAAAAGAATGAGTTTCTCTTTAATTTATCTCTTCGTGTTTTGTTTTTAATTCTGTTTTAAATAAATTTGGTATAATTTATCGACTGATTGTACTTAAAAAAATCAGAATAAATTTTCAATTAACTTTATAATTTTAAATAAAATAATTAAACAATTTATGTAAATATAAAATTATTAAAATATACAAAATAATTTAGGCAATAAAAAACGGGTATTTACCCAACCCTTCTCCAACGAGCGCTCGTTGATGGGGTGGATAAGGCCCGTAAACATTAAAATTCTTTTTTCAGAGAGTTGAGCAATGCTAAGTGTAATCCATGACCATGAACCGATAAATAGCTGTAATTTTTGACACTGAGCCGAGATAAAATACATTAGAACGATTTGATTAAAATTTTCAAATCCCAATAACAATGAAACAAACATTTTTCCAAATCTATGTATATCCTTATGCGAATCACACGGGCTACTATGGAGAGTTGAAGAAGGAACATTCGATAATGGAAGCAACGTATAATTTTTCAAAAGTGGACTACGGCAATGCTTCAGTAATCATTCATTGCACATTAATTCATTGCAGTCTACACAACGAGCCGATGCACTTATTTCACACCAGCTACATGTTACACTTGAACGGAGCACGTAGATCCTGTGGACACCGAGGCAGGTGACGAGTTTGAAGTCAATGGTCCAAAAAATTCGCTCGAGTTCGGACTTGCAACGCTGCACAGCCAACGCGTTCGATGATGACTTGTATATAAGCAGTTTCTGTTTGATGACGCTTCACTGCTGCCAGTGCCGGTTCCAGCTACAGATGCTACGTTTTGATCTCAAGCTGATAAAGCATCTAAAAAATCAAAAATCTGCTTCTGTTGCTGCAGGTGTTGAAGTTGATGGTGCTTATCTCCATTGTTATCATCACGGCTCAATTTCTTACATCAACAAAAAAAAAACAACGACTCAAAATGAGCTCAATTTCGTTCAAAGACACCACAACTCTTCAATGCACGGTAGTATGGCACTCACTTGAGACATTTTATAACCGACCATCGCCGTACCGTCCTTTCCGCCGTCGTTTTTTATCTGTAGACGATGTATTGACAAATTATCATCAAGTCCTGTTACCCATTACAACATGGCCAATTCCAAATCCGTAAGCCGAAGGTCTCTGGTTCGAGTTTCGTTGGCTTCAAAGAGATTTAATTCGAGTGATCGTTCGGACGGACTGTAAGACCGTTCAGTTATGATACGTGCTGGTTTAAAATCTGAACGCATCGAAGCTGGGTGGACGGACACATGGCCAAAGCGTGATAATGATCATATCACCTTGTGGAGTGTCGATACATTCGATCATGACAATGAGATACTCTATCGCTAAGCGAAGGTCCAAAAGGGGCAGTAGTGCTACGAAAAGAAAAAGAAAGAATATTCCAATAGTCTTCAATTGCACACGTCTTTGAAGCGATTTAATGCAGCACTTTATTCTTTCACACAAAGTTTACAACTCTTACGGTTCTACTCACAAAATATCAAAATACGAATATTCTGTTTGCCCTTAATCCAATCTGACAGGACAGTTTGTTAATCCACTACGGCAAACTGCACATTTATTTCTTTCCGTCGTCTGATTTAAACGAATTTTCGGGGCGTTTGTCTCACTATATCATTGCGACTTTCCGGTTCATGATTGCACTTTCCAATACTCGTTGCAACGCTTGCGGATGCAATCTATGCGTGAAAACTGACCATAAACTCCTTCTCTGTTCCGGAATGCCAGACAAAATGGCAACCCCCGTCTCGATGTCGTGGATCCGAAAGCGAGCACTAAAAATTGCAGGAACTTAAAAATTTGTTAGTAGGCGAATCGCTCTTGCGTTTTTTGAGACTTCCATCAACCGAGACAAAGCGTGCACAACTTTCGGATATTGCTTTAGTTAGTTATATCACAAAACTTTTTCAAATTCTCAACGAAGAAAATATAGAACTCTCGGTTGAATGCCAGACGAGCCTCGGTCGACGTTTTCCTGTCGGCATGCCGTCAACGGTGGTTTCCTTGGCGAGCCAAGCAACGATGGTTTCTTTCGTCGAGATAAGAACGCAATTCATTTCTAAATTGCATTGCAAAGGGGGTTGCCATCAACGAATTTTAATTGTAATTTTTGATTTAATATTTTTATATTAAAAAAAATGTTTGTTTTTAAATTACGCATCAAATTAGATGATATTCGTGGATTTTTTTTTAAGTAGCAGAACAACATGGTGTTTTTACCCGTTAATGTATTTCGAGCAGTTTGCTTAGGCAACCGCTTTATTACTGCACTTTAGGTGGATCCTAATACTACATCTGGAAACTTCATTTAGCTTACTGAGAAGAGGATCTCCGAGTATTTTACATCGTTTTTGATAAGATCTCCTGTCTTTCAACCGTTTCTGTACAAAGCATGCGATATTATTCCTATTTGCCGGTTAATATCCGCACTGCGAGTGCGCAGAGTAACCTTGGATCTTCGTTGTTTTAGAGGCGAGTGTCGCTGTCGGTTGGCTTTGGTTGTGGTAATTAGCATATTCTTAAAGATGCGCATTTCTATGTGTAGGGGCTTTCGTATATTTTCTACCAATGCTCCTTTAAAACTTAACACCCTTTATAAAAAGTTAATTTCCCAGCTTGTTGTCAATTATACCTGCGTGTCCTAGCATCCTGTAAATGTCGAACCTTTCTGTTTTCACAGGCATTGTGCTAACCCTTTTGGCAACATTTGACCATCAATATCAATTACGCATCAAAATGCGTCAATAAAATCAATTGCAAGAAAATTCTTCTGCGGTCCATGTGTAATTTACTCGTAAGTAACGTATTGTATTTGCATGCATACTCTGGAATCCGAATTGCGGCTTTGAGGTCTGAGGGAGAAGAAATTGAACATGTATAACAGATTGTAGGTTTTGGGCTGAAAGATCGGTTGAACATAGACTCCTATTATTTTTTCATAGTTAACACCCTTAAAAGATTTATATCGGGTCATTAGCTTGTCTTTCCTTTATTAAATTCATCTATATTTTATTATCAGTTGAATTCGTTCCATTGCTCTTTCAAATCTCACTTCTGGCTATCCCATCGGATCTCGGACCAGAGATGTAGATACATGATGGATAGCGCAATTTTTCCTGATTCCGCCATTTAATCCTTTCTTATTAACCGACTTCCAGAGAAAAGAGGATTATCAGTTTCGCTTTTTTTATATACTCGTATGTTCATAAATAACTTTTGAACGGGAACGAAAAGAAGAGTCCTATTTTGGGCAAATGATACAAATTACTTTTTATTAGGTGGCATTCAAAGAACGAGAAAATCAAATAACGTTAAAGGACTCTGACCGTTGAAAAAAAAAATTTCTGACTTTCACCCCGATTTTTCAGCATAACTGATCGATGCATAAATGTTAAGTATTTGATGGTAGAGGTTTCATATGAATGATAACATATTGGAGTAAAATGAAACAGCACAGAATTGTAATCCTTTCAAGGACCCTGAGATATTAACAGTTTAATTTGTTAAATTCATGTCGAGAAATTGAATTTTATTGATCTTTCGTACGAAATACGCCAATTATTTTATGACTCTTCAAGGATTTGATGGAGATACCGAATCTTTTGGTCATTAATAATAAAAATGATCAGCATTCTTAGTTTTTTCCACAAACGGCACGTTTTAGTCAATGAATTTCTACTGGAAACAATAAATAAATTAATTCTAAATGCAGCGTAAATACAATTCAACATGATTTACAAGTAGAGCAATATCATTGGAGAAAATTTCATGATTGCAATCATTCTTCGCCTACTGATGAACTTATTAAGACATCCTTCTGACAGTTTTAAATGTAGACGTTACCCATAGAATTCACAAATTCCCCAGAGAAAAAATAAAAAGTGAGTGATTGCAAATTATAGCGTTAATCTCCATTTACAAATTAATTCATTACTTTCTAGGTAATATTATACTGTGGCACCTCGAAACGTTCCGACGCATATTTCACGTCCAAAGCAGCGGTTAGTGCCTCGACAAATCTTCGCTTGCAAACCTAAAGAACGACAAACTTTGCAAATAGGTACGAGAGCCGTTCTTCTACATTCTCATGAGTGAATGCACGAAGGAGATTTTATGTGGATGACATATTCTTCTTCCGATATCATTTCCAAAGAGTAAAATATAAAATGGAAGTATATGTTAACCAGATCCTTCGTTTGATTCCAAAGTGGTGACCCCGACAACGCGCAGCGACGACATGGTGCACGGGCAAAACGAAGTAACCATGGACTTTGCTCTCCCGCAACAAGCACCTCCAGCGCCACCTATCGAGGCCCTGCCACCAGCTCAGGAGGTCAACGCCATTGGCCAATGCAGGTTACCCTCCTTTTGGCACGCCAGCCCTGAGCTCTAGTTTTTTCAGGTGGAGTCTCAATTCCAGTTACACAAGGTAATGAGCGACGCAACGAAGTATCACCCCACAGTGTCATCATTGGACTACGACACCATCGCAGAGGTAGCAGACATCATTCGTGCGCCACCAGAGTGGAACCGATACGAGGTGTTGAAAGGTGCCATCGTCTCCCGCCTCACTGATTCACCTAATGCACAGCTGCATAAGCTGCTTACAGGTGTTGAGCTTGGAGACACTACTGTGCCACATGCGTTCTCTGGCTGGCACGTGCGTTATCGACGACGTTTTCCGGGTCAGGTGGCTTGATCTCCTGCCCCAGCAAACGTGACGCATGATCTTGCTGATAAAAGATCAGACATTAAATGGGCCCAACAGTGATGGCCACTTCTACTCAACCATTAACGCGCGCAACCACTTCATCATCTGGCATCTCCTCACCACGTAATTCCGTTGACAATTTTGCGGTCGAATCAGCCACCCTGCGCCTAGTAATCGCATAACTGACTACTCTGACTCGCGAGGCGCTGCAGCAACCGCAAACCAATGCCAACACGTTGTGGGAGCACCCATCATCAAGAAATCTGAGCCAACGAAGAGCACGCTCCGCCACTCCGGAACTGGATTGTCACACGGGACATTGCTGGTATCACAGCAAACATGGAGCCCTTGAAATGCGGTGCAAACAGCCCTGTTTGTTCCTAGCTCCAGATGCCAACACTAGGCGGTTGGAAAACTAGGATCACCGGCGCTGTACTCAGCGGACAGCTCTGGCAACACATCCTCAAAACGCCTCTACATCGCTGATCGAACCAGCAAAACTCGGTTCCTAGTGGGCTCTGGGTCCTCTCTCTTCATTATCCCTAGATCAATAGATCTCTGCATAAACAAATCCTCGAGCTACAAGCAGCCAATGGCATACCAATAACCACTTTTGGCAGCCAGGAACTCACGCTGGACTTTGGATTACGCCGTCCATTTAGCTAGACGTTTGTGATCACAGATGTCCAGACTGCTATCCTTGGAGCCGTTGCTCTTAAATATCACGGTCTACTTATTGACCTCTGAAATCAACGCCTTCTAGATGACCTCACGAATATCTCCATAGCTTGCGACCTTTGCCCAGCACCATCAGTGCACAGTATCAGCGCCGTCATCAATACATGCAGCGTTGCAAACACTATTGGAGACTTATACAAAAGGATCATCGCCAAATATTCAAGCAAGCCTCTACAGCCCGGTGAACTGGCTTCCATCGTTGACCTTCCCGTCCACCACCAGACTATCACTCTTGGCCCACGAGTGTTTGTAAGACAACGTCGTCTTACGGGAGAACGCCTAGCCACCACAGAAGCAGAATTAGATTTTCTCTTGGAGCGAGGTGTTATTTGACCATCATCGAGCCAATGGGCTAGCCCTCTCCACATGGTACCCAAAGACGAGGGCTGGGGGTGAGCCACTGGAGATTATCGCCAGCGCAATGCCTAAACTCGCCCCGACCGCTACCCATTACCAATCGTTGAGGATCTAATACAGGAGGCCAGTGGATCTATATTTTCGGTCATCGATCTTCAGCGTGCCTTTTACCAAATCCCTGTCGCTCCCCAAGACATCGAAAAAACAGCAGTAACAACGCCTTCGAAATGCAGTTCAGACGATGCAGCGCACCCTTAACCATTTGTTAAGAAAGCTGGATTTTGTACGAGTCTACCTGGACGATATTTTGGTGTTCTTTGCCAGCCACAACCAACACCAACACCACCTTGGCCAGCTTCTCTCCGTGTTGTAAGCCACTAAGCTCCAAACCAATTGGGGCAAATGTCAGATCGGTCGGGACGAGGTTGTTTTTGCCGGCTATAAAGTGAACAAGTCAGGTTTCCGACAACCAGCTCCAAAGCCACAGGCCAATGGCATGGTGGAACGGATGCACCACACACTCAAGGCAGCTTTAAAATGCATTCCCGAAACACCGTGACCGCAAGCACTTCCGGCCATCTTATTAGGATTGCACACCACGTTTAAGGAGGACCTACAAGCCTCCCCTGCTGAGATGGCTTTCAGCACTTCACTGAGGCTCCCAGACCAATTTTTTGATGCACAAGGTTAAGCGGCTAGCAACCCTCAAAATTTTGTGACCGACCTCCGCTGCCTGCTTAGAGCTATCCGCCCCGTCCCAGCTGCCAGACACACCATACAGCATCCTTTCGTCTTCAAGGACATGGCTACCTGCGAGTATGTTTTCCGCCGCATCGACTCCGTTAAGAAGCCACTCGACCAGCCGTACTCCGAACCACACCAAGTCATCGAAAGGATTAACGACCGCACCTGTGTCGTAGATGTAAACGGTGTTGCCAAAATTCTTTCCACCAACCATCTTAAATCGGCTCATCTAGAGCAATCCGACATATTGTCATCCTCACAACCGCACGTTCGCTTTCACCATTACCTTCACCAACACCTCAAGTTTTACAACCAGAGCACAGCAGTCCGGAACAACAGCACCGAATACTTAGTACCACCAGCAAAAGAGTCACATTTTCACTCCCTTCGCCACATGCAGGGTCATTGGGGAGGGAGTGACTGTGGCACCTCGAAACGTTCCGATGCCCATTTCACGTCCAAAGCAGCGGTTAGTGCCTCGACAAATCTTCGCTTGCCAACCTAAATAACGGCAAACTTTGCAAAAAGATACGAGAGCCGTTCTTCTACATTCTCATGAGTGAATGTACGAAGGAGATTTTATGTGGATGACATCTTCCCATTCCGATATCATTTCCAAAGAGTAAAATATAAAATAAAAGTATATGTTAACCAGATCCTGCATTTGATTCCAAAATAAATTATACATACTCGTATACCTGTATGCCCAGATGAGAGTCGCGATCTAAAAAGACAATACCTTTCTTCTTATAACAGATCGTAACTTTAAAGATGAGCGTTTACATTTAACTATAAGATATCATTTTCATGCATATTTGGTGACCCGGGAGCGGCACTTGGTGAGGGGCCTATAAATGATGGTGCAGATAAATGAATATATGTCTGTAAATTACTAACAGGAATAATAATAAAAATATATGTAAGTTTTTATAATCCCATTATTGAAAGTTAATTTAAATTACTTTTTCGAGTTTTGGGAAAAAATTATCATATGTTATTAAAAACGATAATATAAAACGATCACAAGTTTGCAGTTAGAATTGAAAAATTGTATAGTGTGCGGATCTAATCCATATCTCAGTGAATTAGAGTCAGACCCTTTAACGCTACAGAGGCAGTTTGCTACCGGCTTTAATAGTTTACACATTTATGTACAATAATGATGAGGGAAACAGTACCGCACACACAGTCTTATGTTCAAGCTTTCAATTCATTGACCGTATTTTTATTTTGCTGTCATGCACTTGTATTATACATTTAAATTACATACATATCTACTGAAGTTGACGAGTTAACAACTCATTTTTTCTAAAATACTTAAGTGCTTGATAAAAGAGAGACACAATCCCAAGAAATCAATATAGTTTAAAACTTGACAAATTGAACTGTTGTGAACTAGTAACGCTTTCTAGGTGTGTTTCTCCAAATGAAGGAAAAGGTTGTAGATGATGTAGGGCTGTCCAAAACATTTTCGCTATTAGACGTGATTTTTATTAAGGCGCAGCGCCCAGTAAAACTGCCAATTTGGGAAAACTTTACAGCCCTCCATCTCAGAAATCTTACAAATATTTGCAAAAAATTTTTAAGCAGAAATTAGAATGAACCTTTGGCTATCGAATCGCTTCATTACATTTTGCAAAAAGTTTGTTGCGAAAATTAAAATATTCAAAAAAATAGCATGTCTTCGGTAAAAATGTAGCAAATGTCGGAAACTACTTGACGTACCGAGTTGAGTTAAGCTATGCTTGTTAGATCTAAGTTATTTAAATTGAATTAACTCATCAAAAATTTAAAAACGATTTCAATAGTTTTTTGACTTATCTATATATATATATATATATATATATATATATATATATATATATATATATATATATATATATATATATATATATATATATATATATATATATATATGCAGGATATAACGAGATTCGTGACGGTGTAGTGATTTGCAGGAATGTAAATGTCCGTAAAGGACAGCAGCGATGGTCTGCTGCCTCGACGAGCGAAGATGTCTGTGCTCGCCGGAATTGGCCTAACCTGAGGATGCGTGAATACGATGGTAGGCTAGCATTGCGGTGTCATAGCTGGGTTCTTTTTCCCAGCACAAGGGCCCCTGACGAAAAAATTAAACAATCAGATGACTTGGTTCGACGGTGTCGAGGCCAGGTAACCTATTAAAGGGATGGAATGCTCAAACGAAACGACAGACTGAGCTTGGTGGACGCGCGCGAGACTTGAAAGTATCTCGTCTTTAATTTTTATTACTTACGACCCCCAAATAAGAGTGGGGCATCCAGGTAGAAGCGGTGCCCCCTCGCATCCCCCATCTGGAGCAAGATCCATCGTAGACATGGCCGTTTATTTTCCATTCAAATACAAAACATATACAAACATGATTCGCATTAGTTTTTCCCTTCAATGAAAAATGTGAACATTTCAGATTTACTACAGTAACCAAAAATACCGTGACATTTGAATTTAAACTGTGTGCGTCGAAGGATTTGGAGAATTATTTTTTTAAGGTTGGTAGTACTGTCAGTGATATTTATGTCAAATTTACATGTCAAAATATTCATTAGTGTTTAACAAATGCGTCGTTTCCGGGATGGCCTTCAGTTCCGTCTTCGCTGCGGCTTGAATCTCCTCTATCGTATCAAAACGGTGTCCCCGGAGCGGTTTTTTGAGCTCACTGAACAGCCGAAATTTGCACGGCACCAGATCAGGTGAATGCAGTGGTTGCAGAACGATATGGGTTGAGTTTTTGGCGAAATGATCACGAATTACGAGTGCATGATCGTGGTGTGAAAACCAAGAATTGACTTTCCACAATTCCGGTCTTTTTAGGCAGGTAGCGTTACGAAAATGACGCATAACGTTCACAAATAATATTCCTTGTTGACTGTTTGGCCCGGCGGAAGGAATTCATAATGCACAACACCACGATAATCGAAGAAGAGAAGAGGTTGATGGTCGTTAAGGACGCTCTTTGCCTTCAATACCTTCACGGCCGGCTTGGAACTCACTTTACCACTTGTAAACATTTTTTTTAGACATAGCCTCATCTCCAAAGGTTTTTTGCACCATCTTCAACGTATTCGCAGCAGAAAATTGACTCCGCAAACAAAATTTAATGCAAATTCAACAAATTTCGACATCGCAAAAAACGAAAAACTCACTTTTAGCAGCTCAAAAAACTACGCGTATCTTAAACACTAATGAATATTTTGACATGTAAATTTGATAAAGATGTCACTGACAGTACTACCAACCTAAAAAAAATAATTCTCCAAATCCTTCGACGCGCGCAGTTTAAATTCAAGTGTCACCTTATTTTTTGGATACAGTATGCTAGTATGTTGAAGTTTTATATGATGGAATCACATAATACCTTAACATAAATGGGAAACTCAAGCTTAAGACCACTCTACCCTGCAAGAGCACCTGCAATAACAAAGAACAAGTTGGGTAAACAGACCTACGCTCACGTCAGAAGGGTTTTGTATTCAATTTACAAAATGCAGTCACCAGATCGAATCAAATCAAGAAACATGTCAAAGACGATTTTATTGGAGAAAATATGAAATACGAAGATCATACTATTATTAACAAAGTTGAACGAACTTCGACTTCTGAGGTCGTTGGTATTGTTATACTCATAAATATATCCCTTGATAATTATTTCAGATGTCCATCCGCGACGGAGGAAACACATTTTCATGTATTTCCCCCCTGTGCCCCCACTGAAGCAAAAACTGAGAGTTTAACAGCTGTTTTGAAAAGCTCCCATGAAAACTTTTATTTCATACTCATATCGGCTACGTTTAATGAAATTTTTTTTTCAGGGGCCACTCTCCTGTACTGTTATCATCGATTAATGGCCAATTTTTTCGAATCCTAGAATGGTTACAAAGCCCTTTTGCTAGGAGCTCTCTCCCGCCTCCTTGACTTGTTTCACTTATGAGTATTAATTGTAGGTAGTCATCTTCAGTCAGCCATTAAATTGAATCAAGTATTCAAAGCATGCACCTTAAACGTTGAAGTTAGGGGAAAAATAACTCAAAATTATTCAATCTTCGCATTTAAACAGCCACTATTTTGTTTTACGATTACTGATACCACTAGCTGAACCGATTCTCAAAGACATTCATGACACCTATCATTCCTGAAATTTTCATGCAAATCCTAGCAAAACTGTAGTGTCTGAGTCGGTAAAAAGCGCATGTTGTTCCATAGCCATATGTTGCCATAGTAATAAATGCAGCGCATAATGTTCCATAGTAATACAGGAAAATTCAAACCGCTATAACTTCGCTAAATATGATTCAATCTTTATGAAACTTTTAGAATAGATCAATCTTATAAATAGACATCTAATTGAATTTAAAGGTACCGTTAAGATTTTATTCAAGAAAACATAAAATCGATAAATCATACTATTACTAACAAAGTTGATTGAATTGCGACTTCTCACGTATTTGCTGTTGTTGTACTCACCAAGACCTACATTCCTGATTGTTTTCAGATTTTTCGGATCACAGGTGTCCAATCGCGAGGGGGGGGACACGAATTTTTCGTGTATTTCCCGTCCCTGTGCGCCCCTCGAAGAAAATTTTGCCAAACTAAGACCTGTCATTATGACCTTTCATTTGATTCCCATATCGGCTACCATCAATGAAATTTTTTTTCGAGGGGTCACTCCCCTATATGGGGAGACCCCCCTTAAATACCGTATAAATTTTTTTTGTAGTTGGACTTTAAAGAGATCACCACTTTACACCTACACACAAAATTTGATGTTTCTAGCTTAAGTAGTTTCCGAGAAAAACTGCTGTGACACACGGACGGACGGACGGACAGACGGACAGACAGACAGACTGGTCGCGAAACTAGTAGGGTTTTGTAAAATCATTTTACAAAACCCTAAAAAGGGGTGAGCTCATCCGATGGCTAGATCATAGGTGGAAGGGCCTGCCATCGTGGCCCATACTTCCTCAGGTATCCATAATGAAAAGACCAAGTTTTACATTTTTAGTATTCCCAAATTATTATTTCCTTTTTATGTCAGAAAATTAAAATAAATACATAATTTCTTTTTTCTTCACAAAGGATAATATTAATGTTGCTTCCAGATATTTCGGGTTGGCTGAGTTTCATTTTGAAACGTTACTTAAAACTATTCGTTCCGCACTTAAGTTTGTTGCATGCAGAATAAACTATTTTCTTTTTACTCAAATACTTCGTATGCTGATCTTAGTCAAACGTTCTTTAAAACGTCAATCACTTATTAGCAAATATGTATATTCTCCTTTTTAGGGTTTTGTAAAATAATTTTACAAAACCCTACTAGTTTCGCGACCAGTCTGTCCGTCTGTCCGTCTGTCCGTCCGTCCGTCCGTCCGTCCGTCCGTCCGTCCGTCCGTCCGTCCGTCCGTCCGTGTGTCACAGCAGTTTTTCTCGGAAACTACTTAAGGTAGAAACATCAAATTTTGTATGTAGGTGTAAAGTGGTGATCTCTTCAAAGTTCAACTACAAAAAAATTTTATAAGGTATTTAAGGGGGGTCTCCCCATATAGGAGAGTGACCCCCCGAAAAAAAAATTTCATTGAAGGTAGCCGATATGGGTATCAAATGAAAGGTCTTGATGAGAACTCTTCAAAACAGGTCTTAGTTTGGCAAAATTTGCTTCGGGGGGCGCACAGGGAGGGGAAATACACGAAAAATTTGTGTCCCCCCCCCTCGCGATTGGACACCTGTGATCCGAAAAATCTGAAAAAAATCAGGGATGTAGGCCTTGGTGAGTACAACAACAACAAATACGTGAGAAGTCGCAATTCGCTCAACTTTGTTAGTAATAGTATGATTTATCGATTTTCTGTTTTCTTGAATAAAATCTTAACAGTACCCTTACATTCAATGAAATTCAGTACGTAGATGTTTATTTATAAGATTGATCTACCCTGAAAGTTTCATAAAGATTGAATCATATTTAGCGAAGTTATAGCGGTTTGAATTTTCCTGTATTACTATGGAACAATATGCGCTGCATGTATTACTATGGCAACATATGGCTATGGAACAACATGCGCTTTTTACCGACTCAGACACTACAGTTTTGCTAGGATTTGCATGAAAATTTCAGGAATGATAGGTGTCATGTATATCTTTGAGAATCGGTTCAGCTAGTAGTATCAGTAATCGTAAAACAAAATAGTGGATGTTTTAAATGCGAAGATTGATTAATTTGGAGTTATTTTTTCCCAACTTCAACGTTTAAGGTGCATGCTTTGAACACTTGATTCAATTCAATGAATGACTGAAGATAAGTACCTACAATTAATGCTCATAAGTGAAATAAGTCAAGGAGGTGGGAGAGAGCTCCTAGCAAAAGGGTTTTGTAACCATTCTAGGATTCGAAAAAATTGGCCATGAATCGATGATTTCAGCACAGGAGAGTGGCCCCTGAAAAAAATTCATCAAACGTAGCCGGTATGAGTATGAAATGAAAGTTTTCATGGGAGCTTTTCAAAACAGTTGTTAAACTGTCAGTTTTTGCTTCAGTGGGGGCACAGGGGGGTAATACATGAAAAATGTGTTTCCTCCGTCGCGGATGGACATCTGAAATAATTATCAAGGGAGATATTTATGAGTATAACAATACCAAAAACCTCAAAAGTCGAAATTCATTTAACTTTGTTAATAATAGTATGATCTTCGGATTTCATATTTTCTCCAATAAAATCGTCTTTGACATGTTTCTTGATTTGATTCGATCTGGTGACTGCATTTTGTAAATTGAATACAAAACCCTTCTGACATGAGCCTAGGTCTGTTTACCCAACTTGTTTCTTTTAATACAAGTACATTAACGCGACGATTGTCATAAGATCTGTTAGACTTGGGAAGTTTTATGGCTGGATATTTCACATTGGAATTTCAACACTTAATCCACTTTATATTTGCTATATTGCACAGTTTAATCGTTGTATTGGACAATTTACATTGCTGATCAATCTCATCTCATTCTTATACCTTTTTGCCATTACTATTCGCAATTCATAACTAGCCAACGCAACCTTTAGGCAGAATTTTTAATGTTATGTCACAATGTGTGCGAGGTATTTCCACAAAAAACCCATCCATTTGGATATTATATTGCGAATATGTGATGATTCTTACATTCGTGACTTATTTTAAATCCACTTTTTTAAGTCGATTTCACAATGTCACTCCTGAATCACAATGTAATATCGCTGAAACTCGATCAAACTCATCGAACTCTAACGCGACTGTCCCCCTCGTTGTTCAAAATGCGAGTCCCGCTTCGAATCGACTCCGCTTTACTCGACGAGCCTCTTCATGGCGGTAATTTTCAAATTTTACGGCTCAAAGGTGTCCAACAAAAAATTTTGGAGCCCCTGATGCATACAATGACTTTTTTTCTCTGATTCTAAAAGTTCTAATCATGACATTTCATTTGATACCCAAGTCGACTATTTTTGATAAAAAAATTTATTATGGGCTATTTCGTTGTTAGGGGGAGCCCCCCTTAAAAAGTTTGTTAATTTTTGGTAAGACCCTAAACTTTTGGAAAACCGTCATTTATGACCTTTTCACAAAGTTTGAGCATTGTAGTTTTTAATAGTTTCTAAGAAAATTAGCTGTGACGCACGGACAGACGGACTAACGGAAAACGGAAAGACAGACGGACGGACAGACAGGTCGCAAAACTAGTAGGTCCATGTTAAAATTTTTTTTTTTACAAAGATCTAAAAATCTAAAGTCAAATCATCTAAAACAAAATCGTGGCCGCTTAAACGTCGAAAAACGTGCAAAATTTTGTTGCAGTTTTCAACAAGCCTTTGAACCAATGTTGATGAAACTCGGCAACATAATAGAGACCGTAAAGACTAGTGTTTCAAGTTCAGGTCAGAATATTAAAATTGGGGCTGGACAAAGTTTGAAATTCGAAAGCTTCTTTAACTTACAATTCATATTGGATTTTTATGAAAGCTAAAACCAAGGCAGACGTTGATCTTGGACTAAAATGCACCAGAGCAAAATTTGATTTACATGGACGCTGCACATTTTAGCAGTAGTGAGCTTTACATTGCAATCAAGCAATAAAATTTTCATATACTCAAGAAACTGAATTTTAATAGGTTTGAAATGAAAAAGATTACCATTCAAAAGAGTGAAATAAAAAAGCTTTTAGAAAAAACAAGTTGGGTAAACAGACCTAGGCTCATGTCAGAAGGGTTTTGTATTCAATTTACAAAATGCAGTCACCAGATCGAATCAAATCAAGAAACATGTCAAAGACGATTTTATTGGAGAAAATATGAAATCCGAAGATCATACTATTATTAACAAAGTTAAATGAATTTCGACTTTTGAGGTTTTTGGTATTGTTATACTCATAAATATCTCCCTTGATAATTATTTCAGATGTCCATCCGCGACGGAGGAAACACATTTTTCATGTATTACCCCCCTGTGCCCCCACTGAAGCAAAAACTGACAGTTTAACAACTGTTTTGAAAAGCTCCCATGAAAACTTTCATTTCATACTCATACCGGCTACGTTTGATGAATTTTTTTCAGGGGCCACTCTCCTGTGCTGAAATCATCGATTCATGGCCAATTTTTTCGAATCCTAGAATGGTTACAAAACCCTTTTGCTAGGAGCTCTCTCCCACCTCCTTGACTTATTTCACTTATGAGCATTAATTGTAGGTACTTATCTTCAGTCATTCATTGAATTGAATCAAGTGTTCAAAGCATGCACCTTAAACGTTGAAGTTGGGAAAAAATAACTCCAAATTAATCAATCTTCGCATTTAAAACATCCACTATTTTGTTTTACGATTACTGATACTACTAGCTGAACCGATTCTCAAAGATATACATGACACCTATCATTCCTGAAATTTTCATGCAAATCCTAGCAAAACTGTAGTGTCTGAGTCGGTAAAAAGCGCATGTTGTTCCATAGCCATATGTTGCCATAGTAATACATGCAGCGCATATTGTTCCATAGTAATACAGGAAAATTCAAACCGCTATAACTTCGCTAAATATGATTCAATCTTTATGAAACTTTCAGGGTAGATCAATCTTATAAATAAACATCTACGTACTGAATTTCATTGAATGTAAGGGTACTGTTAAGATTTTATTCAAGAAAACAGAAAATCGATAAATCATACTATTACTAACAAAGTTGAGCGAATTGCGACTTCTCACGTATTTGTTGTTGTTGTACTCACCAAGGCCTACATCCCTGATTTTTTTCAGATTTTTCGGATCACAGGTGTCCAATCGCGAGGGGGGGGGGACACAAATTTTTCGTGTATTTCCCCTCCCTGTGCGCCCCCCGAAGCAAATTTTGCCAAACTAAGACCTGTTTTGAAGAGTTCTCATCAAGACCTTTCATTTGATACCCATATCGGCTACCTTCAATGAAATTTTTTTTTCGGGGGGTCACTCTCCTATATGGGGAGACCCCCCTTAAATACCTTATAAAATTTTTTTGTAGTTGAACTTTGAAGAGATCACCACTTTACACCTACATACAAAATTTGATGTTTCTACCTTAAGTAGTTTCCGAGAAAAACTGCTGTGACACACGGACGGACGGACGGACGGACGGACGGACGGACGGACGGACGGACGGACGGACAGACGGACAGACTGGTCGCGAAACTAGTAGGGTTTTGTAAAATTATTTTACAAAACCCTAAAAACCGACTCCAAAATTGAGTACCCACAGGAAGTGGGCCAAGTGTTTAGTCGTTTTATACATCTAGTTTTAAATTTTTATATGCTTTCGAATTTTTCCAATTTTCATATATGTGTTTTAAATTTTAATACTTTTTTGAGTTTTCATATAATCAAAAAAAAAATTTTATTGTATAAATTTTTCTTTAGGTTTTGTTGACGACTTTCTTAAAAAAATTTTGTATCGTTTTTTCAATTCTATTAAATTTTCCTTTTGATTTACATATTGTTACATGTACAAAGAATTCTGCGAGCTACTGTCGCAATTGTTTCCACAACCATTAAGAACATCAACAAAATGAATTTACTCGAAACCACGATCACCAACCAAGCATGATGAACATTTGGAAGTGAGTCACTGCTCCATTCATCTGCTCGAATATACCAGATACCTCTCGCCAGAACATTCGCCAATGTACGAGAAATGCATTGAACGGATGGAGACCCTATATATAAGGCGAGCCGAATGAATGGGGGGATCATTCATTCAACCGCGATAGTAAAAACGGCGATAGTGTGCGGAAAGCGATATTGATCGAGTAATAGAAAAGTGATTTTAGAAGACAATTGCGATAAGAAATTTATGGACAAGTGTTAGACTAAGTGAAAAATAAAATTAGTGAACATGTTGCATTTATTATTGTGCATTTTGAGTAAATAAACTCTATGAACTTAATTTAAAAGACAGTGCGTTTTCACTTTCCCAGCTGTGCTAAAATTTCGTAGGATCGAAAAAAGGAAGTATTGAACTTTAAGAATATAATAATAAGGGATAAAAAAAATATTCTGTCTTCTAATTTCTAGGCCTTCATGGGTATGAGACCTGCATTGATGGTTGCCTCTTTTGTTAATAACTTAAACATCGGGCTGTGGTTTCCTTTTTGGGTTTCACGGGCTTCTACCAGGGGTGAGAAGTTGCCACATTTCGACTCGTGTTAAGGCAGGGGTGGAAAGCGACATAAATATAATCAGGATGCCCCATTTTCTCTTAGGCTGCAAGATTCCTCCGCCAAGGACGCAGTCCATAACCATCACTAGTAGCTGACAAGAATTAATAGGAGAATGTTCCCCATGTGTAATAACATTCACTAACGGGCTAGGCCTTCTGTCCTCTGTTTTGAAATTTAGTAATTTGCACGCTTGAGAAATATTTTTGTAGTAGGCCTTATGCTGGGCAAAAAGGAGCATACAGTAGATCTGGCATTTCCAGTGGAGCTCATTGTTCTTGCTCGCCAAGGCAGCGCTGGTGACCTTCATAGACATGCTAAACATCGATAAATACCACAAATTGTTTGCTGCCGAGTTTGCCTTTAGGGTTGAAGGAATTTTACGGCTTTGGTACAGGGTTTTCCAATAAGAGGTATTATTTTGATACTAATACAAGAATGCCATTTTTTAATATGAACGATTCGATGTTTATTTCATTCTAAAGAAAAAGGTATGTCGTTAATAGCGAAAAATAACATCCGGCAAATGACCACCACGACCACGCTTAGATGACCATACCCTTTTCATGAAATTTTCCATAACCAAATCGCAAACTGGCTGCCAATGTCTTCAATAGCCTCCCGAATTCCACCTTTGAGGTCTTGAATTGATGCTGGGCTGTTGACGTAGATTTTTTTTTTCACGCGGCTCCAAAGGAAGAAGTCGCAAGGTGTTAAATTATAAGATCTCTGTGGCCAATTGTGATCACCTCTTCGAGAGATAACACGGTCCGGAAACTTTTCCAGTAAAAAATCAATGATTTCGTTGCTTGTTTGGCACGTAGCGCCGTCTTGTTGAAAGTAAACGTTGCCCAGATCAATACCATCCAACTCCGGCCATGGTAAATCATTAATCATCTCTCGGTAGCGCAATCCATTCACCGTAACTGCTGCTCTAGCCCCATTTTCGAAAAAGTAAGGTCCAATTACTCCGCCGGACCATAAACCGCACCAAACAGTCACACGTTGAGGATAGTGAGGCTTTTCAACAATAACTCTTGGGTTTTCTGAGCCCCAAATGCGACAATTTTGTTTGTTGACGAAGCCACTGAGGTGAAAATGGGCCTCATCACTCAAGAAAGTTTTTCGATGGAATTCCGGGTAAATGCTAAATTTTCACCATTTTTATAGTGAATTTTAATAATTTCAATGCATTGTTGAAGCGTGCATTGTTCCATTTTTGTAAATAGCGTAGTTTTTACTTGTCAAATGTCAAAAAATAACAGCTTCAAAAGTGACATCTACCGAAATAGCGGGCTAATCAAAATAACCCCTCTTATTAGAAAACCCTTTAGAAGGTTGGTGGTTTGGTTTCGTTTCCATATGGAAAAGATGTTTCTTTACTTTACTAATCCGGAGATCCGCGAGCTGACTCTTTAGCTCTTGGGGCGAGAGGGCTAGTAAGTGGCACCTACATGTGTACTCCAACGAGCTAACTGGCACGAAGCTATATCTCACCCAGACTTGAGGTGAAACAAGTTGGTATGTAGCGACTACATTACATGGACTATATAGAAATATTTCTTCCGAATTTCACATGAAAACTGGATTTGAACATAAGCTTTTCTGCATGATCTTGTAACTTTCTTCACGCTCATTTTTATCGTCCACTGTAATTTAATTAGATTTTTGAGAGCTAAAAATATGAATCCTCCACAAAAGGCAGATTTTCTTCAGAAATATGATTCCTATTAAAAATTTATGTTTAATGTTCTTACTAAAAATACGCAATCGAATTAAACTTATACTGTTCCCGAAACGCAAATATGCGTTATAACAAGCATCTTCTTAGTATCTTCATTTTTCTAAGAAAAAACCTATGCCGTTGGTATTTTAATAAAAATCTAGAAATCAGTTCAGTGAAACAATAAAACGTCCGAAAAAAACAAAAGTGAAAAAGCCCAAAGTGAAAATACAATTTATTGCTCTTGGGATTGGCTTTTATGGTGTTAGAACGACATCCAACTTGATTTGCTTTTGTGTTCTTGTTGGGAACATCAATAGTTTATTGCCCCCCATTCTTTTCTTTTCAAATCAGAATAGTCACCACCTTTGCAATATATTGAAATTTAAATTTGAGGAAGCATTGGAAATTCACTTTGCATTGATTGAGTGTTGATGACCGTTCTTGTTGGAAAACTTTAGAAAGTGGACATTCAGTTGTAGAGACATGATGAAAGAAAACCCTTGATTTCCTTCCCGAGTACAGTCATTGTTTCTTCCATGAATGGTATGTGTAGATAAGTGCTTTTAAGGATAGGACGATGTGATCAAACAGAAATATAAATTCAAACGCTTTGTCAGCGATTTCCCGCAGTCAAATGGGTGTTATGTGATTGAAGGCTTAAGATAGGGTTACAATGATAAGAATTCTCACATATGGTCTTGTTAAACTATTCAACTCTTTTGTAAGTAGCCATTCATTTCTAGTTTGTTATTTTCATAAATTTAACTAAAATTGATTCAGTAATATATACTCAAATTTAAAACTAGTAGCAATATATTTGCCCTAAGAGGACAATGAATTCGTTTTTATGCAAACATGTTAGCGGTATAATTAATACTAATTAGTTTCTACCAAGTTCATGTAACAACATTAAAGCTCACCGATATCAATTGGTGTCATTTCAAGCAAAGTGCATTGGGGCAGAAATCAAAATTAATAGTATCACCTGTCAATTTGTATTTAAAATTAATCTCCGGCTGAGTCCCTTTAAATCACAGACACGTACGAGGACGACATAACTAATTGCTGAGCTCACTTAATACCTACGTAAATTTGTAATGACCCCCAAAATATCACCCATATATCTTGCGGATGGCGGTAGTGTCCTTGTTTTTGCCGATTTGTTTGCTTGCACAGCGGTGTGTTATTCTCAAAGTCCTGCGAATTTGTCCATGTCGATGCTGGGATCCACCTCAGCATCAATATCTGCGTAGTGTTACCGTTACATTTTTCAAAACGTTTTGCGACCAACTTTTCACGTTAACCATTTGAGAAATTTACACTTGCTTGATTCGACGCTTGCATGTAGGTAAAATAATATCAATACGGTTCCACACAAGCAAGCCATCCCTACGTCTATACTCTTCCGAATCGAAATTGTCGTCGTCATCTAAATTTCGATACACAATATATCACCAAACAATGATGATGTATCACTATATACTAAAGGATATCACTGAATTGAGAATGCTGCAGACGATAGGAAGCAATATACCATGCTTTCATACTCATTTCTCGGTAAGCTCGCGCCTACATCAAACACACCTATGGTGTACTGTCGGTAATCCAATATGTCGTGTAATTAAATTTTGGTTCATTTGAATATGTCACTTTAATTTCATTTAAAACCTGTTGGATGCGACAAGAATTCTAGTGTCGGGTGAACAGTGGCCAGGATTCGAAAGTGATATGAGGAGGGTTTGAGGGTGTTGCACGTCTGTCAGCTTTGTATGCTCACTTCGGCTTGAAAGTGAAATTGGTGTATAAAGCAGTTGCATCTAAGTGAAATAGGAAGCTTCGTTTAACATTCTATTAAACGCCAATTTGTCGATGTACCTGATGATAATGGGTTTCTAATTTGAACGCATTACGATTGCGGATTGAAGGATTTATACAAGACTTTCTTAACAAGAAGTACAAAATTCAAGGAATTCGTTACATACTATCTCAAGTTAACCAATATTATTAAAAGCTATCAAAGAGATAATTCCTCTTGCAAGGTGTTCTTTTATTTGTTCTTAGAATATTCTTAACCCAAGCTCCAAGTAAAACATTATCTTGACATGAGTTTACTCGTTATGATAATTGTTATCGAATTTTAAGTTAAATATGTACCATTCCTGTTCATAAAAATTTTGTCATGAAATTAGGGTAAAAGTGGTCAATGGCAATCTCTCAAGCGAGAATTTAAATAAAAGCTTATTTTGAAATACATATAATCTTATTAGAATCGTAAGTATAGTCACTGAAAATGTTAGAAGCACAATTATGATTATGTTGTCCTTCTTCTTCTTCTTCTTCTTAGACCTACAGCCCTTCTCGGGCCTTAATTTCCTGGTAAAAACCTCTCTAACTATCTTGGCCAATTGGCCGTGTCATCCAATTTCGAAATCCAAACAGCAATGAATTGTCTTCATTGACCGAGTCAGGCCAGCGTTTTCTTGGTTTCCCCACTGTTCTCCGCCCTTCAATTCTCCCAAGGAATACAATTTTGGGTATCCGTTCTTCATTCATTTGATTCAAGTAGCCAGCCCATTGTAGTTTCTGTAGTCTTACAATCGTTCAGACCTCCGGCTCGTCAAAAATTTCTAACAGCTTATGGTTATATCGAATTCGCCATTGGTACCGTCGAACTTCACTCCAATTATTCGCCTCAGTACCTGTTGCTAGAAGGTGTTCAATATGTTTGCGGATGTTCGGGTTAGGGTCCGTATTTTGCACCCATCGAATAACACAGGTCTTATCACAGAAATTGGAGCATTATTTTCCTGTAAATGTTACGAGTGACTCTTGTTTCCCACCCGACCACCTGGAAGGAAATTTCGCGTATACTATTCACGCAAGACCGTAAGAAACTGAAGAACTTATTTTGAGCACCGGGATACATTAGCCACCGCGAGCCAAGGTTTAAAGTTAGGAACTATTGTGAAAGAAAAATTCAGATAGATGTTCGAATTATAAAAAGAAAAAAAAACATTGTTCAAAGTAAAGTAATCATTTATGTAACTAGTGCGTAAGTCTGCCAGATAAATCCGCTTTCACACCAGACAAGGAAAAGGAAAAGTTTCCTCTCACGGAACGCCAGAACAACAAGAACAAATGGCCATTGGCTGCGATTCCTCCGACTTTGTAGCTTCAATTTATAGCGCTCTTGAACATCAGGACACAGAAACTGTCATATGGTTGCTTTGCGGTGCCATGAAATTTTGGATCTGATGGGATATTGTGGTAGTGGCATTTGCAGGATATCCATTTAGTATCGGGTCCGCCAACAGAACGACAAATCACCTATATGTGCCGTGAAGTGCACAAGAAGTTGGTGTAGTTACAATCGATGAAAAAAATTCATAAGGTTATAAGTCGAGCGAACGTCCTGCACACGGAGATGCAAAATTGACCGATTTCGGCGTACCAGCACAGATTACGGTGACGATAACTACATTACAACTAGCAATGCTGCTAGGATCAATACGACTTCAAGGAATAAAAGCACTCGTTCGACTCACCGATCAAACTCGTTCAACACTTATGAATCGAAAATATCCTGGTCAAGTATGACAAACTTACGAATATAATCGCGTATTATGGAACATACTACCAGTTTTTCGTTTTTGCTTAAAAATAAATCTTCGATTTTAAATTATTAAACATTCACGAATGTGCTAGATGGAGGCAAATTTATATTTCAATTAGCAATATCAAAACAGTTTGAGTGCCGCTGTTCGATTGCGCACAGCTAGAACAAAGTTCATTTCCCTCTGAAAAAAAACTTAACGGGTTCCCGTTGGAGACAAATTGACGAGGGACCCGTGAACAGTGGAATCGCCCTCTTTAGCGGAACGACCTTTGATTGCGATGGAAGCAGATGAACGAAGATTGATTGAGTTCCCAGCGACAACAACGGTGGTATTAAGGTTGGCGGTGGCAAGCCAGTGTGTGGAATCAGTGCCACAAGAAGTGTTAAATCGGTAGCTCTAAAAGGTGGCAAAATCACCGGAGGTAGCGATGAAAAATTTTTGATTGACAGCGGAAATACCGGGGGTCCTCCTGCGTATGTAGATTCATTAATAAGTAATTCAATTTCAAGTATTGTTAAAGTAGAAATACATTTTCCTTTAAATTGAAGCGTGGTTTTTGTAGTGAATTCGATAAAGGTTTCAGATTTGTCCGAATTACATATTGAACTTCGGGAAAATTTTAGTTTTGGCTGATGCTGTAAACTTGGCTCGCGGATAACGCTGAAAAGTGCGCAATATCGGTTCCAGGTGGTCCCCTACAAAATTTCGGGATACCACCTCATGATTTTTCTTGGCTTCCAGCTTAATGGGAATTGCCTTCGAGGATAGGTTGTGTCGGTGTAATTCCTTTAGCGGCTGATTTCTGAAGCAGATTCAATTCGTGCGTTAAAGATTTTCGGTTTATGTGCGGCGGGGAAGTTTCTCCGATAAACCGTCTGCTCGCTTGCCAGTTAACGTGAGGGTTTAGGGCTGAAGCGAGTGGTGTCCACGCCCGTCTCTGACGAGCAAAACGGGGGCCCGCAGAACCCTCAATCGGAGCGCCCTCGAGGGAAGGGTAACAGTATGCAGCTGGTCTTCAAGATTATCAAAGTTGAATAACACATTTTTTTGCGAGCTGTATTCTTCGGCGTGTTTCACCTCTTTCATTGCTCATTATTTTGGCACCTAAATATACAAATTTACTCACATTTTCGATATTGTATTTGCCAAGTGTAATATTTCGTTTATTTGAGGTCTGGGTCAGGAGCTTCGTCTTATTTACTAGTTACTAGTTATGCTTCGCTGTAAAGTTTCAGAAAGAGCTCTTTGGCAGTTGTTAATCACTGTGACAAAATTTGGATATCGTCCGCATAGGTCATTACTTGGCTCGACTTGAATAGTAATATACCTCATGTACCGACAGGTATCTTTCTAATGACGTATCCCCTGCTTATGGCTGACATTTGTGTCCAAGGTATCAGTGAGTTGATTATTGATGCGGACTTGGAGATCGTCGACGTCATTGTTATTCTGGTAAGACAGACTAATTTGACTGGGATACTGTTAGAGACGCAATATATTTACACAGAAAAAGCGCAATAGACGCGCTGAGTACTTGTTTTAATTACGAGGACACTTCTAAGAAGTGATCAGTTTAACGTGAATAGTCCAGCTGCAACGATCACCAAAATGAATATAATATTATACTCAAATAAACCTCAGAAAACTTTGAATTCAATCTCCTTTTTTATTTCCCACACTGCTAATCACAATAGGTTATGGGTCCAGTTTACCCATAAAAGAGCATTGAATAAAATAGTAGAAAATACTAGCCACGCGCGGGAAATATCGGGAGAAAGCTAAACTCGAAACAGTTGAGAGTACGGTAAATCGTGAAGAACGAACGCAAATCTAAATGGCGAAAGAATATTATATTAAAATGGGCGAATTGAGCAGCTAAGCGCCAAAAATTACGATACGTGGAAGTTACAGATGCGCGCAACTCTCGTGGTGAACCCTGGTGAAATAGTTTGCCCTGACTCGACTGATGTTACTGGTATTGAGAAATGGAAATGCAACGATCAGAAAGCATGTGCTGATATCATGCTAGCAGTAAGCGCCACAGAGTTAGGTCTCATAAGTGACACATACACATCGAAAGAAATTTGGGATAAGCTGAATGAAACGTTTCAGTCAAAACGGCCAGCAAGAAAAGCCCAACTGCTCAAGAAAATTGCGCTATCTCGAATGAAAGAAGGTGACAAAATGCGGGAACATCTTCATGAATTTTCCAATGCGGTGACACGACTTGAGGAAGTCGGAATAATGGTTGGAGATGAGCTGTTATCGATACTAGTGTTATACAGCTTGCCTGATTCATATGAAACATTCAGGTGCACGCTAGAAACGCGTGATGAACTGCCAAAGCCGGATGTAGTTCGCATTTAAAATCAAGGAAGAGTACGCAGCTCGTAAATTGAGTGGAGCAGGGTGTATTATTCGTAAACAGAACGAATAAACAAAATTGGCGGGAAACTAAAAGAGGACGTAAACAAAATCATAAACAGAAAGCGGAATCAACGAGCAAAATGACGTGCTACAAACGCGGGAAGACCGGACACACAGCCAGAGAGTGTACGTCAAGAGTGCCAACACAGAGCGCACGACATGTCGAAAAAGCAAAATCGAGAAGTAAACAAGCGCTTATCACACCAGAAACTGCCTTAGTTACACCTGCAGATGACCAAAAGAATTTATGGTGCTCGGGTAGTGGTAGTTATAAACTTTTCAAAAAAAAAAAAAAACAGCGTTAAATTTAGCAAACAATTAATCAACGACGATCGAAGGTGCTGGACAAATAAATTTAATATTTCCAAACGAAGAAAAAAATGATGATATAAGAGGTGCTATTTTGAACACGCCGCTATTTTGGTAGATGTCACTTTTGAAGCTGTCATTTTTTGACATTTGACAAGTAGCAACTACGCAATTAATAAAATTGAAACAATACACCCTTCAACAATGCATTGAAATTATTAAAATGCTGAAAATTTGGCAGAGACGGCTCGTAAAACTCGAAAATTTTTGAGTCGTCGTGAAGCACCTTGTCGGATCGCAATACAGAAATTGGTGAAAAAATTTGAGCTGTTGGGACAATTTAGTGATGTGAAGAATAGGGCCCGTGCACGTCACTCAAGAACAGCCGAGAATATTGCTATGTAGCCGAAAGTGTTGAAGAAAACCCAGGTTTGTCCATTCCTCGTCGTTCTTTGGAATTAGGCATTCCACAAACGTCATTACACCGTATTTTGCATAAAGATTTGGGTCTTAAGGCTTATAATGTTCAGTTAACACAAGAACTCAAGCCATTCGATCATCAACAACGTCGTGTCTTTGCTGATTGGGTCCTTGAAATGCATGAGAATGATCCGAAATTCCATCGAAAAATCATCTTGAGTGATGAGGCCCGTTTCCACCTCGGTGGCTTCGTCAACAAGCAAAATTGTCGTATCTGGGGCTTGGAAAACCCAAGCGTTATTGTTAAAAAGCTTCTCTATCCAAAATGTGTGACTGTTTGGTGCGGTTTATGGTCCGGCGGAGTCATTGGACCTTACTTTTTCGAAAATGTGGCTAGAACAACAGTTACGGTGAATGGATTGCGCTACCGAGAGATGATTAGCGATTTTTTATGGCCGGAGTTGGATGGTATTGATGTGGACGCTGTTTGTTTTCAACAAGATGGCACTTCGTGCCACACAAGCAACGAAACCATTGATCTTTTACGGGAAAGTTTCCGGACCGTGTTATCTCTCGAAGAGATAATCACAATTGGCCACCGAGATCTTGTGATTGAACACCTTGCGACTTCTTTCTTTGGGGCCATGGAAAGAGAAGAACTACGCCAACAGCCCAGCGTCAATTCAAGACCTCAAAGATGGAACTCGTGAGGCTATCGAGGACATAGGGCAGCCACTTTGTGATTCGGTTATGGAAAATTTCATGAAAAGGATATGGTCCTGTAAGCGTGGTCGTGGTGGTCATTTGCCTGATGCTATTTCCGACTATTAACGACAAACCTTTTTCTTTATAATGAAATAAATATTTGATCATTCATACTAAAAAATGGCGTTTTTCTTTTAACATCCAAATAACACCTCTTGTTGGAAAACCATGCAGAAAATTGATTTGAGAACAAATTTATTGTCCGTAGCAAGTATCACCGATAAAGGATTCGAGGTACGATTCAGAAAAAATGATGCAGTTATAATGGATAGGAAAGGCAAAGTGTGCCTACGCGCTGAAAAAAATAGGTAAATTTTTTTATGTGCGCCACAGCGAGTGCGAAAATGCAAAAATGAGCAGAGAAAAGGATGCAACAAAAGATATAGATATGTGGCATCGTCGACTCGCACATTTAAATGAAAAAGATTTGAAAGCTATAGCAAAAAGTAGTGTGGTATACGGTTCAAAAATCAAACCAGACAAAAGATTAACAACGCGCGAAGTGTACATTAGTGAAAAACAGACTGCCATAGCATTTCCGAAAACTGAGGGTCCGCGCACAAGAAAATTATTGGAAATAGTGCACAGTTATGGGGGGGGACCAATGAAAAGTGCATCATTTTCACGTGCGAGATACTTTGTTACGTTTTTTGACGACAAGTCAAGGTGTTGCGTAACTTATATCTTGAAACAAAAATCAGAAGTGTTGAACGCTTTAAAGATTTTAAAGCCGCCGCGGGAAAATTTACGGGATAAAGAATAAAAGCGCTCCAAACGGACAATGGACGCGAATATTGCAATCGCGAGTTTGATGCTTTTCCCGTGAAACACGGAATTAGAAGATGGTTGACTACTCGGTACATGCCGCAACAAAGCGGTATCACAGAGCGCAAAAATCGGACACTGGTGGAAATGGCGCATTGTATGATAAAACAAGCGCAAACGACTCGTACATTTTGGGCAGAAGCGATCATGCTGCATGTTACATACGTAATATATGCCCAACAAAACTGCTAAACGGGAAAGTGCCTTATACCGAGTGGACAGGTAAAACACCGACATTAATTCACATGAAAACAACAAAGGCGTACGTTTTAAAAAAGGACTCGAAGATAAATTTGATTCGAGATCATTGCTGTGTATGTTAATTGGTTATTCGACAGAATCAAAAGCCTATTGTTTGTGGTCACAAGAAAAGCGCTAATCAATTGTGAGTCGAGAGGTTAGATTTGTTGACGAACCAATTACAATAAAACGCGATTGAGACATCGCTCTGAGTGAATCGGACAATGACAATAAATCTGTGGTACTAGAGGTGAAGAAAAACACAGAAAATGAGAATGACGAAGCAGAAAATACCGTGATTACACGATAACGCAGAAATCGCATATCAAGTGTAAACAACACATCTATGCGCGGCAGAGGGAGACCTATAATCCAACGTACGGGATCAGTAGAAAGACCCATAAAAATATATCATCTGTCAAATCTGGTAGCAGATGATGATGAGGTAGTCGAGGAAGCTAAATATGCAAACCTCGTGAGCATAGCGGAGTCAACAAATTGGCAAGAAGCCCGAAATTCGGATGATGCGAGTGACTGGGAAAAAGCCATGGAAGATGAATACATTGCCCAAAATAAAAACAAAACTAGGGAAATTGTGGGACGCCCAAAAAATAGAAAAATAATTGGAAGCCATGTTGTTTTTCGTACAAAAGATAACGGTAAGAAAAAAAAAATCGGCTAGTCACGAAAGGATGCTCGCAGCGTTATGGGGAAGATTATCATGAAACATTTCTCCAGTTGCAAGGATGACATCCATAAAATTATTGGCAGCACTATCAGCTGAATTGAATCTTTAAAATAAATCAAATGGATGTAGTAACGGCATATTTAAACGGCAAATTAAAAGACACTGTTTAAAGTCGGTAAGGTGAAAAACTGTTTAGGAGTTGAATTCAACCAAAATTTGGATACAAGTGAAGTGTCAGTATTCCAGCGGGAATATACGGAAAAGATCCTGGAGCAATTTATATTAATAAGAAGGAATGTTAGTCAGTGAAGACGCCAATGGAATTGAGCGAAAAGCTCGAAAAACCAGAAAAAATAAATGAAGCAGATATACGGAACTACCCATATCAGAGGCTTATCGGCACGTTAATGTCTCTCTTGGTCATAACACGACCAGATATTTCGTATACAGTGAATTTCTTAAGTCAATTTAATTCAAATTACAATGAAAAACATTGGAAAGTCGCAAAGAGGTTATTAAGATATCTGAAAGAGACAAAAAGTCACGGTATAATATACCAAAAGACAGAGCACCAGCTTTACGGACTAGTTGACGCTGGCTGGGGTGGAGATGTAAATGACAGGAGGTCATATTCAGGATACGCATTCATGTTATCCAGAGCAGCGATTAGCTGAGAAGCGCGCAAACAGCGCACGATTGCATTATCAAGTACAGAAGCAGAGTACTTGGCGATATCCGAAGCCACGAAGCGCTATACTTGCGTGGGCTATTAAACAACGTCGCCGAAAAATGCGAAAATGTCAAATTATATAATGACAATCAAAGCGCAATAAAGTTGGTACAAAATACCAAACATCATTCGTGAATAAAACACAATGATGTGAGACATCATTTTATAAGAAATCACGCGCAAGACATGCGTTAGAGTATCTATCGATAGATGAATGCCGACTGACGTATTAACAAAAAGTGTAAACGGAACAAAATACCAACAATGCAGTGAATGCTTGGGAGTTGTACAAATTAGCGCAGAGTGGCGAAAAGTCTTAGCGAGCGTGTGTGGTGGGGAAGCGTTAGAGAGGCAATATATACACATACACAAACAGCGCAATAGACACGCTGGGTACATGTTTTAATTACGAGGACACTTTGAAGAAGTGATCAGTTTCACGTGAAAAGTCCAACTGTAACGACCAACAAAACGAATATAATATCATACTCAAATAAACCTCAGAATACTTTTAATTCATCCTACTCTTTTGTTTGCTATTCACAATAGATACAAAAGCAAAGCATTATTTGGTACAATACGTTACGATCAATACTGTAATAAACTTGCTTAAAGGCCACGAATATTTGGTGTACGTCTATGTTGAAATCCCAGCATTGCTCAAGTACCTACTTGATAGTAAACAATTGGTATATTGTCTATCTACTTGATCAAAACCCACCTTGATACCCCCCAATGATACCGTTGGCATATGCTTTGATTTGATTTTTAAGATCTTTGAAAATATTTTGTTGGCCATGCGAAGTAGTAATATGCTTCCATAATTTTTGCGCTGTCACTTATCATCTTTTTTATGGATAGGGAATGGCTCCACTCACTCAGCATCGCTCCCACCATATTCAATGAGCTCCACTGGAATCTCATATTCGCCCGGCACATGACTATTCTTTTTGGCTTTGATGGCGGAACAGTCTTCATCCAGAGTTGGTGGGGCCAATCAAAGGTCTCCAGAAACATCTATAGGCTCCGATATTCTAGAGCTGTGCGGAAGATAAAGGAGGCTCATGAAATACATTGCCAATCTTTTCTTAGTACTAGTTTCATCAGCGACGATGTTTCCGATGTTTATAAGAAACGTGCAAGAAAAACTCAAAAAAGCAAATCCAACCGTGTAAAGTTGAAAGTCAAAACTCTCGGTTGGCTGCATCAATTATTTGAGATGATATTTTTTGCACGTCATTGAAATCTTTATTGGTTAGACCACAGATATGACATCGGTCAGTGGATTATGTTCCTGGGACTGAATTGCATGTTTTACCATCTACCAATGTAAGCAATAGATTATAGGTTACTAGAATATTAATTCCATTGGAATTGCATGCTGAGAGTCTTAGCTGCTTTATTTGATGTTCAATATGCTGTTTTTCCTATATCACTGATTCATTAGTCTCATACGCAAACTGAAATCAAGTTGGTCTACAGAGCTAGTTTGAAGACGCCCGTGGATTTTGCTCCAAGATAACCTTTTGATCAGAATCCCGTTCATCAAATATAAGTTGAATGGGAACAAGAGAAGTTACAAACATACTGGCACCACTAAGACTGCATCATCTAATTGCTACTTATATTCACTCTACCCTGATGCTCCGTCAAATCCTCATTTTGAAACCAGATGGAGTTTGCAAAATTTTTCTGGTTCTTTCGTTTCTAAAACTTCACTTTGAGTTTGTAGTAAACGAAAAGCAGAGTGGTCAAGAAACGCTTGCAATTTTACCTCAGCAGATGTAGAAGTAATTGATGTGTTTTTACTGGAAGGATAGCACTCCTTTTTAGATTTTTGTTCAATTTGTCCTTGGATCTTATATTATATTGATGCCGACTCAGTTTTGCTTCAACAATCATTGAAAGAGCTTCCTCACCAGATAAACGCTTAACTTGACCAGTTTCACATTTTTTTAAATGCTTTACGATACCTTTCTAAAATCACGTCCTGTCTGTCCGTCCGTCCGTCCATATGGCACACTACTTTTTCTCGCAAACTAAACAAGCTAGAAACATACAATTTTGTAAGTAGGTGCGAAATGACGCCCCCTTGAAAGTTTCATTATAAAAGAAACGACGAAATGACGCCCCCTTGAAAGTTTCATCACGAAAGAAATTTATAAGGTCTTTAAGGGGGGGTCTCCCCATATAGGAGAGTTGCCTCCAAAAAAAAGTTTTCATCGCATGTAGGCAATATGGGTATTAAATGAAAGGTCTTAATAAGAATTTTTCAAAACAGGTCTTAAAATGACAAAATTTGCTTTGAGGGGTGCAGGGGAAGGGCAAATGTACGAAAATGTTGTGTTTTTGGACTCAATTTATGGAATCGTTAAGTAGTCAAGTTTTGATATGCAGAATATATTGTTTGATTTACTAATTGTTTTACAATTCCTTTCTAGAAGGAGCACTCTCCTGCTACTTTAACTTGTTGCCTTTCAGTTTATTCAGATGACGTGTCCAAACTTTGTGGAGAATGGCCCGGTCTTCCTTTTTCTGTCTATACACTTCCTGTAAAGCATATTGAACAGTCAAGCTAGTTCTGCTTTTTAAAAATAAATTGTTCCTTTACTCTTTTGGCGTCCAACTATCTTCTTTAAATTCAGATGTAAAGTGTGAAAGCTGTTTATGTAGATCCACAAAAAATGGTTCTGGGCATTTTGTCCAATTTTCCATGTATTTTTTTTTTAATAATCGCATTGATTTTCTAATTCAACACAATTTGATTCTTTCAAAATATTAAAGAGTTGTCTTCTTGACACAAATATTTTGGTAGAATTAGTTCCTTTAAAGCGAACTAAATTGAGAAAACATTTTGGAATATTATACAAAGGAAAACTATAACATATCATGATGACCCACACGAAAGAACTAATAACATTAAAAGGGGCGCACATGAGCACATTTTCTTTTCTGTTTACTATTAACTAACACATCCGTTATTTAGTGAAATCAAAATGAAGACCGGGAACAAAATTATATTTCTATAAGACTTTCTAGTTAATGGTAAAGATGATGTATAAAAAAATCCCTCGTCATTTTATATCACATAAAATTTAATAATATAAAATATATAATGAATAAACATACCTGTAGGTACTGCATCCATAATAAATAAAGCTTAAAAATTTCGCTTGCACTAAATAAACCAAAGTACACTATTTTTTCACGCGCATATAACCGCTCTGGCAGAAAATAAATTTTGAAGTGATGCTACAAGTATATGATCATGCTCTGACAGCCTGATTGTCAACGAGCACGTGCACACGTCTGTCAGGTTTCGATTCCAGGGAAAATTATTGATCTAGAAGATGAGTCAATTTTGGACTTTTGGCCAGGTTTTGTGGTATTTGGCCCCACAGTGCGTTATCCTCACAGCCGATAAAATGTGACTCGTCTGGCATCCCAAGCCATGTGCAGATACGATTACAGATTTTGTTTAGAAAAATCGTTTTAAAATTTGGAATCTAACATATAACAAAAGTAATTACATTTGCACTGCGGCGTATGTTTCTATAAGGTACTAGACAATTTCTGACCAGCCACTTTGTCTAAGTTAATTTTCATTGCAATTATTCAAAGATATCTAACAAATAACCTGTGTCTATAAAATAAACCCTATATAGATTCTTATCAATGACTCAATAAGAACATTTAAATTGAGCAAATATTTTTTTTCTTCATCAAACATTATATCAATACCTCACTTGAATAGACCTAATTGAGTCTATTAATTAGCTTCCCTGTTCGGTATAATTAACGGCAACGGAGAAGCGCTTTTGCCCTTCAATTGTGTGAGCTACCTATACCAATTGGAGCAAATCGAAAAAATAAGAGCTCACGCTAAAAGAAATTCCGAATTAAATGGTAAAACTTTCCATTCAGCTACATACTTTCAACTCACCCTTATCCAATCCATGGCATTCGTTTGTAATAGCTGGAAAGACTCCGTTTTTATTGAAGGCAAACCGAGAGCGGGAAATCCCTTACTCGACCTTAATTGCCTTTAATTACATTCCGAATAATTTTATTATTTTTTCTCATTCTCCCTTCCTTCTGTTTCTTATGTCATTTAGTTTGAAAGTTGAGATTTTCCCTTTCTTCTTCGGGAAGTTCTTTTTTTCCTTATGATTATCAAATGAGTATTTTTGGTGCTAAGTAAGTCCCTGTTGAAAAAGTCTGTCCAGGATTTCAAAGTGATACCTTTGATGATTGTGTGGCACTTTTTCGACCTTTTTAATGTTATTAAGAATTCATCTTGAGCCTAATTGAATGAAACGAGAGATTAAAGTATTTCGAGGATGATAAAGGTAAATGAAAGTGAATAATTTTAAGACGTTGAGTTGATGAATACGATGGGGCGCAAAGTGGTTTAAAAGACTTCACGAGAAGTTTGTGGCCACGATTTCTTATTATTCATTAATGAGAGCAGAGCTTTATCGAGAGTTTTAATGTTTTTAGATGAGGGGTTTGAAAAGATGTAAGTACAGTTGCCAAATATGGAATGAAAAATATGAAATATCTGCATGCTTAAGTAGACCTTGGAAATCTTAAAACTCGTTACTTCAAATATATTCCTAAATTCATCTTTGAATGTAAAACCAACGTTCTTTAAATCAAATTTTAATGGTAAACATGGCTATACTTTTTTTAAACTTTCGATTCGTTTGCATGAATCTTAAACAATCACTACAGCATTAAAGACAAATTTTAAATATTTGCAAATACTGGTCTATTGGCTGTAGACGCTATTTTATAACCATAACGATGACTCTTACCTCCTGATATTGTAAATACCTCTATGAAATAATCCCCTTAAATAAGGAATCTGCTGTTATGGAAATCTCTTTCGATGAACACCATCCATCCACCGTTCTCGGTCTTGTATGGCTCTTTTTATACTTTGCTTTGCCTTTTTTAAATAAATATCTTTTACCGATATTTTATTATTGTTTCCTGAGGCAATCCGGTGAACGTAACAAGGATTCTTATGTTGGCTTACATCTAATATCTACTGCAAGTATGCCCAGGATGTTCGACTCTCCACCAGATTCCTGAAGTAATGAAACGGCAAAGGAAAAAGCAAAAGAGAGTAGAATGTTCCTCAATGTTCAATGTGCTATGGCGAATCCACTATGCAACTCAATACAAATTTGGATAAGCGATAAAATAATAATATGGTCGTTTGAGATAACCTTCTTGTTTGCATTTTAAACAGATGCCAGTAAAATTAAACGCTTTCGGGCGATTGGCTTCCACGTTGAATTTTGCTGAGGTCCATGGACTGTATTGTCTAAATGTATGTCCAAAGAAAAAAAATCAGTTCTGACGTGTGCACCTTCTCAATATTTGCTGTTTGAATAGTTGCGAATGTATTCAATGGTTTCGCTGAGAGTCAGATTTGAATAATTAATTAATTGACCGAATCCTGAAGGAAAGTAGGTTATCAGTTTCACTCGTATACGAGTATTTTTTTATTGTTGCTTTTTTATGTAAGTCCGGGCATAGCATTTAAACGGAGATGTATAGAAGAGCACTGTTTTGTAAAAGCATTGGGTTTGCTTTTCTTTAGGCCACATTTGAAGGACACAGTCACTGTACAATGGTAAAGAGCATTTTCTGGTAAAACCAAAAAAAATCCAACTTTCACGCAGATTTCATGACATAACTAATCGATGCATGTTCCGATTTTTCTCATTGGTATTGCATATGATAGACAACATATGGGACTAAACTTTGTAATAAAATAGGTTTTGATTAATAAATGTCCGTAAAGGACTGCAGCGGTGGTCTACTGCCTCGGCGAAAGAGGATGGTGGGATTCGCCGAGATTGGCCTTGTCTGAGGATGCGTGAATGCGCTGGTAGGCTAGCATTGCGACAAGGCCCCACTAAAAACAAAATTGCGCATCCACGAATTTCGGGGTTCAAACAAATATCGACCGAAGTCGAGAATGAGGTAACCTACCAAGGGTCACAAATTGCTAACACAGAGGACAAACCGGTGTAGTGAAATGAATAGATATATGAAAATGTCCGTTGTTGGCTGAATATTGGTAAAATTTGAAGATTTGTTTAAGGGACAAAAAATATTAGTTATCTTCCAAGTTATTTTTAAGAAAGACGTTAAGACCATTAATTTGGCAATAATACCTTTTGCAGTGGACCCAAACAGTCACACGTTGAGGATAGAGAGGCTTTTCACCAATAACTCTAGGGTTTCCCGAGCCCCAGATGCGACAATTTTGCTTGATGACGAAGCCACCGAGGTGGAAATGGACCTCATCACTTAAGATGATTTTTTGATGGAATTCCGGATCATTTTCATGCATTTCAAGGACCCAATCAGCAAAGACACGACATTGTTGATGATCGACCGGCTTGATTACTTGTGTTAACTGAACTTCATAAGCCTTAAGACACAAATCTTTATGCAAAATACGGTGTAATGACGTTTGTGGAATGCCTAATTCCAAAGAATGACGAGGAATGGAAAAACCTGGGTTTTCTTCAACACTTTCGGCTACAGCAGCAATATTCTCGGCTGTTCTTGAGTCATGTGCACGGCTTTTATTCTTTACATCACTAAATTGTCCCAACAGCTCGAATTTTTCTACCAATTTCTGCATTGTGGTCCGACAAGGTGCTTTTCACCATTTTCATAGTAAATTTTAATAATTTTAATGCGTTGTTGAGGCGTGTATTGTTCCATTTTTATTAATGACGTGGTTTTGCTTGCAAAATGTCAAAAAATGACAGCTTCAAAATTGACATCTACCAAGATAGCGGGCTATTCAAAATTTTATGATTTTGATGTGTTATCAATTGACCACCAGATTGGTAGAGAGTCCACATGTAACAGGAACAACCGTTGACGGCATTCTAACTATGACAATCCATCATAATTAAATTGATGAAATGCTCATCGGGAGGGCTCCCGCGGGCAAGCATGTACTTTAAAATACGGCTCGAATGAAGGAAAGAATTTTAAGATAACGAATGCGTTCTACACTTAATTTGTATGAATGCATTTTATGATTATTTGCTTGAAATTTCAATCGGAAACAAGTTGAGTAAGCAGGAGAGTGCTCCTACCAGAAGGTCTTTGTAAACAGAAGCAAGTTTTCTCATGGCGTGAATCGATAACTTGAACTATTCATCCAATACTTAGATATGATATCGTTCAAATTTATGCAAAAGATGCACAGTTTCTTTCATAAGGACAGTGCAGCCGCCATTTTAATCTAGCTTAAATGATTTTTCTGAATGCTCGGCCGATTGAACATATTCAAGTTAAACACTATTCCTTAAATTTTCATGAAAATTGAAAGAAAATAAAAGTGCCTAAGTCAATTTTAAATATATATAGGGTTTTCCAATAAGAGGTGTTATTTTGAATAGACCTTCTGATTTAACACCTCGCGACTTCTTCCTTTGGAGCCACGTGATAGAGAAGGTCTATGCCAATAGCCCAGCGTCGATTCAAGACCTCAAAGATGAAATTCGTGAGGCTATCGTGTACATAGGGCAACCACTTTGCGATTTGGTTATAAAAAATTTCATGAAGAGAATATGGTCCTGTAGGCGTGTCGTAGTCGTTATTTGCCCAATGTTAGTTATTGCTATTAACGGCATATCTTCTTCTTCATAATGAAACACAAATTTTGGGTACATTTTGCCTTCCCCTGGACCCCCTAATTCATAAAATGATTTTTTTATTTCAGATTCTAAAAGTTCTTATCAAGACCTTTCATTTGATACACCACTCGACTACCTTTGATTAAAAAAAATTGTTAAGGGCCAATTCGTTATTAGGGGGGACCCCCCTTAAAAATTTTTTAAATTTTTGTTAAGGCCCTAACTTTTGAGAGACCATCACTTCTGACCTTTTTACGAAGTTTGAGCATTCTAGCTTCTATAGTTTCTGAGGAAATTAGCTGTGACGCACGGACAGACGGACAGACGGACAGATGGACGGACAGACAGACGGACAGACAGGTCGCGAAACTAGTAGATCTTTGTAAAAAAATTTTTTACAAAGACCTAAAAAGGGAACAAATTTTGTTGAAGTTTTGTTAGTGGGTAGGTATTTTGGGAAAAAATTGAATGTTTCATGAGAACACCATCACTGAACTGGTAGAAATATTGCCAAAGTAATAAACGACTACAGGGGAATTAAGAACCGTCGTGTTATATGTTTGCCGGTTAGAGCCGCACCGCATTTATTTTTCTAACCATGTCACTTTCACTCGTTACAACATTTAATCAAAAGAAACTCGGAGGCAACCACAAATTCAACTTCAAATTGATTTCACGAGTGGGGTGTTGAGATCCTATATGCAGGATGGAAGACAAATGGAGCCGCTAATTTGCACATTCAAAGGGTGCTCCTGAACACTTCAAGCTGTAAATAAATCAATTTTTGCAACTCACATGCACGTTTTATAAACTTTAAAACGATTTTGGAATCTATTTTAATCTAATTCCCCAAATATTCCCAACTCTAAAACATGACTAAGAAAATATCGCAATCGTTCTTCGCGTCCATGCCGTGTCGTCGTCCAAGTAAAACTCCACGATCCGTTCCAAACTTGTCTTTCTTTCCATTCCCGTGTACATGGTAAATCCATCAGCTGCTTGCTCAGCCTAGTTAAATTGCCTTCGGTAATGTAATACTCCGTTGGGTGCACTAAATTAGTGCTCACATGTTCAAACTTTGAACTGGTAGATTTAAAATTTTTCAAGAAAAATTAACCGAAGTGAAGAAAAATGAAAAAGATCTAAATAGTTTAGTTTAACTAAAGGGAAACGTTTAAATTTTATACAAAAGAAAATTGATATGAAATTACATTTCATAATAATAATAAGAAAGAAAACTATTTTACAAATTACAATTATGAATGGAAGTAATTAAATATTGTTTCTAAATCTACCTTTAAAATTTTGAATAGGAGATAGGAAGGTGTTCGAGAAGTTTGCTGGTGGGACCGCTCGATTAATATACTGGGCCTGGAGAAAACAGACGGATTTAAGAAAGCAGACGGATTTATAATCCCCAAATAAGAGTGCGGCGTCCAGGTGAAAGCGGTGCTCCCTTGCATCCTCCCAACCGGGTCAAGATCCACATGTAAGCGGAGCCATATTTTCCATTTAAGTGAAACACTCATACAAATATAATTTGAATGAATTTTTCCTTTAAATGAAAAATATAAACGTGGAAAATTCATATCATAATATTATGTGAGGGAATCACATAACAATATGCCATAAATACGCACGTGAGCGGAAGGCCACCTTACCCGGGCAAGAGCACCTGAAACGCATAAAAAGGGGCGAGCTCACCCGATGCCTAGCTCATTATAGTGGAGGGGCTAGACAATGTGGCGGGTCCCATACCCGGTCGGGTTCCGAGCGGAAGGAAAGACCGAATGTAATTCTTTAATTATTACACATTTTTATAATTTTTATAGTCTTTTGTTTTTTAACACGTTCAATGCCAGCGCGACTTGGAAGATGAATTGCAAGTTGTCGGTCTAACAAACACTGTCTCTACTCCCGGACGCAGATCCGCATCGCTGGCCATGCGCAGATACTTCATGCCATTTTCCCTTCTATAATGTTTACTGATTGCACGTTTGACTATTATTTCCTGTATTAAATTCTAAGACTGGTAAAGAGTGTTTCATTTTTTAGATTTATATGCTCATATTGATTACAATAATAATAAAATTAAACTCACGAAATTTTCTGTAATATATTTTGAAGAAATGAAATAGTAAAAAAATAGAAAAGTAAAAAACATTATAAAAATACAAAAATTGTGTAGTTTGTAAAATATCAATCAAGTGTACAATAATGTGCTTTGCAAAAGCATTTGGGGCAGTAGCCAGGTTGATTTTGACATATTTTACACTCAAAAGTTTGATCAGTCCTTTTTATAGCTTTGAACAAACACAGCATTTTTTCTGCAGGTTCCTTCCTTTTCATTTGATTTTGTTATTTTACGGAGTTCATGGGCTGGAGGTTCCGTTCCCTTCTTTTTTTCTTTAGGAGGTGGACCATAGATTTCGTTTTGTTTTCTTCAACAAGCGCATACATTTTTTGTTGTATTTGTTGTACAGCAGGTATGGGTTCATTAACATTTGTGAAATAAGGTGGATTCCCACCTTTCTATACTGACGAAAGCTTTTCTTCTAATAACTATAAAAGGCCTGCAGCTAATCGTGTTGGTCTATTCTGCTCATTATTGTATATTACCACTGCATTGGGCTTTTCTATGGTCTTTTCCCGCTTTGTTGTTATCTGAAGCTTATCCATGCTCGTCTCGGTAGAAATTGTCATCACGGATCTTTATCACTGCATTTCCCAACGCAAGCTCCCTTTTCATTGAATTTCTGTACTATCTCTCCCTTTTTGAGAGCCAACATTTTAATATCCTTAGGAATATCCTTTCGGTCTTGACACAGAGTTCCAGTACAGTTTGTTTTCTTGTCAAGTGATTTTTCAGCGAATTGTACGCTATTGTAATAATTGACCATAAACAAGCTATTGTCATTGTTGAAATAGGTCTCCAAGACGTTCATGACAATTTTGCCCCCTGACCAACCCCTCCAAGTGCATCGCTTTTACCGGAATATATTGTATCCTTTAAAAAGAAAGTCATTTGGTTCTGTCAATAAATAATATTTTATTCCATACTTATAGCGTTTATTTTTAATGTAAACTCTAAAAAATAGCCTTCCTCGCCAGGACACAACACTCCCGTCGAATTTCTGATTGGGAAGTATATTGCTGTTGCTCGTTCATGAAAATGATATACTATAGGTCTTACTTTGAACAACCTGTCGTTAGAAGTACCCTCTTCTGGGCCTGGATTTTGAGTGAAGTAGAAACATCTCAATATTAGCCTAAAACGATTTTAGCCCATGTAATTCCCAAACCTAGACTGAATTATTGTACTTCTTTTCAATAGACTATCAATCTAGCAACTTTTATTGTGCCAGTATGAAAAAGAAAGCCAAAAAACGATCTTCAGTTTATTGACATTTCCATCTTTCCACGCGGTTATGCGGGACTGCTAAAGTACCCTAGCTTGCAAAAAATGCTTTCAGCGTATGATTACTTTCTTTCAGCAATAAGTTCAGAAAGTTTTCGTGAAAATACATATTGTTACATGTACCAATAATTCTGCGAGCTACTGTCGCAATTGTTTTCACAACAATGAAGAACACGAATTCACTCGAAACCACGAGAACCCAACAAGCATGATCAACATCTGCAAGTGACGTCACTCCATTCATTAATTTGCTCGAATCTACCAGGTACCTCTCGGTAGAACATTCGCCAATAAACGAGAAATGGGTGAATAGGTAGAGACCCTATATAAAGGCGAGCTGAATGAATGGGGGCATCATCATTCATTCGACCGTGATAAGAACTGCGATAGTGTGTGGAAAGCGAATAGAAAAGTGTGTTTCGTAATAGTGAAGTAATTTAGAAGACAATTGCGATAATAAATTTATGGACAAGTGTTAGATTTTTTTTTTAATAGTGACAATTAAAATTAGTGAAAGTGTTAACTGATTATTGTGCATTTTATTTAATTAAATAAACTCTTTTAACTTAAATTAAAAGACATTGCGTTTTCACTTTCCCGGAACGTTAAAATTATAGGCCGCGAACCAATAACACGCGACAATATTAAAATAATCCATTGGCTAATTGCCTGTCAATTGTTCGTGACTCACATTTTTTGGTAAAATCGAATTTTGTGGTATTGCTGTCCTCAAGCCAACCTGGAACAATCTCCTGAGCTTCCTGATATGGTTTAGAGATTAGAGTCATTTGTTGCTCTATCGGGTCTTCTATGACTCCATCCTCCTCCGTTATCTCCGTCACACGTTCGGGAATTCATTTTCAGAAGCAAATTGATCTAACAAACGAAAAAGTTCTTCGTCATCTGTTGGATAATTGAATTTTCCGTCAACGGTACTGGATTTGGATCCATATTTCGTTTTCGAAAACAAACAAAAAAAAACAATTTTTAAGATGAAGTTGTAATAATACTCATTTAGAAATCTAACACAGGTTGCAATGTAAACAAAGTCAGTCAAACTGACCTCACCAACGCTTGTTTTCCAAAATATAGTAACTCCAATATTTGAAAAAGTTCTTTTGCATTCAATAATCATAAAAATAAATTTTTTGCATTTCTCTTGTATTGTTATTTTTATCTTTTGTTTAAAAAAAAAACACAAATCGAAGTAATACACCACTTCAACACAACACCCGTACCACTTCAATGTAACATGCAACAGTTCCTACAATAAATAACTTCAAAATAACCTTCAAAAGACTCTAGCCTGAAAAAAATAATGCCAACATATTCACCAAACTATCCTAGATTCGCCATCCCTATTACTGATTATTTATCTACTGCGCCAACCTCACAATCCTTCATTCAAAATGAACACTACCAAGACGCTGATCCGAGTCTATGGATACTAGGAAAAGTTGGGTTGGACGCTCATCCGCGTCACTGGCACTGGATGTGTTAAAGTAGTTCTGAAGCATTTATTTTTGTCTCAACAATTTTATTCTGTTAATTCAATATATACATATCTTCTCCAAAATCTCCCACACAAAGTGCACCAGCTTTTCCGAATCACATTTTAAATTATTTTTGACCATAATTGTTTTTACATTAGCGAGTCAACTTTCTTAGACAGAAATCGTTAAAATTTTGGCAAAATTTAGTATTCAAAGATATCACGGCAGTATTTTTACATTTATATAATTTCTTTAACAATTAAAATGAATTTTATTTTCTATATATTGGTGCCTATTGTATTGAAAATGGTATAATATATATAAAACAATTAAAATATAAGTACCTGAATGTGAATATATTACAAATAAAAGGAAAACAATTGGATACTCACTCTATATCCTGGCTGGGCGCCTGCTGATGAATGTGGGCGATGAAATATTGCTGAAACCTCGAATTCCGTTGTAGTTATTATTGAAATACAACTCAAATCAACTATAATTTAAAATTTTCAATAAATATTACTCGGCAGTCAGGAATCTGGCCCCATTTATCTTCTATTCCGAAAATTTTAACATGTAATTAGCACCGGAAATCACCAGTTACTGTCAATAGTTTCTATACTCCCAAAAATTTGCAAGATCTTAAAACAGGTTGGAGAGACAACTAGTTTAACTATGATTTGTATCTGCTTGCCAAGAAAAAGTAAATTAATATTCAAGCAAAGTTTCTAGCATCAAAAGCTAATTCATCATCTGAGTCCATTCATGAAAACCTTCATGTAACGAGTCTCAAAAAAAGAAAATAAGTAGAAATGCGTCAGCATCAAATAAGTGAAAGTTGGTCGCTAATTGCTCGGGAAATTTGTAATGAATCAGCCCTACGCCACTGGCAACGATTCGCAGGTGATTATTGACGTCGACGGTTCGGAAACGACCCTTTAACCACTCGCTGTCACTGAACTGCGTTTTGACAGCTGGTAGGAAGACGAATGTGGTGGTGAAAAAATGGCTGCACTGCCATTAAGATGGTTAAATGTTATCGGGCTTCGGATATTGATTAAAATACACGCGACCGATAATAAGTTTCCGTAAGGACAAAATTTTTTAACGCAATTGTCCTAACTGTGAAATAAACTAAGGAAAGATGCGATTTTTTTTTCTTAGACGGAACCGTAAGAAAATTGATTGAAAAGTCGAGCGCAGAAACGGAAGACGGGAGGAAAATTTTCTGTCGGGGTTTGCTGAGTTCTGAGGTCGCGAATCAGGAAAAAGTTGCCATTTTCCGCTAGACAAAGCCGTGCGAATGCAAAGATCGCAACATTATCTGTGCGGCCTGTGGTAGGTAAGCACACATCTTTAGATAACCCACGTGCTCACCAGTCATTATATTGTCCTAAAGGGATTGGCTCACAGTCCTCCTCGACAAACACGGCAAAAAACAAGGAGGCATCGTTTTCAGGAGTGCAGTTGGAGTTAAACTTGTAAGTCTTATCCTTGCTTCAATTTGGCTAAAGATCTTAAGGGTGTTTATTTTAGAAACAGGGCTGGCATTAGTAAAGGACGTTGAACGAAACATGAAGCCCCACAACAGCCAAGTCATGGAGGATGCCTTGTCGAGGAAGGTAACATAGTTATGAATATAATACAGAAGGACTTGGAGGTTAGCAAGTAAGTTTTACGATGAAATATTGGCAGTGCCCACGTCATTAATTTAACGAAATAAGTTCCGCAGTAAGATATGGTTTCCATACAATCTCGCCATTAATTTCGTGCAACAAATTAAATCTAGTTTTGAAAGCAGTTTCCAAAAGTTAAGGTAGATGATAGATATTCAAATAGATGGAACATCACAAACTGCAATACCATTTGAAAGAAGATGAACCATCTCAAAACTTCACATTAGCCGAAGTTGAAGAAATATTGAAACGTTTTGGTGAGCAAATCAAGCGTGTTGGTCCGTGGCCTGATCCAATAGGCGAAATACAGTGCAGTGAACATTTTCATTTTTTTTTTTTTTTTTTTTTTTGTGGTAGGGAGGTGAAGGCATTTATGCCCGCCGAGTCTGGCAGTGTAGGACTCCCATGGAGGATGCCTTTGGACTACCCACTAAACACCTCCCCTGTCAATCTGAGAACCTAGCCTGGAACCGTTTGACGCATTACTTCGGGCCAGGTCTCGTTTTGTTACGCCGTGGGGCGCCTTCAAGCTGGGGAGTCCCTTTCCTAGCGGGAGGGGAGGGGGGAAGAGGAATTGCCAGAAAAACGATCCCCCAGCCCCAGCGCCTCCGGATGCCGTGAGTCCCTTTTATATTTTAGAACTGCCCGAGCATAATGTGCCACCTGGTTCCATTTGTCAACCGATTCGAGCATCACCGCAACTATATTATCCGGGGTGAGCTCTCCCGTCTCCCTGTAGAGTTCCCTTCGCAGCCTGGCCCATTTGGTACACGCAAAAAATGTGTGACAGGCATTGTCCTCCTCTCCTGGGCAAAACCGACAATCGGGAGACCGTGACTTACCGATCTTGTGCAGGTAAGACTGAAAACACCCGTGCCCGCTCAAAAGCTGGGTCAGATAGAAGTCAGTCTCACCATGCCTTCGATTCAGCCACGTTCTCACATCCGGGATGAGGCGCGCAGTCCACCTTCCCTTCGTGCAATTCCTCCAAGACTGCTGCCAATCGTTGAGCGAGCGTTGTCTCTCCTCGCGGACAACGATCTCCCTCGCATCCTCGTTTTGGTGCAGGTAAATAGCGCGGCGCTCTCTAGCAAGGAGGGCGACAGGTATCACGCCTGCAATCACTCTCACCGCCGAGTCAGAGACTGTTGGATACGAAGATGCAATTCTCAGTGCTCCTCTTCTCTGTACCTGTGCCAATCGTTTTCGGTATACCTCCTTGCTGAGAGCGTCGCCCCATAACTCTGCTCCGTACAGTAGCACTAACCCTACAGCACTCATCAAGAGGCGTCTTCTTGATGGGCTGGGTCCCCCTACGTTGGCCATAAGTCGACTCAGGGCCGATATTCTGGCTGCTGGCTGCTTCGATCAGTAGCCCCAGGTACTTCACCGATGGCTTCGATTCAATTTTTAAGTCTCCATTGCTGATCATCCTTTCTCTAGGGATCCTCTTTTTTGTCAAGATGACCAATTCGGTTTTCTCCAGTGCTGAACTGAGCCCGCGAGCAGTCACCCAGTCCCTCACTCGGCACATTAGCATGCCTAGCCTAAGTTGCGTTTGTTCAACGCTGCATCCTGCGGCCAGAGCCACAACATCATCCGCATAGCCGACCGAGCGCGACTCATCTGGCATCTCAAGTCTCAGTAGCTCGTCGTAAGACACGTTCCACAGGTCCGAACTAAGGATATATCCCTGGGCAATACCCGATGTAATTTCCATCCTTCATTGGCCCTGTGTCGTGTCGTAGAGCAGGGTTCGGTCCTTTAGGTAGCTCCTCAAAAGCTGCATTAGATATTCTGAAACTTGAAAAGAGTTTTCCAGCGTATCCAGAATATCCACCCATCTAGCGGAGTTGAAGGCATTCCTGACGTCGAGTGCCACCAACAGGACGATTCATCGTTTGGTAATCCGATTATAGTATACATATTGAGGCATACCAAACAGCGGCTAAGAAAAACGTTTGCCACAGATCCCTTTCTGAAGTTAGTCGACCGTTCAGATGAAACAATGAAAAAAGGAAACAAAACAATGAAATAGAAGATGAATAGGTAGTTTTATGAACCCCTATACAAGTTTAGGCAAAATAGAAAAAACAAGTTGGGTAAACAGACCTATGCTCATGTTAGAAGGGTTTTGTACCCAATCTCTCTGAAATACGGTCACCAGCAACAAATAAAGTCAAGAAACATATCAAAGAGATGTGCACGTTCGCAAGAAAATCCATTGTTCCTCTATTTTCAACAGTCACCATTTTGTTCCAAACTAACGAAGATCACTCAAATCATGAATTGTATTGTTATGAATCTTATCTGGAAATTTTAATAAGATCGAATCAAAATTGCAGTGTCTGAACCGATGGGAAGTCCATAAAATACCAAAACCGTGTGTTATTGTTCTTGTAATTGCAGGAATTTCAAATGGCTATAAGTTCCGCGAAAATGATTCGATTTGCATCAAACTTACAGAATATTAAGCCCTTTTGTAGGAACACTTAATTATGTTGAGTTTAAGGGTACCTGTACGATTTTATTGGGGAACATGTTAAATTTGAAGATCGTACTATTACTAACAAAGTTGAGCGAATTTCGACTTACCTGTTATTAAACTCATAAACATCTACCTCTATAATTAAATTCATAAACATCTACCTCCATAGTTTTTTTTCAGATTTTTCAGATCACAGGTTTCCAATCGCGAGGGGGGGGGGGACACACAAAGTTTTCGTGTATTTACCCTTCGTGTGCGGCCCCTGAAGCAAAAAGTACCAGTTTAAGACCTGTTTTGAAAAGTTCTCGTTAAGCCCTTTCATATATGTTATACCCATATTGACTACCTTTGATGAATTTTTTTTTCGGGGGCCACTCCCCTATATGGGGAGACCCCCTTAAATACCTCGGAACTTTTTTTTTGTAATTGAACTTTCAAAAGAGCACCACTTTACACTTACATGTAAAATTTGGTGTTTCTAGCTTAAGCACTTTGCGAGAAAAACTGCTATGACACACGGACAGATGGACGGACGGACAGACGGACAGACACGTCGCGATTTTAGTAGGGTTTTGTAAAATTATTTTACAAAACCCTAAAACATGGATCAAGAACTAAAGCGTTTCCGATTAATTTTAATTTTGTGTCTTATGATGGTGTTTTGAGAATAATTATTCAATGGACAGCAAAAATAAATTGATGTGTTTGAAAGCAAGTGCAACACTGTACGTACTTTTACTGAACGAATCCTTTTCTGATTAGTTTTTTGGTTACAATCGTTTTTAAGGCTAAATTGATACTTGCGTCTTTCTTGGCTTACGAAGAACATTATTGAAAATTTTCAACTGTACCTTAGAAACAACAGACTAAACGTTGATTATGGCGTATGATTCTTTTAGGATTACGTTTATTTTTAAGCTATTGATTGGCTCTTGGCAAAAAAAATTCAAGTTTTTTAGCCGACGTTCAACCAATGATGATAGCACTCCCCAAACACATTTAGTCTTACGAGTTAGTGATTGAATCAAACTGAAATAGCCGAGGTCACTACATGCTTTATAAGTTTGTATGGCATTTCAGGAGTCTTATATATTGACATATATATGAAAAACGAGTTTTTTTTCATTTTATACGTTTGAATTTATCTCCTGCGTTTTCACTATTTATCTCCTGCGTGGTCACAAGAGTACATTCTTGACATTTTCATATCAAAATGGATTGAGATTTTTGCCTCATTACGAGTGTTCGCTGGGCGGAGGATCACTGACAGGAATTCTCTGCATCATCCACATTGATCGCATTGTTATCACAAATTAATATTCTATGCATTCTCGAACCGTTATGATCGGTTGAGCTGCGTATTGACGATTCGCGGCGAAGGATGTCACCTCTCGAAAGAAGTTTAATTTTCTATTACTTTTACGGCACATCACCACTTCTGATGCACTACGGCCATCATTGGCCGACCCCTGCATTACGCTTATAAATGAAATGTGGCTGACCATACAAGGTGCACGGCAAGAACAATAAAACAGAACACCTCGATTCCGAAAAGTAGTAGGAAAGTCGGAAACTCTTGGACGTACGCGATCCGAGATCCAAGATCCACTAAAAGCATCCTACCAGCATCGAAATCTTTCAGTTACACTTCAAAACTTACATATAAGTACAACCAAGAAGAAACTACTGGCACGGTAGCTGCTGAAGCTGTTCCGGTTGGTCCTACTGCTGCTGGCACTGTTATCGCGTCGTGCTCGCGGTGACGATCAATAACAGATTCCCCGTTTGGTTGTTAGTCGTGGCTTGCCGTATCTCTCTCGCACCGGGACTTGACAAGCAACCGTTCATTCTGCGGCACACTTGCCTTTGCCAATGCAATACGTGCGTGTGCAGCGGGAAACAGTGTTGCCATGTCCAAATTTTAATTGGAGATTTGAATTATTCAATTGATGCAAAAATAGTAATATAGAAAATTTTTAATGATAATAGAAAAAGATAAATATCATAAGGAATATAATAAATGAATATCATAAGAAAAATAATTACAATCATGACCTGTGTCCGTCCTCCCATCTGTATGTCACAGCGCTATTTGTCTGAAACTACAGAAGCTACAGCCACGAAACCTTGTGAGAAGGTCAGAAATGGTGATTTCTTAAAAGTTTTGTGGTGGAAAATTTTTTCAAAGGGGTTTAAGGGGGTCTCCATATATAAAATTTTTTTTTCACCATCGGTAGTCTAGTAGGGTGTCACTGCAAAGGTCTTAATGAGATCATTTCAAAAAAGTCTTAAAATTGCCTTAGTAGTGCCGTAGGGGTCAGAGGAAGGGGAAATGCACGATCCTTTTGCGTAGCCCCACCCCCCCCTCGCGATTGGACACCTTTCATCCGAAAAATCTGATAAAAATCACGAATGGAGGCCTTTATGAGCACAGTAGCAACAAATACATGAGAAGTCGAATTTCACTCAACTTTGTTAGTAATAGTATGATTTATCGATTTTAAATTTTCTTGCATAAAATCTTAACGGTACCTTTAAATTCAGTACGCAGATGACTATTTATAGGATTGACTTGTCCGAAAAGATCGAATGGTATTTAACGAAGTTATAGCGATTTGAATTTTCTTATATTACTATGGAACAATATGCGCTGTATTACTATGGAAACATATAGCTATGGAACAATATGCGCTTTTTACCGACTCAGACATTACAGGTTTGCTTAGATTTGCATGAAAGTTTCAGGAATGATAGGTATCATGAACATCTTTGAAGATTGGTTCAGCTAGTGACATCAGTAATCGTAAAATCAAATGGCGGCTGTTTTAAATAAGAAGATTGAATAATTTGGAGTTATTTTTCCCCAGCTTCAACGTTTAAGGTGCATGCTTTTAACACCTGATTCAATTTAATGAATGACTGAAGATTCGCACTGACCATTAATACTCGTGCGTGATACAAGTCGATGAGGTAGGAGAGAGCTCCTAACAAAAGGGCTTTGAAACCATTCTAGGGCTCGAAAAAAATAGGCTATAAATTGATGATTACAGTACAGGGGAGTGGCCCCCGAACAAAAAATTTCATCAAAGGTAGGCGATGTGAGTACCAAATGAAAGTTCTTCATGAGAGATTTTCAAAATAGTCCTTAAACTGACAGTTTTTGCTTCGGTTGGGCACAGGGGGGAAATACACGAATAATGTGTTTCCCCCCTCGCGATTGTGATCTAAAATATCTGAAAAAAAAAAACATCAAGGGAGATATTTATGAATATAACTATAGCAAGTACCGCAGAAGTCAAAATTCGTTCAACTTTGTTAATAATAGTATGATTTTCGAGTTTATTTAACTAGCCTTAGACAAGATCCTAATATTGTGTAAGTTTGATGAAATTCGTATCGTATTCACGGATATTATATCCATTTGAAATTTCGCCAATTACAACGACAATAACACACTATTTTGGTATTTTATGGACTTTTCATTGAATCAGACTCCGCAGTTTTGATTTGATCTTGTTAAAATTTTCAAATAAGATCAATAACATAAACATGATTGGGAGTTCTTGATTTGAGTTATTTTTGTTGGTTTGCAACAAAATGGCGACCGTGAAAAATAGAGAAACAATGAATTTTATTTTAAACGTGCACATCTCTTTGACATGTTTCTTAACTCCATTCGGTTTGGTGACTGCATCTCGGAGAAGTTGATACATAACCCTTCCGACATGAGCGTACGTGTGTCTACCCAACTTGATTTTTACTATAATGTGTGCTGCCTAGAACGTTCATCATCTCTATCTATCAATCATACTTTCTATGAATTAATCATGCATTCTCAGAATATCGATTCGGCTTATTAATACAAGTTTTAAGTCATTCCGATATTTAAATAAGATTGTTTGTGGTTTTGATGGGCTTTAAAGAAGCAGCTACAAGGTTATTTTGAAATTTATCAACACATCTTGAATTCATCAACGCATCTTGATTCGATTGTTAAGGTTTTTGATATTTTTCAAATAAAGTACTTAAACCACGTTGCATAAATATAATTGAAAGGTATGGCAAAAATTCACTAAAATCGAGAAAAAAATTATTTACATATATATCTTTTCATTTGCATTTATGATACTGCTTCATTGTCTCCTTGAGTTGTTCAATATGGGTACTAAAATAAACAATGGCTGGCACTTTCTCTTCATGAATGTACGAGTATATGCATATGTCCTGCCATAACAGTTCCTGAAACAATTCGACTACGACTAGAGAGATATGTGAGGAAACATAGAAGGAATTTACATGAAATCAGGACACTGAAAAAATGGGAAACAAATGACTAAAAAAAGCCAACTCTTGTAGAAACAATTGCTATCCTACGCATTTGTATAACTTACATATCAAGATAAAGAAATTCGCTTGAGAAAATGATGTTAGCTGGAAGCTGGCGACATGGAATTGAACTATGTAAACTACGCAAAAGATGTGATAGTCTTCTACGAAAAAGATACAGAAAGTACTACTAGTTGTCAGATGTCATACAAAGATTAAAATCTTGGTTTTATTGCAGCCCACAAAAAATAGATGAATGCCAACTTTATTTATACGAAAAAAAGGACGAGAAAATGTGCTTATTTAGCAAAAATGAGCTGGTAAAGATATGTATAAACAGTTTTTTGATTGCTTATAGATAGTTTGATGGATTCCTTTGGTGACTTGATAAAGAGGAAAAGTATCAAATAAGTTTTTGACGGCCAATGAAAAATGTGAAAAAGTTCAAAATTTCGATAGGATATGAAGCTTCCGAATATGTTTTACACGAATTTCGGTGAAGAGGATATTAGATAAAAAATTTACTGACCTTGTTTTATGTTCAAATTTGTTTGCAAAGTGTGTGTGTAAAGTATGTGTTAGCTATATACAATATGAGTACATATTTGGCAGCGATTTTTTGAGATTACTTGACTTACTTCAAGTCCAGTTGAATAATTAAAATTGGTATAATTTCAAAATACATATAAGCAAATTACGGCCAATTCAAGAAGAAAATCGAATTTTGAATGCTATTTAACTTATTTGAAAAGTTTGGTGACAGGTTAAAGATTGATTTTAGCTTGAATGAAGCTAAATTTTGCTTATCTTCCATTCTGTATGCAACTATTCGATCTCACTAATGTAATCTATTTGAGCTTAGTACTTGCCAAATATGTTCAAGCCAACAACTCACTGGATCAATCCTCTGCGAATACAGTAGAGTCAAATAGACCTAGAATAAAAATCGTAGTGCTCTTTCATTATTCTGGAGGTTGCTCGTGTGGTTTATATTGCTGGAGCTGCTACATACGTTTGGAAACTGTTACTGACAGTGATTATTGCATATTCGGTACTATGGTAAGAGCCATTCTCTAAAACGCCGTAACTATGATTTTATAAAACTCCTCCATATACGGTCCCAAGCCCGTTTGAGAAAGGAGGAGGGAACCCCTTGTTTCCCCAACCCATAGCTTCCATGATTCCTCATCCCAAAACCCCCCCAATCAAACGGTAGTAAATGCTCTCGGGGTGCACATTGGGTTTACTGGTTCCCCAATAATGTAACATTAAATGTCGAGAAATGCTCATAACTGTGAATACATCTACAGCTCTGCGACTAAATCCTACTTACACCTCCTTTGTGAGGACGTAAGAGGGTGAAGGCGAATCTTCCATGCCTGATAACGGAATCGACGTAATAACCATGCCTCCGGAATGGAAGTTGGGCGACAGGCTAACTCCCCATCCCTGGAAGACCTTTAATTGTTTCGAAACCTGCAGATAGGCCTCGGAATGGATTAGACTCACGGCAACGACCTCGCAAACAAAAAATGGGCTATGGTATTGAATCCTGGAATGTCAGATCACTCAATTACCCTAGCGCTGTTAAGGAACTTTTACAACAGGCCAGTCAATATCAATTAAAAATACTGGCAGTCCAGGAAACAAAATGGACTGGAAACGACATTCAAGACATGAGATCGCACACGATATTTAAAAGTGGGAAGCCTACTGGAAAACGAGAATTTGGAGTGACCTTCTTTGTGGATAGAGAGTTCAAATCGCACGTTATTGATTTTAAGGCAGTCAATGAACGGTTGTGTGCGATCCGTATAAAAGCGAAATTCTTTAAAATCTGGCTGATTAATGTTCACGGCCAGACCAAAGAAAAAGACGAAGAAACGAAGGAATGGTTTTACAATCACCTGGAAAGACTGGTTGCCTCATTGCCTACAAACGACACAGACATTATTTTGGGTGATTTCAACGCGAAGGTTGGCAATCTCAATATCAATATCTTATCGGGGAACGACTCGAGGATATAGCCTCCAAGATGAAACAAATGACAACGGCCAGCGCCTGATTGACTTTGCGTGTAGCAGAAATCTAGTCACACGATCGACTTGCTTCCCACATCGACGCATTCATAAAATGACCTGGGTGTCGCCGGATGGCAACACACATGTTCTGATCCAACAACGTTGGGCCTCGAGCATACTTGACGTCCGTACATACCGAGGAGCCAGTTGTAATTCAGATCATTACTTGATCAAATTAAACTATCGATGTCGTATGTCAAAGGCATATTCAGCGAAGACTAGCCCGCTACAAAAATTTGACATCAAAAGGCTCCGAACAGCGTCTGTCGCCAAACATTTCACGGAGACTCTCGACAACTAGGTGGCTCGCATCTTAGCAGATGCATCGTTAAAGACGTGCAACGAGCTCTGGATGGAAGTGAAAGCGGCTATCAGAACCGTGGCAGAACAGACAATCGGACGTCAAGCCCGGCGCAAAAGGAATGCTTGGTTCGATGATGAGTGCCAGAATGCGTTAGATAAAAAGAATCAGGCGTACAAAGGATACGTAGGTAGGAAAACCAGGACGAAGAGAGAACACTTTGAAAATCTCAGAAGAGTAGCGAATAAGATTATTAGGATTAAGAAAAGAAAATACTATGACGACCAATTGAGAAGTATAGATGTAAATTTAGCGAGCAATAACACAAGACAAGCGTACAAAGTAGTGAAAACCCTGAAAAGTGGTCATCAGCCCCAAACCACGCTCTGTCGTGATGACAGCGGCAATATAATCGCTGATGAAATCAAGATTAAGGAAAGATGGGCATCATATTTCAAGAAACTCCTTAATCTTCGCACAGCTCCCGAACATCGGAGTCTAAAGATGTCTGCGGAGAGCTTCCATTGGTCCCGCTAGCTCTGGACGAAGTTTGTTCCATCATCAAACCCCAAAAGAATAATAAAGGGCCGGGCATCGATGAGATTCCAGTGGAGCTCATCAAATATGGTGTGTGTGTTCACCAAGCTATTCACAAAGTCATCTAGTACATTTGGCAACAAGAACATATGCCGAAAGAGAGGAGCAAATCAATGATATTCCCTATCCACAAAAAAGGTGACAAGCTACAGTGCAAAAATTATAGAGGCATATCACTACTTTGTACGGCGTAGAAAATATTTTCTAAAATCTTAGAAAATAAAATCGGATCATACGCCAACAGTATTATTGGGGAGTATCAAGGTGGTTTTAGGGCAGGTAGATCAACAACAGACCAACTGTTCACAGTCAAGCAACCTCCCAAGTCCGCATCAATAATCAACTCACCGATGTCTTTGACACAAATATCAGACCAAAGCAGGGAGATGGGCTGGCCCCATTGCTATTCAATTTGGCTCTGGAGTACGTCATACGGAAGCTACCTGTCGATATGCGAGGTACATTACTATACAAGTCGAGCAAAGTAGTTGCCTATGCGGACGACATCAACATTTTGTCACGGTCACTAACAGCTGCCAAAGAACTCTTCCTGAAACTCGACAGCGAAGCAAAACTAGTAGGGCTACAAATCAACGAAAATAAAACAAAGCTCATGGCAGAGTCGAGGAGAAATACGCCGAAGAATACAGCTCGCAAACGAAATATTTTATCCAGTATTGACGATCTGGAAGACCAGCTGCATACACAGGAAAACAAAGCTCCAAGTATACAAATCTGTGATAAGACCTGCGTTATGCTATGGGTGTGAAACATGGACCCTAACCCAAGCATTCGCAAATATATTGAACGCCTTTGAGCGACGGGTCCTGAGGTGAATAATCGGAGCGAAGCTAGATGGGGACCAATGGCGAATTCGATACAACCATGAGCTGTATGAAATTTTTGACGAACCGGAGGTCTCAAGGATTGTAAGACTGCGGAAGCTGCAATGGGCTGGACACATGAATCGTATGGACGAACAACGGATATCCAAAAAGGTATTCGTTGGGAGAACTGAAGGCCGGCGACCAGTGGGAAAACCGAGGAAACGCTGGTCTGACTCGGTCAACGAAGACAGTTCATTGCTGTTCGGATTTCGGAATTGGAAGACGCGGTCGACGGACCGAGACAGTTGGAGGCGCTGTTTGCAGGAAGCGAAGGCCCGAAAGGGGCTGTAGTGGTAAGAAGAAGATGATTTTATTAAGTACGGTATAACTATAAACGGTGATTGTTTTAACTGATTTATAAATTTGTATTTTATAAGTGTTCCCATGGACCCAAAATAAATTGCAAAAATTTATAGTTCAATGTCATTTAATCTTATGCAAAAAAGCCAGGACGGCATGGATGAGATTTTACCCAGAGGCGAAGTTGAGTCACATTATTTGAGTATTCAATCTGCTTGGCACCAGCCTTGATAATGCCTCTTCAATGCAACGAAAAATTAATGGGGAAACCCCAAACTGGCTAAACTATAAAAACAATCACACTAAAGTTGATGAACCCGATAAACTTGTCAAGATGTATGATGCAGCAATTTTCTATAGTTTTCAATATGCCATCATTATGGATATCAATTACATTAATCAACAAGGTTTTATGTGATATTGAACTAAGCACTAAGCACACATATTGAGAAATATGAGTTGATGCTGAACTGGCAGTTTGGTTTTCACTCCTAGTACTTGACCATACATGTGATACCTAAATTTATCTCAGATATATGGTGGAAACTAAGCAGTAGAGAATATATGGGAGTGTATCTTATTAATATAGAAAAAATCTTTAATTTTATATGCTACAGAAAAGTATCAATCGTTCAAAAGGATCTTCAAGAAATGTTCAACGACATTTAGTTCTACACAAATAATTTGCAAATGAAAGTTCATGCGGAGAAATGTGAAACAATTTTGTTTCGCTGCGGTTGGCCAGTCAAGACCTGAAACGTAACTGGAAGGATGTCCCCATTCAGAAGGGGTGCCTCCTAAATTCTGTGTTCAATACCTTGTTGTTCATCTGGATCGTCATATTTACTACAACAAAGATGTTAAAAACATGCTTGGCACAGTGCGTAAAGTTTTTATGTCCCTTAGATGACTCTTTCATTCCAGATGCATAGACAAAACACCAAATTTATCTGATACAAGACCCTTGTTAGACTAGACGTGACATTCGGATGTCAGATTTGGAAGGAAATACCTTCGCGTTTGCACTGGTGCATATAAAAAGCTTGAAACAGGTTGAGAAACACTATACATCTATTAAACAAGTAATAAGAATCCATGGATTCATATTGAGACTTAATCGAAACTTTTTGTAAATTCAGTAAGTGTATACGAAGATCTTTGGATTTTGTAGCCATTCCACCCTGCTGACGGCTAGATTTAGATATGTCTCAGCACTGGCATCATTCCTCCTGTGCGTTAATGCATTTAAATAGGAATCATTATGATTTTGATATGGACGGTGTCACGATTGTATAACATGTATATAGGAGGCTATCGCCAAGAAGATAGAATATCACCCGAATCCAAGTGCAAAAGCTTAACATTTGCGATGGAGATACTTTTTTGCAAGGTTTGTAGGAGCTAATGGAACGGAGACTCAGTTATCTCGATAGTTGTGGCTAGACGAATCAATTTTTGGCAAGCTGGAGGTCTCAACGATTATAAGACTCCTGAAACTGCAAAAGACTGGCTACGTAAATTGTATGGACGAACAACGGGTACCCAAAAAAGGTATTCCTTGGGAGAACTGAAGGGCGGAGACCAGTGCGGAAAGCAAGGAAATGCTGGTCTGGCTCGGTCGACGAAGACTGTTCATCGCTGCTCGGATTTCAAACTTGGAGGACATGGTTAATGGACTGAGACAGTTGGAGACTCTATTTGCAGGAAGCGAAGACCCAAGAGGGACTGTAGTGCTACCAAGAAGAAGGAGGAGAAGTTGATGAATAAACATTAAGAAAACTAACATTTGCGAGGCGTGACAATTAAGTGATGAGACTGATTTTATTGCTGCGCTTGTGGTAAACCTGTGACCCTGAAATTTCTTTCCCCTTCCTCAGCTTACTTCTCCTTTTCATTGATATATTTAGAGTAGACGTGTGTTGGTGGAGCTCGTCACGAAAATGGAAGAACGAAATCAAGAGCAACGCGTCGCGATAAAATTTTGCACCAGATTGGGCGGAACAGCTTCGGAAACGTACGCTAAAATTGTAAAAGTGCATGGTGATAGTGCTCTTAGCCGTGCCCAGGTATTTCGATTGCATAAAGAGTTTAAGGAGGGACGTGTAAGCGTGAGACCAGTCGAGGTACGGACTGACGTGAATGCGCAGCGTGTGCGTGCCTCCATCCATGAAGATCGGCGTTTAACAGTTCGAATGTTGGCCTCGGAACTGGGTATGTACCGTGAAACAGTCAGACAAATTTTAACCGACGATTTTGGGATTAAAAAGTTGAGCGCGAAGATGGTTCTAAAGAACCTTTCTGACAAGCAAAAGCAGCATCCCAGTATTTGGCCTCTAAACAGATCGCCACGTTGCAACAGCCACCTTATTTGCCCAATATGTCACCCTGTGACTTTTTTTTGTTCCCTAGAACAAAATTGGTGGCCAAAAGAACCCATTTTGAATCGATTACAGACATCCAGATGGCCGTGACGAGGATACTCACGAACATCCCAGTCGAAGCGTTCCAGAAATGATTCTGGATATCTTTTGTTCAATTATTAATTAATTTAATTAAGTGTGTTGTTTTCTCATTGTGTACATTTACGCACAAAAAGATAGGATTACAGGATTTTAATATTAGACTAAGAAAATTTTTGCAAAGTTTTATTAGCTTATGGATATGGTTGAAAAATATTAAACAGTTTAGAGATTAATGATCGAATAATTTAGGTACAAGTAAAAATGAAATTTCGTTTCTAATTATTATATGTAATTTTATAATGTGGTTAATTAGTTTTAACATATTTTTCACCAATGACAATGAAAAGTGTTCATTTATATATAATTTGCTCAAACGATATTGAAAAATTTAAATTATAGAAGAATATACATATCTAATATTCAAATTTAGCTTGCCCTCAAAGCTGTTAAGTTTTATTGTATATATACAAAGGTGGACAAAACGTTTGGCACACTACCGCTTGTTGAACAAAACAATCAATAAAACAACGCTAAACGGTAAAATATACTTCAGTTCTTCTTCGAAAACAAATGTTTATCCATAAGCTATTATACGAGTAAACTAAACAAGTTGGGTAGACAGAATTACACTTTTGGCTCTTGGCACTCTATGATATGCAGATGGATAGAATGATTTAATTCAAGAAAAACTTTAATGACATGCAAAACAAATGTATTCTTTCTTTGCAAGACAAATCAGTGTTACTACATTTTAGCTGGTCAACATTTTGTTGGAATATTCCTAAAAGAATTGACTAAGCCGGACCTTAAATTTTTTCTTGTTATTCATCTCATCCGGAAATTTGGAGAAATTGCAACCAAACGCGTAGTGTCTGGTTCGATAGAAAGTCCATGTAGTAGAAAACCCGTGCATGAATATTTTAGTCGAAGAAAATTCAAACGCCTATAGCTTTTTTTCTTGAAAAGCCGTCAGGCGTTGCTTTGTTATGTGAGCAGACGCGTTTTGTCTCCTTTGAGTCATCTTGAGTATCTGCAGGATGTGTGGAAAGATATGACTTTATAAAGGAGGTTAAACAGGTAAATACAAAATTAGGTAGGTACTAAATTAGGTAAGGTAGAGGGATATTAGTTTCTTGATTCTTGGATCGTTTGATGTCCGTTTGCTCTATTTCATCTCGTTTCCATCGGAGAGTACGTTCTAGTACCGAAAAATTTGATTCGGAATATGCAATAAGTTGTTCGTTGAAAATGTTACCATCTGGTTTTCTATGTCTATATATTTCAAGCCTTTCTAGGATGTCAAGTTTTGGTTGCTTTGTTTGTGTTGCAATGTCAAAGGGTTTATCATAGCGTCAGGCTCATGCGCATGGTTTTGTGGATGCGTTGCACAATATTGGAGTCTGCTTTATTGTGTAAAGAATGTCCTGTGGATCTGGTCGTTAGTTTCTGTTTTGTCCTTCCTATGAATACTTTGTTGCAGTCCCCGCATGTCAGTTTGTACGGGTACAAGCATACGCCACTGTTCTCGTTTATTGATGTGTCATTCTGTTTTGGTTTCAGTTTTGTTTGTATCGCTCTTTGCCAACGTACGTTAACAAAATCGACTGTTGGTTGTTTTTAAGCATTTTAGCTAGTTGGCGTTCCTGTTTTTAGTTGTACGGCGTTATAAGTTTGTCAATGTCACGTTATTTATATTCATTATTACTAGCTATTCTGATGTTGTTTAGTTCATTGGAGTAGGAGTTATGGGGATGAAGTGGAGTCTCTGCACCATCGATATGTGCGCTGCTAGTTCATGTTGTGTGGGATAGTTAGATGTTACGTGTATGTTATGATCAGCTTAGGTTGGTGTTCTGTATATTTTGTAGTCTAATCGTGCTTGTTTGGGTGTCACGGTTAGGTTCATATAGTTAAGTTGTCCGTTTGTTTCTTTTTCTATTGTGAAATTTATATTTGGGTGTGTTTCATTCATATAGGTAAGTAGTTTATCTTGTTTTTCTTTGTGAGTCAATAACGATGAAACAGTCATCAACATATCGACTGTAAAGTATTACATTAAATCTTTTGACGATTTTGGGTTCTAGCATCTTATGATAAACAATTCCTTTCCAATCCCACCATACACACAGCATAACCTTATTTGGTGTCAATCCTGGCTTTGAAGTCGTTTGTGGTGATTCATCTTTTTTGGACAATAACCTTTTCGAATGACATTCTCGTATCTTACCCATTTCTTATCGCCCGTAAAAATTTGCTTCAAAAATGGCTCACTTTTGTTGCGATTTATTAGCATTTCGCAAATGGAAATTCGGTCGATGAAATTTTTTTGTGTTAATTCATGCGGCACCCAAACGTCGAGCTCCTTTGTGAATCATTTTAAGTAATCGGTCAACCTGAGCGAAGTGCATCTTTGACATCAAAATTTCCAGAACGAAAGCGAGCGAACCATCTCTTGGCTGTGGTTTTTGGTAAAGTATCTTGACCGTAGACACCACACATTTTTTTACGAGCCTGCGCTGCATTTTCACCTTGATCGTAGTGATGTTGTAAAATATAACGAAATTTTTCAGAAATTTCACTCATTTTCAAATGAATACAACTTTTGACACGAATTGCAAAATACAAAACTGTTCGTATGAAAATTGTAGACTGGAATGTCACCTTTCAAACGTATGTCAGTTTGACTCATTGTGATTAGTATTGCCCGGATATATGACAACGAACACGATCTAGTGACAAAAAAAACCAATACTTTTTATACTATCCACTAAAAAACATTTTCGCAATTTTCTTACTTTTTTCTTTGTCAGTTTGGGTATTTTTGTGTCCGACGTCGTACATCTCTATTTGTCAAAGTTAGAAAAGCTGACGTTGGAAACGATTGAGAAAGTATAGGGTTTTCCAATAAGAGGTATTATTTTGAATAGATCTTGTGATTTAACACCTTCCGACTTCTTTCTTTGAGGCCACGTGAAAGAGAAGGTCAACGCCAACACCCCAGCGTCGATTCAAGACCTCAAAGATGGAATTCGTGAGGCTATCGAGGACATAGGGCAGACACTTTGCGATTTGGTTACAGAAAATTTCATGAAAGCGATCTAGTTCTGTAAGCCTAGTCGTGGTGGCCATTTGCCTGATGTTATTTGTTACTATCAACAAAATACCTTTTTCTTAATAATGAAATAAAAATTTGATCATTTATTTAAAAAAATGGTATTTTTTTTTTTAATATCAAAATAACACATCTTATTGGATTTGGCTATGGAAAATTTAATTTAAAGGATATTCCTGTAAGCGTGGGCGGAAAAACTGTAGGGTATTAGCCCACAGGACTCAGGTAGCGTTTGCGTGAAAATGAATAGTTTATTCCGTAAGAAGTGTCAACTGAAGTTACCGAAGCTTGAAAGTGCTAATGATGAGATAAATCTTCTCGATAGGGTTGGTGTCGAAATTGATAGTACAACCCCGGATAGAAATGGAAACAGAATTATATGTGGTGGATTGCAGAAACTTGCCCCGATTGGAACACATTTTGAATTGGTTCATATACCAAACCCAGAGAGAGGCAATCAAATATTTTCAGAGGTGACCGAAGCAAAAGTTTCCGTTATCAAATCGAGCCTGTACTGCCAATCAATTCTTCATTTCAATGAAATATTAACAACTGACCTCATACCGAGCTTGAATCTTGTTGATTATTTTCTCAGCTATGAAAACTTGTGTTTCATATTTCCTTCCCGAACAAAATATCATGTGGTACTGACGGTAACCAAATATAGCGGCATTTTCCTGAAGTTGCTATAAGGAATTATTGCATTTTGTTCAACAACATGTTGAGCAATTCACATTTCCCAAATGAGTGTAAAAATGCTAAAGTATCTCCGATCTTGAAGAAAGGAAAATAATCTTCGTGCTTCAAAAGCTATCGCCCAATCAGCTTGCTGCCTAACATCAGCAAGGTGTTTGAAGTGATACTAAGCATTGCATTAAACGCCCATATGAGTTGATGCCGAATTGCCAATTTGGTTTTCGTGCCAGGCATTCGACCATAAATGCAATTAAGAAGTAACCTCAGACATTTGTTGGAAACGAAGCAACAGAGAATTTGTTGGAGCATGACTCATTGATATGGAGAAAGCCTTCGATACTGTGTAGTTAGATGCACTAATTTTTTAACGTTCTCAGGAAAGTCCCCCAGACACCTTGTCGCCATGATGTGGAATATGTTGTATGGGAAATTATTTGTTGTAGCTAATGGTAATCTGACGACAACGCGTGACTTCAAGGTCTTGAATGGTTTTGTAGTGATGAAGGTAAGTTCAAAAGTCCGTAGAGGACTGCAGCGATGGTCTGCTGCCTCGGCAGAAGAAGGTGTCAGTATCTGCCGAGAATGCTCTTGTCTGGGGACGCGTGAATGCGCTGCCAGGCTAGCATTGCGGTGTCGTGGGGCGGGTTCATTCCCTCAGCACAAGGACCCACTACAAAGAATTTCGCATTCACGAATTTCTGGGGTCGGACAAAAGCAAGGCGACCGAAGTCCCAAAAATTGTAGGCAACTGCACCAGGGACAACTGACTTGTTCATGGAAAGCAGGATAACCTCGTCCTTACCCGGAGAGGCTAATGGCCCACAAATGAGAGAGGGGTAACCGGGTAGTGATGGAGCCCCTGCGCACCCATCCAACCGGATTAAAATCCATAATTGTTGCAGTAGCCAGGTATTCCTCTTCTGAGTGGAAAACCCATACAACTTAACTTGCATGAGCCTTCCCATCAGAAGAGAAGTACCCCGGTGACCAATTTGTGCCATAGAATTATGCAATTCGATTACATAGCTCTATGTCATAAAGAGGCACCTGCTTGGGCCACTCAACCCGCGAAGTACCTGACACAAAGAAAAAGATTAGTGAGTACCCGGCGGCTGGCTCATGTTTTAAGGGGAAAGCCTGCCACCGTACCGGGTCATATACCCGGTCAGAACTAAAGGAAAGGAAAAACCGAAAGTTACGGGGTATTAATACATTTTATTTCTAGAAAATAACATTATTTCAAGTACAGAAAATAAAACAATATATCAGAGCATTCATCTAATAATTTGCAACTGTATTTAATCAAAACAAAAGCAAACGAGTACCGACTAAGCAATATCTTTCCGAGACAACAGACGTTAACGAGCGAAACCCAGGCGTCCGGGTACTTTGGTTTAATATGTGTTTTCGTGTTTCAATTAAAGGTTAATTCAATCGTCTCATCTACTTTGTCATCAAATTCATTCACTTTGTTTTTATTCTTTATAAATGCACTCACACACATTTGATTCTTTCAACTATATTTTATGTTATCAGAAAATTTCATTTTTGTAAATCGTTTGAATTTTCATCTATTCATAATTATATTTGTATATATATAATTCAATAAAAACATGCAAAAAAAAATTTTTTTTGAAAAAAAGAAAGGGTACTTACCCCAAACCTCCTCCTACGAGCGCTCGTGTTCGGGGCGGGTAAGGCCTGCAACTCGGATTATTATTTTTAATGTTTAAAATTTAAGCTTAATTAAATTAAATTGATCACTTCGCGATTTTTCCGGTCTCTATTTATCTCTTGCTGCGGTCTACAAATCTTCTCCGACACATTTTACGTATGATAAAGACAACAAATTAGTTACAGTGTTCTACGTGAACTAAAATTAAGGTTGAATGAAAAGTATCTGTTTGCTGTTCCGAACTCCGCTTTGCACCGATTTGGTTTCCGATACTTGATTTGCTTTCGAAATTTGCATGAATTTGACTCAATGCTTTTTCCGATTGTTGAGGAATAGAGGATGATACGAAAGATACATAGGCGAATAGATTCGCTCTTCCAAACTAGATATCTCGCACTTTGCTGCCCACACGGAAAAGTGATTTTCGTCGATGGGAAATTGAATGGGAACGAGAGAAAACTAATCGTGAGATGAACGGTGCGAACTATATATATGCACCAAGTTCACTGTTATTTACGTCACAATTGCAAATTCTGCAGTACTGATCAGATTTTACTGCTGCAGATCTTACAGATACTTTCTGCTAAAACCTCTGAAGAATCACCGAGAGAATATCTGAATGGCGTGCACTGCCTTCTGTTGGCGCTGTTATCTTCTTTTAATTAAAACCAAAATGCACATCTCCGATGTGAGTCATTCGTCTTCGCGCTAGTTAAATTCACCATTCGTTCTGAATTTTATGCTAACAAATTTGAATGAATTTCCACAACCATGATGTGTACTATCTTATCTTCTCACGATACTTGATTTCCAGTTGTGAAGTTGAAACTGTAACCACAGCAAATTCTTCACTTCCCGATCACAAAATGAAAATTAAGCAAGGGCTAAGGTACCGCATCACCAATGTCTTTTTGCACTGCCCCTGGGCGATAGATAAAGTGTAGCAGAAAATTACAATTGACGTTCGCACTTTCAGGGAAATTCTGCAGGACCGGAAACGGGGGATTCTTTCAAGACATCAACACTGAGAACTTTCGATGCAAACTTAAACTTTTACGTGTTTCTAAAATTTGCTTACACACAATCCACCTCAGGGGGAAAACAAAGGTTTATTTCCCACTTACGGACAACGGAACTACAGTAGAAAGGAAATGATAATTTTGCACATTTTTCTTCATTCGGATTCATAAGTACTTAGAAAATTCAATATGATGCTTTTGAAATTAATTCACAAACGTTTTAATTTCATTTCGTTTTCCTTATTATCGGGCAAACATTAGCAGCTCTGCCGTCTACCAACGCACAAAAGAATGAAGATCCCATCTACGTGGCGTCCGCGTTGTGTGGCGGCTTCGAGCAGACTCCCACTACCGGCGACAATCTCCCGGCAACAGCACCAGCAACACCAGCAAATCCCACTCCCGCTATCGCCACCGCTATCGCTCGTACCATTCACTATGACAGTATTGCTGTTACCCCTTGAAGTGCTCAAAGATGACGATCACGAGGAGTCTGTTATCGAAGGGGCTGGTGCTATTCCCGAGTATGATCCTACTGCTACATTTGGATGTGCATGCGCTACGGACGTGGATACAAGAATTGCATTCGTCGCACCATTGGGCGACGAATGTGAGGCATTAGATTGCTTATTCCTATCAGTGGTGGCTGATTTTGGTGTGTATCATTCATTCCCAGGTTGATATGAAGGGTGTTCTTGCTTGGCGATCGCTCGTTCAAAGCCAAACTCAATTGAGAATTGGCTGATTGGATACGATTGCGACTAGCCAAGTTGTTTGCATTCGATTTGAGCAGTGGAGTTGGGCTCTTTCGTACAAATGCACTAGCTGGTTATGGATTTTATTCTTTAAGCTTAAACATGCTGTTATTTGAAATATGTATAAAAACAATAGAAAATGCGATTTGTTATTCTGATTCTACTTTTAACATAGCATGCATTGTATCAAATCTATTTAAATTTACAGATAATTTGTATCACTTCACAATGCTTAATTAGATCGTCCCAATTTGTTTTTTCGTAATATTCGCCCAAATAGTTGGCTGACGGAGATTCTCCATTTTGTGCAAATTCTCGCCTTGATTCCTTGTGTACATTCCGTTACGATATGGTGCAGTTCCAAATGAAACATTTTGATATGGAACTCGTTGCTGCTGATAGTTTGGACGGCAATCTTGGAATTGTGTATGGTACATAGATTGAGGATTATGTTGCGGTTGAAACATGTGATATGGAGAAGTTGTATTAGATATGTTTTCGTGATGCCAAGGGAACATACTTCCTTGGTTTGATGAAATTTTGGGCTCTTGTGCCATCGACCTCCACTGTTCTTGAAGTTCTCTCAATTTCGTTTTGTATCACTTGGGGCTTTTCACTGACCGCGCATTCAGTAGTCATTAATTCTGTTTTATTCTGGGGCACCGTAACGCTGGGCGAATCCGATTCGGGACTAGCGCTGGCGTATTTTTCATTGTGCATGTCGCGTATTGAACCGAGCTCACAACCGTACCTGCTCGATTACTACAGTCTACAGCAGGGAACAGTTACTACGCCTCAGCTCCTCTCAATATTAATTTGCAAGCTATTGAACGGCTTTGATTTTAACGTCTCGCCAACGCGATCATTGGTAGCGTTTGCTGATGATCTGATCATCTATACGGCAGACCGAAAAGCTACAATCGTTCAGAGCAATCATCAAAAAATTTTCAATGATGTGCAGCTGTACAGTGACAATTGGCGAATGAAAATCAATGCGCAGAAGTGTGAAACAATCTTGTTTCGGACAATGCAGCAGGGGGTCAGCCAGGACCTGAAACGTAATTGGAAGGATTTCCACATCATGGCTGGTGAGGGTAGTTCAGAGCGTGTTGCACATAAATCTTGTGTTCGATACCTCAATGTTCATCTCGATCAGTATCTGTACTATACTGAATATGTGAAAATCATGCTGAGTAAGATACAAAAAGTAGTCATGACTCTTTAACGACTCTTTCTTTCCAGACATATTGATCAAAAGGTCAAAATTATCTGTTACAAGACTCTAGTTAGACCTGTTTTGATATATGGATGTCAGATCTAGTACAACCAGAGTGCTAGTACTATGTAAAAATTAAGAGTTTGAAAGAAAATGTCTTCGTGCATGTACTGGTTTGTACAGAAAGCCTGAGAAGGTATGGAATCACTTGATATCGAATAGAAGAATTTATCAAAATGTTAAAGTGACGAGATTTAACATCTGTATATTGAAACTTCTTCGAAATCACGTCGCAGGATCTTTAATTGTAAGTGAAAATCCCTGGATTTTCTCGTTTCTCCAGAAGCATTCGTGTACTTGGATATGAATCTCACATCCATAGATGGGCCACCGATAGGAAGATAAAATATTCTCTGAATTTAAGTTCACAAGACCAACAATTCTAATGGAGAAACTAATTTGCTAGAATTGTCGAGGCTGGTTGAGCTGGGACGGAGCAATCTAGCCACCTGCTAGATGACAATGTCTAAATTATTCGTGGTTATGTTCACGCTTTTGTTACTTAGTTTTGAGTTTTAGCTCAATATTGCTCGATCTTGTGTTGTTGTTGTTTTTCATGTTAAAAATTAGGGAGTGGTTTCAATATTTAGGATAGGTATACGTAATGTTTATTATATCAGGCCTAAAGACAAGGTTTAACGCTAGGTTAGGAACATCGTGAAGGAATTTCAAAAGTTTAGGCCTTACCAAAAATTTTAAATTATAACAAAGTAGCTCTTAAAATTTTTTTTTTAATCAGAGGTAGTTGAATTGGATACCAAATAAAAGGTCTTGATTAGAGCTTTCAGAATCTGAAAGAAAACAGTCATTTTATGCATCACGGGATCCAGGGGGTGACAAAACAGTCCAAAATTTGGTGTCCCCCCTCGCGATTGGACACCTTTATGCCGAAAAACTTAAAAATAATCCGAGATGTGGATTTTTATGAGTACAAGGGCAACGAATAGCTCAAAAGTAGAAATTCTTTCCACTTTGTTAATATTAGTTGCAATTATTTAGACTAAACTAAGATCTTTATGCTCACAAAATTTCATGGAAATCAAAGCTTTACGGTACTCAAAAGTGAAACACATTTGCGTATCAAATGTACGAGTACCTATGTATGTGTACCAGCTAAGAAATAATTACTTGATCCGAGGGCTACTAAGTCACTAAAATTATTTAAAGTGCTTATCAAAAATTTTCTTTATTTTTCCGTAATCTACATAATCAATAAAAGTGGATAAAAGCGAAAAAAATGCACGAAGATATGCCTCTTTAATTTCAAAGGTTTTCGAAACTGCTAACTGCTCCTAAAAACACAAATGCATTCGTGCTCAAAAGGCATTCTTACTCAGCAAATACTTCAACTGCATTTCGCTTGCTTTCAACACCCAAATATTTCCATTACGAAGAGTTTAACGTGTACATATGCGAGCCATTCAGTATTTTGGCCATTGTTGGAAAAAAAGGGTTCAATCAAGGCTATGTGTGCACGTGTAACAAAAAGATAGACACATTACCGGTGTTTTTATGCACAAATTCGAGGTTGAAATTGCAACAATACTAACCATGAGAGGCTGTAAAGTGTTGAAGCTTTTAACTGAAAATTGCATTCGCGAGTTGGCTGAAGTGGACATGCAATGGACTTTAGTGCCCGTTAAAAGGTAATAGCTAGGATAAAAGTGTAGGCAATAGCAACATTAATGATGACCCGTGATGAATCCTTCTCGCGAAAACCAAGAGATATATACACAAAAACCTTGCCTTTAGGTGGTGCGCTAAAGGTCTAGGTTTATTTGTTCAACAATCTGAGAAATGATAATGTACTTTGGTAAATTAAAATTAATATTGACACTTCAATGAGTTTGATACGACTTCAGATAATGCATTATATAACAAAACTATCCAAGTCTCTCCTCAATAAAAATTTAATTCTTTTTCGAAAGTTTGTTTTTTAAACATTCTTATGGTTACTCGTAGAATTTTCATGCGTTTCTCATCACACATACTGTATCCAAAAAAGTAGTGCAAACGAATTGTTGTTAACTTTGCTATTCACGTGCATATTGTGCCGTTTCGTGAATCTCTTGCACTTGCACCCCGTAGTTAAAACGTGGCGAAATTTCAATTTGCATACCGAATTTTTTCATACAAGCAGAGTGTGAAGCTGATAGGAAGACAGTTCAATTGCTGGTACGGTATGGGAATAAACTGGGAAAAGTTTAATTTTACACTTCAAAATTAATCAAAGACGGAATAGTTGTAAAAATTCAGGCATATCGTGAATAGTAAAAATGCACCATTTAAAATTTTTTTTCGATCACTCGCTTGGAGAATACTTAAAACGCTGTACAAGTGAAATTCAAATATTGTAAATGCTCCAATTATCAAAAATGAAAGCATATTTTCATTATTTTTGGAGAAATAATTCTAAATAATTTGATTTGAAAATAAATGCGATTGTATTTTTACGTGAAGTTTTAATGCCAAAGCTAACAATTATAATAGTTATTGTATGATTGGTTGTTTCTTATGAATAGGGTTGTTTTCAAATAGTTGCATAAAATATAGTGTTTTTTTTTTTTTGGGACGACACACTTTTAGTTCTTTTCCGAAAATTCTTATAACACCCTATAAAAATTGGTACCTGTCTGTCATTCCAACTATCTACCAAAATGTCACAGTAAGCTTTCTCACTAACCCTCATTGTAAGAATGGCGAATAGGTTTGTAGTCGACAAAAATAATCAATGGTTTTTAAGGAGGGTCTCCCATGCAAAGAAGTGACCTCTTACGAATGGTTCACCCTAGGTTAATTAATAGCATATTTGCGGGACGCCGCGGGGAAAGAAGAAAAACGACCGAAACCAAAATCACTGCAATAACATGACACCGGTACCATCTTCAGACTGGAGAGAAAACTGGATGTCAAGAGTGAGAGTCCGGGAAAACAAAAACGTGAAACCGAACATCTCAGCATGCGGTAATGTCGTTGCGGTTTTTTCTTTTCAAGGATTTTGCGAATCTGGTGTCGAAATGAAGTTGCTGTGGGTGGTTTTAACGATTCGTACGTAATTACGCGACCATCACCACGCCTTCTATAGATATTTTGCGTAAGGACGGAAGCTCCTCTGAGAAGAGCCTGGCTTGCGGGTCTTCGAAGAACTGAAGAAGAGCCTGTACTACATAGCCCATACTTTAACAAACCATTCTCAATCCTTAGGGATGCATCAGACTACGACTATATAGTCGCACTTCTGTCGTAAGTTACACATGGTTAAATGGAAGCCCGCATACTGCGATTTTCGACAATTTTGTCCAGTTAGGCAGTCTCAGGAATTCGCGATTTTTTCTAAAACCAGTTTCGTAGGTAGTTTTTGTGATACTCGCACAGGCGCACACCATTTGGATATTTGACGCTGACGTGCGCGGAAGTTTCTTGCATAGCGCACAAATGAGTTAGCGCATGTGTTCCTGCCAAAGACGTACCTTCAAATGAGCATATTAGTTCTGCGCATGCCTGAAGTTCCGTTGCAAATCTTGTCGCAGTGTGTTCGTATTTGCGTCTAAAAATCGCTGGTTACGACAGGAAAATCGCAATGTGGCCGAACCCTTAGTGACGCAAGTCAACATGGAGTGGGGGCAGTCTTAGTCAAGGCTATGGAGAACAACGATGAAGTGTTTATAGCTTTCATGTCACACAAGTTAAGCCTGGCCAGCGGAACTATACTGTTTCCGAGCAGGAACGCAACGCTGTTTGCACCATCCAGAGTAAACTATTTCAGCTGCCGGACTTGAAAATTATCGATAAATTTGTTAAAAAATCGCACGGGACACTTAGTAGGAGACTGCTAACAGGAAGGAGAAAAGTGGAAACTGTCGATGCCTAAGGGGTTGACCCCTGATCTAATCAGGTGAGCTCACGACCATCCGTTGCACGGACGTAGTGACTATATGTCGGCGATTAGTCGTCCGAGGACTCGTTTTTGGCCAAAAATGGCTCAGCAAGTAAAAATGTACGTAGTTGCCTGTGAAACCTGTAAGGGTCACAAGGCACCGAACGCTGTTCTGCGATCTCCAATGGGCAAATGGAACGTGTGTTCCAGTGCTTGAGCATTAGTCCATTCGGTCCTTACCCTAGATCGATGCGTGGACATATTGGAGCTGTCCTAATCATAGAACTGCTTGAAAATTTGAATTCAGCCCCGATTCTGAGTTTCTTAGAAAAACTTGTCTTCCATGTATTTGGAGTACCGAAGTATTCGGTCCCCGACAACGTTGTCCAGGTCTAATCTAACGAATTTCGTGAATCGATGGACAGATACGGCATTATATACCAGCGAACAGCAACTTATTCTCCGCAAGCAAATACTTCTGAACGTCTTAATTGAACGCTCTTGGTACCTATGGGTGCCAGCATTAATCTGAATCAAAAGGATTGGAACCGCAAAATACCCACTATTATCTGCATCCTACGTTCTTCAAACCACACCACTACTGGGATTCTACCTTACTTTGCCGTGTTCGACCAGTACATGATTTGCCACGGTCAATCATAGCGGCTACTCTGACAATTGAATTGTATCCTCGTTCCTGAGCCGCACGAGAAGCTTCTAGTACCACGCGACCAATTCCGGGACAAGATCTAGGATAGCAGATACGTAGGCAAAAGGCGCTATAAATTACGATTTCATCCTTCTGGTTCCAAGGTAGGCGATGGAATATTAGACAAAATTTCCAATAAAGCATCTCAGCTCAGCACTAAAATGCCAATTTGGATGAGAACTTTGTGAAATGTCATGTGGTTCAGTTTTTAAGCCGGGCACGTTTCCTAGCTTTCAACGTGTCCAGCAGAGAACTGGGGTTTTACAAGGCCAAAGATCTGCGGCTATAAATGGGGCACCGTATACATGTTTGCCCCCACGTATTGCTCCCTATGTCTTCACTTGTTCACCAATTTTCTCCAGCTACTTTTATTCGCATTAAATTTATTTATTTATTTCAGAAATCAACTTACAGACTAGTAGTCCAATTACAAGTCAATTAATACAATATTTAAATACAAACACATGAATTCAAAATATGGCAGAAATTAAAGAAAAAAGATCACAATACGATGTTAAAAATTAAGATTTATAGGAATATTTATAAATTTGATTTTTCATTGAAGTTTTGAATACACCAAGAGACTGTAATAGAGGACCAAGACTTTGCTGGTTGTGCATACGAGGAAAGCGTAGCAAGGGAGAGTGGAAGAAGGTGTTAGTATGTGCATACGGAACCTGAAATTGAAGCGAGGATCTATTAGGGCGAGCCGCATCGAATGTGAATATGCGCTTGCATAAATTTTGAGGTAAAAGGCTATGATGAAGCTTGAACATAAGACATTCGTCAAGGAAAGATCGTACGAAGGTTCAAAGTATGTAGTCGTTCATCATAAGGGGAATAAGGAAGGTTGAATTTGAAGAATGAGGACCGTGCGAATCTAGTTGAACTGACTCAAGAGCATCGATGTGCTTCGGACTCCGAATTCGGGAGCAGTACTCCAAATATCTACGTACTAGTGAGAAGTAAAGACGCATCCAGGATGTGATATGTTGAAATGACGAAGCGGATCGCAAAATAAATCCATTAAAGCGAGCGGCTTTCCTAATAATTAGAGCAATGTGGAGATCAAACTTCAGTTTACAATCGAAAAGCACACCAAGATCCTTGGAGGAGGTAACAATACTCAAAGGGATACCAACAAGCCTATACGTTGAGAGAAGAGGACATTTTTACAAGAGAATGTCATCTGATAGCATTTGGAAACATTTAAGGAGAGATGGTTTGATTCACACCAGTCACTAAGACGCTGAAGATCGGTTTGAAGGATATCAACATCTAACAGGGAATCAATAACTCGAAAAATCTTGAAGTCATCAGCATAAAGGAGACAGGGGGATGTGATAACAGAAGGTAGATCATTGCTAAAAAGTAAAAATAGTATGGGGCCAAGCATTGGACCTTGCGGAACTCCCGAGCTCGGGTGAAAAGAAGAAGAGAAGCAAGAGTTCAAAGTGACTACACATTGACAATTCAGGTCAGAGGAGAGAAGCCAAGAATAGAGGCAACTAGGGACGTTGAACCCTGAAAGGTACTCAAATAAGAGAGACTGATATACTGAATCAAAGGCTCTAGCAAAATCCGTAAAAATAACGCCCACTTATTGTTGTTGATCGAGGGCAGCTGCAATATGATGGGTAAAAGAAAGCAAATTTGTAGGGTAGATCTGCCTCTGACAAAACCATGCTGTTGGTCTGCTAAAGGTGAGAGGACAAGTGGATACAGCAAACCAAAAACTATCTTTCCAAGAATTTTACTTAAACAAGGAGAAGGGAAATAGGACAATAGTTTGAGACGATATTACGATCACCAGATTTGAAGATAGGAAAAATGTGGACAATTTTCCATTTGGAGCGGAAAACCCCACAGGATAAACTCAAGTTAAAAATAATTGAAAGGGGAACACAAAGCAAAGAATATAAAGATTTCACTAGAAAATTAGGGATCCCATCAGGGCCCACACTGGCACTGTTGTCAAGATTATATAAGAGTTGCTCAACCTGCAAGGGGTTTGTACGAAAATTAGTAGAGGAAAAAGTGCGAGAAGATTAGTTGAAGGAAGGGGAATGCTTAGCCCTGCCAAAAAAGGAAGAAAAATAAGAAGCGAAGAGTTCACAAGATTCTTGAGGAGAAGACGACATCACGCCATCTAGATTAAAATTATCTTGGCATGATGAGAGGTCCTTAAAGATTTTAAGTACGACCAGAACGCACGAGTTTGATTCGACATTAACGTAGTTTCAATGTGGTTAACATATGCATGAAGTGCACAAGTGGCAATTTTCTTGGCTGCGGCACGACGTTCTTTAAATTTAACTAGGTCAATTGGAAGACCACTGGATAAGAATTTTCTGTGGGCAGCATCATGAACTTTAATTGCAGTGGCAACATGTGAATTAAACCAAGGAGCATCTTTAGGTCTTCTTGCTGGACACACAAGAATAAAGTGCGAGATTAAGGACGGAAGAAACATATAAAGCTTATCAACACAATCTTTAGTGTGGAGATTGCTGAAGAAGGAATACCAATTCTCGGCATTAAGGTTAGCTTCAATGCTCGATAAATCGGCTTTTAAAAGTTTAAAGCGGGAAGGTGAGGAATTCTTCAAAGAACGGGGAGATGTGATAGCGAGCTCAATGGAGAGCGGTGGTGGTGGTGGGATCAGGTTTCACAAAGGATGAGAGTGCCACCGATGCGTACAGAGAAGAAGGTAACAAGTTGGAAAGAAAATATCAAGCAATTTGTTATTGGCGTTGGGAAAAGTGTTGTATTGGGTGAAAGAACAGAGGGAAAATAAAAGAAGAAAGAGCAAAAGACACACTACCGCCAGAAACTATGGAGACATACAAATCATTCCAAACAATAGAGAGCAAATTGAAGTCACCACAGACCAATATAAGGGTAGAAGGGAAACGAGCATTAATATAGCTCGAGAATTCTGCAAAGAATCGTTCGTAAACAATAGCAGGACTGTTACATGGGATATACACAGATGATACGAGGAAGGAAAGAGAGTCGAATAGAGGGACTAGCACAATTATACATTCAACACGTGAAGATGGAGTGAAATCATCACAGAATTTGCTGGTAAGGGAAACATGCATACCCACTAAAACGCCTCCACTGTCAGACATATAAGTAGCATCACGGTCTCTATCTCTGCGGAAGACTAAATGGTTCTGGAGTAGCTCACTATTACGAATGTCACTTGTCAGCCATGTTTCCGGAAAAAGGCAAAAGCAAGTTAAGAATGAGTTACGACACCTAAGAGATATTTCTTCTGAAGCGAAAGGACACAGGATGGTTCCGCTTACGAATCGGAGAGAACTTTTTGACGAATACGCGAGGTGGCCAAAACTCCTTATCAAGCAAGATGCTAAGGTTAGCTGGAACAGTAATTTTAAAAGACGCAATCAATCTGCTGGCCTTTCCATCAGGCGTAGGCTTGGTGTACTGGAGCAACTCAGGACTAAAGTTCAGTTTGTCCTTAATATGAGCGATGATGTCTTCGACTGGCGTGCTATATTCTAATCTCGAGAGAAACAATTGTCGCGGTGGGGATATAGCACGCAGGGGGCGCCAGGTTTCATCGCAGTAATGTTCGTCGTCATATCGCCTCCAGGTGAGGGTCCCCGGCTGGCAGATGTAGATCCTGGTGTGCCTACATTTCTTATCATCAATTCAGTATCAGCATTACCTTGAGCTACAAATCTTGTAAAAGAGTTTTCAGGCGGGCATGAAGACTTTTGGTTTGTCCTGGTACCAACCAAATGTTGCGGTGTTATAGAAGCTGGCTGCAGAAGTTCAGGTTGCTGTGGTTGTGCTTGTTTCTGTAGTTGTTGTACATGATGTTGCTTTTGAGAACCAGGTGACAGTTGCTGGTGAGGTTTCTTTGGAATGGCTCCCTTGCTGGCAGAAACTACAGCACACACATAAGAGCTCTTGGCAGCAGAATTTGGCGATAGTGCAGAAGGATTGTTCACTGGGCAATCCCTATCGTTGATGGAAGGAGTACATACTTTGCTGCAAATTTCTTGTAAAATTTTTGATTGCCCTTTTAATACTCTGAGTGTATCTGAGATTGTCACTCCGCGATAGTAATTGTATCGAAAGAAAATATTTGAATCAAATTTCGCCCGGATGTCATAAAAGGGTGCAGTAATGCCTAGGCATTTAAGGTGGAAAGACTTCGCACTATATCCATCACACTCAATAAATTTGGCTCGTAATGATTCGAGTTCATTACACCTTTGACAGTTAATGTCGTATGTTGGAGAACTTACAGCCATTTATAATGAAGGAAAAAAAAAGGAAACTCGCAGGAAAAATCAAATAAATTAAATTAATTCATCTCCGAATGATAGAAAACCAGCTACTTTGTAATAGCGTATTTGAGTGATACCACCAAGAAAGAAGAAAAACGAACAAAACTAAAATCACGGCAATACCATGACAGTGGTACCATCTTCACAAATGAGACGAAACCAGATATCAGTGGAACCAAACGTCTCAGCGTGTGGTGGTGCCATCGTGATCTTTTCTTTTCTAGGATTTTCCTAATTCGGTGTTGTGGTGAACGTCCTTCTGAAGGCAAAACTCTTACGAACTGCTTGTAGGCGAAATTTATGAGCGATTATGTTGATAGGGGACGGCCGAAAAAATCTGTCTACGTTTCGCAGCAAGAAGCCGACATCTTTAACTTGCCGAGGTTTTGGTTGAAAACTATAGCAGTAGTGTAGGTTTTAGTCATCGTATTCCCTGAATACAAGAGATGATGAAGAATGGACGGCGCTTGTGTACGTTTATGAACAAAGTCGTACAACCGGCGTTAGTCTTTTGTTTAGCTATGGTACAGCATACCACTGGGCAGTGATTTCATCGTGAGACTATACTGTAAAGATTCAATTGCAAGCCCCATCAGAAAAGTTTTCGCTCAGTCAGCTGGACTGTACTTTTATAACTAAAAATCATACGCCATAGAGTGGACGCAATGTGACAGGATTTAAAATCATAGAGCAGATGAAATTTCGATCATCATCAATACTTGGATGCCGACGCATAAGTTTATAACTGCAAATATGTCAAGTGGGCAAATTCATGCTGATTACGGTATTTCTATTGGGTCTATAATTTAATTCGTGCGGGTTTTTTCAAAATTTGAACGTTTATTTAAGAAAAAAATTGTACAATAGTATTATTTAAAGTATTGCCCATCTAAAGCTATGACTTTCTCCCATCTTTCTGGCATTTTGTGGATTCCATCCCAAAAGAATTTCGCCGACTTGGCAGCCAAGAATGAATCAAGCCAATTTTTGATATACTGCTCTGATGTGAACCGTATTCCAGTGAGGGCGTTCTGCATCGATCGGAAAAAATGGTTGTCAGAAGGGGCAAGGTCTGGGCTTGAAGGCGGGTGGGGTAAAACTTCCCATCCACTGTTTTCCAAATAGTTCTTAACCGGAAAAGCAACGTGGGGCCGAGCGTTGTCATGATGGAAAATTATTGCCTCGTGTCTGGTCACATATTCTGGGCGTTTTTCGGCTACTGCTCTCTTCAAATGGATTAATTGGGTTCGGTAGCGTGCTCCATTGATGGTTTCACCCGGTTTTAGCAGTCATAATACAGCACGCCTTTCTGATCCTTCCAAATACAGAGCATTACCTTCGCGCCATGGATATTTGGCGTTGCCGTTGATTTGGCTGGTTGGCCGGATTTCACATATGATTTTTTTACGCTTGAGGTAGTTGTGATGGATCCATTTTTCATCACCAGTAACAATCCGATGCAAAAATGACTTCATTTTGTTGCGTTCCAGCAGCATTTCGGACATGCAAAACCGTCTTTCGAGGTCTCTCGGCTTGAGTTCATGTGGAGCCCAATTTCCTTGCTTTTGAATGTATCTAGCTGCTTTTGAACGTTTTGAAATGGCTGCTTGAGTGACACCCAAAGATTCTGCGAGCTCTTCTTGTGTTTGCCAACAATCTTCATTGAGTAATGCTTCCAGTTCTTCATCTTCGAACTTTTTTGGCTGCACAGGACATTCATCGTCTTCCAAGCTAAAATCACCACTTTTAAATCGTGCAAACCACTTTTGGTTTTGGTCCGCTCAGCTAAAGCATGTTTACCATAATCTTCCACCAAAATACGATGACTTTCGGCAGCAGTTTTCTTCATATTAAAGTAATGAAGAAGAATTCCCCGCAAAATCACTTTTTCAGGAACAAAGTTCGACATATTTGAGTGGAAAAAAAATTATTGTTGTTAACGCTTCAAATGAATGGCGTGCACTGCAAAGACGCAAAATGACAGTAGCTTTCTAACGCAGGTTCGGAATATTGGAACGATGTAATACTATACAAGTTATGCCATCTCTTAGTAAACCGCACGAACGAGCATTTAAATTCCTTTTATTTCCATATTAAAGCAATACCTACTATTGCAAATCAGAAGTATAGCTGAAAGAATATATTTTAACAAATATTTGAGGTATTCATACAGAAAAGTTGAAATTATGGTGGAAGAATATGTACTGGAATATATTCCTCTATCCATTAGAAATGACATAGTAAGGCTTGAACCCAAAAAGGTATTCGTTGGAGAACTGAAGGCCGGAGACCAGTGTGGAATCGAGGAAACACTGGTCTGACTCGATCAATGAAGGCAGTTCATTGCTGTGCGGAAATTGAAATTGAAGGACGTGGTGAATGGACCGAGACAGTTGGAGGTGCTGTACTGCTACGAAGACGAAAAAGAAGGCTTGAAAGTTGGTTACTCTTTACATGATTTTAGAAAACGAGAATAACATTTGGCAGAAATAACACTCATTTATTCATTTTCTGCTCTCCAACCCGGTAAACTCCAGTCTGAGGGCCTTAGCCTAAGTCCAGAGTAGTTTTTCTTACTTCTTTGCGCAATCGTTGATCATTAGATGGTAGCCGCGTTGAAAAGGTGAATCTCGTTGATTCGTTTGCCGTGGCGTGTGCTTTTTCTTTATATGGAACTAATATTTATTGTGCGGATGCTGGGTGTTTTGTGTATGACCTTGAAGTTTTGTATTTTGATCTTATTGTAACTAATCCGGTACGCGCAATTCAATTATATTTGGTTATGGTTTAGTTCAACAATGATTTGACTAACGATATACTAGATGCGGTATTTGCGCTAGTTAATGGAATGAATTTTTAATGATTTGGAAAGTCACTTTTTCTATCAACATATCGTAGTCCCGTAGCTTATTTCAGCGTAACAAGCACATGTAGATAAAAAGCGAATACCCTCCTTTTAAATTTGTTGAACATTTAAATTTATTATTGAAAATTTTTCTTTTCACTAAAACAAAATATTTAGAGGGAATTTGTTGAATGGAGGTTACCTGGTCCTTCTTTTCCATGCGGAAATAGCAAAAATATAGACAAAAAATGACTTTTTTACCGTAAACTGAAATAATCAAGAACTCCAGAAAAGAAAAAACCGTAGTAGCAGTAGGGTGCTCCTGCTAGAAGAACATTATGAATATCAAAACTTGGCTGATATATAAATTCCATGAATCGAGCTCGGAAAATGTGTATATGAATTTTATGTATTTTGATCTACCACCATTTTGTTTTCAGGGTGCTGACCTCTATATTTTAATTGTCATGATAATATATCTATTTTAGACATTATTTCTAAAATTTTCATCAAATCCTAACACATCTGTAGAGTTTGGAATTTTTTCGAACGTGTGTTTAAACAGTATCACGTGTAATTGTTTTTGCAATTGTCGCTAACTTAACTGTTTATTGCTCAATTTTTATGAAACCCTCAGAATTACACGCGTTTTACATCAAGAAATTTAGATACAAATGTTATGCAAATTTAGATACGAATGATACGCAAATTTACGCTCGATGTTCTAGATGAAAACGTAAAATTTGTAATGTGTACTATTTTTAACAAATTTAACCAAGTTTTAACTTTTTAGTGATTTGTTGGCCTTGTCCTCATAAAGACCTACTTTTATAATTTATTTCAAATTTTTTTGTCCAATGATGTCCAATCACAAGGGTGGGTACAACTTTTTTCGTGCATTTCGACTCCTCCTGCGCCCCTTGAAGTGTAAAGTCCTTATCAAGAACTTTGATTTGATACCCATATTGACTACCTTTTGCAAAAACATTTTTTAAGGGCTACCCCCTATATTGGGGAGATCCCCTTTAAACCCTTGTAAACATTATTTTTTACTGCAAATTTAAGAAGGCACCACTTTTGACCTATGTTGCTCACCAAATTTTATGTTTCTTACTCATGTAGCTTGTGAGAAAACTTGCTGTAATACACGGACGGGTGGCGAGATGGATCTCAATTTTAGTAGGATCTTGTTAAAAAAATTATCTTAAAATACCCTAAAAAACATAAACGTGCTATTCTTCTAATCAGTTTAGATATCAAGTTGCTTTTGATTCAACTTTTTCTCTTATTTTTGTTATGGACCAAAAATAAAGGTTAATGGAACTACGAAATTAGAAATAATTATCCAAGGGAATCAATTTCTTGAAAGTATTCGTCCAGTTAAAATTCGTTTAAATAATGTTTTTTGGAAAAATTGAATAGAAACGAGCATTATAAGATCAGGGTTATTTATTTGATGTAATAATAGTTAATTGGATAAGTTTGGTTAGTAACAGGTTTTATTCACAACTTATTGGCATCCATATAAAACTTATTTTTGCATACTCATTATTAGATTGTTGGCAAGTTATTTACAAACTCCACTGCAGACGGTCCCAAGCCCACTTGAGATAGGACGAGGGAACCCCTTCTTTCCCGAATACCCCGCTTCCATGATCCCCCATCCCTAATCCCCTGACTAAATGGTGGAAAGTGCTCTCAGGGTTGCAGACTGGGTTCACTGGTTCCCCAATAGTGGGAAACTAAATGCCGAGAAATGGTAAATACATCTACAGCTCTGCTACTAACTCCAGCTTACACTTCCTTTGTGTGGACGTAAGAGGGTGAAGACGAGTCTTCCGCGTCTGACAACGGAATCGAAGTAATAACCATGCCACCGGAATGGAAATTTGGGCGACGGGCTAGCTTCCCATCCCTGGAAAACCTTAAAATGTTTCAAAACCTGCAGAACGGCCTCGGAATGGAATGGACTCACGGCAACGACCTCGCTAATTGAAAAAGGACCATGGCATTGAATTCTGGCATGCCAGATGACTCCATTACTCTGGCGCTATTAAGGACCTTTAATAACAGGCCAGCCAATATAAATTAAAAATACTAACATCCCAGGAAACGAACTAGACTGGAAACGATATTCAAGACATGAGATCGCGCACAATATTAAAAAATGAGTGGCCTTGATTGTGGATAGGTAGTTTAATTCGTATGTTATTGATTGTAAGGCAATCAATGAACGGTTGTGTATGAACCGTATCAAAGCAAAATTCTTAAAAATCTTGCTGATTAATGTTCACGCCCCGACCAAAAACAGGACGACGGAAAAGTTCAACAATCACCTGGAAAGAGTAGTCGACTCATTGCCTCATGGGTGACTTCAACGCTAAGGCTAGCAATGAGCTATCTCATTGGGGAATGACTGGAGGACTTAGCCTCCACCATGAAAAAAATGACAACTACCACCCCCTCATTGACTTTGCATATAGCAAAAATCTAGCTATACGTTCAACTTGCTTCCCACATCGACGCATTCATAAAATAACCTGGATATCACCGGATGGCAGCACACAAAATCAGATTGACCACACAGCAGCAGCACAAAAAATCAGATTGACCACGTTCTGATCCAACTACGTTGGGCCTCGAACATACTTGATGTCCGTACATACTGTCGAGCCAATTGTAACTCAGATCATTACTTTATCAAATTAACCAATCAATGTCGTATGCCAAAGGTATATTTGGCGAAGACTTGCCCGCTTCAAAAATTTGATATCGAAAGGCTCCAAACGGCGTCTGTGGAGCAAAAATTTTCTCGGAGACTCTCAAAAATCAGCTGGCTCCCATCTTATTAGGCGCATCGTTGCCAACAACTAGCTCTAGGTGGAAGTGAAGGCGGCAGTTAAGACCGTAGCAGCACAGACGGTTTGACTTCTAGCCCGGCGCAAAAGACATGATTCGTTCGATGCTGAGTGCCAGAATGCATTAGATGAAAAGAATAGGGTATACAAAAAAAAAAACGTAGGTAGAAAAACCAGGACGAAGACAGAACACTATTTAGTCCCAGAAGAGTAGCGAAAAAGATAATCCGAATTCAGAAAAGAAAATACTATGACGTCCAATTGAGAAGCATCGATGTAAGTCTAGTGAGTAATAACACAAGACAAGCATAGAAAGTAGTGAAAGCCTAAAACGTGGCTTTCATCCCAACACCATGCCCTGTCTTCATGACATCGGCAATATCATCTCCGTGTAAAACCAAGATTAAGCGAAGATGGGCATCATATTTCAAAAACCTCCACAATCCTCTGCAGCGCCAGAACAATGGAATCGAAAGATGTTTCCTGGGAACTTCCATTGGGCTCACTAACTCTTGATGAAATTTGCTCCACCATCAAAGCCCAAAAGAATAATAAAGCGCCAGACATCGATGAGATTCCAGTGGAACTCATTAAATATGGTGGCAGCAGTGTTCGCAAAGCTATTCATAAAGCCATCCAGCACATTTGACAACAAGAACATGCGCCAAAAAAGTGATACCAATCAATCATATTGCCTACCCACAAAGAACGTGGCAAACTTTAGTGCGAAAGTCATAGAGGCATCTCACTGCTTTGTGCGGCATACAAAATATTTTCAAAAATCTTAGAAAATAAAATCGGGTCATATGCCAGTAGTATTATTGGGGAGCTTCAAGGTGGTTTTGGAGCAGGTAGATCGACGATAGAACAATTGTTTACTTTCAAGTGGGTACTTGAAAAATGCTGGGAGTTCAACATAGACGTACACAAAATTTTCGTTGACTTTAAGCAAGCATACGACAGTATTGATCGTAACATATCAAACCAAATAATGCTTCGCTTTGCCATCCTAGCCAAATTAGTCCGTCATGCAAACATGACAATGACATCGACAACCTCCCAAGTCTGCATCAATGACCAACTCACCGATGCATTTGACACAAATATCAAACTAAAACAGGGAGATGGGTTGACCCCATTGCTATTCAAGTTGACTCTGGAGTACGTCATAAGGAAGCTACCTGTCGATGCACGAGGTACATTACGATACAAGTCGGGCCAATTATGTTAGTAGCCTATGCGGATGACATCAACATAGTGTCACGGTCATTAACAATTGTCAAAGAGCTGTTCCAGAAACTTGACAGCATAGTAAAGCTAATACGGCTACGAATCAATGAAAATAAAACAAATCTCATGATGCAGCCAAGGAAAAATACCTCAAATACACAAAATATCACAGTTGGCGAATAGAATATCGAAAACGTGGCTTAATTCTTGTATTTAGGTGCCAAACTAATGAGAACTTCTAATGAAAGAGACGAAATACGCCGAAAACTACAGCTCGCAAATAAAATATTTTTTTTTCAGTTTTGGTGATCTGGAAAACCAGCTGCATACACAGGAAAACAAATCTCCAAGTGATAAAATCTGTGTTATGCTATGGGTGTGAAACATGACCCTAACCTAAGTACACGAAAACATATTGAATTCCTTCAAACGCCGGGTCTTGAGCCAAATAATCGGAGTGAAGCTAGATGGGGACCAATGGTGATCGTTAAACCAATTTTAGACTGTCGCCATCTCAGGAGCAGAGCCGTTGTACACATCATTTAAGCACTCTTTGATTTTACTGCCCTTTCCCTTCTAAAAACAAGAATCTAATCGCCGACCGGTATTGCTCTTTTTCTATTTTCTTAAATTCGCGGACACGCCTGCTTGCACATGTGGTCAAAAAAAACTACCTAATTGATTCGACTGAAATTTTGACAGTGGCTGTCTACGAGAAATAAATATACGATAGGCTAAGTACTTGTCGGACTGCCCTCGTATGTAGATGTATATACTACTGTGACCCTAAATAAGGTGACATTTGTATTTAAAATGCGCGCGTCGAAGGATTTGAAGAATTTTTGTTTTTTATGTTTGTAGTACTGTCAGCATAGATGTCAAATGTACATGTCAAAACATTCATTAGTGTTTGAGATATGCGTCGTTTCCGGGATGACCTTCAGTGTCGTTTTCACTGCGGCTTGAATCTCCTCTATCGTATCAAAACAGTCACTCCAGAGCATTTTTTTGAGCTTGCTGAACAGCCAGAAGTCGCACGGCACCAGATCAAGTGAATACGGTGGTTGCAGAACGATATGGGTTGAGTTTTGGTGAAATGATCACGAATTACGAGTGCGATGGTGCATTATCGTTGTGAAAAAACCAAGCATTGTCTATCCACAAGTCCGGCCTTTTTAGGCGGATAGCGTTACGCAAATGGCGCATAACGTTCAAATAATATTCCTTGTAGACTGTTTGGCCCGGCGGAAGGAATTCATAATGTACAACATCACGATTATCGAAGAAGAGAAGAGGTTGATGGTGGCTCAGGACGCTCTTCGTCTTCGACACGTTCACGGCCGGCTTAGAACTCACTATACCACTTGTAAACATTTTTTTAGACATAGCCTCATCACCAAAGGCTTTCTACACCATTCTCAACGAATCCGCAGCAGAAAATTGATTCCGCAAACAAAATTTAATGCAAATTCAACAAATTTCGACATCGCAACTCACAAAATGACGCGTATCTCAAACACTAATGAATATTTTGACATGTAATTTGACAGTACTACCAACCTAAAAAAATTATTCTCCAAATCCGTCGATGCGCGCAATTTAAATTCAAATATTACCTTATTTTTTGGACGTAGTGGTATATATATATATATATATATATATATATATATATATATATATATATATATATATATATATATATATAAAGGGTTTTCTAATAAGATGTGTCATTTTTAATAGCCCGTTATTTCGGTAAGTGTAACTTTTGAAGCTATCATTTTTTGACACTTGACAAGTAAAAACTACGCCATTAATAAAAATGGAACAATACGTCAACAACGCATTGAAATTATTAAAATTCACTATAAAAATGGTGAAAATTTGGTAGAGACGGTTAGTAAGACTCGAACATTTTTGGGTCGTCGTGGAGCACCTTGTCGGACCGAATACCGAAATTCGTGGAAAACTTCAAGCTGTTGGGACAACTCAATGATGTGAAGAATAAAACTCGTGCACGCCGCTCAAGAACAGCCGAGAATATTGCTGCTGTAGCCGAAAATGTTGAAGAAAACCCAGTTCTGTCCATTCCTCGTCGTTCTTTGGAATTAGGCATTCCACAAACGTCATTACACGGTATTTTGTATAAAGATTTGGGTCTTAAGGCTTATAAAGTTCAGTTAACACAAGAATTCAAGCCAGTTGATCATCAAAAATGTCGTGCCTATGCTGATTGGGTCCTTGAAATACATGAAAATGATCCGGAATTCTATCGAAAAATCATCTTGAGTGATGAGGCCCATTTCCACCTCGGTGGCTTCGTCAACAAGCAAAATTGTCGCATCTGGGGCTCGGAAAACCCAAGAGTTATTGTTGAAAAGCCTCTCTATCTTCAACGTGTGACTGTTTAGTGCGGTTTATGGTCCGGCGGAGTCATTGGACCTTACTTTTCCGAAAATGGGGCTGGAGCTGTTACGGGAAAAGTTTCCAGGCCGTGTTATCTCTCGAAGAGGTGATCACAATTGGCCACCGAGATCTTGTGATTCAGCACCTTGCGACTTCTTCCTTTGGAGCCACGTGAAAGAGAAGGTCTACGATATGGTCCTGTAACCGTGGTCGTGGTGGTCATTTGCCTGATGTTATTTTACACTGTAAACGGCATACCTTCCTCTTTGTTATAAATAAACATCCGATCATTTATATTTAAAAAATGGCATTTTTCCTTTAATATCAAAATAACACCTCTTATTGGAAAGCTCTGTATATATATAAGTTACTCTCTACACTAAATAAATTCTTATCCAGACATTTCCCTAATAATTACTGAATTATCGGTCTAGTGTCTTGTGCAAGCTGGGTTGGCAAGGATTTTGATTTTATTAGTTTCCAACCCTGTCGATTTTGGACATTCATAACTTCATCTATCGCGACTTTGAATGATGTAATCGATGCAAACCCATCGCGATAAATTTGCATTATTTCAAATAAATTTCACCATTCAATATAAATCAAAACATTTATATTCTATATGCTTGATTTGTGATGTACTTTTGAATGCAGCAAGTTCAATTTAAACCAGCGCTTCATGTATCTTCCAATATAAGGAAGAAACGTGTTGCTTTCCCTGTTGGAATAATAAGGGAGCAATCAACCTTAATCGATGCTGTAATCCATCACATCAGGTTCAAACTGTTTAAGCTTCCGAGGTGTTTACCATCCATGTTTGCCGTAGCATGTTTACATTTTTTGTGCTTTCCATCTTCCGCAACGTTATTCCCGAACGTTAAATCCCACATATCCTTAATAATGTGTGTTCGTAAATAGGAACGTATGAGTAAAGAGCGTATGGTGCCGTAAATTAGAGATCCATCAAATATAAATTGGTTTGGTTCCATAACAGATCCTACCTTATTGATTGCTGTAATGAACAAATGAACATGGGATGATATGTTACAAGATAGGGAGATATGTGCTGTGCTGATAGATAATATGCTTGAGGGCGAGGAAGAAGTTATCGGCATTTGAGCAATTGCTATTCTTAGTTGAAAAATTTAACTGTTGGGGAACAAAATCTATTGCAACAGAATGGAAAAAGTTTGATGTAAAATCTTAAAATAAGAAAAAAACGTTTTAAGAGACCTTAAGACGTTTCTTCTGAATGAAAATTCAAAGTTACGGAGATTTTTATGATTTCATTCTGGAAGCATTTGATTTTATCTATAATATTAATGTCCCATTTTCTAAAATTAAACATCATCAATCATCGATTTTTTCATAGACATCCTCACCTTCACAGCAAGCACTGTCTTTTTTAGAGCGTAAGTCCATCGATAAGCAGAGTAATTTGCTATACCATAAAAGTACACGCGCCAAACTTACCGAAAAAATGAATAAATCCTTCGCCAAGCTATTTACCATCTTCAAACCTCTTAAGCTCACATACAGCCCAATTTATGTTAACGTGAAATGCCACAGAATAAATAAAATTTGCATTTATCAAATACGATAAACGATTTCCCCGGTCGTTCTTACGTTAAATCTCCCAACATTTGGTATCTACTACGCGCATAAATATCGCCCAGTTACGGGGTTAAAGCGAAAATATTTGTTTTTCGGTGGTCCTTGGTCGCACACACGTTGAATGTGTTGAAATATTCACATGGATATCCCGAAGTTTCAATTTGAATTCAGCAAAATCCCTGGCAGAGTAACACCTTTTTCGTGTCATCGTCACTGCCAAGAAATTTTGCCCATATTTCCACTGTCCTCCTACGCCAGGGGCGCCTAAATTCAACGGCGAAATCTTCAAAGTGGTATTCTTGTGCTAAGGTGATGTAAAATAGTCTTGTCGTATTGAAGAAAGAGAAAACAATACATCGATTTTATCCATTCATTAAATAAGTGAAAATAAAATTAAACGCTCTTGTTAATAAACATAAGGTAGCATATCTGAATTTTGGATACAATAATTACTTTGCTTCTATCGTAATAGCCAACTTAGTTTTGATTAATTTTATATCTTAGAAACGGCCACACCTCTGATCCAATTCTGTAAATTTTGCAAGTAAACTGTTAAAGCAGAAAGAACAAGTTACGCTAGCGGATGTTGTGAGCATGTACATATAAAGAGAATATCCTTAGTCGGGTTTATCAAGTAAAAACGCTACTAACTAACATTCTGAAAATAAAAAGTTTTGTCCGTAATGCCAACTTGTTCTAGAAATTTCAAAGGGCTCATGTGAAGTAAATATTTGTGATGAATGTGTAAATGATCTGATGGTTTATGAAATATAACTTCAGGTACTATCAGTTAAAGGATTGGTAACGCTAGTCTTTAGAAGAGTAAACTCTAATTGAAATACTATTGACTTTCATGATCTTCAGTGATGTTACATTACCAGTATACCCTTTGTAAACTGGCACGAACTGGAAGATTGATATGAAGTGTATCCTATATACACATCAAGGCTCCCGAGGAGACACCCTGTATGACACTTACCTGCTACTTCATACTTGACAACCAGATTAGTAAAAGAGTGTTCGTTTATTTAATGACTTAATTTTAATATTAATACCATATTTTACTATTAAATTCTTCTAATAATTAGTTTATTACAGAGATAATTAATGAGGCTTTATGTTTGCATACGTATAAAGTTGTAGCATTAATAGAGCTTGCAAAATTTCTGCGATTTATATTTACTTTCATTATACTTATTAGTCATTCAGAGGGAAAAGTAAATTCGAAATCGGGCGTAATTGCCTTAGGATGCTGATGCTCGGGCTGGTACATTGAGTATGCAGTCTGATTGATAAATCAATAAATTATTAGTTCAACTACAGGCCCCGAACGTAACTACCTTGGGGCGCTTATACTCGGGCAGATGCCTTGAGTATGCAGTTGAACGTATTCTTAATTTGCTTATCCCGGGCTTACTGCTTTGATCCGGCGAATGGAGAAATATTTCCCGATTTTCTTACTTCTATAATTTTCTTTTAAAGCATAATTATGCTGACTTGATTGCCTACCAACCAAAATAATGAAGACAATTTAAACGAGAACATTATAAAAATTCAAAATGTAATATTTTATATGGCATCTTTCTGTGACTGGCGCAACCAGAAAGCTCAACCTTTGGCTCGATTTGCCTAATTGCATATACGTGTAACCAATTTGTTCCACTGAGGCGGTACGTTCGATTGCGAAGTCTTGTGTGCATATGTTAATTCTTAATACTAGAATGGATACACACTCACTTCTGCCAATGTATAATACAACGGCCGCGCCCACAGAAGCTTGAATACGATTCGAAGCTTTTCGTATATGTTGCTATTCAATGTACACAGAGAGAAACGAGGGGACGCGGACCGAGCCATAATTGCACTGTGGCTACCGTAACAGTGATTCAAAATACAATATATTGAAACCCGCTGACAGCGTTGTGAGACACTGTTATCGAGAAATATCCATCACATATTTTCTACAAGATTTTCTTATATTTTATATTTTCGTGGGCCTAGGATATTTAACAACCATTGACTAGAGAACTGATAAAATTTGCAGAGCAACCGATGAAAAACTGAAAATAAGGACCTGTCCCAGGTTTTGCACTTTTGCAAAGTAATATTAAGTCTTTTATAGAAGGCACATAAGTAAAATAAACTAACTGTTGTAAACAACATGCCTGCTTTTGCTCAATTCCACGCATCTGTGCTACCATATTGCGGTATCGCAAGCCTCTAAGGAGATTAAATTTACGATTACCTTTGGTAAGTCTAAAATCTAGAAACCCTACAATCAACCCATTTAGGAAAACAAAATAAGAGAGAATTAACACTGTTAATTTTAAGATCTTTTCGTAAGCTCTAGGATTATTTGGTTTTTCAATGCTTCTTAATAGCTACGGTCAGTAATTTAAAAAATAAAATAGTTTTTCAAACGTCTATCAGAATTATAAATTTTATTGGCAAATTTTATTGCCTGTTACCACACTATTAAAATTCATTAATTACTTGGTGAATATCATCATTACCCTGAATACAAAACTGCAAGAGGAAAAAATTCAACTGCAGGGCCAGCAGCATGGATGGACCCGGCAACTACCTGCTGTTGGAGCAGGTATCAACCGAAATTTGAAGTGAAAAATTCCTCACAAAAAAAAACAAGTGGAGAAAGAAGCTACAACTGATGAAAAATAAATCTTCAAATAGTGACTAACAATGAAGCAAAATGAAGAGCTGAGGCTGGGGTTCCTTTCGTTGAAGGAAATGCTTTAAAAGTTCATCCACGATATCAACAAAACTAAGAAACCTAAGCTGGGGAATAAAACTCACATGATGGATGTAACATCGAAGTACAAAGAAGTAAAAAATTCTCTTCAAGACGCCGTTCAAATACTAAGCACTGGAGGTTCCAGTGACAGTACAAACCACAACGGTGTCCTTGAATCGATGACTGATACAATGGATTGTGAAGACTTCAAAATCCAAATAAATTGCAAAAGTTCGAACAGCATGAATGTAGGTATCTTACCTGACAAAAATATGGAAAAAAGCAGACCAGTGGTTCTGCTGGTCCTCAGGGCCAAAAAAGCGATATGGTTCTACTTTCAGCGGCTGAACAAAAAACAAAAAAAAGTTTTGGATGAAACTAGTAAATTCTTAAAAAAGTCATAATTTGGACTGAATCATTGGTTGGCTTCAAATCAGCATGGGATGCTCTAAATAGTGTGACAGTTCTGCACTTCACATATATGCTAAAGGAGGAAAAAAATTAGACCATTGTATTGAAAAATCTGGACGGTGAAGAGGATAAGGTCAATCTCCTTCAAGTGCTCAAAGAAGCTGCAACAGCAATTGAATTTATTTCGATGAAGAATTTTGCAATAAGAATATCGACCACCGTAAAACAATTTTATCATATTATTGGTAAAAATCTCTGAAAAAACAGTACAAGTGCCGATCAATAGGTAAGGTACTTAAATTTCAGAGTGGTGAGGTAGAAACGCCTTAAGAAAAGAGATGTAATTAGTGTTACCAGCGTCAACGATGAGACCATTCAGCTGCTAACTAGATTATGCACTATCGGTGCATTAATTGCAATGAAATGCATGCCCCCCGGTGAGTACAAATTAGCGAAGACGGAGCTGAAAGGAAAACTGTACTGCATCAACTACGGTGTGTTTAGTCATCTAGCGTCAAGTCAAGGATGCCTCCGATATCAAGGTGCAGAAGTTAAATTTATTTCAGAAGAAATAAAAGCACACCGTAGTATGATATCTTCCAACCATGGTATAATAAATAACAATAGCACAAAAGGCTTTTTATGTGACGTCACATGGAACGGAGCTTTCAGATAGAATGCATTTGTTAATGAATTTTATGTGGATTTCAGGACTTGTTTGAAATCAAACCAGAGATTTCTCATTAAAATCTATTTTCTAACTTGACTTTTACCTTTCTAACCAATTTTATGTTCATGCTGATATAAATAAAGCTTGAAATTCAAGGAAAACATATTATGATAAAACCAAGGTGCGCATTTTCAGCGAATAAAATGTTGAATATTGTTATCTGATCAGATTAAGGTACACGTTTGGTAAATATTTTAAATACATTAGCTAGTTTTCAAATCTGGACTATCAATACATTAACTTTAATTTTACATATATTTCAATCTACAAATATTTATAAGCAACAAAGTAAGTGATGCGTACAAATGTAGAAAAATGAATCTTTTTCAATTCTTGAATTGTGAGACTTCTTTTCCAGAAAGCATACAAAATTTTCAGGAGATTATTAATTTTGAAAATTTTATTTAATTCGAATTCAAAGCCAACCAACGAGACACGACACGTCCTCATTGACAAACCCCTTTGAAATTTTTACGAATTCAAATATTGCAAGAATAAGTTGCATACAATTTTATTTTATAAAGGTAATTTGGTTTTACTGCATATTGCAATTTAAAGATCTGTAGTCATTGAGCAGTCGCCTAAGCAAACTGCTCGAAAACCACCATAATGCTGATCCAAATTTTAATTGTAAATCTAAAATAATATTTATCATTTAAATATGCAATTAAAATCTGTACACGGCAACCACCTTTACAATGGAGCTTATCCACGAATTGCATTTTTGCAATGCAATGGAAAGTTGATGGAACGCTTGTCAGCTGCCGTTGTGAGGAGTCCCGTAACGCGACGAGCAGCAACAACGGGTAGTCTGATGCAGAACGCCACGAATGGCGGAGGTCGCGAAAACCGCGCCAGCAAGGGAAAAGTGAGTACGGAACGTATTGAGAGGTACGCGGAACCATCAAGAGAATAACGTCCGTGGATACTTTTGTTCCAACTCGAGATCACCATCGCCGTGAATCATTACATTGCCAGATTGTTCAACTTCGCGAAGTGATATTCAAAAACTTCTTCTGATATTGATTATCAGTGGTGGAACATTCGCTCAAATTGATATAATTCAAGAAATCCATCTTGTGAAGTTTAGAATTGAACATAAAGAAAAAATTTTTTTTTGTGGTAGGGACGGGACTACCCACTAAATACCAACCTGAGAACCCAGCCTGGAACCGTTTGACACATTACTTTGGGCCAGGTCTCATTTTGATACGCCAAGAGGCGCCTTCAAGCTGGGGGATCCCTTTCCTAGCGGGAGGGGAAGAGGAAGTGCCAGAAAAGCGATCCCCCAGGCCCAATGCCCCCGGCTGCTGTGAGTCCTTTTTATCTTTTAGGACTGCCCGAACATAATGTGCCACCTGGTTCCATTTGTCAACCGATTCGAGCATCACCGCAACTATACTACCCGGGGTGAGCTTTCTCGTCTCCCTGTAGAGTTCTCTTTGCAGCCTGACCCATTTTGTACACACAGATAATATGTGACAGGCATTGTCCTCCTCTCCTGGGCAAAACCGACAATCGAAGACCATGACTTACCAATTTTGTGCAGGTTAAACTGAAAACACCCATGCCCGCTCAAAGCTGCATCAGATAGAAGTCAGTCTCACCATGCTTTTGATTCAGCCACGGTCTCACATCCGGGATGAGGCGCGCAGTTGAACTTTCCTCCGTGCAATTGACCCAAGACTGCTGCCAATCGTCGAGCAAGCGCTGTCTCTTGTCGCGGACAACGATTTCTCTCGCATCCTCGTCTCGGCACAGGCAAATATTACGGCGTTCTCTAACAAGGAGAGTGACAGGTATGACGCCTGCAGTAACTCTCACCGCCGGATCAGAGACTGTCAGATACGAAGATGCAATTTTCAGTGCTCCTCTTCTCTGTACCTGTGCCAAACGTTTTCGGTATATCTCCTTGCTGAGAGCGTCGCACCATACCTTTGCTCCATACAATAGCACTGACCCTACAGCACTTATCAAAATGACGGGCTGGGTCCCCCTACGTTGGCCATAAGTCGATTCAGAGCCAAATTTCCCGAAGCAGCCTCCTCAGCCGTTGCCCTGATTTGCTCAAAGAAACTCATCTTCGAGTCAATCAGTAGCCCCAGGTACTTCACCGATGGCTTCGATTCAATTTGTAAGTCTCCATTGCTGATCATCCTTACTCTAGGGATTCTCTTTTTTGTCAAGATGACCACTTCGGTTTTCTCTAGTGCTAAACTGAGCCCGCGAGCAGTCATCCAGTCAATTACTCGGCACATCAGCATACCTAGCCTAAGTTCCGCCTATTCAACGGTGTGTCTAGCGACAAGAGCCGCAACATCATCCACATAGCCGACCAAACGAAACTCATCTGGCATCTCAAGTCTCAGTAGCCCGTCGTAAGACACGTTCCACAGGTTCGGACCAAGGATAGATCCCTAGGCAACGCTCGATGTGATTTCCATTCTTCGTTAGCCCTGTGTTGTGTCGTAGAGCAGGCTTCGGTCCTTTGGGTAGTTTCTTAAAAGCCGCATTCGATATTCTGAAACATGAAAGTTTTCCAGACGTCAAGTGTCACCAACAGGATGATCCGTCGCTTGGTGCGAATATATGCCTCTGCCTTTTGGACCACGTCTACCACCTCTGCAATCGCATCAATGGTAGAACGTCCTGCTCTAAAGCCGTGCTGCCGAGGAGATAGGCCTCCAGCAGCACGAATCGCGTCAGTGAGTCTTCCCTTGATGAGTTTCTCTAGCACTTTCCCAGCCGTGTCTAGCATGCATAACGGGCGGTATGTAGACGGTGATTCGGGATTTCCTTTCCCCTTGTTGATCAGCATGAGCCTTGCCACCTTCCATCGTACCGGGAAAACCCCGTCCCGTAGGCAAGCGTTGAATGTGCTGAGCAGCAAGTCAGGACAATGGTGATAGACGAGCCACAACACCTCAGCCGGAACACCATCTGGACCTGGAGCCTTCCTTGCTTTCAATGAAAGGACTGCCTCCTCCAGTTCCGGCTGTGTGAAGAGTGGACACTCTACTGCTGTTTCACCATGGACAGCGTCACCATGGACGCGATTTTCGGGGAAGAGTCCCCGCACTATCTCATCCATCTTACCGCACCATCTTTACAAGGCTTCCGTAGGACCAAGCTTCCGCATAACCAGCTTGTATCCAACTCCCCACGGATTCTTGTTCACACTGTTCACTAGGTCTTGCCAGTGGCAAGTCTTGCGATTGTTAATCAATTTGCGAAGGCATTTCCTGGCCGACTTATATGCTGCCACCCGGTTGCATGCCTCGTCATGGTTCCACGCTCATTTAGCCTCACGTCGAAACTTGTGACCCTTCCTTCGTTTGTCAGCGATTTCAGTTGACCACCAGTACACTGGCCGCTTGCCGTGCCAGGGTTTTCGACGGGACATAGAAGCGCAGCAAGCAGTCATAATAATACTCATAGTTGAGTTCATCACGTCTTGAGCTTTCAATTCTCCCGTCCCCTCCGAAACTCCCCGCAACGGCTCACCTGCTGTGAGTATCTTGATAAATCTCCCGATGTCCATCCTTCCGATATTCCATCCAGTTGTAGAAAGCCGAGAGCACTGAAGATCACTGGCTGAGTAGTTCTCTAATACTTTCCAATTGTGTATCCTCCATACTAGGCACTCCAAGGCGAATGTCACGTCCAGTATGGTTCCCTTACAGCCAATACGCCACGGTGTTTAGTACAGCGAGTGCTATCCTGGCCACCATTTCCAGGATTCATTTTCTCCACGGATCTGTTTGAGGCATGCCCCATTCGATTGCTTTCGCGTTAAAGTTTCCCCCAACGAGCACGTTGCCTTTTGCGTTCGAGACAGCGCCCTCCAGAGCAGTAAGCTTGGCTTGGAAAGATGATATCGATTCGTTTGGCGCTAGGTGTACACTAAAGAGGGTGGTCCCTGAGCGCCGAACCCACAAGAAACCATCCCCCCGTCCACAACTCTCCGTTTGGAAATCACTATTCTAAACCCAGATGGCGGCAGTACCAGTTTCGTCAGAATACCATAACGCAGGACTTTTATCATGGTGTTGCTCACTCAGCAGCAAGAAGTCGGCTTTTGTGTCCCTCGCAAACTGTTCAAGCAGATTTTGGGCGGCTGAACGGCGGTGTAGGTCATCGAAGTTCTGATTTTGTCTTGGCTAAGGCTTCCTGAAAATTCCGGCATTTTCCTGATCCCAAGACTTGTCCGTAATCAGGTCTTGGATCATGATCCTTGCAAAGAATACAGTGTGCCTCCTACGTACACTCTTTTCTTTTATGTCCCATTTCACCATATTTGTAGCATAGGGAAATCCTATCGGGTCTTTTGCATACTTGTGTGGCCTGGCCATAGCCAAGGCATTCGAAACATTGAAGAGGCATTGCTCCTTGCCGCATCCTACAGACAACCTACCCTATTTGCACTTTGCCTTTGTTCAGGAATTGTTCGGCGTCCTTTTCGGTCAAGTCAACTATGGCCATGAATTGTCCCCTATCGTTTTCTGATGTCAGTCTCGCTTTGATCTTTCCTGCGCTCGGGAACTCCCTCGTGATGGCCTCTTCTGCCTCGGCCAGATCCGTGACGCAATCAGTGTCTCTTATTTCGATCGTTGCCATCAGCTCGAACGAGGCTATAGCTGTGATTTTGCCGAGGACTTTCTTTACTGCGTCGCAGAATGCTTCCTTATTGTCGGCCTCTCCTCCGAATGTGGCCCGATCGCGTTGGTCGTATTGTTTAATGATAGTGTTGGTGTCTTTGGCATCGGCCATTTTGGGGTTTTACGAGCAGTACTGCTACCGGGGTCTTTATCAGGGCTTCTGTCTCTCCTGTTTTGCATCAGGTCCATTTTCGTGTTGGGCGTCCGAGCGAACTTTACTTTCTGGCGATTTTTGAAGGATTTTCTTTGCGGCTTTTTTCGCTCCTTTTGTAAGCACTATCTCCAAGCCATAATCTGGTGCTCCACGCCCATCTTAGACCTCTTTCTTCCTTCTTTTATGCCAATCTCCTTCGATTGGGCTGAACGTTATTCTTTTATCGATTTTCACTGGTGGAAATATCGGTATGTGGCCTTTAGATTTCGCTCCCAGCGCTTCTTTAGCCTCGTCTCATCTCTGGCCTTTAACCAACTCCTCCGATAATGCCCTATGCGGTCTAGGAGCTCTTCTAGTTCAAGGAGCCCAATATTTACTGCTTTGCTAATTTTTGGGGAGTCGCATGCAAATTGTATTTTTTTCAGAACATTTCCCGCTTTTTGGAATAGCCTTTCTTCTTCGTGTTGCTGGGTAGCAATTGTACTTTGCGAACATCCTTAGGAGATGTTATCGCTTTCTGTTTCCAAATACGGTACTTCTGATACATTTCGACGTTGGCGATGCAATCACACAACGTCGCTTTATTTGGCTGGTCACTTGTTTCTTTTCCAGCCGTAATCTCTTCGTTGGCTTCAGGGTGATTTTTCATTATGTTGGGATTTACGACCCTTGCATCGGTCGCTTCATTAACGATCTCAGCAATGACCATCGAATTCTCGATGTTCTTTATGTTTTCTTCCACTGCTCGAACACCTGAAGCGGACTGCAGACTTTCCCGCTTTTCGTTTATAGGACGCTCGGGCGTTCGCATCATTTTTTGCTGCACCTGGACGCCGCAGGAATCTCAGCCTGGACAAGACTGTCTGTTAATCTCCGTTTTCCGTCCGTCTTCACTGTCATTGTATTATTCGTCGTTTTTGTCATCGTTAGTACCACTTTCGATGTACTATTAACATCGTGGCTGCAACCGCTGGTTGCATTGTCGTTATTTTTTTATTTCTTTTTTGGGTTTTTTTTTCATCTTCTTTACAAGTTTTTGGTTGCTCCAGTTTTCTTGGGTCCCTCCTTGGCGCCGCTATCTCCGTTCGTGTGTGTAGTTGCCTTTTTGGTTTCATGGTTATCTTTGCAGAGCAGGGAGGCCATGCGAGGGTTGGCACAAGCCCTTATATGGACAGGTGCTCAGAGCCAGAGCACCGCTAATTGGGAGTCCGTCTCAACCGACCCTGTACCACCAACCCAATGGTGCGAACTTCGCACGTACTCAGAGGCCTGCCAAGGTTTTACCGGGAGGGAGACGGTACGATAGTTGAATTGGAGCCGTTCACACACGAGTGTCACCTCGGCGCTACTGTGCAAAGCAACTAGGTCCAATCCATCATATCCGCCAACCCAAAGCATCAATTCTAGTTCGTTGTCCAAAGCGGTCGTTACCTGTCATCCCAGGAGGAAACCTCACGGCGCCCCCATATCCTCGGGTCCGTGGGGGCGGCACTCCCCAAAGAATGCTAGCCTCAAAAAGTGCTCTTGTCGTCCAACATTCCCCCTGCGCGAATTTCCTCGGGTACGTGGGGGCAGAGCTCCCCAAAGAATGCTAGTCTCTAAAAGTATTCCTGTCGAAATTATTATCCACAGGTTTACAAATAGTAATCCATAAGTGTGCAAATCAATTTTATTAGCAAAACATTTTCGTCTCTACAAAGGTTTTCTAAATACAATCGTCGGTAGATTCCTTTTATGTTAATAAATACACATGTGGTGCTACGAAAATTGGAGTAAGAACTCTAGAAGCAGGCAAGCCGAATTCTTTTTCCAAACCTTACGCTACAGACGACAAATTTACCTCTCTGGCTGGTACTACCAACGGGGATTTTTTTTTATTCAACTGATCCAAAAGGTTGTAATAACACTTAGAGCTAACTGTTTTACCTCTTTCAAGATAATCAATCAACAAAATCGCTCTTAAATCCCCATCATTCTAACTTTACCTACTTGGAAGTTGAACAACCAGCTTCAGTTCTCTGTAAATGTTTTTATTTCTGTTTAAGATCATGATGGTAAATCCAGACTTCATCCATCGTTAGAAAACAATGCACAAAATCGGTTTCATTCTGCTTGAAACGCTCTAAATTACGCTTGTTTTCGATTCAGCTTTTGTTGAATTTTTAAGGATGAAAGCTTTATCTATCCGAATACCTTATTCATACATAGTTCTTCGTCTAAAACGGAGAGTGCTCATTCGTCCAAGATACCTTTGGTATAAGTAATTTTATGTTTAGTGGCACTTGGATCTTTACAAATAATATCATAGACTTGCTCAATGGTTTCTGGTGTTGTTGCATCTTTTGGACGTCCAATACGTGGTTCATTTTCAACGCTTGTACGACCACGTTAAAACCCTAAGGGTTCGGCCACATTCCGATTTTTCTGCCGTAACCAGCGATTTTTAGACGCAAATACGAACACACTGCGACAAGATTCACAAAGCAACTTCAGGCATGCGCAGAACTAATATGCTCATTTGAAGGTATGTCTTTGCCAGGAACACACGCGCTAACTCGTTTGTGCGCTATGTAAGAAACTTCCGTGCACGTCAGCGTAAAATGTCCAAATGATGTGCGCCTGCGCGAGTATCACAAAAACTACCTACTAAACTGGTTTAAGGAAAAATCGCAAATTCCTGCGACTGCCGACCTGGACAAAATTGTCGGAAATCGCAGTGTGCGGGCTTCCATTTAACCATGTGTGACTTGCGACAGAAGTGCGGCTAAATAGTCGTAGTCTGATGCATCCCTAAGACACATCAATGCGCAGTTGAAAATGAAGGAGCACATTCCTTTAACATCTTTACCACTTTTATATGAATTGCTATTGCTGATAAATCTTCCAAAATAAAAAATTTTCTCACTGCACGATATTCGGTTTTATCCATTGTTTACAAAATTCACTGACATGTCAACTTCAAATGGTTTGTAAACAAGAATGAAGACAGATAGAAATAAACTTTTGTCTGTGTTCATATAGAATATGAAATATTAAAGTGCGTATGAATTTTGATACTTCTACTGGTTAATAGGTTTCAAAACTTATCAAACAACCTGTACCAAAATGTAAGCTGAATGCTGTTTTGTTGTGTTCATTGTACAATACGAGTATGCGTTTTTTCAAAGTTGGTTGGTTTTTTCTCTTTTTTCTAATCAATTGAAAATATTTCGGACATTTCATTTGACAACATTTGATAATGTTTTTTTTTTAAATAAATAATTAAAATAAAATAATTTTACAAAACCCTACTAAAATCGCGTCGTGTCTGTTCGTCTGTCTGTCCATCCGTCCGTCCGTGTGTCACAGCAGTTTTTCTCGGAAAATACTTAAGCTAGAAACATCAAATTTTGTATGTACAAAATAATTTTATAAGGTATTTAAGGCGGGTCTCCCCAAAGAGGGGAGTGACACCCCGAAAAAAAATTTCATTGAAGGTAGCCGATATGGGTATCAAATAAAAGGTCTTGATGAGAACTTTTCAAAACAGGTCTTAGCTTGGCAAAGTTTGCTTCGAGGGGCGCACAGGGAGGGGAAATAAACAAAAAATTTGTGTCCCCCCCTCGCGATTGGACACCTGTGATCTGAAAAATCTGAAAAAATCAAGATTGGAGGCCTTGATGAGTACAACAACAACAAGTACGTTAGAAGTCACAATTCACTCAACTTTGTTAGTAATAAAATGATTTATCAATTTATGTTTTCTTGAATAAAATCTTAACGGTACACTTAAATTTAATGAAATTCAGTACACAGATGACTATTTATAAGATTGATCTACCCTGCAAGTTTCATAAATATATATTTAGCGAAGCTATTGCGGTTTGAATTTTCCTGTATTAATATGGAACAATATGCGCTGCATGTAGTACCATGGCAACCTATGGCTATGGAACAACGTGCGCTTTTTACCGACTCAGACACTACAGTTTTGCTAGGATTTGCATGAAAATTTCAGGAATGATAGGTGTCATGAATATCTTTGAGAATTCAGCTAGTGGTATCAGTAATCGTAAAACGTGTGATATCAGTAATCGTAAAACAAAATAGTGGCTGTTTTAAATGCGAAGATTGAATAATTTTGAATTATTTTTTCCCAACTTCAACGTTTAAGGTGCATGCTTTGAACACTTGATTCAATTTAATGAATGACTGAAGATGAGTATCTACAATTAATACTCATAAGTGAAACAAGTCAAGGAGGCGGGAGAGGGCTCCTAGCAAAAGGGCTTTGTAACAACTCTAGGATTCGAAAAAATTGGCCATGAATCGATGATAACAGTACAGGAGCGTGGCCCCTGAAAAAAAAATCATCATACGTAGCCGTTATGAGTATGAAATGAAAGTTTTCATGGGAACTCTTCAAAACAGTTCTTAAACTGTCAGTATTTGCTTCAGTGGGGGCACAGGGGTTTAATTTTTCAATACACTGTCCAAATATTTTAGAGTATTGTTGATGGTAGTGAGTATGGAGATTCTAGAGGCATGGTTTACGTCTGCACGGGCTAAACGCTACTTATTCTGAAACCATCTCTCTAAAGTAATAAAATTTTAATTACAATTTAAGTTTGCTGATAGTTATTGTGTGTGTTCTGAAAATTTCTCAATAATCGAACTATAAACAGCTATATTACAGCGGACTGAATATTTATTAATTTATTTATTTTGCCAAACCAGACATATCCTGATAGCATAAAATTACACAAAAACCCTTGTAAACAGTACATTTTCTTGGTACAGTAATTTTTACGTACACTCATATTGAGGAATGAAAGGATTTCAGGATATAATTTTTATATGAGGATTTTGAAATGGAGGGGAGTGATATTGTTGTTGAATGCCTTACAACATCTGTCTATTGGCTCATTGTCTACATAAGTAGTGCGATGTAGTCTTGTAATTCTTAGAGAGAGAGAGTAATTTTTTTTGTAATACACTGAAGCATCGTTCTCCTAGAATCTAGTGATGCCATATTTACCACATGGAGCCGATAGTTATATGATTGTAGGCTATGGAAGTTTCTAGGGTCATAAAGGGATCTGAGGGCAAAAAGAAGAAATTGTTTCTGAACCGATTCTAACCTGTCAGCGTGAATATTGAAAACTGGGCTCCAAATCAGGCTGGCATATTCAAGAATAGGGCGTACTAATGAGACATATAGTGATTTAGTAACCCAAATATTCTTTAATTCTTTAGCTCTTCATTTGATGAATCCTACCATCTTATCAGCCCTGGAAGGAACTCCATCATACTGCAGTTTAAAATGAAGCTTTTGGTCCAGAACGACGAGGGATCCACAATGCTTTCGATTCTACTAAGTGTTGTATTGTTGATGTGATAGTCAAACAGAAGGAAGCTCCGTTTTCTTGAAAAACTTATCACCTGGCATTTTTCGAAGTTTAAAGAGAGATGGTTGTTGCAACACCATTCAGAGAGAGTGTTAAGTTTGGACTGCAGAAACATCATATCGGATAAAGATGATATGACGTGATAAACTTTAGGGTAATCTGCATAAAAAAGATGAGATACATCATGAAAAACTGCTGAGAGATCAGATATGATAATATTAAACAAAAGAGGCGCAAGATGACTTCCTTGAGGAACCCCAGAGGGGACCTGAAATTGTTTCAATAATTATCTTTGAAATTGGACAACTTGAGTGCGGTCTTTAAGGTAAGAACGGTTCAAAGGGTTCTTGGAGATGCGGCAACGGTTGCCTCGCTCGAACCAATGGCCACCCTGGAAATCAGGGACCTCGACTGCGTCACGGACAAAGCTGAAGTAGAGGGTGCCATTAGGAGGGAGTTCCCCAGCTTAAGTGAAGTCAAGGCAAGATTGACACGTGAAAACACAAGGGGGCAACGCATGGCTATTGTCGAACTAGCTGATAACGCAGCAAATCCTGGCGAAGGGCAAAATTAAGATAGGTTGGGTGATCTGCAGGATACGGAGAAGAGCGATCCCTATCCACTGCTTCAGATGCTTGGAATACGGACACACCGCGTATGGCTGTAGGGGACCCGACAGGAGGTCTCTGTGCTACAAATGTGGTGAAACAGGGCACAAAAGGAAGGAGTGCACGAACGAGGCAAAATGCATTCTTTGCAAGGATGCTAAGCTAGCACCCGGCGACCTCAAACATGAGCCGGGGACAGGGAGATGCTGGGTTTTCAAGGAGGCCCTAACTAAAGCCAAATCGATACTCAAATGATCCGTATCCTGCAGGTCAATTTGCACCGAAGCACAAACGCCCAGGACCTACTTGAGCAGTTTGCGAGGGATAAGAAAGCTGACCTCCTGTTGCTGAGCGAGCAACATCATAACAAGGACTCGCAAGCGTGGTACCCTGACAAATCTGGTACCTCGGCCATCTGGGTTCGAGACAGCGCCCGCCTTCACGTGCAGGGCCATGGACGCGGGGATGGTTTGTGTGGGTGCGGTGTTCAGGGATAACATATTTCAGTGTTTATCTGACGCCTAACGAGGCAATGCGATCTTTTTGAACCAAACTCGATGCCCTGGAGGACGCTGTCTCGAACACAGAGGGCCACATGCTGGTCGGGGGAGACTTCAACGCTAGAGCCATTGAATGGGGTATGCCACAATCCAGAACAGCGCTTTTTGTCCTAAATACTGGTAACACCTCTACTTTCCGCCGCTGGGGTTGCGTAGGAACCATACCCGATGTGACACTTGCTTCGGAGTCCCTGGTACCTAGAGTACACAACTGGCAAGTACTAGAGGACTACTTGGCAAGTGATCACCAGTATATAGCTGTTGAGATTCACGACGGTGCCACTCTGCGTGCATATGCCCAAACTTCAATCCTTGGATGGAGGACTGGGAGGGTGGAGGTTGAGAGGTTTGCTGACGCGCTTACGGCAGGCGCACCGTTGCTGGGAGCTCCGCCAGGGAGTGGAGGGCCTACAGCCAAGGACTTGGTGAACTCAACTATCAGTACCATCATAGCTGCTTGCGAGTCTACCATGCCCCGTCGGAGACCCCGACATGGTTAGCCTCCAGTATACTGGTGGTCAAACGAGATCGCCGAACAAAGAAGCGAGTGTCACAAACTTCGGCGAGAGGCCCAGCGGGCGCGAACACGGGAGGAGGCAGACACTAGGCTAGCAGCATACAGGTCCAGCAGGAAATATCTTTGCAGGCTTATTAACAAGAGCAATGCCCGATGCTGGCAAGACCTCGTGGACGATGTAAATAGGGATCCGTGGGGCCTTGGCTATAAGCTGGTCATGGGGAAACTTGGTGCCCTACGGAAGCCTTGTATGCATGACGCGGAAAAGATGGACGCGATAGTGCGCGGACTCTTCCCCGCCCATCCCGTCCGTGTTGACGCTGTCCATGGTGAAACAGCAGTCGAGTGCCCACTCTTCACACAGCTGGAACTGGAGGAGGCAGTCCTCTCCCTGAAAGCGAGGAAGGCTCCAGGTCCAGATGGTGTTCTAGCTGAGGTTTTGCAGCTCGTCTATCACCATTGTCCTGACTTGCTGCTCAGCACATTCAACGCTTGCCTACGGGCCGGGGTTTCCCCGGTACGATGGAAGGTGGCGAGGCTCGTGCTGGTCAGCAAGGGGAAGGGGAATCCCGACTCGCCGTCTGCATACCGCCCGTTATGCATGCTAGACACGGCTGGGAAAGTGCTAGAGAAACTCATCAAGGGAAGACTCACTGACGTGATTTGTGCTGCTGGGGACCTATCTCCTCGGCAGTACGGCTTTAGAGCAGGACGTTCTACCATTGATGCGATTGCAGAGGTGGTGGACGCGGTCCAAAAGGCAGAGGCATATAGTCGCACCAAGCGACGGATCGTCCTGTTGGTGACACTCGACGTCAGGAATGCCTTCAACTCCGCTAGATGGGTGGATATTCTGGACACGCTGGAAAACTCTTTTCAAGTTCCAGAATATCTAATGCGGCTTTTGAGGAACTACCTAAAGGACCGAAGCCTGCTCTACGACACGACACAGGGCCAACGAAGGATGGAAATTACATCCGGTGTTGCCCAGGAATCTATCCTTGGTCCGGACCTGTGGAACGTGTCTTACGACGGGCTACTGAGACTTGAGATGCCAGATGAGTCGCGCTTGGTCGGCTATGCGGATGATGTTGCGGCTCTGGTCGCCGGACGCACCGTTGAACAAGCGCAACTTAGGCTAGGTATGCTAATGCGTCGAGTGTGGGACTGGATGACTGCTCGCGGGCTCAGTTTAGCACTGGAGAAAACCGAAGTGGTCATCTTGACAAAAAAGAGAATCCCTAGAGTAAGGATGATCAGTATTGGAGATATACAGATCGAATGCTTCGGGAATATCGGCCCTGAGTCGACTTATGGCCAACGTAGGGGGACCCAGCCCAGCAAGAAGACGCCTCTTGATGAGTGCTGTAGGGTCAGTGCTACTGTACGGAGCAGAGGTATGGGGCGACGCTCTCAGCAAGGAGGTATACCGAAAACGATTGGCACAGGTACAGAGAAGAGGAGCACTGAGAATTGCATCTTCGTATCCAACAGTCTCCGACTCGGCGGTGAGAGTGATTGCAGGCGTGATACCTGTCACCCTCCTTGCCAGAGAGCGCCACGCTATTTACCTGCGCCGAAACGGGGATGCGAGGGAGATGATTGTCCGCGAGGAGAGACAACGCTCGCTCAACGATTGGCAGCAGTCTTGGAGGAATTGCACGAAGGGAAGGTGGACTGCGCGCATCATCCCGGATGTGAGACCGTGGCTAAATCGAAGGCATGATGAGACTGACTTCTATCTGACCCAGCTTTTGAGCGGGTACGGGTGTTTTCAGTCTTACCTACACAAGATCGGCAAGTCACGGTCTCCCGATTGTCGGTTTTGCCCAGGAGAGGAGGACAATGCCTGTCACACATTTTTTGCGTATACCAAATGGGCCAGGCTGCGAAGGGAACTCTACAGGGAGACGGGAGAGCTCACCCCGGATAATATAGTTGCGGTGATGCTCGAATCAGTTGACAAATGGAACCAGGTGGCACATTATGCTCGAGCAGTCCTAAAATATAAAAGGGACTCACAGCAGCCGGAGGCACTGGGGCTGGGGGATCGCTCTTCTGGCAATTCCTCTTCCCCTCTCCCCTCCCGCTAGGAAAGGGACTCCCCAGCTTGAAGGCGCCCCACGGCGTAACAAAACGAGACCTGGCCCGAAGTAATGTGTCAAACGATTTCAGGCTAGGTTCTCAGATTGACAGGGGAGGTGTTTAGTGGGTAGTCCAAAGGTATCCTCCATGGGAGTCCCACACTGCCAGACTCGGCGGGCATAAATGCCTTCACCTCCCTACCACAAAAAAAGGTAAGAATGGATTCAATCGTGTAAATGGCCAGCAATTCCAAAATTATGGAGCTTGTTAAGCAAAACTGCATGATTTACACGACCAAATGCTTTGCTAAAATCGGTATATATTGCATCAATCTGGAGACTTTTTTCTATCTCACACAGAATACTTGTTGTACTGATTAGGAGATTGGTGGTAGTAGATCTTTTTTTTCTGAACCCATGCTGCTCTTCATTAAGCCATGGTTCTACAATAGGCGAGATCTTGTTGCAAAGTATTTGTTCAAAAAGCTTTGGAATGGATGATGATATGGCAATACCTCTATAATTTTGAAGAAACCGTTTATCATTCTTCTTACGGATTGGTATTAAGTAAGAAGATTTGCAGTAAGAAGGAAAGATGCCACTAGAGAGTGATTTATTGAAAATGATGGAGAATGGCTTGGTTATTTGTTCTTTGCACTAGATTAGAAAACTAGGAGAAATAAGGTCGGGACCAGGTCCCTTATTGGCATCCAAATAGCCAATCGCATGAGCGATTTCTTCCTCAGAAATTGAAACTTCGTTAATCAATGTTGTTGGAGCCATTTCCAAAACGGGATTCAATGGGTTCTCAGGATTATAATCAACTTCTTTAAAGTAATTTGCAAAGAACTCGCAGATTTGCGCTGGGGAGCAAGAAACTGAATCCATGAAAAACATATATGGAGGGTAGCCTTGAGTCTTACGCTTGCTGATGATTTAATATCATTGCTGACATCTTTCTTGCTTTTTATAGTTCTGTAATATTTGTTCCTTTGATTTTGTAAATGTCTAAGATCACTATTTAATCAAGGTTCAGAAAGTTTATCTTTTTTTTTTTTAACTTTAGGCACATAATTTTCGACGGTGTCAAGAGTTATTTGATAAAAACAGGATAACGCTTCTTCTAAATCCAACGTCGAAAGTGTACCAGTCCAATCAACGGCGAAAAGATGTTTACTGATACTTTCATAACCAGCACCTCGAAAGTCGTATACAATTGACTTATTGTATGAAATAGGGCTAGAAACGTCAGGAGTGAAAATCTCAATATTAAGAGCAGACTGATGTAGGCTGTTACAAAAAAGGTTCTCTTTGTCATTAGTTTGATCAACCACTACATCGTCATATTCATTCGTAAAAATTCTTCTCCTTCTTCTTTGTAGCGCTACAGCCCCTTTCGAGCCTTCGCTTGGAGATAGTTCGAGTATCTCATTTTTCCTGAACGTACTGATTTTTCCGGAAGTTGGTTTGGTCAGTACCATGCTCCCGTGTGCCTGCTCAGCTATGATATGATCAGATTAAATCAGTACATATCACCACTGAGTGAACACTTATAGTCTGTCCGAAAAATCCCCTGAACTAAATCACGTTGCTCCCAACGAGATTTGAACCTGTGACCTTCGGCTTATGCGTTCATGCGCTAACCACCAGGCCACACAGACTACTCGTTAAAATTAGGTCTAACCAAGTTCCCTTTTTTTTGGGCGTCGGAGCAATTTGCTGCAAATCGTTGCCATAAAAAGTACTCACCAAATTAAAATCATGACTGTCAAGAAGATTGATTGGGAGAAGACGATTATCGACTTCGTCGTTTACGAATTTCAGAATCGGTCGATTAAAATTGCCAGTGATAATTATTATATCATCTTCTTTAATAGATGCAGTTAGAGACGAAATGGTTTCGATGACTTCGTTGTCGACAATTACGGAAGAATTTGGAGGTACATAGTACACGCTAAGATAGAGACTAAGCTCATTTGTAGGTACATGAAGCAATCTATGCTGGAATAATGTATATGAGGTGGTACTTATGAGCTCACTTGATAGAAAGTTGTTAACTGCAACTAACACACCACCTCCTCTTGATTTTCCAACGCTGCAAAAGTCTCGATCGTCTCTAAAGATGGTTCAATCACTGTCTAGAATCTCTTCATTTCTATGTGCATCATTTAGCCAAGTTTCTGTCGGAAATAAAATTTTAAAATGGCAAGTTTTGCATCAAGGAATAATTTGTTTTAATTTAGATCGGATACACTGCATTTGTGGAAAAATAATTTAAGGCTTTGCTGAACAGGCATTTTATTGGGGATGAAGAAATTTGTTGTGTTGTCCCCTAGTCCTTTGAAGCGAGGAGATGTGCTTCGAACTTACATGCGACGCAAATGTTTCAAGATATTTTTTCGCTTGATCTGCCAAGACTCCAAGCTCTTCATGAAAGCGAAAATACATACCTCGAAGAGAATCAAAATCCACAGGGAGACCTTCTCTTTGTATTATGACCTTGAGACTAGTCTTTGTTTTTCCATCAATACATGTTGTATTGGGAGCCTTATACATGTATGCCAAAAAGAGTCGTACACATTCGTAGATTTTGTGGTGTCTAAATCTCGACAGTAAATACCAATTTTCTAAATCAACCCCAGAATTGATCGTGGCCTTTATAGATGGTGGGCAAAGTGAATCTAAAATGGATTTATTGCTATCTTGGGGAACAGAAGACTGTGCAAGGTGTATTGAGCCCAAAGAAGATGGTACTTGAAGCTCGCCAAGGTTAAAATTGTTATATTTACATTGTGGTTGAGAGGGTTTCTCCGCCATGGCCAGAGTTTCAATCGATTCGGAGACATTTTGGACATCGTTCTACTCAAAGTTAACTATTTTTTGTGACACGCTACTATTGCTAGAGTCGTCTTGTGTTGCCAACGCTACCTTAGTTGCAATAACAGCAGTAGCTTGCAATGAATTAAGTGTTGAGGAAAGTTCAGAAATAATCATGGGTAAAGTTTGGTTAGTACAATTAGAAACATTAGTGGGTGTGCATACTGTTTTTGTGTTTGAAGTTTAAATTAGGGGATGTTGAGCTGCTGATGGTTCTTCACTGCTTAAATACCATACCATTCCAGGAGTAACTACCACTTCTTGTCATCATGTTGGAGAACAATCAGGCATATCTCGATAGAATGAAAGCTTTGAATCGGGGCTTTCGTTTGTTCTTCTGAGGTATCATTTCAACTTTGCAACCTTAAATGATAAGGTCATTTTCAATAATCATCTGGATTTTAGCTGTATTGCAGTTTTTCTCAGCTTTCTGCATGAAGAAAATTCTGTACTCTGATTGCGAATTTGTGGAATCCTTACAACAACATTATCACGTGATAATAGGAAGATACACGTTTGCAGCGGATCTAGCCACTACAGATATGTAGGAATTTTGAAAAAATCTTTGAAACGGTTGGTAAAATTGATGTATTATCATAATTAATCAAGCAACGGGTTCAAAACACTTGAAACGAAATGGCGGCGAATTTAAATGCATGAGAACCAGGATATAATTTTTTGAACTCATTTTATGGAATCTGTATATCAGTCAAAATTTGATATGCAGAACATATTGTTTGATTTACTAATTGTTTTACAAAACCCTTCTGCTCCTGCCAGAATCTCTCCTACTACTTCAACTTGTTACTTCATGAACTCGAGATGGAGAATGTTTAATGTTACACGGCTGTCCGGTCAAAGTCAACAGCCGGAGGATGCTGCCACCGAGGCCGATTTCTTTAAGTTTAGAACAAACCTAAAACTGGGGAGAAACACATTTTCAAACGACCAAGCCTCTGCAAATATGATAAGGTTTCGGAAGCCGTGCATCACATTGGAGTGCTGTCATGACTTCTTAATTAACGAGGTCAGCGCAAAGTACACAAATTGTGGCAAATTTAAATACATGTTAATCATATCTTATCTTTTCGATCTTAATTGATGGATTCGATGTATGGGTATGAATCACGATGTTGATATTCGGGGAATGTTGCTTGAATTGCAAATTTATTCACTTTAATTTTTAGGGTTTTGTACTGAAATACAAAACCCTATTGCAATCACGACCTGTGTCCGTCTGTCCGTCCGTCCATCCGTCCGTCCGTCCGTCCGTCCGTCCGTCTGTATGTCACAGCACTTTTTCGCCGAAACTATAAAGGCTACAGCCATGAAACTTTGTAGAAAGGTCAAAAGAGGTGACCTCTTGAAAGTTCAAGGGTGGAAAAATTTTTCAAAGGCGTTTAAGGGGGGTCTCCCCATATAGGGGGGTGACCCCCAAAAAAAATTTTCACCATTGGTAGTCGAGTAGGGTGTCATTGGAAAGGTCTCAATGAGGTCTTTTCAAAACAAGTCTTAAAATTGTCTTATAAGTACCGAGGGAGGCAGGGGAAGGGGAAATGTACGAACTTTTCGCGTACCCCCCTCGCGATTGGACACCTTCCATCCGAAAAATCTGAAAAAAATCAGGAATGTAGGCCTTAGTAAGTACAACAACAATAAATACATGAGAAGTCGAAATTCACTCAACTTTGTTAGTAATAGTATGATTTATCGATTTTGTGTTTTCTTGAATAAAATCTAAATGGTACCTTTAAACTCAATAAAATTTAGCAAAGAGATGACTATTTATAAGATTGATCTTTTTGGAAAGCTTCATAAAGATCGAATAGTATTTGCCGAAGTTATAGCGATTTGAATTTTCGTGTATTACTATGGAGCAGTATGCCCTGTATTACTATGGGAACATATTGCTATGGAGCCATATGCGCTTTTTACCGACTTAGACACTACAGCTTTGCTAGAATTTGCATGAAAATTTCAGGAGTGATAGGTATCATGAAGATGAGTACATACAATTGAAACAAGTCGAAGAGGCAAGAGAGAGCTCCTAGCAAAAGGGCTTTGTAACCATTCTAGGATTCGAAAAAATAGGCCATGAATCGATGATTACAGTACAGAGGAGTGGCCCCTGAAAAAAATTTCATGAAAGGTAGCCGATATGAGTATCTACTGAAAGTTCTCTATGAGGGCTTTTCAAAACAGTTCTTAAACTGACAGTTTTTGCTGCAGTGGGAGCACAAGGGGGGAAATACATGAAAAATGTGTTTCCTCCCTCGCGAATGGACACCCGTGATCTTAAAAATCTGAAAAAAATATCAAAGGAGATATTTATGGGTATAACTATAACAAATACCTCAGAAGTCAAAATTCGTTCAACTTTGTTAATAATAGTATGATCCTCGAATTTTACATTTTCTCCAATTAAATCGTCTTTGACATGTTTCTTGATTTTATTCGTTGCTGGTTACTGCATTTTGTAAGTTGAGTACAAAACCCTTCTGACATGAGCATAGGTCTGTCTACCCAACTTGTTTATAATTGTCACTGACCTTCATGGACAGACGACACAGCATTAATTAGGCGCTGTAAAAATTTCATGGTAGTATAGTTTATAATCAGACATTTTACTTTCGTTTGAGATTTACATAATACTTTAATATGGTACAATATGGTACTTGCCAATATTTATCACAACTTTACCACTAAGCCCAATAAAATTTGCCTAATACACAACCTTTCGCTGACTTCCCTGTTTCAGATATACTATGTATATGTACGAGTACATGCTAGGAAAATAGTTTTGAAAATCCATCATTTGGATTGTTTATGTCTGACAAAATATTAGGATTGAGGGATTCAAAGCTGAATTGAAACGCCCGCAGGTGCTATCATCATTATTTCATGGCATTCTCTGTAGAGGATTTTGGCGTTATTTGTAGCAGAATGGAAATGTTTCGTTTAAGCTCTGCTTCGTCCTTCATCCACACAATGGTGGCCTCATTTCTCCTTACCAGTGCTTTTGTTGTTTATTGTGTATTTGCCGGTAATGACTTTTATGATGGGCCTCTTTGGGCGACAATATAGCGGCAAAGGTATCCTACGGCACATTATTGCTGAAACTTTCAATAATAACTTATGACCATAACTTTTTACGGCACAGACATACTCGTACATAGGGTGGATAGTGTGACGTCTATCTTACACTTGAACATTTAATCGTACTGGGTTTTTATATCTACAGGAATAAGTGCATATAGCTTACAATATCCAAGTTTTAAAATTTAACTAACTGTTTAGCTTCAGAAAAGAATATAGTACTTTTGAAGAAGATTCTCAATTCTATTGTAACATCACCCTGTACTCGATTGTTCTTCATCATTTTTCCGAGGGATAAGATAAACACCTTAAGCAAGAAATGTTGCTAACACCGTCAACTTGTTCTTTTTCTTCTCGGATTATTACACACATGAGATTAATTGAGTATACGCCTTTAAAAGTGAATACCATTCCCAGGTTATTTCTACCCTCGAGCTTTTTTTACGTAAACAGCTTAGAAAAATCCCCCTTAGAAAATAAGACCAAGAACTTATTATGTCCTTCATTTTCCTTCCGTGTTTGTTCAAGGCTGGTGTAGTATTCTGGGGATAGCTACTGATTCATATTTATTGTGTATCAATTTTGATTTCGCCGTTTAGAAGTTTTACCTTATTTATCGAGAATTAATGCAAATATGGAGATTTGTTTTATGTTTACCATCGTATATTTTGAAACACGTGTAAAGTATACTGCATAAAATTCAAATCATTGTCGTCGAAATTGTTTTGTAAGATGAAGGATTTTAGCTTTGTACTAGAATTAGATTCTTGGGGGGAGTTTATAAGATTTTCTTCATATGGATTCAGGAGTTCCGGGGGTTTTAAATATTCTTCTCCGATAAGTTTTAAACGAAACGGATACGTTTGGATATTCACATAGAATTTATGACTATTTGAAACTCCAAATTATCCCATAAAAGAATCCATGAGTTAATGATCCAAAGTGTTTTTCCAGGGGCCGTTGGAGAATTCGGATTATAAAACCAACTGGTAAGCTTCAATTTAAGTTTAAAGAAGCATTTTAGGCTAGGGTATGCCTATTCGTTGAAATTATTTATAAATTTGACTAGCAGATAGATACAATGAGTCTTTTTCGGAGACAGTACGAATGAATTTTTATCTTAGGGGTTTCGTGCATCCAAATACAAAAATCCTTATAGAATCACTCGTATGACTGTCGATTCGTCTGTCACAGCCGAATTTGGTCCCATCACTGTGAAAGTTGAAGTTTAGTTCCCATATATATGTATTCCTGTAGTAATATACGAGTATATATGAATATGTAAGTGAAATAAATTAATTTAAAAAAATTTAGGCTGCTTTTCGGGGAGGGGTAGGGGGATGAAAATATCTCACATAGTGTACGGTGTAACATACACAATGAAAGCTTTTTTGTAAGTCTCAAATATAATTATTTTTACCAATTTGCGATTAAATAGTTTTCAAGTTATTTAGGAAAATCGATGGAAATTGACCACTTTTTTCTCTCCCCTTCTGCTTATCACTGAAACCACAGTGCCTCAATTTCTAAATTATATAAAACATTCTTTTTAATCGTTGAATATAGGAAAATTGACCATAGAAAAATTGTCTTAACAAAATATTTAGTAAAAGCAGCTCTGTAGGGATTAGGGAGGGTGAATTGAATGATTCCTTATCTTCATTCGATAACATCAACTACTCCTCGTCCTCTATATTTTGATAGCTCTCTAGAGGCAAAGTCAAATACGCTTTGTTCAATCATAGTTATGAATTTTCAAAGAATATAAAGAAACAAACAATCAAAATACGACAACTTAATGGCCTAAATGGCTCTCTAAATTTAAACGTTATCAGTCAAACTCATTTAATGCAAAAAAAAAAATACTATCAACTTTAAATCAATTAAAATTATTACATATTTTATGGTTCAATTTGAAAAAGGAGAAAGATCCACTCAATACTTTTCAAAAATTATTTAGAATTTCAACAGTGAACCTTTGTCCTAAGCCCAATATGTAATAACCTTATTTTAATGAAATTCAATCAAATACTTCATCTTATGCTAATCCAATGCTAACACAATATGCATAAAGTAAGCGTTTAACCTTATCTCGAGACATAATATAAACAAGTTGGGTAGACAGACCTATGCTCATGTCAGAAGGGTTTTGTACTCAACTTACAAAATGCAGTAACCAGCAACGAATAAAATCAAGAAACATGTCAAAGACGATTTAATTGGAGAAAATGTGAAATTCGAGGATCATACTATTATTAACAAAGTTGAACGAATTTTGACTTCTGAGGTATTTGTTATAGTTATACCCATAAATATCTCCTTTGATATTTTTTTCAGATTTTTTAGATCACTGGTGTCCATTCGCGAGGGAGGAAACACATTTTTCATGTATTTCCCCCCCCCCCCCCCCTGTGCTCCCACTGAACCAAAAACTGTCAGTTTATGAACTGTTTTGAAAAGCTCTCATAGAGAACTTTCAGTTGATACTCATATCGGCTACCTTTCATGAAATTTTTTTCAGGGGCCACTCCTCTGTACTGTAATCATCGATTCATGGCCTAATTTTTCGAATCCTAGAATGGTTACAAAGCCCTTTTGCTAGGAGCTCTCTCTTGCCTCTTCGACTTGTACTTGTTGCATGTACTCATCTTCATGATACCTATCACTCCTGAAATTTTCATGCAAATTCTAGCAAAGCTGTAGTGTCTAAGTCGGTAAAAAGCGCATATGGCTGCATAGCAATATGTTTCCATAGTAATACAGGGCATATTGCTCCATAGTAATACAGGAAAATTCAAATCGCTATAACTTCGGTAAATACTATTCGATCTTTATGAAGCTTTCCAAAAAGATCAATCTTATAAATAGTCATCTGTTTGCTAAATTTTATTGAGTTTAAGGGTACCGTTTAGATTTTATTCAAGAAAACACAAAATCGATAAATCATACTATTACTAACAAAGTTGAGTGAATTTTGACTTCTCATGTATTTGTTGTTGTTGTACTCATTAAGGCCTACATTCATGATTTTTTTCAGATTTTTCGGATGGAAGGTGTCCAATCGCGAGGGGGGTACGCGAAAAGTTCGTACATTTCCCCTTCCCCTGCCCCCCTCGGTACTTATAAGACAATTTTAAGACTTGTTTTGAAAAGATCTCATTGGGGCCTTTCCAATGACACCCCACTCGACTACCAATGGTGAAAATTTTTTTTTGAGGGGTCACCCCCATATATGGGGAGACCCCCCTTAAACGCCTTTGAAAAAATTTTCCACCCTTGAACTTTCAAGAAGTCACCACTTCTGACCTTTCTACAAAGTTTCATAGCTGTAGCCTCTATAGTTTCGGAGAAAAAGTGCTGTGACATACAGACGGACGGACGGACGGACGGACGGACGGACAGACGGACAGACGGACACAGGTCGTGATTGCAATAGGGTTTTGTATTTTAGTACAAAACCCTAAAAATCGAACATATACTTATCCTAAATATTATGCAATAGTTCGGAGAAATCTTTAAAAAATGTTCAATGATGTGCAACTGTACACTTACAATTTGCAAATGAAAAGCAATGCGCAGAAGTGCGAAACAATCTTGTTTCGGACAACGCTGCAGGGGTCAGTCAAGACCTGAAACGTAATTGGAAGGACTTTCACATCACGGCTGGGGAGGGTAGTTTAGAACGAGTTCCACATAAATCCTGTGTTCGATACCTGGGTGTTCATCTCAATCAGTATCTTCACTATACTGAACATGTCAAGATCATGCTCAGTAAGGCACTAAAAGTATTCATGACCCTACGAAGACTCTTTCATTCCAGAAACATTGATCAAAAGGTCAAAATTATCTGTTACAAGGCCCTGGTTAGACCAGTTTTAACATATGGATGTTAGATCTGTTACAACCAGAGTGCTAGTACTATGGAAAAATTAAGAGTTTTCGAAAGAAAATGACTTCGTGCATGTACTGGTTTGTACAGAAAGCCTGAGACGGATTGGAAGCATTATATATCGATAATCGATATCGAATAGAAGAATTTATCAAACTGCTCAAGTGACAGGAGTCGATATCTTCATATTGAAACTTCTGCGGAATCATATCGCGAGATCTGTGACTGTGAGCGAAAACAGCCGTGTCACCCAACAGATGTGTATATTACGACATGTCTCGCTACTGGCTTCGTTCCTCCAGATATGTTTTTGATTCTGATGGTGTCCCAATCATATATCACATATATCGACGGGCCACCGATAAGAAGATAAAATATCCTCCGAGTTTAAGTTCATGCCAACAAGACCAACAATTCCAATGGAGATACTCACATGCTAGATTCGTTGAAGCTGATCGAATTAAGACGGCACAGTCCAGGTATTGGTGGCTGAATTACAATGTCCTAATTATTCGTTTTTATTTCCAGTTTTTGTGTTTGTCGTTACTTAGTTTTTTAATTTCAGCTCATTATTGCTACATTTAGTGTTGTTGTTTATTTGTGTTAAAAATTAGGGATAGGTTAGATATATGCTATCTTTATTATATTATGTTTAGTGATAAGGTTAATCGCGTAGGTTAGTAATATTGTGATAGAATTTGTTTAGTATAAGATAAAGTACCTTGATTGAATTTTATTAGAATTAGGTTGTAGTATATTAGATACATTTGGTTATCGATTAATCGATAGTGCCCTCAGACCGGGGAACCAAACGCGTCCCCAGGGTTGCGGATAGGGGAAGACCTTTCTCGAAAGGTTCGCTGCGAATAACCAATAAGCAGCCGTGGACAATGGTCGGCAGTGAAGGGAGGGTCTCAGGACAAATACCTGAGTGTCAATGATCTTCACTGTGACATGACGAAATATATGGCGTCATCAATTATTAATATATCCTGGCATTAGGTAAAATGCTATGGGAACGGAAACCCAGACAGAAAACCAAATCATGCAGGTCCACAAGGTAAACCAAATTACGGCGCAGGGGGTCGGATCCCCAGTGCCGGCGGCAGAGGGTAGTGAGCGAGCAGGCTCCCGGCCGTCGTCATCCAGCGACTGCAATGTTATAGAAGTGGTGAACTTGGCTTCTGTAACAGATATAACTACAAGCAAACAGGACGCTAGCACGGAGAACCCTTTCAGGCAAAAACCGCTGTTGGCAAGAACACCGATAAAACAAGTCACCGATTGCGGGGAGAGGCAGCAAACCCCAGAAACACTGTCAAAGTCAACATCACAGGTTAAATCATCGGAGACAGACCACAGACGGACTAACGAACGAAAGAAGGCAGAGTGCGTTGTGCAACCTGGCATCATTGCGGCCTTTGGGCGCAGTAGAAGGACTATGCGCACTCCGGAGCGTCCAGTGCAAGACGTACACAATCCGGATCAAGCTGCGACACCAACAGAGACCAGTGTTAGACTGGGGGAGGGAGAAGTTTTGCCGTCGGCCGACGCCACCTCAAACGTCACCCAAGCGATAGAACCAAAAGGGCTAGGAAACGGGGGCCTCTCCCAAGAGGTGGCGCCAAATAACACAATCACCCTTGACCGCCCCAAAGAGGAGCGGCTTACTCGGAAAGTGGGGACTATCGTTAAACAACTGAGGGCTGCCTGCGAAGTGCAGAAAAACATAGGCAAGAGTGTCAGGAATGGCATTTTTGAACTGGAGGAGCTTTTTGGTCACATAACGCACTCAGGCGGAGGTGTGTTTCAAACGGAAAGCACCAAAAAGACACGCTCTCCCTCGAGGTATCAGTGGGTCCTAGGAGCAGCAAAAGAATGGCCGGTAGCCCAATCGAAGGCGACCGTGAGAAAAGGAGGAAAGACGAGACCATAAACGAAGTTGTTACTCCAGACGAGGAGTTTCATGTGGTGCGAAACAAAGCAGCGAAAAAAGCGCCAAAAAGCTGCTCCTAGAAAAAACAGACAAAGAGCTCAACCACGAAAGAAGAACAAAGAACCCCCCGATATACCGCAGAAAACAAAAAGCGAACCGCGGCGCAAATCCTTGCGAGAGGCACTGCTTATTAAACCCACTAAGGGCCAAACCTATGCAGATGTCCTCCGTGAAATTAAAGGAGCGGTTAAGCCAGACGACACCAAAACTGCCATCAAAGCAGTTCGACGAACCCGGACCGGTGGCCTGCTGGTAGAATTCAGGCCAGAGGCCACAAAAAAAGATGCATTCCGTGACCCGGTTCAAAAGGTTCTTGGAGATGCGGCAACCGTTGCCTCGCTCGAACCAATGGCCACCCTAGAAATCAGGGACCTCGACTGCGTCACGGACAAAGCTGAAGTAGAGGATGCCATTAGGAGGGAGTTCCCCAGCTTAAGTGAAGTCAAGGCAAGATTGACACGTGAAAACACAAGGGGGCAACGCATGGCTATTGTCGAACTAGCTGATAAAGACGCCCAGCAAATCCTAGCGAAGGGCAAAATTAAGATAGGTTGGTTGATCTGCAGGATACGGAGAATAGCGATCCCTATCCGCTGCTTCAGATGCTTCGAATACGGACACACCGCGTATGGCTGTAGGGGACCCGACAGGAGATCTCTGTGCTACAAATGTGGTGAAACGGGGCACAACTGGAAGGAGTGTACGAACGAGGCAAAATGCATTCTTTGCAAGGATGCTAAGCTAGCACCCGGCGACCTCAAACATGAGCCGGGGACAGGGAGATGCTGGGTTTTGAAGGAGGCCCTAACTAAAGCCAAATCGATACTCAAATGATCCGTATCCTGCAGGTCAATTTGCACCGAAGCACAAACGCCCAGGACCTACTTGAGCAGTTTGCGAGGGATAAGAAAGCTGACTTGCTGTTGCTGAGCGAGCAATATCATAACAAGGACTCGCAAGCGTGGTACCCTGACGAATCTGGTACCTCGGCCATCTGGGTTCGAGCCAGCGCCCGCCTTCAGGTGCAGGGCCATGGACGCGGGGATGGTTTTGTGTTGGTGCGGTGTTCAGGGATAACATATTTCAGTGTTTATCTGACGCCTAACGAGGCAATGCCATCTTTTCGAACGAAACTCGATACCCTGGACGACGCTGTCTCGAACACAGAGGGCCACATGCTGGTCGGGGGAGACTTCAACGCTAGAGCCATTGAATGGGGTATGCCACAATCCGACTCAAGGGGAAAGCAAATCTTGGACATGGCGGCCAGAACAGCGCTTTTGGTCCTAAATACTGGTAACACCCCTTCTTTCCGCCGCTGGGGTTGCGTAGGAACCATACCCGATGTGACACTCGCTTCGGAGTCCCTGGTACCTAGAGTACACAACTGGCGAGTACTAGAGGACTACTCGGCTAGTGATCACCAGTATATAGCTGTTGAGATTCACGACAGTGCCACTCTGCGTGCATGTGCCCAAACTTCAATCCTCGGATGGAGGACTGGGAGGATGGACGTTGAAAGGTTCGCTAACGCGCTTACGGCAGGCGCACCGTTGCTGGGAGCTCCGCCAGGGAGTGGAGGGCCTACAGCCAAGGACTTGGTGAACTCAACTATGAGTACCATCATAGCTGCTTGCGAGTCTTCCAAGCCCCGTCGGAGACCCCGACACGGTAAGCCTCCAGTATACTGGTGGTCAAATGAGATCGCCGAACAAAGAAGTGAGTTTCACAAACTTCGGCGAGAGGCCCAGCGGGCGCGAACACGGGAGAAGGCAGACACTAGGCTAGCAGCATACAGGTCCGGCAGGAAATATCTTCGCAGGCTTATTAACAAGAGCAAGGCCCGATGCTGGCAAGATCTCGTGGACGATGTAAATAGAAATCCGTGGGGCTTAGGTTACAAGCTCGTCATGCAAAAACTTGGTGCCCAACGGAAGCCCCGCTTACATGAAGCAGAGAAGATGGACGAGATCGTACGGGCACTATTCCCCACGCACCCTGTCCGTGTCGATTCAGCTCATGCACAAACACCAATAGAATGCTCACCTTTCACAATGATGGAACTGGAGCAGGCAATTCTATCCATGAAAGCAAGGAAGGCACCGGGACCAGATGGCGTTCCTGCTGAGGTTTTGCAGCTTGTCTACAAGCTTTGTCCTGACTTGTTGCTCAGTATGTTCAACGCTTGCCTTTACGAAGGTGTATTTCCGGAACGCTGGAAAGTGGCAAGGCTCGTACTGATCAGCAAGGGGAAGGGAAATTCCGAGTTGGCGTCTGCATACCGCCCGTTATGTGTGCTAGACACGGCTGGGAAAGTGCTAGAGAAACTCATCAAGGGAAGACTCACTGACGCGGTCCATTCTGCCGGGGACCTATCTCCACCGCAGTATGGTTTTAGAGCAGGTCGCTCCACTATTGACGCGATAGCGGAAGTAGTGAGCGCGTTCCAAAGAGCGGAGGCTCACTGCCAGTCAAACAAAAGGGTTGTGTTGCTCGTGACGCTTGACGTCAGAAACGCCTTCAATTCCACTAGATGGGCGGATATTCTGGAAGCACTGGAAAACTCTTTTCAAGTTCCAGAATATCTGATGCGGATTTTGAAGAACTACCTGACAGACCGGAGCCTGCTCTATGAGACGAAGGAGGGTCGGCGGAGGATGGAAGTTGCATCGGGTGTTGCACAAGGCTCCATCCTTGGCCCAGACCTGTGGAACATCACGTACGACGGGCTACTGAGAATCGAGCTGCCGGATGAGTCGCGCTTGATCGGCTATGCAGATGATGTCGCGGCGCTAGTTGCGGGACGCACTGTTGAACAAGCGCAACTCAGACTGGGTATGCTAATGCGCCGAGTGAGGGACTGGATGACTGCTCGCGGGTTCAGCCTAGCTTTGGAGAAAACCGAAGGAGTCATCTTGACAAAGAAGAGAATCCCTAGAGTAAGGATGATCAACATTGGGGAAGCACTCGTTGAGACTAAACTAGCAGTGAAGTACCTGGGCATTTTGATCGACTCGAAGATGCGTTTCCCCGAGCAAATCCGGGCAATAGCTGACAACGCTGCAGCGAGTGTTCGGCTCTCAGCCGGCTAATGGCCAACATAGGGGGTCCCACCTCATCAAGAAGGAGACTTCTGATGAGTGCAGTACAATCTGTGCTGTTTTACGGATCGGAGATATGGTGTGAGGCTCTCAACAAGGAGCTGTATCGAAGGCGCTTGGCACAGGTGCAGCGACGGGGAGCGCTGCCGATTGCATCTGCATATCGGACTGTCTCGGAGTCGGCAGTGCTGGTAATCGCAGGAGTGATACCCATTGCCCTCCTTGCCAAGGAGCGGCAGAATCTACCTGCGGAGGAACGAATGCGACAGAGATGCTGTCGCCCACGAAGAGCGAGAACGCTCACTCAGTGATTGGCAACAGTCCTGGGTGAGCAATACAAAAGGTAGGTGGACCGCACGCCTTATTGGTGACCTGAGGTCGTGGCTCAATCGAAGGCATGGTGAGACTGACTTCTATCTAACTCAGCTACTGAGTGGACATGGATACTTTCGGTCTTACCTGCACAAGATTGGTAAGTCACGGTCTCCTGACTGCATATTCTGTGCTGGAGAGGTCGATGATGCCTACCACACATTTTTTGTATGCAAGAGTTGGGAAAGGCAGCGCGGTGACCTCATTGAAGAAATGGGAGATCTCTCTCCGGATGTACTCACTGGAGAGATGCTCACATCCGTTGACAAATGGAACTGTGTGGCACATTACGCTCGGGCAGTCCTTAAGATAAAAAGGGAAATATATGAGCGCCTGGAGGCGTCCAGGGCGGAGGGGTCTCTTTTCTAGAAATCCCTCTCCCTTCCCCTCCTTCCGCTGGAAAAGGGATCCCTGTAGCCCGGTGACGCCTAAACGCGTAGAGAAATGAGGCTTAGCCCGAAGTAATGTGTCAAACGGTTCCAGGCTAGGTTCTCAGATTGACAGGGGAGGTGTTTAGTGGGTAGTCCAAGGGTATCCTCCATGGGAGTCCCACACTGCCAGACTCGGCGGGCGTAAGTGCCTTCACCTCCCTACCACAAAAAAAAAAAAAAAAAAAAAAAAAAAAAAAATATATATATATATATATATATATATATATATATATATATATATATATATATATATATATATATATATATTAGATATAGGATGAAAGTTTGCAGTTGTGTTCAAATTAGAAATAATTTATACAAGCAAATCATAAAATATGTAAGAATCTTTTATTAATCTGAATTTGCTATAGTTTTTTTGATAAAATGTGTTTAACTGATAACGTATTAATTTAGAGACCCATATGTGCCATTAAGTTTTTGTACGTTTATTGTTTTGAATTTGCTTTTCTTTTGAAATTTATAAGGAATAGTATTGAATAAAGCGCATTTGACTTTGACTTTATCCCAAACATTAAACTTATCCCTCATCTTTAACATAAAGTGTAGCAAAACAGAGCTGAAACTCAAAAACTAAGTAAAGAAAAACGCAGAAAAGAGAAAATAAACACGAATATTTTAGACATTTTCATCTCAGCTCTACCAGTCTCAAAGAATCTAGCAAAGGAGTACCTTCATTGGAATTGTTGGTCCCGTTAACTCAAATTCGGAAGACATTTTATGTTCCTATCGGTCGCCCGTCGATATATGTGATATATGATTGGGGCAACGTCAGAATCAAGAACATATCGATTCATTTCCAAATACACGAATGCTTTTGGAGAATTGAAGCCAATAGCGGGAAAAGTCACAAAATACCTGTCTGCAGGGTGGAACAGCTGTGAAATCCAGGGATTTTCACTGACACTTACAGATCTTGCAATATATTTCACTTTAGCAGTTTATGCATTCTTTTATTCGATATATAATGCTTCCAATCCGTCTCTGGCTTTCTGTACGAAGCAGCAAATATATGAAGATTTTTCCATTGTACTAGCACTCTGGTTGCACCAAATCTGACATCCATATTTCAAAACTGATCCAACCAGGGCCTTGTGACGGAGAGTTTTGACCTCTTGATCTATGTATCTGGAACGAAAGAGCCGTCGAAAGACCATAATTACTTTTTGTTCCTTACTGAGCATGATTTTAACATGTTCAGTATAGTATAAATACTGATAGAGATGCATACTGAGATATCAAACACAGGATTTACGTGGTATCCGTTCTGATTCACCCTCAGCAGTCATATTATGAAAATCTCTTCAATTACGCATCAACTCTTGACTGCCCTCCTGCAGCATTGTACGAAACAAATTTTTTCGTACTTCTGCGCATTGATTTTCACTCGCTATTTGTTGGTGTAGAGATGCACATCATTAAATCTTTTTTGAAGATTCATCTGAAATACTGCAGCTTTTTGGTCTATTGTGTAGGTAATCAGATCATCAGCAAGCGCTACCGATAATTTTGTTGGCGAAATGTTAAAATCAAAGCCGTTCAATAGTTACAACAAATGATTTCCCATACAACATATTGCACATCGTGACGAAAACGTGTCTGGGGAACCTGTCTTGAAGGATTTTAAAAATCAGACCATGTAACCACACCGTTTCGAAGGCTTTCTCCACATCAATAGGACAGGCTTCAAAATATTCTCTACAATTCAGTTTCCAAGAGATACAGGTTACTTTCATTATCGCATGTATGGTCGAATGCCTGGCACAAAAATCAAATCGGCAATTTGGCATCAACTGATATTTCTCAATGTGGGCGCTTAGTGCTTTATGTAGTGTCACTTCAAGTCCCGTTCTGATGTTAGAAAGCAGATCCAAAATACCTCAGCGTTTTTCCACTCATTTGGGAAATATTAATTGCTCAATTCGTTATTTTTTTGTTTTTTTTTTCTTTAAAAGCCGTCGAGTTTTGCTTTATTGTGTGAGCAGACGCGTTTCGACTACTTGGAGTCATCTTCAGTGTCTAAAGGATATGTTGAAGGGAATGACTTTATATAGTCGTAGGGTAGGTTAAGCGGATGGGTACTAAATTATAACAGGTATAGGGATATTAGTTTTTGTATTTTTGCCTGTTGGATGTTCGTTTGTTCTGTTTCATCTCGTTTGCGTTTTTGTTAAAGAGTGTACTCTAGTACTGAGAAATCACAGAACAAAGCAACGCCCGACGGCTTTTAAACAAAACAGAGAAATGGCTCGCGGATATCAAATAAACAAAATTATTGACTGCTCAATATGTTGTTTAACAATATGTAATAATATCTAAGGGCAACTTTAAGCAAATGACGGAAGACTATATCCAGTATACCGTCAATACAATATAATTTCTTGTGGGTTCACCTGCCAAATATGAAAGGCAAATCTTCATAGCTGACAAAACAATCAATAAGATTCAAGCTCCGTATCAGGTCAGATATCAACGTTTCATTGAAACGAAGAATGAATTCGCCATTCAGGCTTGATTTGAAGTCGGAAACTTTTGCTTCAATAATCTCTAAAAGTATTTCATTCCCTCTCTCGGAGTTTGATAGATGAACCAATTCAAAATGTGTTCCAATCAGGGCAAATTTTTCAAATCATCACATACAGTTCTGTTTGCATTCCTACCCAAGGTCGTACTATCTGCTTCAATACCAGCCCTATCGAGAAGATTTATCTCATCACTAGCGACTCCAAGATTCGATAACTTCACTCGAGACTTCTTGTGGAATGAATTATTCACCTTCGCGAAAACACCATCTAAGTCCTGTGGGGTAATACCCCTCAGTTTTTCCGTCCATTGATCGCTGACCTCACTCCTGAAGTATGAACGGATTAAGTTCCGGATATTCTTCAGGTGTAATTTCAACAGCCAACGAGGAATGGGTGTAGTCCAAAAATTGCCGATAAATAATGTTGGCGTGTGCGAGAAGAAGGTTTTTCAATCTTTTTAACCATGCAATGGTTGGAGTTTTATATCCTACCATAGTGTTTTAATGTTTAATCTTGGGAACTACTTTCTCAATCGTTTCCAGCGTCAGCTTCTTTAACTTCAAAAATAGAGATCTACTTCACCGTTAGTTAGATTCCTGTTATTAGGTACCATTGAGCAAGAGTTGCCATCATCAGAGGAAGAGTATTGCTTCTGGCGATCCCGATTAAATTTCTTTTGAAACTTCCCCCAATCTGGTTTTTTTTTAATTCAACCGATGATTTTCATGTTGAACACGAATTCAGTGAGAAGCATGATCTCAGGCTTTTGCTTAACAATGAACTCAAGGAGATAGTCACGTCGCTGTAGAGTAACAATGGCGTTGACGTTGATCGATATAAGACAAGGCCCATCCTTGGGAAGGTGACTGGACGATAAGATATTTTGAGGCATTTGTAAGACGTAACTTAAACAATATTTGAAGCTTCACAGAACATACCAAGTTCCTGGGAAAATTTTCTATTTTGGCCGTGCAAAGTAAATGGAAGGTGAAGAAACTATAACAGTGTGCCAAATTATCGTGAACGTAATTGATTGTAGTGAAAACTTGAAAAAGTGAGATTCTCATTTTTTATGTTTTAAATAAATTTCAACATATTGCGCACTACTTGGAGCGAAAACATAGTTACACCATTATCTTTCATGGTATGACTGCCTAAGTCGGGCCTGGGTGTCCAGGATTAATCTCCTCCAATCATCACGATTCTGTGACCTCGTTCGTCAGTTGATCACTCCCAGCAAGTATCTGGTGTCAGCTTTTATTAGTTTTCCCATCGAGTCTTCGGCCATCCAGCTAGACGCCTACCTTGTGCTCTACCCTTTAATGTCCTTTTGGGTAGCCAGTTATCTTTCATTCTTTCTAAATGGCTCGCTCATTGCAGATACAGATAGTTCGTCAAATACATTAGTTCATACGTTACAACAAAGTCTCTACTCTGTTTCTTGCTCCTCTGAGCCACAGATTTTCCGGAGCACATTGCGTTCAAATATATTCACTAGCTTTTCGAATTCACTCGTCAGGTTCCGTGTCTCACTTTCATAATACAGCACTGGTTTGCCTGGTGATTTGTTAATACGGAGCTTATTTTGCCTGTGCATAACTCTGGACCTTAGAATGGACAATACGGAGTAATAGGTTTTATGTGCGGCATTTATTCGGCGTCCAATATCGATGCAGAAAGCGTGCGGGGCTTACTGTGAAGTATTCGGTGTTTTCCGTTGCTGTTGGTCTCTGCATGAAAACCATGTCCTCCAGTTTTCCTCTTTGCATCGTTTCTCGTTCAATTGTTATATTGAAGTTACCCAAAACAATTTTAATGTCGTTCGATGGCAATACATCGACAGTGCATTCTAGGGTGCTGTGTAGTTCATCTTTGGTTGCTTGCTCTTTGTCTTTTGTAGATGCGTGCCAGGTGACCTCCCAGACATAAAAAAATTTGCTATTCATACGATTTGTACAGATCCTGTCGATAATGAGCTCAAAGTCAGTGATGATTTATTTAAATGAGCTATCATCAATGAAAGCCACTCCGAATTCATGGCTTCCTTGCGATTTCCCGCTCTTAAACACAGTGAGAATTCGCATGCCAAATGTATTTTCATCGTACCATCTCGTTTCTTGCATTGCGAGATGTTGATTCTATATTTCATCCAGAGTTATTGCAGCGCACCTGGTCTGTTCAGGAATCTTACATTTCAAATCCCAAAAGAATAGTCCTTTATACGTTTTGATAGTTGCTGCCATTTATCTAATCCGATACGAGGCTACTGTCCTGGTTCTATGACAAGTAAATACTTTGTTGTTTGTAATACATTGTCAGTGCTTCGACTTAGTTGTTTCTGCAAAGTTTCCTGTGTGATATACTCGTATAAAATGGACTGTACTTTTGTGAAAAACTCAAATATATTTTTTTCAATTAATTTTCATTTGATTGTTTTGAAGATGTTTCAGGAATAGATGAGTGTTGAGAATTCCCCAATATCACTGCTAAGCCTAAAATTTTGGGGAAAATAAAAACAAATGTAATTTGCGCACAAATTACGGAAAAACTTGTCAGAAATCCATTTTCTTAACATGTCCTCGTAAATTTTCAATATGTGGATAAAAACATGCAATTCAAAACATTTGGTGCTCCACACTTGACCATACACAAATCACTCAAATTTCTTCGGAAATTGCGTTTAGAGTAGTATCAGCGCTAACAAATTAAAAAATGAAAGATTATAGTACCTTCTTCAAATTCAAATTCAAAAGCGCTTTATTTAATACCAACCGTTATAAATTTTTAAAAGAACATAAAGCAAATTCCAAACAATAAAACTATAAAAAAACTTAATGGCCCGAATGGCTCTCTAAATTTATACGTTATCAGTTAAACACATTTAATGAAAAAAATACACTTGCAAATTTAAATTAATTAAGATTATTAGGTATTTTTTGATTCAATTGGAAAAAGGAGAAAAACCCAACCAGTATTATTCAAAAATTACTAATACTACAAACACAACAATGAACTTATATCCTATACCTAATATGTTACACTCTAATTCTAAATAAGTTCAATCAAAAAAAAAAAACATTACCTTATATTGAAACATATACCTAATTTATAATACAAATAAATGACAATACTAAATGTAGCAGTAATGAGATGAATCTAAAAAACTAAGTAACGAGAAAAAACACAAAAACAGAAAATAAACACGAATAATTTAGACATTGTCATTCAGCCACCAATACCTAGATTGTTCCATCTCAGCTCGACCAGCCTCAACGAATCCAGCAAATGAGTATCTCCATTGGAATTGTTGGTCTCGTGAACTCAGATTCAGAGGATATTTTATCTTCTTATCGGTGGCCCGTCGATATATGTGATATATGATTGGGACGCGTCAGAATCAAAAACATATCCATTCATGTCCAAATACACGAATGCTTCTGGAGGAACGAAGCCAGTAGTGAGGCAAGTCACTATATACCCGTCTGTAGGGTGGAACGGCTGTGAAATCCAAGGGTTTTCACTCACAGTCACAGATCTTGCGATATGATTCCGCAGAAGTTTCAATATGAAGATATCGACTCTTGTTACTTGAGCGGTTTGATAAATTTTTCTATTCGATATATAGTGTTTCCAACCCGTCTCAGGCTTTCTGTACAAGCCAGTACATGTACGAAGACATTTCCTTTCGAAAACTCTTAATCTTTCCATTGTACTAGCACTCTGGTTGTACCAGATCTGGCATCCGTATGTCAAAACTGGCCTAACCAGGGTCTTGTAACAAATAACTTTGACTTTTTGATCAATGTATCTGGAATGAAAGAGTCGTCAAAGGGCCATGACTACTTTTAGTGCCTTACTGAGCATGATTTTGACATGTTCAGTATAGTACAGATACTGATCGAGATGAACATCGAGGTATCGAACACAGGATTTATGTGGAACCCGTTCTGAACTACCCTCACCAGCCATGATGTGGAAATCCTTCCAATTACGTTTCAGGTCTTGACTGGCCCCCTGCAGCGTTGTCCGAAACAAAATTGTTTCGCACTTCTGCGCATTGATTTTCATTCGCCAATTGTCAGTGTACAGCTGTACATCATTGAACATTTTTTGAAGATTGCTCTGAACTATTGTAGCTTTTCGGTCTGCCGTATAGATGATCAGATCATCAGCAAACGCTACCAATGATCGCGTTGGCGAGACATTAAAATCAAAGCTGCTCAATAGCTTGCGAATGAATATTGAGAAAAGTAGGGGCTCAGTAACTGTTCCCTGCTGTAGACCATTCAAGACCTTGAACTCGCGCATTGTTGTCAGATTTCCATCAGTTAAAACAAACGATTTCCCGTATAACATATTACACGTCATGGCGACAAGGTGTCTGGGGAAGTTGTCCTGAAGGAGTTTAAAAACTAGTCCATCTAGCCACACCGTATCGAAGGCTTTCTCCATATCAATGAGACATGCTCCAACACATTGTCTATCATTTAGTTTCCAACAGATGTCTGAGGTTACTTTCGTTAAAACCAAATGGCAATTCGGCATCAACTCATATTTCTCAACGTAGGCGTTTAATGCTCTGTTGAGTATCACTTCAAACACCTTGCTGATGTTAGGCAGCAAGCTGATTGGGCGATAGCTTTTGGGGCATGAAGATTCTTTCATTTCTTTCTTTTCCTTTCTTCAAGAAATACCTTAGCCTTTTTCCACTCATTTGGGAAATATGAATTGTTCAACATGTTGTTGAACAATATGCAATAATTCCTAATAGCAACCTCAGGCAAATGTCGGAGAACTATATTTGGAATACCGCCAGTACCACATGATTTCTTGTTGTTTATTCTGCGAAATATGAAACACAATTCTTCATAGCTGACAAAATAATCAATAAGATTCAAGCTCGGTATGAGGTCAGATGTTAATGTTTCATCGAAATGAAGAATTGATTGGCCGTTCAGGCTTGATTTGAAGTCGGAAACTTTTGCTTCAACGACCTCTGAAAATATGTCATTCCTTCTCTCTAGGTTTGGCAGATGAACCAATTCAAAATGTGTTCCAATCAGGGCAAGTTTCCATCCATCACATATAATCCTGTTTCCATTTCTATCCGGAGTCGTACTGTCAATTTCGATATCAGCTCTATCGAGAAGATTTATCTCATCACTAGTGACTTCAAGATTCGATACCTTCACTCGAGACTTCCTGCGGAATAAGCTACTCACTTTCGCAAAAATGCCATCTGGGTTCTGTGGGCTAATACCCCCCAGTTTTTCCGCCCATTGATTGCTGACCTCACTCCTGAAGTATGAACGGATTAAGTTCCGGACATTCTTCAGATGTAATTTCTACAAAGCCAACGAGGGATGTTTGTTGTCCAAAAATCGTCGATAAATATTGTTGACACGGGTGAGAAGAAGGCTTTTCAATCTTTTCAACCTTGCGATGGTTGGTGTTTCATATTCTTCCATATTGTTTCGATGTTTAATCTTGGGAACTACTTTCTCAATCGTTTCCAATGTCAGCTTATCTAACTTCAACAAATAGAGATCTATTTCATCGTCAGTTAGATTTCTGTTATTAGGAACCATTGAGCAAGCGTTGCCATCATCAGAAGAAAGACATTGCTTCTGGTACTCCCGATTAAACTTCTTTTGAAACTTTCCCCAGTCTGTTTTTTTGAAATTCAACCGATGGTTTTCATGTTGAACTGGAATGAGGAAGAAATCATCCCTTTGATGATTGATTTCCATTACGATTGCGTTATGGTCGCTATCATAAGGAAGCACCTCCAGTTTCCGTTGAGGACTATTAAAGCTGAATTCAAGTTTTGCGTCAGCAATGCAGAGGTCCAAATACGAATTTCTCCTAGGGTATGTTGGGAACTCCGACCCATATAGGTTGCACCTGTATTCAATTTGGTTCTCTGTTATCCCCGATTTCAGGAATACACCTCTTGGATTATTGGTGGCGTTTAGCCATGGTGTATGCTTGGCGTTCAGGTCACCAGCAAGAATATAATAACCATGCAGCCTGTCCAATTCGAGTATTTCAAACAAGGAATTGAGTTCTTCCTAGAACTTAAGAACATTTTGACCAGTTGCATAGGCAGAGATAACGAAGAGGTTATCCCCACCTGGCAGTGAAATTTTGATGACGGACACTTCAAGAAATTCAAAGTTTTTGAATTCGACTTTTTCAATATTTTTGAAACAATTGGGTCTTCTAACCAATATCCCGGTGCCACCACCCCCATCACCTATTACCCTATCGTTTCTTACGAATGCAAAATCTTTGAATTCCATGGAATGCCATGAATTGAGATGGGTTTCAGCGAGAAGTATGATGTCAAGCTTTTGCTTGACAATGAATTCAAGGAGATAATCACGTCGATGTATAGCAACGATAGAGTTGACGTTGATCGATATGAGGCGAAGCCTATCCATGGGAATATCACTGGATGACAAGTTATTATTAGGCATTTGAAAGACCTTAACGCTGAAAAGCAAAGTTAGTTTTTGAATCTTGTTTGTCGATTCTCTCCGATAAAGAATTAAGTTGCTGGTAAATTTTGAGAAGCAGCTCAATATTGCCACTTACATTATTTACATTATTTCCAGCATTTTCTGCTGGTCCTCTAGCGGCGAGTGCAAATGATACTCCGGGCTTGACGAAGCTGGGAGGTATTATATTACGGTGTACTTGTGTTTGCTTTGGAGCAAATTTAAGTTTTGCATCTTGATACCGGGAGCATCCTCGATATGATGCTGGGTGACCAAAAACACCGCAGTTAACGCAGTATAATTTTTCTTTAGGCTCCGTCTGAGCCAATTTGCACTCGCCGGGAGCATGAACGTCTTTGCATTTAACGCAACGATAGTGCATAGCACAATTGGCAGCCGAATGTCCAAATCGTTGACACCGGTAACACTGGTTGACTTCTTTTTTCTGGAGGCGTTCCCACCTCACCACTCTGAAATTCAAGTACCTTATTTGTTGAAGGGCACTTGGACTGCTCTTATTTGCAATTTGTACCAGGTAAAGTGGTAAATTCTTCCTTTCTATGGTCGACCTTCTTGTCGCAAAGGCTTTGACTGAAACAAAATCAATATTTGGTGCAGCCTCCTTGAGCACCTGAAGAAGATGGACCGTATCCTCTCCGCTGTCCAAACCCTTCAACAAAAAGGTCTGACTTTTTGGGGTATAGGTGAAGTGTGGAACCTCCCCAGAAATCAGCGCATCTTTGACTAACTTGAAATCAACCAGTGATTCCGTCCTTATAGTTAATTTTTCGGCATTAACTTTTTTGATTTCGAAATTGGCCAGTTTATTTTCGGCTGCCAATAGCCGAACCATATCTTTCCCGGTGTCCGAACACGTTGATTGGCGGAACTTTTTCTGTCTTGTTGCAAGCTTTTTCAGAGGAACCAGCAGAACTGTGGGCTGGTTTTTTCTCCTTATTTTTGTTCTTTAAATATTGAATAAAATTAACGTCATTATCTTGATTAAAATTACCTCCGATGTTTTCTTCGATTTCCATATCTTCGGTTAATCCCTCCAGCGCTCCAAAATAATTTTGGCTCTTGTTGGTGCCACCAGCACTTAGAACTTCCTCTGGAATCGCTTGCTTTGTACTTTTCTTCGGCTTTGTTACCTGTTGCCATTGATTTTGTGGCTGCGTCTTTTGAGGCTTCATCCCTTTCTTGAAGAGATCCTTGAGAGACTGTATCTCTTGCCTTAGTTCATCATTTTTTTTCTGCAATTTGGCCATTTGTTGATTGTCCGCTATTATTTGCAGCTTGAACCCTCCATCTGCGGAGTTTTCTTCGTTATGCTTTCTTTTGGTGATTATCGCCAGTTTCGTATTCGTCGTTTCCCCAGGTTGCCCCAACGGTGGGAAGCCGTCGGGCTCCTCATACCAGCGGCGAAATTTTCTTTGTGAATTTGTTTTTCGTTACCAATCGAAGTAAAAATATTCGATAGAAATTTCCTGAGTCGATTACTTCGACAATATAAGATTTTTTCCGATAAAAAATAACTTCGGACTAACGTTTTTAATAAATTAATTGAATTTTTGAAAACTTTTGACAGGAGCGATTTATAAGACGTCTATACGCAAAGACTACTACGAGCCATCATAGTACCTTCTTCCAATCTATCTTAGTTCACATATTCAAAAATATATGACGAGATGAAATTCAACAATATGCAGGATATCCAGCAATTTCCCTCTAAAGTGTCTTGTAATAACATAGACATACTTTTTAGATTTGCCACAAAAGAATTTGCATTGGGTTTGAAAAACTTCTAGATTCGCAAGCAGGTTCAACTCGCGTTTGCTCAGTTTTTCTACCTGTTTCCAATTAATGCATGATATGTAATAATTCTCATTTAATTCAAATGTGATATTTTTCGATTGATTTTGTCATATTGTTTAAATTTAGGGTTCCAAGTGGGCCAGTAAGTTTTTTGATTATGAATTTTTAATTCATATGAAATTTGCCTCATGTTTGTATAGAATTTATAAAGACATTTATTTATAAAGAAGGCCGAAATAAAGCACTTTTGATTTTGAATTTTTCGCTATTTTATAATTAATACATATTTTGTAATAATCCTCGTTTGATTGAGATACGATGTTATTTTTATTGATTTTTATAGTAGTGTGCCATTAAGCTCTTGATTTCTTTTCATATTATGAAATTCGCATCATGATTTTATAAAATTACGGTGTAAAACTAAAAAAATCACATTTGAATTTGATCTTGAAAATTTACATGTTACAAAAAATTTAACTGTAACAGAGGAACAGAATTCACAAAACAAGTCGCCAACAGAACACAGCATTAAAAACTTCTAATTTCTTATACGAGTCCAGTGGTTACTTTTTTACCTTGCCAAATTATTTCTGAGCTTACAACAGGAAGTCGGTGTTTAAGTTGGCTAGGATCCAATTCTCAACTAAGGAGAAATCAACCTAAAGTAAATTTTCGGGGATAACAGTTCTTGTTGGAAAACTTGCTTGCTTCCAAAGCATTATATGCATGCGAAAATTTGTTAAGCGTAATGAGCCTTTCTTTGTGAAAATATTTTACGAAAAGCTTAGAGTGCATTTTTATCCATTTTTAAGGTTGGCTGTCCGTCCGTTCATCCAGCAAGTTTTCTCGCAAACCACATCAGCTGGAAACATGGAATTTTTTAAACTAATCAAAAGTGGTACCCCCTTCAAAGTTTCACTACAGAAAAATTTTATAAGATGACTAATGAAGTCCTCTCCACATATGGCGGGTAACCTTTAAAAACAAGTTTTTAACCAAAAGTAGCCAATATGGTTACCAACTAGAAGCTCTTAATGAGAAATTTTCAAAACAGGTCTTAAACTGAAACTTTCCGCTTCAAGGTTTGCAGGGGGAAGGAAAATGTACGAAACATTTGTGTCAATCCCCTTTCGACATTGAACCCCTTTGATTCAAAAACCTTGAAAAAATTATCGAAGTTTGTCTTCATATATAAATACAAGGCTAAAAATACCGAAGGGGTCAAAACTCGATCACCTTTGTTAATAATAGTACATCTAATGAATTTAAAGTTATTAACAATAAAATTAAAAGGAGTCTCTTAAATCGTCGAAAACCTTGAATCTAGGTTTCTAGGCTAGAAAATTGGCCTGCGGACATCAAATGTACAAAATAATTGATTACTTTATTATTATTATTTCTAACGCATTATAGCTTTCACATTATACACACATGTGTCCACACCTTCCATTAACCCTGTGTTGCATGCTTTTTGAAGTTTTCCAAGGGCGTTCAGCTGAACCAGGGCCTGTTGTAATCAAAAATAAAATCAAAAGCAAATACTTTCGTGTATCTCGCCTCTCTGTGCACCCTTTGAAGCAAAAAATGTCAATTTAAGACCTGTTTTGAAAAGCTCTTATCAAGACGTTTCATTTGATACCCGTATCGGCTACCTTTTATGAAATTTTTTTCCGGGGGCGACTTCCCTATATGGGGAGATCCCCCTTAAATACCTTATACAATTTTTTGTGAAGTTGGACTGTAAAGAGAGCATCACTTTACACCTACATGTAGCGACAAGAAAAAAACAGCTCAGGGGTCGCACAGAATTTCACCGCTTCCGTAACGTAGCGCTGTAGTTGTTTTAAGGAAAAAGCGATAATTTCTTTTTTTTCACTCAAATACGAACTCTCAACGTCCTACCTTCTACTGGTACGCGTCGCTTATTATAATTTTAAAATAAAGTTTATATATTTATTGACTTTGGGATTCTTTCTTTTTATTGAGTGGTGTCAGAACCCCCCACCGTGGGAAACTTCCGTCGTGATATTGAATCTTTTCGAGTATTGACTCAAACAAAATGCTCAGTAACGCCATTAATTGTCAAAAATGGCTACCGGACCAAGTGATACCGTGGAAACCCCAAAAATTTCAAAGGGTCCTGGTATTAATTTACCGCCCATCGTACTCAGATCCTCGACAAGTGCGAATATTTTTGTAGAAGCGTCGCGAATAACCAAATTCCCGACATTTTTTACACTGGACCCCGAGTTTTGGTTCAAACAAGTGAAAGTCACATTTCACACGCATGGCATTACGCAGGATGAAACAACATTCAAGTGATACAATACGCCAACCCAGAAATATTAAGTATATAATTCCCATCGCAAGAAACCCACCGTTGGAAAACAAATATAATGCTGTTAAGGAACGTACCTGTGTATTAACAGCGTTCGCAGGGTCCAACGAATTGAAGCTGAGACACTTATTTCAAGGACAAAATCTGGACGGAAGGAAGCCATCACATTACCTGCAACATCTTCGAAACACTGGAGCACAACCGGTGATGAACGCCATGTTACGGTCGCTTCTTTTAGAGCAGATACCAGAAAATATTCGGGTTGTGTTGGCTATTTCAAGTGAGTCCGATATTGACAAACTCGCAGAGATGGCCGATCTGATGATGGAATTTTAGCAGCCACCCGCTATTGCATCTATACAAAGGCCAGATCACGTAAATAGCGAAGTGCTACAACAAATATCTGGACGCAAATTCGATCAAAATCAACGTCTCACAGAACAAGGGAACAATTAAAGTCTAGATTAGACGACCGACACTGCTTTTCCCATAAACGGTTTGGACAACGCGCTAGAAATTATTGACAACCATGGCAGAGGACAGTCAAAGAAAAAGCCAAAGCGGGAAACCTATTTCGTCACTTCGAATCGTAGCGAGTGAGGATGACCGTGGAAACCGATTCCTTATTGACACTGGAGCTAACAAGTCAGCCTCCACGAAACAAAAAGCAGAATATTCTCACGAAGTTCCAACTGTATGCTGCAAACTATACACCAATCAAAACCTACGACCACAGGAATATTTCTTTAAATTTTGGATTACGACGACCATTTAAATAGAAATTTATAGTTGCAGACGTAAGGCAACTAATAATCAGAATCGGTTTCCTCCAACATTTCGTCTAATAGTCGACCCACGCAGGAAAAATTAATGGACCGTTAACCAATCTGATGCCTCCTATACCCAAAGGTTTTTACCATTGTATTCTAGCGCAAGGGCCACCGTTCGCTGAAAAAGCAATCTCTAGAAAAGCTGCGTGAAGCTAAGGCCGAATTTGAATATATGCTTCAAAAAGCCCATCACATATGGTGCCTAAAGCATCTGGAAAATGGAGACCTTGCAGGGATTCTCGCCATCTCAATGCTATTACTATCCTTGACCGGTACCCTATAGGTCATATTGGTGATTTCACTTACAACCTTCACGGATGCACCGTGTTTTCAACCTTGGACTTAATGAGAGCATACAATCGAGTTCCAGTAGCACCGGAAGATATTCCCAAAACAGCAGGGATAACTCCGTTCGGACTGTACGAGTTTAATATAATGAGGTTTGGACTTCGCAACGCCACGCTGACATTCCAACAATACATTGGTAACGCTCTACGTGGATTAAATTTATCATTGCATACAAATCAAACGATGAAAACCGTGAACATTTGAAACTTGTGTTGAACAGATTTAAAGAATATAGATTGTCAATCAACATACGCAAATGCACATTTGGCGTTTCAAACGTACAATTCTTGGGTTAGCTTATCGATAAAAACGGTATAAAACCTCTTCCTGACCGTGTAGAAACGTTATCAAACTTTAAAAAGCCATCAACCATATCCGAGCTCAGAAGATTCCAAAGAGCAATCAATTTTTACAGGAAATCGCTGATAAATGCTGCATCGAAAAAAGGCAAACAACCAATAATATGGAATCCACAAGCGAAATCGGTTTTTGAGGAATGTAAACAGAAAATTGCTCATGCAACATTATTGTGCTTTCCCATCGAAAACGCTACTCTTGCGATCAAATTCGATGCATCCTCGAGCAAATAAACGATAATTCTTGGGAGCCACTCGGATTCTTCTCAAAAAAGTTCAGCAAAACGCAATGTAAATATAGAACTTACGACCGCGAACTGCAAGCGATTTATAGTGCAGTAAAATATTTTCGCCATATGATCGAGGGATGCCCGATTATCATCAAAACAGACTACATGCCGATCACTTACGTGTTTAACCAGAAGTCTGACAAAGCATCTCCGCGTCAACTAATACAGGTGAATTTCATTGGTCAGTTTTCCACAAACGTCGTCCACATCACTGGAAAAGAAAACACAATAGCGGATGCACTATCTCGAATTGATAGCATCTCCATGCCAGTAATGATCACCGTTGAGGATTTGGCAAAAGCTCAGCAGGATCATGAAGAATTAAAATGTCTACTCCAGGCTAACTCAAGCATCAACTTTCGGAAAATAAGATTGACCACCGATGATACATCGATCTATTGTGATGTTTCAACGAACGAGATTCGACCATACGTTGCAAAAATATTAAGGAGGAAGATATTAGAGCTAACACATAACCTTTCTCATTCCAGCGGACGTTCAACGAAGCAATAGTAATAGCTAAGAAGTATTTATGGTCTTGTATATCGAAAGATATATTGGATTGGGCTCGTACATGCCTGGCATGCCAGCGCAGCAAAATAGAAAGGAATGCCAGACCTCCACTCAGGAAGATAGAAACTCCTAACTCGAGATTTAGTCATGTTCACATCAACATCGTTGGACATTCAAAACTTTCCAAAGGATATTCATATGTTTTAACTATGATTGATCGCTTCACAAGTTGGCTCGAGGCAGTTCCATTAAAGAGAATAACTGCAGAAGAAATTGCTGCTGCTTTCTACTTCAACTAGATTGCCCGCTTTGGAGAACCTACTTTGCTAACATCGGACTAGGGATCACAGTTCAAATCCCTCATTTTTCAATCACGGACTCATTAGGTTCGAATAACTGCATATCATCCTGCAGCAAACGGCATGGTGCAGCGTTGGCACCGATCACTTAAAGCTGCCATTATGTGCCATTATAACCACGAATGGCTGGACGTTTTACCAACAGTCTTACTAGGACTTCACACTAGCATTAAAGGAGGCATCGGAGCAACATCTGCAGAATTGGTCTACGGAACAACGCAACGAATACCTGGAGAATTTTTTTTTACGCAGATATGCAACCTGACCTAAAACTGTGTGTTCAAAAGTTCCACGAGCATATGAAGGAAGTCCACGCAATACACCACGACAAGCGAAAAGTATTCGTAGCCAAGATCTCGCAAAGTGCTCACATGTATTTTTGCGTGTAGAGCAAGTGAAAAATCGTTTGGAGCCTGCATATGACGGACCATCAAAAGTTCTGGAAAGAACACAGAAAGCATTTAAATTGGCAATCAACGGGAAAGAAATTACTGTCAGCGTTGCGCTTATCAAACCCTCATATTTTGTGTGCACTGCTAATTCAGCGATACAGCCGCCTATTCAACAAAGTCAACCTCGGAGAACGTATACCGGACATTCGACAAATAATATTTCATGACAATTTCATATTGATATTTACAAACGTCAAAGCCATTCAGGAGAGAGCACTGTAGCGACAAGACAATAACAGCTGAGGTATCGTACAGAATTTCACCGCTACCGTATCGTAGCGCTGTAATCGTTTTAAGGGAAAAGCGGTAACTTTCTTTTTAAGGTTTTGTAAAATAATTTTACAAAATCCTACCAAAGTCGCGCCTGTCTGTCCGTCCGTGTGTCACAGCACTTTTTCTCGCATATAGGTATAAAGTGATGCCTTCTTCAAAGTTTCACTGCAAAAAAATTTGTACAAGGGGCTTAATGGGGTCTCCCCATATAGGGGAATGGCCCCCGAAAAAAAAAATTCAACAAAGGTAGCCGATATGGGCATCAAATTAAAGCTCTTCATGAGAACTTTTCAAAACAGGCTTTAAACTAGTATTTTTGCTTCAGCGGGTGCTCAGGAAGGGGAAATGCACAACAAAATTGTGTCTCCCCCTTCGCGATTGGACACCTGTGATCCGTAAAATCTGAGAAAAATTATGGTGGTAGGTGTTTATGAGTACAAGAACAACAAATACCTTAGAAGCCGAAATTCGGGAAACTTTGCTAATAATAGTATGATATTTGAATTTCACATTTTACCCAATAAAATCGTATGGATACCCTTAAACTCAATAAGAAACGATATTTCAGTAGTTTTACATATGTTCCTTATACTCTGCAAGTTTGATGAAAATCCAATTATATTCACGGAAGTTATACCCATTTGAAATTTCTCCAAATACAACAACAATAGCACACGATTTTGGTATTTTACGGACTTTCCATTGAATCTGACTCTGCAGTTTAGATTTGATCTTCTTGTAATTTTCAAATCAGACCAATAATATACAGTTTTTTTTTTTAATTCATAATTTGAATGATTTTTGTTAGTTTGCAACAAAATGACGCCCTTCGAAAGTACAGAAGCAATGGATTCTCTTATAAACGTGCACATCTCTTTGACAAGTTTCTTGTCTTTATTCGTTGCTGGTTATTGCATTTCGCACCTTGGGTACAAAACCCTTCTGACATGACCGTAGGTCCGTTTTCCTAACTTATTTTTCACTCAAACACGAACGCTCATCGTCCTTCCTTCTACCCGCCCCCATATTGTGCGCATCGCTTATTATAATTATAAAATAAAGTATATATGACTTTGGGATTCTTTTTATTATTGAGTGGTGTCAGAGCCCCCACATAATTTTGATGCTTCTTGGTTAAGTAGTTTCCGAGAAAAATTGCTATGACACACGGACGGACGCACAGACAGGACGTGCTTTTTAGTAGGGTTTTGTAAAATTATTTTACAAAACCCTAATTAAAGGATTGTATAAAACAAATTTTTTCTGTGTAAATAGACAAAACTATTAATTTTTTGAGCTCTGATAATGCTGAAATCTCTCATCGGATCATGGGTTTTATATTTGCACCAATTCTCGCGTAAGCTTTAACTTGGTACTGAAGATTTACGTTTCACTCTCGGGTTTGTGTTTGGTTTTTTTCCGGAGGCTAGGTTGAATGTTATTACTATATGAATATCCTATGATCTTTTTATAGTTCCATCTTCTCACCCATTATATCAATAAAAGAATATTTAGACTTTTATTTCTGCTCACAGTATTTCGTAAAATATTGAGCGAATGTTTGGGTTTACATTCTATCATCACATGCAATGCTTTCACGAAAAAATAGATTGTTTAGAATTGTACACCCAACATACATTTACCCATGCCACTCAAACAGCAGGCTGCGGAGAATAGTCCGGAAGACGCAGTTTATCTTCGGTGCAACCAATCATTCTACCTAGATAACGTGTTTCCGCTTTTCTACATCCTTGTCCTGTTAAGTGAATTCAACACAAGCCGTCAGGACCTTTTCAAGTTGACTGTCTCCTGAAAATGTCCTTTGGCTTGGGATATTTTCCGCTCACTAGAGTATAAAATTGTTCAGTGAAATGAGTTCATTTAATAAAATGGAGTCCAGCAATGGGCAAGAGGAAAAGCCATTTAATATAAGAAGACATTTGCGACAAATGTAGTGCCGGCAATATTTGTGAATTAAAAACTTTGATAGACAGAACTACGCTCGTGTCAGAAGGGTTTTGTACTCAAAATAAAATTTACAGACACCAGTAATGAATAAACTCAAGAAAAACTTTCACAACATCTATAACAAAAGCATACTCGCTTTAAAAGAAAAACTGTTGTTACTCCAATAAAACCTGTCGCCATTTTGTTGCAATATTACTAACAACTATTATATACTGAATTAAATATTAAAGATGTTTTCGTATTCAACCGTTTCTCTTGCCTACTCCATCCTCAATACTGCAAATTAAACAACGGTTATTAAAAGATCTCATCAAGACCTTTCATTTGATACCACCAATTTTTTTAAGAGGTCGCCTCCCTGTATGGGAGGTTCTCCTTCAAAACCTTCGAAATTTTTTCCAACTATGATTAACGAGAAATTTCAAAACTGTTCGCAAAATTCGACGATTATTGCTTCTCTAGTTCATGAAAAAACTTGCTGATATTAATAAGGTATTGTACATTTTTTTTATAAAACCCTAAAAATTTAGCGTATTGGTTACTTATTCAAGAACAGAATACATAGACATTTGAAGAGTATCCGTGATATCGGAAGCAGTTCTACTTCTAGCAGTCATAGCGGTGAAACGTATGTTTAATCAGCTTCTCTCATTTATTTTAAAAATTAACAAAAATAATAATTTCTTAAATTGAAAATTTTTTAATCGGTTCTTGTATCGGTGATATCAATTCATTCGAATGAAACTGTGAAGAGCTACTAAAAATGGAAAAGTTGTGTTGGAAGTACCGTCCCTACCAAAAGCTAAGATTGAGAAGCCTGACTTAATAGAAGTTAATAGAAGAAAATGAGGAACTTAAGCTAAAAATCTCATCTCTGGTAGAATCAATCAAGAAGTTGTCCCTGGGAAATCACATCTACATACTACGACCTCAGAGAATGATAGCCGTTTCACCCACAGCCGAATCCCTCATGGAGACAAAGTCTCTGATTTCAAGAGTTGCTATGAGCTCTTACGAGGCTACGGCTCCCCACCCTCAGAGAATCTTGTTGACTTCATCATTGATGCCTTCTTTCTTAGTGGCTTCTGGTCCAAACTCCAATAGAAAGCTTCCGGGCCTGGTTAGATCACCAGGGTGATCCATTTCGTGTTTGGAAAGTATAACCCAGTCATTTGACATTTGTCCAAAATAAATGCCATTTAGAAACATGGATCGTTTAACAGTCGAAGAACTCGTTAAAATTATTAGATTTAATTATAAAAATGGCGATTCTGCTGTATCAACATTTAGGGCTTCACGAGCCGATTACGGTCCACATAATCGAACTACACAGCAAACGATTTTGAACACAGTGAGAAAATTTGAAGAGACTGGAGCGGTTATTGATATTTTTTTTTTTAAATACCTCCATTCCCTACCACTCTCTCCATCACTCTTTCTTCGTCGCACAACGCTCGTGCGATTTGCATTCACATCACGTCGCTTGGTCCTTTGTGCCACCCAGACAATGTTTAACACATCGGTATAAGGGGGCACACAATATTATGTGAACTAGTCCTTTTTATGAACATCTAGTCCAAAAAAAATCATGATCAGCTCTTAGAGATAAAAAAATTCAATATAATACGACGCATTCAAAAAAAAAACTCTGAGTAACTGTCACTTCAGTATCTCGCCGATAGGGTCAAAAAAGAACGCCCTAAATACTGGGCTCATAAAAGCAGGATTACAGGTCCACACTTCAATCAGTGGTCATTAAATGCTCCCTTAGTCTTTTCTTAAATACCAAAGTAAGTTTGCTTCCTTCACAATCTCTGGTAGGTTGTTATATATACGCAGAGCATCATTCGTTGCATCGTTCTTTAGACGATCCGTTCTGGCAAAAGGTATTACAAATTGATCTGCATTCCTCGCATTATATGAGTTGATCTGTGATACCTTAATTAATGGCGCTCGTTCCGATCCATTAGTTTTTGAATTTCTGTAGATAAACTTAGCTTTCTCCATAATAATAATTTGACTAAAGGTTAATGATTTAGCCAATTGGTAAATCAAACTTGTTTGAGTAAGCATTGGCAGCTTCAGAATGTTTTTATACGCTTTGGTCAGCAGCCTGGATAAACTGTTTAAATTGCAAGGCCTGTGCATCATCGCAACATTCGTTCTGCTGAAAATATCGCTGTCGTTGCTCAAAGTGTGGAGGAAGACCCGAATTTGTCGATTCCTCGACGTGCTCAACATTTGGGCTTGTCTTACGGCTCATTGTGATGAATTTTGCATTTGGATTTGCATCTCCATCCGTACAAAATCCAACTTACTCAAGAACTTTAGCCTCAAGACCATACACAACGCAGAATGTATGCGAATTGGGTGATTGAACAACAAGCCATTGATAATGATTTTTCTAACAAAATTTTCTTGAGTGATGAGGCTCATTTTTCGCTCAGTGGTTACGTAAATAAACAGAATTGCCGCATATGGGGCTCTCAAAATCCTCAGATGATCGCAGAAAGGCCTTTGCATCCGGAAAAAGTGACCGTTTGGTGTGCATTATGGTCTGGTGGTGTTATTGGCCCGTATTTTTTTGAAAACGATCAAGGAAGAGCCATTACAGTCAATTCTGACCGCTATGGACGGATGTTAACCGATTATTTTTGGAGAGAAATTGAAGATTATGATCTGGAGAACATGTGGTTCCAACAGGACGGAGCCACAAGCCACACAACACAGGCTAATCAAGCAATTTTGCAAGTGAAATTTCCAGGACACGTAATTTCGAGATTGAGTGATGTCAATTGGTCCGCAAGATCCTGCGACCTAACACCTTTGGATTTCTTTTTATGGGGCCATGCAAAAGATCGTGTTTACGCGCACAATCCTCAAAATCTTGAGCAATTGAGAACCAATATTCGTGAAGTTATGGCCGAGATATTGCCAGAAATGTGCCGAAAAGTCATTGAAAATTACCTCAAAATGATTGACGCCTGTAATAGGTTTTGTGCAAGATATTTGAATAATGTTGTATTTCACGTGTAATGGCAAAGTTCAATCTTTATCCTAAGCAAAAAAAATTTTGTTTCTATCTGAATTTTTTATGTGTTTTTCTTAGCTTTACTTTCCCAAGCGTCTTATGGTAATTTGGGTGTCACCGAGTTCAATGACCCCTTCGATTTCATGCAGAACGTTTGCATAAGATCATCTGTCTTTTGAATTAAAAGAACTCCATTTCTACCAGTCAAAGTTTTATTCTAATGTTGCTAAAATCATTTGAATGAGTAGAATCTTGAATGTATTTTTGTTATTCATCTTATCTGAAAATCTGGAGAAAATCCAATCAATCAATCAGTTTTTCAATTAGTACCCATCACAGCCTGGGTAAGCTGATGGTCCGACAGCAGCATCCTCCACCAAAATTGGAGCTTAGGTGCTGCTGCGCGAGCTTAGTATGCCCTACCTCACTCCCCCACACGGACTCCCCATCCCGTCTATAGATGTGACATACATGTGAGCACCGTCAAAATCCAAATCCAAAATATATCGAATGCTTCTGCAGGAATAAAGCCATTAGCGGGTAAAGTCGCAATATATCCGTCTATAGTGTGGAATGGCTGTGAATTCCAAGGGATTTCATTTATATTTACAGATCTTGCGATATGATTTCAAAGAAGTTAAAATATGAAGATATCGACTCTTGTCGCTTTAGCAGTTTGATAAATTCTTCTATTCGATATATGATGCTTCCAATCCATCTCAGGCTTTCTGTACAAACCAGTACGTGTACCAACGAATTTCCTTTCAAAAACTCTTAATTTTTCGATAGTACTAGCACTCTGACTGTACCAGATCCATATGTCAAAACTGGTCTAATTAGGGCTTTATAACAGATAACTTTGACCTTTTGATCAATGTATCTGGGATGAAAGAGTGTTCGTAGGGCCATGAGTACTTTCAGTGCCTTACTGAGCATGATTTGAACACAGAGGCATCGAACACAAGATTTATATGGAACCCGTTCTGAACTACTCTCACTAGCCATGATGCGGAAATCCTTCCAATTACGTTTCAGGTCTTGACTGACCCCTGCAGTGTTGTCCAAAACAAGATTGTTGCGCACTTCTGCGCATTGATTTTCATAGCTGTACATCATTGAATATTTTTCGAAGATTTCTCTGAACTATTGTAGCTCTTCGGTCTGCCGTATAGATGATCAGATCATCAGCAAACGCTACCAATGATCGCGTTGGTGAGACGTTAAAATCAAAGCTGTTCAATAGCTTGAGAATGAAGATTGAGAAGAGCAGAGGTGCAGTAACTGTTCCCTGCTGTAGATCATTGAAGACCTTGAATTCTCGCCTTGTTGTCAGATTTCCATCAGTTACAACAAACGATTTTCCGTATAACATATTGCAACTTGTGGCAACAAGGTGTCTGGGGAACCTGTCCTAAGAAGTTTAAAAACTGGTCCATCTATCCACACCGTATCGAAGGCTTTCTCCATATCAATGAGACATGCTCCAACACATTGTCTATCATTTAGTTTTCAACAGATGTCTGAGGTTACTTTCGTTATCGCATGAGTGGTGGAGTGCTTGGCACGAAAACCTAATTGGCAATTCGGCATCAACTCATATATCTCAATGTGGGCGTTTAATGCTCTGTTGAGTATCACTTCAAACACCTTGCTGATGTTAGGCAGCAAGCTGATTGGGTGATCGCTTTTCGGGCACAATGATTCTTTTCCTTTCTTCAAGATCGGAAATACTTTAGCCTTTTTCCACTCATTTGGGAAATATGAATTGCTCAACGTGTTGTTGAACAATATGCAATAATTCCTAATCGCAACATCAGGCAAATGTCGGAGAAGTTCATTAAGAAAACCATCAGTACCACATGATTTTTTGTTGTTTATCTTGCGAAATATGAAACGCAAGTCTTCATAGCTGACAAAATAATCAATAAGATTCAAGCTCGGTATGAGGTCAGATGTTAATGTTTCATTGAAATGAAGAATTGATTGGCCGTTCAGGCTTGATTTGAAGTCGGAAACTTTTGCTTCAACGACCTCTGAAAAAACTTCGTTCCCTCTCTCAGGGTTTGGCAGATGAACCAATTCAAAATGTGTTCCAATCAGGGCAAGTTTATCCAATCCTTCATAAATAATCCTGTTTCCATTTCTATCCGGAGTCGTACTATCAATTTCGATACCAGCCCTATTGAGAAGATTTATCTCATCACTAGTGACTTCAAGATTCGATACCTTCACTCGAGACTTCTTACGGTCTATGCTATTCACTTTCGCGAATACACCATCTAGGTCCTGTGGGATAATACCTCACAGTTTTTCCGCCCATTGATTGCTGACCTCACTCCTGAAGTATGACCGGATTCAATCCCGGACATCCTTCAGGTGTAATTTCAACAAAGACAACGAGGGATGTTTGTAGTCCAAAAATCGTCGATAAATATTGTTGACGCGTGTGAGAAGAAGGCTTTTCAATCTTTTCAACCTTGCGATGGTTGGTGTTTCATATCCTTCCATATTGTTTCGATGTTTTATCTTGGGAACGACCTTCTGAATCGTTTCCAACGTCAGTTTCTCTAGCTTCGACAAATAGAGATCTATTTCATCGTCAGTTAGATTCCTATCATTAGGAACCATTAAGTAAGAGTTGCCATCATCAGAACGGGGACATTGCTTCTGGTACTCCCGATTAAACTTCTTTTGAAACTTTCCCCAGTCTGTTTTTTTGAAATTCAACCGATGATTTTCATGTTGAACTGGAATGAGGAAGAAATCATCCCTGTGATGATTGATTTCCATTACGATTGCGTTATGGTCGCTATCATAAGGAAGCACCTGCAGTTTCCGTTGAGGACTATTAAAGCTGAATTCAAGTGTTGCGTCAGCAATGCAAAGGTCCAAATATGAATTTGTCCTAGGGTATGTTGGGAACTCCGACCCATATAGATTGCACCTGTATTCAATTTGGTTCTCTGTTATCCGTGATTTCAGGAATACACCCCTTGGATTATTGGTGGCGTTCAGCCATGATGTATGCTTGGGATTCAGGTCACTGGCAAGAATATAATAACTATGCAGCCTGTTCAATTCGAGTATCTCGAACAAGGAAGTGAGCTTCTCCTTGAGCATGAGAACATCTCCACCAGTTGCATTGGCAGGGATAACGAAGAGATTATCCCCACCTGGCAGTGAGATTTTGATAACGGACACTTCAAGAGATTCAAGGCTTTTGAATTCGACTTTTTCAATATTTTGGAAACGATAGTCTTCGAACCAATATCCCAGTGCCACCTCCCCCATCACCTGTTACCCTATCGTTTCTTACGAATTCAAAATCCTTGAATGTCATGGAGTGCCATGAACTGAGGTGGGTTTCGGTTAGAAGCAGGATGTCAGGCTTTTGTCTGGCAATGAATTCAAGGAGATAATCACGCCGATGGAAAGTAACAATGGGGTTGACGTTGATCGAGATGAGATGAATCCTATCCATGGGAATGTGGCTGGATGACAACTTATTTTGAGGCATTTGAAATCCCTAAATAATGAAAAACAAGATAAATTTTCATATCCCGCTTATCGATTCTTTCCGATAGAGAATTTAATTGCTGGTAAATTTTGAGAAGCAGCTCATTATTGCCACTTACATTAATTACACTATTTACCGCATTTTCTGCTGGTCCTCTAGCGGCTTGTGCAAATGATACTCCGGGCTTGACGAAGATCGGAGCTAAGACACTGCGGTGTAGTCGTGTTTGCTTTGGGACAGATTTTAATCTCGCATCCTGATATCGGGAGCATCCCCGATATGATGCTGGGTGACCAAAACACCGCAGTTAACACAATATAACTTCTCTTTTGGCTCCGTCTGAGTCAATTGGCGCTCATCGGGAGTATGCACGTTCTTTCATTTGACGCATCGATAATGCTTGGCGCAGTTGGCAGCCGGATGCCCAAATCGTTGGTAGCGATAGCACTGGTTGGTTTCACGTTTCTGGAGGCGTTCTCACCTCAGCACTCGAAATTCAAATATCTGATTTGTTGAAGAGCGCTTGGACTGCCCTTATTTGATATTTTTACTAAATGAAGTGTTAAATTTTTTTTTTCTATCATCGACCTTTTTGTCGCGAATGTTTCGAAGTCAAAAGTGCTTTGTTTAATACTAATCGTTATAAATTTTAAAAGAATATAAAGCAAATTCCAAACAATAACAATAAAAACCTTAATGGCCCAAATGGCTCTCTAGGCGTTATCATTAAAACATTACATAAAAAAAAACAATAGCAAATTCAATTAATTAAGATTATTACATTTTTTTAAGAATTCAATTGGAAAAAGGAGAAAAAACCAACCAACACTATCCTAAAATTATTTATAATCGAAACACAACAGTGAAACTTTGATCCTACACCTAATATGTTGTAACTTATTTCTAATAAAATACAATCAAAAACTTTATCTTATACTAAAAAAATTCTGTAACAATGTTCCTAACCTAAGTGTTTAATCTTACCTCTAACGGAATATATTAAACATTACATATACCTAACCTATAGCTGATTTTTAACAAAAATAAACAACAACACTAAATGTAGCAATAATGAGCTGAAACTCAAAAAAACGAAATAACGAAAAACACCAGAACTGAAAAATAAACACGAATAATTTAGACATTGTCATTCAGCCACCAATACCTGGATTGCGCCGTCTAAACTCAATCAGCTTCAAAGAATCTAGCAAATGAGTATTTCCATTGAAATCTTTGGTCTTGTGAACTCAAATTAGGAGGATATTTTATCATCTTTTTGGTGGCCCGCCGATATATGTGATATATGACTGGGACGCCATCAGAATCAAAAACATATCGATTCATATCCAAATACACGAATGTTTCTGGAGGAATGAAGCCAGTAATGAGGCAAGTCGCTATATACCCGTCTGTAGGGTGGAACGGCTGTGAAACCCAAGGGTTTTCACTCACAGTCACATATCTAGCGATATGATCCCGAAGAAGTTTCAATATGAAGATATCGACCCTCGTCACTTCAGCAGTTTGATAAATTTTTCTATTCGATATATAATGTTTCCAATCCGTCTCAGGCTTTCTGTACAAACCGGTACACGCACGAAGACATTTCCTTTCGAAAGCTCTTAATTTTTCCATAGTACTAGCACTCCATCCATATGTCAAAACTGGTCTAACCAGGTTCTTGTAACAGATAATTTTGACCTTTTGATCAATGGATTTGGAATGAAAGAGTAGGGCCATGACTGCTTTAAGTGCCTTACTGAGCATGATTTTCACATGTTCAGTATAGTACAGATACTGGTCGGAATGAACACCGAGGTATCGAACTCAAGATTTATGTGGAACTCGTTCTAAACTACCCTCGCCAGCCGTGATGTGGAAATCTTTCCAATTACGTTTCAGGTCTTGACTGACCCCCTGCAGCGTTGTCCGAGACAAGATTGTTTCACACTTTTGCGCATTGATTTTCATTTGCCAATTGTCAGTGTACAGCTGTACATCATTGAACATTTTTTGGAGATTGCTCTGAACTATTGTAGCTTTTCGGTCTGCCGTATAGATGATCAGATCATCAGCAAACGCTACCAATGATCGCGTTGGCGAGACGTTAAAATCAAAGCCGTTCAATAGCTTGCGAATGAAGATTGAGAAGAGCAGAGGTGCAGTGACTGTTCCCTGCTGTAGACCATTCAAGACCTTGAATTCGCGCCTTGTTGTCAGATTTCCATCAGTTACAACAAACGATTTCCCATATAACATATTACACATCATGGCGACAAGCTGCCTGGGAAAATTGTCCTGAAGGAGTTTAAAAACTAGTCTATCTAACCACACAGTATCGAAGGCTTTCTCCATATCAATGAGACATGCTCCAACACATTGTCTATCATTTAGTTTCCAACAGATGTCTGAGGTTACTTTCGTTATTGCATGTGTGGTTGAATGCCTGGCACGAAAACCGAATTGGCAATCCGGCATCAACTCATTTTCCTCAATGTGGGCGTTTGATGCTCTGTTGAGTATCTCTTCAAACACCTTGCTGATGCTAGGCAGCAAGCTGATTGGGCGAAAGCTTTTCGGGCATGAAGATTCTTTTCCTTTCTTCAAGATCGGAAATACCTTCATTTCAATGAAACATTAAAATCTGACCTCATACCGAGCTTGAATCTTATTGATTATTTTTTCATACCGAGGATGCCAACGGTATCAAGATGCAAAGATAAAATTCACTCCAAAACGAAGTCAAGCACACCGCAGTGGGATACCTACCAACTTCGTCAAGCCCGGGGTGTCATTTGCACTTGCTGCAAGAGGACCAGCAGACAATGTAAATAAAATGCATAATGTAAGTGGCAATAATGGGCTGCTCCTTAAAATTTATCAGCAACTAAATTCCTTATCGGAGAGAATCGATTAACAAGATTCGAAAATTAATTTTGATTTTCAGCGTTTAGTGCTTTCAAATGCCTCAAAATAGGTTGTCATCCAGCCACATTCCCACGGATAGGATTCGTCTCAACTCGATCAACGTCAACTCCATTGTTACTTTACATCGCCGTGATTATCTCCTTGAATTCATTGCCAGACAAAAACCCGACATCGTCCTTCTCATCGAAACTCACCTCAGTTCATGGCACTCCATGAGATTCAAGGATTTTGAGTTCGTAAGAAACGATAGGGTAACAGGTGATGGGGGAGGTGGCACCAGGATATTGATTCGAAGACCCTATCGTTTCCAAAATATTGAAAAAGTCGAATTCAAAAGCTTTGAATCTCTTGAAGTGTCCGTTATCAAAATCTTACTGCCAGGTGGGGATAACCTCTTCGTTATCTCTGCCTATGCAACTGGTGGAACTGTTCTCAAGCTCAGGGAGGAGCTCAATTCCTTGTTCGAGATACTCGAATTGAACAGGCTGCATAACTATTATATTCTTGCTGGTGACCTGAACGCCAAGCATACATCATGGCTGAACACCACCAATAATCCAAGAGGTGTATTCCTGAAATCGTGGATAAGAGAGAATCAAATTGAATTCAGGTGCATTCTATATGGGTCGGAGTTCCCAACATACCCTAGGACAAATTCATATTTGGACCTTTGCATTGCTGACGCAAGACTTGAATTCAGCTTTAATAGTCCTCAACGGAAACTGCAGGTGCTTCCTTATGATAGCGACCATAACGCAATCGTAATGGAAATCAATCATCACAGGGATGATTTCTTCCTCATTCCAGTTCAACATGAAAATCATCGGTTGAATTTCAAAAAAACAGACTGGGGAAAGTTTCAAAAGAAGTTTAATCGCGAGTACCAGAAGCAATGTCCCCCTTTTGGTGGTGGCAACTCTTGCTCAATGGTTCCTAATGACAGGAATCTAACTAACGATGAAATAGATGTCTATTTGTCGAAGTTAGAGAAGCTGACGTTGGAAACGATCGAGAAAGTAGTTCCCAAGATAAAACATCGAAACAATATGGAAGGATATGAAACACCAACCATCGCAAGGTTGAAAAGATTGAAAAGCCTTCTTCTCACATGCGCCAACAATATTTTTCGACGATTTTTGGACTACAACCATCCCTCGTTGTCTTTATTGAAATTACATCTGAAGAATGTCCGGAACTTAATCCGGTCATACTTCAGGAGTGAGGTCAGCAATCAATGGGCGGAAAAATTGAGGCGTGTTTGCGAAAGTGAATATTATAGACCGCAAGAAGTCTCGAGCGAAGGTATCGAATCTTGAAGTCACTAGTGATGAGATAAATCTTCTCGATAGGGCTGGTATCGAAATTGATAGTACGACTCCGGATAGAAATGGAAACAGGATTACTTGTGAAGGATTGGATAAACTTGCCCTGATTGGAACACATTTTGAATTGGTTCATCTACAAACCCTGAGAGAGGGAATGAAATATTTTCAGAGGTCGTTGAAGCAAAAGTTTCCGACTTCAAATCAAGCCTGAACGGCCAATCAATTCTTCATTTCAATGAAACATTTACATCTGACCTCATACCGAGCTTGAATCTTATTGATTATTTTGTCAGCTATGAAGACTTGCGTTTCATATTTCGCAAGATAAACAACAAGAAATCATGTGGTACTGATGGTATTCCAAATTTAGTTCTCCGACATTTGCCTGAGGTTGCTATTGGGAGCTATTGCATATTGTTCAACAACACGTTGAGCAATTCATATTTCCCAAATGAGTGGAAAAAGGCTAAGGTATTTTCGATCTTGAAGAAACGAAAATAATCTTCATGCCCTAAAAGCTATCGCCCAATCAGCTTGCCGCCTAACATCAGCAAAGTGTTTGAAGTGATACTCAACAGAGCATAAAACGCCCACATTGGTGAAAATGAGTTGATGTCGAATTGCCAATTTGGTTTTCGTGCCAGGCATTCGACCACACATGCAATAACGAAAGTAACCTCAGACATCCGTTGGAAACTAAATGATAGACAATGTGTTGGAGCATGTCTCATTGATATGGAGAAAGCCTTCGATACGGTATGGTTAGATGGGCTTATTTTTAAACTCCTTCAGGACAAGTTCCCCAGACACCTTGTCGCCATGATGTGTAATATGTTATACGGAAACCGTTTGTTGAAACTGATGGAAATCTGACAACAATGCGCGAGTTCAAGGTCTTGAATGGTCTACAGCAGGGAACAGTTACTGCGCCTCTGCTCTTCTCAACCTTCATTCGCAAGCTATTGAACGGCTTTGATTTTAACGTCTCGCCAACGCGATCATTGGTAGCGTTTGCTGATGATCTGATCATCTACACGGCAGACCGAAAAGCTACAATAGTTCAGAGCAATCTCCAAAAAATGTTCAATGATGTACAGCTGTACACTGACAATTGGCGAATGAAAATCAATGCGCAGAAGTGTGTTACAATCTTGTTTCGGACAATACTGCAGGGGGTCAGTCAAGACCTGAAACGTAATTGGAAAGATTTCCACATCATGGCTGGTGAGAGTAGTCTAGAACGGGTTCCACATAAATCCTGTGTTCGATACCTCGGTGTTTGTCTCGATCAGTATCTGTACTATACTGAACATGTGAAAATCATGCTCAGTAAAGCACTTAAAGTAGTCATGGCCCTTCGAAAACTCTTTCATTCCAAATACATTGATCAAAAGGTCAAAATTATCTGTTACAAGACACTGGTTCGACCAGTTTTGACATATGGATGTCAGATCTGGTACAACCGGAGTGCTAGTACTATGGAAAAATTAAGAGTTTTCGAAAGGAAATGTCTTCGTGCATGTACTGGTTTGTACAGAAAGCCTGAGATGGATTGGAAACATTATATATCGAATAGAAAAATTTATCAAACTGCTGAAGTGACGAGGGTCGATATCTTCATATTGAAACTTCTGCGGACTCATATCGCAAGATGTGTGACTGTGAGTGAAAACCCTTGGATTTCAAAGCCGTTCCACCCTACAGACGGGGATTCTACGTCTAGCACTCGTTGCGTGTAGACATGTTTTTAATTGCTCCTGTCATTAATTTGAAAAATTAATTAATTTTTCACAAAAGTCAGTTTCAAATAATTGAATTAATTTTGTACGAGTCAGTCAAAAGCAAGTTTTGATTTTATTGGGGAAGAGTTGATCGTCGAAGGCATCGACCAACCATACCAATAAATCAAGAAAAGGCAACAAACCAAAGACAACTCGGGACTGCTGTATGGAGGAGCCCGACGGCTTCCCTCCGTTGGGGGGCCCCGGGGAAAATGACGGTATGAAATTGGCAAGTGTCAACAAGCGGAGACACACGAGCACCCAGGATACCGCAGATGCCGGTCGTAAAACGCAAGTGCTCGAGGATAGACAGGAGGTGTGTCGCCTTCGAAGTGAAATCGAAGAGCTAAAGGCAAGAATTCAAACGTACGAAGAAATGTTCAAGACGGCAAAAAAAGTTCAAGAGAGTGGTCCGATACGAAAAATCGAAAAACAGAAGAAAGCTGCAAATCCAATAATAACTGAAGAGGTATTAAGTGCTGGTGGCACCAACGAAAGCCAGAACTACTTTGCGGCGCTGGATGGACTCCAACAGGACATGGAGGTAGACGAAGGCAATAAAGACGATAATTTTATCTTATATTTAAAAAATAAAAATAATGAAAGTAGAAATAGGGAGAAGAAACCAGCCCGTAGTTCTGCTGGTCCTCCTCAAAAAGCAGCCAAGAATACCGAGAAAGCTCCGCCAATTAATGTCTTCGGTCAAAGCGGAAAAGACATGGTTCGGCTGTTGGCAGCCGAAAACAAATTGACAAATTTCGAAATCAAACGAATAAATTCTGAGAAGCTGTCAATTAGAACGAAATCACTGGTTGATTTCAAATCAGCGAAAGATGCTTTGAATTCTGGGGAGGTTCCGCACTTCACTTATACCCCCAAAAGCGAGAAGAACCAGACGTTCTTGCTGAAGGGCTTGGACTGCGGAGAAGATACTGTCGATCTTCTTCAGGTCCTCAAGGAAACAGCACCACAAATCGAGTTTATCTCAGTGAAAACATTCGCGACAAGAAGGTCGACGGTAGAAAAAAAAAATTTACCACTTTATTTGGTACAAATAACCAATAAGAGCAGTCCAAGCGCTCTTCAGCAAATCAGGTATTTAAATTTTCGAGTGGTGAGGTGGGAACGCCTCCAGAAACGAGAAATCAACCAGTGCTATCGCTGCCAACGATTTGGGCATTCGGCTGCCAACTGCACCATGCATTACCGATGCGTTAAATGCAAAGACGTGCATGCTCCCGGTGAGTGCAAATTGGCTCAGACGGAGCCAAAAGAGAAGTTATATTGTGTGAACTGCGGTGTTTTGGTCACCCGGCATCATATCGAGGATGCTCCCGATATCAGGATGCAAGATTGAAATCTGCCTCAAAGCAAACACAAATGCACCGCAGTGTCTTAGCTCCGAACTTCGTCAAGCCCGGAGTATCATTTGCACAAGCCGCTAGAGAACCAGCAGAAAATGCGAAAAATAGTGTAAATAATGTAAGTGGCAATAATGACCTGCTTCTCAAAATTTACCAGCAGTTAAATTCCTTATCAGAGCGAATCGATAAACAAGATTCGAAAATTAACATTGTTTTTCAGCGTTTAGGACTTTCAAATGCCTCAAAATAAGTTGTCATCCAGCCACATTCCCATGGATAGGATTCGTCTCAACTCGATCAACGTCAACTCTATTGTTACTTTACATCGCCGTGATTATCTCCTTGAATTCATTGCCAGACAAAAGCCTGACATCCTGCTTCTAACCGAAACCCACCTCAATTCATGGCACTCCATGACATTCAAGGATTTTGAATTCGTAAGAAACGATAGGGTTACAGGTGATGGGGGAGGTGGCACTGGGATATTGGTTCGAAGACTATCGTTTCCAAAATATTGAAAAAGTCGAATTCAAAAGCTTTGAATCTCTTGAAGTGTCCGTCATCAAAATCTCACTGCCAGGTGGGGATAACCTCTTCGTTATCTCTGCCTATGCAACTGGTGGAGCTGTTCTCAAGCTCAAGGAGGAACTCAATTCCTTGTTTGAAATACTCGAATTGAACAGGCTGCATAACTATGATATTCTTGCTGGTGACCTGAACGCCAAGCATACATCATGGCTGAACGCCACCAATAATCCAAGGGGTGTATTCCTGAAATCATGGATAACAGAGAACCAAATTGAATACAGGTGCAATCTATATGGGTCGGAGTTCCCAACATACCCTAGGACAAATTCATATTTGGACCTTTGCATTGCTGGCGCAAGACTTGAATTCAGCTTTAATAGTCCTCAACGGAAACTGCAGGTGCTTCCTTATGATAGCGACCATAACGCAATCGTAATGGAAATCAATCATCACAGGGATGATTTCTTCCTCATTCCAGTTCAACATGAAAATCATCGGTTGAATTTCAAAAAAACAGACTGGGGAAAGTTTCAAAAGAAGTTTAATCGGGAGTACCAGAAGCAATGTCCCCCTTCTGATGGTGGCAACTCTTGCTCAATGGTTCCTAATGACAGGAATCTAACTAACGATGAAAAAGATGTCTATTTGTCGAAGTTAGAGAAGCTGACGTTGGAAACTATTGAGAAAGTAGTTCCCAAGATTAAACATCGAAAAAATATGGAAGGATATGAAACACCAACCATCGCAAGGTTGAAAAGATTGAAAAGCCTCCTTCTCACACGCGTCAACAATATTTATCGACGATTTTTGGACTACAACCATCCCTCGTTGTCTTTGTTGAAATTACATCTGAAGAATGTCCGGAACTTAATCCGGTCATACTTCAGGAGTGAGGTCAGCAATCTATGGGCGGAAAAATTGAGGGGTATTAGCCCACAGGACCCAGACGGCGTGTTCGCGAAAGTGAATATTATAGACCGCAAGAAGTCTCGAGCGAAGGTATCGAATCTTGAAGTCACTAGTGATGAGATAAATCTTCTCGATAGGGCTGGTATCGAAATTAATAGCACGACTCCGGATAGAAATGGAAACAGGATTATTTGTGAAGGATTGGATAAACTTGCCCTGATTGGAACACATTTTGAATTGATTCATCTACAAACCCTGAGAGAGGGAACGAAGTTTTTTCAGAGGTCGTTGAAGCAAAAGTTTTCGACTTCAAGTCAAGCCTGAACGGCCAATCAATTCTTCATTTCAATGAAACATTTACATCTGACCTCATACCGAGCTTGAATCTTATTGATTATTTTGTCAGCTATGAAGACTTGTGCTTCATATTTCGCAAGATAAACAACAAGAAATCATGTGGTACTGATGGTATTCCAAATGTAGTTCTCCGACATTTGCCTGAGGTTGCTATTAGGAACTATTGCATATTGTTCAACAACATGTTGAGCAATTCATATTTACCAAATGAGTGGAAAAAGGCTAAGGTATTTCCGATCTTGAAGAAAGGAAAAGAATCTTCATGCCCCAAAAGCTATCGCCCAATTAGCTTGCTGCCTAACATCAGCAAGGTGTTTGAAGTGATACTCAACAGAGCATTAAACGCCCACATTGAGGAAAATGAGTTGATGCCGAATTGCCAATTTGGTTTTTGTGCCAGGCATTCGACCACACATGCAATAACGAAAGTAACCTCAGACATCTGTTGGAAACTAAATGATAGACAATGTGTTGGAGCATGTCTCATTGATATGGAGAAAGCCTTTGATACGGTATGGTAAGACGGACTTATTTTTAAACTCCTTCAGGACAAGTTCCCCAGACACCTTGTCGCCATGATGTGTAATATGTTATATGGGAAATCGTTTGTTGTAACTGATGGAAATCTGACAACAAGGCGCGAATTCAAGGTCTTGAATGGTCTACAGCAGGGAACAGTCACTGCACCTCTGCTCTTCTCAATCTTCATTCGCAAGCTATTGAACGGCTTTGATTTTAACGTCTCGCCAACGCGATCATTGGTAGCGTTTGCTGATGATCTGATCATCTATACGGCAGACCGAAAAGCTACAATAGTTCAGAGCAATCTCCAAAAAATGTTCAATGATGTACAGCTGTACACTGACAATTGGCGAATGAAAATCAATGCGCAGAAGTGTGAAACAATCTTGTTTCGGACAACGCTGCAGGGGGTCAGTCAAGACCTGAAACGTAATTGGAAAGATTTCCACATAATGGCTGGTGAGGGTAGTCTTGAACGGGTTCCACATAAATCCTGCGTTCGATACCTCGGTGTTTATCTCTATCAGTATCTGTACTATACTGAACATGTGAAAATCATGCTCAGTAAGGCACTTAAAGTAGTCGTGGCACTTCGAAAGCTTTTTCATTCCAGATACATTGACCAAAAGGTCAAAATTATCTGTTACAAGAGCCTGGTTAGACCAGTTTTGACATATGGATGTCAGATCTGGTACAACCAGAGTGCTAGTACTATGGAAAAATTAAGAGTTTTCGAAAGGAAATGTCTTCGTGCAAGTACTGGTTTGTACAGAAAGCCTGAGACGGATTGGAAACATTATATATCGAACAGAAGAATTTATCAAACTGCTGAAGTGACGAGGGTCGATATCTTCATATTGAAACTTCTTCGGAATCATATCGCAAGATCTGTGACTGTGAGTGAAAACCCTTGGATTTCACAGCCGTTCCACCCTACAGACGGGTATATAGCGACTTGCCTCGCTACTGGCTTCATTCCTCCAGAAGCATTCGTGTATTTGGACATGAATCGATATGTTTTTGATTCTGATGGCGTCCCAGTCATATATCACATATATCGACGGGCCACCGATAAGAAGATAAAATATCCTCCGAATCTGAGTTCACGAGACCAACAATTCCAATGGAGATACTCATTGTTAAATGATATTGTACAAATTTAGAGAGCCATATGGGCCATTAAATTTTTATTGTTATTGTTTGGAATTTGCTTTATATTCTTTTAAAATTTATAGCGATTAGTATTAAATAAAGTGCTTTTGACTTTGACTTTGTGAAGTGCGGAACCTCCCCAGAATTTAAAAGCATTTTTTGCTGATTTGAAATCAACTTGGGATTTCGTTCGGAAAGATAACTTATCGGGATTGATTTGTTTAATTTCAAAATTTGTTTTATTGTTTTCGGCTGCCAACAGCCGAACCATGTCCTTTCCGCTTTGACCGAAGACATTAATTGGCGGAACTTTCTCGGTATTCTTGACTACTTTTTTGGGAGAACCAGCAGAACTACGGGCTGGTTTCTTCTCTTTATTTTTATTTTCCTTATTTTATAACGATTAGTATTGAATAAAGCGTTTTTGACTTTGACTTTATTCCGTTTCTACTTGAATTTATAAAATTTGTATTAATGAAATAGAGCGCATTTGAATTTGAAATAGTGCATCTGAATTCGGATGAAATGTAATAGAAAGGATTTAAAAAAATAGTCTCGTTATTAGGGCTCGAAATTCCATTGAAACCTGGGGACTTAAAAAAATAAAACAATTTATTAGTACCTAAGATTCAATATATTACAGATATATATCAAAATAAAAATAAATTCACACTGCAAAGAATGTTTTAAATCTAAATACAAACACTAAAAGTTAGATGAAAAAACGAGAACAAAGTTGGATCGAACCAAATAGTTGATCGTACGAAATATACAACACATATAAAACCTACATACATACAACTTCCATCCTTGGCACCTACTCCACTGCCAGCTACAGAAGGTTTCACCACAGCTGCTGCATACAAGAAGTGTCGAGAGATTCGATCAATCTGAGAATCTGCAAGTTGTAAGAATGTAAAAAATCTCGTAGACATTGCAACGAGCAAGAATTTAGAATGCGTCGAGTCTCAGTTCTTTGGCATATAATCGGAAATATACGCCTGCAGCAGAAACGGTAATTTCTCCTTTTGCGATAGGCTTTGCCACTTATCTCTAGCTTGGGTGCTGATATCGTCGCCATTGTGAATTTTGGCATCGCACTTGGCGGCATAGTAGTCGACATAGACCTGAAATGCCTTGGCGGTTATTTCGGATTTCTGTATTTCGGCGCATCGCAGCAAATCCTGCGGGTTCTCGGACTTGTCTTGGTTCTCTGAACACAGACACCCTGAATGGCATAGGTTATCAAATAAGTTATCTTCATCCTTAATATAGTTCTGGCTGGTACCATTGCTGTAAGCTTCGTTTTTTCCATCTTGCTCTAAATCGTCAGCCCTGCTGTGCTGGTTTGTAAGGTCGTCGCATATTTCGACTCCTCGACAATTTTCTACGTAGTAATTTAAGTGCGGCTCAACATTTGACACGTTCCCTTGGAAGTCGCGGTCAGAGTTGCCAGCCGTTGTGAGTTCTATGGGGGCTGCTTCGTAACAGTAGATTTCTGTCTCATCACAATCACAAAAATTTTGCTGCGAGTGGGAACGCATGAGGGGCGAACTGTGACTGTGTCCATGACCGGCGAATATGTTAGCTTCCAGGCGATCCTCATCCGATGAAATGCCAGTGACAGCCAGAGGTACTGACCATTGGGAGATTTGATCTGCGTCCATCATGTCGAGTGAGCATTGTGATTGTTTGTGTAAGGCAATGTATCGTCGAGCTTGTTGTTGCTGGCGATGTTGATGAATTGACCGACGTCTTTTGCGAATTGTCAATTGTTGGTGCCCAGTGGTAAGACCAGCTGTAGCCATGTTTCCTGCTTTTGGTCCCATTGTAACCTTACCAATTTTCGTCAAGTTCTTCTTCAGCAAGTCAACTCCAAATTTTCTGCCTTGCTGTCTCCAGCAATCCAAATCGGCCATCTCCAATAATTTAGAATCTATACAGAGCGTATCGCATGGAGATCGCTTCCAAATCGGCAATTTAGACTGTTCCCCCATAACTAGATAACCATTATTGCCGCTTACCATATGAGCCACAGATCTGCGTCTTTTGATAGGCTTTGAACTATTACTCAAATTCAATCTCATTTTGGCGGTTCAAGAAAGAAAAAGGACTAAATTATACAAAATTCCACAAATAAATTAATCGTCGATTATTTGCTAGATATAATCGTTCGGTATTCCGTTCTATCTATTTCCTACGGCGCACGAATTTCCACAATAAGCAATTTTGCTGAATTTTATATATTTTAGTTAGATATATTTTGTTTATTGTGATGAGGGACAGCGGAAAATGTGAGCTCAAAAAATTTCAATTCAATTTGGATGCTAAAAGATCCGTTTTTTGTTTTTTTCGATGACATTATTTGACTGAAGCGTACTTCATAGATATGTGTGATCAGAATAGTTTAACATTTTTTAATGAGTTCGTCTAGTCTACTATAGTCTTCAAATTAAATAAATTCAAATCACTAAATTAGATAATTTATATAATATATTCCATAATATAATAGTTCCGTACAATGCGTTGTTCGACGATTAAAGAGTGATGGAGATGTTGGTAGGGAATGAAGGTATTCAAAAAAAAAAGCAAAGTTTCCTAAATTATTCAGATACTTGAAGAAACAGTTATTTGAGAGTTTTTTATAATGCGCTGTATTATATGAATTTGAGTTATACCTGAGAGGTGATTGCAAATTGGACTAGATATGCAGGAAAGGATTAATTCAAATTGTTTTAACATACCTCCGTTCCCTACCACTCCCTCCATCACTCTTTCAGCGTCGCACAACGTTCGTTCGATCTTCACTTCACACGTCTTCGATTCCTACGTGTGCCTCCCAGGCAATGTTAAAACATTGGTGTAAGGGGGCATTCACAATGCTGTGAAGTACTCCTTTCTTGCGAGTCTAGTTCATTTTGTGAATTGTTTTCAGAGATAAAAAAAAACTAGCAATACGACGCGGTAAAAAAACTCTCAATTTATAGAAACTAGGTCTAAATGACGACCTATTGAGAAGTACAGATGTAAGTTTAGCGAGCAACAACACACAAAGTAGTGAAAAGCCTGAAACGTGGTTATCAGCCCAAAACCACGCTCTGTCGTGATAACATCGGCAGTATCACCACTCATGAAACCAGGATTAAGGAAAGATGGGCATCATATTTCAAGCACCTCCTTAATCCTCCACACAGCTCTAGAAAATCGGAGCCTATAGATGTGTGCGGAGAGCTTACATTGGCCCCACCAACTCTGGATGAAGTTTGTTCCATCACGAAAGCCCAAAAGAATAATAAAGCACCGGGCATCGATGAGATTCCAGTGGAGCTCATGTATTAATCGAGCAGTCACACAAGCAAACTGCTCGAAAACCTTCCTATCCCCTACTTCTGATTTTATGTGGCAGATTTAGAAAAATAATGAATTATTTCCTTTCATAATCGTCATTTGTAAAATAGTTTTCTTTCTTATTATTATTATTAAACGTAATTTTGTATCAATTTTCCTTTATATCAAACGTAATTTAATACCAATTTCCCTCTATTATTAAATGTAAGTTTATATAAGTTTTCCCCTACATAAAATTCAAACGTTTCCCCTTAATTATAGTTTTCATGAGATTTAATTTTTATTTCTATTTAAAATTTCTTCGTTTTTCTTTACTTCAGTTAAATTTTGTTTTTAAAAATTTTAATTCTACCACAGAGGATCTCGAGTATTGGAACGCTGATATAATACAGCATTCCACGGATTGCATTGCCCAATGCGATCTACAGTGGCTGAGCAAGGGGCTCGTCTTAATGCACCGTAACAGTATGAGGATACGGTAGACGGCGGACAAGCAAAGAGAAAAATTTGCTTGGACGAGAGAAAACTACCGTTGTGGGATGCAGATTCGGCTGGGATTGGGAAAAGAGCGGAGAGTTGGACTTGGACGGTTACACAGTGCGGATGCAAAGAACGACGGCGATATTTTCTAGGCAACGTTTTGAAGTCGGGAATCAGGGAAAGTGAAAATTTGCGGCCCTTGAATTATTCTTACACGTCGTGTATATTTGCAGCTTCGCACCGGTCACTTTTTCTTTGTTTCCGCCTGAAATTTTAAATAAATCATATTGTGCTGTCTTAATCTTCCCTTGATAAAAAAAAATATTACAGGAATAACTCGTGAATGTCTTTAAAGAAATCAATTATTTTCATCAATTCTAACTGGGAAAATTAATATTCAATTGTAGACTCATTGAAGTCTGTTATTTTGGAACCAGTCCATAGTCAAAAGGTGGAAGTGGAAGTGTGATTGAGTCGGAGCTTCGCTGAACGCTTGAGAATATTTCATACTAAATCATCGGCATTCTCGACTGAATATCATCACATCGATGACATCATAATCACCGGCACTATTTCTCGACATTTCGTTTAAAATAAAATCCAATCTTCACACTTTGCGTGTTGCTTCTGAGAAACAAATTGGAATGAGTGATTCTGGTGGATTGTGTCGAGGGAATATGCATGACGTCCCGCGATGGCCCTGAAAATCTGTTCCCAGTGAAGTCTTGCATTGGCTACGCGAAGAAAAGCGAATCAGATGTGCAGTAAATAGTACGAAATGTCATGAGTGGGATAAGAGAAAGACTCTGACAGCTGCGAGTGGGATTGAGGAAGGTTGGGAATTATTTTTCTTTTGGAATGGTCGTGATTGCCGGTAGCCAATCTAATGTGAGTAAAATCTGGTGCATCCAGTCCAATATCTATTGTCGTGTTTCTTGTGACAACCAGTGTAGAAAGAGCGTAGTAGCAAAAAGTGCTGTTTCCGTAAAGTGCTTGGAAATTTACGATAAAAGTGCTCATGTCCATTCGACCTTCGCTGATTAATCTCTATCTGCTGCATTCCTTGAGCTACTTGCAAAACAAATAATGGGAGGGAGATTTGTTGATTTTCTAAATACAATTCCTTAATTCGCGATAACAGTATAAACTGAACTGAACAAATGGCAGTTAAGCTTTGGATAGACACGACTTCACATGGACACAAAAGCGTCAATTCCAATGTGATAATGAACAATTAATGTGACGAGTAAGATGCAAATCACCGTTCATAGGATTCTTCCAACATCGTGTGATGTTGTGAAGAATAAAAATTCAAGTGAACGGCCATCATCAAAATATTCAGCAAATAAATCATCGAAGAAAGCTCACCAAACATACTAAATACGTAGACCAGCAAAAGAAATTTCCGAAAACATCCAAGATGCAGCTCACAATTTGTGTACGGTAATCGTGTTTCACGATAAGAGTTACCGGAAAACCTATCCTGGATTTCCCACGAAGTCTTTAACGATGCTTTGGGAACAACATGATACCAGTGATAAGGAAGTTATGCAAGAAGTTTATTGTCAATTAGTGGAATATATTACTTATTAGATTTGAAAGGTTATAAAAGTAATTTAGATTTTAAATATTTGTGTTTCGATTCAATTATAAAAACAACCTTTGTTGAGATTATAGTAAATATAAATTTGATTAAATATGATGCCATTTGTACCGAGATTTGGTCATATCACATTAATGTAAGCTAACATATCAGTTAATTAATTGATTATTCAGTTATTACGAATAATGGGTGTAAGTAGATAGCAACGCGAATAAATGTAAACATTTAATTGAGAAATTAGAAACAAATGCATTTATATGTGAATTAATAGTCATTGTTAAATATTAGCAAAGTCTAAAAGTCCATTAAATAAGAAAAACGTTTTTCTTATCTTCCATCAGAGCGAGTAATTTCATATTCACAAAATTTATTGTCAGGTCAGATATCGAAACCTTGTAAGTCTTCTAGTGTCAATATTGATTGAGATAAATAAATAACACAATGGATTATATGACTACAGCCTCGGTCTTTCCATTTCGGTGTACCTGACCGGGTATAGGACCCGCATCGACGGCAGGCTCCTCCGCTCATATGGGCCAGCCATCGGGCGCGCTCCTTCGTTTTTTGTCCCTTAACGGGGGCTCTTGCCGGATAGAGTGGCTATCCGCTCGCGTGCCCTTTTATGATATAGGGTTATGTTTTTTCATTCCATAACGCTATAGCAGAAATTGGTAAAGAGCAATACAAAGTGCTTTTGTATGAGTTTTTCACTTAAATGGGAAACACATGGCCACGTCTACGCTTGGATCTTGATCCGATTGGGAGGGTGCAAGGGGGAACCACCTCCATCTGGATGCCCCGCTCTTATTTGTGGGCCATAAGGATCGTCGGTAACGACGAGGTCTCCGCCAGTCCGCCCGTTTTTGCTCGGCCCAATTTGTTCTACGAGCAAACATTTCAAACCTTAGTAGATTACCTCGGCCTCGACACCAGTCGATCGGCATGTTTGATACTTCTTAAATAGTGAATGCGAAATATTTTTGTGGTGAGTCCTTGTGCGGGGGAGAAAGAACCCGCCCCACGACACCGCAACTCTAGCCTGCCAGTGAATTCACGCGTCCCACGACAAGGCCAATCTCGGCGGATACTACCATCCTCTTCCGCCGAGGCAGCAGACCATCGCTACAGTTCTTTACGGACATTCATATACCTACAATTCACTACACTCATCAAATATGGTGGCTTTATGAACACTAATTAAGCTATTTCCAAAGTCATCCAGCACATTTGGCAATAAGAACATATGCCGAGAGTGTGGAGCCAATCAACTACATTCCCTATACACAAAAAAGGTGACAAGCTACAGTGCGAAAATTATAGAGGCATATCACTACTTTGTACGGCGTACAAAATATTTTCTAAAATCTAAGAAAATATAATCGGATCATACGCCAACAGTATTATTAGGGAGTCTCAAGGTGGTTTTAAGGCAGGTAGCTCAACAACAGACCAATTGTTCACAGTCAAGCAGGTACTTGAAAAATGCTGGGAGTTCAACATAGACGAACACCAAATTTTCATCGATTTCAAGCAAGCATACGACAGTATTGATCGTAACGTACTGTACCAAATAATGCTTTGCTTTTGCATCCCAGCCAAAGTAGTCCATCTTACCAAAATGAGAATGACGTCGACGACCTCCCAAGTCCGCATCAATAACCAACTCATCGATGCCTTTGACACAAATATCGGACTAACGCAGGGAGATGGGCTGGCCCCATCGCTATTCAATTTGGCTCTGGAGTACGTCATAAGGAAGCTACCTGTCTATACGTGAGGTACATTACTATACAAATCGAGCCAAGTAGTAGCCTATGCGGATGACATCAACATGCTGTCACGGTCATTAACAACTGCCAAAGTACTTTTCCTGAAACACGACAGCGAAGCAAAACTAGTAGGGCTACAAATGAATGAAAATAAAACAAATCTCATGACGCAGTTGAGGAAAAATACCTCAAATACACAAAATATCACACTTAGCGAATACAGCATCTAGAATGTTAGCGAATTTGTGTATTTGGGCGCCAAAATAACGAAAACCGAGAGTGAAAGAGACGAACTACGCCGAAGAATACAGCTCGCAAATAAAATTTTTTATCCAGTATTGACGATCTTGAAGACCAGCTGCATAAACAGGAGAACAAAGTCCGAAGCACACAAATCTGTGATAAGACCTGTGTTATGCTATGGGTGTGAAACATGAACCCTAACCCAAGTATCCGCAAATATATTGAACGCCTATGAGCGACGGGTCCTGAGGCAAATAATCGGAGCGAAGCTAGACGGGGACCAATGGCGAATTCGATACAACCATGAGCTGTATGAAATTTTTGACGAACCAGAGTTCTCAACGATTGTAAGACTGCGGAAACAGCAATGGGCTAGACACATGAATCGTATGGACATACAACGGATACCCAAGAAGTTATTCGTTGGGAGAACTGAAGGCCAGAGGCCAGTGGGAAACCGAGGAAACGCTGGTCTGTCTCGGTCGACGAAGACAGTTTATCGCTGCCCGGATTTCGGAATTGGAAGACGGGGTAAATGGACCGAGACAGTTGAAGGTGCTGTTTGCAGGAAGCGAAAGCCCAAGAGGGGCTGTAGTGCTAAGAAGAAGAAGATGCTATATTATTGATGGAATATTTTTATAAACTCTAGAAAAGGTTAATAACTTCAATACCTTAGATACCCTGTGCAATGAATGATATCTGCTATACTGCAAAAAGATGACGCCTACTTGAATTGGATCAAAAGATGATTTCCTTTAAACTTATTATTTAAGATACATATACGAGAATAAGTATTTCTTCGGTTCGTACATTCGTTTCGCAACGTAAATATCTGTATCTCATAGGTTGAGTACGATACCTTTTGGAGTAGCATACTCCTGTCTACTCAACTTGTTTTTTGCTAAACACATCGCAAAATCTCGAGATCTTTGTTGAATCCAAAATTAATCTCTATATGCAGCGTACACTTTCCAAACGGTCGGGGAGTAAGCTTGTAAATGTAAAACGGAGAATGGTTTAATTTGTTGAACCCTTTATCAAACATCGCATGCCATCGTATCTATTCCTTTCCAAACAAGAGATTGAAAATTATCGAAAAGTTGTAATCAATTTTTGCTGTATTCCTACCTATTCGTTTATGCTTGTGCCACGTTCGAATGCATTAAGCGGAAATTTAAAACTCTTCAGCAAATAAATAGGGGTTCGTTCGATGGCCATTAGAGAGATCTCTTGTGTACAACAGATCGGATTGTGACATGTGTGCAGCTTTCCACCGGTGTATTCTTACCTTAACTATTCCTTTCCCAGTGCCTATATTTATCCAGGCCAATTTATGAAGCTATCCAATGGAAAAAGCAAATTCTTACCGTAAGTGATGGATAAATGTAAATTGCTGGAAAGTACTACAGTCGATACAAAAATTAATTGAATATTAACTTTGAACACAATTTGTTTGATTGTTCTGTCTTTTAAGGTCATCTATTGTTTTGCGACAACTCCAAAAAGATCCATGTGAAAATAACATTTATAGCAGTTAAACATATCGAATTTAAGACTCTGAAAATTACATAAAATTTCTGCAGACTACTATTCGATGCATCACTTTCCAAATGGGACATTAACATTCTCACCCATCCAAATGATGACTCGTATTACCTTCAGCATCAACCCTCCTCAACAGACGAATTTCTGGCACACGTCAGGGATTTCAGGTTTTTCGTCATACGAAACCCTGAACGCTGCAATCTGGTGGTGGGTCAGTCGCTTCTTCCGAAATGCAATTAAACTTCAAATTGTTGTTGCTTATGCGAATCCTTGCTCCTGAATGAAGAAGATTTTGATTGCTCGAAGGTGGGTCTATTGCCAAAAAGTGCACATATGGCATAAAGTGGGTAGTTGTACACTTCAATTCACACATTTACAGTTGAGCGCAAGCGGTGTTCCCCTTAGGGCTGTTTCTACCTTTTCAGGACGATAATAGTGCTCCTGGCGGAGATATTATAATGTACAAAGTAGTCGAGGTATTATCCTTCTATTAATTGTATAGAGGTGTTCAGATATACACGTGCCTTGCAGCTTATAGGCAAAATCCTTGGGTATATAAATTATGAGGGAGGCTTAAGCTTCAAGATGTATTCCAGCGACGAATAATCCAATGAATATTGTTAGTATAGACGGGCGCATAATGAAGTTATACAAAAGTTCAAATAAGATTCTTGAAAATAAGAAATATATTTAGTTATTTTTAAATTACTGAATACATGTTTATTACTAAAGTTTCTTTTTTTTTGTTGTCGAGCTCATACTACTTATCTCACGGAAGTAGTTCTAGAGAATTTTGAGCACATTCTAGTCTTCCTCAGGGTTTTTATATCTATTATATTTTATTTCAAGGTGTTGTACAAAGCATAATATTTAATTTCATTTTAAATTGAAAAGCATTAGTTTAAATTTTAAATTCAAGGATTGATTCAATCGTTATAAATTTTATAATAATATAAAGCCAGTTTTAAAGCATCAAAGCACTCAAATGCTTAATGGCCCACATTGCGTTCCAGATTCAAACAATATTCAAAAAAAAGTATTAGTCAAACAACATCAAATTTTATCAAATAAAACTTACTAAATATTACCAATTAATTGAAACAAGTTGGGTAGATATACTGCGTTCATGTCAGAAGAGTTTTGTACTGAATCTACGATATGCAGACACGATATGCAGAATAAACTCAATAAAAACCTCAATGACATATACAACAATTACATGCTCACTTTAGAAGAAAAACCATTGTTGCACCATTTTAATCTGCTGCCATTTTGTTGCGATATTACAAACAACCATTGACTGATGAAATCTTAAAAAATATTTTTATTATTAAGTTTAGCTAGAAATTATAAAAGAAGCAATCAAAAGTATAGTGTATGGTGTGCTGGAAAGCCCGAATGGGAGAAAAATCGTGCATGGTTATACTCGGAGCGCTTTCAAATGGCTATTACTTCCATGAAAGTGGTTAAAATTTATTGAAATTTCCAGACAAAAAGGACCTTACTTTGGACAACTCAAATTTAAATTTCCGGCTACTCATATGAATTCACTAGGAAAAATATGATATTTACAAACTCTTCCATTATTAACAAAGTTGAGTGAATTTCAACTTCTACGGTGTTTTTTATTGTTAAATTCATTAGAACCCACCACCATGATGATTCCACTTTTAAAATGTATGTTTTCATCAGGAGTTAATAGCCTGTAATTTCAATGCTGAAGTTGGGGGGAACCAATACAAATTTAGTCAATATTCTCATTTAATATTAACTGGTTGGATAGATTCTCAAAGACGTTCATGATATACATCCTTCTTAAAATTTCATGCAAATTCTTACAAGCGCGTAGTATCTGAGTCAATTGGAAGTGCGTATTCCTCAATAGCCAAGTGCTTTTGCTGTTGTAACACTGAAATTTAACTTCCCTAAATACTATCCGATTCTTCTGAGATTTTCACCGTTAATTTGTAAAGATTTTCGCTTCAAATTGCTCGAACAAAAGCGGAGCCGACCTCTCTTCGGTTCTAGACGTGAAGTCTTTGGACGTGACAACGGACTGTACCCTACAGGTCAACAAGTCCGGACACACTTAGTCTACTCCAATGTGGCTGCTGGCTAGCTAGCCAGTTCGGAGAGGAGTTCGGTCACGGGTCTTGCCCGAGCCGATTAAGTCCGCAATACAAAAATTCAGCCACCGGTTCACATGCCCGTTTTACTAACGCGTCGAAACATTAACAAACGCAAACGAAACCTTTCTCTACTTTAGTCCGTATTCCTTCCATTCCTTCAGACAACACAAAAAACTGGATCTAATTCCACGTTCCCGAATATCACCGATGCGTTACCAAAAAATATCCTACTTTAACTCGAAATCGGAACAACCTACTCTAATGAAAAATCTCCGTTGGCAGCACTAGCCGGAAAGGTGAATTTCTCGTATGTAGCGTAAAGTTTAGAAAAAGAATTTGGCTTGCCTACTACTGGACTTCTTATTGCAATTTTTGTGGCACTACATGGGTATTTATTAACAAAAAGAATCTGCCACCGTTCGTATTTGGGGACCCTTCATAGAGGCGCAAATATTTTGCTCATTAAATTGAGTTGCACACGTATGGATCACATATTGAAAATCGGCGGGTAATAAATTGTTATAAACATATTTATACTCGTTTCGCCCTTCTCACATTTGCTGTTTATACATTTCACAGTGGTTGCCACACAAAGGCTTAAATAGCTCAAATAGTTAATTTCAAAAGTTTTCCATAAAAGTTTAATCAGCACTTGCATTGCCATTAATATATACATTTTCGATTCTTTTCTGAACCACCAGGGGCCATCATTCTGAATTTTTATTGAAAATGGCTGCTAAAAATATTAAGCTGTAAATTTTCTGATTTTTTGTTCGTCATTCGATTTGCATAATTAAATTAAATTAACTTGCCTTAATAACTTATAATTTCAAGTTTTATCGGAATCTGTTTAGAAACTTGGCTGCTAGAGGGCTACAGAAATTTAAAAAAATGCTTATGTCACCCCTCTGTATGGGGAGCCCCTTAAACACTTTAAAATATTTTCTTCCACTGCAAATTTCAAGAGACACCACTTTTGACCTACGTAGAAAATTTCCTCATTCTGGCTTATGTGGTTTGCGAGAAAACTTGTGACGCACGAACAAATGGACGGACGGACAGACAGGCAAGTCGCGATTTTATAATTTTTTAGGGTATTGTTCAAAATATTTTACAATATTTAAAAAATAGTCTGATTTATAAATACTTTCAAGTTAAGTCATTTAGAACGATTCCATGAAAAAAATTCATTATTTCAGTTGCTACTAAAATAGCGAATTGTGCTTGCCTCCTGACCTTTGGGGGCCACCATTTTGAATGCATGCATTTGATTTTGGACTATTTTAAATCTTTGTGGGCTAGGACCTCATCAATCAATGTGCGAAATCTCGTTCAAATAGGAGTTTTACTCTAGACAGGGCAAAATAATTCAATTTTTAGTGCAAATGGCTGCTAAAAATATTGGGTTTTAAATTTTCGACTTTTAAATTTTTCATTCAATTTTAATAATTTTCCGCATAATACAAGAATATAGCACAGAGATCCATAATCATCAAAATTCGCTGGAAAATGTGACCGCTAGAGCGCCAAAAAAACCTGAAAAACACGCATATTTAAACAGCCGCCATTTTGGAACTTGCACATGCACGATCACCAAAATATCAAAATCTGTAGATCTAAGTAATGCCTATCGTGGAGCAAAGTTTCATATATGTTGGATCAAAATCGCGTCTTTTAGAAGCCTTTGAAGTTTTGAGTTTCAACTGGCTGCCATTTTGTTTTTTGTGACTTGACCTCTAGTTTAATTTCTACCTAACTGCCGAATTTCATGAAAATCAGTTGAAAGCTTTGACCACTATTACAACAACAAAATTTTGCACATTTTTTGACCTTTAAGCGGCCGCCATTTCGTTTGTGCGGTACCGACTTTGAATTTTTCATTGTGAGATTCATCAAATTTATCAGTGAACCTTTACACCAAATTTCATCCAAATCGGAGCTATACTTTGGTCAGAACAGGAATCACGATTTTTCGTCTAAAATGGCCGCCATTTTGTTTTTGCCCAGCTGATATAGCTGGTTCACGAACTAAGTGGAGACATTTACCCGAAACACCTTTCCTGAAAATTTGGTGAAAATCGGAGCAAAATCGCAGCCGTAAGCGTGGTCACAAATTTCGTTATATCCCATATATATATATATATATATATATATATATATATATATATATATATATATATATATATATATATATATATATATATATATATATATATATTTATATATATATATATATATATATATATAAATATATATATATATATATATATATATATATATATATATATATATATATATATATATATATATATATATATATAGGGTAAGGTGGGGTAAAGCCGACAGGGTGGGTAAACCCGACCTCCCTCTGTTATCGAAAATCGGAAGCACTACGCAAACTAATATTAGTGTTGTCTTGTGGAGCATCGAAAATAATTAAAATGGTGGCATGACAGCATTTTATTAGTCAACATTGAGATGCTCAAACGGCAACAAGTTTGTTTTGACAATTTTGACTTTAATTTTTGTGCATAATTGACTGCAGGATATTTCTTTTTGTCAAAGTGATCGCATAAAAAAGGTAAGTGGATTTAGATTCTTCGATTAAAGTCCTACAAAGTGCATATAAGTTTGGTTCAATTTTTTTCATAATATCTTTTGTAATTGCGTTGTTATGAAAAATTACGCAGTGGGGCGAATTCGACCTCTAAATGATTATTTTTGTTAACAGAATGGTTCGTAATTACAAACGAAAGACACAAAAACGTGATGAAAATGGTATTCGTCGAGCAGTAGCTGCGATGCAAATGGGGATGTCTTTACGTGCTGCTGCTCGTGATTTTGTCATTCCGAGGTCGACATTGTTATTGCACCGCCGTGCCAATGAAGTAACTACGCAACCTACTGAGGTGGACTTGAACAGCATTACTATCACTTCTCAAGGCCGTGATACTGTAAAGTATTAAAATTCATTGAAATTATATTGCTGTTTTCTTTTGTTCGGTTTGATTGATTTTTAGGGTTTTGTAAAATAATTTTACAAAACCCTTCTAAAATCGCGTCCTGTCTGTCCTTCTGTCCGTCTGTCTGTCCGTCCGTCCGTCCGTCCGTCCGTCCGTCCGTCCGTCCGTCCGTCCGTCCGTGTGTCACAGCAGTTTTTCTCGGAAACTACTTAAGCTAGAAACATCAAATTTTGTATGTAGGTGTAAAGTGATGATCTCTTCAAAGTTCAACTACTAAAAAATTTTATAAGTTATTTAAGGGGGGTCTCCCCATGTAGGGGAGTGACCCCCCGAAAAAAAAATTTCATTGAAGGTAGCCGATATGGGTATCAAATGAAAGGTCTTGATGAGAACTTTTCAAAACAGGTCTTAGTTTGGCAAAGTTTGCTTCGAGGGGCGCACAGGGAGGGGAAATACACGAAAAATTTGTGTCCCCCCCCCTCGCGATTGGACACCTTCCATCCGAAAAATCTGAAAAAAATCAGGAATGTAGGCCTTCAAGAGTACAACAATAACAAATACGTGAGAAGTCGCAATTCACTCAACTTTGTTAGTAATAGTATGATTTATCGATTTTATGTTTTCTTGAATAAAATCTTAACGGTACCCTTAAATTCTATGAAATTTAGTACGTAGATGTCTATTTAAAAGATTGATCTATCCTGAAAGTTTCATAAAGATTGCATCATATTTAGCGAAGTTATAGCGGTTTGAATTTTCCTGTATTACTATGGAACAATATGCGCTGCATGTATTACTATGGCAACATATGGCTCTGGAACAACATGCGCTTTTTACCGACTCAGACACTACAGTTTTGCTAGGATTTGCATGAAAATTTCAGGAATGATAGGTGTCATGAATAACTTTGAGAATCAGTTCAGCTAGTGGTATCAGTAATCGTCAAACAAAATAGTGGCTGTTTTAAATGCGAAGATTGAATAATTTTGAGTTATTTTTTCCCAACTTCAACGTTTAAGGTGCATGCTTTGAACTTTTGATTCAATTTAATGAATGACTGAAGCTGAGTACCTACAATTAATTTTCATAAGTGAAACAAGTCAAGGAGGCGGGAGGGAGCTTCTAACAAAAGGGCTTTGTAACAACTCTAGGATTCGAAAAAATTGGCCATTAATCGATGATAACAGTACAGGAGAGTGGCCCCTGAAAAAAAATTCATCAAACGTAGCCGATATGAGTACGAAATGAAATTTTTCATGGGAGCTTTTCAAAACAGTTCTTAAACTGTCAGTTTTTGCTTCAGCTTCAGGGTACAGGGGGGAAATACATGAAAAATGTGCTTCCTCCCTCGCGAATGGACATCTGAAATAATTATCAAGGGAGATAATTATGAGTATAACAATAACAAAAACGTAAGAAGTCTAAATTCTGTCAACTTTGTTAATAATAGTATGATCTTCGAATTTCATAGTTTCTCCAATAAAATCGTCATTGACATGCTTCTTGACTTTATTCAATCTGGTGACTGCATTTTGAAAATTGAATACAAAACCCTTCTGACATGAGCGTAGGTCTGTTTACCCAACTTGTTTGTTCTCAAATAGGTGTTCACCAAAGAACAGGAAACTGCTTTTGAAGAATATTTGAAACACGCTTCTGATGTTTTTTTCGGTTTGAACGCCACTCAAACAAGATTGTTGGCATACGAATTTGCTGTACAAGTAAGAGCCAAGCTGGATTCGATTGGTTTCGTGGTTTCATGCAACGTCATCAACGACTTTCGTTACGAAAGCCAGAAGCAACTAGTATAGCGAGAACTAGCGCATTCAATCGCCATAATGTTGCAAAATTTTTTGAAAACTTTAAAAAAGTAAGTGAGATGCATGTTTTTGGTCCGAATAACATCTGGAATGCCGACGAAACAGGCGTCACAATGGCGCATCATACTGTTAGAGTAGTTGCTCGTCGAGGCTTCAGACATTTTGGCCAAATTACTTCTGCGGAAAGGGGAAAATTAGTTACAGTTATTTTGCCTGTGTCAGCTATTGGTATGCATATGCCACCATATTTCGTTTTCCCCAAAGCACGATTTCAAGAATATTTTTTGAATGGCAGGCTAGCCGGTAGTGTTGGTGGTGCAAATCTATCAGGATGGATCACAGCCGATTTATTTTTAGATTTTTTGAAGCATTTTCAAGCTTTCACGCGTTCTTCGCCTGATCAGCCAGTATTGTTGTTAATGGATAATCACGAAAGCCATTGATCTTTGGCTGCTTTGGAGTTCTGTCGAGCAAATGGCATTCACGCCGTCTCATTTCCACCTCATTGCTCACATCGCTTACAACCGCTCGATGTCTCAGTATTCGGCCCTTTCAAAACACCAATGAACCAACAATCATTAAATTTTATACAAATGCATCCAGGCCGACCAATTCAAATATTTGACATTCCTGCGATGGTCACTCGAGCACTTGAAACCGGTGCAACGGAAGTGAATATAAAGGCTGGGTTCCGTGCAACTGGTATTTGGCCAGTAGACCCAGACATTTTTCAAGATATCGACTTCATGCCCAGCTTAATAACAGATCGGCCATTAGAAACAGTTGAAATGGAAGTTGAAGCTGATGAAGAACAAGAAGACGATGTTCCATTTACTCCATCACCTGCTACTTCAACACCAGCAACATCAAGAACCAGTTTGAATGAGACGTTAAAGTCTATTCGTCCCTTTCCACGCGCTCCACCACGAAGCCAAGGACTAAGACGCGGTCGAAAACCTGGGCGGACATCCATTTTAACATCAGATGAAACGATTTCTGAAGTTGCACAGGCTCTGAGCGAAACAAAAAACTAAAGCCAAACGGGCAAAAACGGCTGCCGCAAAAAAAATCCAAAAAACAACAATGATACCAAAACCTTCAACATCGCAGCCAACCAGACGTTCAACTCGAACCAAAAAAACGCCAGCAAACTATTTGAGCAGCGAATCAGATAACTCTGATTAATTATTTTGCTATTTTCATTTTTTTTAATTCTACTATATGTTATTACCATTATATAATGTAACAATCATTGATTTATCATTGCAAAACCATTATATTTAGGCTATATCTGTACTAAATCAACCAAAAACATAGGCGGTCGGGTTTACCCCATCATTTTTGAAAATAGCAGAAATGAACTTTTTCGTAAAACGCTTGTATCTCAAAATATTTTAAAGGTATTAATAAAATGCTATGCATGGAAAGTTGCGCAAAAGTTTAACCTTTAATTTTGTATATATAACGACTTGATCCGATGTAAGATAAGCATTTTATAGCCAAAACCATTTATCAGGTCGGATTTGCCCCACCTTACTTTATATATATATATATATATATATATATATATATATATATATATATATATATATATATATATATATATATATGTATATACATATATATATATATATATATATATATATATATATATATATATATATATATATATATATATATATTGTTATAAGTACACATAATTCTGCGAGCTACTGTTGCAATTGTTTTCACAACCATTAAGAACATCAACAAAATTAGTTTACTCGAAACCATGAGAACCCACCAAGTATGATCAACATTGGAAAGTGAGTCACTGCTCCATTCATTAAGCTGCTCGCATATACCAGATACCTCTCGGCAGAACATTCGCCAATGTACGAGAAATGCATTCAACGGCTAGAGACCCAATATAAAGGCGAGCTGAATGAATGGGGGGAACATTCATTAGAACCGCGATAGTAAAAACTGCGGTAGTGTGGAGCGAATAGAAAAGCGATATTGATCGAGTAATAGTAAAGTGATTTTCGTTGATTGTGACGTGATTTTAGAAGACAATTGCGATAGAAATTTATTGAAAAGTGGAAGTTAGACTTTTAATAGTGAAATTAATAATTGTGCATTCTTTTAAATAAACTCTTTTTAACTTAAATTACAAGACATTGTGTTTTCACTTTCCCGGGACATTAAAATTTTTGGCCGCGAGCCATAAACGCGACAGTGGTATTAAGAAGTGAGAAAGAATATTTTGGAAGTGAAAACGTTTAAACAATTTTAAAGTGCACAATAATGAAAATTAACGTGGAAGCTGGTGGAAACAAAATATAAATAAAAGCCGAAATAATAAAAAATAAATGAATTTACCATAGCGGAGCTTAAGGGAGACGCAGTAACGCCAAAATCAAAGGAACCAGAAGATGCACTGATGCAATGTTAATGCTGATGTCATCCAGTCTGACTGCGAAGCTAGATGAACAATCAGCGAAGTTAAATGAGCAGTCATCCAGTTTAACTGCGAAGCTAGATGAACAATCAGTGAAGTTAAATGAACAATCAGCGAAGCTGGACCAACAAGCATCCGAAATCAAGGCAGACATCACACAGAAGCTGGAGAAACAGTCAACCGAAATAACAGCGGAGCTCGGCAGTCTGACCAAACAAATTGAAGGGGTCGAGGAAAAGGTTGACCAGGTCGAGGAAAAGGTTTACCAGGTCGAGGAGAAGGTCAGCCAGGTCGAGGGGAGAATCAACCATGAGATGGAAAACATGAAAAAGGAATTGGAAGCAGCAGAGGCAGTAGTAACCACCTCACCAGACCGGTGGCTTGCTGGTGGAATTCGGGCCAGAGACCACAAACAAAGATGCATTCCGTGAAGTGGTCCAAAAGGTTCTTGGAGATGCGGCAACGGTTGCCTCGCTCGAACCAATGGCCACCCTGGAAATCAGGGACCTCGACTGCGTCACGGACAAAGCTGAGGTAGAGGATGCCATTAGGAGGGAGTTCCCTAGCTTAAGTGAAGTCAAGGCAAGATTGACACGTGAAAACACAAGGGGGCAACGCATGGCTATTGTCGAACTAGCTGATAAAGACGCCCAGCAAATCCTGGCGAAGGGCAAAATTAAGATAGGTTGGGTGATCTGCAGGATACGGAGAAGAGCAATCCCTATCCGCTGCTTCAGATGCCTCGAATACGGACACACCGCGTATGGCTGTAGGGGACCCGACAGGAGATCTCTGTGCTACAAATGTGGTGAAACGGGGCACAAAAGGAAGGAGTGCACGAACGAGGCAAAATGCACTCTTTGCAAGGATGCTAAGCTAGCACCCGGCGACCTCAAACATGAGCCGGGGACAGGGAGATGCTGGGTTTTGAAGGAGGCCCTAACTAAAGCCAAATCGATACTCAAATGATCCATATCCTGCAGGTCAATTTGCACCGAAGCACAAACGCCCAAGACCTACTTGAGCAGTTTGCGAGGGATAAGAAAGCTGACCTCCTGTTGCTGAGCGAGCAACATCATAACAAGGACTCGCAAGCGTGGTACCCTGACAAAACTGGTACCTCGGCCATCTGGGTTCGAGACAGCGCCCGCCTTCAGGTGCAGGGCCATGGACGCGGGGATGGTTTTGTGTGGGTGCGGTGTTCAGGGATAACATATTTCAGTGTTTATCTGACGCTTAACGAGGCAATGCGATCCTTTCGAACCAAACTCGATGCCCTGGAGGACCCTGTCTCGAACACAGAGGGCCACATGCTGGTCGGGGGAGACTTCAACGCTAGAGCCATCGAATGGGGTATGCCACAATCCGACCCAAGGGGAAAGCAAATCTTGGACATGGCGGCCAGAACAGCGCTTTTTGTCCTAAATACTGGTAACACCCCTACTTTCCGCCGCTGGGGTTGCGTAGGAACTATATCCGATGTGACACTCGCCTTGGAGTCCCTGGTACCTAGAGTACACAACTGGCGAGTACTAGAGGACTACTCGGCTAGTGATCACCAGTATATAGCTGTTGAGATTCACGACGGTGCCACTCTGCGTGCATATGCCCAAACTTCAATCCTCGGATGGAGGACTGGGAGGATGGACGTCGAGAAGTTCACTGACGCGCTTACGGCAGGCGCACCGTTGCTGGGAGCTCCGCCAGGGAGTGGAGGGCCTACAGCCAAGGACTTGGTGAGCTCAACTATGAGTGCCATCATAGCTGCTTGCGAGTCTTCCATGCCCCGCCGGAGACCCCGACATGGTAAGCCTCCAGTATACTGGTGGTCAAACGAGATCGCCGAACAAAGAAGCGAGTGTCACAAACTTCGGCGAGAGGCCCAGCGGGCGCGAACACGGGAGGAGGCAGACACTAGGCTAGCAGCATACAGGTCCGGCAGGAAATATCTTCGCAGGCTTATTAACAAGAGCAAGGCCCGATGCTGGCAAGACCTCGTGGACGATGTAAATAGGGATCCGTGGGGCCTTGGCTACAAGCTGGTCATGGGGAAACTTGGTGCCCCACGGAAGCCTTGTATACATGACGCGGAAAAGATGGACGCGATAGTGCGGGGACTCTTCCCCGCCCATCCCGTCCGTGTTGACGCTGTCCATGGTGAAACAGCAGTCGAGTGCCCACTCTTCACACAGCTGGAACTGGAGGAGGCAGTCCTCTCCCTGAAAGCGAGGAAGGCTCCAGGTCCAGATGGTGTTCCAGCTGAGGTTTTGCAGCTCGTCTATCACCATTGTCCTGACTTGCTGCTCAGCACATTCAACGCTTGCCTACGGGACGGGGTTTTCCCGGTACGATGGAAGGTGGCGAGGCTCGTGCTGGTCAGCAAGGGGAAGGGAAATCCCGAATCGCCGTCGGCATACCGCCCGTTATGCATGCTAGACACGGCTGGGAAAGTGCTAGAGAAACTCATCAAGGGAAGACTCACTGACGTGATTTGTGCTGCTGGGGACCTATCTCCTCGGCAGTACGGCTTTAGAGCAGGACGTTCTACCATCGATGCGATTGCAGAGGTGGTGAACGCGGTCCAAAAGGCAGAGGCATATAGTCGCACCAAGCGACGGATCGTCCTGTTGGTGACACTCGACGTCAGGAATGCCTTCAACTCCGCTAGATGGGTGGATATTCTGGATACGCTGGAAAACTTTCAAGTTCCAGAATATCTAATACGCCTTTTGAGGAACTACCTAAAGGACCGAAGTCTGCTCTACGACACGACACAGGGCCAACGAAGGATGGAAATTACATCGGGTGTTGCCCAGGGATCTATCCTTGGTCCGGACCTGTGGAACGTGTCTTACGACGGGCTACTGAGACTTGAGATGCCAGATGAGTCGCGCTTGGTCGGCTATGCGGATGATGTTGCGGCTCTGGTCGTCGGACGCACCGTTGAACAAGCGCAACTTAGGCTAGGTATGCTAATGCGCCGAATGAGGGAGTGGATGACTGCTCGCGGGCTCAGTTTAGCACTGGAGAAAACCGAAGTGGTAATCTTGACAAAAAAGAGAATCCCTAGAGTAAGGATGATCAGTATTGGAGATATACAGATCGAATCGAAGCCAGCGGTGAAGTACCTGGGGCTACTGATCGACTCGAAGATGAGTTTCTCTGAGCAAATCAGGGCAACGGCTGAGAAGGCTGCTTCGGGAATATTGGCCCCGAGTCGACTTATGGCCAACGTAGGGGGACCTAGCCCATCAAGAAAACGCCTCTTGATGAGTGCTGTAGGGTCAGTGCTACTGTACGGGGCAGAGGTATGGGGCGACGCTCTCAGTAAGGAGGTATACCGAAAACGATTGGCACAGGTACAGAGAAGAGGAGCACTGAGAATTGCATCTTCGTATCCAACAGTCTCCGACTCGGCGGTGAGAGTGATTGCAGGCGTGATACCTGTCACCCTCCTTGCTAGAGACCGCCGCGCTATTTACCTGCGCCGAAACGAGGATGCGAGGGAGATCGTTGTCCGCGAGGAGAGACAACGCTCGCTCAACGATTGGCAGCAGTCTTGGAGGAATTGCACGAAGGGAAGGTGGACTGCGCGCCTCATCCCGGATGTGAGACCGTGGAGACTGACTTCTATCTGACCCAGCTTTCAAGCGGGCACGGGTGTTTTCAGTCTTATCTGCACAAGATCGGTAAGTCCGGTCTCCCGATTGTCGGTTTTGCCCAGGAGAGGAGGACAATGCCTGTCACACATTTTTTGCGTGTACAAAATGGGTCAGGCTGCGAAGAAAATTCTACAGGGAGACGGGAGAGCTCACCCCGGATAAGATAGTTGCGGTGATGCTCGAATCGGTTGACAAATGGAACCAGGTGGCACATTATGCTCGGGCAGTCCTAAAATATAAAAGGGACTCACAGCAGCCGGAGGCGCTGGGGGATCGCTCTTCTGGCAATTCCTCTTCCCCCCTCCCCTCCCGCTAGGAAAGGGACTCCCCAGCTTGAAGGCGCCCACGGCGTAACAAAACGAGACCTGGCCCGAAGTAATGTGTCAAACGGTTCCAGGCTAGGTTCTCAGATTGACAGGGGAGGTGTTTAGTGGGTAGTCCATGGGAGTCCCACACTGCCAGACTCGGCGGGCATAAATGCCTTCACCTCCCTACCACAAAAAAAAAAAAAGAAAACCACCTCACCAGCCCTGGTTATAACCGCAGCGCAAAGCTCATCCAGAAATATGAAAGCACCGAAATTCTACGGGCAAACGGTGTGGAGTATTTACAAAATCCAGTTTGAAGCCTCCACTAGGATAAATCACTGGAATGAGCAGGAACGAGCAACTGCATTGATTCTTGCTCTGAAAGGCCCAGCTGCCGAGCTTTTGCAGACTATCCCCGTTGAGTTGCATTCGAACCCGGCTGCTATAATGAATGCGCTGGACATGCGTTATGGAGACGATCCTCTGAAGCAGACTTACCGGGCACAGATACAGCATCAGATGCAGGAGTCTGGTGAAACCCTCCAGCAGCTAGCCCAAAACATTGAGCGACTAGCTCTTTTGGCTTACCCAGCCTACGACCCAGAACATCGAGATGACGCAGCAACAGAAGCATTCATCAGCGCACTAAAGGACTGTGAATTGCAACAAGCTGTGCGTTTAGCTCAAAAGCAAACGGTTAAGGACGCATTCGCTTACAGTTTGAACTTTGAGGCAGCGCAAAATGTGGCTCGTACCACTGCCCGGGTTCGCGAGATAGTGGCAGGCGAGTGCAGGTGTGAGCGCGTGGAAATAGAGCGACACCCGCATGTAAATGGCGCGCCTAGGAGCTGGAAATGCGGAGAGAAGGGGCACCTGCAAAGAGACTGCAGGAAGCGAAGAAAGCCGAGCTATTGTCCAGGGTGGGGGAGATCCAGACCGAGTCAGGAGCCTGGAATGGAAGCCCATCAAACTGAAAGGGCCAACTTTGTCAGGCGGACGTTGACTAGGAGGATCGACATCCCTAGCACCTCCGTCACCGTGTCAAAATTACACCGTCGAGAAGCAGACTTATGCCTTCCGGGTCAAGTTGACGAAGAACAATCCACCATAACAAGCGACACTGGTGCAATCCGATCGACTATCCGACAAGACCTAGTGAGGCCCCAAATACTTCACAAGGGCAGAGCTCATGGAAATGCTGACGCCCTATCTCGTCATCCATGTCCAGCTAACTGGAAGCATTGCCGACAGATTGAGGAAAAGGAGCCAACCATTGATCTGCAAGTGATAACGGCCGAATTTGATGAAGGTTGGTCATTGGAGGAGATTTGTAATGCCCAGTTAGCCGATGAAGACATTGGACCATTGCTCGTATGGAAGGAGATGACTGGGCAACCTGAGTGGAAAGACGTTTCAATGCATGGCGCAACCCTGAAAAGTTATTGGGCATAATGAAACTCCCTTCAGGTGGAGGAAAATGGGAAACGGCGGATGGCAGCTCCTATAGGATGCAAATTATACTACCCAAAAGCAGAATCCACGATGTGGTTAAGAAAATGCATGAAGGATCCTCAGGAGGCCACCTTGGTGTTAACAAGACCTTAGGGAAATTGCGGGGAAAGGTTCTACTGGCTACATGCTCGAGAAGACGTTAAGGTGCCGGAGATGCACAATTTGCGCTTCCGTCAAAGGTCCAAAGTGACGACTGAGAGGACAAACGCAAACCTAAAACGTGGGGGTACCATTTGAAAGGATTGCTGTTGACATCACAGGACCCTTTCCTGAATCCGAATGGGAAAACCGATACACGCTGGTTGTAGCCAATTATTACAGCAAGTGGCCCGAGGGCTACCCCATTCCCAACCAGGAAGCAACTACTGTAGCCAAACAGCTAGTGTTAAATTGGGTCAGTAGGTACGGCGTACCTTGTGAACTACATTCAGATCATGGCCGAAACTTCGAGTCACTAGCTTTTGGCAAAATGTGCGAGCTGCTGGGAATACGGAAAACGAGGACAACAATGCTGCATCCCCAATCCGATGCAATGGTCGAACGTTCAACGGCACTCTCAATAAACACCTAGCCAAGATGGTTGACAAGAACCAAAGGGACTGGGACCGACATATTTCACTATTTTTGATGGTGTACAGAGCTGCCGAACATGCATCGACGGGTCAAGCCCCAGTCAAAGTCATTTTTGGAAAGACTATTCGTCTACTAGCTGATATAAAGTTCGGAACACCCCCCGAGAAACCCCAAACCATGTCGGGGTACGCAAGTGAGCTAAGGCAACGGTTGAACCAGATAAATCAGACAGTGCGAAAACACCTCGAATCGGCTACTGACCGCATGAAGACCAGGTATGATCTAAAGCGAAATTCTACTGGCTTCCAGCAAGGTGACTTAGTGACCCGCAACGGCAAAAGGGTGGGTCTCAAAAGTTGCAGCATAATTGGGAGGGACCATACCGAGTTGCAAAGTGAATCAACGACGTCGTACACCGAATACAGGAACATCATAAGCCAAGAGCCAAAATGAAAACTGTGCACCTGGACCGTCTTGCCCCATATTACATCCAGGGAGAATTGACTACAACTGGCGACACCTCTTTTCGGCGCGAAAAAACTGAGCTGGGGGCAGTGTTACATGTACAAATAATTCTGCGAGCTACTGTCGCAATTGTTTTCACAACCATTAAGAACATTAACAAAATGAATTTACTCGAAACCATGAGAAGCCACCAAGTATGATCAACATTTGATAGTGAGTCACTGCTCCATTCATTAAGCTGCTCGAATATACCAGATACCTCTCGGCAGAACATTCACCAATGTACGAGAAATGCATTCAACGGCTAGAGACCCAATATAAAGGCGAGCTGATTGAATGGGGGGAACATTCATTAGAACCGCGATAGTAAAAACTGCGATAGTGTGGAGCGAATAGAAAAGCGATATTGATCGAGTAATACTCAAGTGATTTTCGTTGATTGCGAAGTGATTTTAGAAGACAATTGCGATAGAAATTTATTGAAAAGTGGAAGTTAGACTTTTAATAGTGAAATTAATAATTGTGCATTCTTTTAAATAAACTCTTTTTAACTTTAATTAGAAGACATTGCGTTTTCACTTTCCCGGAACATTAAAATTACTGGCCGCGAACCATAACACGTGACTATATATATATATATATATATATATATATATATATATATATATATATATATATATATATATATATATATATATATATATATATATGATACTCTCCGCAATAGGTAAATTTCTCTCGAGAAATTTACCTAAAAATGCAAAACAAATTATAGTACCGCATACCGAGCCCGACGCGAAACCGGCCATACGCGGATTTCTACAACCCTACCCTTGTAACGGCATACTTAACGTTCGCTGCCGTTCCTGCTGGAAGAGAAGGGCATGCTGGAAAGGAAAGTCTTTTTCTCTTTAGCATTTTCATTTTTCATTCAAATATAAGCAATGGACATTCGTCATAAAAGAAATGTATAACATAGGATCTAAGACAAACCTACTAAAACAATTTCTACATCCTTTTAATTTATTAATTTATATTTTGTATTCCGTCCTAGAGACAAAGCTGCAGTCAATCATTTAATCGTGAAAAATAAAAACTAGTTTTCCAAAAACCGATAAAAGATGGAGAAATTCTAAAAATTTAAGCAAATATTGCTTATTCTCACGTTTTCGTTTCTTTAACCTTCAACGAAATTCACATTCGTTTTTCTAAGCAAGTTTGTCGATACGTCTGTTGATCAAATTTTTGGCTTAGTTTTATGTAGATGCAAGATATTGCTTACTAAATTTTATTATTTTCAATATTATATGTAGTTTGAAGTGATTGATCTTAAGGAACTATTCTAGCCAGTTTGCCTTTGTTCTATATACTTAAGTTTAAATTTGAGTATGGATATTGCAACTACTTTTGATTAAATTTCCTATTTGATCGGAGTCTTTATGTGAATCTTATACACATAATCCGTAGTTTTTACTATTCCATGATTATTGAAATGCAGTTAATGCCCATCTTACTAATCCTAGTTCAAGTTTGCTGAAATTGATTTTTCTCCTTAATAATCTAAAGGTTAGGAGCATGTGAAATTAATGTAGTATAACTAAGCTAAAGCAAAGCAATCTAAAAACGGTAAATTATCGTGTTGTGGTTGATTGTCATGTGCTAATATATTAGTAAGGATTTTTTTTTCATTTAAACACAAATCGGGGCTCAATCGTTCATTGCTCTAACAAATTCATCTAGTTCTGTATTTAAATTAAGTGTTCCCTCTGTCTGTTGCATTAATGTAATAATCAAACCATAAACTAAAGTTAAATCTTTACATGCTCCTAAATCCTGCAATACATCTATATTGTTGTTATTAACTTAAGTCGAAATTCTGCTGTTTTGTTTTATCCAGTGTAATTAAATTTAAGTTGCATGTATTGTATTGTATACCTTATGATTAAATAAATTAGCTAAATAGATTCTTCGTTTCTACCTGATAAAATTTCATTCTTTTATTTATCGTGTTTTCTGAAACGGGTTAGTTGTAGGGTTTCTAGATCATTTGTCTATTATTATTACTTTCAAAAATTAATGATAAATCCAATCATTCTAGCCGAATGGTAATGTGGGTGATCAACATTGTAAGTTATTTAATGGAATCACAATGGTCAGGTTTCTCTACTTACACAACGCCCTAGGGGTATAATCTTCCACGAATTTTCTTTCCGTTGACTTTGAATGATGTTGTTGCCCCATATGCCGCAAAGGGAACGCTTCTTCTTTGCACCAGTCCAAGCAATTAATTATTTAGTCGTATAAATCGTAAGTCAACAGAGGGTCGCCTAAATCTCTCAAAAATGGTTTCAGTAATCCTGCTATGATATATACATCAATATCTTTCAAATCAACTTCTTCAACACGATTCACTTTTCGTTTCAGTACATTGATCTTAGCGTAGCTGCCTGATTGTCGGAAAATCCCTTCGGTATCTTTGATTCCACTCAACGACAACGAGTCTACACACTTCTTAACAATTGGTGGAATATAGTTCAAGCAAGGGTTATTTTCGATTATGAACTTTAAGGATACACCGAATTGCGTTGTGCTCGGCAAATTCCTTTCATCAATTTCAAGATTTACCAGTCGACATTCTATATTCCAAGCTTCATCTACATCTCTTATACCATCAGGTAGTTTTGACAAAGGTAACCCTTGAATTGGACACAGTTCACTTATGCTTGACAAATAGCTCAATTTCTTTTTGATTTTTCACTAATGAAAGGACGAAGGCATCTCCAAACGATTTTAATAAAAAGCGTGGGATGCACTACATATAAATTTTGAAGATTTTGTCTAAAACTTCTGTCCAATTCCTTGTATGAATTCCGATTGCTTTCTTTGACACCTTGAGGGAAATTAACGATGTCGTTAATAAGTCATTTGCTCAATTCCACAAATTGTTTCAGATTGGCTCTTAGATAGCGAGCATATATTGCGAATGTGTGAATTCCTTTTCGATCAGTTCTCAATTCTATAAAAGTAGTCTTCATTGATGTGACTTCGCCAGACTGCTCTCGCAGTTCCTCAAAGCTGTCACCTCCATTAGTGTCTTCAAGTACAACACTTTCTTCGAAATTAAAGGCTTGCACTTCGAATTCTTCTTCTACATCAAGATATTCTACTGTATCGGGGACAACTTTTGTTACTATTTCCGAATCATCAAATTTCAATTTTGGCTCATGATCCGATAAACTCGTCAAATAATCATCAGACAATTCCACTAAAGGATTAATGGGTGGTCCGGGCAGGTTCGGTGGCAACTGCACACGATCCACTGTATGATTAAACTTATCGTACAAAATCAGTTAGGATCATTATAAAGTATATTCCTCACTACTGGAATTTAATAACATCACCTAATCAATCATGTATGTTCTTTCTCACATTTAATTCTTCTCAAATAAATCCGCACAAATCCATGAATCACTTGACGTTGTTTTAAAATCACAACAAAAATCGTTTCTCATTAAAATCCTTTTCTTCAAAAGCAACAACTCACGGATCAAAACCCTTTTTGCGAGAAGAAATTTTCTTACTATACTCGTAAGCATCTTATTAAAAATCTTTTACGTCTAGTATGTAGCACGGATGTTATGAAAATAATATATACTGACAATGCTTCCTCACTTCATTAATTGTCGTTGCCCTTTTCCAGCGCTAAGATTTAAAGCTCGACGATTGACTAGACTTTTGCCCAAATTGATTTTTCGGAAAAGTTCAAAGTGCATTACACAGGTCTTCCTCACTTTGATAAAAATTTATTACCAAATCTAAAAACGTAACTCAGCACTAACAAAAGCACCGAGTAGTCTAACCTTGGCCTGCATTGAACAAGAAGCAGCGCCACAACGCAAAAGCGAAAAATGATTCGTTTCTTTCCTCTACAATTTGCCAGCAATCGCCTGTTCAGAAATACAGTTATTTAAAAATATAATCAAATAGGGTTGCACTTACTGTACACCCGACTGAACTGGTAAAAAATATGAAAAACACCAAGTTTTGGCCACAGGGAACCGGCCCACAGTAGATTCACCGAACCAATTTATCGAAAAGCCAAAAACGTAACTGAAGCTGGTAAATTTTCGTCGCATTCAAAACCAGGGCAGAAGCACTCCAATGAAGCTAAATCAAAGATGAGCTATTCGAGAAAAAATTATCTAATCCTTATTTGTAATACCATGAGCAAACTCCTCCGCTTAGCTATAAAAATGAAAATTGCGTAACTATAACACCGCCTAATATATTCAATGCGTTTCCGATAGTGTAATTTCAACAGAATTTGATAGGCGTGAACTGTTCTGCGTCGCAAAAAGAATTACATGACACTCCCAGAAAAAAACTGAAGTAGGATGGGAAGTCATAGGGTGGCACATTGCATATGTATTAGTCGCCTACTAATGGTCATATGTATGGTAGTGAAGTCTGCTGCCAAATGGCTTCCCATCTGACGTCAGTTTTCACACACACGATCACCTTCCTCTCAGCTGACCAAAGGTGGTTCAGGAACAGTGAGATGTTAGAGGGTGCGTTCCGATTTCGTCGACGTCAATAACGACTGACTAATAATCGGCAGTGGCGTAGAGCCGATTTATTACAAATTATCATTTTAAGCAGCCGTCCGGATGTAAAATATTATTGGATAGAAAAAAATCATACTATTGCCAACCAAATTTAATGTATTTCAACTTCTCAGGTATTTTCGTTGCTGTACTCTTAAAAATCTACCTCTATTATTTTTTCAGATATTTCAGTGCACAGGTATCCAATCGCGGGGTGGGACACACAGACACAATTTTTCCGTATTTTTCCGCTTCCCCTGCCTACCCTGTCATCTATATTGCAATTATAATAACAGAAATTAAAAGATCTGATCAAGAGCTTTTATTTGATACCCCACTTGACTATAGTTGCTGAAAAAAAAGTTAAGCGTTGACATCCTTATATGGGAAGGCCTTTGAATTTTTTGACTGTGGAACTTTCCTTAAGCAGACACTTTTGAATTTCTATAGTTCCTGAAAAAACTTACTCTGATGCATTGACGGATGAACGTAGCTCTATTGAAAATTACATTTAACTAAAAAAGTAAAGATACAGTATACTTTGAGCTTACAACTAATATTTAAAAATCTAAAACAAAAACGAAAAACCCACGAACAACCACAAATAATTTAGTAATTGCTATTTAGCCACCAAAACATTGACTGCTCTGTCTCAGCTCGACCAGCATCAATATATCTTGCAAATGCGTACCTCTATTGAAACCGATGGTCCTGCGCACTCAAATTCGGAAGATATTCAATTTCTTTATCAGTGGCCCACCTATACATATGATATATAGTCAGGGCACCATCAAAATCAAAAATATACCGATTCATGTTCAAATGCACGAATGTTTCTTGTCTCACCATTGGTTGAATCAAACCAATGGTGAGACAAGTCTCAATGTACCTGTCAGTAGGGTGGAACGGATGCAAAACCCAGTCGTTTTTGCTCACACTTACAGTCTTCCCGATATGATTTCGAACAAGCATCATGCATCAAATCTCATCATTTTTAGGGTTTTGTAAAATAATTTTACAAAACCCTACTAGTTTCGCGACCAGTCTGTCCGTCTGTCCGTCTGTCCGTCCGTCCGTCCGTCCGTCCGTCCGTCCGTCCGTCCGTCCGTCCGTCCGTCCGTCCGTCCGTGTGTCACAGCAGTTTTTCTCGGAAACTACTTAAGCTAGAAACATCAAATTTTGTGTGTAGGTGTAAAGCGGTGATTTCTTCAAAGTTCAACTACAAAAAAATTTTATAAGGTAATTAAGGGGGGTCTCCCCATATAGGAGAGTGACCCCCCGAAAAAAAAATTTCATTGAAGATAGCCGATATGGGTATCAAATGAAAGGTCTTGATGAGGAATTTTCAAAACAGGTCTTAGTTTGGCAAAGTTTGCTTCGAGGGGCGCACAGGGAGGGGAAATGTACGAAAAATTTGTGTCCCCCCCCCCTCGCGATTGGACACCTGTGATCCGAAAAATCTGAAAAAAATCAGGGATGTAGGTCTTGGTGAGTACAACAACAACAAATACGTGAGAAGTCGCAATTCACTCAACTTTGTTAGTAATAGTATGATTTATTGATTTTATGTTTTCTTGAATAAAATCTTAACGGTACCCTTAAATTCAATTAAAATCAGTACGTAGATGTCTATTTATAAGATTGATCTCTCCTGAAAGTTTCATAAAGATTGAATCATATTTAGTGAAGTTATAGCGGTTTGAATTTTCCTGTATTACTATGGAACAATATGCGCTGCATTTATTACTATGGCAACATATGGAACAACATGCTCCTTTTACCGACTCAGACACTACAATTTTGCTAGGATTTGCATGAAAATTTCAGGAATGATAGGTGTCATGTATATCTTTGAGAATCGGTTCAGTTAGTGGTATCAGTAATCGTAAAACAAAATAGTGGCTGATTTAAATGCGAAGATTGAATAATTTTGAGTTATTTTTTCCCAACTTCAACGTTTATGGTGCATGCTTTGAACACTTGATTCAATTGAATGAATGACTGAAGATGAGAACCTACAATTAATGCTCATAAGTGAAACAAGTCAAGGAGGTGGGAGAGAGCTCCTAGAAAAAGGGTTTTGTAACCATTCTAGGATTCGAAAAAATTGGCCATTGATCGATGATAACAGTACAGGAGAGTGGCCCCTGAAAAAAAAATTCTTCAAACGTAGCCGATATGAGTATGAAATAAAAGTTTCCCTGGGAGCTTTTCAAAACAGTTGTTGAACTGTCAGTTTTTGCTTCAGTGGGGACACAGGGGGGGGGGGGGGGGTGTAAACACATGAAAAATGTGTTTTCTCCGTCGCGGATGGACATCTGAAATAATTATCAAGGGAGATATTTATGGGTATAACAATACTAAAAACCTCAGAAGTCGAAATTCGTTCAACTTTGTTAATAATAGCATGAGCTTCGTATTTCATACTTTCTCCAATAAAATCGTCTTTGACATGTTTCTTGATTTGATTCGATCTGCGTCACTGCAGTTTGTAGATTGAATACAAAACCCTTCTGACATGAGCGTAGGTCTGTTTACCCAACTTGTTTAAAATTCTATTCGATATACGAGTATGGTGTTTCCAATCCATCTCACGCTTTCTGTATAGCTCAGTACATGCGCGAAGACATTTCGTTTCAAAAACTGATAACGATACTAGCACTTTCATTATACCAGATCCCAATTCCTTATGTCAAAACTGATCTAACCAGAGTCTTATAGCAGATAACTTTGACCTTTTGAACAGTGTGTACCAAATAAAAGACCCGTCGAAGGGACACGAACATATGCTTTACTGAGCATGGTTTTGACGTATTCAGTATAACACAGGTACTGATGGAGATAAACACCAAGGTATCGAACATAGGATTTATGTGGAACTCATTCTGAAGTGCCTCTTTAGCCATAATGTGGATATCTTTTCAGTTACATTTCAGATCTTGATCAGCTAACCGCAGCGTTATCTGAAACATATTGTTGCAAATTCACGAGCATTAACTTTCATCCTCTAACCACCCGTATAGGCATGAATGAATGTCGGGCGACCTGCCGTGACCTTGGATTTCGAACACTGCGACGAAACCCATGATTTCGCCCGGTGGGTGTGAGTTTGCCTCTGGTATCCTCATTTTTCAAGGAGTCCTCGTAGCTATCGCTGTAAGAGATGAGAAATGCATTTTAGTCAGAGGTTACCATCTTTGTAGAATAACCTATAAAACATATTCTGAAGGTTTGTTTGAAGGGCTGACGGGTTTCAGTCTGCCGTATAAATTATCAGCTCATCAGCGTACGCCGTTAATAGGCGAGTTCATACGCTTAAATCTGTGGCTTTCCTCACGCAGGTAAATTCAGTTTTCTTAGATAAAAAGGACGCAACGTCGAGAGAAAGAAAATAAGATGCGTGCTGACCTGGCGTCACACACTATAACAAATGCATACCTATCAGATGCGCCTCAGAATTCGCTTCAAAACTCAATGCAATTCATCTATCGATAGCTCAAGGGGAAGGATCTCATATAAGAGTTTGGAAAGTCGTTCTTGGTTTCAGGGTAGAATTGCTCAGAATACACATCTCATGTAGGTTGTCCGTGCTTTTTCTTGACGGTTGAAAATGAAGTTGTTTCAGTGATACACATACAGTGAAATAATATGCATCATAAACAAATAGGCATGGGTGCAATTTCGGACCTAAGACAGGTTGAAGGAAGTTGCAGTTCTGTTTGCGACTACATCTAACCTGGGCCGATGAACACTTTGGCGACACGTTAAAGTCAAAGACATTCAAAAGTATACGAATGAACATAGAAAAGAGTAGAGGTAATTGTTCCTTGCTTTAGACCATTCATTGCCTTAAAACCTCGAATTATCATCAGATTTTTATCACCTACAAGTAGCAATTTTTCCTACAAAATATTACAGATCATAGGGACCAGGTCTCTGAGGAACTTTTCTTAAAGAATCTTAAAAATTAGTTCATCAGAAGGAATTGGATCGAAGACTTTCTCCATATCAATGAGACATGCTCTGATACATTTTCTATTGGTTAGTTTCCAGCAGATACCTGAGGTTACTTTCCTTTTTGTTCAATATGTATGAGCATTGATTTGGATTCTATATAGAAATCATTTTTATTTGCTTATTTACTACTCGTACCTCTATTCAGCCCACCATAAAAAATTCTTTGCCTTACTGAAAAAAATTTGTAGACCAAAAGCTTCTATCGCTGGTTTCGTTAAAATTGCTCCTTACTAGGGTCCAGAGCTTAATCCATTCAAGTTAACACGATCCTTTTATCCCTATCCAAACCATACTAACCTTCCCACAATTCCATCATTACACATTCCCAGACAAATTCATTTCAACATACTTGTACGTTTCATATTTCTTTCCTGTCTCGCGGATTCGCTCCTATGAAAATTTCTACATACGTTCATATTTCTTTTCTGTTTCGCGGATTCGCTTCTGATGAACTTTAAACATACGTTTCATATTTCTTTTCTGTTTCGCGGATTTGCTTCTGATGAACTTTAAACATTGTATTGATTCAGCAATTTTGTTATTGTCACGTTTAGCAAAGTAAGCAATTATAATTTGTTAAATACGAGGTAAACCAAATTATTGTCAGTTGCGTACGAGATTCTGAATAAAGCGGTTGCTAGAAATTAAAAAGTTGTTTTTTTAAACGACACGGAAAAAGTCTCCATAACTGGCGACCGATCAGTTATTTAGTGTCCGAAAAGTAATAAAGTGCTTGCCTAATCGCGGACATTAAAGTAAAAAAACGCGTTTCCGAAAGTGAGTGTTGCAAACGAATCAATAAATAAAAATTAAAAAACAACTCGTCGGACGCGTAATTGATTTTTTGAAGGAAATCAGTGAATAAGCCTTATTCGCGTCTTAAATCTCTTGTTGAGGCTGGCAAGAGAGCTGATTAATAAACTAAAGTGACTATAAGATATAAAGTGCTCACCAAACCCAGAAGAAAGGAACAAGGAGCCCAGTGACACCTAAAAATTGGTCAACAGAAAACGTAGAAGGAAGCAAAAACAAATCCAGTGATCCAACCTGCACCCCAGTATGCCCAGGCGAAAATAAACCAATCAAAGTTTGAAGCCAAAAAGGAGAATGACAGGTGGTCCACGTATTTTGGATTTAATGTTTACCTCGTTTTCGTAAATTTAATTAATTTTTTTATATATTCAATATTTTGCAATTATATTTTTTAACTTGAATATTTCATATGAAAAAAGTGTTTAAAGTGTTTAAAGTGTCGCAATTTAGTGAAAAGTGTAAAACAAGTTGTTGAATCGGTGCGTTTTAATCGCGAATTCTTCCGGTCTACTTTTTCTCTCATCCTTGTCACTTCTTAAGCTCTTAAAAATTATCCGATCCCCTTTTTCGAAAACAAAAATGGAAGCTATACAAGCAACCCTTACGCAACTCACCGGGGCGGTTAATGCTCAAATAGAGCAAGTGAAAAGGTTGGAGAATAGGCTATCTGAAATGGAGCGGGAATCCGCTAATCCGGCTAGCGAGCCGCAGCAGATTTTATCGCGCCCTAAAACGGTTCAGGACCTCGATGAAATTAAGAAGCTTCCTGATTCCGTTAGGGATTTACCAACTTTCGACGGCAATCCAATTGAATATATATCATGGGTACATAACGTCGAAACCACCCTTGAGGATTATAGTATTGTCCGCAACAAGCCAATCTACGCGGCAATACTTAGACATATTCGGCAAAAAATAAGAGGCCCAGCAGACGCTGCTCTTATTTCTTATAATATATTTGATAATGATTGGGCTAGTATGAAGAGGTGTTTGTCCCTCCACTAAGCGGATAAACGCGATGTCCGCACTCTGGAACATCAGTTACATGCGATGGTCAGAAATAAAAGAAGTGTTGATGAATTTTATGCTGCCGTGAATCACCAACTTTCTCTGCTTATAAATAAAATCAAGGTAGAGGATTATTCGCAGGAAACAGTTGCTGCTCTTAGTGAAAATTATCGCGAGAAATTTCTTATCGATACAGGAGCCAACAAGAACTTTATCTCTATTAAATTAAATCAAAATTCAAAACGCTTAAAAGAACCATTCACAATACACTCAGCAGCAGGCACAATCCAAATAACGGAAAAAGTGAGTGGACCATTTTTCAAAAGTTTAGGAATAAACAAAATTCTGGACTTTTTCGTTTTACCTGGCTTAAAATCATTCGACGGTATAATAGGCGACGATACACTGCGAGATCTGCAAGCAATTATCGACAGGAAAAACGATGTTCTGATTATAGAACCTGACATTAAAATTCACCTGAAACCAAAAGTATCCAAACAAATTTACAATTTACAGGCCAAATGCAATCATTTAGGAAAAGATCTTGCAACAAAATTGCAATCAGTAATTGATAAGTTCTCAAATATTTTTGGACCAATCTCTGACAAAGAAATAATTGACACTAGCATCAGGGCAGAAATCAAAACCACAAACGAAACCCCAATTTATACAAAATCATATCCTTATCCGGTTAATCTCAGATCTGAAGTCGAGTCCCAAATGACGGAAATGCTCGAAAATGGAATTATCCGACCCTCGAAAAGCCCGTATAATTCCCCCATATGGGTAGTGCCCAAGAAGGCCAATTCAGAAGGGAAAAAACAATACAGACTTGTCATCGATTTCAAGCGGCTGAATGCGGTTACGATCGCAGATACATACCCGATTCCCGATATAACAAACACTCTGGCTAGCTTTGGTCAATCAAAGTATTCACCACGCTTGACTTAACATCCGGATTCCACCAAATACGTATGAACGAGAAGGACATCGAGAAAACGGCATTTTCCACAGCCAATGGGAAGTATGAATTCACGAGACTCCCATTCGGACTCAAAAATGCACCAGCGATCTTCCAGAGAATGATCGACGACGTCCTAAAACCATTCATCGGGAAGATATGCTTTGTTTGTATCGACGATATAATTATTCTTGGCGAATCGGAGAAAGATCACTTGCAAAATTTGGAAACAATATTTTCTCAATTAGAGAGAGCTAACCTGAAGATTAATCTGGAAAAATCTTCCTTCTTCAAAAAGAAGGTTGAGTTCTTGGGTTACATTATTTCGGAAGATGGAATCCTTCCGGACCCTAAAAAAATTTCAGCCATATCCAGAATCAAACCACCGGAAAATTTAAAAGATTTGAAAGCATTCCTTGGATTGGCGTCCTATTATCAGAAATTCGTGAAGGATTTTGCAAAGGTTGCAAAACCATTAACACAATTAACAAGAGGAGAAAATGCTCAAGTGAAGGCAAATCAGTCAAAAAAAACGAGAAATTAAGCTGGGAAAAATTGAACTAGAAGCATTCAATGCTCTAAAAACTCTTTTAACTTCCTCCGAGATATTAGCATTTCCAGATTTCACGAAAGCTTTCATTTTGACCACAGATGCATTTAATCATGCTATAGGTGCCGTTTTATCGCAAGGAGAGATTGGAAGGGAAAAGCACATAATTTATATCTCAAGATCTCTCAACAAAACAGAGGAAAACTACTCGACGGGAGAAAAGGAAATGCTGGCAGTTGTGTGGGCTCTCGATAAGCTGCGAACATACCTACTCGTATATGGTGCGAAAAAAGTCAAAATTCTCACCGATCACCAGCCCTTAACCTTAGCTCTCAGCAGCAAAAACCATAACGCCAAGCTCAAACGATGGAAAGCCAGAATCGAAGAATATAACTATGAGCTTGTGTATAAGCAAGGGAAAACCAACGTCGTGGCTGATGCTCTATCAAGACTTCCACTTGAAGCTAATACCTTAATAGGAGATTCTGGGACAATGCACAGTGCAGACGAGGACAGTAATGACCTTATACCTTGCATTGAATCTCCAATAAATGTTTTCAAGAGACAACTAATAATATCACAAGGGAAAAACATCATTGCCCATGAGGAACCCCATCCTGCATACCACAGATACTACATTCGTCTCGATACAATCACAAAAGAAAGCCTAACCCAAATATTGAAGGAACATTTAAATCCCAACGTAATTAATGGCATTAAAATCCCAAAAGAATTCATTCCATTGCTCCAAACAATTTTCAAGGAAAATTACTCAAATTTCAAAATAAGAATCACACAACGAGTTGTTCAAGATGTTTCCAAGGAAGAAAATAAAATTGATATCATTCAGCAGGAGCTCAAAAGAGCACATAGAAACGCAAAGGAAAATAAGACCCAGATACTAGAAAAATCTTATTTCCCTGGAATGGGCAGGCTAATTAAAAAATTCACAACGAATTGTGATACATGTTATACGTGTAAATATGATCGTCATCCAAGCAAACCAGAACTGCAAGAAACACCGATTCCAGAATATCCTACGGAAATATTACACATGGATCTTACAACAATTCACGGCGAGAAATTTCTTACATGCATCGACAAATTCAGTAAGTTTGTAAAATACTTCCGAATTAAGAACAAATCTGCTATGCACTTTCGTGAAAAAATAACAAAACTACTACATTATTTCACAGTCCCGAAAATATTGGTTTCCGATAACGAAGGCAGCTTCATCAGTTCCCTTATTCTAAATTACATTGAATCCAAGCACAAAATACTGCGGAAACAAAAATTCCAAATCGCGTCACATAACACTAAACGAACGAAGCCCTGTAACTACGAGTCAGGTGACATAGTTTACCGGAAAAATAAGCAAATTAAGTCCAAAGAAAAACCATTATATAAAAAAGAAATTATATCCCAAGATAACCGAGTCACTGTTACTACTAACACTGGAAAGAAGATTCATAAATCCGACCTTAAAAACATCCCTTATATTTCAGACTAATCATCGGTAACATAGACGCCGCACTAAATATATACGAGTACAAAAGCCCGCTCATGACAATTAAACAAGGTCCAGGCAAGATAATTAATGGAAACTTTAAACTCATCCATAGCATCAACCTTAAAATGTATAAGGAAATCCTCGATAACATCAAAACGTCAATAAACCTGAATGTGAACAGATCTAGCATTTTAATGCCCCAACTTAATCACCAACTATCTGAAATCCAAGATCTGCTAGCGCAGCTTCAACCAATTAGAGGGAAACGATCCATCAACTGGATTGGTACAGCATGGAAATGGAATGCAGGAAACCCAGATACAACTGATTGGGACAACATTCTCAAGAGCCAAAATGATCTTGTAGGGAACAACAATAAGCAGTTCAAAATCAACAAACACATAACAAGCGTAACTTCGGAGCTCATCGATAGCTACAATAGGATAGTTGCAGATATCGATCTAAAGAATAATGACAAATACGAGCAAATGCTTTTTAATAAATTAACGATACTTAAAGATGAAATTCAAGAAATTATCCTAGCGAGCCAACTTGCAAGGCGCGGAATTGTCAACTCCAAACTCCTCAACAATCAGGAAATTAAAGAAATCGTCATCCAAGCGGCAAACCTTCCCTACGAAAACGAAATTCAGGCAATTGAATATTCTGAACCAATGGTTCTGATAAAAAACTCCTTGCTTCTTTACGTTATATGCTTACCTAAAACCGAGGAAATTAATTATAATCACGTTTTGATTCGTTCCACGATCAAAAACAATAAAATGATCCTGCTCAAATATTCTGGCCTCTTTCTAAATCAACAAGAAAAGTATGGTATTCAAGGCACATCTAAAGGAATTCGAAATATTACTATTTGTAATAGGCAGCAGCTTAAAAAAATTATCCTCCACTGACTGCATCTCGCAAATCTTAGACGGGACCAGTGCGCTATGTGAATGCCAATACCATAAAAAACCGATCTTTGAAATCCCTAAATGAAAATACAATATTTTTAACTAATTTTGTTGGAAAACTGCAGCATCAGACTAGGACAGATATCCTGAACGGAACTTATGTCATAAATATTCAAAATGATACCGTAAAAATTAACGATGTTGAGTACTCAACCAAGGAGTTACACACTCTCCACCCTTTACCACTTGTTCTGCAGGGTAATTTAACTGAAAAAGATATAAAATTAGATCTTGATTATCTCCACAAACTACATTTGGACAACGTAGAGAAGTTAGACTACTTTTCATTTGGCAATACTTTATCAGTTGCATCTGATTTAACAATAATCCTTATAATAATGATTGTTGCGCTTCTATTTTTGTTTTTTCGTCAAAAACCATTTCAACGAAAAATTAACTTACCCTATACTTACCCGAATCCTGTAACATTACCATTTTGATTTTTGATCCGTGGGACACAGATTTTTAAGAAGGGAGGAGTTAACACGATCCTTTTATCCCTATCCAAACCATACTTACCTTCCCACAATTCCATCAATACACATTCCCAGACAAATTCATTTCAACATGCTCGTACGTTTCATATTTCTTTCCTTTCTCGCGGATTCGCTTCTATGAAAATTTCTACATACGTTCATATTTCTTTTCCGTTTCGCGGATTCGCTTCTGATGAACTTTAAACATACGTTTCATATTTCTTTTCTGTTTCGCGGATTTGCTTCTGATGAACTTTAAACATTGTATTGATTCAGCAATTTTGTTATTGTCACGTTTAGTAAAGTAAGCAATTATAATTTGTTAAATACGAGGTAAACCAAGTTATTGTCAGTTGCGTACGAGATTCTGAATAAAGCTGTTGCTAGAAATTGAAAAGTTGTTTTTTTAAACGACACGAAAAAGTCTCCATAACTTTCATACTAAAGGAGTGAAGTCAGCAACCAATGGGTGAAAAAGCTGAGGGGCGGTAGTGGTGCATAAGATCCATAAGGCGTTTTCACGAAAGTCATTTGCATATTTCGCATGCAAACAATTGCATTAGCCACTAAACACCTCCTTTGTTAAACTGAGAACCTAGCCTGGAACTTTTCAACACATTATTTTGGGCCAAATCTCGTTTTAATGCACACTGAGGCACCTTTAAGCTGAAGAATCCATCTTTTATTGGGAGAGGAGGGCTGCTGAGTGTCTCTTTTATCTTTTATGACTGCCCAAACATAATGTGCTTCCTAGTTCCATTTGTCCACCGTTCCAAGCATTACCGTGGCTATACTGTCCGGGGTGATCTTCCGTATCTCCCTATAGAAGTTTTGTCACAGCCTGTGATATTTTTCGCACTCCAAAATGTGTGGCAGGCATTGTTTTCCTCACGTAGGCAAAATCTACAGTCGGGGGACCATATCTTACCAATCAGATAGAAATCAGTCTCACCATGTCTTTGATTTGGCCATGGTCTCAAATCCGGAATAACGCACGCAGTCTCCCTTCCCTTCACGCAATTCCACCAATGCTGCGGCCAATCGTTGAGTGAGTGCTGTTTTTCCTCGCGTACTCGCTTCGAGGCAGGTAAATAGCGTAAAGCTCTCCAGCAAGGGAGGCAACAGGTATCACGCTGGATACGGATATGATGATGCAATCTTCAGTGTTTTTCTTCTCTGTATCTGTGCCAACTGTTTTTGGTATGTCTCCTTCCTGAGAGCGATGCCACATAATTCTGCTCCGTACAGTAGCACTGACCCTAAAACACTCTTCAACTCGCGTCTTCTTGATGGATTAGGTCCCCTTACGTTGGCCAAAAGTTGACGTAGAGCAGATACGCCCGAAGCAGCTTTCTCATCTGTTGCCCTTATTTGCTCACCATCGAGTCTATGAGCATTCCCAGCTGCTTCATCTCTGGCTTCGATTCAAATAGTGTGTCTCCAATATTGATCATCCTTTCTCTAGGGATTTACTTTTTTGTCAAGATGATCGCTTCGATTTCCTCCAGTGCTAGACTGAACCCATGAGCATTCATCCAGTCTCTTACCAGCAACGTATTAGCATAGGTAACAATTGTTCAACGGTGCATCTAGCAAGTAGAGCCACAGTATCATCCACATAGCCAATCAAGCACAACTCATCTCGCATCTTGTCTCAGTAGCCCGTCATGAGGCACTTTCCATAAATCTGGACTAAAGAGCTTCCATTTTTTGCTAGCCCTGTATCGTGTCGTGAAGCAGGCTTCAGTCTTTCGGTTGCGCAGAAGCTGCATTCGATTTCAGCGTATCTAAAATATCCACCCCACTAGCCGAGTTGAAAGCATTCCTAACGCAAAGTGTCACCAAGAGAACTACCACCACTTGGTGTGACTATATGCCTCTACCTTTTGGATTGTGTGTATTAACTCTACAATCGCATCAGTTGTGGAGAGTCCTGGTCTACAGCGGTACTTTCAAAGTTATAGGTCTCTAGCAGCACGAACCACGTCAGTGAGTCTTCCTTTGATGAGTTTCCCTAGGACTTTCCGAGCTGTGTCTAGCATGCATCACGGGCTGTATGCACGGGCTTCATCTAGGTAATCAGCAGTAGCCTCGCCACCTTCCATCGCACTGGGAAACCCCGTCCTGTAGGCAAGTATTGAATGTGCTGAGCAATGGCGGTAGACAAGTTTAAACCCCTCAGCTGCAACACCGTCTGGTGCTGGAGCGTTTCTTGCTTTCAATTATAGGTGCCTTTTTTAGTTGCAGCTGTGTAAAGAGTAAACACTCGATTGCTGTTCCACCGTGGACAGCGTTAATATGAGAGAAATGGGCGGGGAAAAGTGCCCACACTTTTTCGTCGATCTTTTCGTTTCATGTGTGCAAGGAGTCCATAGAGTACAAAACTTCTGCATAATTAGCTGATAGCCAAGGCTCATGGATCCTTGTGCACTAGATCTTACCAGCAGTGAGCCTTGCCGATGTTAATCAATTTGAGATGGCATTTCCTGACTGACTTATATGCTGCTGTCCAGTTGCATATCTTGTCGTGATTCCATGCCTTTAGGGCTTCATGCCAAAACTTGTGCCACTCCTTTCGCTTTTTAGCGGTTTCAGTGGACCAGCAGTACATAGAAGGACTACGAGCAGTTGCAATAATGCTCATAGTTAAGTTCACCGTATCTTGAGCTGCCAGTTCTTCTGTCCCCTGCAAATCACTCTACAGCAGAGCACCTGCTGTGAGCGCCTCAACAAACCTTTCGACGTCCCTCCTTCCAATATTTCACCCAATTGTAGGACGTCGCGAGCCTGGACGCCAGAGGACAACATCACGGACCTTAAGCAGATTATACTGGCGATAACTGACTGAGTAGTTCCATAATACTCTCCGATTCTGTATCCTTTGCACTAGGAATTTCCAGGCAAATGTGACTTCCGGTATGGTTCCTTCACAGCCAATACGGCGAAAAGTCAGCGTTTTTCCAGCATTTAGTACAACGAGCACCATCCTGACTACCATTGCTAGACATACCCCATTCTGCTCCGTACAGTAGCACTGACCCTAAGACACTCATCAAGTCGCGTCTTCTTGATGGATGAGGTCCCCTTACGTTGGCAAAAAGTTGACCTTACTTGAGCGTTGAAGTCTCCTCAAACGAGAACATTGCCATCTACGCTCAAGACAGCGCTCTCCAAAGCATTTAACTTGCCTTGGAAAGATGGTATCGGCTCATTTGGCGTTAGGTACACACTTAAGAAAGTGGTCCCTGAGCACCGAACCCTCATGAAAACATCTCTCACTAGGAGCTCTCTACCAGCAAATCACTGTTTAGAACATAGATGGTGGCTGCATTGATTTGTATTCGACAATAGTACGTGTACAACTGCACATCATTGAATATTTTTTGAAGATTGCTACTGTAGCTTTTTGGTCTGCCACATAGATGATCAGATCATCAGCAAACGCTACCATTGATCGCGTTGGCGAAACGTCAAAAGCCGTTCAATAGCTTGCGAATGAATATTAAGAAAATCAGAGGCGCAGTAACTGTTGCCTGCTACAGACCATTCAAGACCTTGAAGTCACGCGTTGTCGTCAAATTTTCATCAGTTAGATTAAATGATTTCCCGTATAATATATTGCACATCATGGCGACAAGGTGTCTGGGAAGCCTTTTTTGAAGAATTTTAAAAACTAGTCCATCTAGCCACACTCTATCAAAGGCTTTCTCCATATCAATGCGACACGTTCCAACACATCGTCTATCATTTAGTTACTTTCGTTATCGCATGTATGGTTAAATGCCTGGCACGAAAACCACTTTGGCGATTTGGCATCAACTCATATTTCTCAATATGCGCGTTTAATGCTTTGTTTAGTATCACTTCAAACACCTTGCTGATGTTAAGCAGCAAGCTGATTGGCCGATCGCTTTTAGGGTACGAAGATTCTTTTCCTTTCTTCAATATAGGAAATGTCTTGGCCTTTTTCCACTCATGAATGTATTAAAGTCCTCATATAATGGCGCACCGATTGTGGTTTTGTGGCCATTTATTTATGTCTTTGGTTTAATAGAATGCTATAAGGGGTATTCAAAAAAATATGAAAAACTTTCTGTGCATATCTAGTTCAATTCGTGATCAGTTTCCAGGAGTAAACGTGTTGAGTAGACGGACCTATGCTCATGTCAGAAGGGTTTTCTACTCAACTTACAAAATACGATCACCAGCAACGGATGACTGCAATTTGCATTAACCTCACTTGGCAAAGAATTTTTGAAGAGGAGTGAAAGACGATTTTTCGTATCAAAGAAAAAGCCTTAAAATATAATTTATTTAGATTACAGTTAGTTTTATACATAACAATTTTTTTACCTCAATGGGCTTTTCAATGAATAATTATTTTATTCTATTCTCTTTGACGGCCTGAGGAAGAAAGAAAGAACATCGAAAGACCTCCACTGCTTCTTACATGTCAACTGGTATAAAAAAGTTCAATGTCTTGTATGTTGCATTGAAAGCGTTTAATGTTTTGAAATAATTTACGTTTTCAAATTCAAAATTTTATGGTAATTTTAATGATAAATTTTATCTATATTCAATCGAGTTGCATTGCGCAACAAAATCAATAAACATAAATATCTCCCTTGATAATTTTTTTCAGATTTTTAGATCATAAGTGTCCATTCGCGAGGGGGGAAAGACATTTTTCGTGTATTCCCCCCCCCCCCCTGTGCCCCCACTGAAGTAAAAACTGTCAGTTTAAGAATTGTTTTGAAAAGCTCTCATAACGACCTTGCATTTTTTTTTTTTTTTAATTACCTCCATTCCCTACCACTCTCTCCATCACTCTTTCTTCGTCGCGCAACGCTCGTGCGATCTGCATTCACATTACGTCGCTTGGTCCAAACTCATATCGGCTACCTTAGATGAAAATTTTTTCAGGTGCCACTCCACTGTACTCTAATCATCAGAATTTTGTCCGAACCCTAGAATGGTTACAAAGCCCTTCTGTTAGGAGCTCTCTCCTGCCTTCTCTAGTCATTCATTAAATTGAATCGAGTGTTGAAAGCATTCACCTTAAACGTTGAAGTTGGGAAAAAATAACACAAAATCATTCCATGTTCGCATTTAAAACAGTTACCATTTTATTTTACAATTACTGATACCACTAGCTGCACCAATCCTCAAAGATATTCATGATACCTATCATTCTTGAAACTTTCATGCAAATCCTAGCAAACCTGTTGTGTCTGAGTCGGTAAGAATCCAAAACTGACGTTAGATAGAAAGCCATATGGTAGAAATTTGCATATGTATTAGTCGGCCTACTATGGACAAGCTTCCGGGAGCTGTCACCCAACTACGGCATTAGTAAATGCTTATATTTCTTAATATATACTATTTTCCGAATAAAAAACGTGCAGAACGCATTCCGTGCATGCTATAAATTAACCTTGTATAGCCCACTGTACTCCTAAACTTTTCAAGACGAGCAAACGAAGCACACGTTCTGCACCTTCGACTGATAGCTCAGCATTGAGATGTAAACAAACTCCTATAAATTCTCTTTGGAAGGCGATAAAAATTAAATGAAATAATTTTCACTTCACTAGGAGCTATTGTGTTCTCTGCGGGCCATCTGGATTTCACTGTAGAAATCCGTCCAAAACCGTACAAAATCTCAAATTTTCGTTGGCACCTCCATAATTCTTCAAATACCGCCATGTAAGTTAGCCAGCGAAGTCGGCCTACTAATGGTCATGGGTGTGGTAGTAAGCGCTGCTGCCATATGGCTTCCTATCTAACGTCAGTTTTGTAAGAATCGCATATTGTTGCATAGCCATATGTTTCCATAGTAATACATCACATATCGTTCGATGGTAATACAGGAAAATTCAAACCGCTTTAATTTCATTAAATGCCATTTGATCTTTATGAAAGTTGCAGGACAGGTCAATCTTATAAATATTCATTTGTATACTAACACAGTTGAGTGAATTTCGACTTATCGCGTATTTGTTGTTATTGTACTCATTAGGGCCTAGATTCATGATTTTGTTGAGTATTTTTCGGATCAAAGGTATCCAATCGCGGGGGGGTACGCGAAAAGTTCGTACGTTTTCCCTTCCCCTGCCCCCCACGGCACTGGTAAGGCAATTTATAAATAAACAAAATTCTATGGTTTCAAGGAAAAACAGTGTTTTTAGTCAATTTTAAGACTTGTGAACTTTTGTGACTTGTGAACTTTTGTGACTTGTGAACTTTTATGACTTGTGAAAAAAAAATGTTGAAGGGTCACCTATCTATATGGGGAGACCCCCTGTAAACCCCTTTAAAAAATGTTTCCATCCCAAAAATTTCAAGAGGTCACCACTTTATCCCTTTTCACAAAGTTTCATGGCTGTAGCCCCTATAGTTTAGGAGAAAAAGTGCTGTGACATACAGACTGACGGGTGGACGGACACAGGTCGTGATTGCCATAGGGTTTTGTATTTTAGGAAAAAATATGAATCATTAAAAAAGCTATCACTTCAAGTATCTTTTTTTAAATGCCTCCATCCCCTACCACTGTATCCATCAGACTTTCTTCGTCGCACAACGCTCGTGGATCTGCATTCACATTACGTCACTTCGTCCTTTGTGCCACCTAGACAATGTTTAATACATCGGTATAAGGGGGCACCCAAAATAATGTAAACTAATCTTTTTCATGAATATCTAGTCCAAAATAATGTTCAGCGCTCAGAGATAAAAAAAAATATAATACGACCATTCGAAAAAAAAACTATGAGTAACTGTCTCTTCAGTATCTTTTACCGATATTAATATCTTTAACTGAAAATATACTGTACAGGTTCGAAAAAACTGGAAAACCCTCTGCACAAGCACAAGATTAAACATGTTACAACCAATTAATTAAGGCTCCAAGTTCCACAAAACATTTTATTTCTGATAAATAAAAGCCAATAATTTACTAAAATAAACACTTAATTAAATACTACAATACGTAGAAATTTACGTACACTCCCTTTGACAACGCCTTTCCGCCCTTTTAGCTTGTCTACGATGAGTATCAAAATACTGTTTGACGCATTGTTCGTCGAAACAACGTTCAGAGTTTACCATTTTATAAATGAAACCCTCTATGATGAAAGGGAGTCTTTGTTTGAAGTTCATACGTTTCCAAGTTTTTTCTATTTTATTACGAGTCCTGGGACTTTTTGTTTTTCTCCGAGCTTTGAAGAAATTTGAAAAGTTATCAAAAGGCTTCTTACATATTGGATCATGCTCTAAAGCATCCCAATAGTAGGGCAGTTTCTGAAGAGCAGTCATTTTGTTCCACATTTCTTCCGCTGCTTCCAAACCTGCACATTGTTCTTCAGCTGTGGCAAAATTAATCGCTTTTTGGGAGTATCTAAGCCATGCTTGCTGTGATATGGCTTGCGCAAAAGCTTCATCAATGTTGGGTAGAGGCGAAAGTTTCTCTTCAGGACTTGAACAAGCTACAACTTCATTGGGACAAAGAGTACTGACATCACTACAGCTGGTACTCCGAACCTCGGGTAGTGAACTTAAGTCACAAAATGAAGTTTGACAACCTGAATCACAAAATGAAGGTAGTGGCATTGAAGTTTTCTTTGACACAAATGATTTGGCTGGTGACGCAACTACTGTTGGGCATTCATCACCAGTTGTCTCTTCCTCCTCTTCTTCTTCACATTCGCACTGAACTACGATCTCTAGACCGTCCAAACGTTGTCGAGGTAGACCAGGTGCTATCATTTGACACCCAGATCTCTTGGAAAGGGTTGATTTTGAACTTCCCTTACTGATAGTTTCCAAGGACTTTTTTGGATCTAAAAAAAGAATGCTTTAAATTAATTCTTGGAAATGTGAAATATTCTTTACGAATTATTTTCCGAAATAAAAGTGGTCTATTTGAAATCTTGCTTATCGATGCTAATATCCAATCGAGTAAAAACATACTTAACCCAAAATTTTGACTCTGAATATCTCATTGCAAATAAGCTAATGTCGAATGAAATGCACATTAAATGACAGCAAATCACTAGGTAATTTTTTGTAGATTGCAGTAAATAAGCAGATCATTAGCAATGGCCTTACTATATAACTTTTGAAATCAATTTCATAAAGGCGATATGAATTGATGCAATAACGAACGAAGCCTCAGACATACGAGTATGTTGGAAACTAAACCATAGAAAATGTTTTGGAGTGGCTCTATTGGTAAAGGGAAAACGTACGATATGGTTTGGTTGGATGGATAATTAGGCCATTGAATTGCAAGATTCCTTTTCAACCACTACGGGCTATTCGCAATATTGATGCAAAAATTACGCCGTAAAAGTTTGCTAAGGACATCATGCAGGATGGGTATAACATTACTAAAGCAAAAACGCGTCAACCCAGATTCGTCATTAATGGCCCAGAAAACCAACTTATAAATGAGCATTACGAAATACATGCATTAAGCCTTAATATTAGGTAAAACGCAAAAATGGAGACTATTTTCGCCAGACGGCAAAAAAATCGGAAATGATTACATATCATTACAGTAAATGAAAGCATGGATATAAAGTCAGCTAACAGATACGTCAACATTGATTATGGGTCAAACTTTGTGAAGGAAGACTTTAACATTACGAGATGTTTGAAGCACCAAAAATATTACCATATTATGTCAGAATACGAAGGGTAACAAATCTGTGTGAAATGTGAAGGAAAGCGTTAGCTCAAGGACTGCAAAAGCACACATAGCATGATGATGACTACTGTTAACCACATGAATTAATTATGCGACAAATTGGCGATCTTTTATGCCAATACAAGAAGCTTACGACCAAAGTTGAGTGATATTCAAGTTTTTTGCAACGTAATCCTGACACATATTTGATTATTCTGAACGAAGTATGAATCTACTCTAAAAAAGCAAAGTGTTACAATATTGAGGTATTTAGTTCAGTATTCCCCAACAGGCCCAGAAGTGGTGAAGGCACAGCTATTTATATAAAAAATACAATTAATTTTGTAACAAAGAAAGTAAAATCTGGCTTATATAATAATAATTGAAATAAGGTGCATGGGTGGAAAATGGAAATCGGTATTTACTACGATTCCAATCATCTCAATGCGCATGACTTCTGCACAGTAATAGATACAATATGCCCTACGGAAAAAAAATTAATCACTGTTGCTGACGGTGTCCACAAAAGAGTTGACATTTGAATTTAAACTGCGCGCTTCGAAGGATTTGGAGAATTATTTTTTAGGGTTTTGTACTAAAATACAAAAACCTATTGCAATCACGACCTGTGTCCGTCCGTCCGTCCGCCCGTCTGTCCATCCGTCTGTATGTCACAGCACTTTTTCTCCAAAAATATGGAGGCTACAGCCATGAAACTTTGTGAAAAGGTCGGAAGTGGAGACTTCTTGAAAGTTCAAGGGTGGAAAAAATGGTCAAGGGGCTTAGGGGGGGGGGGGTCTCCCAATATAGGGAGGTGACCCCTCAAAATTTTTTTTTCATCATTGGTAGTCGAGTAGGGTGTCATTGGAAAGGTCTTGATGAGACCTTTTCAAAACAAGTCTTAGAATTGCCTTATGGGTCCCCAGGGGGGGCAGGGGAAGGGAATATACGAACTTTTCGCGTACCCCCCTCGCGATTGGACACCTTTCATCCGAAAAATCTGAAAAAAATCATGAATGTAGGCCCTAATGAGTACAATAACAACAAATACATGAGAAGTCGAAATTCACTCAACTTTATTAGTAATAGTATGATTTATCGATCTTATGTTTTCGTGAATAAAATCTAAACGATACCCTTAAATTCAATAAAATTTAACGAACAGATGACTATTTATAAGCTTGATCTTTTCTGAAAGTTTCATAAAGATTCAAATAGTATTTAACGAAGTTATAGCGATTTGAATTTTCCTGTATTACTATGGAACAATATGCCCTGTATTACTATGTAAACATATGGCTATGGAGCCATATGCGCTTTTTACCGACTTAGACACTACAGCTTTGCTAGGATTTGCATGAAAATTTCCGGAATGATAGGTATCATGAAGACGGGTACATACAATTGAAACAAGTTGAAGAGGCAGGAGAGAGCTCCTAGCAAAAGGGCTTTGTAACCATACTAGGGTTCGAAAAAATAGGCCATGAATCGATGATTATAGTACAGAGGAGTGGCCCCTCAAAAAAAAATTTCATGAAAGGTAGCCGATATGAGTATCAACTGAAAGTTCTTTATGAGCGCTTTTCAAAACAGTTCTTAAGCTGACAGTTTTTGCTTCAGTGGGGGCACAGGGGGGGGGGGGGGAAATACATGAAAAATGTGTTTCTTCCCTCGCGAATAGACACCCGTGATCTAAAAAATCTGAAAAAATTATCAAGGGAGATATTAATGGGTATAACAATAACAAATACCTCAGAAGTGAAAATTCTTTCAGCGTTGTTAATAATAGTATGATCCTTGAACGTGACGTGTTTCTTGACTTTATTCGTTGCTGGTTACTGCATTTTGTAAGTTGAGTACAAAACCCTTCTGACATGAGCATAGGTCTGTCTACCCAACTTGTTTTAGGTTGATAGTACTATCAGTGACATCTTTGTCAAATTTACATGTCGCTTGCGTAACATTATCCGCGTAAAAAGGCCAGAATTGTGGAAAGACAATTCTTGGTTTTTACACCACGATAATGCACCATCCCATACTGCACTCGTAATTCGTGATCATTTCGCCAAAAACTCAACCTATATCGTTCCGCAACCACCGTATACACCTGATCTGGCGCCGTGCGACTTCAGCAAGCTCAAAAGACCGCTTCGGGGATACCGTTTTGATACGATAGAGGAGATTCAAGCCGCAGCGAGGATGGAACTGAAGGTCATCCCGGAAAGTGACTGCAATCAGTGTTTCGAAGATTAGAAAATCCGTTGGCATAAGTGCATTGCATCGGGAGTGGATTACATTGAAGGGGATGAAATTGATTCGGAAGAATAAATAAAGAATTTTCAAAATAAATACAATGTCACGTTATTTTTTAGCGTGATTGCAGAATCTCCAGAATCAAGGATGTACAAGGATATTCAGGAGTAAACGGAGCCATCTTTGTCAATAACAATAAAATTACTCGACTGGCTTCGAGTACCTCGCTAGATCACGTAACGGCTAATGAAAAAACAAAAAATACATAACGCTGGAAACATTAAATTTACATTTGAGGACTAGCCCAAATCAGATCATCCTGTTTTAAAGATCATCATCCATGGACAAAATATCATAAAGTAAAAACGTACGAAATATTCTCATATTTAGATAAAGATTCTTTTAAATTGAAACTTCAATAGTTGTTTAATACCCGGAAACCTGAAAACTTAATAGAGTTAAAAAATATGAAAATAGAATCCAAGCATAATTCCACCATTGAGACAATGATGAGTTGTAGACAACATACATGAATAACAAAGAAAATTATTGAACGAAGTGTTAATATAAGGAAGGTGTAATGAATTTCTACTTTCAGATCGAACGCGGAACCGACCTCTCATCGGTTCTAGACGTTAAGTCTGAGTAGTGCCAACGGATGGTACCAACAGGTCAACCAATCCGTGCACCGTAATCCATTCACGCGGTGACTGCTTGTCGGCCAGCTAGTTCGGAGAGGATTTCGGTCGCGGGTCTCCGAATGGATTACGCTCAATTACAATATTTCAGTCACCTGAAATTGCCCGTTTTCTAAACGCGTCAACGTTTACTCATCCAGAACGAGAAACCTACATTACGTTAGTTCTGGATGGGATCTATCCACAGATCTCAAATCAAAAACGCTACAAAAATCCACAGGCGCGTTACCGATTCACCGACGCGGTACCGAAAAATATACTACTCGAATTTAAACCGAAGAAAACTACTCTAAAGAAATGGCGAAACAAACAAAGGTACCGCGTACCGCGCGCGACGCGAAACCGACTTCAGCGGATTTGCGGAAACCCTACCCTCGCGACGGCATACTTACCCTACACTCTCTGTTCCCACTGAAAAAAGAAGAGTCACTGAAAAGGAAAGTCGTTAGTTATATTAGCAATTCATGGTACTTTTATTTAGTTCAAAAAAAATCTATACAATCCCTCCATTAATATTACTATTTTTATCTATCCTGATGCTGATCTGCAAAGTATTTTTTTTGTCTTTTTTTTTTTTTTTTGTTTTGATTTTCCTATTATTTTATGCTTTCTATTAAACTAAACAGTTTACATCATTACATTGAAAATTGCTTTAAGTCATAAAAGCATTTTAAAACTATTGTCTTCAAAATTTAAATTATCTATTAGCGCTGAAAACGCAGATTAACAGGCGCAAGTTTCAAAAAGATATGCCAGGAAGTAGAATTTTTACAAATTATTTAATATCCAAAATTCAATCGGATGACCAGCGTACAATTGGGATAAACAATCTTGGGGGCAAATGTCAACTGTTAACTTAGTTATCAATGAAAACTGTCTTCAACCGATACAAACAGTCAAATAAATATCGAGCAAGTGGCAACGCACAATTTAGATAAATCCTAAAGGTAGCAAATAGCGCGCAGTAAAAATCTATTAATCTTGTACGTACACACGCTTACATTCACCGAGGATTTTTAGAGACGAAACCCGTTCAAACAAAGCCAAGTTAAGCTCCAACTGAAATATCGAACTTCTAATCATGTGGGTACTCTATTAACGATTAAATTATATAAAAACAACGATTTCTAACCCATACATCCCGAACTCATTGTCTGTTTTACATATTCAAGTCCCGATTCCTTGGCAAGGCGAAGGAATATAACATACAAACTACATATCAGAGGACAAAAGTATTTGCGATTTGCTGTAGGATTCATCTAAAATCAATTAAGTTACATATTTTTATACTACCGTGATGAAGCAAATTATTTGTCAGTATGGTAAAATGTTCAATAAATGTTAATGAGGTGTTATCAATAAAAGAGAACAGTGAAAGTAGTTCAAATTGATGCTAACATCTTAAAAAAATGCAGAGCAAAAATGTAATATTGTTAATGCATGCATGAGCTATCCAACAATTATTTCATAAACGATATTTTCAGCAAGAGGTCATATTGAAATTTGGAAGATCACTGCCGAAGTATAATCTATTTGCGAATTTGTTAAGTATTTGGGAGCGCAACACCAAAATGTACGAGTATGCCTTGAAGGCTAAAAATATCTTCACTGTAATATTAACCGACCATCACCGTTTATTCTAATGCACGACTGGGCTGATCAATGAAATGCCTGCCTCAAAACGTTAGTATCCGAATCAATTTGTTTATTTATGCTGACAAATAATATATTTTTATCTATTTTCTAGGTTCCTAACAACGTCATGACGGTAAAGGAACTTCCCGTTATTCTTCTTACCAGAAGTATCTCTGCACGATATACATTTCAACGTATTCGAGAGTATTATCATAGATCGACATGTGATTGTTTCCACGTTACTACCAAATACAATAATTTATTTGGAAACTAGACACGTTCACTATTCAGCTATGCAATCGTCAAATCTTGTCGTTTATGTAATAAAATTAAATTCGTGTAAATCAGACTAGTTTTCATTAGATACTGATCCTTTCTTATCCTTGTTCCTAATTGTGATGTTCGTTTGACTTGATTCGCCACTGTTTACTTTACAATATATTTTTACAAATCTTTTGCAAACAAAATTTGGTCAGCCAAAATGAATCTCTTAGCAACTAAATTGACATGGTTCCAAATAGTCGCATACTTAAGAATCGTTTAAAATGACATGCGTATTAAGGTATTCTAAAGGTAGACAAGAATATATAGTAGTTAATATAATTGAAGCCTGAGATTAACTTTATAGCTTCAGCTGCGTTAATTTAAATTCAACTTTAGACTTAATCAATTAGGGAAAACGTTTGTCACTATCTTTCTACTTTTTCGTCGGTGATTCTGGCCGAGTCACTTTAAAGCAAATTCTATTAAAATGTACGCACATTTGTTGAACGACTCTCATACCATAATGACAATGGGCTACGGTAGTTGTGATACACAACATGTACAGTATCAAACGCTCTAAAATTGGAACGTACATACCAAATAAAATACTGATTACATAAATAGGTGTCATCCAATGAAATGCTTCACATCGGGTATTAGACATTTGCGCGACAATGAGTCGACACTTGTATTTATTGAATCCGGACAAGTGTTCATTCGTCAGATACTCGTTGTTGCAAACTGCATTCGCTCCGCCGGACATAATCCGAGGTCTAATTCGGTGGTAAATTTAGTCGGCTGCCAATGTCTTCTCGGAAGCGGCTATCTGAAATTGATTAGTCTCTGAAGCACTCGCTCACTAAAATTTGTTTTCAAGCGCAATTGCAATCTAGCTACTGACTTATGTAATAACCTTTTCTATTTAGTTATTAACTAAACTAACCTCTTTCCTAATTTTTCTGCTCCGGTGAATGTCACTGCCTCACGAATAACGTTTTCCCAAAAACACTTTAAGCACACCACGCGTTTCTTCATAGATTAACAGGGAATACGCTTCACTCCACCACGTCGCGCCAAACGACGTATAGCTGGTTTTGTAATACCTTCGATATTATCACGAAGAACTTTATGATGACGTTTAGCGCCTCCATGTGCTGTCGAAATTTCCGGTTGTCACCTCGGACAAAACATATGTGCGTGGAATGGCACTTCATATGGCGGAAATGTGCTTCTTCAGATGTCGCCAGTGGCATAGTTTTCTCGATGGCCACGGTGGAGGGGCATTTCCAGATGTGTATGTCTCGAAATGTGCCGGGGTTGGATTAATTCTATATTTCGAATATTTATATCCACGGATATAAATATTTGGACAGAAAAAAAATATTTTCTGCACAACGATATCCGCACAACAGATGAAGTCCGCTGGCACTTCGAGGACATATCCATCTGGCAGGTTACAAGGGTTCGGGATCGGAATCACTTCGATTCCTGGGCGCAGGCGTCACATTACACATTCCCCCCCCCAAAATCGAAGTAATTACGATCCCGTCTCCTTGATAACAGGTCTTGGTTAGGGACGTGGCGGGTCGAAGATCCGTTTCGAAGGATAGGCTACAACCCTGTTCGTGAAGACTCGACAGTGACTATATAGTAGGAAGTCAGGTGTTATTCGGAGGCCTTCGTCTAGGCAGAGATTTGGGATAAGCCAAGGTTTCTCGTGGGAATTAGTTGCACTTCATCGTCTAAGGTCTTTTGCGTGGTAAATTCCCAGGGTCTTACCAGTCATGTCCGCGATGAGGTACCGGGTGGGGCTTATGACTTGCATGACTCGACACTTCACGAATTTCTTGTCTAGTTTGGCATTGTAATGGCGGGTGGCATCGCTCTGTCGGAAGTTTCGACGATATATTTCGTCGCCGGCCTTAAAGCCAGAAGGATGAGATCGCAAGTTGTACCGCTCCTCTCCCATCCGTCTACTTTCTTCAATCTTCTCCCGCAGTTGATCTCGCAGAAGTTGGAGCTTTTCGTGCGGTTCTAGAACCACGATTGGGTCCTCTAGCGATTTCAGCTGCCGCAATAGCCGGTAAGCGCTCCCATGACCGATCATGTACTGGCCGAACACTGCAAAATACGGCGAAATGCCGGTCGTGGCGTGGTACGACGAGCGCAGCGCACTAGTGATGGCGGACAATTTGCGATCCCAGTCCCTCTGATTCGGGTGGACATAGGCGCGAATGGCCGCTATGAGCGTACGATTCAGTCGTTCGGATGCGTTGGCTTGTGGTGAATAGACGGCAGTTCGTTGGTGGATGATGCCGTATTTGGACATTAGGTCTCGGAACTTGCTGGAGGTGAACTGGACCCCATTGTCGGAGACAAGTTTCTCCGGAACTCCAAACATGTGAAAGACTCGGTTCTCCAAAAAGCTGGTTATTGGTCCAGTGTGCAAGTTACGTAGTGGCTCTATGATAGGGAATTTGGAGAGCTGGTCCAGGACCACGACAGCTCCCGTGTGACCAGAAGCAGATCGAGGGTAAGGACCGATAAGATCAATGTACAAGCGCTGGAACACGCGTTCGGGGACCTCAACCTTACCCATGGGTGGCCGAAGGATGGTGTTGGGCGCTTTAGTGCACTTGCATAGCTCACAAGAGGCTACGTACGCTTTTATCTGTTGTGCCATCTTAGGCCAAAAGAAACAGGTTTTCAACCGCCTAAGTGTACGACCGTATCCGCCGTGCGCACTTGATGGGTGGTCATGAGCCCGTCTGATAAGATCAGTGGTTAATTCTTCGGGCACCCACAACTTCCACTGTTCTTCTTCTTGTATGGGGTCTCCGGATGCGTGTCCCATCCGTTTGTAAATGAATCCATCCGTCAACCGCAGTTCAGGAAGCTGGGACAGTTGATTCTGGATAGTGTGAATCAGTTGGGTGTAGCTGGCTGACTTGAAGGCAGGATGGTCCAAATCGATCAATTGGGGGCTGTCGTCCTCTTGGACCAACTCGGCTCCTTCAGGGGCGAACATTCTGGATAGGGTGTCGGGGACTACATGCTGGCTTCCTTTTCGGTGGCGAATTGTGAAGTCAAATGCCTGGAGTTTCAGTGCCCACCTGGCCAATCTGCCGTTGAGATCAGTCTGGCTCATTAGCCATTTCAGAGAAGCGTGATCCGTAACGATTTCAAAGGTGTGTCCCTCCACATAGGCTCGGAAGCGTTTCACTGCCAACACCGCGGCTAGACATTCTTGCTCGGAGACCGTGTAATTTCGCTGGGCTGGGTTCAACTTGTGAGACATGAAGGCTATAGGTCTCTCCTCGCCGTCTTGTGCAACCTGGACTAAGACTGCTCCCACCCCATGTTGACTCGCGTCACAATGGATTGAGAACGGTTTGTCAAAGTCCGGGCTGTGCAGTACGGGGGCCGTAGTCAGACTCTTCTTTAGCTCTTCAAAGGCTCGCAAGCTGGGCTCTTCCCAGACGAATTTACGTCCCTTACGCAGCATGTCGGTCAAAGGAGTGGTAATGGTGGCATAGTCACGTACAAAACGCTGGTACCATCCGCATAACCCTAAGAATCGGCGTAACTGTTTGGTGGTCTTGGGTAGTGGAAAAACGTCAATCGCTTGAGTCTTTTCCGGATCGGTCTTGATATGCCCATGCCCAATGATGTGACCTAAATACTTCACCTCCGTCATCACGAACTGGCTCTTCCTTATGTTGATGGTTAATCTTGCCCTCCGGATGTGTAGAGCCACCTCCTGAAGCAGGTCGATGTGTTCGTCAAAGGTCTCGGTTATAAGCAACAGATCGTCCAAGTAAACGAAAACTTGGTGCCGCAAATGAGGTGGTATCACCTTGTCCATAAGGCGCGTCATTGTTTGGGGGGCATTACACAATCCGAATGGCATGGTCACGAATTGATATAAGGGCCGGCCTGGGACTGTGAAGGCTGTTTTCTCCTTTGAACCGGGGTCTAAAGGAATTTGCCAGAAGGCGTCCTTGAGGTCTAAGCTCGTGATGAAATGGGCTTTAGGCAATCGACTCAAAATGCCTTCGATCAACGGTAGAGGATATGCGTCCTTGACTGTGACGGCGTTCAAGCGTCTGGCATCTAAGCATAACCGGACCTTGTTCGGCTTGACCACTAAGGTGACTGGGGAAGCCCACGCGCTCTGTGATTCTTCGATTACGCCTAATGCTAGCATTCGATCCACTTCGGCATATAACGATTTTTCCTTCGCCGGAGATATGGCGAAATGTCTCTGTTTTATGGGTTTAGCATCCCCCACATCTATAGTGTGGAACACCAGGGCAGTCCGCCCGAGACCTTCCTTCTCGTGCGAGGGAAAAGCCGATATAGCCGAGTCGAGACGCAGTTGCTGAGTTACATCCAGTGTATGCCGTAGTAAGTTAGTGGGTTGAGATTGGTCAGGAGCTGTGGTGACGGACTCCAGGGTCGAACTGGAAAATAGTGCCGGGGCCAAGTTAAATTTTCGAACGAAATCCACTCCTAAATAAAGATTCTGGGTTAACTGAGGTATGATGAAAAATTCCATAGGTTTAGTTACCCCTTTAAAGGTGACATCCGTCATAATTTTTCCCACTACAGCGTGACGAGTTCCGTCCGCCGTGCTTAACCAGGAGGTGAAATGACGGATTTGGTCCGCGTGCTTTGCCAGTACCTCCCCTGCAAACTCGGCAGAGATGCAATTCACACTGGCTCCCGTATCGACTAAGCCTGATACTCGTTTTTGCAGGAGGTGTACTGACGCATATGGCCGAACATCATCCCTCAATAATTCGTCTAAGTATATGTCCTTCAACACTTTCCTCGACTGCCTGACTTTTCTCCAGAAGCTCCGCATCCGACGCGTGGCTCGCTTGCTTCGCGGTGGGACATTTGTGGCCAATTCCTCATGGAAGATGCGCTGTCGAGTAGCCAAATAATTCCGCAGCCTGACATGAAAAGGTTTTACATGCCAAGGGACTTTCGTCTCGCTATCATTCCCTTGCGCGTTGGCATCGGCGAAGGACGGCGTCGGTTGTGGAACTTCGGGAGAACTGTGTTTAGCGGTGCGAGTCAGCAGAGTTGGAGTCATGTTGGGAGCTGGGTCATAGCTGGTGATGGGGTCTGGATTTGTTCGTCCGGGGTCTAGGAGTGCCGACGGGTGGTCGCGGCACTCGGTGGCAAGTTTTTTCGCCCTTTGCAATTTGCACAGTCAGGTGCGTATGTGTCGGCCTTCCCGCAGCGGTAGCAGAAAAGCGTCGGCTCCGCTGGACATGCGTAGAACCGATGTCCCGGTTGTCGGCAGTTCCAACAGACCGTCGGGCTTGTAAGTGCTTCAAGGGAGGGTCGATCAATCAATGCTGGGTCCTCAAGCTCCGGTGGTGCTCCGCTCCTCGGTACTGGTACTGGATCAGCAAGCAGGTGGTCTGCTGCCATCAACTCCGCGGTGTGATGATTTCGGGGATTTGGTCCCGTTATGCGAGGTTGTGGGCGGAAGGTACCTCGTCGCTCATCCAAGTGTTCTTGTCTACGCGCATGGAGGCGCAATCCCTGTATGGTGTTGATGGGAAAATGTAGCAGGCTGTTCTGGAGATCCCAGCGCATGTTCTCTCTGATAATTTCTACTAATTCGTCCTCGGGCATGGTATTTCGCAGGCGAGTGCTCAATCTCACTATACTGGTGTAGTACTGGTCGAACGGTTCGTGAGCGCCTTGTTTCCGTTTCTTTATTTGCTCTCTTAGCTCTCTCTCAGTGAAGCCATCCTCAAATCGATTGCGGAAGGCTGCACTGAAAGAGTGCCAAGTGGGACGTGGCGTTGACTCTTTAAAGCTCCAGTACCAGTCGGCAGCGTCGCCGCTGAACAAAAGATGTGCATGCCGGAGGAAGGCCGAAGAATCCCCTCCCAGGGTGCTGGATATCAACGCCTGAATCCGGAAAAGGAACCGGTCCGCCGATATCATATCGTTGAACCCTGTAAAGTTCAGGCGCCAACTCTCCATGATACGAGGCGTCGGGTCTCGGAAAAGTGTCAATGCGTTCCCGGGGGGAATCACATCCTCTACTGACCTGTTGTACTGAACTGCCTCGGGGGCTGGAGGTACCAACGGAGGTCCGGTACTGTGTCGCGGTCTGTATTCGGGAGCTCTGGGATCCATTCCCGAGTTCCTTGGAGGTGGGACCCATTGCTCGGATTGTCGGGAGTGGGGCATCGCCACACTGGGATTTGGCTCCCAGCCAAGCGGAGTTCTCACGCGGCTGGGTGGTTGGCTCAACGGGAGATTCTGGATCTTTCCCTCCAGGTTGCCAATCCTCTCCGACATATCCCTCATCAACGCCACGAGGGTGTCAATGGAGTGGGCGGAAGGCATGGTTGTCACCTCGGACACGACACTCGCAGCCGGAACTTCACCGCCTACTGCTCCTTGCAGGTCTAAGAGTGGTTGTGACGGTTCGGCTTCTGGAGCTCCTTTCGCCACTGCTCCACGCGTCGGTAGGGGCGTTCCGATGGGGACGTCTAGGGCAGACCGATCTATGGGTCGCCGGCATAAGGGACACAATTCTGACGTGAGGAGGAGCTGTTGTACACAGGCACGATGGAATAAATGTCCACAATCCAATCGCACGCTGTGTACGCCCTCCACTACGTCTTCGAAGCAGATCCCACAGTTCGCGGGTTGGACCGTTTTGGACCGGGTCCACCGCTTATCGGGCGTCCGCTTCGTTGCCATTTCGTGTGGGTTTATTATGGGTGGTTGCTAGTATGAAATGAGAGGAAGAAAAAAATTATAAAATATAAAATATACTTATTCCTACTAAAGTTTATAGAATAATAAAAGATTTTAAATATTATCACTAAATTAGTGGCCGTTAGTGGCGAGCTAATAATAGAGACTGGGAAAAAAAAATTGTTTAAGACACACTTTCCTTTCCAGTGGTCGACCTCTTCAGCGGGAAATGAGAGTGCGTGGTAATCTGCCGAAGAAAGGGTGCTTCGGTCGATTTACGAAATTGAACCCCATACCCACATACATTACAAAAAACCGTCTCTAAACTACGTTAAAGTGACTCGACGAGACAAGTGGTAGAGCTACCGTAACGACTTTGTACGCGGTCAAAATTCCCGACGCGTAGAAGCATTCCGGGCTTCGCCACTCCAGCATACGCCATCGAACGTTGAACCGATACCACTCGTCTAACACGCATAAGAAATAGTTAGAATCCTTCCGCGACATAAAGGCAAGGTAGCCTTCTATTTTCTTGAGAGTCCATGCTGATAGGTAAACCCATCAGACTGGCAGTTCCATCAAGAAAATAGAAGGTCCTTACAGGGGTTAACCTGGGACAACACATCGGAAGGATTCTGTCGCGAAAAAAAAATCAAACAAAGGAGAGCGGAAGCTACAACTCACGTGAAGCGACCTCTAATGTGTATCACACAATTCCACTGCTCCTGTTAGTGGGACTCGAGTACCAAAGTACCTTACATCCTCCGTAAAGGACCAACTCGTCAGAAGACGCGAAGTTCTTTCCCCCTTAGGATGTTTTTCGGGCCCCACGTTGGGCGCCATTTGTAATGAATTTCTACTTTCAGATCGAACGCGGAACCGACCTCTCATCGGTTCTAGACGTTAAGTCTGAGTAGTGCCAACGGATGGTACCAACAGGTCAACCAATCCGTGCACCGTAATCCATTCACGCGGTGACTGCTTGTCGGCCAGCTAGTTCGGAGAGGATTTCGGTCGCGGGTCTCCGAATGGATTACGCTCAATTACAATATTTCAGTCACCTGAAATTGCCCGTTTTCTAAACGCGTCAACGTTTACTCATCCAGAACGAGAAACCTACATTACGTTAGTTCTGGATGGGATCTATCCACAGATCTCAAATCAAAAACGCTACAAAAATCCACAGGCGCGTTACCGATTCACCGACGCGGTACCGAAAAATATACTACTCGAATTTAAACCGAAGAAAACTACTCTAAAGAAATGGCGAAACAAACAAAGGTACCGCGTACCGCGCGCGACGCGAAACCGACTTCAGCGGATTTGCGGAAACCCTACCCTCGCGACGGCATACTTACCCTACACTCTCTGTTCCCACTGAAAAAAGAAGAGTCACTGAAAAGGAAAGTCGTTAGTTATATTAGCAATTCATGGTACTTTTATTTAGTTCAAAAAAAATCTATACAATCCCTCCATTAATATTACTATTTTTATCTATCCTGATGCTGATCTGCAAAGTATTTTTTTTGTCTTTTTTTTTTTTTTTTTGTTTTGATTTTCCTATTATTTTATGCTTTCTATTAAACTAAACAGTTTACATCATTACATTGAAAATTGCTTTAAGTCATAAAAGCATTTTAAAACTATTGTCTTCAAAATTTAAATTATCTATTAGCGCTGAAAACGCAGATTAACAGGCGCAAGTTTCAAAAAGATATGCCAGGAAGTAGAATATTTACAAATTATTTAATATCCAAAATTCAATCGGATGACCAGCGTACAATTGGGATAAACAATCTTGGGGGCAAATGTCAACTGTTAACTTAGTTATCAATGAAAACTGTCTTCAACCGATACAAACAGTCAAATAAATATCGAGCAAGTGGCAACGCACAATTTAGATAAATCCTAAAGGTAGCAAATAGCGCGCAGTAAAAATCTATTAATCTTGTACGTACACACGCTTACATTCACCGAGGATTTTTAGAGACGAAACCCGTTCAAACAAAGCCAAGTTAAGCTCCAACTGAAATATCGAACTTCTAATCATGTGGGTACTCTATTAACGATTAAATTATATAAAAACAACGATTTCTAACCCATACATCCCGAACTCATTGTCTGTTTTACATATTCAAGTCCCGATTCCTTGGCAAGGCGAAGGAATATAACATACAAACTACATATCAGAGGACAAAAGTATTTGCGATTTGCTGTAGGATTCATCTAAAATCAATTAAGTTACATATTTTTATACTACCGTGATGAAGCAAATTATTTGTCAGTATGGTAAAATGTTCAATAAATGTTAATGAGGTGTTATCAATAAAAGAGAACAGTGAAAGTAGTTCAAATTGATGCTAACATCTTAAAAAAATGCAGAGCAAAAATGTAATATTGTTAATGCATGCATGAGCTATCCAACAATTATTTCATAAACGATATTTTCAGCAAGAGGTCATATTGAAATTTGGAAGATCACTGCCGAAGTATAATCTATTTGCGAATTTGTTAAGTATTTGGGAGCGCAACACCAAAATGTACGAGTATGCCTTGAAGGCTAAAAATATCTTCACTGTAATATTAACCGACCATCACCGTTTATTCTAATGCACGACTGGGCTGATCAATGAAATGCCTGCCTCAAAACGTTAGTATCCGAATCAATTTGTTTATTTATGCTGACAAATAATATATTTTTATCTATTTTCTAGGTTCCTAACAACGTCATGACGGTAAAGGAACTTCCCGTTATTCTTCTTACCAGAAGTATCTCTGCACGATATACATTTCAACGTATTCGAGAGTATTATCATAGATCGACATGTGATTGTTTCCACGTTACTACCAAATACAATAATTTATTTGGAAACTAGACACGTTCACTATTCAGCTATGCAATCGTCAAATCTTGTCGTTTATGTAATAAAATTAAATTCGTGTAAATCAGACTAGTTTTCATTAGATACTGATCCTTTCTTATCCTTGTTCCTAATTGTGATGTTCGTTTGACTTGATTCGCCACTGTTTACTTTACAATATATTTTTACAAATCTTTTGCAAACAAAATTTGGTCAGCCAAAATGAATCTCTTAGCAACTAAATTGACATGGTTCCAAATAGTCGCATACTTAAGAATCGTTTAAAATGACATGCGTATTAAGGTATTCTAAAGGTAGACAAGAATATATAGTAGTTAATATAATTGAAGCCTGAGATTAACTTTATAGCTTCAGCTGCGTTAATTTAAATTCAACTTTAGACTTAATCAATTAGGGAAAACGTTTGTCACTATCTTTCTACTTTTTCGTCGGTGATTCTGGCCGAGTCACTTTAAAGCAAATTCTATTAAAATGTACGCACATTTGTTGAACGACTCTCATACCATAATGACAATGGGCTACGGTAGTTGTGATACACAACATGTACAGTATCAAACGCTCTAAAATTGGAACGTACATACCAAATAAAATACTGATTACATAAATAGGTGTCATCCAATGAAATGCTTCACATCGGGTATTAGACATTTGCGCGACAATGAGTCGACACTTGTATTTATTGAATCCGGACAAGTGTTCATTCGTCAGATACTCGTTGTTGCAAACTGCATTCGCTCCGCCGGACATAATCCGAGGTCTAATTCGGTGGTAAATTTAGTCGGCTGCCAATGTCTTCTCGGAAGCGGCTATCTGAAATTGATTAGTCTCTGAAGCACTCGCTCACTAAAATTTGTTTTCAAGCGCAATTGCAATCTAGCTACTGACTTATGTAATAACCTTTTCTATTTAGTTATTAACTAAACTAACCTCTTTCCTAATTTTTCTGCTCCGGTGAATGTCACTGCCTCACGAATAACGTTTTCCCAAAAACACTTTAAGCACACCACGCGTTTCTTCATAGATTAACAGGGAATACGCTTCACTCCACCACGTCGCGCCAAACGACGTATAGCTGGTTTTGTAATACCTTCGATATTATCACGAAGAACTTTATGATGACGTTTAGCGCCTCCATGTGCTGTCGAAATTTCCGGTTGTCACCTCGGACAAAACATATGTGCGTGGAATGGCACTTCATATGGCGGAAATGTGCTTCTTCAGATGTCGCCAGTGGCATAGTTTTCTCGATGGCCACGGTGGAGGGGCATTTCCAGATGTGTATGTCTCGAAATGTGCCGGGGTTGGATTAATTCTATATTTCGAATATTTATATCCACGGATATAAATATTTGGACAGAAAAAAAATATTTTCTGCACAACGATATCCGCACAACAGATGAAGTCCGCTGGCACTTCGAGGACATATCCATCTGGCAGGTTACAAGGGTTCGGGATCGGAATCACTTCGATTCCTGGGCGCAGGCGTCACATTACAAAGGCTTACCAAAACGATGAGGAGAACACTAAAACTACCCACTCAATTACCGTTGTAACTAAGCTCTAAAAGAAGCAAAAGGTTAAATTATAGCTCCCCAAATTATGGCAAATAATAAATGAAATAAAAGATAATTCATCACTCTGGATCATGTCACCAAATGCTGAACTTTTTCGCGTGGACTCTAATCATTCAGTACGCCCATTTGGTACAGTAAATTTGCTAAACTACTGTTTTTCAACAATTGGTGAAAAAATTACCAAGAACCTCGGTGGCAAGTCAACAAGCTCTTTCAATTTCACACGTAGTCCACATAAGTCCATCTTCCATATTCATCAAACGAATGGAAGAGAACTATTAATTATAATCCATGATTTTTAAACAATGCATGCATGCAAAATGCAACATCAGGTATTGAATACATCACTGCTTATGAAGTGATTCTGGTCAAAGAAGAGATAGCTGAACTATTGGAAAAGTTTATAAATGCGCATATTAGGAACGGAACATTTTTGGATGAAGAGAAACTGACAAAAATTCCAACATTCAAAGGAAGAGATCAACTGGGCCAGAATGATTACCACCCGGTTGAAGTTCTGACAGCTTTTAGTTAAAATATTTGAAAAACTCTAAACAATTCTATCGTTACTTCACAGCAGTTTGATTTTCAAAGAAACAAGGATATTTTCGATGTGTTACTTTCTGTCTCACGTTATATGTATCAATGAAAGACTTGACAGATGACATTGTTATTGCAATTTTTGCGGACCCTAAATTTAGTAATCGAGCAGTCACGCAAGTAAACTGCTCGAAAACCTTCTTAACCCTATCCGAAATTTTAATTGCAGATTTAGAAAAAGGTTTCATTACCTCCATTCATAGTTGTAATTTATAAAATAGTTTTATTTTTCTTTCTTATTATTATTATTAGATGTAATTTTATACCATTTGTCTTTGTCTTAAATTTAAACGTTTTCCCTTAATTATATTGTTCATGAAATTTAACTTTTATTATTATTTAAAATCTTTTTCATTTTTCTTTACTTTTGTAAATTTTTGAAAAATCTTAAATCAGCAAATTAAAATTTCGTACATGGGAGCACTGATTTAGTGCATTCCAAAGGAGTATTGCATTACCGAATGCAGTTGAACACAGCTGATTCGATTTATCGTAGCGACATGAGGAAAGAAAAAGAAGAGATATGGACGGATCGAGAAGTCGACTTACGACCGTGACCGGGAAAAGAAGGAGAACATGGCCGCCGTGCGAAATACGTTCAGTATGAAAAGTGTTGGTAACACTGCCGTTCAAATCATTTAAAATCGGCAAGTAAATTCAAAAGTTTTAATCAAAAACAAATTTTCAACCATTCACAATATTAACTCCAATTTATAACCATCCCCCTGCGGAATTGTACTCCCAAGGAAAATTTAATTTGCGTAGGATTAGAACAACAGTTTTGACTGTGACTATGTCTGTCTGCCGTTTGTCTCGAAAGTCGTTTCATCTTATTTGTTGTCCATTTGCAACGCTGTAATTTCTATTCAGAATTAATTCGGAAAAGAGTTTGCACGGCATTCATGGTAAAAGGCATCGTGACAGCGGGAAAGTGCATGGCATGCCGCAACCTCCCTGAAAATCATTTTCCAGTGAAGTCTCGCAATAGTTGCGCGATGAAAATCGGTTCAGATGTGCAGGGATGATAACCGTGTGATTCTACGTCTAGCGCTCGTTGCAGGTAGACGTGTTTTTAATCGCTCCTGTCATTAACTTCAATAATTAATTAATTTTTCACAACAGTCAGTTTAAAAAAATTGAATTAATTTTTTACGAGCCAATCAAAAGCATATTTTGATTTTACTGGGAAAGCATTTATTGTCGAAGGCATCGACCCATGGAATCAATAAATAGACAAAAGAAAACAAACCGAAGTCTAACTGGGGACTGCTGTATGGAGGAGCCCGACGGCTTCACTTCGCTGGGGGGCCCCGAGGAGAATAACAATCCGAAATTGGCGGCAAGCGTCAACAAGCGAAGACACATGAGCACACAGGACTCCGCAGATGGCGGCCGTAAGACTCAAGTAGTCGAAAATAAGAAAATGCGTTAAATAGTGTAAATAATTTAAGTGGCAATAATGAGCTGCTTCCTAAAATTTTACAGCAATTAAATTCGATCGAATCTAGCAAATGAGTATCTCCATTGGAATTGTTGGTCTCGTGAACTCAAATTCGGAGGATATTTTATCTTCTTATCGGTGGCCCGTCGATATATGTGATATATGACTGGGACGCCGTCAGAATCAAAAACATATCGATTCATGTCCAAATACACGAATGCTTCGAATCGATGAACGAGATACGAAAATTAATCTTGTTTTTGATCGTTTAAGGGTTTCAAACGCCTCAAAATAATAAGTCATCCAGCCACATTCCCATGGATACGATTCGTCTCATCTCGATCAACGTCAACTCTATTGTAACTTCAGGGCGACGTGATTATCTCCTTGAATTTATTATGAAGCCAAAGTTTGACATCATGCTTTTCACCGAAACCCACCTCAATTCATGGCACTCCATGACATTCAAGGATTTTGAATTCGTAAGAAACGATAGGGTAATAGGTGATGGGGGAGTTGGCACCGGGATATTGGTTCGAAGACCCTATCGTTTCCAAAATATTGAAAAGGTCGAATTCAAAAGCTTTGAATCTCTCATCAAAATCTTATTGCCAGGTGGGGATGAGCTTTCCGTTATCTCTGCCTATGCAACTGGTGGAACTGTTCTCAGGCTCAAGGAGGAACTCAATTCCTTGTTTCAAATACTCGAATTGAACAGGCTGCATAACTGTTATATTCTTGCTGGTGACCTGAACGCCAAGCATACATCATGGCTGAACGCCACCAATAATCCAAGAGGTGTATTCCTGCAATCGTGGATAACAGAAAACCAAATTGAATACAGGTGCAATCTATATGGGTCGGAGTTCCCAACATACCCTAGGACAAATTCATATTTGGACCTTTGCATTGCTGACGCAAGACTCGAATTCAACTTTAATAGTCTCCAACGGAAACTGCAGGTGCTTCCTTATGATAGCGACCATAACCCAATCGTAATGGAAATCAATCATCACAGGGATGATTTCTTCCTCATTCCAGTTCTACACGAAAATCATCGGTTGAACTTCAAAAAAACAGACTGGGGAAAGTTTCAAGAGAAGTTTAATCGGGACTCTCAGAAGCAATGTCCTCCTTCTGATGATGGCAACTCTTGCTCAATGGTTCCTAATGACAGGAATCTAACTGACGATGAAATAGATGTCTATTTGTCAAAGTTAGAGAAGCTGGACCTTAGAAATGATTCAGAAAGTAGTTCCCAAGATAAAACATCGAAAAAATATGGAAGCATATGAAACATCAACCGCTGCAAGGTTGAAAAGATTACAAAGCCTTCTTTTCACACGCGACAACAATATTTATCGACGATTTTTGGACTATAACCATCCCTCGTTGGCTTTCTTGAAATTACATCTGAAGAATGTCCGGAACTTAATCCGGTCATACTTCAGGAGTGAGGTCAGCAATCAATGGGCGGAAAAATTGAGGGGTACGAGCCACAGAACCCAGATTGCGTGTTTGCGAAAGTGAATAGCATATTCCGCAAGAAGTCTCGAGTGAAGGTATCGAGTCTTGAAGTCACTAGTGATGAGATAAATCTTCTCGATAGGGCTGGTGTCGAAATTGATAGTACGACTCCGGATAGAAATGGAAACAGGATTATTTGTGAAGGATTGGATAAACTTGCCCTGATTGGAACACATTTTGAATTGGTTCATCTTCCAAGCTCTGAGAGAGGGAATGAAATATTTTCAGAGGTCGTTGAAGCAAAAGTTTCCGACTTCAAATCAAGCCTGAACGGCCAATCAATTCTTCATTTCAATGAAAAATTAACATCTGACCTCATACCGAGCTTGAATCTTATTGATTATTTTATCAGCTATGAAGACTTGTGTTTCATATTTCACAGGATAAACAACAAGAAATCATGTGGTACTGATGGTATTCCAAATGTAGTTCTCCGACATTTGCCTGAGGTTGCTATTAGGAATTATCGCTTATTGTTTAACAACATGTTGAGCAATTCACATTTCCCAAATGAGTGGAAAAAGGCTAAGGTATTTTCGACCTTCAAAAAAGGAAAAGAATCTTCATGCCCCCAAAAGCTATCGCCTAATCAGCTTACCGCCTAACATCAGCAAGTTGTTTGAAGTGATACTTAACAGAGCATTAAACGCCCACATTGAGAAATATGAGTTGATGCCGAATTGCCAATTTGATTTTCGTGCCAGGCATTCGACCACACATGCAATAACGAAAGTAACCTCAGACATCTGTTGGAAACTAAATGATAGACAATGCGTTGGAGCATGTCTCATTGATATGGAGAAAGCCTTCGATACGGTGTGGCTAGATGGACTAGTTTTCAAACTCGTTCAGGGCAAGCTCCCCAGACACCTTGTCGCCATTTTGTGTAACTGATGGAAATCTGACAACAATGCGCGAGTTCAAGGTCTTGAATGGTCTACAGGAGGGAACAGTTACTGCGCCTCTGCTCTTCTCAATCTTCATTCGCAATTTATTGAAGGGCTTTGATTTTAACGTCTCGCCAACGTGATCGTTGGTAGCGTTTGCTGATGATCTGATCATCTATACGGCAGACTGAAAAGCTACAATAGTTCAGAGAAATCACCAAAAAATGTTCAATGTTGTACAGCTGTACACTGACAATTAGCGAATGAAAATCAATGCGCAGAAGTGTGAAACAATCTTGTTTCGGACAACGCTGCAGGGGGTCAGTCAAGACCTGAAACGGAATTGGAAAGATTTCTGCATCATGGCTGGCGAGGGTAGTCTTGAACGGGTTCCACATAAATCCTGTGTTCGATACCTTGGTGTTTATCTCGATCAGTATCTGTGCTGTACTGAACATGTGAAAATCATGCTCACTAAGGCACCCAAAGTAGTCATGGCCCTACGAAAGCTCTTTCATTCGAAATACATTGATCAAAAGGTCAAAATTATCTGTTACAAGACCCTGGTTAGACCAGTTTTGACATATGGATGTCAGATCTGGTACAACCAGAGTGCTATTACTATGGAAAAATTAAGAGTTTTCGAAAGGAAATGTCTTCGTGCATGTACTGGTTTGTACAGAAAGCCTGAGACGGATTGGAAACATTATATATCGAATAGAAGAATCTATCAAACGGCTGAAGTGGCGAGGGTCGATATCTTCATATTGAAACTTCTTCGGAGTGGAAACCCTTGGATTTCACAGCCGATCTACCCTACAGACGGGTATATAGCGACTTGCCTCGCTACTAGCTTCATTCCTCCAGAAGCATTCGTGTATTTGGACATGAATCGATATGTTTTTGATTCTGACGGCGTCCCAGTCATATATCACATATATCGACGGGCCACCGATAAGAAGATAAAATATCCTCCGAACTTGAGTTCACGGGACCAACAATTCCAATGGAGATACTCATTTGCTAGATGCGTTGAAGCTGATCGAATTGAGACGGGGCAATCCAGGTATTGGTGGCTGAATAATTTATACGATTCGTCTCATCTCGATCAATTGAATTTCAAACTATGTAATAATCTCAATTAATTGAATTTGCTAGTTTTATTTTTTTTTGAAGAAATATGTTTAATGATAACGTATAAATTTAGAGACCCATTTGGGCCATTATATTTTTATATTGTTTTGAATTTGCTTTATATTTTTTTTAAATTTCTAACAGACTTCATATACTTAGATTTCCGTATAGCAGGGACAAAATTTACCAAGTATTACGCCTCTGATGCCCAGTTCGTAAAACATATTGTAACAGGATACTATGAGTAAACGCTTTAGTGTGATCAGCGAATACTAAAGCAAAGAAAAATTGAGTTATATATCCAACACATGTTTATTCTACATAATAACATAATAACAAATAGATACACTTTTGAATATGCACTACGTTAGCACCTTCTTCGACTTCTGCTCCTACTCCTACCGCGCTTTCTACTACTGCTCCTACCTCTTTTACAGGTACAAGAGCGTCCACGTTTTCTGCTGCTGCTTCTACCGCGGCTTTTGCCTCTTCTTTTCCTGCGCATTGCTCGAGGACGGCACTTAGGAACTTTCCAAGCCTAGAAAAATCAAAAAAGTATGTTGGGAACTTTTTTGACTTTTAAGTTTTAGAAATTATTTGCATTATCCAAATCGTAAAAAATTGAGCATTATCGCCAATTTATCTTTTTCCAACATTTAGCATAACTATAAACTCCGTTGAGAAGAAAAAACGCATTTACCTGCTGTTTGAATGTACATCTTTCAGCATCCGTCATTGCTTTCCATCTTTTGGCTCCTTCTCGGGCAATTTGTAAAATAGACTTGCCGCAACTTTCGCGCCTAAATTTACGTAGGAAATTCAAAAACGGATTTCGTGTCACTATACCGCTCTTGTAGCACTTCTTCTTTTTTCTACTCTTGGACTTCTTCTTTCTTGGACACACGCAACTTCTGAATTTGGCCATATTTTCGCGTAACTGGAATTAGCTGTTTTTTTCCACTAACTCGAACTTGAAATTTAATATTTTTGTGCGTTATGGTTATTCTTTAAATTAAAATAGATTTTATTTATTCGCCGAAATTTTAATGTCAATTACTAGAATTTTTACAATATATGATTATCCATATCCCTGGACGAAATTTATGACAGGGATGAGAAAAAACTGTTTTTCGCCGCATGCTTGCTAAAACGGATACCTATATGTAAGGATAGATAGATAGATTTTTTATTGAGTAGATGTTATATCGTACAAGAATATCATGCGAAGCCAAAATGCACAGTTTGACAGGGTCTCTATATTGAAACAATAAATAATATAGCAATTGGGTCGTAACCGATTCTATGAAATTATAAAGATACATTAAAATTACGTCAATACTCAATGGCTTAGAGGTTGATAAGGATCAAAAATTTACAAATATTTCGTATAAGTACACTTTTAACGTAGTAATAATAGAATAAGCAATACTCTGAGTTGTATTTCTTGAAAACAGAAGACTTAAAGGGGTCGAAACGAGTCTGATCATACAAGAAAGCAACACCCAACGGCTTATCAAGAAGGAAAAATCCTGTTGGCACCACCAGCCGGAAAGGCAAATTTCTCGTAGGTACCATTTTTGGTAGATCATTTTATTAGCCCTTAGTTTGAATTTCAAACACTGTTTAATGGTAGTGAAAATAGCAGGAGAGTCGTTCATTAGAAGGGTATTGTAAAATAATTAGTAAATCAAACAAATTCTTCTGAATATCAAAACTTGGTTCACGCACATTGTATATTCCATGAATTGAGGTCGTAAAAATGATATACGAGTATGATCATTATTTTTTTAATCAGCCGCCATTTTATTTTCAGTCTGTTGACTTCAATGTTTGAGTTGTCATGATAACAAATCAATGTTTTAAAATATTTCTAAAATTTTCATCAAAGCTCTTACACGTCTGTAGTGTTTAGGTCCTTTGCAAACGCGTATTTACACAGTATCGCATGTACTTGTTGTTGTAATTGATAAAGTTCAACCTTCTATAACTTAGCTGTTTCCGGCTCGATATTTATGAAACTTTCAGAGAGCGTTTTCCATCAGAAAGTTGAGATAACATTTTGGATTATATAGATGAAAAGGCCAAATTTGTAAAATGTACTATTATTAACAAAGTTGATCAAATTTTAACTTCTGAGGTATTTCAGCCTTGTTCTCATAAATACCCTATTTTTTTGATTTTTTTTCAGATTTTTCTGTCCAAAGATATCCAATCGCGATTTTTCGTATATTTTCCCTCACTCTGCACTCTTTCTTGCAAATGCCTCTTTCTTAGGAACTATTTTGAAAAGTTTTTACCAAAACCTAGTGATCAGTAGATAAAAAGATATCCGTAAAGGACTGCAGCGATGACCTGCTGCCTCGGCGGAAGGAGATGTTAGCATCTGCCGAGAATGGCCTTGTCTAAGGACGCGTGAATGCGCTGGTAGGCTAGCATTGCGGTGTCGCGAGGCAGGTTCATTCCCCCAGCACAAGGACCCACTACAAAAGAATTTCGCATTCACGGGTTCTTGGGTGTCAGAAACAGGTCGACCGAAGTCGAAAAAATGTCGAAAAAATGTAGGTAACTACCTAAGGACGGAATTGCTTGTTCAAAGAACAAGTCGAAACAAGCCAAAACAGACGGACTTAGGGGAACAAATAAAAGTGGGGCAACCGGAGGGTTGTGATGCCCCCTCGCTACCGCCCGACCGGATCAAGATCCAAAATGTAGCGCTGGCCTTCTAAATGGAAAACTCATACAAAGTTACTTCGCATGAGCCTTACCGTTAAAAAGAAGAAATATAAAGGTGACCAGTTTATGTCATAAAGTTATGTGATCGGGTCACATAACCCTATGCTATAACAAGTTGGGTAAACAGACCTACGCTCATGTCAGAAGGGTTTTGTATTCAATTTACAAAATGCAGTCACTAGATCGAATCAAATCAAGAAACATGTCAAAGACGATTTTATTGGAGAAAATATGAAATTCGAAGATCATACTATTAATAACAAATTTGAATGAATTTCGACTTCTGAGGTTTTTGTTATTGTTATACTCATAAATATCTCCCTTGATAATTATTTCAGATTTGCATTCGCGAGGGAGGAAACACATTTTTCATGTATTTCCCCTCTGTGCCCCCACTGAAGCAAAAACTGACAGTTTAAGAACTGTTTTGAAAAACTCCCATGAAAACTTTCATTTCATACTTATATCGGCTACGTTTGATGAATTGTTTTTTTTCAGGGACCATTCTCCTGTACTATTATCATTGATTAATGGCCAATTTTTTCGAATCCTAGAATGGTTACAAAGCGCTTTTGCTAGGAGCTCTCTCTCGCCTTCTTGACTTGTTTCACTTATGAGCATTAATTGTAGGTACTCACCTTCAGTCATTCATTAAATTGAATCAATTGTTCAAAGCATGCACCTTAAACGTTGAAGTTGGGAAAAAATAACTCAAAATTATTCAATCTTCGCATTAAAAACAGTCACTATTTTGTTTTACGATTATTGATACCACTAGCTGAACCGATTCTCAAAGATATTCATGACACCTATCATTCCTGAAATTTTCATGCAAATCCTAGCAAGACTGTAGTGTCTGAGTCGGTAAAAAGCGCATGTTGTTCCATAGCCATATGTTGCCATAGTAATAAATGCAGCGCATATTGTTCCATAGTAATACAGGAAAATTCAAACCACTATAACTTCGCTAAATATGATTCAATCTTTATGAAACTTCCAGAGTAGATCAATTTTATAAAAAGTCATCTGTTTCATTGAATTTAAGGGTATCGTTAAGATTTTATTCAAGAAAACATAAAATCGATAAATCATACTATCACTAACGAATTTGAGTGAATTGCGACTTCTCACGTATTTGTTGTTGTTGTACTCACCGAGGCCTACATCCCTGATTTTTTTCAGATTTTTCGGATCACAGGTGTCCAATCGCGAGGGGGGGGGGACACAAATTTTTCGTGTATTTCCCCTCCCTGTGCGCCCCTCAAAGCAAACTTTGCCAAACTAAGACCTGTTTTCGAAAGTGCTCATCAAGACCTTTCATCTGATACCCATATCGGCTGCCTTCAATGGAATTTTTTTTTCGGGGGGTCACTCCCCTGTATGGGGAGACCCCCCTTAAATACCTTATAAAATTTTTTTGTAGTTGAATTTTGAAGAGAGCATCACTTTACACCTACATACAAAATTTGATGTTTCTAGCTGAAGTAGTTTCCGAGAAAAACTGCTGTGACACACGGACGGACGGACGGGCATACAGATGGACAGACGGACAGACAGGACGCGATTTTAGAAGGGTTTTGTAAAATTATTTTACAAAACCCTAAAAAGGCACTTAAACTGGAGGCCCCCCAACCCGCAAGAGACCCTGAAACTAAAATCAGCGGGAGCGCGCCCGATGGCTAGCGATGGAAAAAGCCTTCCACCGTGCCGGGTCCTCTTCCCGATCAGGAGAAACAAAATGAGGAGACCGGTGACGTTATTTTTAATGCATCATTTTACAAAGAAAATGCGCGATTTTTCTCCAATTCAAATAGAGTATAGTATCTTAATGATTTACAAACTACTAATAAACCTTATCTTCTTCTGCTAAAAGTCAAACATAGATGTAAAGAACTAAAAGAAATACAGGGGAACATAAGTCTGATCTTATTAATGTAGATATAATAGAGTAATTTCCTTTTTTCACAAAATATGCCACATTCTGTCCTTAAGCAATTTTTCTGTTTCGAATGCCCATTTTTGTTTGTATATATTAATTAAGAATGTATATTAAACTTGAAATGTAGTTAAGCGTGCAATTTATCAAAAGGGTTCTTACCCAACATCCTCGACGAGCGCTCGTTCACGGGGTGGGTAAGTCCTGAAATTCAATTTGGGCATCTACGGGTATATTGTTTAAAATATTGGTTACGGGACACTCGTATATAAAAAATTATAATAATTATCAATTTCAAAATTATTGTCAGACTAATTTAGATCAGAATCGCCAAACATAATCACTATTGAAATAAAAGAAAACACCACCGTTTGGAGGGATACATATTTCATTTGATGCTCGTCAATCACAAGCCGATCCGGTCCATCCTTCCTTGCAGACACATTCATCCTAACGCACAATATATTTACATTTAGTTTAACAATTTTATCATATCTTTTATGGTGTTCTTGGTTTTTTGAGAACAGTTGAAGTGCCTTTTGTCGGGGTTTCAGCATTAGCATGGATTTGGCTTTGAGTAAGCTCTGAAGGTGCTTCGTCCACTTTTCAACTTCCAGCTCTAATTTAGCTTCGATTCCTCGGAGGATTTCAAGTAGTGAATCATTCTCTTGAACTTCATTGCTCCATTTTTACCGATAATAGCTTAAAGCTTTTTGTCGTAGAGTAAGTTTGACCTGTTTTTAATTCAATATTTTTACACAATTCCTCGAGTGCTTCCTTGAGTTGTTGAGTTTCTTTCAGATTCTCATAATCATTTTCAATACCATCCGAGAAATGTTTATAAACATCTGTATCCGATTTCATTTGTTCTGAGACAAAAATTAAAGTTTCTTCGTCGCTGTGATGTTGGTTTTTGACAGAATTAACAATTTCTTCTGTTCCCGTGAAAGTTTTTGAGTCACTGGAGTCTACATAGGGTTGTTCAAGACGTAGTTCATTGTTTTGTACGCGCATTGATATACATTGTTTTTTTATCGCACGTATATCCTTTTTAATTAACTGAAATTGGACGATCAAGGGCTTTTGATCACAACATCCTAAACTACAAATGTTCTAATAAATATTTCCTTAACAGTTCACAAAGTTTCTGAGAATGCTTCCTTTTATGTACCGAATCAAATGTCTAAATACGGGCGAAATAAAATTCAGGATGCTAATAAAACACTCTTTCCTGTCATATATTAAAATTAATACAAAAAGAACTTCACTCATGAACCGTAAATCATTCCGTAAATTTCGTTCACTTTTCCTCACGAACTGTACACCCGTTTTCCTCCGCTTACACCACTATTACCTGAACCAGCGCTCCAAGACATCTTTTGCATACACGAGATTCTTATCCCGTTCATACGGTCGCTGCGAATTCCACCAAGTCGCAAAACAAACCAAATCCCAACGAAAACCGGCACCAGACCCGCGCTCGACTGTGTTCACGACGTGTTGCAGTAGATGCATTCAAAGATAAACTCCAGAATATTGAGCCTAATCAAAACTTGGCTGATTTGTGCCAGAACTCCTTCCTCCAAAAAATGAACTTTTTTCGTCTCCCCATTTCTTCTCCCTTTTCTCTCGTCATCCGTTCCTCAGGTCCCCAACCAACTTCATTAATGTATCATGTGCGAGCGTGAGAATTAGTACCAAAAGAGAACACCAACCAAAACAAATATGGCTGATTGACAGTTTATTTGTTGAATTGGTGGATAGTGGAGGTCTGTGGTTGCCGTTCCGTGAGTTTGCGTCTTTTATTACTCAAAAACCAGTCTATTTGTCTCCAAAATATCACGTATCAAGTGTGCTTGTCACATTAATATCACCAACAACGCGGATATGTCCGGACGAAAGAAGGTATTAACATATATTATTAAATCCATAGGGTTTATGCGGTGGAATGTTTGATGCAGTTTTTATTCAAGAATTTTCAAATACTTTTTCCATAACTTCAATCAATTTTAACGATGGATTAGGCGGAAATGCAAAGGTTAACGTTTGAGTTATACTAAGGATATTATTTTGAACAATTTCAAATACATTTCGCAATTTCGGGTAGAGTGAACGATAGCCTCAAATAAATTTTGACATTTCTAAATGAGATTCCCTTGTTTTAGCCCATTTTGATGGTTTGTGGTATTCGTGGTTGAGATAGTTGTTTTCAAGCTATTTGATAGTGTAACTGCTCGATTACTACAACCTTTTATTTGACAACCATGTTGGCTACATTTAGTAAAAAAAATGCTTAGGAGTCACCCCCTTTATATAGGGAGACCCCCTCAAACATCTTAAAATATTTTTTTGTGCTGCGACTTTTGAGGAGACACCACTTTAGACCTACGTAGAAAGTTTCATCACTCTAGTTTATGTGGTTTGCGAGAAAAGTTGTTGTGACACACGGACGGACCGATGGATGGGACGGACGGACTTATAGCGATTTTGAATGCATGCATTCAATTTTAGATTTTTCAAAATGTTTGCACCTAAGGGTCTCATAAACCAATATGCCAAATTTGGTTGACATTGGAGTTCCACTCTAGACAGGGAAAAAATATTAAATTTGTAGTGAAAATGGCAGCTAAAAATGTTAGGTTTAAAATGGACTTTTTTTATTTTTCATTCGATTTTGATAATTTTTTTCATAATACAAGAACTTAGCACAGTTACCCATCGCACCCGAATCATGTACCGCATGCTTTCCGACGCTGCGTGCTTCTTTCACGATGTTTTCGGCTGAATTCAATGATTTTAATTTCTCGCGGCGTCCGCGCTGATTGGCGATTTCAAGCAGACTCTCCCGTCTTTTTTGTCCGCCGTCCAGTTCTCCGTGTCGCATCAGTATATTTCAAAGCTGCTAGCTCAGACACGTTAGATTGCATTCGCCAATGCAATACTTGGATGTGATGCACGAATCAGTGTTCCCATGTCCGAAATTTTAATTTGCAGATTTGAATTTTAAAAATTAATAGAAATCAAAAAATGAAAAAGATTTTAAATAATAATAAAAAATATCATAAAAATATAATTAAAATGAAACGTTTAAATTTAATATAGAACAAAATGAAATAAAATTTACATTTAATAATAATAATGATAATGTTTCATAATTTATAAAGTTGAATGAAAGTAATGAAATTTTTCCCAAATCTGCAATTAAAATTTCCGATAGAGGTTATGAAGAATTTCGAGCAGTTTGCTTGTATGACTGCTCGATTACTACAAAGAGTCGTGCTTTTTTGTCGCTTTGCTCGGCCTGCTTCGAAACTCGCATGACTCGTTCGGCTTTGATACTCGATCTTTCAGTCTAGTGGGAAGATATGTTTTATTTTGCGGCTGGTTGCTACATCTGATAGTGAGATAAGTTCGAGACTGCGCCCGGTTACTGCAGGACTCCTCTCCTAGTAATCGCAAACTGCGATTGCGATTACGTTTGGTTAACATGAAATGCTGGTTTGAGGCGTTCCGTTGAACATTTCACTGGTTGCCATTCACGTCGATGGTGAAATTTGTGTTTGAGGTTCTGCTTATTATTCAATATAGGCCTGTGTATGGTTACCGCAATGCCCTTCTAACAGTGTCAATTCTAAGGAACACGTGTGTACACGTCTTGAGGTCCTTGTGAACAAATGTACTCCAGCTGTTTTTCTGGGCAATAGGTTTAGGCCTGACTTTTTGCATTTGTAGTTTGAAATTTTTCCTCAACAAATATGGATCACTTGGGATGTTGTCTTGACTATAAATTCCCCTGTAAGTCTTAATATTGTGCCCAATACTAACTCCACACAGCTGGCTCCAAAGTTATTCTTATAGCGATTTCTTAGGCCCAAGAGTATGTTCGGAAGTAGACTAGACCAGTTCCCGTTATCTTCGTGACACATGATGGCGGCTTTCACTAGTCCATTCGCAGCAGGGTAATAAGGTGACGTTCTTGTTTTACTGGTTCCTATGATGATAGTCAGTGACCTAAACAAGACTGACTCAAATTGTGTTCCCTGGTCCGTAACCACAATTTCTGGCGATCCGAAGCGAGAAACCAAGGTATCGTAGAAGGCTTTGGCTACTGCATCTGCTGTCTATTTTTCCAACGGTAGATGCACGTCTTTTCTCATTCTGGGCCAACAAATTTTTTGGGGCAATCGCACGTAATATTGCTCTTGCACTTGGGTGAGCACAGCGGTGGAAGGTATCGAATATCCGTTTACGAAGTGCAATTGGGACGAAAGGTTTTGTGAGATCTATTGACAGATCGCAGTACATTTTTCGACTATGGGTGTTAATTGGTTACAGTTACTAGAACGTCGAGCTGTTTTCAATAAAAGCATTAAGTTTGGGATCGTTTACCTGTTCTTTGACAAGCTCGTGATTTTTAATTAAAAGCGGTAGTGATATGGCTTCTATGCGGGACAGTGAATCTGCGATAATGTATCACCACGAATATGTACATAGTTGGTGCAAAATTGTAAGATGTAATTCAATTGTCCTGAGTGTTGAGGCGATGCCTTATCGGATTTCGGGTGAAAGGCAAAAACAAGTGGCTTGTGACCAGTGCGTATGATGAGCTCCGAACCCTCCAGATAAGTTTGAGAATGACGAATGCCGCAATATACGTAAGTAACACCCCATCATAAGCACTGAGCGAGACTCGGCTGTGGTGATTTTGCGTTGGAAGAATGCAATTGGTTTCTATAGGCTGTCTTGAAGTTGATTGAGTACTCCTACGATACCAGTATCCGAAGCGTTGGTAGACAAGGCCAGAGGTCCGATGCTCTGAAAATACACTACAAGGGTGGCATCTGCCAGGCAGTTTTTGTATTTTTCGAATACTGCATTTGTTTCTTTGGTCCAAGTTATTTGAGTATTGTCATTCTTCTTTGATTTATGCAAGAGGTTATTCAAGAGAGCTTGCATTTCTACAACTTTTCCGATAAATCTCCGGTAGAAGTTAATAACTCCAAGAAAACAATGGAGCTGTTTGATTGTATTTGGTTCCGGAAAATTACGAATTGTTTCGACCGGCTTTTCTGGGGGACAGATTTCCCCTACTGGAATTATAATAGGGGTGCTGGTCAATTCATTCGGTTTTCTAACAGATGGTGTAACTTGATTTTTATTCCAGTGATTCACCTTTCCAAATATGTGTTGAAAAGCTACTGTTATATTGTTTCAGAATCAGAATGTGTTATTAAGCTGAAGCGTAAACAACAATACTTTTTTTACTCTGAAAATGTCGAATTTTGTGTCGAATAAAGTCTTTTTTCGGGGAGTACTTCTTCCTTGAAGAAAAAGGCTGCCAAAAGTCATCGTATTTCGGCGGAAGTGCATGGTGTGCAGAAGTGGTTTGTGTGGTTTAAAAGTGGCAATTTTGACCTGGAGGACGATGAACGGCCCGGACAGCCAAAAAAGTTTGAAGATCACGAATTGGAGACATTGCTCGACCAAGATCCATTCCAAACTTGCAAAATCACTTGGCGTCGCTTAACAAACCATTTTCGATCGTCTAAAGGCAGTTTTTCACAATAAAGCTTCAATTTTTGAAAAAAAACCGCATGAATTAACCGGTACCCCTATCATGTCCTAGATATTCGACTTGCTTAGCTCCCAGTGTACATTTTGCGATGTTGATGTCATTCAGTCTCTTGAAAACGTTGTGGAGGTGTTTCTTATGTTGTTCGCGTGTATCCGAAGTGATCAAAGTGTCATCAAGATAGTAAGAGCAAAATTCAAGATCCTTGAGAACCAAAAGTCATTACAGTGAGTTCATAGAGGCCAAATGCGGTTGCTACCGCCATCTTTGGAATGTCTTTCTTTGTGATAGGGATCTGGCGGAATGCTCTAAGCAGATCTATTTTCGAAAATATTTTCTCACCAAATATGTTTGACACTATGTCTTGAATGTGTCGCATCAGGTAGCGGTCCGGGATTGTAATTGCGCTTATATGCTGGTAGTCCCACATGCACGCCATTTACCTTCCTTCTTCGGAACGGGGTATAGAGACGCTGCCCAAGGGCTGTTGGATAACCTGCAATAGCCAGGCTGTGTCATATGTTCAAATTCCGCTCTTGCCATCGAGAATTTTTCTGGTTGGAGCCTTCGAGGGCATTCTGCGATGCGCGGGCCATTAGTTACGGTATGATGTAGCACTGAATGCTTTTGGGCTTCATTAATACGTGACGGATCTGTGATGTTCGGGTATTTGCTCAGTATTTCAAAGTACTTTATGTTACGTTGCTACTTAAAGTGGGCACAGACGAGTGCTTTTGTACGTCAGTCCAGCCGCTGGTTGACAATTGTGTCTTAGGGTGAAAAAACGATATTTGATATCCACCAGTAGTCCGAAGTGTTTCAGGAAGTCTGCACCATGTATGGGTCGGGGAACCCGTGCAACCACAAATCCCCAGCAAAAATTTCTTCTAACGCCGAGTGAAACATTGAGTACACGTGCCAAATGTTTGAATTTCACTGCTGTTGGCAGCAAAAGATTTATAGGTGTTTCTGAACTTCTTGACAATGGTATGTGGGACAGTGATGACAGAAACGTCGACGCCCCTGTCGATGAGAAATTTAAACTTGGTGCTGTGATCTTGAACATGCAGGGTGAACATCTTGCGGCGTCGCTTGTGCTTGGAAAAAGCACCGGTCTCTACACATGCTTTAGATAAACTGTAATAACATGCGAACAAAAACATTCTTGCTTTAAAGGAAAAACCAGTGTTACTCCATTTTTATTGTTGTAATATAGGGTTATTCGTTTTACGCTTGGGAAAGTAAAGCTAAAGAAAGCACTTAAAATGCTCAGATAGAACAACATTTTTCATTCAATATAAAGATTCAACCATATACGAGTACATGAAACACAACATCATTCAAATGTCCTCCACGGGACTTCTTACAGGTCTCAATCCTTTTGAGGTAATTTTCAATGACTTTTCGGCACATTTCCGGCAATATCTCGGCCATAACTTCACGAATATTGGTTTTCGATTGCTCAAGATTTTAAGGATTGTTTGCGTAAAGACGACATTTCGCATAGCCCCATAAAAAGAAATCCAAAGGTGTTAGGTCGCAGGATCTTGTGGGCCAATTGGCATCACTCAATCTCGAAATTACGCATCCTGGAAATTTCTCTTGCAAAAGTGCTCGATTAGCCTGGGTTGTGTGGCTTGTGGCTCCGTCCTGTTGGAACCACATGTTCTTCAGATCATAATCTTCAATTTCTCTTCAAAAATAATCAGTTAAAATCCGTCCATAGCGGTCAGAATTGACTGTAATGGCTCTTCCTTGATTGTTTTCAAAAAAATACGGGCCAATAACACCACCAGACCATAATGCACACCAAACGGTCACTTTTTCTAGATGCAGAGGCCTTTCTGCAATCACCTGAGGATTTTGAGAGCCCCATATGCGGCAATTCTATTTATTTACGTAACCACTGAGCGAAAAATGAGCCTCATCACTGAAGAAAATTTTGTTCGAAAAATCGTTATCAATGGCTTGTTGTTCAATCACCCAATTGGCAAACATTCAGCGTTGTGTATGGTCTTGAGGCTTAAGTTCTTGAGTGAGTTGGATTTTGTACGGATGGAGATGCAAATCCAAATGCAAAGTCCGCCACAATGAGCCGTAAGACAAGCCCAAATGTTGAGCACGTCAAGGAACCGACAAATTCGGGTCTTCCTCCAGACTTTGAGCAACGACAGCGATATTCTTAGCAGAACGAACGTTGCGATGATGCACAGGCCTTGCGATATCAATAACCGATCCAGTCTCTTCAAATTTTTTCACTGTGTTCGAAATTGTTTGCTGTGTAGGTCGATTATGTCGACCGTAATCGGCTCGTAATGCCCTAAATGTTGAAACAGCAAAATCACCATTTTTATATTAAAATTTAATAATTTCAACGCGTTCTTCGACTGTTAAACGATCCATATTTCTAAACGGCAAACCTTCAGCTAAAAAATACGCTTTGGATGACATTTAATTCTGACAGATGTCAAATGGCAGGGTTATACTTTCCTACCACGAAATGGATAACCCTGTATAACGAGGACTAAAATACAGGATTGAATAGAATATTAAAGATACTTTTGGTTATATGTTTTATCTGAAAATTTGAAGAAGATTCAATAAAAAGTTTAGTCTGTGGCTTGACGTAAATCTCAAGTAATAGAAAAAGAAAATTCAAATGGCTTTAACTTCTGTTTCTATCATTCAATGTAATCAAAACTTGCAGAGTATGAAGACCTGCTGTAGCACTAATGATTATCAACTTCACTCGTCAAAAATATTCATGATATATATACATCGTGAAACTTTGATACAAATCTTAACAAACCCATAGTTTCTGAGTCAATTGGAATCGCAGATTCTGCCATAGCCCCGCATCATCATCATGAATACAGTAAAATTCAAGCCACCATAGCTTTGTTAAATACTACTGTTTGATCCTGTTGAAACCTTGAGAGTGAATTAATCTTATAAGTTATCTAATTTCATTAAGCTTAAGAGAGTCCTCACGAAAACTTAAAATTTATGAATTTTACCATTACTGAAAAAGTCTAGCGAGCTTGGATCTCTAGTATTTTACTCATAAAGGTCTATTTCCATGATTTTTTGCAGATTTTCCCGATCAAAGGTATCGAATTGCATACATTTCTCCCTCTCCTTCTCCCATCGACGTGGAATAGGTAACTTTTAGACTTGTTCTGAAGAAATTTCATTAAGACCTTTCACATGACATCCCACCCCACTACCTTGTATGAAAAAAAATTCGGTCAACCCTCTGTATGGAGATCCTCAAAACTGTCTGAAAATTTTTCATGACACGAAACGTTCAAAAAGATATAAATTTTCCTTAAAAATTGATGGTTATAGCTTTTGTAGTTTGGGAAAATCTGCTATAACCGACCGACGGACAGATAGACAAACGAACAGGCAAACACATGTCGTGATTTCAATTGGGTTTTGTATTTTAGTATAAAACCCTAAAAACACGTCAATCAGAAAATTCAAGATACTCCGCTATATAAAAAGTACAATTTCACAGCAGTAGGTAACGAAAGACACTTTGTTCTAATTTTAAGAACATGCATTCTGGCACGAGAAAAGGATGTGCTGTTGATAAAGTTTCTTCTTCAAGTAGAGCAGCTCATGGTGCAATTCACTCATATGAGAATATATCATTCAATGTACCAAGAAAGTAAAATGCTTTCGAGTTTTTATGCTTAAAGCATTTTATGCATTCCGGAAGAACACATCGTTTGTTTTTCACAGTCACTAGCCATGAAAGTAACTAATTCTCCTTAGGTATTTCTGAAAGTCTGAATTAATCAATGAAAAATATAGCAGAAGGTTTTTTCAACATCCCTAACACTATATTAGGACTATTATGAAGAGTACACTAGCATCACACGAACGACTTATGCATAAAAATTTTAAATATTCATGTTTTGAAATATATAATGTAAAATTATAGTACGTTATCCTGTTGCTTATCATATTTACAGGATATGAAGTGATTTACATGATTTTATTTAGTCCTCGCATGCATTACCTATTTTAAAATCGGAATTTACCTAGTCATACTTCTTTCGAATCAAAGATAGATTTCAAATCCATATTAAGTCATTAACAACTTCTTAGTAACCCTTCCGAATTCAAAGTAGATAATTTAATCCTACTGGGATTCTGCTCAATGGCCGATAATGAAATTGCAAATGAAATACCAACTAAAGGATGGACTATTCATTAAGCTCCAAATATAACAATATTCCATCTGCTGTTTCAAACTAGTTTGTCTTTTAAATGCTACTGAAAACTATTGAATAGATTTAAATTCAGAGGATAATAGTCGGACCTTTATACGGAGCAAACACTTGCTAGGATGAGAATGGAACAACTTCACGTAGTTTACCGCAGTCCTTTTGATTTAATATTTGATATGAATATGTATGATCCCATTTGCATATTCTGTTAATTTGTGTATCAAAAAAGCTGAATTTGCCAGCATGTACGGGCACTGAGGTCCTAATAATCAATACGATATTTGTAAGGAGCCGATTATGTTACAATAAATTGAAATCATGCAGAAAATTAAGAATTATATTCGCAAGCTGACATGCATGCACAGTTACTCAGCTTATCATATTTTATTTACCACAATGTATCATGAACGGAAATGGCGTTTGTTTTAAGGATACAACTTGTGCAAATAGGCTTAGTATGCAAGTATCTTAACTCGTACTGTCCTTCTTGGGTGAGCTAATGTTGGCAAGCGTTTTGTAAGGCATATTGATAAGTTTGTCAATTCATACCCACATCTTAGAATATTTTATCCGTTCTATCAACGTGCTGAGAGGAGATGAGACTTGCTAAGAGGATATCAGAAATTCAAAAGTTCCAAAGAGCTTGTGAATGCATTTTAAATAGGTTGTCTTGTAAAGTTTACCATACAACATATTATTCGACTAGTATGAAACCAATACAAAAAGACGTAATCTAAGATGTTTCGCAATCTCCTTAGAATTTAGGATGAATGATATAAACTATTCCTTCGTAAGGAGACCACTTCAGAAATTTTCCCATCATTATACTCTATACTTCGCATGGATCCATACCTCAAGGACTTTTGGTGTATTTGTCACTCAACGCAAACCATTTCTCGCGTACCTAAGAAGTATTGGGAATTCAATTCATTTAACAATTCTGGTATACAATAATTTAAATCTTTCTGTTTCTGATATAAATTTATTTTAAGTTGTTGATTTTGATGGTATTACAGTCCGTGCATTTTAAACTCAGTTGTCTACTTTTCAACAGTTATCTCAGATAGGAGAATTCGTTTCTTTGAAAGTTCGCTGTGAAATATATTTTGATGGTAGGTAAAACGCTATGGATAGGAACCAAGATGATAATCTAAATATTGGAGAGGAGAAGATGAAACTCACGCTGCAGAGCGTTGGATACTCAGTAATAGTGGCAGACGCTAATAAGCGAGCAGGTTTCTGGTGGTCATTATCTAGTGACTACACTGAAATAAAATTTGTTGAAATTATACCTGCCCTAAATATACAATCAATTACGATGTGTGACAATTAAGAAATGCGACTGTTTTCATAAAAACCGTATATTTAAAAATTATTCTATAACTCTGCTGTCCCCATCAAAGTAGTCTCCTTGGGCAGCTATACGCGTTTTCCATACTTCGTAACATTTCTGGAACTGTTCGACTGAGATACCCGCGAGGTTGTGCGTAATCGACTCAAAATGGGTTCCTTTGACCAGCGATTTCATTCTAGGGAACAAAAAAAGTCACAGGGTGACATATCTGGTAAATAAGGCGGCTGTTGCAACACGGCGACCTCTTTAGAGGCCAAATACTGGGACACGCTGAGAGCTTCTCAGAAAGGTTCTTTGGAACCATCTTCGCGCACAACTTTTTCATTCCAAATACGTCGGTTAAAATTTGTCTGACTGTGTCACAGTTCACACCCAGTTCCGAGGCCAACATTCGAACTGTTAAAAGCTGCTCTTCACGGATTAAGGCGCGCACATGCTGCGCATTCACGTCAATTCACACTTCGACTAGTTTCTGGCTCCACGCCTCGTCTTCCATGCGTTCACGCCCCTCCTTAAACTCTTTATGCCCTCGAAACACATTGGCATGACTAAGAGCACTATCACCATGCACTCTTACAATTTTAGCGTACGTTTCCGAAGCTGTTACGCCCAAGTTGGCGCAAAATTTTATTGCGACGCGTTGCTCTTGATTTCGTTTCTCCATTTTCATGACGAGCACCACCATCACACGTCGACTCAACACGACACAGCAGGCGAACTGAACAAGCTAAAGCAATAGTGAATATATCAATGAAAAGAAGAAGGATGCCGAAGCAGGGGAAGGGAATTTCAAGATCGCAGACTTACCACAAGCGCAGCAATAAAATCAGTCTCATTACTAAATTGTCACAACAAGTATATTCCCTATCCACAAAAAAGGTGGCAAGCTACAGTGTGATAACCTCGCTTTTGGCGCCCTACGCCACTGACGTCGACAATTGGTGAGCGACCTTTAAACGTGAATCGTTGCCACTGAACCGTGACTTGCGTTTGTCGGGGAAAACTTGCTATACTGTGGAAATTCTCGATGCAAGCATCGAAGTGTAAATTTCAAGTAGAGCTATTTTCGTATTATTGCTCTACAAAACTATATAAAACGTTCAGTGAAAAGTGTCTAAACTAAATCATCGAAATAAACTGTTTTCGAGTTCGATCACGCAACGCTTTTTGTCAAGTGTAGTTTGTTTTGAAAAGTGACTTTTTAGCCTGTATTATAAAAAGGGATATAGGCTTTAGAGGGAAAATAGCCACTTGGAGAAGCGCTACGCCAACTTTGCGTACGTGGAAAAAAGGTATACTTTATTTCGGGTGCCGCGAGGTTCTGCGCGTATCTAACCTCAATTTGATTTCTTCGTTCAGGTGAATTTGGGAGCGAGAACCCAAGGCCATTTACGAGTGCAGGATCTGGATTGTCCACCGTCGTCTTGCTGCTGTACGATAAATTTTCCGACGATGACTCAATGGAATGAAAACAACAGGAAAATCGTTCGCAAGGAGGGAGGTGCCACATATTTGCAAAACATGGGAGTAGGTATCACGCTGCGGGAGACGAAAAGGTTACGTCATAACTTATTTAAATCTTACGGAGTACTGTTGTAAATGAACAATATTGTGTGCTAGAAGTGATAAGTCGCAGCAAAAAGTGAAAATCGTGGTGCATGTAGTGTCGTGGAGACTTAAAGGCCACTAAAAAATCATAAGATGAAAACAAAAGACTCAAACATCATATAAAGAGGAGTGATTAGTTATAAAACATGCAATTTACTGCTATTTGGATACTAGGCAGACATATATTTGATCGAGTCTTTGTACGCACATAAATTTCCATTATGATAAGAAGTTGTATAGCTTTATAATGGCACCAACAAGTATTACAAAGTTCGGTCGTAGCCAATTCAAATGTGGTTGAAACAAGTTGAAGTAGCAAGAGAATGCTCCTGCCAGAAGGGTATTGTAAAACAATTAGTGAATCAAACAATATATTCTGCATATCAAAACTTGACAAATATATTAGATTCCATAAATTGAGTTCGAAAAATTATTATGGTAGTTATGATTTTAAACTCGCCACCATTTTGGTTCAAGTGGTTTGACCTCGTCGCTTGATTAGTCATGACAGATATTACAAACCATTTCTAAAAATTCCTTTATATTTGTAGTGTCTCGGTCCGTTGCAAGCACGTATCTTCCTAGTATCACGTGTAAATGTTGTTGTAATTGTTAAATATTCAATCGGCTGTAACTTAGCTGTTTATAGTTCAATTATTGTGAAATTTTCGAACCATATACAATCATTTTCAGAAAATTTAAACTAAAGATTTTGGGAAATCTAAGGGTCACTCCTTGATTTTATAGACAAAAAAGCAAAATTTATAGAATGTACTATTATTAACAAAGTTGATCGAATTTCGACTTCTAAGGTATTTGTTACCCTTGTGAAGGAAAAATTGTCAGTTCAAGTACTGTTTTGAAAAGCTCTTATAAAGAATTTTCATTTGGTATTCATATTGGCTACCTTTGATGACTTTTTTTTTCAGCGGCCACTCCCCTGTACTGTAATCATCGATTCATGGCCAATTTTGCGAATCCTAGAATGGTTACAAAGCCCTTTTGCTAGGAGCTCTCTCCTGCCTCCTCGACTTGTTTCACATATGAGTTTTAATTGTAGGTACTCATCTTCAGTCATTCATTAAATTGAATCAAGTGTTAAAAGCATGCGCGTTAAACGTTGAAGTTGGGGCAAAATAACTCAAAATTATTCAATCTTCGCATTTAAAACAGCCATTATTTTGCTTAACGATTACTACTACCACTAGCTGAGCCAATTCTCAAAGGAATTCATGATACCTATCATTCCTGAAACTTTCGTGCAAATTCTAACAAAGCTGTAGTATCTGAGTCAGTAAAAAGCGCATATGGTTCCATAGCCATATGTTTTACAGCGCATATTGTTCCATAGTAATACAGGAAAATTCAAATCGCTATAACTTCATTAAATACCACTCGATCTTTATGAAACTTTCAGGACAGATTAATCTTATTGATAGTCATCTGTGTACTGAATTTTATTAAATTTAAGGGTACCGTTAACATTTCATTCAAGAAAATATAAAATCGATAAATCATACTATTACTAACAAAGTTGAGTGAATTTCGACTTCTCACGTATTTGTTGTTGTTGTACTCATAAGGGCCTATATCCATGATTTTTTTCAGATTTTTCGGGTCAAAGGTGTCCAATCGCGAGGGGGGGGGGGCACAAAATTTTCGTACATTTCCCCTTCCCCTGCACCCCTCGAAGCAAAATTTGTCATTTTAAGACCTGTTTTGAAAAGTGCTCATTAAGACCTTTCATTTGGTACCCATATTGCCTACATGCGATGAAAACTTTTTTTTCAGGGTCAACTCCCCTATATGGGGAGACCCCCCTTAAAGACCTTATAAATTTTTTTTCGTATTGAAACTTTGAAGAGGGCGTCACTTTGCACCTACCTACAAAATCTTATGTTTCTAGCTTATGTAGTTTGCGAGAAAAAGTGGTGTGACACACGGACGGACGGACGGACGGACGGACGGACGGACAGACGGACAGACAGGACGCGAAACTAATAGGGTATTGTAAACTAATTTCACAATACCCTAAAAAAGGCGTAAAATATTTGTGGATCCATGCTCAGTGGCGTATAAATTACTACTATAAGATAAGTTTCTGTTTTTTACCGGTGTAAAACTCACTGCATGAACGATCAAAAGAGTCTTGAATTGAAATCAAATGACAAAAAAAAGTTTAAAACGGACTATTTAGACTGCTTTAAATCGCGACTGTGGAGTGATTGATTATCCAAGTATAAGAAATGGCAATGTGAAATTAAATGCATAAAATACCTGTTTTTCAAACTCAGCGTTTGTATGCAACTAGACCCTGGCAGTGGCTCACTAGTTTGCGCGAAGAAAATGAAGGCTACGCATTTGGCTCATATTTTCTATGTTAGATCTACATAGATATACCGATTGAACGATAGATCCGCATTACCTACCAAACTGTTTGAAGTCATAGAAAATATATACATAAAAAAGCGTCCATTTAATAGTTGTATATTTCCATTTTAGCATATATATGATTTTTGTAATATTCGTTGAAAAGAATGTACGTTGGATGTTACCGAACAGGAGATGTACTTAATACTTGAATGCAGTAATAAGCCATTAAAAGTTACGTTGACGGTCAAATTGTAATTCTCCTTTTTCAATTTTTTGTCTTTACGATCATTAGAAACCTAATTAGGATGATAGTTTATTCTAATTGAAATAACCACCAAACTTAAAGGTTGGTCCAACCATAATGCGCGATGTTAACCATGGAGAAGTACACAATTGAGCAGCGCGTTAAGGTTGTTGAAGCCTTTTACGAAAATAGGCGTTTACATCAAAACGTATTTCGTGCAGACCGTGGTTTTTTTGGTTAAACCAGGTCTGCACAAGATGTGAACTCACCTGTGCATGCTCGCTTAGTTCGTTCTGCGGAAAACATTGCCGTTATTTACGATAGTGTGGCAGAAGAGCCATCAACCCCGACTCTCGTCGTATCCAATAGGTGAACATCTCACAAACATCACAGATGTGAATTTTGAATAAAGATTTGAATTTAAACGCTCACAAGGTTCAAATGACTCAAGAACTGAAGCCTACTGACCATTTCAAGCGTCGGCAATACGCCAAATGTTTGGTTGAACAGACAGAGCGGAATCGTGACTTTACAAAGAAAATCATCTTCAGCGACAAGGCACACTTCCACCTGAATGGATACGTTAACAAGCAGAATTACCGCATTCGGGCAAATGAGAGTCCACGAGTGATTGTTGAAAAACCGATGCATTCTCAAACAGGGCACGTTTGGTGCGGTTTATGGGCTGGCGGCATCATCGGGCCGTACTTCTTTGAAAATGAGGACGGTCAAGATGCTACCGATGACTTCTTGTGGCCAGAAATTGAGGTTATGGACCTGAACGATATGTGGTTCCGACAAGATGGTGCCACTTGCCACACAGCCAACGAAACAATGGCTATTTTAGGCGAGAAATTCAATGGCCGTGTTATCTCACGTTGTAGCGATGTTAATTGACCGCCACGATCATATGATTTGACACCGTTGGACTTCTTCCTCTGTGGTTATTTAAAATAAAAGTGTACGCCTATAAGCCAAGAACAATTCAAGAGCTTAAGGATGAGATAATTCAGCACATTAACTACTTTGAACCCCAATTATGTCTCAGAGTCATTGCAAATATGGACCATTGGTAAGAAATATGCCACCGTAGCCTTGGCGAATAGTTGGGCGATATTTTGTTTTGCACATAATTGCCATAGATCTTTCTGTTATAATAAAAAATATTAACATAACTTTCTGAAAACTTTTTGTTATATTTACAATTAACAAAATTAAATTTTATTTACAATTAACATCGTACGTTTTTGTTGGACCCTTTATAATTATATTATAAATATTCAGTATTTAAAATTTTCTTACGAAACGAACGTCAAGATTTCTTAAAAAAAAGAATAACTATGTGCATTTATTGCCGCGGAATATGATAATACCCCTCCTAAACGATTTTCGTTCGAATCAGTTTCCTTCATATTTTCTATAAACTTTTATGCGCAACTTCAAAATTAAATTTTTGAGCAAAATATAATTGAAAGCCAAGAAAGGATGACGACTCTCAACATAAAACTTTAGATTAGAATGTTTTAAAATCAAATTAGGTATTATGATTCAAACATTTTAAGTTAGTTTATCTGACGTATAATACAATATGTCGATCACCGAATTCCTTAGTTGCGCTTCACCAAATTACAATTTGTTCGTTAGTAAAATTGTATATACACTCACATAGTTTCAAAAAAAATTCCATGCTATACTTTAAGAAATTGTTATAAGGAAATATGCAATATCTAACCTTGATGTTCTCATTAGTACTTATTATTCTACTTTAAATGTTGGTTATTAAATTTTAGTGGCTATACCAAGTTTTCAATGATTTTTGTTATGTAGAGAAAAACAAATGATCTATTTTATTTATATCTTATTCCACACATCTCTAGTTGTTGAATCGTATCTTCAGAGTGTTTTGTTTTGGTAGCATTTTATTTCCTTTGCAGAAAATCAAAATAAATAAATAAATTAACTAATTAGACCACTCCTTGTAAATACTGAAAAATATTATATTATATTATTGTATCATTTAGGAACAAAATATCAAATTATATTAATTTTTAAGATTTTTTATTACAATCAGCATCAAATGCATTTATCTTTATCTGTATCTGAGAATAAAATGGAAAAGAACAATGACATGAATTGCTAACTAAAACAAACGCCTTTACTTTCCAGCAAACCCGTTCTTTTCCACCAGAAAATACGTGCAGACGGTGAGTACGCCGTCGAGAGGGTAGGGTTCCAGTAATCCGCGAATGGTCGGTTTCACATTGCGGTCGGTACGCGGCACCATCGTTTGTATTTGCGTGTTTTCATTAGAGTAGTTTTTTCGGTTATGAATTTGAGTAGCGTATTTCAGGCATCGCGTCGGATATATTCGGGAGAGCATATTTTTTCAGCAGTTGTTTTCATTCCTTTTCTTCGGGATGCATATATGTAATTTAGAGTAGAGTCGATAAAAGTGGTTCGACTCGTTTCAAATTGGGCCTTTTAACTGGAGGCTGAGTGTTGTAATTCGGACTTAGTCTTCTCGCGTATGCCCTGCGACTGAAACTCCTCTCTGAACTAGCTAGCTAGGCTGCAGCCACCTCGGAGTAGACTAAGAGTGTCCGGACTTGTCAACCTGGTAGGTACAGTCCATTGCCACGTCACAAGACTTCACGTCTAGAACCGATGAGAGGTCGGGTTAGATTTCTTTCGAGAAATCTCGAACGTTCGAGACATTTGAGAAAAATCATTACAAGCAGGTACTTGAAAAATGCAACGAGTTCAACATAGACGTTCATCAAATTTTCGTTCATTAAGCAAGCATACGACAGTATTGATCGTAACGTACTGTACCAAATAATGCTTGGCTTTGGTATGCCACCCAAATTAGTTCATCTTATGAAAATGACAATGAAGTCGATGACCTTCCAATTCCGCATCAGTAACCAACTCACCGACGCCGTTGATACAAATATCGGACTAACGCAGGGAGATGGGCTGGCCTCATTGCTATTTAATTTTGCTCTAGAGAAAGTCATAAGATAGCTACCTATTGATACACGAGGTACATTACCATACAAGTCAAGCTATATACAAGTGTAGCCTATGCGGACGACATCAACATTTTGTCGCGGTCATTAACAACTGCCAAAGAACTCTTCCTATACCTCGACAGCAAAGCAAAGCTAGTAGACCTACAAATCAGTAAAAGAAAAACAAAGCTCATGACGCAGTCAAATAAAAAAACACCAAACACTAAAAATATCACACTTGCCGAATACTGTATCGAAAATGTGGGCAAATTTGTATATTTGAGCGCCGAAATAACGAGAACCGGGCATGAAAGAGATGAAATACGCCGTAGAATGCAGCCACAAATAAAACTTTTTATTCAGTTTTGACAATTTTGAAGACCAGCTGCATACACAGGAAAACAAATCTCTAAGTTTACAAATCAGTGATAAGACCTGTGTAATGTTACACGTGTGAAACATGGACCCTAACCCAAGCATCTGCAAATATATTGAACGCCTCTGAGCGACGAGTCCTAGGGAAGTTTGAGAGTCGAGGTGTCGAGGCAGCACGGGTCGAGCAGCAAGAGTTTTTTGGAGGTTTTTCGAAGGTTTTCAGAGGATTTATATGAATACTTAAATTTGGAGAGGAGTGAAAATTTTAGGAGTCTCGGAATTTTGGAGGAAAGTTTGTTTGGATTTTGTGGAAAAAGGAAAGGATTTAAAGCGTCTGGGCAAAGCAAGTTGTGCGGGCACAAGCGGAATGATAGGAGTGGAGAAAAGGAGTTAAATTTGGGATCGGAGAGATTGAAAACACACGAAAATACTATTGTCAAGGCTTTTTTATGTTTTACTGTTTTTTTTTTTATTAAATTATAATTTTGCTTTTTAGTCTTTCACTTATAGGACAATAAGGGTCTCAGTTTCTACTTTCTTTTATTTTTGCGCGACAGTATTCCAAGTGCTGTCTAGGAATCTGTGGGTATGGAGGAAGGTAATGAATATGGGGAGCTCTCTGCCACTAAATCTAGCTTCATGTGGAAAGCGAGAAAAAACTTGCAGCGTTTCTGCGAGAAATTCGGAGGGACATAAAGGAGACGTTTATTGTCGACTTGCTTGCTAGTTGCAAGATGCAACTGCAAGTGCCAAAAGTCTCCAGTGACATGGAGATGGATGAGGATGGTAGTTTCTCGGACAGTGGTGACGAGGTGGAGGCTTTCGTAAAGCCGCAAGCCAGAAAGAGGCCGATAGGGTCTCCAACACAGAAGCCTGCTTCAAAGGTATCGAAGACCCTTGAAGGTAGACCCTTGAAAAGTAGCAAAAAAGCTTCCGCTAGTTTCTCGGGGACAATACTCAAGCCGGATGGAAGGCCGAGCCTTGAGGGAAATAAAGGGAAATCAAAGTCCCAGCAGCCAAGCGTGACTGTTACCAAAAAGAGAGGGTGCCTCCTATAGTGTGCTATAGGCTTGACCTGAAAACTTTAAGAGATAGCGTCAAAAGAGCATGCGCACAAAACTCTGCAAAGATGTCAAAGTTCAACGTGACGGTGAACAGCTCCTCACGAACTTCGTTCCACCCTAAAATGGCCGAATATCACACCAGCCTTTTGAATTTCCTGAAGTGTGCGAAGATGGCTTGCTACGCCTACACCGTTCCAAGAGAGAGAAAATCAACTCTCGTTCTCAAAGGCGTGCTCAGCTCATACGACGGGAATGATGTCGTGGCTGAGCTGAAGGAACATCTCGGGGAAGATATCCTTTCAGCAAAAAGGTTCTCCATTATAACCTCTGGGAGGGAAAAAAGGACGCTTTCATCCTTCTTTGTCCACTTCAAACCAGACTTTGAAGTGAGGACAGCAATGGACATAGCGTTCCTATTATACAAGAAGATACAATGAGAGCGTCTGCAGAAAAATTGCACTTCCCAGTGCTTAAGCTGCCAAAGATTTGGCCACGTCGCTTCTAACTGCGGACTTGAAATTAGATGCGTAAAATGTGACTAGCAGCATAAGTCCATTGAATTTCCAATCTCGAAGGACGACAAAAAAGGACGAGATCTTCTATGTCCTGAAGTAAAAGAAGTTGAAGGAGGAAGAATCTCCAAAAGAAACAAAAGGAAAGGAGGGATGTCATCACTGCCTCTATAAAAAATACTGTACGTGAAGGAGTCTCGTACTCTAGCCTTTTGCAAGGTGCAAAAAAGCAGCCTACACCGCAGCCTATACGACAACAAAAACAGCGACCAATGCAGCAACCCCATCCCGAATGACCGAAATACGGTTTTGAGCACTGACTGCCAACAATTTTTCGGGCGTGACTTGTTCACACTCATTCGAAAAGTGGACTCTTTTATCCCCCACTATGAAAAACTCACTACCGTAGTGAGAAAAAAGCTGCGTACTTAGAATTCGCCTTCAAAGTATATTGTCGTGATATGTTCCATGAAACTCTCCTTCCTCAACATATGTTCACTAGCTCCACGATATAAAAGGAATTTCGTTCAAGAATACTTGAATGCCCATAGACCAGAATTTTTGTTTATATCAGAAACAAGACTCAAAGAAAGACACAAAGTGTATCTGGGGAAATACGAGATTATCAGGCGTGATGATCCAGAGGGAAGAGCTATGGCTCACAAAGATCACCTGAAAGTCCAAAGGAACTGCCTTACAAATCTGAAATGTATTGGAGCAGTAATAATAAGTTCCATTCTGGGGGGTGCACCTTTGCGTTCATGGGGATTAATATTTGACATAGATACTCAATGAGGGAACTCGCTGAAGACTTGGAAACAGTGCTTACTCTGTGCGAAAACTTCGATTTCTATGCCATGGAAGGTGATTTTAATGTGAAACATCCCTCATGGGGAAGTATCGCATCTAATGGCTATGAAACAGCCATCTCTAACTGGGTTCAATCAAATATGGAGCTCATACTGATTGCCCCAAAAGAGTCTACCTTCCGCCAAAGCCCGTCTATTATTGACTTCTTCATTGTTACTGCCAATCTGGTAAATGTCTCCCATAGTTGGAGGAATTTCGAGTGTAGAGTTCTTGATGCCGAGTCTGACCATCTTTTGGTTGAGCTGACCTTAAGAATCAAAAAGGGTGTGAAACTTGAAGTTGCAGATCCTCAACTTTTCATTCCATACAAACAAATCTACTGGGCAGCAGTAAGTGCTGACCTTGACAGAAAATCGAAGGGGATTTCGATCAATTGATCGAAAAATCTTTCTGTTCCTGAAATCGATGTCGGAAGTGCTTGTATAAACTCAACCCTGGATACGGTCATCTCTAAGACCTCCATAAAGACATTACTTTTATCGGGACGACGAATTACTTTTATCGGGATTTACCAGACGACATATTGGAGCTTAATCGTAGACGTAGTTGGCTTAGAAAGCTACTCGCAAAAATCTACCAGCGTAATTTAAATATCGGCAACTGGGAGTATGAACGTATTCACCTAGTGATTACGCCTATAAACCGAATAATCTCGAGTAGAACCATGGCTTTTGCTAACGAGCGAATTTGCATAGACCCTGGAAACTATCAAGCCTGTATGTTTCCTCATTTCAATAGGATAACGTACAGAAAAAGGCTGCCTGGGGTCCTCACTTATGATGGATCCATGCTCATGGATAACAAAGCCATCGTTGACTCTATCGCGCAACACTTTGCGAAAGTTCTTCAAGGAGAGATAGCAAGTGAGGACTATTTTCTTACTTCATTAGTGAGCAGCACTACAATGAATTCCGACAGGGACAATGATCGATTGTGCTTGACCCGGTTCTCTGTTTCAAATCCTTCTGTTGCACCTACTGGCCATGGTCTGTTCGTCAGTCTTGAATGACTCACATTATTGGCACTGGAGCGAAATCCCAAAAAATCAAAAGGTACTGATGAAATCTTCAATTATATGCTTAAATGGCTTCCCCATGTTTTCTTTGTTCTCCTCGCGAACATTCTGAATAACTGAATAAACATTTTCTACTTCTCTCAGCAACGAAAATGCGCAAAAATATTCGCAATACCCAAAAAATCGGGCAGTACTGACGTAGTCAATACTCCTCCGATTTCGTTGCTTTCAAATATTGGTAAGCTTCTTGAAAGAGTAATACTTGAAGACATCATACGATTCTCGGGGGGCTGGCCAAGAATTGTGCCGGAAAGACAATTTGGCTTCAAAAAAGCTCACTCCACGTTGGATGCTATGGCGGTGTTCCAAGCTGATATAACGAGAAGCCGGCGCATCAATAAGCTTTTTGTAGCTTTCCTGGTCGATGTGGAGAAAGCCTTTGACTCTGTATGGATCAATGGGCTTCTCTACAAAATGATCAATTTTGGCTTTCCGGCCCATATTGTTAAAAATTATAGGCAGCTTCATGAGGGGAAGAACTGCCTTTGCGGCGGCTGCTGGACCAAGGTCAGACCAATTTTAGATTGACTCGGGTGTCCCACAGGGGTCTATATTAGGCGCATTTCTTTTCAACAGATTCAGACGTCCCGGGAGTAAGGGATGAATACAAGCCCGTGAACCTCTTCGCTGACGACTTGTTAATGTGGTCATCTGAGCACAATTTGCGCTTTGCTAGGATGCGGCTCTAAAAATATTTGGAATCTCTTATTGCATATTACCGGAAATGGAGAATGAAGGTAAATGCAAAGAAGAGGGAATTAATTGTGTTGGTCTTCGTGCAAGAGGTATATGTGACTCCAGGATTAAGTTAAATGGGTAGACAGTGCACTGCTCTTGGCAAACGAAGTACTTGGGGGTAGTTTTTGACAGGAAAGTTACCTTTAGTGCTCATGTTGATAATATTTTGAAAAAAGTGACTTATGAGTACCATCTTCTTATACCTCTTTTCAGGAAACATTAGACAGCGAGTCAAGGTTTTGGCCTATAAAGCCTTGATTCGTCCGAACATCACATATTTGGTGATGATATGGATTGGAGCTCCGAAAACAAAATGGGGCAAAATAAGATTAGTGGAGCGAAAAATCCTTTGGGCTTGCACAGGCCTATACAGATGGGGGGACGGACGGTTTAACCTCAACGAGGTGCTGTACCAGGAGACAGGAATGGAGCCAATAAAATCGTATGCAGAAAAGCTGGTGGGAGCGGAAATTAGGAGAGTCAAGAAGCACAAGTCGAGAATTGTCAAAAGAGTGACGGATAACTGCTCAATGGACGCAGCGAATATGTAGTTTTAAGGTAGTCTTAAGGAAATAATGTACTAAATTTCAAAAAAATCAATTTTTAAAACTAGATGTTAGAGCAAATGATTTTTACAAACTTCTTTTTATAATCTATTAATGTTTGATAATATTGTGGGTGTCAACGCTTTAAAGTTTAGTTTTACCGAAAAATTAATGTTGTAATCTAATTAAAGTAAATTATTATTGAACTCCGGAAAAAGCCCTAAGGTACAACCTGCATGAACATTGTTAGGTTAAGTTATTAATGAATTGTATATATATAAAAAAATTAGAAATCACCAAATAAAGATCTTGAATCTGACGGGTCTTGGGGCAAATATTCGGAGCGAAGCTAGATAGAGATCAATGGTAAGCTCGATACAACGATGAGCTATATAAAATTTACGATGAGCTGATTGTAAGTATGCAGAAGTTCCAATGGGCAAAAAGGTATTCATTGGGAGAACTGAAGGGCAGAGACCAGTGGGGAAACTGAGTCGGCGAAGAAGTTATTCCCTACTCGGGTTTCAAAATTTGAGGACGCGGTCAATGGACCGAGACAGTTGGAGGCACTATTTGCAGGAAGCGAAGGCCCGAAAGGGGCTGTAGTGCTAAGAAGAAGAAAAAGAAGATTATTTCTAGGTTTATATCACTTATGTAAAATGCAAGTCGATGACAGAATACTAAGAAAAATGGCACGCATTCATGGTATAGTGACGACTCGAGTTATACTATGTATCTCCACTATTTAGCCTTGAATTCTTGGATTCAAGTATTTACTAAACAAAGGTCCTTCTAACTACCTATAAGTCGTTTGTTATTCTGATTGCGCTTTATTATTTTAATTTTGGTTTGGACAATATTTTTCAAAAACGGATAGTTTTAGAGTTCTTTATGAAAAACCGTTTCAAAACATGCATTTTTTTACGAAAGATCAGCACATTCAACCATTAACAACTCAAAAACGATCAACTTATCAAAATACGTTCTAGGATAAAAATTGCTTCGAGTTTGCTTTTCTATTGACTTTTGAGATTATTTTTGACTAAAACATTTCCATCGTCGAGAAGGGGTGGCATCCACCCTCAGGATCAAACCACAAGTCGGCACTGTAACACTTTTGATATTTGAGGCACTCTCTTAACTACTCACCAATTTTCATGCAAATCAATGAAAGTTCAAAGAACTCCGAAGTGAAACCCTTCATTGACTGGACGATTAACAACTGTTTGAACTAGAATGTTGACAAATGTCAAAAATATCGTATCGAGCAAAACGGCATTTTGAATATAATTCCTCCTCTATGTTACACGTCAACCCTTTAAAAATCTGAGTGAATTTAATTTTTTTATTTTTTGGACACTTTTACTTACCATTGAGTTGCTTAAATTTACAATGAATTTTGGACCGAGGATATAATAAAATTTTGAATTCATTAATGGTCTATGCTATTGAATTTCAGGTCTTACTTATAGGCTGGAAATTTAATTTTTCAAATACAACATTTTGATTCTAAATGTAGGCATTATTTTTTATTGCTCGCCAACCTATTCAGCTTATCAAACTCTGAATGTTTCAATAATTGCTCATCGACGCGATGAGAAACGAAACAATTTGCTGTGAAACTGCACAAATTTCTTGTCCGAAAACTATAAAGTGTTTAGCGAGATGTATCACACATGTCTTGGATATTTCAACTATCTGGTTGTTGAGATATCATTTGAAAGGACACACAAAACAAGAAGATATAAGTTTTCCTTCATATCGTCCATATTGTCTATGAAACGTTCCCCAAACTACATGAAAATGCATTTAAAGTTTGTCATTAAGAAAATTGTTTGTGGGCTCTTAATATCCTTAAGGCATCATAAAATATCTGAATAGTATCCCCAAAGCTCGAATATCGACAGACGAAGGTAGGAACTGAAGTTTATGGCCTGGTCAATATTTCTTGTGGCTCGAGACCAGGCAGGATACACGTGTATATGTTTGCCCATTCAAGCTATGAAAAGTTATATGTGAAGATATTATTTCCAGCATGAATTCATTCACTTCACATGGCAAGAGGTGATGTTATTGACGATTAGGACGATAACTAATCCAGTAAAAGTCCTCGTGTTTTCCTTCGATATTGCCGTAAAATATTTATAGTGTAGGTACTTAATGAATTTTTCTTGTGGCTTAATGATGTCACATTAGATAAGAAAACGAGGTGATTACTTGGCGTTTCTCGGATGAAGGGGGGGCGTTTGTTATGATTGCGTTCTTAAAAATACTTTGATAGCAATAGACGAAATTATAAATGGATTTAATATCAAATTTTTATTAGATTCATATATGATGTGGGCGAAGTGATATTTAAGCATATTAAATGCCTACTATCGTTAAAACTAATGAAAGAATATCCATTTCATGTCCATTTATTATTTTTATTGAAAAATTAATCACATATAAATCGTATAATATTTGGACAAGCCCGTTAATATTCAGTTGAAATTTCACGCTCGTAAATGATCCCCTATTTTGGATTTTTGTTTTTTTTTCAAATCGAATAGTGCGTATTCTTAAAAGAAGTTCAGTGCTATTATACACGCAGAGAAATCAATCATTAGTTTTGACCATTCTGAATTGTAAACTATTAAATAGTAAAATAATTTACCTCAAATTTCAATTCAAAAATATTATTAGTAACTTTTACTAAAATATCGTAAAATACACTAGAAAATGGGGAAAAACGAGCATTTTCTCCATCGTCAATTTTACAACAAATTCGTTAATATTTCACTAACAAAACGAGTATCTTGTTTATATTAAAAATTACTGCTCGGATGCATTCTTTACTACCGCTGGTTGAAGATATTAAAAATTACTATTCGGTTGCATTTGTTTACTACCACTGCTTGAGGATAGTAAGAATTACTATTCGATTGTATTTTTTACAATCATCAACCTACAAGTCAACGGATATTTTACTAATTCATCGTAAAAAGTACAATCAGGAAGTAGTTTTTACCAGAAAAGAATTATTCACGAGAACAAATCAGAACAGTGCAAAGTCATCAGTTGGAAGTGAACAGTACTTGATTTCGTGCAACCAAAGTGACACAACAAAAGTGCCGTGTGCGTATATATATGTTTTATCAATGGATGCGATTGATAGTCGTGAAATATATAAAAAAAATTAGATTAAATTAAATAATAACTTGTGGATACATATATTTGACTTTTGAAGTACCAGAAGAGGGTGGTACACCCAACACAGCTCACAAAGATGAGCAGCCAATATATACAGATTTGACCTATTCTTCGGCGCACAGAGCGGCTTGTTCGGAAAATGAACTGTGTTATGAAAATATTTTTCATTTAATGGAAAGCAATTTGAATGAATCAGAGGTTGACAGCCTGAATGGATCGTAGTAGTCTTTGCGTATAGACGTCTTTTAAATCGCTCCTGTCAAAAGTTTTCAAAAATTAAATTAATTTTTTAAAAACGTTAGTCCGAAGTTAATTTTTATCGGAAAAAATCTTATATTGTGGAAGTAATCGACTCAGGAAATTTCTATCGAATATTTTTACTACGATTGGTAACGAAAAACAAATTCACAAAGAAAATTTCGCCGCTGGTATGGAGGAGCCCGACGGCTTCCCACCGTTGGGGCAACCTGGGGAAACGACGAATAAGAAACTGGCGATAATCACCAAAAGAAAGCATAACGAAGGAAACTCCGCAGATGGAGGGTACAAGCTGCAAATAATAGCGGACAATCAACAAATGGCCAAATCGCAGAAAGAAAATGATGAACTAAGGTAAGAGATACAGTCTCTCAAGGATCTTTTCAGGAAAGGGATGAAGCTTCAAAAGACGCAGCCACAAAATCAATGGCAACAGGTAACAAAGCCGAAGGAAAAAGTACAAAGCAAGCAATTCCAGAGGAAGTTCTAAGTGCTGGTGGCGCCAACGAGAGCCAAAATTATTTTGCAGCGCTGGAAGGATTAACCAAAGATATGGAAATCGAAGAAAACATCGGAGGTAATTTTAATCAACATAATGACGTTAATTTTATTCAATATTTAAAGTACAAAAATAAGGAGAAAAAACCAGCCCGCAATTCTGCTGGTTCCTCTGAAAAAGCTTCCAACAAGACAGAAAAAGTTCCGCCAATCAACGTGTTCGGACAAACCGGGAAAGATATGGTTCGGCTATTGGCAGCCGAAAATAAACTGGCCAATTTCGAAATCAAAAGAGTTAATGCCGAAAAATTAACTATGTGGACAAAATCACAGGTTGGTTTCAAGACAGCCAAAGATGCGCTGATTTCTGGGGAGGTTCCACACTTCACCTATACCCCAAAAAGTGAAAAGAATCAGACCTTCTTATTGAAGGGTTTGGACAGCGGAGAGGATACGGTCGATCTTCTTCAGGTGCTCAAGGAGGCTGCAGCAGATATTGATTTTGTTTCAGTCAAAGCCTTTGCGACAAGAAGGTTGACCATAGAAAGGAAGAATTTTTAATTGCAAATAACAGCAGTCTAAGTGCCCTTCAACAAATAAGGTACTTGAATTTCAGAGTGGTGAGGGGGGAACGCCTCCAGAAAAGAGAAGTCAACCAGTGTTACCGGTGTCAAAGATTTGGACATTCGGCTGCCATTGTGCCATGCACTATCGTTGCGTTAAATGCAAAGACGTTCATGCTCCCGGTGAGTGCAAATTGGCTCAGACGGAGCCTAAAGAAAAATTATACTGCGTTAACTGCGGTGTTTTTGGTCACCCAGCATTATATCGAGGATGCTCCCGATATCAAGATGCAAAAGTTAAATTTGCTCCGAAGCAAACACAAGTACACCGTAATATAATACCTCCCAGCTTCGTCAAGCCCGGAGTATCATTTGCACTCGCCGCTAGAGGACCAGCAGAAAATGCTGGAGATAATGTAAATAATGAAAGTGGCAATGATGAGCTGCTTCTCAAAATTTACCAGCAACTTAATTCTTTATCGGAGAGAATCGACAAACAAGATTCAAAAATTAACTTTGCTTTTCAGCGTTTAGGTCTTTCAAATGCCTGATAATAACTTGTCATCCAGTCATATTCACATGGATAGGCTTCGCCTCATATCGATCAACGTCAACTCTATCGTTGCTATACATCAACGTGATTATCTCCTTGAATTCATTGTCAAGCAAAAGCCTGACATCATACATCTCACTGAAACCCACCTCAATACATGGCATTCCATGGAATTCAAAGATTTTGCATTCGTAAGAATCGATAGGGTAATAGGTGATTGGGGAGGTGGCACCGGGATATTGGTTAGACGACCCTATTGTTTCCAAAATATTGAAAAAGTCGAATTCAAAAACTTTGAATTTCTTGAAGTGTCCGTCATCAAAATTTCACTGCCAGGTGGGGATAACCTCTTCGTTATCTCTGCCTATGCAACTGGTCAAAATGTTCTCAAGTTCAAGGAGGAACTGAATTCCTTGTTTGAAATACTCAAATCGAACAGGCTGCATGGTTATTATATTTTTGCCGGTGACCTTAATGCCAAGCATACATCATGGCTAAACGCCACCAATAATCCAAGAGGTGTATTCCTGAAATCATGGATAACAGAGAACCAAATTGAATACAGGTGCAATCTTTATGGGTCGGAGTTCCCAACATACCCTAGGACAAATTCATATTTGGACCCCTGCATTGCTGACGCAAGACTTGAATTCAGCTTGAATAGTCCTCAACGGAAACTGCAGGTGCTTCCTTATGATAGCGACCATAACGCAATCGTAATGGAAATCAATCATCAAAGGGATGATTTCTTCCTCATTCCAGTTCAACATGAAAACCATCGGTTGAATTTCAAAAAAATAGACTGGGGAAAGTTTCAAAAGAAGTTCAATCGGGAGTACCAGAAGCAATGTCCCTCTTCTGATGATGGCAACGCTTGCTCAATGGTTCCTAATGACAGAAATCTAACTAACGATGAAATAGATGTCTATTTGTCGAAGTTAGAGAAGCTGACGTTGGAAACGATTGAGAAAGTAGTTCCCAAGATAAAACATCGCAACAATATGGAAGGATATGAAACACCAACCATCGCACGGTTGAAAAGATTGAAAAGCCTGCTTCTCACCCGCGTCAACAATATTTTTCGACGATTTTTGGACTTCAACCATCCCTCATTGGCTTTGTTGAAATTACAATGTCCGGAACTTAATCCGTTCATACTTCAGGAGTGAGGTCAGCAATCAATGGGCGGAAAAACTGTGGGGTATTAGGCCACAGGACCCAGATGGCGTTCTCGCGAAAGTGAATAGCTTATTCCGCAGGAAGTCTCGAGTGAAGGTATCGAATCTTGAAGTCGCTAGTGATGAGATAAATCTTCTCGATAGAGCTGGTATCGAAATTGATGGTACGACTCCGGATAGAAATGGAAACAGGATTATATGTGATGGATTGCAGAAACTTGTCCTGATTGGAACACATTTAGAATTGGTTCATCTGCCAAACCCAGAGAGAAGGAATGAAATATTTTCGGAGGTCGTTGAAGCAAAAGCTTCCGACTTCAAATCAAGCCTGAACGGCCAATCAATTCTGCATTTCGATGAAACATTCACATCTGACCTCATACCGAGCTTGAATCTTATTGATTATTTTGTCAGCTATGAAGACTTGTGTTTCATATTTCGCAGAATAAACAACAAAAAATCATGTGGTACTGACGGTATTCCAAATATAGTTCTCCGACATTTGCCTGAGGTTGCTATTAGGAATTATTGCATATTGTTCAGTAACATATTGACCAATTCATATCTCCCAAATGAGTGGAAAAGGGCTAAGGTATTTCCGATCTTGAAGAAAGGAAAAGAATCTTCATGCCCCAAAAGCTATCGCCCAATCAGCTTGCTGCCTAACATCAGCGAGGTGTTTGAAGTGATACTCAACAGAGCATTAAACGCCCACATTGAGAAATATGAGTTGATGCCGAATTGCCAATTTGGTTTTCGTGCCAGGCATTCGACCATACATGCAATAACGAAAGTAACCTCAGACATCTGTTGGAAACTAAATGAGAGACAATGCGTTGGAGAATGTCTCATTGATATGGAGAAAGCCTTCGATACGGTGTGGCTAGATGGACTAGTTTTTAAACTCCTTCAGGACAACTTCCCCAGACACCTTGTCGCCATGATGTGTAATATGTTATACGGGAAATCGTTTGTTGTAACTGATGGAAATCTGACAACAATGCGCGAATTCAAGGTCTTGAGTGGTCTACAGCAGGGAACAGTTACTGCGCCCCTGCTTTTCTCAATATTCATTCGCAACTATTGATCAGCTTTGATTTTAATGTCTCGCCAACGCGATCATTGGTAGCGTTTGCTGATGATCTGATCATCTATACAGCAGACCGAAAAGCTACAATAGTTCACAGCAATCTTCAAAAAATGTTTAATGATGTGCAGCTCTACACTGACAATTGGCGAATGAAAATCAATGCGCAGAAGTGCGAAACAATTTTGTTTTGGACAACGCTGAAGGGGCCAGTCAAGACCTGAAACGTGATTGGAAGGATTCCCACTTCATGGGCTGGTGAGGGTAGTTCAGAACGGGTTCCACATAAATCCTGTGTTCGATACCTCGGTGTTCATCTCGATCAGTATCTGTACTATACTGAACATGTCATTATCATGCTCAGTAAAGCACTAAAAGTAGTCATGGCCCTTCGAAAACTCTTTCATTCCAGATACATTGATTAAAAAGTCAAAGTTATTTGTTACAAGACCCTGGTTAGGCCAGTTTTGACATACGGATGCCAGATCTGGTACAACCAGAGTGCTAGTACAATGGAAAAATTAAGAGTTTTCGAAAGGAAATGTCTACGTGCATGTACTGGTTTGTACAGAAAGCCTGAGGCGGATTGGAAGCACTATATATCGAATAGAAAAATTTATCAAACCGCTCAAGTGACTAGAGTCGATATCTTCATATTGAAACTTCTTCGTAGTCATATCGCAAGATCTGTAACTGTGAGTGTAAGCCCTTGGATTTCACAGCCGTTCCACCCTACAGACGGGTATATTGTGACTTGCCTCACTACTGGCTTCGTTCCTCCAGAAGCATTCGTGTATTTGGACATGAATCGATATGTTTTTGATTCTGACGGCGTCCCAATCATATATCACATATATCGACGGGCCACCGATAGGAAGATAAAATATCCTCCTAATTTGAGTTCACGAGACCAACAGTTCCAATGGAGGTACTCATTTGCTAGATTCGTTGAGGCTGGTCGAGCTGAGATGGAACAATCTAGGTATTGGTGACTGAATGACAATGTCTAAATTATTCGTGTTTATTTTCTGTTTTTGTGCTTTTTCTCGTGCCTTAGGTTTTTAGATTCATCTCATAATTACTACATCTAGTATTGTCGTTTATTTGTATTATAAATTAGGTATAGGTTTCAATATAAGGTAACGTTTTTTTTTTTGATTGAACTTATTTAGAATTAGGGTGTAACATATTAGGTATAGGATATAAGGTCATTGTTGTGTTAGTAGTATAAGTAATTTTTGAATAATGCTGGTTGGTTTTTTCTCCTTTTTCAAATTGAATCAAAAAATATCTAATAATCTTAATTAATTTAAATTTGCAAGTGTATTTTTTTCGTTAAATGTGTTTAACTGATAACCTATAAATTTAGAGAGCCATTCGGGTCATTAAGTTCTTTTATAGTTTTATTGTTTGGAATTTGCTTTATGTTCTTTTAAAAATTTATAACGATTGGTATTAAATAAAGCGCTTTTGAATTTGAATTCGAATTTGAGGTTGGGGTTTATTCGACGCTTTAGCAAAAGATTTTCAAGGTAATAGATCAATTAAAATTTTTATTGGAAAATAATAATTTGAAACAAAATATAAACTCCACTCATTTAAATATTTCTTTTGAAAAAGAGAACAAATAATTCATTGTTGCTGGTTGCCATGTCTTTGCAGAGGTCGGTTTTTTGTGACGGAATGTTTTCATAAAAGCAGTTTGTTGATCGGGAATTGCAGTTTCGCACAAAATAACTCTCTAACGGAATCTTTTTATTGCGTATTTTAGTCAAACTACCTGAATGGTTTCCTTCTTAAATGGTTTAAGCTGAGCTTACAAAATTAACATTCAAATCTTTGATAAATTATTTCTGGTTCATCAAGGCAATTTTTACACTGATACATTTTTGGTAGCAATAAGAAGAAATTTAACTCTTTCCACGTATTATTAAATATAAAATTAACGCAAAATTTAAATAACTTTGTTTGATTCTAGTTCCAACGCTCCTAAAATTTTTTTTTGAAAAGATGCCAATTCCGATTGAAATGAGTAGATTAAAATGTTGTTCCTGCAAGGGAAATCAAACAATGAATCTGTATAATCTTGTTGATGGCGTGGTTTTTATTTGAAGTAAATTTTTATATACATGATGTCAGAACACAAAATTGACGTTGAAGCTCTGATCCATATTTCCTGCAGCGATATAGATCAGCTTATACCGATCATAGGAATCAGAGCAAAATTTACAAGGAAATTGGTTGAGTGGAGAGCATCCAATGTTTGTATCAATATTGTACAGTACTAATAAACACATAATTGAAGTGTTTTCTTTTATTTAGGGATGTTGTACAACTTCTGTTCCACAGACGCTGTCAACTCTGAGTAACATTTCAAGCTCGCAATGTCAATCAATTGTCTCGCTCATGAACAATGAAAATACACCATCAACACCAAGATCAGTCACGCCAATAGCCATACGAGATGCAGCGCATCATCTTGTAATTTCATTTTAATTAAGAATAATCTGATATTCCATAAATATTTCTTTCATACAAAGGATGTAGAGGCACTATTAAAAGATCAATTTCTTGCGAAAGAAGCTTTTTTTCTTTTATGAAACGCATCAAATTATCGATAAGTATCACCGGAAAAATATAATTTCTGCAATATTCAACCATTGCATTGAGATCAAATTGGCTGCAGATGATTTTGCAAAGGTTGTGGGGAAATCCGAGGACTATTTCCAGAAGAAGACGAGGTGAGCTTACTAGTATCAATTCTGATTACATAATAAACGGCTTGTTCATTTGTTCAACTTTCATTTCTAAATTTTCTTTCATTTCTAAGTTTATTCAACTTTCATTTCTAAATTTTCCATATTCCAAATACAAAGTAATGTTTCCATTTCTAGAATCACAATTTTATAAACTAAAATTTACATTTTTTAATTCAACATTCACATTTTTCAGCGCAAAAGTCACACATTTTTTCAAATCGCAATTCACGCTTTTCAAAGCAAAAGTATCCATTTTCAAAATAAAACGAACACTTTTCTATAACGTAGGCATCTTCTTACATCGAAAGGACGCGGCATACTCATCCCCGTGGAGCGTTTTATCATAAATACCACAACTCAATGAAAAAGTTAAGGAGTAAAGGTCTATTAAAAAGAACAATTTCTTCTCTTAAACGGAAAATCGAAGCGCCTGTTCCAATAAGAAGTAGGCAGACAATTATTTTCACACGGATTCAATTAGTTTTGAGCAGATACTCATTTAAGCAATGATAACAAGCTTTGGTTTCTCTACAACAAGCATCCCTGGCCAACAGTTGAAGACAACTGGCAAAAAACTTATTTACAACGCAGTACTGAGATAAGTTACTGCAAAGAAAAAACAAGTTGGGTAGACAGACATACGCTCATGTCAGAAGGGTTTTGTACTCAACTTACAAAATGCAGTAATCAGCAACAAATAAAATCAAGAAACATATCAAAGATGATTTTATTGGAGAAAATGTGAAATTCCAGGATCATACCATTATTAACAAAGTTGAAAGAATTTTGACTTCTGAGATATTTGCTATAGTTATACCCATAAATATCTCCCTTGATAATTTTTTCAGATTTTTTAGATCACGGGTGTCCATTCGCGACGGAGGAAACACGTTTTTCATGTACTCCCCCCCCCCCCCTGTGCCCCAACTGAAGCAAAAACGGTCAGTTTAAGAACTGTTTTGAAAAGCTCTCATAGGGAACTTTCATTTGATACTCATTTCGGCTACCTTTCATGAAATTTTTTTTCAGGGGCCACTCTTCTGTACTGTAATCATCGATTCATGGTCTATTTTTTCGAATCCTAGAATGGTTACAAAGCCCTTTTGCTAGGAGCTCTCTCCTGCCTCTTCGCCTTGTTTCAAGTATATGTACTCATCTTCATGATACCTATCATTCCTGAAATTTTCATGCAAATCCTAGCAAAGCTGTAGTGTCTAAGTCGGTAAAAAGCGCATATGGGTCCATAGCCATATGTTTCCATAGTAATACAGGCATATTGTTCCATAGTAATACAGGAAAATTCAAATCGCTATAACTTCGTTAAATATTATTCGATCTTTACGGAACTTTCAGAAAAGATCAATCTTATAAATAGTCATCTGTATGCAAAATTTTATTGAATTTAAGGGTGCCATTTAAATTTTATTTAAGAAAACATAAAATCAATAAATCATACTATTACTAACAAAGTTGAGTGAATTTCGACTTCTCCTGTATTTGTTTTTATTGAACTCATAAGGGCCTACATTCATGATTTTTCGGATGAAAGATGTCCAACCGCTAGGAGGGGTACGCGAAAAGTTCGTACATTTCCCATTCCCCTGCCCCCTCGGTACCGATAAGGCAATTTTAAGACTTGGTTTGAAAAGATATCATTGGGGCCTTTCCAATGACACTTTACTCGGCTGCCAATAGTGAAAAAAAAAAATTTTAAAGGGTCACCTCCCTATATGGGGAGACCCCCCTTAAACCCCTTTGAAAAATTTTTCCACCCTTGAACTTTCAAGAAGTCACCACTTCTGACCTTCCCACAAAGTTTCATAGGTGTAGCCTCCATAGTTTCGTAGAAAAAGTGCTGTGACATACAGACGGACGGACGGACAGACGGACACAGGTCGTGATTGCAATAGGGTTTTGTATTTTAGTACAAAACCCTAACAATAGCAGCGACGTTAATGCATTGGTCTCTTCACAGTCATTCGTACGGCCACAGACTTGTAAGATCATGATTTTGTACTTGAAGGATTTTGTTTCAAATAATTTGATTTCAGATCGATATAGACTTTGGCTTATTGCATTATCGAAAAAGTTCCCACCTTTTGTCAAAATGGCAACAAATGCAGAAAAGGTAATACAGCCCGCAAAAGAGAAGAAAAATTTTGGTGTTCTGTTTGATAAAGAAAAAAAAAACCGTGGTGATAATCTTAACATTTAATGCCTCAAATGTAAAATACTAATGAATTTTTTGTAGATTATGCAACATTAAACGCAATATATGCTCTGCACTATCTTCTCCCGCCTGGAACGAGATTCCAATTGAAAACACCAACTGGAACATTTTAAGCCGTCAATACGGGACTCCATCAGGAGTATGATACAGATTGTCTCGTCTGAAAAAAAGGTGAACGAAAGACTTAATGAGGTACGAGAGGAACAAAAACATAAATGTAGTAGCTTACAGCCACTTATTGTCGTGATTCAAGAAAACGAGAGTATCAAAAGTAGTTTTGTGGCAATTGACAGTATTTTATATCAATCCCATTCTGTGCCAAATGCTCTTGACAGTTGTTTCAAATCGTTCCATATATTTGATCTTCTGTATCCAAGGTAGTGTTATAATGTATGGTACTTTTTACAAACTTTTTGTTTTGAAAGTAAAACAAAACACGACAAGGCTACATCCTCTGTGTCGAGCTTGATTTCTTTTCTGAAATAAAACTGAAGATCGTACATGCACTCGAAATTTGTATTATAAGAATTAAAAAGTATCATTAATTTTTCAATATAATTTACACTACTTTTGCATATATTGGAAAAAAACCCGATCGAAAATAAAAGTTTTTGATTACAATTTATTGTATTACAAAATTTGAAGTCGCTTTTTTTGCCCAAAAATGTTCGTTTGCTATGTTTGTAAAAAAAAATTCATCGACATAAATGCTCTCTGCCTTCATTTGGAGACATTTCAAGTCCCCAAAAACAAGAATCATAAAACAGCGCACTTGTACGCGGTGCCTAATTGCTCACAAATATTTGCATCAGTTCATTCATTTAAACGCCACTCTATACGGAAACATTTAGACAGTTTAGAAATGTCATCGGAAACTGAAAGAAAACATATTCATTCCTCCGTAGATAATCTTGATCATTTAGAAATTCATTCAAACACAATTTCTTGCGGGGGAGCTGAAATTCGTTTTCACTTAACAAGCGGCGATTTAAGTTCAGATACTTCTTTAACAATATATTTACTGAAAACAATTTGCTAATTTTATGCAAAACCTAATTTAGCTAGAACACAGGTAAATAAGTTCCAGACTGTGATTCAAAATTTATTAGCCTTCGTAGAGAATTTAACTAAGGATCAGATCAAAGACTTTCCAAAAGTTGTTAAAAATAAAATAACCAGCATGTTTGTGCCTTTACATTTCTTTAAAGATATTGACATTGAAAATAAACTTATATCATTTCTGGCTTCCCGCATTTTTTTTGAATATCACAACACTTTTGTAATTAATAATGAAGTATCTTTGGTATTGAAAAAGGGTACATATGTTCTTGAAGAAAATATTTCAAAAGGCGTTTTGATGCCTATAGAGTTTCAGATGAAAAAATTTCTTGAAAGTTCTAACATATTTTCAGAAATAATCGGTGAAACGGAAAGGTTTGATAATAACTTGTCTTTATTTGTCAATGAGGAACGATGGAAAAGCATAAAAAGTCGATTTCAAGGCAAAATTATCATTCCCTATTTTTTATATACTGATGATTTTTCAATAGATGACCCTCTAGGTTCGAATTCTGGAAAAAATTCAATATGTGCATTTTATTATTCTTTTCCAACCCTTCCCAAGCATAGACTTTCCAGTCTGCAAAATATATTTGCCTCAATGTTAGTGAAAACACAATATATTAAAAATTTTGGATCAAATAGTTGCTTATACTTTTTGATTAATATTTTAAGGAAACTAGAGAGCGATCGAATAGATGTAATAATAAATGGAAGAACACACAGAGTATATTTTATTCTAGGACTTGTACTCGGTGATAATTTGGGCTTGAATTGAATACTAGGTTTCACAAAATCTTTCAGCTCAAACTGTTTCGGTAGATTTTGCAAAATGGAGAAAAAAGCTACTTTCACGGCATGTCTTCAAGATACATCCCTTCTTCGCAACAAATCAAACCATAGCATCAATCTCCACAAAAATTGGTGAGCTGAAACAGGAGTCTCTGAAAATTCTCTTTTAAATAATTTGGAAAACTTCCATGTAATAGAAAACTTCTCTGTAGATGTTATGCACGACGTTTTTTGGGGATTTGTAAATATAGGGTAGCTAGAGTCTTAAACTTTTATATTAATGATGTTAAACTATTTACACTTAATGATTTTAACCAAAGAAAGCAATCATTTGACTACAGAGGGATAGAGGCACGTAATATTTCTCAACCGATCAAAAAAGAGCATATCAAAAAAGATAATATTCACATATCAGCGCGGGAAATTTGGTGTTTTTTCACTTTTTTCCGCTGAATTATTGGAGAATTAATTCAAGAAAATGACGCAGTGTGGATATATGACTTAGTTCTTTCTAAGCTTATTGATCTTCTAATTTCTCCAACTTTTTCGAATGCGATGATTTCCTATCTAACCGAACCTATTTCAAAGCACAATACCTTATTCGTTAGCTTATTTAAAGATAACTTAAAGCCGAAACACCATATTTAATTGCATTATTCACATATTCTAAGAAAGTCAGGGCCTCCTAAATATTTCTGGTGCTTCCGATTTGAAAAAAAACATCAAGAATTGAAAACCTATGCTAAAAAATCTAAGAACCGAATAAACATATTACAGTCTCTAGCTATTAAATTTGGTCTAAACTTTTCCAATCAGATTTTATCAGTAAATGACGTACCTTCAATACTCGAAGTAGTTAAACAAGCAAATTTTAGTCTATTTGATATATCAATGTATGAGCAAATTAAAAATCAAATTTGTGATTTCAAAATTATGAATCCTTTAAGTGTACTCATAATTTCTACCATACTTTACAAGCAAATAAAATATTCAAAAAATTATTATGTTTTAAAAACTTCGGAAATGAAATAGATTTATGAAATAAATGCAATGTTTCAACATGAAGCAAATTTTTATGTTATTTGTTCGCAGCATGACATCGATTTTTATTCAAGCCGCTTTAATAGTTACTTTATTAGAAAAGATATTGAGATTTCTTGTTTGGTTATAAAATGTCTTTGTGGTCTAGTGGTTGGAGCATGAACGCAGAAGCGGAAGGTCCCAGGTTCAAATCTCAGGGGATTTTTCGGACAGACTATGAGTGTTCACTCAGTGGTGATATGTAATGATTTAATCAAATCATATCATAGCTGAGCAGGCACAAGGGAGCATGGTACTAACCAAACCAACTTCCGAAAAAATTAATACGGTCATGAAAATGAGATACTCTAACTATCTCGAAGCGAAGGCCCGAGAGGGGCTGTAGTGAAAGAAGAAGAATATAAACACTTTATCTAATCAAAAGAAATGTTTTAGATTGAAAACATTCTAATTGTCATTTGTTTTTTTAAATTTAAATGTAAAAGATAACTATCAAAACTAAACACGTAAGTTGTTTTTAGGGTTTTGTAAAATAATTTTACAAAACCCTACTAGTTTCGCGACCAGTCTGTCCGTCTGTCCGTCCGTCCGTGTGTCACAGCAGTTTTTCTCGGAAACTACTTAAGCTAGAAACATCAAATTTTGTGTGTAGGTGTAAAGTGGTGATATCTTTGAAGTTCAACTCCAAAAAAATTTTATAAGGTATCTAAGGGGGGTCTCCCCATATAGGAGGGTGACCCCCCGAAAAAAAATTCATTTAAAGTAGCCGATATGGAAATCAAATGGAAGGTCTTCATGAGAACTTTTCAAAACAGGTCTTAGTTTGGCAAAATTTGCTTCAAGAGGCGCACAGGGAGGGGAAATATACGAAAAATGAGTGTCCCCCCCCTCGCGATTGGACACCTGTGATCCGAAAAATCTGGAAAAAATCAGGAATGTAGGCCTTGGTGAGTGCAACAACAACAAATACGTTAGGAGTCGCAATTCACTCAACTTTGTTAGTAATAGTATGATTTATCGATTTTATGTTTTCTTGAATAAAATCTTAATGGTACCCTTAAATTCAATGAAATTCAGTACGTAGATGTCCATTTATAAGATTGATCTACCCTGAATCATATTTAGCGAAGTTATCGCGGTTTGAATTTTCCTGTATTACTATGGAACAATATGCGTTGCATTTATTACTATGGCAACATATGGCTATGGAACAACATGCGCTTTTTACCGACTCAGACACTACAGTTTTGCTAGAATTTGCATGAAAATTTCAGGAATGATAGGTATCATATATATCTTTGAGAATCGGTTCAGCTAGTGGTATCAGTAATCGTAAAACAAGATGGTGGCTGTTTTAAATGCGAAGATTGAATTATTTTGAGTTATTTTTTCCCAACTTCAACGTGTAAGGTGCATGCTTTGAACACTTGATTCAATTTAATGAATGACTGAAGATGAGTACCTACAATTAATGCTCATAAGTGGAACAAGTCAAGGAGGTGGGAGAGAGCTCCTAGCAAAAGGGTTTTGTAACCATTCTAGGATTCGAAAAAATTGGCCATTAATTGATGATGATAGTACATGAGAGTGGCCCCTGAAAAAAGAATTCATCAAACGTAGCCGATATGAGAATAAAATGAAAGTTTTCAAGGGAGCTTTTCAAAACAGTTATTAAACTGTCAGTTTTTGCTTCAGTGGGGGCACAGGGGGGAAATACATGAAAAATGTGTTTCCTCTGTCGCGGATGGATATCTGAAATAATTATCAAGGGAGATATTTATGAGTATAATAATACCAAAAAGCTCAGAGATCGAAATTTGTTCAACATTGTTAATAATAGTATGATCTTCGTATTTCATATTTTCTCCACTAAAATCGTCTTTGACATGTTTCTTAACTTGATTCGATCTGGTGACTGCATTTTGTAAATTGAATACAAAACCCTTCTGACATGAGCGTAGGTCTGTTTACGCAACTTTTTTTAATATATGTTTCACATGGTAGTAATATTACGGATGAGATGAACCAATTCAAACACGAGGTGAGATTTGGATTAAATAATAAGCAAAATTTAAATGTATAATTTTATATATATGTATAATTTTCTTTATTAGAATGTATGCAGTACGGGGCCTTATAATATAGTAGGTGTTCTGACAAAGTCATTTCAATCGTTTGAACATTACTTAAAACTATGCGTGTTATCGTATTTCTATGTGATTATTACAATTAGCTAGAGGAAAATTTAGGCAAAACCCCATCATCAAAATGGCAGTCCAACCGATTATCCTATACGGCTCACCTACCTGGACCCAATGTGCTAAATATCTAGTACCAAAGCTTCAGATCACCCAAAATAGATACCTAAAAATGGTACATAATAAACCTTTTTACTTCTCTTAAAAAACTACACAGCCAATTTATAAGCTCGCTGCATAGTGCCGTGACAAATTAATCGCGAAAGCAAATGACTCGCCCAATCCGCTAATTCATGCCCTGGCGAATTGAAAATCAGCAGTTGCTACCACCTATCTTTCGGCCGTAACCTAGCCTCATCGATTGTAGCTATAAGCAAAATTTACAAGTAAAAGGAATAAGTTCTAAAAAGGTATTTATTAAGGTTGAATTTGCACTTTTCAGTTATCAATATTTTAGAATATTTTAGTAGAATACTCTATTATATATTCAATGCAACTATCGTTCATTTAACTTTAGAAAACTTAAAAGAACAATGCTTGATTCGCTAAATCTACTGTTTAAGTAGTATAATATACTTTGAAATAGTTAAAACAGAATTTGTAAATTTGACTAGAGGGGTAAAATCTACAATAATGATTCTGTTAAAGTTACTATTTGTATAGTAAGATATACTACAAAAAAAATCAAAATAAAATTTGTAAATTTGACTATTACAGCGGTGAAATCTACAATATTGAATTTGCTAAACCTACTATTAAGATGGTTGAGTCTGCTTTTAAATTAGTAAATCAGAATTGTAAATTTGACTGCCATATGGTATAATTAGCAATGTGATAAAATAGCATTGCTTACAATTAAGTTGTTGGCTGAAAATCAATGCCTTAAATTGTTGAATGTGCTTCCAATCTAGTAAATTCAACGATATTTTTCATTGTGTGTACCTATAAAGTTCACTTAATCGCACGTGATGTCTCGCTTCTATTCAAAATAGAATTCAACCTGCAAGCAACGACACGACACATTTCTTTACTCTTGAAACAAGTTAAAACCCCATACCCCTTAGGAAACTTCTATTCCTTTCACTGACTATTCATTACACAAAAATCCGGTGACTTTTATCTGAAATTCAAACCAAAAGTACTCAAGTTAATCCTTTGAGTAAATTAAGATGAATTCCTTACTTTACCGCGTTTGCAGTTCACTTCCCAAACAACTTGAATCTGTACAATAATCAAATTGATTCAAATGAAAGTGCTCTCCCTTCGTCTTCGCGGAAAATCCTAAAAGAGAAAAGTTCACAATGCAAAAAGAAACCTGGAAGGGGTTAACGTCTTACGGATGGTTAAAAATGTTGATGGCTTTAAAAGTTCACCTATTTTTCGCTTCATAAATTTTTTAAATCCTTGATCGCGAGCTTGGGTTGAATTGGTGCTGTATATTTTTCAAGTGAACTTAACAGCAGTGGTTTGTGAAAGTCGAATGAAGCCACTAAAAGACTCCAATTACCGTCTTAAAGGCTTTACGCGCGATGTTTTGGCACCCAAAGTATTTATCCGTAGTGAAGCCAATTTGGTATTGTAACAACAAATTCTGGTGGAATGAGTTGTGAAAAAGAGATTTCGTGGCAATCTATGGAAGAAAGGATAATACTAAATCGACTGAAGCTTGCGGACAAGTGAGGGTATGATTTTAATTAATAAAACTTTTCCGAAGAAATAAATATTGTTGGAAGTCCAAATTCTTTGCGGCTTTTACTGCAAGGCGCTGTTCATTTCGGTTTGCTGTAGAACTTTTCAGTTGCGTTTCAGTATTGGTATTAGGAGAGTCATTCACTATTGACTGCTGATAACTTCAAAATCTTTGTGTAAGAAAAAATGAAAATTCAAACGCTTTCCCGAAGCAAAAATATTCAAAACACTGATGTGTGTGTACTGGGCGGACTATGAGATACTTTGTTTAATCGACACAATAAAAAAACTTAATCTTCAGTACATGGAGCACTTTGGTAGCAAACAACAACTTTTCGTGCAACACTTTACAAAGATATATTTTAATTCTCGGAAACGCCACAAAAATCGTTTCACTGAACACAACATCTAGTGCGAGAGTTAAACTAAACAAACAGAAATTGGCTATTACGTTTAGTCGTCTTAAGTAATTATCCTTGCGAATAATTTCACTCAGGGATTTAATTAGCGAGTAGAGTTGTTCGTGAGAAATTTTCGTTTAAAACTTAAGATTTTAATGTAGGGTATGATTCTCATATTTACATTCAATTGCAAGTTAAGTGTGGAAGTTTTGGGTTTTTTATAACTTTGTGACACATAAAATCTCAGGGGAGGGTGTATGAGAAACAGAAGTAGTTGGAGCGACAACATTTGCAGTAATCGAGCAGTCACCCAAGCAAACTGCTCGAAACCCTTCTTAACCCTTATCCGAATTTTTTTTTAAATACCTCCATTCCCTACCACTCTCTCCATCACTCTTTCATCGTCGCACAACGCTCGTGCGATCTCCACTTCACACGTCGTCAATTTCTACGTCTGCCTCCAGGCAATGCTAAAACATCGATATAAGGGGCAAACCAAATGTTGTGAAGTACTCCTTTCCTGCTAGTCTAGTCCGATTTATGAAATGTTCTCAGTGATAAAAAAAAAATAATACGACGCAGTAAAAAAAAACTCTGAGTTTATAAAAACTAGCTGTCTTTAAGTATCTCGACGTTAGGGTCTGAAATATCCTGAGATACTGTATTTTCAATCCTCCAGACTTATCATTAATTTGAATTCATTAGATGTTCCTTAAGTCTTTTCTTAAAAAACCAATAATGAGTTTACGTTTTTCACTGTTTCTGGAAGATTGTTGTATATACGCAGAGCATCATTCGTTGCATCGTTCTTTTGTCGATCAGTTCTAGGTATTACGAAATTGTTGGCATTTTTTTGAATTATATGGATTTATATGTCATACTTTTATATACAGGTTTCGTTCCGATTCACTGGAATTTAGACATTTGAAGATAAACTTAGCTTTCTCCATAGTAATGATTTGACTGAAGGTGAATGCATTGGTCCGTTGATACACTAGCCTTGTTGGAGTGATAAGTGGAAGGCTTAGAATATTTTTTATTTTTTATAGGCTTTAGTTAGTATCGTGGTTATAATATTATGGTTTTGCTTTGATGACTGACTCCAAATGACCACCACATAATGCAGCTATGTCAGTACAAACGCATTTAATACAAGTCTTTTTTATATGCTAAGAAAACCTCCTTATCTTCTCAACATTCCCATCATTAGTTCCAGTTGTCTCCTCAAATTATTCACATGTGGCAACCATGTCAAACGATGATCTATTGTAACATCGAGATATTTAATTTCAAGCACTCCTTGCAAATTTTCGACGCTAATTTTTAGGTCAACTTCCATGTCTTCCTTATCCTTCTGTTTAAAAATAATGTATTTTATATATGTAGTGTTCAACACTAGCTTGTTTCCGATAAGCCATGAACGATATTTATCTAGATCCTCGTTGATAATATTCTCCATGGCAGCTTCATCATGTCCTGAATAAAGAAGTACAGTATCATCAGCATCTAATATGTGGTGAGCTTTCAGTTTACATATATTCAAATGATTGGTGTATAGCAAAAACAAGGTTAGTCCAAGTATGGATCCTTGTAGGAACCCCCGATTTCATTGGTGCTAGATTGCTCAAGACATTATTAACTGATGTTCTTTGGAACCTTCCTTCTAAATAACTTTTAAAAAGCTGTTTCGATTTTCCTTGTATACCACAAGATTCAAGTTTTTGAAGTAACAGGTCATGATGAACCGTATCAAAAGCTTTCTTCAGGTCCACAAACATTGCAATAACATAATCTCCTTTATCAGGACTTTCATTGATCTTACGTGAGACAGAAAGTAACGCATCGAAAGTACTCTTGTTCTTTTGAAAGCCAAACTGTTTCGGATTTATGATGGAATTGTCCATTAAAAAAGATTTTAAACGATTATTTATAAGCTTTTCAAATATTCTACTTAAGGCTGTCAAAAGTGCAACAGGGCGGTAATTATTCTCTTCCTTTGAATATTGGAATTATTTTTGCCAGTTTCTCTTCATCCGGAAATGTTCAATTTCTAATATGCTCGCTTATAAAATTTGCCAGTGGTTCAGCTATATCCTCTTTGACTAGAATAATTTCATGTGTGGCGATGTTGTCAATACCTGGTGCTGCATTTTTCTTCAAATTTTCGATTGTGCTTAATACTTCTCTTTTAGTCGTTTGATGAATGTGAAAGACGGACTTTGGTGGGCTATTTATGATATTGAAAAGCTGGTTGACTTTTCACTAAGCTCCCTGGTAATTTTTTCACCAATTGTTGATATTGATTTGGCGAGTTTGCTGTTCCACATAAACGTGCTGCATTGTTAGTGTCCATGCCGAAAAATTCAGCATTTAATGTCATGATCCAGGGTGACGAATTACCTTTTACTTCATTTATTATTTTCCATATTTCGTGTGAGTTGTCCGCCGCTGTTTCCAGTCTTCTGGAGACGTTTTGATTCTTTTAGTGCTTGGTTATACAGATGTTTAAGTGCTTGATCTTCACCATTCTTTTTGTATTTTTTATAGGCCTTGCTTTTGTCAATACTAGCCTCAATAACTTTCTTTTTTATCCATGTATGTTGTCAAGATCTGATTTTTCCCTCAATGGCAGAATCATGCTTGAAGTCTGATATCATACTTTTAAGCTCCATAAGGTTTTCAGGTTTTCGGTTTGTTAGCAACTGTTGTAATTTTGATTTGAAAAGATCCTTGTCTAAGTATCTGAATATTTTGTGAGTAGGTTTTTGCTTATTGAGACTTTGACCATGGACGGCAATTTTTAGGACACAATGATCTAACTCCGGCCAGTCTGCAAGTGTGAATTTAATGTTTTCAGAAATTTTTTCATCATTTATTGCTATGTGATCCAGGCAGGTACTTGAAGTCGGGCGAGTAATTTTGTCCTTATTGACAATGACCGCTCCATTTGTTTCCAGGGTATCCTTGTACATTCTCGATTCTGGAGATTCTGCAATCACATCTATGTTTGTGTCAGCATCTATTACTGTGCAGAAGTTCTGCGCAGACGATTGGGATTATAGTAAGTACCGATTTTTAGTATTTTACATGCGCAGGTTATTTCAATTATAATTGTATTATATATGTCAGAGGTTACTCTCTTTGTCACGTAATTAATTGTATTTTTTACATAAGTTGCTGTACCTCCTCCTCTTCCGGGTCTGCAGGAGAAAATGGAGATATATCCAGGAATATTGTAATACTTTGCTTCTTCAGGATAGATCCATACTTTGTTTAGTATAATCAGATCCGTTTCAGGATTTTGCTGCAGATAAATTTGAATATCAGTCAGCTTGTGTCGCAAGCTTCGTATATTGGCATTAAAGATAGTTAATTTGTCGCTTGATTGAATTTTGGGATTAACAACCATCATCAAAATTGTAGTCAGTACTCATCCTAGCAATTACAATCCTTCTTTGATACTCTGAGCACACCAACGAGTCTGCAGCCTTAGAAAACAAACAGACTTTCATTCATAATTGTAATTTATAAAATAGTTTCTTCTTATTTTTACTATTAAATGTAATTCCATATCAATTTTCCTTTATATTAAATTTAAACGTTTCCTTTTAATTATATTCTTCATGAGATTTAACTATTATTACTATTTACAACCTTTTTAGGGTATTGTTAAATCATTTTGCAATATCCTACTAAAATCGCGTCCCGTCTGTCCGTCCGTCCGTCCGTGTGTCACACCACTTTTTCTCGCAAACTACATAAGCTAGAAACATAAGATTTTGTATGTAGGTGTGAAGCGATACTCTCTTCAAAGTTTAATCACAAAAAAAAGTTTTATAAGGTATTCAAGGGGGGTCTCCCCATATAGGGGAGTGGTCCCCGAAAAAAATTTCATCGCATGTAGGTAATATGGGTATCAAATGAAAGGTCTTAATGAGAACTTTTCAAATGACAAATTTTGCTTTGAGGGATGCAGGGGAAATGTAAATGTACGAAAATTTTGTGTCCCCCCCCTTGCGACACCTTTGACCCGGAAAATCTGAAAAAATCACAGATATGTGACATAAGGAGTACAAAGGCAACAAATACCTTAGAAGTCGAAATTCAGTCAACTTTGTTAATAATAGTATTGGGTCTATAACTTAATTCGTAAGGGTTTTTTCAAAATTTGGACGTTTATTTAAGGAAAAAAAATTGTACAATAGTATTATTAAAAGTTTTGCCAATCTAAAGCTATGACCTTCTCCCATCTTTCTGGCATTTTGTGGATTCCATCCCAAAAGAATTGCGCCGACTTGGCAGCCAAGAATGAATCAAGCCAATTTTTGATATCCTGCTCTGATGTGAACCGTATTCCAGTGAGGACGTTCTGCATCGATCGGAACAAATGGTTGTCAGAAGGGGCAAGGTCTGGGCTTAAAGGCGGGTGGGGTAAAACGTCCCATCCACTGTTTTCCAAATAGTTCTTAACCGGAAAAGCAACGTGGGGCCGAGCGTTGTCATGATGGAAAATTATTGCCTCCCGTCTGGTCACATATTCTGGGCGTTTTTCGGCTACTGCTCTCTTTAAATGGATTAATTGTGTTCAATAGCGTGTTCCATTGATGGTTTCACCCGGTTTTAGCAGTCATAATACATCATGCCTTTCTGATCCCACAAAATACAGAGCATTACCTTCGCGCCATGGATATTCGGCGTTGCCGTTGATTTGGCTGGTTGGCCGGATTTCACATATGAATTTTTGCACTTGAGGTAGTCGTAATGGATCCATTTTTCATCACCAGTAACAATCCGATGCAAAAATGACTTCCTTTTGTTGCGTTCCAGCAGCATTTCGGACATGCAAAACCGTCTTTCGACGTCTCTCGGCTTGAGTTCATGTGGAGCCCAATTTCCTTGCTTTTGAATATATCTAGCTGCTTTTAAACGTTTTGAAATGGCTACTTGAGTGACACCCAAAGATTCTGCAAGCTCTTCTTGTGTTTGGCAACAATCTTCATCGAGTAATGCTTCCAGTTCTTCATCTTTGAACTTTTTTGGCTGCACATGACATTCATCGTCTTCCAAGCTAAAATCACCACTTTTAAATCGTGGAAACCACTTTTGGCGGGTCCGCTCAGCTAGAGCATGTTCACCATAATCTTCCACCAAAATATGATGACTTTCGGCAGCAGTTTTCTTCATATTAAAGTAATGAAGAAGAATTCCCCGCAAAATCACTTTTTCAGGAACAAAGTTCGACATATTTTAGTGAAAAAAAATTATTGTTAATAACGCTTCAAATGAATGGCATGCACTGCAAAGACGCACAATGACAGTAGCTTTCCAACGTAGGTTCGGAATATTGGAACGATGTAATATTATACAAGTTATGCCATCTCTTAGTAAACCGCACGAATTAAGTTATAGACCCAATACATTTTATAAATTTTACGTTTTTGCCTATAAAATCAAAACAAGACCCTTAAATTTTCCAAAAACTACAATTTAAATTTGTATTTTGTATTGTATGTGCTCTGAAAATTTCACAATAATGGAACAATCAACAGCTAAGTTAAGACTAACCAAGCGGCGGGGCCAAAGCACTTGAAACAAAATGGTGGGAAGTTTAAAATCATAATAACCATAATAATTTTTCGAACTCAATTTATGGAATCTGTATATTAGTCAAGTTTTGATATGCAGAATATATTATTTGATTTACTAGTTGTTTTACAATACCCTTCTGGCAGGAGCATCCTCTTGCTACTTCAACTTGTTCATTTCACTATGCTTCAGTTTATATTTTGAAAAATTTTAAATCTGCAAATTAAAATTTCGGACATGGGAGCACTGATTTAGTGCATCTCTACTGTATATTGCATTGCCCAATGCAATTGAACTCGGCTGAGCGAGCAGCTGATTCAATTCATCGTGACGATACAGAGAAAGAAAAAGAGAAAATTTAGACGGATAAGCTAGTCGACGGCAGATCCTGAAGAACCACGGATAAATGTTCAAACTTTTGTTCGTAGTACCCTTTTGTAATTCGATAAGTTTTGTTGCCATTTGGTTTGGTGCCATGTGAAGTTTTTAACCTCACGTCTTAGTTAATACTTATTAGGACGTTTTTACCAATTATTTAAAAGTTGACGTTCTATAAAGGCAGGAATCGTACTGTTACAAGACACAGAAATGACAAACTTTTCTCGACCGCCTTCTATACGAGTGTGTGTAAAGGTTGACTGTCGTGCCGTCAGTATTTATTGAAATTGTTGAATTTTTTCTGTGAACACGGGCAGTGAATTAAGAATTAACGAAAAAAATCGAAGTTAATTTTATTTGCATAGGGGATTAAGCTGGTAAAATTTTGTTGAGAAACAACGCGACCAAGCGCGTAGTTCAAGTTAAAGAGTTAAAACCTGGTGTTTGAATGGTTCAGTACTTGGTTGACAAGTCGGAGTAGGTCATTTAAGTTCAGTGTGATAGTCAGTAACTGAGAGTAAAGCGAAAAAGCAGTTATTGATGACACGATTAGTGTCTTGGTTATTCTTTCTGAGAAGTCTTAGAACTTACTTACACATTTGAGAATTTAGTGCCCGAATAAAGTAATCTAATCCGCATATTGGTCAACATTGAGCGTATTGCCCAAGTGCGTTAAAGGGAGTACAGTGTAGGTCAAACATATTGCCCGGGTTGTCGTGTTAGAGACTGCGGTACGAAATCGCGACAAGTTGATACGGCGTTCTATGAATCTTAATGCTTGCGTCATTAAGGAGAAAGAGAAAACACGAGCTTAACGCCCTGAGTCAACGAAAAGCGTGCCAGCGCGTTCTTATCGGTGCCAAAGTAAACAAGTTGAAGTAGCTGGAGGATGCTCCTGACAGAAGGATTTTGTAAAGCAACTAGTAAATCAAACAATATATTCTGCATATCAAAACTTGACTAATATACAGATTCCATTAATTGAGTTCGAAAAATTATTATGGTTATTATGATTTTAAACTCGCCACCATTTTCTTTCAAGTGTTTTGACCCCATCGCTTGGTTAGTCATGATAACACATGAATATTATAAACAATTTCTAAAATTTTTATCAAAATTCCTACATATTTGTAGTGTCTAGGTTCGTTGCAAGCGTGTATCTCCCTAGTATCACGTGTTAATGTTGTTGTAATTGTTAAATATTCAATCGGCTGTAACTTAGATGTTTATTGTTCAATCATTGTGAAATTTTCAAAACATATACAATTAGTCAAATTATAGATTTTGGGAAATTTAAAGGCTCCATCCTGATTTTATAGACAAAAACGCAAAATTTATAAAATGTACTATTATTAACAAAGTTGATCGAATTCCGACTTCTAAGGTATTTGTTGCCCTTGTGAAGGAAAAATCGTCAGTTTAAGGATTATTTTGAAAAGCTCTTATAAAGAACTTTCATTTGATATTCATATCGGCTACCTTTGATGAAATTTTATTTCAGCGGCCACTCCCCTGTACTATCATCATCGATTCATGGCATATTTTTTCGAATCCTAGAATGGTTACAAAGCCGATTTGCTAGGAGCTCTCTCCTGCCTGAGTATTAATTGTTGGTTCTCATCTTCAGTCATTGATTAAATTGAATCAAAAGTTAAAAGCATGCGCCTTAAACGTTGAAGTTGGGGCAAAATAACTCAAAATTATTCAATCTTCGCATTTAAAACAGCCACTATTTTGCTTTACGATTACTAATACCGCTAGCTGAGCCAATTCTCAAAGAAATTCATAATATCTATCATTCCTGAAATTTTCATGCAAATCCTAGCAAAGCTGTAGTATCTGAGTCGGTATAAAGCGCATATTGTTCCATAGCCATATGTTTCCATAGTAATACAGCGCACATTGCTTCATAGTAATACAGGAAAATTCAAATCGCTATAACTTCATTAAATACCATTCGATGTTTATGAAACTTTCAGGACAGATTAATCTTATAAATAGCCATCTGTATACTGAATTTTATTAAATTTAAGGGTACCTTTAAGATTTTATTCAGGGAAACATGAAATCGATAAATCATACTGTTACTAACAAAGTTGAGTGAATTTCGACTTCTCATGTATTTGTTGTTGTTGTACTTATAAAGGCCTACATTCATGATTATTTTCAGATTTTTCGGGTCAATGGTTAATGCGAGGGGGGGACACAACATTTTCGTACATTTCCCCTTCCCCTGCACCCCTCGAAACAAAATTTGTCATTTTAAGACCTGTTTTGAATGTTCTCATTAAGACCTTTCATTTGATGCTCATATTGCTTACATGCCATGAAAACTTTTTTCAGGGGCAACTCCCCTATGTGGGGAGACCCCCCTTAAAGACTTTATAAATTTCTTGTCGTGTTGAAACTTTGAAGAGAGCGTCACTTCGCACCTACTTTCTAGCTTCTGTAGTTTGCGAGAAAAAGTGGTGTGACACACGGACGGACGGACCGACGGACGGACGGACAGACAGGACGCGATTTTAGTAGGGTATTGTAAAATGATTTTACAATACCCTAAAAAGGAGGAAATTTTATTTTTCTCGATATTTGTATTGTTTTACTATTATAGATTTTAGTTATCTTCATAAAAATAAAAGTTTCATTTGAATTAGCGAAAGGAAGACATTGCATACTTTTCACTTCCTTATATATCAAAATCAATGATTATTTAAACCTTAGAGATATCTTCTTCAAAACACATTGAGTTTTCCGTTAGGTGGCAATCTGTTGCACTCTATATTTAAAGTAAAAAAAACGTTTTTCTTCTCGTACATAATCGCGATTATATTTCACATTCACATGATAGTTTTTTGAGTATTTTTTTAAAAAAAAAAAGGAAGAGAACAAAGAAAAACACACAATTATGTATTATTGTTTAGCATCAGTTTCTAAAGAAATTATAATGGATTGTTAAAACTTAAAATTCGGTCTTTTCTTTTCATTCAACCTGACCGGGTATAGGGCCCGCATTGATGGCAGGCTCCTCCTCTAGAATGGGCTTAGCCATCGGGCATGCTCTTTACTTTCTTTTGTTAACAGCGGCTTGCCGGGTAAGGTGGCGTTCCGCTCATATGCCTATTTTTGGCATAGTGTAATTTGATTCCCTCACATAATACTATGACATAAATTGGCCACGTTTATATTTTTCGTTTAAAGGAAAAGTCCATTCAAATTATATTTGTATGAATTTTTCACTTAAATGAAAAATATGGCCACGCTCACATTTAGATCTTGATCCAGTTGGGAGGTTGCGAGAGGGCACCGCTACCATCTGGATGTCCCACTCTTATTTGTGGGCCATAAGTTTCGTGGGCAACGACGAAGTCTCCATCTGTTTTCTCCAGGCCCAGTTTGCCTTCTGAGTCAGCAATATTTTTTGACCCATAGTAGGTTACCTCCTTCTCGACTTCGGTCGATATTTCTTTGGCTCTCGAAATTCGTGGGTGCAAAATTTTTTTGTAGTGGGTTCTTGTGCTGGGGAAAAGAACCTGCCCCACGACACCGCATGGATTTCAATATCCTCTTTCGCCGGAGCAGCAGACCATTGCTCAAGTCCTTCACGGACATTCATCTACCTAATTTCAAGACACATTTTTTTCCAAGATCCTTAATCAGCGCTCTCAATATCTCTTTAAACAAATGCAGCAGAAGAGTACTCTCGTCAGAAAAGTTTTGTGAATAAATTATATATTTAAACAATATCCTCTAAATGTAAAAAAAAGTGACACTTATTATGTGCGGAGCTTTTGGCTGCATACTAAATAGTTTTTGTATGATGTTGGTTAGTTATTTCTCCTTTATTCAATTGAGTCATAAAATATGTATTAATTTTAATTTGACATTATTTTTGTTTTTGATTTTATATGTTTCATTGATAACGTATAAATTTAGTGAGCCATTTGGGCCATTAATTTTTAGAATTTTCATTGTTTCGAATTTGCTTTATATTCTTTGAAAATTTATAATTATTAGTATTGAATAAAACATTTTTGACTTTGACTTTTGGGTTTTGGCTGCCATCTGACATATTATAGAGCAGCGAGCTGAGAAATGCCCTAACCAATTAGCTTGCACGTAGATGGGAAGTTAAATACCACTCACGGACCCAAACCAGACAAGTCAAGGCGTTCGCAATGTTCCATTTAGTATTCAATTGTTATGAAACCAAGACAAAAGCCTCGGTTCGGATTGGGCCAATGGCAACAACTATCATAATGAACAACTATTGAACCATTCATGTGGAACTTGGGATACCAGATCATTGAATGCACCAGGTGCTCTGTGAAAGCTTTTGGATGAAATGAAGAAATACCAAATCAACATTCCCGCAGTGCAAATGACTAGATGGCACGGGGAGGAAACATTTGAAATGTGAATGGACACCGTGCTTAAAAACAAAAAATTCCAAGAAAGTTTAGTGTGGCTTTCATTGTAGATACGACATTCAAACAAATTATCCCCGACTTTAAGCGCGCTAACGAAAGGATTTGTGCAATTCATGCGAAGGCTAATTTATTTAATGCCTGGTTAGTAAACTGTCATGTGCCAACAAAAAACGAGGAAAGGGGAATCAAGGACTAATTTTACAGTATCCTAGAATGCAATGTGTATGCATTGCCAAAAAGTGACGTTTCAATTGTTCTGGGTGAGTTCATTGCAAAATTAGGCCAAGCAATGATGAAAAGAGAGACAAGTGGAGAGCTAAGCCTTCATGCAGAGACAGTACCAGAAAGACTTTGTTACTAGCAGGGGTTGTATAAAAAGCTCTACATCGGGCCGCAGATGGCCGGACATTCAATCGCATCCACCACGTTCTCATACTAAACCGAGCAACTACCAGCATTTTCAACATACATTCACCCCACAGTGCTATTTACAATAACTTGTAAGGATCAGGTTCCGATAGTGCATCTCAAGGATATGTAAACAGAAGAATTAGATAGCCAAAATACTAGTTGCACAAGCTGAACGATAGGTTAGTAACGTCCAGATATATTTCATCATTGGGGAATTGCATCAACCTTTCCACGCAGGCCAAAAAAAGTAGTGATAGCATCCAAACCATCACGACATGGTATTTGCCGCAGAGTATACCTTCATCTTCATCAAGCAACGCAACGCTAATGGTTAGTGGTGTTTAGTATTCGTTGTCTACTTCTTCGTCTATCATTACAAGAAGTACGGCACAGTGATCTTCATCTCATAACCATTCCAAAAAATTTCGAAACACGGCAAGTTCCTGAGGAATTAATATCCCTCCAAGTTGTAGGGCCACCAAAACAAATCTTCATATCAAGGCTTGCGTGTAATACATCCACCGAAGGCATTTAAGATTATGTGAGTAAGAAATTTGGCTCATCTCTGAAAATAATTAGTTACCAGAAGCTGACGAAGGACAACTTTATCAACAGAGATATCGCTTCTTTCAACCTGACGGTTCAGCCATCGTGTGACTATATCTTAAACGCTGATTGCTGGCCACCTGGAGTGCTTGTTAACTCATTCACAACTTCAAGGAAAAAAATAATCGTTCTCCACCGAGTTCTCTACCAAAGCTGTAATATCGGTTCTTCCTAAAAACTTTCAACAAAGGACTCTTAAAAGTCAATTTACTATCAAAAGGTTCGGGGCTTAAGGTCCAAGCTAAAGGATCTAGCTAGAGAGACTAACGATGACATAATCTGTATTTCTGAATCCTAGTTGACTGATAGTATATTTGACTCTGAAACTTTTCCATCTGCGCACTGAGTTATATCCAGCCTCTAATAATCATGAAAAGACGAAAGTATTCATAGGATGAACTTTTTACGGGTTTTCGACATCTTGACACACTTTGCTCTGTTATTAAATTTAGATGAAATTTAATGATATTATCGTTTAACCAATTTAATCCGTTTAATGCCTGAATATCACTTCTTGTGATATTAATATTATATTTTGAAACTATGATTTCGTCAGGAGGACCCTTTTTAGTTACATTTTCTAGAATAAGTTTTTGGCCTTCATTAGAAATCTCGCTATTAGTATTATGGTTACTTCCTTTAACTTTCATTGGTTTACAACCGATCACTTATATTTTTGCTTTGGTCTGCATATTTTAGTTCTTTCTTAATGTTTGTCGGATGAACATTATCTAGTTTTGATTTTCTATATTTTAGGAGGTTTTTACGTCCAGCAGTTTTAAAGTTTTTGATGAAACCAGTAGATCTGGTCTCATTGTAATCTTCTCTGTATTGGTTGAGTTTATTCAGGTATTTGTTCTTGGTTTCTTCAATATTTGCCTTTATTTTCTCAAAATTTACTTGACCGCCTTGCACTTCTTTTGGGGTTCCTGATAGCCTTTTGAATTGTATTTCTTAAAGAGTGTTTCATTTTATCAATTACTAGAGTTCTGAATTTTTTGAGTATAGTATTATGTAGCCTTTCAACATAAGCTATACCTGTGTGACTATTATGTTTAGTTAAGTTTAAGATTATATCTTCAGACTATAAAAAGTCTTTCAATGAAATTCTACCAAGCTCATTCCCTGCAATGATTTTCTTAGGCTTACCAATTTTCGCAAAGTGATCTTCTAATTGTTCAATAATTGTTACATGGTTTCTGTTGCTTAGATAATAAGTAGCTCCAAATTTAGAAAATTTATCTATTATGGCTCAAAAAAACTATTTTTCATGACTTTAAAAATATCGACGTTGACTATTTCATTGATATTGCAAGGAGTTTCAGTTTTTAAATTTTGGTTTAATGGGTCGCCTGTCAGATTTTACTCTTTGACAAACTTCGCATTGGCTTATTACAATTGTTGTATAAGTAGTTTCGGGAAATCAATTTTATTCTTCAACGCTACGTAAGATTCCTGTATTCCAGAGTAAATACTTTCTCTTACATGATAAAATGCAATCTGTTTGACGGCTTTGGTTTCTGTTTCGATATCTTTGGCTTTTGTGCAATATTGTACTTACTATCATCTAATTCAGTGTAGAAACCTATTGTACCTTTGTTTACACCTTTGTTTACATAAGTTTTAAGAATATGATTTCAATTTTCAAAATCATGCTCGGATATATATATTATTTGTTTACCATGGATGATTTCAAACTCTATGGTTTTATTGTTTGTAAGGATAAATTGAGTCTTATATTTGTTGACAATTTCCTCACTTATTAGGATGTGACCTTCTGCAGAGTAAATCGTGGGCAGATCTGAACATTCCTCATTTTCCATATTCCAAATACGTAGATCAGAATACGAATTGGCTTTGCGGCTATCTATTTGGGAATCTTCTTTTTCGGATTGCTGATGTTTTATCCTACTATGGAAATCAGCTACTCTATTTTCCTTTCCTTTTAAATATTCAATATCCTGTTGTTATTAATGATGAAATGAGGGAGATCATCACGGATTACAACTCACTAACCTATAGCATCGCCAAGTGGCTTGTAAAAGAGTTTAGCCATAGTTCGTAAGGATCAAGCTGGGGACATTCTCGATGCGATGAACAAAATTTATCCAAAAATTCACTTCACTATGGAAAAGGAGACAAATTGAAGATTACCGTTTCTGGACTTCATAATTAACACCAACGAGACAATCGAATTCGAACTTTACAGGAAGAGTACTTCTACTCAAAGGACCTTACCAGCAACATCAGCATATCCAATAATGCAAAAAATGGCAGCGTACAATGGATGGATACACCGGCTTGTTACCTATCCCATAACTGAAAATGGGTACGATAAGGAAAAAGCATATTTTATGGATACTGTCATCAAAAACGGATATAGCCCCAATACCATCAAAAAATTTATAGCCAAAAAAAGAACAGGATGCCTTCAAAAATAAGCATACGACTCTCTGTAAACAAAAAAACGCATTCCGATGCCGGGTTCATTCTACAGCATTGAGTCTATCTTCAAACGATTTGACATCAACATCATAGCTCCCACCAGAAACGCGTCTCTCAAAAATCTACTGGGCAACAAAAAAAAACCCCTGACAAGTAAAAATATGAGCAGCATCTACCAAATTCAATGTAATGATTGTGAAAAATGCTATATCGGTCAGACCATGCGACTCATCCCTACACGATTCCAAGAACATATGAAAGCAGCGAAATCCGGGGGAAGAAGGGGTCTCAACTCGGTGCAATCAGCGGTAGCAGTACATATAATTGAAAATGAACACAGCATAGGAAACGATAGCCTTCAACTCCGAAATATGTGAACCGACCTTATACAGGTTTATCCATTTCGTGGTAGGAAAGTATAACTCTGCCATTTGACATCTGTTAGAATTAAATATCATTCAAAGCGTATTTTTTTTAGTTGAAGGTTTGCCACTTAGAAATATGGATCGTTTAACAGTCGAAGAACGCGATAAAATTCTAAAATTTTACTATAAAACTGTTGATTCTGCTGTATCAACATTTAAGTCTTTACGAGCCAATTACGGTCGACATAATCGACAATTTCGAACACAGTGAGAAAATTTAAAGAGACTGGATCGGTTATTGATGTTACTAGGCCTGTGCATCATCGCAACATTCATTCTGCTGAAAATATCGCTGTCGTTGCTCAAAGTGTGGAGGAAGACCCGAATTTTTCGATTCCTTGATGTGCTCAACATTTGGGCTGGTCTTACGGCTCATTGTGGCAGATTTTGCATTTGGATTTGCATCTCCATCCGTACTAAATCCAACTCACTCAAGAATTTAAGCCTCAAGAACATACACACCGCAGAATGTATGCGAATTGGGTGATTGAACAACAAGCCATTGATAACGATTTTTCGAACAAAATTTTCTTTAGTGATGAGGCTCATTTTTCGCTCAGTGGTTACGTAAATAAACAGAATTACCGCATATGGGGCTCTCAAAATCCTCAGGTGATCGTAGAAAGGCCTTTGCATCCGGAAAAAGTGACCTTTTGGTGTGCATTATGGTCTGGTGGTGTTATTGGACTGATGTTAACCGATTATTTTTGGAGAAAAATTGAAGATTATAATCCGGAGAACATGTCGTTCCAACAGGACGGAGCCACAAGCCACACAACATAGGCTAATCG